>OZ005742.1:151740584-152995584 GCA_963930735.1 Dioctria linearis | reverse complement strand
ATCTATATGTATATAACTGCCTTGAACGTCTGAAACCTAAACCCCCCGAATATAATACAAGCCATGAAGTGGCCCAAGGCACCGACACATTACAAGGCCTTAACGTGCCGGGTACAGCATGCAATAAGAGCTCACCCTCACGCCTTTTTGTATACTCGTCATGACGGAAAAACTAAAATTTCATCTTAAACAGGTCCTAAAGCTCAAAACTGTCGCTCCCACAGAAAACTGAAGTCAAAACAAATTTCAGCCAAATATGTTTTCTTTCTAATGGAAGAATGGAAGATCGATACTCATCACTTAATAAACTTCTAAACATAACAGCGTACTGTCATAGATTCAAGTCGAAACAGAAAGGACATCTTAAGGCTAATGAAATAGTAAAAGCGCTATACATTTGGTTGAAGAATGTCCAGTTTAAACACTTTTCCGAAGAAATCCAACAATGAAGAAATGGAAAACCATTGAAATCAAGCAATCGATTGCTAAAACTAAGCCAATACTTCATTCAGATGGACTATTACGGGTTGGCGGAAGATTGCAGTATCCGGACTTGTCATTTAACGAAAAACACCTGATAATCTTACCTGACAAAGGCCATTTAACGTATCTCTTTATAGATAAAATCCACAAAGGTACGCTGAAGGCGGCCCGAAACTTATGATGAGGGTGATTGAACAAAAATGTTGGCTGTTGAATGTGAGAAATACAATAAGACAACATATACATAAATGTGTTCAACGCACAAAACAGCGCGCGAAAATCCAAACTCAATTAATGGGAAACCTTTCCAGACCTAGAGTAACCAAATCCACCATGGTTCAATAAAGCACTGAAGCGTCATAACAGTAGTGTTCAGGCCCGGATCCATCCATATGTACATAACTGCTTTGAACGCCTGGAACAGTTACGCTGGAACAAAATAAGACCACACAAAGAATCTTGTTTAAGGAATATAAAAGTTATTATACTTATCTGAATACTTGTAGCTGTCTCTTTTGTTAGCACAGTAGTAGCAATTTACATGCCGTACATCTTCTTCAAGATGTAGGTATGTAGGAGTATTGTTCTTGAACTCAAACTTCAACAAATTTCCAAAACATTCAATAATGGCACATCTCTCGTAAATAAAATAATTTGCATTAAATATTAATATTCGATAACAAATATCCGGTCTAGCGAACAATAAAAATTTTGATTTTTGATTCTAAAAGATACAATGATAGATTAGTTATTTAATGTTTAGAAGATGTAAACAAATTTTCTCTTACCACAGGACAAAACAAGTCAGCACAAGAACTATAGTCAACTAGCACAATAAATAACGCACAGAGCATGCAAGAACACTTAAGAATATTTGAGCATTCCAGACGAGCTTTTGGGAAAAAAATAATAATATAATAATCTGCACACTTCACACTTACCACACGCTATTTACAACTTTTTTGTGACAGCTGATACCTGCGATCCGTTCATCGAAATATCTTCGAGAATGGAATAGGAAAAGGCTCAAGAGCTATGAAACTTGAAGGTTGAAAGAAACTCTTGGTAGTAATACATATGAAAAGGAGAGAACATAAAAAAGGGGTAAAGTAATATGTTAGTACAATGCAGTTATCATAAGATAACCAATCGTATTTAAAAGAAAATTAATTTACCAATGAATTTGATAAAGGTTCTAGAACCTTAAAATTTCCTCTACAATACGGGAAAGATGTTCTAGAATGTTGAAAACAATATAGATTAGTTTCGGAATTGGATCGTGTTGGACGTTACAAACAATAAATAGAATCTTTCGTTGTACTTCAAGTTTAAGAATCGTTTGTGCGAATGGTTTGTGGGTATAGAAATTGTTCTTACATAAGTGAAAGACATTCATCATCCTGTGCGTTGTGCTAAGTTGATCTTGAACTCTTTAATTTTTCGTATTTGTTAAATTTGAACTTTGAACTCTGTAAATTGTCGTAATTAAAATCATTAAACTAATTTGTGAAATAGAATTAATAATAAACTTAAGAATTTCTAAAGTGGTGGTTTTTTATTTGATTATTAACCTTTTCTATGCAAGACCGAGCTTGGTGTAGTGGAAAGTACTGAAATTTTCGATTAAGAATCTCGATTTCGAGACTGTTTGAGCGGAATATTTTTTGTTGTTGCGATAAATTTTATTAGCCAATATTTTGAATACAAACCTCAGAACATAGCTTTCTTTCCTTGTGAGATCGAAGCTGCAAAATTATTCAAGTAGAAAGAATAAATTGTGGAAAATTTATATGATGGATAAAGACATTATAGGTCACAACAACTTACTCACATCATATAATGAGTTCAAAGAACTTTCCTCTACACTTTATGAGGAGTATATTCAAATCATGCATACGAAATTATTTAGTGACCCACGCATCCTTTTTAAGTTTATTAATATGAAGAAAAGAACGGACAACCACCACTATACCAAGGATTCTGCTAATAATAATAACAACTTCAGTCATATGAACTACTCTTACAACGTTTCATTACTATTCCTTCGATTTCAGAAGTGGAAATACTCGATCATATTAATGGGCTTCCAAATGACTTCATAACTGGTCCTGGTAGGATTCCTCCTGCGCTTTTTAAACATGCATTGGCAGCTCCGCTGAGAGTTACTTTCCAAAAATTAATCGATGGTGGCTGTTTCCCGCCGCTACGGAAAAACTCTTTTATCGTAACTATGCAAAAAAATTTAGTAATACCAACATACCGAAATGTTTCGAATATATCATTTACTGTCAACTATTTATATTTTAAATTTTTCTGTTTCGTGTATAGTGATTGGTGTGGTATCGATTCTTTGGTTACTTTTTGAAACCAATACTAGTGAATTCATCGCGATTCCTTGTGAAATTCCAGATGTCGATTCAATTGTAGATATCAATGGTGAACTGATAACACATTTTTGTGATTAAGATTCGCAGCTATACATAAGTATATGTATACACGAAGAAGCTGTTGAAGAGTTTAAGGGATCATAACGCATGTCATAAAATCTGGAACACGAAACAGAAAAATTTAAAATATAAATAGTTGACAGTAAATGATATATTCGAAACATTTCGGTATGTTGGTATTACTAAATTTTTTGCATAGTTACGATAAAAGAGTTTTTCCGTAGCGGCGGGAAACAGCCACCATCGATTAATTTTTGGAAAGTAACTCTCAGCGGAGCTGCCAATGCATGTTTAAAAAGCGCAGGAGGAATCCTACCAGGACCAGTTATGAAGTCATTTGGAAGCCCATTAATATGATCGAGTATTTCCACTTCTTAAATCGAAGGAATAGTAATGAAACGTTGTAAGAGTAGTTCATATGACTGAAGTTGTTATTATTATTAGCAGAATCCTTGGTATTGTGGTGGTTGTCCGTTCTTTTCTTCATATTAATAAACTTAAAAAGGATGCGTGGGTCACTAAATAATTTCGTATGCATGATTTGAATATACTCCTCATAAAGTGTAGAGGAAAGTTCTTTGAACTCATTATATGATGTGAGTAAGTTGTTGTGACCTATAATGTCTTTATCCTTCATATAAATTTTCCACAATTTATTCTTTCTACTTGAATAATTTTGCAGCTTCGATCTCACAAGGAAAGAAAGCTATGTTCTGAGGTTTGTATTCAAAATATTGGCTAATAAAATTTATCGCAACAACAAAAAATATTCCGCTCAAACAGTCTCGAAATCGAGATTCTTAATCGAAAATTTCAGTACTTTCCACTACACCAAGCTCGGTCTTGCATAGAAAAGGTTAATAATCAAATAAAAACCACCACTTTAGAAATTCTTAAGTTTATTATTAATTCTATTTCACAAATTAGTTTAATGATTTTAATTACGACAATTTACAGAGTTCAAAGTTCAAATTTAACAAATACGAAAAATTAAAGAGTTCAAGATCAACTTAGCACAACGCACAGGATGATGAATGTCTTTCACTTATGTAAGAACAATTTCTATACCCACAAACCATTCGCACAAACGATTCTTAAACTTGAAGTACAACGAAAGATTTTATTTATTGTTTGTAACGTCCAACACGATCCAATTCCGAAACTAATCTATATTGTTTTCAACATTCTAGAACATCTTTCCCGTATTGTAGAGGAAATTTTAAGGTTCTAGAACCTTTATCAAATTCATTGGTAAATTAATTTTCTTTTAAATACGATTGGTTATCTTATGATAACTGCATTGTACTAACATATTACTTTACCCCTTTTTTATGTTCTCTCCTTTTCATATGTATTACTACCAAGAGTTTCTTTCAACCTTCAAGTTTCATAGCTCTTGAGCCTTTTCCTATTCCATTCTCGAAGATATTTCGATGATCGGATCGCAGGTATCAGCTGTCACAAAAAAGTTGTAAATAGCGTGTGGTAAGTGTGAAGTGTGCAGATTATTATATTATTATTTTTTTCCCAAAAGCTCGTCTGGAATGCTCAAATATTCTTAAGTGTTCTTGCATGCTCTGTGCGTTATTTATTGTGCTAGTTGACTATAGTTCTTTTGCTGACTTGTTTTGTCCTGTGGTAAGAGAAAATTTGTTTACATCTTCTAAACATTAAATAACTAATCTATCATTGTATCTTTTAGAATCAAAAATCAAAATTTTTATTGTTCGCTAGACCGGATATTTGTTATCGAATATTAATATTTAATGCAAATTATTTTATTTACGAGAGATGTGCCATTATTGAATGTTTTGGAAATTTGTTGAAGTTTGAGTTCAAGAACAATACTCCTACATACCTACATCTTGAAGAAGATGTACGGCATGTAAATTGCTACTACTGTGCTAACAAAAGAGACAGCTACAAGTATTCAGATAAGTATAATAACTTTTATATTCCTTAAACAAGATTCTTTGTGTGGTCTTATTTTGTTCCAGCGTAACTGTTCCAGGCGTTCAAAGCAGTTATGTACATATGGATGGATCCGGGCCTGAACACTACTGTTATGACGCTTCAGTGCTTTATTGAACCATGGTGGATTTGGTTACTCTAGGTCTGGAAAGGTTTCCCATTAATTGAGTTTGGATTTTCGCGTGCTGTTTTGTGCATTGAACACATTTATGTATATGTTGTCTTATTGTATTTCTCACATTCAACAGCCAACATTTTTGTTCAATCACCCTCACCATAAGTTTCGGGCCGCCTTCAGCGTACCTTTGTGGATTTTATCTATAAAGAGATGCGTTAAATGGCCTTTGTCAGGTAAGATTATCAGGTGTTTTTCGTTAAATGACAAGTCCGGATACTGCAATCTTCCGCCAACCCGTAATAGTCCATCTGAATGAAGTATTGGCTTAGTTTTAGCAATCGATTGCTTGATTTCAATGGTTTTCCATTTCTTCATTGTTGGATTTCTTCGGAAAAGTGTTTAAACTGGACATTCTTCAACCAAATGTATAGCGCTTTTACTATTTCATTAGCCTTAAGATGTCCTTTCTGTTTCGACTTGAATCTATGACAGTACGCTGTTATGTTTAGAAGTTTATTAAGTGATGAGTATCGATCTTCCATTCTTCCATTAGAAAGAAAACATATTTGGCTGAAATTTGTTTTGACTTCAGTTTTCTGTGGGAGCGACAGTTTTGAGCTTTAGGACCTGTTTAAGATGAAATTTTAGTTTTTCCGTCATGACGAGTATACAAAAAGGCGTGAGGGTGAGCTCTTATTGCATGCTGTACCCGGCACGTTAAGGCCTTGTAATGTGTCGGTGCCTTGGGCCACTTCATGGCTTGTATTATATTCGGGGGGTTTAGGTTTCAGACGTTCAAGGCAGTTATATACATATAGATGGATCCGAGCCTGAACACTAGTTTTAAGACGCTTCAGTGCTTTATTGAACCATGGTGGAGATGTTTTCGATAGCTGCGGACGCTCGCGGGGAACGTGAGAGGAAAAGAAATCGGAAGGAATTATTTAAAATTTAGAAACGTCTTCGTCAACACTATTGCTAGACAGTAATGTGTTGAAGGTAAGTCAAGTCTACTGGAAAGTTCCGAAAATTTAGCATTTCTAAAATAGTGTTTCGTCAAAATTTGTTAAGTTTTCGATTTCATAGTAATATGTAATAAGTAGGGGCCGGTGTTATTTGTCAAGAATAGACATTATAACTGGGCTAGGTTTAACTTATAAGTTACCCGCGTTAGTGGAAAATACCAGGTCTAACTGCATAATCATATCATTTTCACATTACTCATTTGGCTGAGACCAATCAAGGAAACGTGATTCCCTTGTTAAAGTTATTAATTGGAGATATAGTCATCGATAACTTCATTTAGTACCCATTCTATATTGACTGATTTAAAATCACCATTTAGTAGTAATTCATCAAGAGGATCCATCTTACCATGGATAAAATTAGATGTTGAAATGAGCAGGTCTTAAGTATTCTGACCTTTGTCGTCAACAATATTTACGAAGTCGGGAGGAATATAGCAATAAATAATATATAAGTCAGGTTTGAAATGGGGGTGTCCTGAATTTGAATGATCTAAATTCTCGTTTTTTTGTGATTTTTTTTAGAAGGGGAAGAAAGAAATGAGGATATTGTATATTTAATGTATAAAAAAAAAAACTTTTACATTAAAAAATTTAATAAAACTGATTTCTAAGCCGATTTCACCTCGTAATTTTTTATTATTTTTATTATTTATTATTATTATTATTATAATTTTTTCTTCTGTGTGAACTAAAAACAGGCAGAAAACATGTGAAATGAATAAATTGGCCGGGTTTAAAAAGAATAATGTGTTTTAAAAAAATAAACTTTTTGACGAATTTTTTTAGTTCATTTAGAAGACAATTTTGAATAAAAAACAACGTTGGTTTAATTAAATAGGTTGTTTAGTGTTTCAACTATCACGCCCGCCAATTTCGAAAAAAAAGTGAAAATAAAAACTGGAGAAAAAGCGTTTCAAAGTTTTCAATAGGAAATATATGAATTTTTAGTTACTTACATTCCCCAACCTTTTCCAGGAATAGAATTTTGAATAGAAAGTCGGAGTGGCGAGCGCGCGCACATGCCGAGCAGGTCGATGCTCGTCTGCACCTGTATTTATATTATTGGAAATATTTAGAATTGGCCTTTGTTACTTTGGACACATATTCTTACATACTTTATCTATAGATTTGAATAATAAATAATTGTTTTTTTTTAATTTTAATTCGGGACAAGAGTGTTGGAGAAACTGAGAAGCTCAACCTGGGTGCAATTAAACTGGTTTTTACAGGCGAGGAGTACGCCGCCACCTCGAGCTACAGACCCAGAATGTCTACCTCTTCTAAACCTTTGATACGAATTGTCAAAGATTTCTGCATCCGAAAGCCGTGATACAGCCAAATTTTAGTGAAAGCAACTATATAGAAACAAGTCGCAGTAGAGGTTTTGAACATTTGTGCAGTTTTTGTACGGGTCCCCCTTATGTTTTGATAGTAAAGGGAGGGCGATTTGAGTTTTTTTGGAATATCGCTGCTTATTTTAGATACATTTCTAGGTTGGCACCCGGAAGGTTCAAACAATTTAGTAAACGTGCCAGAGGGCCAAAATGTGGGATCCAATAACTTGTCCCGCACATCTTCTGAGACGGTTAAAACAAAGGATGCAACCAGTTTATAGCTTTCACTAATCTTACAACAAGAAATACCATCAGTTTAGACGTCAGATACTTCTACATATCCTCACACAACGTTTCTGGAGAGAAACGGGTGACGAAAATACTCGAATGTAATGGCACTGTTCCCAAAGGAACAGCAATACCATTATCTACCGCGGAAACAGATGCAGGTCTTAGAATGGTGTTATCAGAGCATTAACTCCAAGCGTTACCTAAGGCGACAACAGCTGATGCACCGCCACTAGATGAAGCTGCGGGCAGTTGCATATTAGATCGCCTCCTCAACCTCGACTGCTGCTTGCGACGAGGCTTGGGAGAAGGATCTTGAGTAGGTGGCCCATCTGCTGACAGCGAAGAAACATCAATACAAGTCATATGCCCATTCACAAGAGGTGTCACGCCAGGAGAAGAAGAGGTGTTCAAGCTTCCAGACGTGAAACACTTAATGTTCGAGGCAATAGCGCCAATAAGCACGGAATCCTTATCAGAAGAATCAAGATCATTCTTGACTAGCCGAATATTGTGCTATTCTTTAAAAGGAATGTAAAATATTTGAGGCATATAATAACTGACCAAGGCGTTAAACCTGATCCAAAGAAAGTAGAAAATGTCAAAAGATTACCGCCACCGAAAAGTGTTGAAGGAATAAAATATTTTTAGGAATGATAGGCTATTATAGAAAGTTTATACTTCCAGCAGCTCCAATAAACAAATAATTGAGAAAAGCAATAAATGATAATTGGGATGTTTAATAGCAGGAAGGGTTAAAGATTTGAAAAGTAAATTAATAAATTTTACTATACTTCAATATCCAGATTAAAGCAAAACATTTATAATTTGAACTGACGCCAGTAACGAGGGAATAGGGGCATTATCACAGGAAATAAAAAGCAAAGATATGCTTATTAGTCCAGGAACTTTAGGATTTCACTTCGGAAAAATTTCAACCAAGCTGAAAATTGGTATACACCAGTGCTGGGCACCGCTAATAAAAAAATTAACTTCGTTAATCGTTCATTCGTTATTAAAAAAGTTAACTTCGTTAAACGTTAAAGCGTTACTTTATGGAAAATTTAACGGATGTTAACATTAATCGTTAATCGTTAACTCCTAATAGTAATTGTAATCTTTATAGTATTTGACTTGTGAACTGAGCAAGTATATTAAACGAATACCCTAGACACACGGAACATATCAACGATCATTGGCGGAGCTATTACCATTACATAGCTCGTGTGTTATTGCATCATTGGCGCAACGATCATTCGTTTCGTCATTGCACCAATTGCGCCTCCACAAGCTCATTCGTTTGCAATTATGCATTACTTGTCATTCCTTTTGTCGATAAGTGCGCTTTCAGCGGTGAGGAACTGCAAGTTATTCGAAAAATCAGCTGATTTTCAAGCCGTCTCTGTCAGATGTCATTTGTGAAATTTACTGATACATTTTTCAAGGTAAATTTTGAATATTTTCCAAACTGAATTATTGAAAAACTTTGTCACATTATATATCAAATACAAGGCTCGATTAAATTTTTCGCAAATTACTTTACAATTCACAGATCTTAATTTACAAAATTGAGAACTGTCATCAATTCAATTAATTACGTAATTGGATCACTGATCATTCTGGTGCGTCATGTGCCTCGGGTATAATACCCTTGCTTATAAAAAAAATATTTTGGCTGGGGAAGTTAAGGTAGGACATGGAAGATAAATAAGAAAACAGTATACAAATCTTAGTTTGTTATGATAATTATTTCGAAATCAAATTAAAATTACGAGGGAATCCAAATACTGGAAATCACTGCCCTTTAATAAGGCATTGGCTAAAGCTATGTGCAATTCACAAGACCCCTAGCCTTGATATTCTTTAATTTAAATACAGTTGCTGCAATTGTCGGTAGGAGCGATCCGAGATACGCTTGAGTTTGAAGCGTGATATATTCTATGCGTGATGGCTTCTATGGACGGAACCTACTTGTAGCCACACGCATGTACGACCCAAACTAGTCAGAGCATGATTCCCGCGGCGTGATGCCAGTTTCGTCATAAATAGTAAGTACCCAAATAACGGTTGACGGACTTATGGAAAGTTAACGGAAGTTAAAGAGTCCGTTAATATTCTTAACGTTTAACCGTTAGTCGAAAAGTTAACTTCGTTAATTAACGATTAACGGATTAACGGTCTTGTGCCCAGCTCTGGTATACACTTACCTTTCAGCTCTCCAAATAAGGTGTGAAAATTCCCGGAATTCGGCTCTCCGCATAATTTTTGAGAGCCCAAAAACGGGTAAAAAATGACTTTTTTCGGTTTTTTGCGAATATCTTTGATCCTGTTGTTCTAACGGCTATAAGATATGTACATATAAAAGAAAGAGCGGGAAGTCCTCTACAAAAAAGGTGGAATAAAGTTTATTGATAACACTAATAGTTTTCCCGGGCCTGTCAAAAGTTATGCGGACAGCCGAATGCCGGGGACATTTCACACCTTATTTATAGAACTGAAAGGTGAAGGTGTATATCAATTTTCAGCTTGGTTGGAATTTTTCTGAAGATGAGCCCATTTTGTGCCTAAAGTTACTCGACTTGCCAGTAGAAGCCTAAATAGGGCTGAGCAAAATTTCAATACTACAGAAAAAGAATGCTTGGTAATAATATGGGCAGTAAAACAATTTCGTCCCTATATACATATATGGACGAAAATTCACGATTAGAACTCGATGACGGACAATTAACATGGTTATTCAACGTAAAAGATCCTGGATCAAAGCTTGTAAGATGGAAACTAAAGTTAGGAGTATATATATATTGAATATAAAAAAAGGGAAAGATAATGTTGTGGCTGATCATTTTATCAGGGAAGTACTCGTACATGTAGTTACAAGGAGCTAAGAGAAAGTTTAACAAAGATTAGGGAAAATCTAAGTAAGATTCATGAAAGAGATTCAAGAAAGGGACAGAACTGAGATAACATGAAATGATTTGCTAGAATCAATGAAAATTCACACGAATACATATGTAATTAACCCAGGAACTATAAAAATTAAGGAAATTAAAGACTTATTAGAAATCACAGATAAAAATTTGAAAATAAATATTATAAAAAAATCTCATGGTAGTATTGTAGGAGGACATATAGGCCAAAAAGTGACACTTAGTTATTGAATTCATAAAGACTTGCCATGATTGTCAATTTTGGAAAATTGATAGACATCCTACCAAAGTACCGATGAAAATAGTTACGAGTGCAACTGAGGGACTTGAAAAATAAGTTTAGATTTAACAAGACCTTATCCTATGTCTAGAAATGGGAATCTATATGGATTGAGTACACAGTAAAAAATAATTCCCCAAAGTGAGTGGCAACAATTTGTGCCACAAAGGTTAGGTATTTGGCGATAAGATTAGGGAATGCTCCACATTGGAAAACGTAAATTAGGATTTTATCCCTAAAATGTAGGGAATTTTCAATTTTTATTTTATTTTTATCCCTAAAACGTAGGGACTATTCCCTGAAATTTAGGGAATAGGTGAAAGCACCACACTGAACCATATGTGATAGAACACCAGGCCGTCTAGAAAACATAAGAATGAACTGAATGGCTCATTTCTTATGGCCCATACTACTGAGTAGTACGGAAGTTTTGTTTGTTCGCTGCCCACGCTCAAACAAAATATTGAAAAACAAAATATGTCTTGTTTTCAAAAACAATGTGTGAATTATATAAACGAAAATATATTTCTATAAAAAATGTACCATAATACCTAATTTATTGAATGATCTTAACTTTTCGGGAATTTTACGAACTATATAGGTTTTCTGGTGTCAAATACCTACAACCATTCAATGTTCCATTGATTTGGGGAAATTAAACTGATTTTGTCTTTAAATCAAAGAAAAGTTCATTAATTTTTAAGGAAAAACGAGTCTTAAATTTACTCAATAGTCCTATTATTTTTTACAGTGTAAACAGGATGACTTGACAAAATATACCAAGTTCATTGCAATTTAAGATAAAAGTGCTCAAACAGTAGCCCAAGTTTTAATGGAAGGCTGGTTTCTAAATATCGGTATTCCAAAGATAATTCTAACGGAAAACGGGAGCGGATCATAAATATAGCTATTAGACTGAAAATAACAAAGATCACCGATTCGAATGGAATATATTTTAAAAATATATGGAGGGGTGAGGACAGTAAAAGGGAAGATTACTACATTGAATGATACAGATTTGAAAAAATTGAGGATTATACTCATATAAACATAATACAGAGTCGTTTAGTGAATATTAATCAGGAATGTGTCATTGAAATTCCTAATTGCGTAAAGTTCATAAAGAAGGGTAAACTATAAATTTCGAAATAAAATAAAAACTTAACTACTATATATCAACTTGTGGTAATAAATAGTAGAAATAAACGCGGGTAAATTAATATAGTTAGATCAGGATTGAAAGCATTATTTGGTACCTTAGCCAATCAAGATGCAGCAATATACGAGGAAGCTTTTCGTATAACAAAAAGAAATAGAGAATATGTGCATAAATCGTAACAAGATGAAATTTGAATATTAAACGGTTTAAATGAGAAAAATTTAATATTGAAAAGTGTATATTTATAGATTGGAAACTTATAACAATATGGAAGCATTGTTTAGTGATGTACTTATTGAAAAATATGTAGAACTGTTAGGGAATATTTTACAGATGTTGAGGTAAAACCTGATACATGATAAATCATATTGACATTGTTGACATGGATGAAATAATACAATTTATCCTATTTGTGTAGGGCAATATAGTACATCCGTTCATTATACGGCCATTTAAATTTATAAAAATGCTTCAAGAAATTAGTAAAGAGCACGAATCACTTATGAACCACATCCACAAAAATAATAAAATAATGGAAGAAAAAATACTGGATGCGAAGGAACATCGTAAAGAATTCAAGTGCTCGAAATTTGTAATTTTTCCTATATGGCTAATATATTTAGGTTCTCACATAGATCTTTCAGTTCTTAAAGAATTAACTAGAATTATATACATACATACAGTTGTTGTTTTATATGATTCTTAGGAGTATAAGTTCTATGTGAAGAATCTACTATACTATTTGAACATTAGTGCTATAAATATGAGTATACAAGACTATATGTAATTCCCAGTGTGAGTGACGGCTGTCGGGTCGTCATCGTCAAAGCACCAGCACAGCACCAGAGCCAGAGGCCAGACCCTGCACTCCGCATCATGCCCATGCATTGTATTGTGTGATTTCTTTGCTTCTTTTACCTCTTCTCAAAGAAGCCGGTTTCATCAAGAAACTTTGAGATAATTTTCATTTACATTGCACTGCAGCAGATTATAGGGAGAATAGTAAGATGGGCGGATGGGACACGATATACAGACTTTAGCAAGGTATGATTGTCCGGGCTGTCAAGTGCGTATGACGTCACACGAATCGACTCTTAAAACGGGGAAAAATAAAGTGATAATATTTATGTAAATTTATTCCACTGGATCCATTGAAAATGTTGCAATAAATATATTATGAGTTTCTTACATTAATGTACATTGAATTTGTAAGCTTAAAGCTCATTTAAGGGAAATCAGTTCGAATCAAAACAAAGTGCCACGAAAGTTTATTTCGATAAAAAAATGCAAAATAATACTGAAATACCTATAATTTGCACTCTTAATTGATTATTTAAGATCTTTTTATTATTTCTATAGTGAAATTTGTTAGTGATAATGGTCATTTTCTCAAATAGAAGGCAAATTTGCAATGCATCATAACGAAATGTAAAAAGTGGGGTTAGTGGCAAATTAAAATGTGGAATACAATTCCAGTAATCTTCCTTCAATTTATCTTTATGTTTAGAAAGTAAAATGGTATTTATTTTAAGATTTTAAATGGATCCAGAAGAATAAATTTGCATAAATATTAAACTTTAGTTTTTCACTTTTTAAGGAACGCGTCATGCGAATCGATTAACACAGAAAATGGCGAATCTATGATGCCGGATAGTCATGCCTAGTTAGTCTGTATATCGTGCGGATGGGATAGGAGTTGGTGAGCGACAAACAGTCTAGTCACCACAACCACTGTCAGTTGCATTGATTCGTGTGCTTGGGCTAAACATCTTCCTGAAAGTAGGTAGGCAAAATATGCTGTGCAAAAGTACATATAAAAAATTTGCGAGTACCTTAATTAATAGAAAAACAGGCTCACCTCTTCAGCTAGGCAGCATAAAACGATGCATGGCTGCTGGCGTTGGCGTGTGTATAGCTGTGGGGTGGTGGAGAACAGAGAGAACAGAGCAATATTCTCTCAGTCTGAAATCTTTCCTTCTTCCCGTCAGTTAACTCACGAGCGCATCATCAAATAACCATGCAACTTGTGCATTTTTAGAGGCCAGATGAAGCTTCTTGTTAAGTTATATGTTCTTTGCTTTTAGTTGGGTATAGGGACGCAAATTTCTGTAATATATACATATGGTCATCTCGAGATATAGTAGGTTTCCGAATGGTTATTCAAATGTAAAATGCCTTCTGAAATGCTTCGTGCATCTGGATGACTTTGAAAGCACAACACGTTGACCGATCGGAATTCTCATATAGGAATTTTCGCCACGAAATAGCCACTTAAGTGCTATATGAATGCTTTTGTTTCGATCTTTTCTTTACTATGCTTATATAGCACTATAAATGCTATACGCAAACATCTATTCTCAATACAGCAATTATCATCTTTATATAGGAATTTGTTACCTATATAAGCGTTTATTCCTGCTTATGTAGGTACTGAAATCATGATACGAAATTTTTTCTGGAGAAGTATGTATATCATCTCATTTTTATGTACACGTTGCCAGTAGTCATATTTACTGAATATTTGGACTCATTTTTGAGGGTTAAGAAATAGGTACAAATTACCTTAGAATCATGAAAATACTGACATATAGATAAATGTATTAAAAACTGACAAATACACATTCGTTCCATTTATTTGGAGAGCGAAATAAACATAACTGTTTTTAACCACAGATAATTAAACTTTCTATTTATTTATTTTGAAGCGATGTTTTTTCTTATCTAGCTTGTTAGATACTAACAGTAAAGTTTTAATCGTTGTTAGATTCTATCATACGCCTTGTGAAAAATCAATTTTATTATTAAGAATTATATATATCTAATATGTATAATCTAATCGCGCATGCATAATAAATTGCACATGAATATTAAATTTGCAGACTCAAACAGGATCTATTGCCTTTTAATGATTCTACGTTAGAACCACTTTTCCTATATAAGATAATTTAGGAACAAATAAGTTATCGAATAGGAATGTATTGAATTCCTATGTGACCGAAAAATACCAATTTAGAAAAGCCTACAACAACGTCATAACATTAAATTTCTACAATAGGGAATATATAAAGCCTTATATGAGCTCTGAGCATCAATATGAGATTAAGACATAAGGACATTATAGGAATTATTACTCCAATATCAACACTAAATTTTATTCCCGGAGAATGATGTGGGATTCTCTCGCAATAAGAGTCTAGAGCAATTCCCTGGGAATTCGGTGAGACAATAATCTGGCTTCTTATGACACTTAATTTCAGGAGACTTATTCCCTAGCGGAGTTCCGAGATTTATATTGGACAAAAGCTGCTCATTGGGCTACTATAAGGACAATAGAATGGTATATCAGTGGATAGTGTATCAAATACAGACTTAGATGTATGTGAACTATTAAATTTACCATTTATGATATGAAAAATATTTTATATGTTAGAAATTAAAAATAACTATTTTGCATTAACAAAGAATAAGGAAGAATGTTTTTTTAAATAAAAACCTAGATGATAACTGAAAGAAATTTGGTACATATTTTGTATGTAAAGATGTGGTCTTGAAGAACACGAATATTGACGAATCTTGTAAAGTTACAAATTTTATAAGATGAAAAACTCAAAATTGTAATGCAAAACAGGTGTATGGTAGAGCTGAAATATCGAAAGACTAAATCAAGAGCAAAATTTGTTTACTCTTAATGAAGACACACAATACAAATGCAGATGTGAAGAAAAGAAAGTGAAAAGGGCATAATATTAATGCAATTGGTATGATAAGTTTAAAAAAACTGTACTTTTGAAACTATTGATACTAAACTAACGACAAATTATACTGAAGTCGTTATGAGAAATAAAGATACATATTACGAGAATATGATGACTGTTGTAATAATATCAAATTAAGAGATATTCAAATCAAAGAGATAAAAATTTGAAAATTAAAGTTAAAATATTTAAGAGAGTTACGCGATCTAACATTGACATTAAAAATTAAGAAAGTTATATTTCAGCGTCATTAAAAGATATACCACTTCACGTTCAGGATGCAGGAGTGGGTATAATAGGAAGAATAATACTTATGGGAGAGATCAGATTACTGGGGCAAATTCTGCGAGCGAATTGCTCCCATCATTCTATGTGGGAAGATATTATACATACCAATAATACGTTGTATGATTCATTTGGCTCATCCAGTTTTCCATTAGAAAAAAACCCAAATGACTAAGTTTCAGCTAACTTTGCAAAACATTTGTGTCATCACATTCAATTCAACAAAATTGTTAGATTTAAGATGAAGCATCGTAATAATATGCTTGCAACAAAACTGTTTACGTTGCTTTTAATTATCATGTGATGCAACTATGCATAAAAATACAAACGATTAACAAATCAATTAAAAACGTAAGAATGCACATTCAGCATATTTGCAATAATCAATTGACTTGAAATCAATTCTCGATAAAGTTGATCACAATAAATGTGGCACAATAATGTTAATGCATTATGAGCAAAACATACATCCAAATGCATTTCACACTCCAACAGTAGGTGACTGCATTTATTTACATGTTTTGCAATATGCTTAACACGGGTCAAGCGAGTTGCATCACATCAAATAAATGTTAAGCACATAAGTGCAAGTAAGTTATTTAGTTTAACATGCATCGTAATTGTACAATTCATGATTAAGTTTAGACTAGTAAATTTATTTCTGTGCTAGGAATATTTCATTAAATATGCAGCATGGTGTTGACGGACTTCTGACTTATCACTGGGTGCCTACTAGTTATAGCTGCGCTTACTACTGGGCGTCTCCTAGTCATAGCCGCGCCTGCCACTGGGCATCTGCTAGTTATAGCTGCGTTCACGGTAATAGTCGCGATCTGCTCGTGAAGCTTCCCCTAGGAGATCTACCTAATGGCTGCTTCTACTCTTCCTGCCCAATAATATACCGTGCGCATAGCTTATGCATGCAGATATATGCAAGCTGTATACCACTCATTAGTGATTTAATGTAAATAAGAAGTAAATCAAATCTTATTCTACTTACCACATGGCGACCGTGCCTCATCATGTAATTATTGTATTACCACAACTGTACAGCTGGTGGGAAGATGAATAAGAAATATAAATCACATCTTTTCTACCACAATCTTAATTCGCCTATAAGAATTTTTGTATGTTCGAAAGGAAAACAAAGATTCAGTCTAAAGGCTGAGTTACAATGTGACGCCGTCGCGAGTCGCGGACGCTGTCGCTAAACCTGTCAAAAGTTAAAATGTAGGAAAGTACTCAAGCGCAGGTACAGTGTGTCGCTAAGGGTGTTGCCGACGCTGGTCGCGTTGAAAATATTTCCACTTGAGATGCGCAAGACTTTGACAGCTGCAGTTGAGGCAATTTATTTTTGCAGAACATTGAAATTGTGAGTGAAAATTGTAAGTTTTAAGTGTAAGCTTAAGTGTTTAAAAACTAGTTAATTTATTTATTTACAATTTAATGATTTTATTTAATAATGGAACGAAAATTCAACACATGTTAGAGCGTCATCATTGGAACAGCGTAAGCAACGTTAGCATCGTAACATCATTCGCGACCGCTTCTCGCGACAGCGTCACATTGTAATTCAGGCTTTAAGTAAGCAGTGGTTTCATTACAAGTGATCTTTTTTATTAGGTCGTCCCAAGCTTCGTAAAGCGGCAAGGAAGTGGCGCGCGGTCTATGAGTCCGCCAAGTCTCCTCGAATGTGTTTGTGTGCTGATATTGCATCTGCGTTCCCACACACCGAACGCGCACAGTAAAAAAGGTTCCAAAGTATACAAATCAGAAAAATAAAAGCTGTTGTTAGCAATAATTAGGTTAGGATCAATATTTGAGTTCTTCCTATTTGTATAAAAAGTTAAGATAATGTTCTTTAGTAATGAAAAGTTAGAAAATGAAACAGTTATTTTATGTGATTAGAAAGAAAAGCTTACGCTACTACTACTGTAACGGCTATAATCCTTCGCTTCATTATGGAAAAACAAAATCTAATTTATCCCAAATCCAGGCTCATGTAAAACAATTTAATTAAAACAAATGAACCAAGTGCACAGGGAACAAAAATTAATTTTCCAAGGTTAAGTTAATAAATTGTGTCCAAGTGAAAATTAAGCGCGAGAGACTTAATAAAATAAACCGCACACTAATTTAAAAAAAAACAAAGACAAGAAATGCAATTCAAGCATTTGCGATCACCTAACAAAGGAGCTTTTCGATAAATTGTAATGTATTTGAGAACTTTTCCCTCGTATCGCTTCTCTGGGAGAATCGAACTTTGTGTCGATCGGGGCGGACAGATTGTTGCCTGATAGTTGAATGGAAAGTAACTTCGAGTAAAAGCGGAGTGCAGTGAATAATTGTAAACAGTGGCTATATACTCCATCCGCATTTAGTTCAAAACGGAAAAAGTGAGTGGGTTTCCTTTTTATTTATATACATATACAAGGTGGGGAAAGATCACTCTCAAATCGTTAGAAGTGATTTTATAACTATTTTCGTCTTATCAAGGTGACAGAATCTAGAATCGGGTGTGGTGGTCTGGATAATTACACGTCCGGCTGCTGTGAATAAGATAAAGGAAAGGAAAAACAACAAAAGAATCAAAAATCGGCAGCGGTCTGCAGCATCCTGTATATGTAGAGGGTACCTGCTGGCCCTGACTTAACTTGAACGCGTCATGTGAAAGCGGAAACAACTTTATTAAAGATAGAAAAAAAAGGGCAAGAGAGATCAGGGGAAACAGTTGGTAAAAGAACAGGAGGTGGAAGCATTTTTCTTCTCTACACTGGGTTTGACTGAGCGATAGTCGCAATGTAGTTCGATTTTAATCGATTTAAATTGCATGATAACATAGTTCTAGCCATCTTATCCGTAGCTATATACGTATATAGGTATATACATATTTTTTATGTTCTTAGCTATAAACATATATACATGACTTTTTCTTTTTATTAGGCATATACCTATATACATAATTAATCAAATAATTTTTAGTTTTAGTCTTTTCTATGAACTGCAAGATTTTCAGGTAAGGATCTTGTTAGAAGATCTACAAGTACATTTCAATTTGGAATAAATAAAATAATGGCCGTGGGCTAAGCATCTGTTTCTCGTTTGGTGTCGCGTTTGGTTGCGGTTTTGGGAAAGGTCAAAATAACGCGAGGACAAAATAACTGGCAGGTTCACCTAGGAGTATGGTGAATAGAGTAGTGGCAGGGATGCATGTGGCCCAGTGTGACCCACCTATCTGAGTGGTGTCCCCTTTTCAATCTTTAAGCCTGTCCTGTCCGTTAGTAGAACGTACACGCAAATTTGAACTTAGTGAAACTGAAATGGATGCACTGATAAATTTGGATCAAGGTCAATGATCGAATCTCTTATCAAAACAAACACTGTTCACTACGTTTTAACTTCCAATAAATGTTCACACTTATTTCTTAAGATTGCTCACTAATTATATTAAGATCAGATCGTGTTATGAGGTATTAGGTCAGAGATCAACACACACTAGAAAACACTTACTACCAAAAACTTATAATATACGATTATCAAGAAAAGTTGTATTGGGATAAATCTCAATATGTGAGTTTTGGGTCAGAGAATTTTGTATCACACTGAAAACACGTATTATTAGAATAGTTGCAATATGAAATCGTCAAGAGCATAATACATATAAATATATTTATATATGTCAAATTAATACAGAATGAAGATAAATTATAATATTTGATAAATATGCACAAAAAATGTATAATATGTAAATATATATATGAGTAAATATTGTAAAATAGATGTATGAATAAATATTAATTTGTTACCAGTGACTGGTACTCACCGATCTACAACTTGACGCTTGAGGGTTGGCTTTAAGCTAATGTTAAGACCCTTTGTTCTAACCATTGGTTAGAACAATTCTTTATTCCCGTCGAGACCAGAAAAAAAGTGTTAATGTTAGTAAGATATTATCTCAGTCGAGACCTGAGATAATATTCTTCAAGTCAGTCGAGACCCGGCTTAAAGTGTTATCTTATCTTCAGTCGAGACTCGAAATAAGATGCGTATATTTCCACGAGACCAGAAATGATTGTTTAGTAAAAGATTATCTCAGTCGAGACCCGAGATAATATTCTTTAAGTCAGTCGGGACCCGGCTTAAAGTGTTATCTTATCTTCAGTCGAGACCCGAAATAAGATGCGCTTATACCCGTCGAGACCAGAAATAGTTGTTAGTAAATATCCTAACTTCAGTCGAGACCCGAATTAAGATGTGTGTATTCCCGTCGTTACCAGAAATAATTATTAGTAAATATCTTAATTTCAGTCGAGACCCGAATTAATATGACTATCAGAACCAGCTTAACACAAGCTCGCTGCATGGACACGTTTAATAAATAAACGTCTCAACAATACATGCGTTTCATCATTTAGTCGGTGTTAGTACTAGTATATTACACTAAACATACACCGAACACCGGATAAAATGACATGCAACATAGAACAAGACAATTTAAAAAAGTTAATGAAAACAAAATTAAATATTAAATAGGCGTTTTTTTTAAACATGCTTAGGGACGTCAACAACAAAATTCTCAGCCATATTATCGACAGTAATACACATGCGATTAATGGGTTCATACATGCTAAAGTTAGACCTTGAGGAGTTAACATGCAACAGAGGTAGCCTTCTCAAATTGTGGCTACTATCACGGAAAGAGATTTTGTTACGTAACAATAGAGAATCAATATTCGCGTTTAAGAGTTGAGGCACAATTGTTACATCGGCAACCAAGCGACGTTTCTCAAGCGAGTGCATATTCAAAAGCTTCAAGCGATCCTCGTAGGGTGGAAGAATTAAAGAATTATTCCAGGGTAGATGCCTGAGAGCAAATCGTAGGAAGTTCCGCTGAACAGACTCGATACGGTCGATGTGTGTACCGTAAAATGGAGACCAGACCTGGCTAGCATACTCAAGAAGTGGTCTCACAAAGCAAGTGTACAAACGCAATGTTATGGTAGGATTTGAAAACTCTCGCGACCAACGTTTTATAAAACCCAGCATAGAACTACTCTTTGAAACCATGTAGTTTATATGGGAGATAAAATTCAATCTGTGGTCACATTTGACACCCAAGTCACAGACAGAGTCCACACGGCGATCCGAGGAATCCGAGAACTCATAATCATAAGTGATGGGTTTCTGATTCCTGTGGAAAGTCATAACCTTACATTTGTTGATATTGAGTACCAAATCATTGCTCTTGCACCAATTGTAAAATTTTTGAAGGTCACCCTGTACCTGTTCACAATCGTTAACAGATTTAATCTGAGCGAAAAGCTTAATATCGTCAGCATAAATCAAGACCTTACAGTACCTCACAACAGAGACAATGTCGTCAATAGACAGAATAAAGAACAACGGGCCCAAGTGACTCCCTTGTGGTACGCCAGACGAAGCCTTCAATACTCTAGAGATGGAATGGCGGAATAAGATTTGGTATGTTCTGTTATCTAAATAAGACTCCGTCCATTTTAGAAATATTGGGGGAAACCCATATTTTTCCATTTTAAACAGTATCACGGAGTGAGATAACTTGTCGAACGCCTTACTAAAGTCTGTATAAATGCAATCTGTCTGATAGCCTTTTGCAAACCCGCAAATGGTATCCGAGACAAATTCCAACAAATTAGTGGTTGTAGACCTGCCCGAAATAAACCCATGCTGGTTTGAAGAGAGTAAATTCTTACAGGAAGATGAAAGTTGAGAGTAAATGATAGATTCGAATAATTTGGGCATGCAAGATAATTTTGCAATAGGTCTATAGTTAGAAATTTCATTTTTACTACCTTTTTTGTGGATAGGTATGATAAAGGAGTTTTTCCATAGCTGCGGGAAACAACCACTATCGAGCGATTTTTGGAAGATAATTCTCAGCGGAGCTACCAGGGCGAGGCAGCATGACTTAAAAAAGGCTGGAGGGATCCCGTCAGGACCAGTTGTGAAGTCATTTGGAAGCCCATTAATATGATCCAGTATATCCTCTTCTGAAATTGAAGGGATACTGAATGAAACGTTATGGGAATCATTCATATGACTGAAGTTGCCATTTTGAGGTTGAAAATTTGATGAGGCAAAGGCATTGTCAAAAAATGAAGCAAACATATCGCAAAATTCAGACGAATCATCACTAGCAGAATCCTTGTACCTCATGGTATTGGGGTAGTTGTCCGTTTTTTTCTTCATATTAATAAACTTAAAAAACATGCGTGGGTCACTAAATAATTTCGTACGCATCCTTTGAACATACTCATCATAAAGTGCAGAAGAAAGTTCTCTGAACTTATTATAGGATGTGAGGAAGTTGCTGTGACTTATAATGTCCTTGTCCCTCATATAACTTTTCCATAGCTTATTCTTCCTATTTTTAAGACGTTTAAGTTCTTTATTGAACCATGGCGGTGATGTTTTATTCAACCGCTGACGCTCGCGGGGAATACAAGAAGAAAATAAATCGAAAAGAATTATGTAAAACTTAGAAACGTCTTCATCAACACTATTGCAAGACAGAAATGTGTAGAAATCAATAGAGGTAAGTCTACTGGAAAGTTCTGAAAAGTCAGCTTTTCTAAAATTGAAAAAGTATTGCGCTTCGTCACAATATGTGAGGTTTTCAGTTACATAGCAATGTGTAATTTGAAGAGCGGGGTGGTATTTGTCAAGAGTAGACATTATAACTGGGCTAGGTTCAACTAATAAGTTACCCGCGTCAGTAGAAAATACCAGGTCTAACTGCCTACCCATGTCATTCTTAACATTACTGATTTGGCTGAGACCAAGAGATGAAATAGTGTCAAGGAAAAGTGATTCCCTTGTTGTCAAGTTATTAAGTGGAAGATAGTCATCGTCATCATCATTAAGTACCCATTGTATATTGGGTAGGTTAAAATCACCAATAAGTAGTAATTCGTCAAGAGGTTCCATCTTACCATGGATAAAATTAGATGTTAAAATGAGTAGGTCATAAATATTCTGACCTTTGTCGTCGACGATATTTATGGAGTCTGGAGGAATATAGCAACAAAGTATGTATAAGTTATATTTTACGAGAGACATCTTAAGAACTATAAGTTCAATGTCGAGAGTGTTGGAGAAACTGGGGAGCTCAACTTGGCTGCAATTTAAGTGGTTTTTACAGGCGAGGAGTACGCCACCGCCACGAACCTCAGAATCAGTATACCTATCTCTTCTAAAAATTTGATAAGAATTGTCAAAGATTTCAGCATCGCGAAAACCATGATGCAGCCAAGTTTCAGTAAAAGCAACTATATCAAAACAATTTGCAACAGAGGACTTAAAGATTTCTGCAGTTTTTGTCCGAATCCCCCTTAGTAAAGGGAGAGCGATTTGAGTTTTTTGAGATATCGCTGCTAATTTTAGCTGTACTTCTATGTTGGTGTCCAGAAGGTACGAACAATTTAGTAAAAGCGCCAGAGGGCCAAAAAGTGGGATCCAATAACTTATAAGATGTGTTTATTCCCGTCGATACCAGAAATAATTGTTAGTTGTTAAAGTGATATATCAGTCGATACCCGATATAAATGTTAGTCCCTACACAGCCAACTTACCCCAAGCGATGCCAAGTACAAAAAGAGATCGAGATCAGTCAGCTTGTCATTTATATAGCCCTTGCTTGCACACGACACCACTGACAGAATAACAGCGGCGCATGATTATAAGAATTGGCAGTATAGCTGTGATCTTACGGTACTAGCGATAAAATTTGCATAGCAACGAACCAAAATGCATAGCAACAAGATTTTTTTTTTTTGCAAAAAATGTTATCTCTATCACGTAGAAAAGAAATTCCCGTTGGATGTTACGTGTAATAATGGTAATGATAGAGTTGCAAATTGATTTGCTTGATCTGATTATATTTGTGCCATGCATTGTATGCTACATGACCATACATGCTTTTGTTGGATGTTGTACCTATTTTTGGGAAAATTATAATTAGATTAAATTCATTTTCTTTGCAGAGCTCAATTTTAGCATGGTATTTTTGTAATATGTTCTCTTTTCAGGAATTATTTTTAGCATGAATCTAACTGGTTCAAACAAATGATAATAATTGAATTTTATCTGCTCGTTGCGGCTATACTTTTGTATTGTATTTGTGCAATATGTTATGAAGATGACAAATACATGACTATGTTGGGCTGTGTACCTGCTTTTTGATTAAGAGTAATCAATTTGGATTTAATGTTACTAAAAATTTGGATGCTTTGTTTTCAGGATATTTTCATTTCAGAAGTTGTCTGTTTACAAAATATATTCGAATCAATTTGGTTCGGAAAAAGCCTTTCCTTTTTATACCCTAGATGAAATATATAGGGTATAGTCAGTGTGTCATGGTGTTTGTAACACCTAGAAATAATGATGGAAGAGCTAAATTGATTAGAGACCCATGCATAAAATTAAACGTTATTTTGATTTTTGCATGTCCGTCCATCCGTCTGACCTCACGATAACTAATGAACGCGTATATATAGAGAGATGAAATTTTGCATGCTTTTAAAAGGAATATTCAAATAAAATTCGAAAATGGGACAAATCGGGTAAGTCCTTTGTGGGGTTGCCATACAAAAATGAATGAAAAGGAAATTCTAGAAGCGTTTAATAGCTTCATTTTATATCTTTTCACAGTTCTTCGAACTGAAATTTCTACTACAGAATTTTTATAACAAATAACCCCACATATTCTAGAACAACCAAAGTCATAATTACTGCCTGTGGATCCGATTCTTCAATATGCTATATATATTTTATTCATTATACTTGAAAATTCATTTAAACAATATCTGACACCTCTCCTAACTGGCACCGCCTATAAGCGTACCACTCTCATGGGCGGACAAGTATTGGTCCCATGGTGAATCCAAAGGGGGTGAATGGATAACTTACCCCTTTTAACCAGACAGTTTCTTTGCAATTTTATTGAAATTGATTTATTGGTCATTTTTTAAGGATTGGATTATAATAGTAAATGTACATACACATACGTATGTTTTACATATAGTTTACGAACGACGATTGTGTGATGTGGATATGCACATATAAAAAAACGAACCTAATAAAAACCAATTAAAAATGCAATAATGCACATTCTGCATTATTGCAATATTCAATGGACCTGAAATTCGTTCCACAATTAATCGATCACAATAAATGAGTTCGATAATATTATTGCAATTAAGCAAAAACATGCGTTTAAACAAATGTGTGTCACAACCATAAGAAGTGACTGCATTTATTTACACGGGTCTTTTTTACATGTTTTGCAACCAGCGTAATAGAGTCAAGATACTTGCGTCACATCTTTCTTCCGAAATTAACCACAATAAACATAAAGTCGTTAGGTAGTCGTACCAAGGAAAAGACCTTTTATTTTGAGTGGTTGAAAGCCTTAGCTGCACTCCCCTTTTCTTAGGCATCTGCTAGTATAGCTGCGCTTTTAAAGAGATCTGCTGACTGCGCTTCTCTTGGGAGATCTGCTTTATTAAGCTTCTCTATAGGAGATCTGCTTTATGGATGCCTTCCACCATCACTTCATCAGTGCAAGAGAATTGTAATTACTACATAGCGACCGTGATAAAAAGATTCTAATCTTCGGATCAGAATAATGAGAATGACATCTTTGGATTGTGATAAAAAGATCTCAATCTTCGAACAGTAATAATGGAATTGAAATCAAAGTACCGCAACAATATAGCGAGTATAAGAACATAATGCAATCTTCAGAGCGTGATGTTAGGAACAAGAGGACTAGCACCGAATCTCCAGATAACTAGCATCGGAAAGGACTCAAATACAATTTTACATCCAACTAAATACAATATGACAACGAGCGGACAATCTTCATGTTTACAGAACGAATTAGAACTTTGAAATCAAACAATATCAGGAGTATAATAGAAGAAGGGTCAAAGCAGATTCAAGTAGTTCTGTTGTTTTGTCAAACGTAAATGATAGCTCATCAATTTAAAAATTCCATTTAAAAATAATACGCGTTATAATCAGCTATAATTCAACTAATTATTTAACTTAATTACAATAATAATATGTACAGCAATAGGCAAAAGTAATATAAATATCGAGATAACAGAATCATTATTTTTGTTAACGAATTAAATAGATACTGAATATACTATAAGCTTTCCTATGCCGTTGTTAAGAGTTGAGTCCATAGAACAATTATGGGTATTAATGTATGAAAAATGTTCGGTGGAGCCAATCAGAGTTCTTTTAGTTTGGCAGCTTCCAGAAAAAGATTAATTTTGTAGTTTTGATTCGTTGCGGCAATCTGTATTCTTCACCGTTTTAAATAAAGAATAAATTACGAGTTTTTCATTAACCTCCCTATCGATATTAACTTGCTTGCAGTCCACATTTTCTTAATTATTTTTCTTACACATATTTTTTGGTCCTTCGAGCCGGATGAAACGGAAGCCTCGGTTGCTCTTAACCACGTGCTTAGCAAACAATCTTATTAATTGGCCCCGCGTCGCGTACTTAAAATCTTAAGTGCGTCGAAGGCTACATAAGTTCTCTAAAAACTCTTACGCTGAACGGGCATACAATAGGGTCGATATTTTTAGTGCAATCAACTACAATACTTTCGATTATCATGGCTGGTGATTATTCCGATGTTAGTATCTCATTGCAGGTTAAGTATTTAAAAATTCAACGCAGCGGCATCAAAGGCAAGGAGGAAGAAGAGAAAAATAAAGCGAAAATCACTGAATCTGAGCTGTAATCCATCCACAATAGGCTCTCATCGATTTATGCAAAATTCGATGCAACTCTCTGAACTACAGAAACTCGTGACTCATTCGAAACACCGAATATGTTGGACTCGGAGCACTTGTTCTTAACCTCATTTATTCGCGACAAAAGCCGAGCGTTCAAATAAACACCGAGACTGCAAATGTACTTTCAACACAAACAAGACTCAGCTTGCAGCTGGTAGATTGCCAGATATCAAACTACCTCGATTCAATGGTGACCACGAAAATTGGTTGAAATTTAGAAGCTCATACAATAATCCGTTTCTCTCTAACTCTTCTAAATACCACTGCCTTCTTAGCTGTTTAAATTAAGGAAAGGCATATCAGCTCATCGCATCACTTCTCATAAACGGAGACAACTATACCACCGCCTGGGACACTCTCGTACAGGAATATAATGACGAAGTCGACATAATAAAAAAACGCGTGCTTAACATCAATAACATCTCGTGAGTTCAGGAGAATTCAGTGTCTTGTTGTACAATCATCGGAAGCTTTTGGAGGGATTATCGGGCTCTTTCATCTAAGCTGCCAGTCAATCAATGGAATCTTTTACTAACTCATCCTCTCTCCTGTAAGTAAGATGTTGAATCACGCGAAGAAGGCGAGCAAAAATCTCCTCTAAACGAATTGCAAACCACCACAAAATTCATGGAAATACTCTCACAGAGACTGCAGAGAGATTACAGGTTCAGCCAAACGTCAGCCGATGATCACATTAGTTATTGTGAGGAGCCATCGCGTGCTTGTATCTACATCTTGCGGCTGTCCAATGTGCAAACAAAGCCATTTGGTGTTCAAGTGCTCATCGTTTATGCAAATGAAAGTGAACGATCTTCATAATTTAATGAAAACGCATAATTTATGCGTGAACTATTTAAATGCATCACATGACTCAAGAATGTGTTACTACGGTTCATGCAGGGTCTATCATCGTAGGCATCGCACACCTTTACATCAATTTGCGACTTAGCAACCAGGCTCCAAGCAAAACTTGACAAAGAATGTACAAGTGCACTCATCGCCAGCTTCATTTGATATCCCAGAGATCACTAGTGTATCAACCGTCATCAGTGCTCCAACACTAATTGTTTACTTTCAAGTTTTACTTGCTACTGCATTTGTAAACATCTGTGAGGCGATTGGTCAAGACTATCAGTGCAGGGCATTATTAGATTCTGCCTCTATGACAAATTTTATGACTGAAAGATTAGCCCAAAAGCTCAGAATACATTGAGATAATCTCACCATCCCAATAAATGGCATTGGCGGCAATCAAAATCTTGTTAAGTATAGTGTTTTGACAATTTTACATTCTCGTTTATCATCATTGAATATCACACTCACTTATTTATTAATACCTAAAATTTCAGGAAAGTTTTCTCTCTATGAAATCGACATACATCGTTTCAACTCGCCTAGTGACATAAAAGAGCAGCTACCGGATATTTTGTTCTGTCACCCAAATGATATTGATCTATTGATCGGCGCAGAAGCGTACAGTGACATTGTGTACGATCAAAGGATCACAAGGAATTACAGAAGCTTGTATCAAGTACGTTTACTTCCTTGCTCATGGGAAATGGTGCCCGATGCAGTCATGTATCCATAGTGAGTCTTCTTACTACCTTGGACGAGCTCAGCACCCAACTCAACAAATTTTGGGAGCTTGAATCAGAGGACTCATCCAAGAATATGTCGCTTGAAGGAAATGAGTGTGAGAAATATTCATTGAGTCAAAAACAAGAACATCTGGCGGCCGATGTGTCCTAACTCTACCTACTCGTCCAAGCACACACAACTTGGACGATTCTCTGCAAACTGCGCTCAGGCAATTTTTACGATTGGAAAGAATTCTTGCGAAAAATCGCGACTTTAAAAATCTTTACACTGACTTCAAGCGAGAGTAAATCCAACTCGGTTATTTGCAAATATCTCAGGCAGCGCAGTCAGTGAGCTACTGTGCTATTACCTGCCGCATCAGGGCGTTCTGAAGCCATCGTCAATAATAACCTAACTTCGCTTTGTCTTTAATGCCTCGTCGAAGACGAACACAAGTGTTTCACTCAATGACGCGTGTTCTGCCCGTAGTTAGAACGCACACGCAAATAATGAAGAAATGTGATGGAAGTTTTAACCCTGGTTCAAAGTCGGTAATTTTAGCTTAATTCTTCGGTTCACCAAGTTTACTACACTGTAGCTCGCACTCCAACTAGATTTTTTTTAAATTCAATAAATGCTATAATTTGTAATTAATATATATATAATATATATATGCCTGATAATATTATTTCAAAACCACAATTATAATTTAAATTTATTTGTAAACGTAAATTTAATATTGAATAAATGTGAAAGAATAAGTAAGATTAAATTAAATTTATGTTTAGAAAATTGTAGTGTATTTGACAATGTACTCACCAGCTCAGTATTAGGCACTCCATCAAATTGGTTTTCTAATTTATTGAGGTTTGGAATTGGACTATTCTTTATTCTAGTGGATACCCAGAAAAAAGTAAGGTTATTAATTCTGGCTGCAGTCGATACCAACAGAAAGAATCTTTATTCGGTCGAGTATCCGTGGTTTATATTAGTAAATTACTTATTCGGTCGATACCCGCAATAAGAATCTTTATTCGGTCGAGACCCGTAATAAAGTGGTTTATGTTAGTAAATTTTTTATTCGGTCGATACCCGCAATGAGAATCTTTATTCAGTCGAGACCCGTAATAAAGTGGTTTATGTTAGGAAATTTCTTATTCGGTCAATACCCGCAATAAGAATCTTTATTCGGTCGAGACCCGTAATAAAGTGATTTATGTTAGTAAATTTCTTACTCGGTCGATACCCGCAATAAGAATCTTTATTCGGCCGAGACCCCTAATAAAGTGATTTATGTTAGTAAATTTCTTACTCGGTCGATACCAGCAATAAGAATCTTTAATTTAATTGCTATTCAAAATAAAATCCTTAATCTAGTCTATACTCAGAATAAAAATAATTATTTGAACTGTCAATTAAATAAAGTATTTAAACTGTTAGTAAAATTGGAAATAACACTGGGAAATGTTAATAAAATTAAGATCACTTGGAAATAACATTAGGAAATAGAATACCAACTTGATCACTGTACTGCCAAACTGCAAAAGAGTCAAGTCATATTCTGATTTATATAGCCATGGCACCAAAGAACGGCATTCAAAGCAAACAGCTGCACTTCGTTTTCTATTGTTTAAAATGCAAAAAAAAAAAAAACTTGTTTGTAAATTCTATTCAGTCAGAAATATTCATTGCCTACTGAATTCTTTTGTATAGATATTCGTTTTCAACTTACCATGACAAATGCAGTGTACTACCCATGTACAGTTGTTTCTGGCTACCTCACTTCATTGCAGCGTTGTTGATTTAAAATTCTGATCATAATTTGCTTTAGGTCTACAAAAAAAATAACCATGCGTGAACGCAATGTACTGCCCGTGGACAGTTATCTGGCTCATGTCTCTACGAAATTGTTACAATTTTGACCTAAAATATTTGTTTCTTTAGGTCGGTATATACATGTGTCGATAAGTAATTTCGCTAATATTCAGGATTCTTATGAATCCTAAACATACTGCCCCCCGTTGAAAGGATGGAATTCAAGAATTAAACTCCAATTATGATCAATCTATTAAAATTTAAGTTTAGGAAGAAGAATCTGGTGTTTTTTTTTGTAAATGCATTTTTAATGCAATGAGCCTAGCTGCTAGATTAATGGTTGATCAGGATGACTTTGTAGCAAGAATGATATTTTGATCATTGTATTGCAGAATGAATTTTTTTGCCTTTTTTATTAAATTATATATGCATACATAAATCTCTACACAATAGGTATGAATTCGATTGTATACCGGGGAGTATGAGGCTTTGAATTTTTCCCATGGTTCTGAAATTTTTGTTATCGAGTTTAACGGTACTCATGATAACTTTGTGGCAAGAATGTACCGTTTAACATTCTTCTGAGGATTTTTTGTTTTTTATATATTTATTGGATTTTTTTTGTTCTTGTATGTGCATAACTACGTATATGCAATTCCTACAAATGCACTTCACGTTCGATTCTTGGTACCGACGATTATAAATTTGATTGAAATTTTCTCTCGGGTATGAGAATTCTATTATTGTGGTTGAAAGAAGACAAAATATAAATATCTTCAAATGGAATAAATACAAAATAGCCTTTGGATTATTTAATGCATGTTGAGATATGTTGTGCTTATAAAAAAAATTAGAACGTTATTTAGGTTAAAGGAAGGATGGCTTATTTTGTAATTGGTCGTTTTAGCAATTCATTCGATAATTCGACCTAATTGTTGAAAAGACATGGTATATTTATGCGAGGCATATGTTACCTTTGTTCTGCCCTTGTGGTATGCAAATTTATTTCTTATGTGGACAGAACTAATTGCAGACATACGTGCAATGTTTTCGTGTGTATTACTTTTTAATCTTGTCAAGTTACTTTCTTTTGGCAAGCTTATTGGGTGCGTTTGTTCGTTGAATCGACGTTAAGTCGTACAAGATTCCCCTAAGCGGGAACTTTCCTTATAAAAGGGCAAACGAGCTTGAAGTTGGCCTTTGTCGTTTTGATAATGATTATGATAATCTTCACAATCTTGATCTGCTTTATACAGTTGTATTCCTGGAATGACTTCTTCGGTCTCCCGAAATCGTAGTTGAAGTTTATTCAGTGAAGAATTCTCCTCGTAATGAGCGTTTGCTGTTAAAGTAGACGGTGTGGAGATTGTGGAAATGCCTTTTATATTCTCTAAACAAAACTAACCAAGCGAACTATTTTGCGCGATTGGTGTTCCTGGAGGACCCTTTCGTAATCCTTCCAAGAGAATTTCTCAGTATACATCTGCTCCTAAGAGCAGGTCGATTTTTCCTGATTTGAAAAAATATGGATCGACGAGTTGCAGATCACGTATATGGCTCCATTGCTTGTTTGGAATGGTGGACGGAGGTAATATGTCTGTGGTAGTGCTCACGACAAGAGCATCAATCGTGCTCACCTTATACGAGGTTGAATAAGGGTGTATGTCAATTGTTACTTGTTTTTTGACATACATAGCTTCTGACTTTCCTAAACCAGTGATTTGCATGGATGTGTTCATAATGGACACCTGCAGCTTGCGCGCGGCGACTGGTGTTATGAACGAGACTTGGGAACCTGAGTCAATCAAGGCTCGCAGAGTAAACATGGTACCCTTTCTTGACGGAACTTTAAGCAATGCTGTGGCAAGCAAGGCTTGTGTAGTTCTTACTGATTGACTTGGATGAAGCGGGTGAATATTAGACGTGGAAGGTGATTTACAAGTTTGAACTCGTTCCAGTGAATTTGGTCTGGCCTTGTGTCAGCTCTGTGTATTTGGGCTATTCCTATGAAGTAAGGAATGATGCTTCCTTCCACATCGTTGGCATGTAAATTTGCTTGAGCAGAACTTTGAATTGTGACCTTTTGAAAGGCAGTTTATACACAAGCTATTTGACTTGATGATTTTAAATTTAGCCTCTGCATCCAATTTTACAAATTTTTGGCCTTTGTATAAACGATATTGCTCTTTACAAAGTGTACATCTGTCACCAGTTGACGTAAAGTGAGTTGATACTTTTAAAATCTGAGTTTGTATATTCATTTAATGTAGTTTTGTATCTGCGATTGCTTCTAGAGTTCGGAATCTTTTCCCTAGAAATTTCTTCAAATATTCAAGGGTGGGAAGTTCGTTTGCGCTATTCACTTCTTACGTCTATGTACGATGTGTCTCTGCTGGTAAACATTGCACTAGCTGTAAATCAGGATTGTATCCCAATGTTTATTGGGAGCTTCTAATGCTTCGAGTTCGCAAATGCATTCGGAAGATTTGTCTAGCACAGTTTTTATTGCCTTGGCTGACTCTTGTGTCGCTTTAGATATATTGAACATAAATTTTAATTGAGCATTTATTAATACTCGCTTGTTGTCATACCTGTTAAGCAATATCTTCCATGCGTTGTCATAACTCGCGTTGGTCATTGGAATCTGACGCAATAAATGTTCTGCTTCTCCAGAAATATTAGATTTTAAACAATGCGACTTTGTACTGGAGATAACGCAGAATTTGTATGCACCAGGGATTGGAATAGATCACGAAACGACCTCCATGACTCATATGACCCTGAGAATCTTGGGACTATGATGCTAGGCAATCTCAAAAACGAAGAAGATTCATTCTCCGTGTTTGGCTTTGATTCCTGTTTTGTTTGGAATGCATCTAGTGCATCTCTGAGAATACCTAGAAACGTGTAGTATTTATTTTCCACACTTGAGAACTGATCGTTGGTAAAGTAATCGTATTTTTGCAATTCGCTATCCTCTAAAGCCTGAGTAGCTTGGATAATTGTATAATGCGTATTCTTATAGTCGGACCAAACTTCGCTTAGGGCGATTAACATCTGTCTTCTCGTTCGTTTTTCCACATCAGTATTGTTGTAGTTGTTGAACGATTTTTCGAATATTTTTGCAGAGGTGACTTGGTTAGCGAAAAGTTTTTGAAGTGTACACATGTTTGAAAAAAATAAGAATATATACCACTAGACTTTAAATCCGGCTCGAAGGACTATAAAATGTTCTGCCCATAGTTAGAGCGAACACGCAAATAATGAAGAAATGTGATGAAAGTTATAACCCTGGTTCAAAGGCGGTAATTTCGTAGCTTAATTTTTCGGTTCACCAAGTTTACTACACTGTAACTCGCACTCCAACTAGATTTTTTTTAAATTCAATAAATGCTATAATTTGTAATTAATATATATATAATATATATATGCCTGATAATATTATTTCAAAACCACAATTATAATTTAAATTTATCTGTAAAGCTAAATTTAATATTGAATAAACGTGAAAGAATAAGTAAGATTAAATTAAATTTATGCTTAGAAAATTTTATTGTATCTGACAATGTACTCACCAGCTCAGTATTAGGCACTCGATCAAGTCGGTTTTCTAATTTTTTGAGGCTTGAAAATGGACTATTCTTTATTCTAGTGCATATCTAGAATAAAGTCAGGTTATTAATTCTGACTAATTCTGCAGTCGATACCAACAGAAAGAATCTTTATTCGGTCGAGACCCGTAGTAAAGTGGTTTATATTAGTATATTTCTTATTCGGTCGATATGGGGCGACTTGACGACGTCAGGCGCTGCGTTTCCGACCTGGGGCAGCCAAATTAAATCTGTTTGCTTTTCGTGAAATTCAACGAAGGCCACTTTGATAACTAGAAAACGGTATGTGTAAGTAGCCTCTAAGATAGAATTAAGAAAACAAAAATACTAAAGAATTATTGTTCCGTCAGGAGTTAGTCTGAAAACATCAAAAATATTGTCTAGACTTTGAATTTTAATAAAATAAAAGAAAACTAAAAGATAAAGATCGGAGGAATTTCCCCCACAACAAACCACATCATAAAGCAATAAAGAAGTTTCAACTGGATGTCCCGACTTTAATTGATGCCCTCCTTTTCGTATCAGCAAAATTACGTTCCTTCCAGCGTTCTGCTTTTTCAGGTTCCACTGACAGGATTAAACCAAGGAACCCCTTGAGACCTTACAGGCCTTCAGGAGAAAAGGAATCAAATCCTGCGATGCTAGTGCTCGACGTGATACAGTTCCGTCAATGACTCGGCCTATCGATATAACACCAAATATATCGATCTGCTTATTGTGTGTTCCTGATGTGATACAGTTTGGTCAAAAACTCGGCCTGTCGATATAACACCAAATATATCGAGCTGCTTATTGTGTACGTGCCACCTCATAACAAACTGCACTGGTCTACTATCCATAGAGAACCGCTCTGATCCAGCACAAGGATACCACTCAGGATGTCATAGGGACAACTTGTAGTCTTTATTACCCCAACAATACTGATCGAATGTAACTTATATTCTTCTACGGAAGTGCTCTACGGGCTGTCATTGGGACAGTCCATATTGCCTTCACGTCACTTCTATTTCTCCAGTCGTTCTCATCTTACTTTCAGATTCAGAGGACTTTAGATCTCCACGCACAAGCGTGGTCGTTGGTATGCAAATTACCAAAATCTCTTAATCATTGATGGAATCTTCTACAGTCAAGCTTAGGATTCAATCCTACGATTCAGTTGTCAAGAATATTTCAAGAGGCTATCGACGCACGTCGGTCTCCACTGGAGACACTATCCACTGGTGTTAAGGGTACACCCTTGAGGCACTTGGCTGACCTGCTACACAGGTCGTATAAAACAGCGTGGTCCTCCATACCACTAAAGATACCCGCAATAAGAATCTTTATTCGGTCGGTACCCGTAATAAAGTGGTTTATGTTAGTAAATTGTTTATTCGGTCGATACCCGCAATAAGAATCTTTATTCGGTCGAGACCCGTAATAAAGTGGTTTATGTTAGTAAATTTTTTATTCGGTCGATACCCGCAATGAGAATCTTTATTCAGTCGAGACCCGTAATAAAGTGGTTTATGTTAGGAAATTTCTTATTCGGTCGATACCCGCAATAAGAATCTTTATTCGGTCGAGACCCGTAATAAAGTGATTTACGTTAGTAAATTTCTTATTCGGTCGATAGCCGCAATAAGAATCTTTATTCGGTCGAGACCCGTAATAAAGTGATTTATGTTAGTAAATTTCTTATTCGGTCGATACCCGCAATAAGAACATTCAGTTTAATCGCTATTCAAAATAAAATCCTTAATCTAGTCGATACCCAGAATAAAAATAATTATTTGAACTGTCAATTAAATAAAGTACTTAAACTGTTAGTAAAATGTATAGCACTTGGAAATAACACTGGGAAATGTTAATAAAATTTAGAGCACTTGAAAATAACACTAGGAAATAGAATACCAACTTGATCACTGCAGAGGACGGCATTCAAGGGAGCATGGCAAATTGGCATAACAGCTGCACTTCGTTTTCTATTGTTTAAAATGCAACAAAGAAAAAAAAATTTTTTTTCTACATTCAGTGAGAAATATTTGTTGCCTACCGATATTTTTGTATAGATATTCGTTTTCAACTTACCATGACAAATGCAGTGTACTACCCATGTACAGTTCTTTCTGGCTACCTCGCTTCATTGCAGCATTGTTGATTTAAAATTCTACTGCAGTTTTGCTTTAGGTCGACAAAAAAAAATTACCATGCGTGAACGCAATGTACTGCGCGTGGACAGTTATCTTGCTCATGTCTCTGCTAAATTGTTACAATTTAGATTTAAAATATTTGTTTCTTTAGGTCGGTATATACGTGTAATTTAAAATAGGCGCTACCATTCAACAATATCTCTTCAGTATCCTGTCTCTTTTCCGAATAAATAAATACGTCATCAGGGCGGACGTGCCGAAAATGTACCGCCAGGTACAACTTAATAGAAAGCAAATGTGCTTACAGAAGATCCTGTGGCATTCTGATCCCTCAGAACATGGGTTCAGACTTACGAGGTATGACCATTCACCTACGGCACAGCCAGTGCAGCATTAGTTGTAACACGGGTGCTCAAGCAGGTGGCTCTGGACGAAATTGATGTCTCTTTGGAAGCTCTGTAAATCAGAAGTTCTTTTACTCTGATGGACTGTAGATGAGCTCACGATACCTGTATCGTGAACGAATTTGTTGGAGCTATGTCCGGTTCTTGTACCGACACAGCAAGTAATTTATTGTTCGTCGCAATGAAGATGGTGATAACAATGATAATGCTTACGATGCTTGTATCGTAAGTTACTTGTTGATTGTTTTCGGTTCTTGTACCAAGACAATCTTAATCGAGACTCACAAAAGCGAAAGCTACTGGTAAAACAACACCTTGTATATGATAATGAAAACTGATATATTTAATTTATTTTGCACGATATTTATACAAGCTTACAAAAAACTAGAGTTACTTAAAGCTAGGGTCAATAACCATTACTGCACTAAATTATTGAGATAAACACATTGCTGACATACACAAAATTAGCGCATTTACAAATTACTAAAGCGAATGACCTGTACTGGTTGTGCGTTTTTATTTTCGTGTTACAAGCCAATTTATGTGTTGTCAGCGAATGCCTTTATGCTTTCTAAGAGAAGGTCAATGATTTGTGAAATGCATGCCAATAAATTGATGAAAAAACGATTTAAGATTAAACATCCTCCACCGCCTTGAACATTGAGTTCAATATTATATAGACCAGAGGTGGCCAAACTTTTGAAGTTCGGGGTCTACATTATAATTCAAAATTTCGTTGCGGTCTACCATCAGAAACGGTTTTAAATAACTCAACAACTTTTCTTAAAAAAATCTGTAGGTACTTCTGATTGCTCCAGATTTGAAAAATACTTATGTGACGCCAACTGTAATTTCTTCCTCGGCCACAACAAATTCAGCATCAATTATTTGTCCGATACTAATTCTCTGTCAATGTTAATACCTCCGTTAAAAGGGAACACCATGAAACTGAGGACTTCTTCCCGAGTGCCAAAAACTTCTTTCGAACTCCTCGTGTAAATTTTCCAACTGTTCCGCGAAACTTTGGAATTCCCGATATAAATTATGTGTGCTCTTGCTCCAAGTTTTTGGTAATTCTTCAATTTGCCTATTCTTATTTGCGATGCATCACCTGAATCTTTTCTTTGAATGTTATAACTAAATTTTTCATATCAATCAAAGTTATGCATTTCCTTGCAGACTTAGGAGGCGCATGACAGTGTTTCAAGGCAAGGAAATGCCGTTGATTTACAAAAGAATTTCCTTTTTATTTTTTTTTACGATACCAATGTCGGTGTTTTTGATTTTGGGCCTGGCTTGGGAAAAACGATTACTGTGCACATAAGCTAGTTTTTAACTCACGTTCTTCTATTTTTTAGATTTTGCTTCCAACGGGAAAAATTGGTAACGTATTTTGTGTACGTAGTTTTAAAATGTTTTTTGACGTTCGTTTTTTTTTGTTGTACTAGGTATACCTGAGTTACAAATAAGACAAACACATTTATCCTTGAACATAAAGGTAAAGAACTCCTCTGATAATGGTAACCTTTTTTCGTACTCGACAGCCTTGCCCGTTCATTTTAGTCGCTATTATTTTCACCACGCAACAAAACAATCGTCAGAGCTAAATGCTAGCTGGTCATACTGACAGAGCACAAAGGCGCCTTTTTTTTAAAAGTATGGGAGATAAAGTGACAAAGAGAGATAGAGAGAGCGAGAGAGAGAGAGAGAGAGAGAGAGAGAGAGGGATAAAGAAAGTGCGATGGGTAAGTGAGGCGCAGAAATTGAGCCGTGTTGGCGAGGAGTAGATTATCACGCCACGTGAGGCGGCGCAATTATCTGTTTAATTTATTTTACTCTCACGGGCTACCAAAAATGTCCACCGGTAGACCGCGGTCGACGTCTTGGCCACCCCTGATATAGAGTATTCTAATGTTAGGCATCGAAGGTTACGCTAAACTCAGGATGACTTGTTTTAGGCTCGGTCTCGAATCGTCTGATTAATTTTCTTGGTGATGGCTTTGGTAGGTTTGTCATTCGTTGACAGATAGTCGCTCTGAATTGCCGCGAGCAGCAAAGCGGCATATTTTATAGTGTATTGATGAACATCATGTGCTTGAAGATGAATCTTAGGTGGTAATTCGTTGCATAGTTGTTTAAGCTGTTCCTTTATGGCAACTAGTCCTGCCCAATATCTATGCTAGTGATATGTCTCGTTATCTTCTGATAGCAAATGTTGGGTGGCTATAACATCCGATAAATTTGCAGAGGGCGTATAGGAGAGTCGTGAAATTGATGGATAAATGCTATGTCCCTGTATTGTTATCAGTTCTTGTTTGATCATGCAATCGCCTTGAATTTTCAAAATTCCTGTTTTCTCCAGAATTGTTTGCGTGATGTGGTTTCCACAAACTACGTAAGTATGGTTTTGGACTTATGAGCATAGATCCATTCATTTGGATGATTCAACTGTATCCTTGACAGGAGGGTAATTGTGGCAGGTGGTTAATTAGATCGACTTCACAGGAACTGATGTTTCACCCTCTTCGATATATTGGGTGTTTTTCTTTGCAGAGGTGCTGACCTTCAGCTAAGATGGGGCAAGATTGAAGTTCGTATTCCGTTATCGGATAATATTGATCCCGATGCATATTTATTACCAAATATGGGGTTGATGGATGAATGGTGAAGAAGGTGTTGTTGACCAATACTGGTACAGAGTCAAGTTTGAGTAATTCAAAGTCTTCAGGGGTAAGTAATGGTATTCTGAGGCGGAATATCAAGTGCCTTGTTGCTATTCTTGCTTCGATTGTCATCAAGTTGTAGAATTTTAATACTTCATCCTTGGTTACTGGAAGCCGTAACGACGATGACATGTGTTCCTTAATAGTTGTCAGCTCTCGTCTTAATTGAGGTGGTGAGATGAGCTGTGGAATGATTTTTCCATGGTGAGTGTCGACGAGTACATCTACAATCGAGGCTTGAATTTGCTGGAAGCGTATGGCGGATAAGGTAGCCTGCATTGTCAAAAATATGAATGCTTGTGACAGCCTTTCTTCTTGAAGTTCCTTTGTTAGACCGTTGACCTTTCTTGCGAGACTAGTGATATGCCCCCTTAGTTTTGAAAGTGCTTATCTATTATGTCCTGTTTTTTTTTATCACATTTAATGTGGTATCTATCAGCGATGTTTGGTTCCTTATCATTTGGTTCCTTATCAAAGCTGTCAGGTGCCATTCATTTTGCTCTATGCCTTCAATGGTATCGGACATTTTATCTGCGTAGTTCGAATCCAATACTCCGAAAAGTGCACTTGCGATGTTGCCCACAAAATTCAAGGCTCCTCTTTTTACTCTGGTGGTGGCATTACCTTTGGGCTGATGTAGCTCATTGGTCTTTGATATATCTTCGATTAGGTTTCGAAAGTGGTCGACTGTACGTAAACAGCTGTCCCTGTCTGTCATCAAATGACAGATGTAATTTAATGTTTGTGTTGAATTTGCAAGTATCTCGAACTCATTCCAATAGTGCTGGGTGTCGTAGTAAGCAATTACATTCCACTCCCTTGAGATAATGTTTGTAACACCCAAATTTTCAAAGTATATTCCCGGCTGTGAGTGGAATGGACTCAATTCAACGGGACTACCATGTGTCAGTGGTAATAAAAGGCACGTTAGTAGTAATGTGGATACCGCTGAGCCTGGTGACCGGCGAGCCTTTTTCTTCGGAGACGAGTATGTGTCTGGTGACTGATAACTGCCATCGGTATGCTTCGAAGGAAATATAGTTTGTTGTTGTCGTTTATGGGTACTTGTCAATTTGTACTGATCTAGATTCTTAAATTTAGTACTGAGCTTGTTTTTAACGTTGGACAACAGTTCTGTGGCTTCGTGTAAATCGTAGTCCCTTTCGATAGGTAATGGCGCAAGCTTATGTATGGGCCGACGTAACACTCCACTGGAGGTTCTAATATCAGCTACTCGAACCAGGCCATCATTTCCATGGTGAATTTTAATTATTCGACCTAACGACCATTTTAATGCCGGTATATTGTCTTCTTTTATAAGTGCCATAGTGCCTAGTTGAACATTTTGGCAGCGTTCCTTCCATTTATATCTATGTTGCAACTGATTCAAATATTCGCCAGACCACCTTCTCCAGAACTCATTTTTGATATGTGTAACGAGTTTCCATCGTGTAATAAGGTTTACATTAAGTGGTTTGGTGTCGGCATTTATCATACCAACAAGGCTTTCTGCGATGAGGATGTGTCCTGGAGTCAAGGCGTTGAGATCGTTAGGGCCAGAGGACATTGGTGTGATTGGTCTGGAATTTAAGACTGCCTCAATTTCGACAATAGCTGTTTCGAGTTCTTCATATGTTAGTGAAGCGGCTGCTAACCTGCGTTGGAGAAGATGTTTAGCTGACTTTACCGCAGCTTCCCAGAGCCCTACAAAGTGCGGTGCTCGATTGATTGCGATGTCTCATGATATTTATGAAACGTGCAATATAAGCGAGCGTATTACGTAACTTCCTGAACGAATTTCCATAATCGATTTTATCGATTATGGATGTTGAATCTTCAGCTGCTGAGGCTAATAACGTGAACCCCTTTTTTTCTAACTTGCATTATTCCGTTTTCAGGTATGGTGGTGGCCAAAGGTCTTCAGTGCCATGTAGAAAGGTGGGGCCGTAAAATCAAAGTGTGGAACCTTCGAGTTTTTCGGGCTCGATTCCTCGTGAAAGAATGTCAGCAGGGTTGTCTTTAGAACCCATGTGGCGCCATTGCGTGGGAACGCTTACGTCCTGGATACTTGAGACTCTATTTGCAACGAAAGTATGAAAGTGTGATGATGAAGCATTTTGCCATGCTAGGACTATTTCGGAATCAGACCATAGGAATACAAGGTCTTTCCTCATTCGTAAGTCCCTTTGGATGCGATTAGCCAGTACCGCTGCCAATTTAGCTGCACAAAGCTCTAGTCGAGGTAATGTGGTTTGTTTCATTGGAGCTATCCTAGATTTAGCGCATAATAGGCGCACTACAATAATGTTGTCTTTATCTAGGATCTTGTATATGTAGCTGCACCGTATGCTTTCTCTGAAGCATCTGCGAAGACACGGATTTGCACTACTTTGGGGATTCTATGAGAAAATACATGCCTTGGAAAAATTATGTTGCTCAGTAACCTTAGAGCTGATCGAAATTTAATCCATGACGTATGTAATTCTTGGGGTAACGCTGCATCCCAATCAACTTTGAGTGTCCACAGCCTTTGAAGAAATAATTTAGCATTCACCACAACTGGAGCCATAATACCAAGTGGTTCGTATAGTTGAGCAGTATTCGAATACGTTGTTCGCTTTGTCACCTTACATGATTCAATTTGTGCAGTCTTTACACGGAAAGAGTCAGTCTTAGGAAGCCAGATCAGACCGACCGCTTTAATGTGCCCGTCCAATTTATTGTTGAAATCTAGTTGGAGCTCTTGATCTATTGGAGGTATGCACTGCAGCAGGCGCTGGTGATTTGCACACCATTTTCTTAAATTTAAAGCCAGATGTGCTAAGTATCGATTGGAGCTGAGTTTGGATGTCAAGAGCTGCTGATAAGGTGTCTGCACCGGTGAGAGCTTCATCCATGTAGAAGTCACGTTTGAGTACTTCCGACCCCACAGGATAAGTCTGAGCTTGATCCTCTGCCAATCTTTGAAGACATTTAGTGGCTAGGTATGGCGCACACGTCGTTCCGTATGATACCGTTGACAGTTGATAGACCTTAAGCGATTCACTTGGATCAGGCCTCCACCAAATTAGTTGATATTTACTAACGGATTCTTCAATTTCTATTTGCCGATACATTTTCTCGATATCAGCAGTAAATACGAATCGTGATAATTGAAAACGTTAAAGAATGGAAAAACGTCATCCTGTTAGGCTGGACCCGTGCATAGTATGTCATTTAAGGATATGTTCTTCGATGTTTTTGCTGAAGCGTGGAATACCACTCTAAGTTTTGTGGTGCTGCTATCTGGCTTCATGACACAATGATGAGGCAAGAAATAGTTTGGTGCCTTAATGATGTTGATGTTGACTTCCCGCATATGACCCAAGCGAAGATACTCCTCCATAAATTCCACATATTGTGTTTTAACCATCTCATTATTGGCTACCTTTCGTTCCAATAATTTAAATCTTTGCAAAGCAATGTCTTTTTATTCCCCTAATCTAGTAGGCTGAACAAGAAATGGGAGACTTACGATAAAACGTCTACTTAAACTTCTTCTTGTGCTTTGAGTGAAGTGTATCTCACACCGTTTCTCTGACGTGGTAAAATTCGTGGAAGACCCTTCAGTCTTTTCCAACTTCCAAAAACGCTCAATTTGCTGATCTAATCTTTCATCTTCGCTGCATATTCCACAGATTGCGTCAGATTGAGACATATTATTGATCTTCCCTGCCACAGTCCAACCAAAAACAGTGTTTTGAAGTGTTGGTAACATTTCCCCCAACTTTATCTGGCCAATTGGCAAGAGTGAATAGTAAATCTCTGCACCAATCAACAGATCAATAGACCCAGGTCGATCGAAGGTTGGATCAGCTAACGAGATTATTTGAGGTAGCGGCCAAGCTGAAGTATCTATTGACTTAGTGGGTTGAACTGAAATGATTTTTGATAGCACATGGGCTTCCAGTCTTGTAGTAAAATTATTTATTCTAGATTACAGTAGTACGTTTACTCGACTATGGGATTGTTGTCTCCGCTGACCAATGCCCTCAATGTGTAATTGCTCTGGAATCTCTGTTAATTCTAATTGTTTCGGCATCTTCTCGGTCATGAAGTTCAACCGAGAGCCTGAGTCTAAGATGGCTCTATATTCCACTTTTTTACCTCTGTTGTTAATTAGATTAACGATTGCTGTACTGAGGAGAACATAGCCCTTCAATGACTGAGCTGTTTTCGTTGTCAACGATATAAAGTGTTATGTCTTTGTGAACACTTGGTGCAAGCTCGGGCTGTACAAGTATCGACCCGGTGACCTGCATTGAGACAGTTGAAGCACACATTGACTCCTTTTACATGAGCAATGCGCTTGAGTGGAGTTAATTCTTGAAATCTCCGACATGCAAACAGCTGATGATTACCTTTGCATCTTGTGCAAACTGATCCGTTGGTCACTGTTGAAGTAAAAGCCCTTGAGACATCTATTCTACGGTTATAATCTTCAGTGGATTTACCTTTGTTTCCTAGGGTCTCTAATGACTCGAAGCGCGTTTCTAAAAACACTAAGAAGCTCTTCATAGATTGCAGTGCTCTGAGCTGGGCCAAAGATTGCTCGTAAAGCATGTGTGTAGTGCGGTCCAGTCTCTTTATTAATGGATGATGCAAAAGTGGATCCCAATGGCTGTTGTTTATTCCCAAGTTTTCTAAGCCGAGTAGGCATTCCTGGGTTGTGTCATGCAGGGCCTTTATGGCAGAAGAACTTTCGTTGGTTATACTGGTCTGCGACAGCAGTCTATTTAGTAGTGCAATTACCAATAATCTAGGGTTCTCGTACCTTTCGGTGATAATCTTCCACGCAGAAGAGTAATTTGTATCAGAAATAGTAAGATGTGGCACTAATTTCTAGGCTTCGCCTGATAAACTGTTTTTGAGATACCACATCTTCTGGCACTCCGACATTGTCTGCTTGTGCACTACTTCAGTGAAAAGATCATGAAATTTCCGCCATTTCAAGTAATTGCCATCAAAACGTTGCAGAACAATTTTAGGCAGTTTCACCACAGAATTTGTACTCACATCTGTTTGTGGTCATTGCTTTTACTACCCACATAATTGTATAGTTGTGCCAAAGTATTTTGAACTTCTTCCACTAAACTGAAGTATTCATCTGCATCATAACTTATTATTGTGGGATCATCGACACTGTCCCAGATTTTGTAGTGGAGTCTTTGAACATCATGTAAGTATTGTGCTATTGTTTTGATCTTAAGCTGGCAGAATTGCTCTGTAAAATCTTCCTTGATTGTAGCTAATCCTGCTACTGTTTTACGCAATACAGCTTAAACAGATCGCTTGCACCAAAATTCTCATTCTTATTTTCTGTATGGGTCGATTGAGTTGTTGCTAGATTATCTTCACTATTAATGTCTTTCAATGCCTTATCCGCTTTATCGATTGGCTCACGCTCCTCTTCTAAAGGGTTGAGTGAAGTTTGTAATTGCCTCAATCTTTTCATTCATAATGATCAGTTGAGAAGTATGGATGATCTGATATGTCTCCCGATTGCTTCATAATGGGCTTCATTTAGGGCATTCGATCTTGAATTTAGATAATCTAAAGTTTTCTCGTCCGCGGGATCAGTCTTATAGTTGGGAATTATCTTTTGAATTTTGCCTCCAATCTTCTTCTGCGAAGTTATACGGTCTTCTAGACTCATGGTCAAATCAAATGATCACGTCGGGGTCACCAACTGTAAATCAGAAGCTCTTTTAGTCTGATGGAATGTAGATGAGCTCACGATACCTGTATCGTGAACGAATTTGTTGGAGCTATGTCCGATTCTTGTACCGACCCAGCCAGTAATTTATTGTTCGTCGCAATGAAGATGGTGATAACAATGATAATGCTTACGATGCTTGTATCGTAAGTTACTTGTTGATTGTTTTCGGTTCTGTTATGAATCCCCAAAACAATCCAAATAATATGATCAAGCAATAACCACTTCAATTGCCTCTGATTCATAACGCATTACCTAAAAAGATCAAGCAAACACCTCTCATCCATAAATCACGGTTATCCGACCCCACAATGAGAACCAAAACAATAAACAAACAACTATACGCACACGACTGTGGTCAAGTTGCAGCACATAATGAGTAATCGTTAGATGTACCCATGTCCACGGTAATAATTCTTAGGTAGATAAGGCCTGTCACCTTTCTACACGTAAATAAGAACCTTTGGACTTCTTGCTTGAGAACAATCAGCCAAACGTATAATGGAATCACCTGATTAACTCAAAGCGATAAGAAGTAAAGCATGGTACTCGCTGAACGATTTCACCTCACACCCGCCGTGCAACAAACTGACCAAAAGAAATTGCCTTAGCGGAAGCGCCGGCGTCAAATTTCTTTTTGCCGTTATACGTAATAAAGCAAGTGAATTATTGTTTTGGGACTCGTGTGAAAATTGATACCGTTGTTTTCATACAATTGTTCCCAATTATTTTTTATAATTTGCGGGTGAAAAATCAAATTGCATTAATGCAATAAATTTTTCACCTTTATTGGAAAAAATGCTTGATAGGTGATTTTGGGTTGTTTTTCACAGAAAAATGCTCAATAGGTAATTTTTGATTGGTTACCACAAAAATTGCTAAACAATCAATCTGCAAGTGGAAGGGAGTATTAACCACTGCAGATTGATTTTAAATAAATAGAGAGTTCTGATGCAAGGAAAATCAGAATATTCTAAAACCCGAAGCTAGAGAGTCCCCCTACCCAAGGTAAGGCCTCTAGTGGAAAGTAAAAGAAAAGGTATATTTCAAAACTATTGTGAAACCTAGATTATTGTATTCCAAGTATAAAGAAAAGTATTGTTAGTAAAAATTAAAAGTGTGTTTGAAAAGAAATAAAATCAGTGTAAAGATTAAACGCAGCCTTCTCATTTTGGTCAACCCGGACTATTACGATTTTACGATTAACTCCCTTGTTGCCGGCGCGCAACAATCAGAAGAAGTGAACTCTTGTTGCCGGCGTGCAACATATAAAACTGGTGGCAGCGGTGGGATAAGTCACACGGTTAGTAAGACCCTCGACTACACCCACAAACTCATGAGCTGGCCAAAAGAAGAAAAACTTACCAGTCCACTGGGACTTTCTGACGAAGAGCTAGACTTCGAGCCAGAAGCGGACCCACAAGCAGACGCTTATTCAGAAGAAGACTCCTACTCAGAGGCGGCCTTTTATTCAGAGACGACAGAGGTAGGCTCATTCTCAGAGCTTGAGGAATACATTACGGACTGCTACTATAACCCCGGATCCGAAGGAAGCAGTGTGTCATCCGACGAAGAGGGAAGCATTGGCCCCATCTACAATCCCTGTTTGGACGACCTCGAGGAATACACAGACCCAATCGACCATTTGCTGGACATCCTGCTCAAACACGAGAACCCGTCAGCATACGCGATTTATAGAACGCTGAGATACCAGCTGTACCCAGAAAAGGACTTCAACTCAGCAATCGACGTGGACTTCTATCAAAAGGTACGGGACGCTCTAGAATAGAGTTATAAGTTTTCTATATTATAAATATTATATTCTATATAAATATATATATTTTACTTTATTATATTATACCTATATTATAACTAAAATATAACTATTTAATGTACTCCTGGTCTTCACCCTTTTTTTTTATTTTAACAAAAGTGCATATTCTCGAGTGTTTTTCTTATCAAGTGATTTTCGGTGTTGTGAGTATTTCTCCGGGATATTAGTTAAATTAATATACTCGTCAAGTTCAAAAAAAAAAAAACATATCGGGAAAATATAAAAATTTTTTTTAAAAAAATTCATACTCGACTACAAAAGCGTCGAGGCGTAAGAGATACGCTTCTTCCTGGGCTAATCATCCACAGAAGGCCTGCACGGAAACGAGCTCACAATATGCCCAACGATCAAGTTGCGGCGAGAGCCGAAAAATTATCTCTCAGTGATGCTAGATCACTCATTCCAGAATTCGATGGTAATTCTGATGATTTACACCGATTTCTGAATACATGTGAAATGTTTCAGAAAGAAGGTATTGCAGAAATAGAAAAGGCTCTATTTTTGCAAATAATCAAAACAAAATTGGTAGGCAGAGCCTATGAGGTTGTTAAATATAACGACGTAAATTCTTGGAAAGAACTCCAAAAGGCCCTGCAGGAGCAATTTTTAGAGACTCCTTCTAGAGTCTCAATACAAAATGAGATTCTAGCTCTCAGACAAAAATCTGGAGAAAATATGAAAGATTACGCCTTTCGTGCTCGCAAGTTGTTAGCATTATATGATGATGCAACCTCTAGTTTTACAAATGATCAAACACTCAAAAATCTTTTAGCTGGAGAAAATCAAAAAATGGTTCTCCGAGCATTTGAAGACGGCCTCAAAGACAGTCAGGTTCGTCTATTAACCAAGGCAAAAGGCCACGAGGAGCTGTCAGCTTCTATTAAATTTGCTATAGACCAATCCGAAAGGAACTCTACTCATAATAATCATTTTTCAACTTGTTCAAAATGCAACAGAAAAGGACATACAGCTGAAGTCTGTTATTCCACAAGAGTGAAAATGGAAAAACCCTCACTCATTTGTTCCTACTGCAAAATACCTAATCATCACTTTTCGGAATGTCGTAAAAGACTTTTCCAGCAAAGTTATCCAAGTAATAGCAGGTCATTCCCTCACACAAAAATACAAAGGGAAAATCTACCACAAAGGTATTACACTTCGAGTGTTCTACAGTATCAACGGAATACTCCAGTTAATCACCGTTTTCAAGGCAACCAACAAGAGGCCTATGTTCCTCAAAATCAAAGATCCCAACAGAATTTCACAGGATCACCTAAGCGGTCGCCAAATATTAGAGCAGCAACTGCCAAAATAAAATCAAAAAATCAACAGAAATCGGAAAACAGCCGGCGGCGAGACGAGGATGCCATTACAGTCGCCCAGTCTCGCCTCAGCCAGATGACTGTATCCGCGGATGTCTATCGACATCAGGAAAATTAAATCAAATGCTTTATCTCCCTCTCAGTGCTGATCGCCAATCACTAGTCTTGACGATCAGAAATTCCATCACAGCATTTGATACTAGTAATTTCTTAATCGATACAGGAGCCGAAATATCGGTCCGTAAAGCAACCAGATCACTTGGTGACACAAGGGTTGATAGAACAAAGAGCTTGGAGGTATCACCTCTAGCTGGAAAAGCCCTACATACTTTAGGAACCGCCAAATGCGAATTTCAAGTAGGCAAAAATTTCTTTACCCACGATATACACATAGTGGAAGATGACCTCCAACTCAAATATGATGGAATTCTAGGTCATGACTTTTTAAATAAATTTTCTAGCATAATAGACTACGAAAACAAAAGTCTATCACTAAAAATTAATAAGCCCCAAGGAGGCAAAACCACACGCAAAGTTATTAAGGCAAATTCAGAGACAATGTGCAAAAACGAATATGGAGGTTTGAATGACCCAAGTTCGAAAAAATTGTCTCGCCATAGCTCAAATGTCAAGTATGGAGGTTTGAATGACCCAAGCTTCGACAATTTGACTTACACCAGCTCAGATAGCAGGCATGGAGGTTTGAAAGACCCAAGCCAAGACTATCAGCTGGTACAAGCTGACAAGGCCCCCCCACAAAGAGGTGAGCCTAAGGGTAAGAAACAAAAAAATGTTTCGAAAATAATAAACAAAATAAATCAGTACGAAGCCGAAAGTATAAAAATACCGGCACGTACACAAATGGTAGCAAAAATAAAACTAAATCAAAGAGGTTGTTTCTTTAGTGAACACCAAGAACTGAAACCAGGAGTGATAACAGGAAATACGCTAATAGAACCTGACAACACAGGTCACGCGACTATCCTAATCCTGAACTCAAATCAGCAGGAGGTTACTATAAGAAACACAGAAATAAGACCTCATCTAAGAAACTTAAATAATTATAGTATAATAAAATTAAATCCGAAAAAGGATCCAATAAAGCAGAGACTAAATAGACTCGAGAACGAGCTAAACCTCGCTCACTGCAACGCGGAAGAAGCCCAAACAATTCTAGATACTTGTCGAGAATACAATGACATATTTTATCTAGATGGGGATTTCCTAACTTGCACAAGTGCAGTTAAGCACCAATTACCTACGCTACCTGAAAAACCCATTGTCAACATAAGACCTTATAGGCTTCCAGAATCTCAGCGTACTGAGATTAATTCACAAATAAATAAAATGCTTCAAGAAGAAATCATAAGCCCTAGTTCTAGCCCCTGGAACTCTCCTCTACTTCTAGTTCCGAAAAAAACCTGATGCTTCAGGAAACAAAAGATGGAGAGTAGTTGTCGATTTCAGGCGCCTCAACGACATAACAGTCGGTGATGCCTTTCCCTTACCCAACATTACTGATATACTAGATCAGCTGGGGAAAGCTAAATACTTTAGTACATTGGATTTAGCTAATGGCTTTCATCAAATACAAATGGAGGACCATGATAAGGAAAAAACTGCTTTCAGTACACCTTACGGTCATTACCATTTTAATAGAATGCCATTCGGATTGAAACGTGCAGCAGCCACTTTTCAAAGGCTGATGAACAATGTTTTAGTCGGACTCCAAGGCATAGAATGTTTTGTATACATGGACGACATAATTGTCTACGGATACAACGTGACAGAACATAATGCAAGACTCCAACACGTTTTCAATAGGCTTAGAGTAAATAATCTCAAGCTACAGCCTGAAAAATGCCATTTTCTAAGCAAACAAATAGCTTATCTTGGATATTTGGTTACAGAAAACGGAGTAACACCGGATCCCTCTAAACTAGAATCTGTCCAAAATTACCCAGTACCCAAGAAGGAAAAAGACATAAAATCCTTCTTAGGTTTTGTTGGATATTACCGTCGCTTTATCCCTAATTTCGCTAAAATAGCTAAGCCTCTCACGGCTCTATTAAAGAAATATGCTACTTTCAAATGGGATGCGTTCTGCGACGAAGCTTTCACGCTCATGAAAGAAAAATTATTAAATCCGCCTATTTTGCAATATCCTCGCTTTAACGAAGAATTTTTAGTTACTTCAGACGCAAGTAACTATGCAATTGGCGCAGTTTTATCGCAAGGGAAAATCGGAGAAGACAAACCAATCTGTTATGCCAGCCGTACCCTAAATCCGGCTGAGACAAGATATTCAACTATAGAAAAAGAGCTATTAGCAATAATATACGCGGTAGAACAATTTCGTCCTTACCTGTACGGTCGGACATTTACGATTATTACAGATCACAAGCCCCTTACGTGGCTCATGAATCTGCAAGACCCCACTTCCCGAATGATGAGGTGGAGGATTAAACTTGAAGAGTATGACTACAAGGTCATACACAAATCAGGGAAATCTAATCTTAACGCTGACGCGCTCAGTCGTATAGTACCAGAATCCAAAAATATTCAAGTGATAACAAGGAATCAACAGAGGGCACAAACAAACCAAACCCCTAAAATAGTAGGAGAAAACTCGAACAATTTACTGGAAACACGGAATATCAAAAGAAAATATTTCATAATTCCGACAGTAAACACCACATTTGAAAACTTATTAAAAACTTATTTACCTGATAATTATCAAATTCCATTAGGACGAATCAAAGAATATAAACAAGGGAATACTACGTATATAGTGGGGCATGCACCCCTCCCTTTTAAAGAACAAAAAGATCAGGAATTAACAAGGAATATATTAAAAAAATTCAAAGAATTGTCATCTAACGAAGAGATAATTCCAATTGCTATACCAATCCTGAACAGCACTTCGTACTTCGAGTTGAAACTCATATGTGCTGAAGAATTTAAGGATTCCGCCACGAGGCCTATTTTCTTCCTCAATAAAATAGTACAATTAAAAGACCCAAAGGACATCGAACAGGTAATTAGGGATTACCATGTCACTCCTTTAGGCGGTCATCAGGGACAAACGAAGACTATCGGGAAGATAAGAAGAACCTATAACTGGCCAGGTATGAAAAAAGACATTCAAAAGTACATCAAGAGATGTTCTTCTTGCCAGGTCAATAAATCAGGTGCAAACAAGAAAATACCTATGAAGATTACTACCACAAGCAAAAAACCATTTGAAAAAATCTTCTTGGATATCGTTGGACCTCTACCAACAAGTTATCAAAACAACAAATATCTATTAACATTCCAAAATGATCTGACTAAATTTTCAGATGCTATACCCCTACCGAACGCGGAAGCCAAAACGGTAGCTGAGCAATTTGTAACCCACATCATTTGTAAACATGGTTTACCTGAATCAATCCTAACGGACCAAGGATCAAACTTCCTAAGTTCTCTATTTGGTGAAATTTGTAAACTTTTGAAAATACATAAGTTACAAACTACACCATACCACCCAGAGACAAACGGAGCTCTAGAAAGAAGCCACCGTACGCTTGCTGAATACCTTAGACACTATGTGTCTACAAATCCACTACTTAAAAATAAATGAGGACCACCTATTAGAACTCATTAAATCACAAACCATTATCGTAGATAAAACAATCAACCTTTTTAATACAACATCCTCAGATATTAAACTCGAATTTGATAACATCCAAGAAAAATTTGACATAATTTCTAAAGCATTCAATTTCATAATAGCCGAAGTGAACTCCACCTTCATAAACTTAGAACTAGAAAGTATCACTTCCGCCATTACACTATCACTTATGAGATACCAAAATTCGCAAAAAGCAATCCTCGACATGCTTTTAGATATAAAACATGGCATTCCCAACCCATTAATTATCACCCCATTTCAACTGGAGGAAACTCTTACAGTTATTAGGAAAAATCTTCCTTCCGGAACCACCTTACCCATTTCAGCCACACAAGACAGTCTTATCGACTTATATAAAGTTAGCATTACAACTACAAACAAAATCAAGAATAATATCATCATCGAAATTAAAATCCCATTACCCCTAAACACAATTTTCCAGGCATACAAAGTTATACCATTTCCAAGTATAGTAAACACCTCTTTTCTCTACATAAAACCTACTACCGAATATTTATTGGTAGATTTTAACCGCGAAAAACATTACCCCATGAATACAGAGGACTTCGACAAATGCCAATTGAGTTTCTCAAATACTCATCTGTGTCAAATAACACACCCAATCCCTAATAGCAATGCCGAACAAAACAAATGCGAAATGGATCTATTAAAACATACTACGGAAATTCCAAAATCCTGCGATGTAAAAACAATAAAAACATCTACTTTCTGGATTCAATTAAACAACCCAAATAAATGGTTATTCAGTCTTAGAAACCCTCTAACAATAGATAATATATGCGGCGACAGAATCGAACCGCTAACACTCGAAAGAAACGGTATTTTAGAAATTTCCCCAAATTGCTACATAAGAAGCAACGACCTAACGCTATACGGCCATTCCGAAAGAATATCAATTTCAAATAATTCATACTTACCCTCAATTAACCTAACAATGGCTAATCATCTTAAAGACATAAAATTCGAACTCCCGAAAATGATTACAATAAAAAACGTAAATCACCAAGCTCTATTCGATCTAAGCCAAGATTTAAAAACACTGGAGCACGAGGAAAAACAAAAATTAAATAATATTTCAACGCATGATATACACCATTATTCTTTCATATATCTATTAATTATAACACTTACTTCTTATGGTGTAATCAAAATAATCATGCGATATGTTAAAAAGGAGAAGAACCAAAAAACTTTAAAAGAAAATAAAACAAATAATGAAAAAATTACTGAAATCAAAAGTATTTCCAGTAAAATACCATTATCTAGAATCACAGATAACTAATTAATTACCTCTCAAATAAGTTGCTTTTATATAATACTATTATAATACCACACTTGGTAACAATTGATTTTTGTAAAATAAGAAACACAACATATATATATATAAAAAAAAAGAATATATCATTTAATCTAGCATAAATAAATCATAAACGATGGAGCTAATGAATAAAAATATCATTAGTAACTAAATCTAATTTTGTATAATACATATCATAATCATAACAATTAAATCTAACATATGTTTGTATCATACATACCATTAACTACCATATAATATCATATCGTAGTACTAATCAAACTATGTACTCTAGATTTCCGAGCGTCAGCAACTCTCAAATTTTTTTTTACATCCTCTTAAAGGATATGAAAGAAAATTTTTTTCAAGGGGGAAGGTGTTATGAATCCCCAAAACAATCCAAATAATATGATCAAGCAATAACCACTTCAATTGCCTCTGATTCATAACGCATTACCTAAAAAGATCAAGCAAACACCTCTCATCCATAAATCACGGTTATCCGACCCCACAATGAGAGCCAAAGCAATAAACAAACAACTATACGCACACGACTGTGGTCAAGTAATCGTTAGATGTACCCATGTCCACGGTAATAATTCTTAGGTAGATAAGGCCTGTCACCTTTCTACACGTAAAAAAGAACCTTTGGACTTCTTGCTTGAGAACAATCAGCCAAACGTATAATGGAATCACCTGATTAACTCAAAGCGATAAGAAGTAAAGCATGGTACTCGCTGAACGATTTCACCTCACACCCGCCGTGCAACAAACTGACCAAAAGAAAATGCCTTAGCGGAAGCGCCGGCGTCAAATTTCTTTTTGCCGTTATACGTAATAAAGCAAGTGAATTATTGTTTTGGGACTCGTGTGAAAATTGATACCGTTGTTTTCATACAATTGTTCCCAATTATTTTTTATAATTTGCGGGTGAAAAATCAAATTGCATTAATGCAATAAATTTTTCACCTTTATTGGAAAAAATGCTTGATAGGTGATTTTGGGTTGTTTTTCACAGAAAAATGCTCAATAGGTAATTTTTGATTGGTTACCACAAAAATTGCTAAACAATCAATCTGCAAGTGGAAAGGAGTATTAACCACTGCAGATTGATTTTAAATAAATAGAGAGTTCTGATGCAAGGAAAATCAGAATATTCTAAAACCCGAAGCTAGAGAGTCCCCCTACCCAAGGTAAGGCCTCTAGTGGAAAGTAAAAGAAAAGGTATATTTCAAAACTATTGTGAAACCTAGATTATTGTATTCCAAGTATAAAGAAAAGTATTGTTAGTAAAAATTAAAAGTGTGTTTGAAAAGAAATAAAATCAGTGTAAAGATTAAACGCAGCCTTCTCATTTTGGTCAACCCGGACTATTACGATTTTACGATTAACTCCCTTGTTGCCGGCGCGCAACAATCAGAAGAGGTGAACTCTTGTTGCCGGCGTGCAACAGTTCTTGTACCAAGACAATCTTAATCGAGACTCACAAAAGCGAAAGCTACTGTTAAAACAACACCTTGTATATGATAATGAAAACTGATATATTTAATTTATTTTGCACGATATTTATACAAGCTTACAAAAAACTAGAGTTACTTAAAGCTAGGGTCAATAGTCATTACTGCACTAAATTATTGAGATAAACACATTGCTGACATACACAAAATTAGCGCATTTACAAATTACTAAAGCGAATGACCTGTGGTTACGCGTTTTTATTTTCGTGTTACAAGCCAATTTATGTGTTGTCAGCGAATGCCTTTATGCTTTCTAAGAGAAGGTCAATGATTTGTGAAATTCATGCCAATGAATTGATGAAAAAACGACTTAAGATTAAACAAGCTCCATAAAAGTTAATTTCCGGATTTTATATTGATGATGTGTTGACAGGCGCTTTCGCGATCCATGACGCTAAGGAACTGCAAAGAGACGTTTCAACTTTGCTTGCTCGAGAATGCTTCCCTTTTCGTAAGTGGGCTTCAAATCATGCTGATGTCTTGACTGAGTTTACTCAATCCCATCAAGAATGAAAGCGTTCTATGTTGTCAACGATTTCGTCAATCTTTGACCCTCTCGGTCTCTTTTCACCGGTTACCTTCATGGAAAAATGCTTCATGCAAAATCTTTAGTCCCAGCAGGACATCGATTGGGACGACGTCTTACCGTCCAGAGTATTTTCATCTCAGGAAATCATCTGCAAAGAACTCAAGTTTGTATTTCAATCAAACATACCCAGTTGCGTTATACCAGTGGATCCATCTGAGCTGGTACAAAGCCATGGCTTCGAAAACGCATCGGAAAGGGGGTAGGGGTTTGCAGTGTATATTCGAACATCTGACCGATATGGTAACAACTATGTCCACCTGCTAGGAAGCAAATCAAAGGTAGCACCAATCAGGAAGACTACAATACCTCGCCTAGAGCTGTGCGCATCATTGCTGTTATACCAGCTCACAAGAAGGTAGCTCCTGTCTTAACATCAAGTTCAATCGAATTTTTCCATGGACGGATTCAGAGAGAACTCTCAATTGAATTAAGTCGCCATCCTCAAGGTTTGTGGCGTTCGTTGCAAACCGCATTGCTCAGATTCAGGAATCCACTTCCTCTGATGACTGGTTCTTCTGAAAATCCTGGCGACATCGTATCACGCGGATGCCTTTCATCTCAGTCGCTTGTTTCAAATATCTGGTGGAATGGCCCTAAGTTTCTAACTAACAGCGAGCATTCCAGGCCTCAACAAAAAAAATTCAACATTGATATTGCTATGAAGGGGAAAACTTAACTAATTGTGACGAAACACAACTTTAGAAAGGCTAACTTTTTGGAACTTTCTAGTAGACTTACAACTATTAACTTCACGAGCGTCAGCGGCTCTTTAAATCATCACCATCTCTCAATTTAGAACTGAAGCATCTTAAAAATAGAAAGAATAAATTGTGGAAAAGTTATATGAGGTATAAGGACATTATAAGTCACAACAACTTCCTCACATCATATAATGAGTTCAAAGAACTTAATATGAAGAACGGACAACTACCCCAATTCCTTGGGGTACAAGGATTCTGGTAGTGATGACTCGTCTGAAATTTGCGATATATTTGCTTCTTTTTTGAACAATGTCTTTTCCAAACCGGATATACTCGATTATGTTAATGGGCTCCCCAATGACTTCTCAACGGGTCCTGATGGGATCCCTCCAGCCTATTTTAAGTCATGCTGCCTTGTAATGGTAGCTCCGTGAGAATTCTTTCCAAAAATCGCTCAATAGTGGTTGTTTCCCGCAGCTATGGAAAAATTCCTTTATCATAGCTATCCACAAAAAAGGTTGTACAAATGAACTATAAGCCTATTGCAAAATTATCCTGCATGGCGAAATTTTTCGAATCTATCATTTACTGTCAACTATCAGCTGCCTGTAAGAATTTGCTCTCTTCAAACCAACATGTGCTTATTTCTGGCACAAACTTGTTGTAATTTGTCTCGGATACCATTGGTGGGTTGGCATAAGGCTATTAGACAGATGGTATTTATACAGACTTTAGTAAAGCCTTCGACAAGTTACCTCACTCCGTGATACTCTTTAAAATGGAAAATTATGGGCTTTACCCCAACATTTCTTAAATGGACGGAGTCTTATTTAGATAACAGAATATAAAAAATCATATTCCGCCATAGCATCTCTAGAGTCTTGAAGGCTTCGTCTGGCCTACCTCAAGGGATTCACTTGAGCCCGTTGTTCTTTATTCTGTCTTGACGAGGTTGTTTCTGTTGTGAGGTACTTAAGGTCTTGATTTATGCAGACGAAGTTAAGCTTCTCGCTCAGATTAAATCTGTTAACTATTGTGCTTGCGTGTGGTGCAATGTGGCGTTCACAAATTTTACAATTGGTGTTAGAACAATAATTTGGTACTCAATATCACTTTCCACTTACCTCACTATTTAACTTCAGATCCCATTCCACAAAGACAATGTCCTGAATTTCCCAGGGAGAAATACCTTAAATGGGTCGAGGATCATAATGATGACTTTCTTCAGTCTAACCATATACCACATTTTGGATGTTTTAAGTGCGATTTCGAAAAAAAATTAATACGGATAGTTTCTCAGTGAAAGAATTTGAAAACTAGATAGTTTTTTAAGCTAGAGGAAGATGAGGAATTAGGGTATACTTTCTCTGTAAGGGTAACTGTAGTAAAAGATATCTCTGTTACGGTTGGTAAAAAAACTATCTTAGTATGGAATAAAAGGTTAGAGTGGATTGTACCCAATCATGGTCAAATTACTTTATGGACCGAATTGTCGAACTTATTATTAAATATGAGCGACATCTTCAAAGCATTTCATCCGCAATGCACATTTCACTAAATCATAAAAATCCGAGTAATGACGAAAACTACTTGGCTCACATTTTTAAAGGATTGGGTGGTAAAGGTAAGTTTGTCATATAATATCGTAGGAGTAGTAACTCCTCGCTCAAGCGCGGAAGTACCATTATGGCTTTTATGATTAAGTCCATTTTTGAATCATACAAAGATATAGTCAGATTAGTTACAGTTTCTAATCCAACATCCGGATATGTTTTTGAATTAACTAATGCGGTTTTCGTTTATTAAAAAAATCGGTTTTATGGTCGTAGTTATTATTACTGATAACAACACAATAAACCAAGCGATGTTCCGTCTTTTTAATCAACTTGGTTTGAATAGCTTTCTAACCCAGACTATCTTTAAGATTTAATTTACTTACAGTTTGACACTGTACACTTATTCAAAAACATTCGAAATAACTTAAGAAAATTTTGTGTAAGAAAAGGAATCATCAAGAGGTATGTTTGGGCGGTCCCATTTGAGAACAAATGTGACCACAAAATCCAGTTAATGAAGGCCTTTATTGTATGGCTTGATGATTGGAATCAGATCGCAAATAATAATGGTACTCTCAGCAATGATACTTTAGTTTACAAGTAAAGCAATTATTGAAGTCATCAGCTTAGGATTAGATATATCCACTGTAAAGTATGTAATAACGGGAAAATTACAAACTGATGTTGGCCGTATTTTAAGAAATATTTCGTAAAGTAGAATTAAAGAAAGAATTTCTTTCCAAAAAGAACCAGAAAGGTCTACTTTGTTATATTGCTATGGAAAGCGCTAAAAGGAATAGGATACATGTAAACTTAGAACATACCCAGCAAACATTACGATTGGCCTACGAATCGTTTTCTTATTATTTCTTATTGCCGCAACGATCACTTTTATTGCCGTCAATAATACATTTTTATCGCTAACGTTTAACTTGGCGGGGGTAAATGTTGCATCGCATATGAATAATGTACGCGAATCACACTATTTTTTGATGCCGAAATTATATGCATAGCTATCACTTCTGTATAGCTTAACGGAGGTAAATGTTGCATCGAATATGAATCGTGTAAGTGATTCACTTTATGATCGTGATGACGATAAATATTCTTATATTTTTGAGTTTGCAATTTTATCTGCTTTCACCGCTTTTCTTCTCTACCTCACTTGAAGAAATAACAACTCTAATTGAGCCATTTTCCAAAGAGAGAGTACTGAAATATTGCCGATAACGGTAAAATTTCTTTAAAAAAGTATACACCTCGCTCTCATCGATACCAGCGATCTTGGCAATAATGTGGCAATAAGGAAGCAATTCGTGGGCTAATCGTAATATTTCCGGGAATCTAATAGAGTTTAATTCGCGAGCTATCGCCATGGCAATAAAACGGCAACACAATTTTTATTGCCTTTTTATCGTCACAGCAATTTATTGCCACAGCAAACATTGTGGCAACGAATGAGAGAAATATAAAGCAGAAGATAAATATAACAATTCTCAATTATTAGAATATGAATGTGTATAAATATGAATTCTTAATTATTAATATATAAATGAACATAGCAGAAGATAAATGTAAGAATTCTCAATTATTAAAATATAGATGTGTGCGAATATGAATTCTTAATTATTAATATGAAATAAATTGGCAATAATAAAAACTTATCCTGCAAAGCTCTGTGCTATTTATAGTGCAGGCTGCCTCTTCTTGACACTTGCGGAACGAAAATTGTACCGCACCACTGCTCCTGACTCAAAATATGGCTGATTATTAATCTTGTAACGATACCAGAAGATTTCGCTGCGTCTATTCCTACAGAAACTGTCGAACTGGCCGCCTCTTGACTTCCACACAACGTTCTAGTCCCTTACCACTAAAGGGTAGTTCGACGAAGCAGTTGCTGACTCGTCACAACGAAGTCTGAGAGCTGGGCTTCCTCTGAAAACAATCCTGATTCCAAATGTGGCCATTTTTTCTTTTGTTGTTCTATTTTTATGAGCAACGCTCTGGTCCCTTACCACTGGAGGGGGGAAACCATAAGTCGTTGCCCAAAAACAAGGGATCACGTCGGGGTCACCAATAAGGGAGTCTTAGCAGGTAGTACTGCTATGCATCTTCTCGTAGATCTTCGTTACCCTTCCAGGGAATTCGTATCGCGTCGAATTGGTCTATCGCCTCCGCTGAAACAATCTTTTTATTTGTTATAATTTTTAAACTCTCTTATTTTATATATCTTATAACTTTTTATTTCTTAAAAATACTTCCGACTCTCGTTATCTCTTAAGAAAAACTGACATAAAAAATATCTTTTTATTTTAAACACAATTCTAAAATCTGGTCTACTTTTAAATCTATCTTCGTATACGTACAGCAGTTACAACGAAATGATTTTTTTAACGCATAAATAAAATGTGGAGTAGTGCCAGAGTAATCGGAAGACAAAATATTCATAATTGCGCGAGACGTATATACCAGTCGCCACAGTATCTAACACGCTAGATAAGAAAAAAAAAGCGCCTCAAAATAAATAAATAACATATTTTCCAAGTGATCTTCTTGATCCTATATAAAAGTTCACTAAATACTGACTATTTATATGAGCGTTGATATCGAAAATGAGTTCTCACTGAAATTATTTATTTTCCGTGTTCTTATATAAGGGTTGATTTGAGATTGGTTTTTGATAGGAGGCTTGATATATGAACATATTTCCCAAGAGCTGTACTTCCATATTTAAATTCCCCAATACTGATATAGGAGTATTATATAGGATTACGGTTATCTGGAAATTATAGTCTTATATACTCACGTTTATAGCACTAATGTTCAAGTGGTATATTCTTCATATGGGACTTTTACTCCTTAGACTCATATAAAACAATAAATGCAGATCTAACACTTTAGTTATTCCAAATTTCCAATTTCAGCAGAAGTCTTAACGATGTTCCTTGGGATACTACAGTTTTGATGTTCACTAGAGCTAGAGAAAATTTTCCAGATTCAGAAATTTTTCACGATATTGATAAAGTAGCCTTCAATATCCTAGTCGAAAGTATCAAAAGACCTTCTAAATTCCAAATCTCATGGTGAAGCACTAGCATTACTGAAAAGTGAAACAAAAAAATCAGTGCCAATGAAAATTAAATAACGAAAAAGCTGATCTTGTGAAGTTTCTGATTACACATATACATATACACATATAAAATATAAGTATATTATGGTTTAAACGTGCAAAACAAGCTGATATGAGCTTATTCCGCATGTGATTAACTCATCTAAATATTACATTATAACTTATAACCACTCGTTAGTTAGTCAAAGAAATCTCTGGGCGTTATTCAAGAAAGACCGGACTTATTTCTAACCTTCTATATTACAAGGTAGTTCTTAGATCCCACAATAGTATTGAGTGAATTGTAATAATAAAAGCGATTAATTTGTTAGGAAACTACACAATACACTTTGTTATTCTTTAACTTGTTGGTGCGGTAATATTTCAACTTCATCGTAAGTCGTCGAAGCTTGCGTATACATACATGTACAATACATACACTGCTCCATAATGATGGCTAGACCATTTACTTCATAAAATATTAGGGAGTGCATCTGTGTAGCAACCACTATCCAAATGAAAAATAGCATCCAAAAATGGAAGAGTAAAGTTGAAAGAACCGGTCGGAGAAGATTTAAGCTTCATCGCTGTCGTAAAAAAAATATTTTCTGTTTTGGTAGCGTAGTTTTATGAACCCCACAATAACGTAATAATGTCGCGAAATTCTGTGTTGAGGAGTTTACTTTTTGCGAGCCACATCTGCTTGGCGTTTGTACCAACAACTTTTTAGTCTTTTGTAATGCATTATTAGCTACCAATCGAAGCAGATATAAGATAAGAACCGTAACATTTATGAAATAGGCTAATATTCATTGAATATTCGAATGGACGTTATCTGAAGTCGCTTTAGAAATAAAATCTATACCTATATGTATAATTTTTCAATACAAGCTAACATTAGTGCCTATACATACATACATATATACGTACAAATACAACGTTATCGGCATCTTGTAAAATTTTAAACCCGCCAGAGACCTTGTATGAAGCATTTCATGAAGCCAGATATCAATAAAGATGATGTCACCGCTCTTTTGGGTCTAGTGAACGCTGAACTTCCATCCACCAGCTACATAGATTTTATAAATAATTTCAGAAAAGGTGTGGTGTCATATCCAGAGTGAACCCATAAATGCGACAAATTCAGGGAACCTTGTGTGGCGGCTTTTGTGAGAAAACATGCCACCAACGCGATGCGGATTGAGTCACATAAGTACTTATGCCAGTGGCATCCAAGGCGCTTTGAACTCTGAATTTTGTTATTTTGCATAATAAAATAAAAAGCTTTTGATTATCAGCGAAGAGAGTTGGAGTTGCCGCTAGGATTATAATAGGTGCTTTCTGCTTAAATTATCATCAGAATTTATTCGCCTCGAGCGTTTCTTCTTCATGATTTCATATTGAGTAGGAGCTTTACCAATAATGAATAAGTTCTTGTAGAGCCATTTTGGATCTAACTGGATTGGTAATTTTTGTGCATTGGTTTTTAATATTGTTGAACTACTGATAATATATTTTCTATTTCCTGCAATGTTTTTTGTATTTCTATGGATAGGTAAATGATATAAGAAATGTTCGACAACAATAACATTAGATACTCCCATATCTTTAGACTTTTGCCCATAACTTCCATTTAAGGAAGAATTTGGTCAATCAAAGCACATCTTTGGAAAGGTATGGGAAAAAGGAACACATGCTGAACATTGCAGACTAGGTGAAAAGTGAAAAAACTATAGGCATTTAAAAAAAGTGAAGTGCTATCAATTTTCGCCAGTACTGTCAGTAAGTAAGTTGGCCAATCGACGGAAAATGTGCTAAAATGATTGAAATGACTTGGAAAATTAATTAAATGAAATAAAAAGGTGAATTTCTTAATTTTTTTCTACTTCTTAGCAAAATTTGAATAGCACATTATTCGGAATCGCAAATCCTGTAAATGTCCTTATATTGACGCACTTCAAATGCGCTTCTCTCTTGGATTGTCCTATTGGTGCTGGTTGTTTTTACGGCGTATTCCAAGCAAACAATCACAGTGGGTCAACTTAGCTTTACGTTGATCAAATTAATTAGCGACCAATAAAAAATATGAAATGCTTAGACTGTTGCGTTGTATATTCGTCATCCTTCACGTGTTCTGTTGGGAATTATAATTAAAACGACTTAACTACTTTAACTTCAAATATAAAATTTATTCAGCATATAACGCTTAAGACTATATCACAAATCAGTTTGTAATTTAAATAACGCTTAATAACTACAACGAATTCCTAATAACATCCACAAATTCAATTTCTAATTCAAGTTTAAAATATGATAAAATTCAATTTAATTCAGTGAATCCAAAGCTACCCCTGTTGTCGCACCTTTATTTCTGAAAAAAGAAGAAGAACGGAATTAGTTTTCTGTTAACAGAATAAATTTCTGTGAAAATATAGGAGCGTACTGTGTGTGTGTAATATCCCAAACGGGGAGTAGCACAATAAGTGTACCGCAGCGTATGAGATGAGTAGATAGCACAAAGTTTGAGCTTCAGCGTGTAAGAATAAGGTGTGGCACGTGAGTTAGATCATGGTCTGATTTTAACAAAACAGAAGAGACCAACTTCCAAGAAATTCTAAAGAAATATGTAGAATCAGCAAAAGCAGAACAAATTTAAAGCATTCCATTTTCCCACACTTAAATAATTTCAAACTTAAAACATTTAATTTCCTACATTATACATAACTACGATCTAATTACAGCTTTGCCCCACATACTTCTTATGTCGTGCCTTGTCGTTTTTAGCGATCAGATTTCATTTTGCACTTGACAAATATGTAAAGATGATTTGTAGATAATTATTATGAACGAAGAATTAAGTTAGTCTAACTAAAGTTTTGACGGAAAAAGGTTTGGCAAAAGCTGACTTCGGTTACAAAAGTAATAAATAAATGTACATCAATGTACAGATCGTTTTTTTTTTTTTGAACCCGAACGATTTATCTAATTGGCGCAGTCGGTAGGATTGCTATCAAAAGATTGCCAATCCAGAGAAGTAAAGAACCAAGTGATTAAATTTAAGTTAATCGAAAATTTAGGCATTTGTGTAATTAAGTGTCTAAAGGAAAATACAAGCTAATTGTGAAAATCACACATATCTACCAAGTGCATCAATAAAAAAAAAATTGAATTGTGGAAACCATATATTCTATAATATTTAGTGACTGTGAGACGGACAAGAAATTTTTTTTTCTTTACTGAAAGCCTTTAAAATAAAGACGACAAGGAAAGTACAACTGTTATCGTTTTATGAGGAATCGCGGACATAATATCCTTGATATAAATCGGAGGATGGAGAATGAAATTGCTAGAAACATCATCGAGCATCAAGAAGCTCAAATCGTGGCGGTCAAAGCTAGAGTTGAACAATTAGCTGCAGCCGCAGTACAGCAACCAGTGGCAGCAAATTCTCAAAACCATTTCACCTTGGCAGCGGAGCAATTTCTCAACTATGTAAACAAACTGAGAAGTTTCAATGTAAAAGATGAGTATAAGGTGCAAGAATTCATCAGTTAAGTAGAGCGGACATTCCTTCTTTTTCATGATATACCAGGTTGAGAGACTATGGTGTGGCCATCATCATCAATGATAAAGTTCGATGTGAGACAAAGAAATGTATTCAACGTTTAGGAGTAAATGCACAAAACAGATGGGCAGAAGTGAAACAGGAGCTTAAGCTAAATTTCCGTCCAAGACAGGATTAAGCAGAATTGCTGAATCAATGCAGATCGTTAAGAGTGAGTACATTCGATAACATTAGGGAAATAAACTTTAAATTATATGAATTATATGAGTTTGACGACGAAAGACACCCTACATATCACCCTAGTAATAACGATAGATATTTAGTAGACATAGTTAGTAGAAAGGTGTGTGACTTCTTGTAATATACCTCAAAATTCAGCAATTATCGAAGTGTACAATAAATTTGATAGATTAAAACTGTTGGATTATGAAGATGCAGTAGATTTTCGGAGCAGAAAAAACAAAATGAACTCATCCAGAAATTATAATGCTAACAATATCGAAAATTTTTCTAATAATAAATTAAATAAAGAAAAGATTAGTAGTAGTGGAAATAGTTTCAATAGGAACATATCTAATGCTAATAGTGATGATTTACCTACTAACAGGAATATAAATCATAGAGGTGCTAGTAATAAATACAGAACCTAATTTAACTATAAAAATCCGGGCCGATATCGCAATCGAAATCAAAATTACAATTCGTACCAGCAAAGACAGAATTTTGAACAGGCCAGGAATCATCTTATACCTGAACCAATGGAAATTGGTAACTTAAATCGCGATCAAGACGTAAATTTTCAATACGAGCCTCGGAACCAAAAATTCCAATAATAATCATAACGATAGGTAACCAATGGGTTAAATGTTTTGTTGACACTGGGTTAGCTACCAGTGTCATCAAACCAAATATCCTCGAAGAAATCTCTGTAGAGACTTTAAACGAACCTGCCTACTCTTCGACCATCAACGGTATCAATAAAATTACAAGCAGGACAGTAACCCCAATACCAAAAGACTTTAAACTCCATGGAACGGTAACGTGGGAAATAATTAACTTAAAGGGTAGAAGCTATGATGCAATTATGGGTCAAAACTTCCTAGTACGTTTTAAGGCCAAAATAGACGTGAAAAGAAAAAATATTGAAATAAATAATAACATAATTTTATTTGGAGAAAATAATTATCCATTCATTATTAAGAAATATATACGCTAGAGTGAATTACGAATAGTTTCTTAAACAAATTAAAGTTAGATGACGTAAATATTGAAGAAAAATCCAAATAATTCAATTACTAATGCAATGAAGATTTATTTTTTAAAGAGGGCGATATACTAATCTCAACACATGAAATTAAACACGAGATCATTACTTCTACTACCCAGTTTATTCTAAAATATATGGATACCCTCAAGTTTACGAGAAAGAAATAGAGCATCGAATAGAAGAAATGCTGGAACAAGGGATCATTAGGGAAGTAACTCCGCATACAATAGCACATTATTGGTTGTACCAAAAAACTTGGACAATTCTGGTCAGAAAAAGTGGAGAATTGTCATCGATTACAGGAAACTAAATGAAGGTACTGTAGAAGATAAATTCCCCATTCCTAATATCGAGAATATACGGAATAAACATGGTAGGCCACAGTACTTCACTACTTTGGACTTGGCGAAGGGTTTCCATCAGATTCTGATGAAAAAATATGATAGAAAGAAAACGGCACCTTCAACCCCATTCGGACATTACGAATATTTAAGAATGCCGTTTGGTTTGAAAAACGCCCCATCAACCTTTCAAAGGTTGACGAAGGCGGTACTACGCAGATAAATAAACAAAATATGTGTTGTGTACTTGGATATCCTTACATTCAATACGTCTTTAGAAGAGCACATAATAAACTTAAAGAAAGTTTTCGACAAACTAAGACAAGCCCGACTTAAAATTCAAATCGATAAATGTAACTTTCGGAGCAAAGAAACAGAATTTCTAGGTCATTCCGACCATATCTGTTCGGTAAAGAGTTTGATCTGCAAACAGATCACTAGCCAATCAAATGGTTAGAATTAAAACATACAGGTAAGGGTATCAACCCCCGTCTACAAAGATGGTTGATTCAGTTGGGTGAATATGATATGAAAATCGAATACATTAAGGGAAAGGAAAATAAAGTTGCCGACTTTCACAGCCGAATCAATACAGAAACAAACGAAATTAATATACTCGAGACAAAAATTCAAAAAAGGAAGGATATATTAAGGAAACTAAGAAAGTGCAAACACTAATCTTCAAAGAACTGGAAATATGAAAGTTTTGAGTATTAATCACTTGGAGGAGAATTCAAAACATCAAACTCATACTGAAAATTTTAGTATTACTTCAGAGCCAGTAGAAATACAAACTACTCACTTACAGGAAGATATTCTTACTAACTACATACTTGCACCCGATACTGTAGTTAATAGATTCATATTACAAATATCCACTCAAAAAACAAAAAAGTCATCACAAGCATTCTTACAAAAAACACCTATCCACCACACATAATACATAAAATCATCACGAAAGCTACTAAGAAATCCAAACACAACACACCAACTAACAATCCAACTACAGCAAGATCACAGACAAGAAATACCCAGGTATCGACGCTAGTACTAAGAAAGTGAAGTATGGAAGAGCTCATAGCAAACCTCAATAACTCACTGATCTTGCTAAATATATCATGGGAACGAACCAAAAAAATTTTTCAATATAGGCAAAAATTGAATTTCTTCTTAGAATTTAAATCGACCATATTTCTTCACAATTTGTGTGCATTATTGGTGGCTGAAGACGATTCGATTAAGTTGTGTCTGGGCAGAATCGGCTTCGTGGAAGTTGGATTGATTTGGTTGCTTGGGCTTGTTAACTAAAAATTTTTATGAGCGTTGTCTCAGGCCGGTATAAATTTGTGTTCAATGTAGGAAAGAATTGATTTATTTCTTAGAATTGAAATCGACCATATTTCTTCCGAACAAATTCTGTCTGCCCAGTCCTTGCTGGATTGTTTGGCTCTGAATTACATCTTGTTGGGAGGGAGGGGGTGGGGGGGTCGGATTAATAAATTAATGTTTTCAATATCTTGCACAAATTTTTTCTCTTAGTTTGAGAACCCGGATATTTATTTTCATATTTCACGACTAGTCAAGCAGGGAACCTGAACCGCTGAGAGTTGCTTTTATTCGTTCTTTGGCTGTACTTAAATACGTACGCACTGTCGCTCTTTGCATTCCACGAACAGAATTTATTGAAGTAAGTTTAAATTTCATTGTGATCATCGATTTGCATTAACTTCTCCGATTTAAATTTTGTAATAAAAATGTTGGACATTCTATTCTTAAATAAAAATTAGGTAAGTGCCTGGCTATATTTATTTAAAGGTATTCTTGCAGATTTATCTGTAATAAGCATACCTATATAGTAGGTTCCTACATCAGGTTGAATTTTACTATATTAGGTATATCTACGTATTTACATTTATTTATTTTTCTGTTTCTTTGTTCCTTGGGTTTTGTTTTTGTTTTAATCGTGAACTTTAATTTTACTTAGAGGTTAAAGGATTTCTTGAAAATAAATTCTCTTCATTAATTAATATCTTTAGGCTATATTCCTGCACAACTTTACATCCTATATTGTATATTAATTCTTTGGAATCTGTTCTTGTGTTTGAATATATATCCATTATCTACGATAAAGAGTGTCAAAAAGTTGGAAAATAAAGTGTTCTATTCGTTGCTGTCAAGCAACTTTAAAACATTTCCCAAATAGAAAATTTTTTTAATTTCCTAAACAAAATGACGAAAGATATGTATTTGGATAAATGCATGCAGAGAATGTAAAGAAGATCTCCAGGCAAAGAAAGTGCCTTCATTTGCAATATACATTTTGAACATACCTTTATTGGTAAAAAATTTCTTAAACATGGCGCTGTACCATCTTTATATTTAGTTCATACTGATCATGTACGTCCTTGCTCTCCTCAATCTAGTTTTGAAGCCTAGAAAAACATACACAAAAGAGCAACATAATCCAGATTTTGACATTGAAGATTTGAATCGCGCTTCACTAATCCTTTCATCAGTTAATAGGGAGTCTCATGCCTCAGATCCGATTGCCTGTAGAGTTTGCTGTAAGTATTCTCGGGAACTGAATAGATGTAAAACGCAAATTAGACGTCTTAGGAAAGACGTGCAGAAATTTAAGATTGCTGCTAAGAATTTAAGAAAATCTAAGGCTAACTTAGAGCTAAAGATATATAGATTTCGAAAAGCTAAAACAAGGTTAAGTGTTAAGGGAAAAGTAACTACTTCTGAACTTATAGAAAATGAAATTGATATGCGAAATGTTCTTGGCTTTCACATGCCTCATTTCAGTTCCCTTCATAAGTGGACTAAAATTAAAAGTCTCTCCCCTGGATTTGATCCAGCAATATTAAAGGAAAGAACAGTGCAAGTAAATAAATTAAGTGATAAAGATCGCAACATTATGCTTATATTTGATGAAATGAGTGTGCAAGCAAATATCACATATAATAACGTCAAAGATATTATAGATGGTTATGTCGATTACGGAGGCGGTCATAGGGAAAACACATTTGCCAAAAGTGTGTGTGTGTTTATGATAAGGAGCCTTTGTGGAAGTTTTAAGTATGTGCTACATTACATAGCAAGTCCTGGCAGTATACCAGCTGAAATTTTGCAACAGCAAGTTTTCAAATGTTTGGACGTTTGTTCAGAAATGGGACTGACACTAAAAATGATAAATTGCGATCAAGGACCAACAAGTCGCAAATTTTATAAACTGATAGGTATAACAGAGGAGAAGCCGTTTTTTGAACATAATGAGAAAAAAATCTATGCTGGATATGATGTTCCGCATCTTGTCAAAAGCATAAGGAACAGATTATTAAAATGTGATTGGATTACTCCCGATGGAGTTGTAAGTTGGAAGGTTCCTGAATATGTTTATAAGCTGGAAAAGGGTCGAACAGCGAAACTATATCCAAAAATCACATATTTATCCTACAGAGTTCCAAAAAATGAATGTTCCTCTGGCAGTACAAGTTATGAGCCACAGTCTTTCAGCAGCTATTTTAACTTTGTTGCAATTGAAAAAATTCCCAAAAAATATGAAAGAAATAGCCGAGTCTTCTGCAAAATTTTTTTGAAAAAATCAATAAGCTTTTCGACTTATTAAACGGAAAACCTCCCTGGACAATGGATTCCAAATATCTTAACTTTATATTAGAAATGAAATCTTACCTAAGTGAAATCGTCCCTGTTAATAAAAAGACAATAGACTCAATATTAGCTGTTTCAAAATCACTCTTTCAAAGGCATCATAAGTATCTGTTTTATCTGTATATTTCTAAATTTAATCAGGATCCCCTTGAGAACTTTTTTCTCACATAAGATCACGAAATGCTAATAAAAGCAACCCAAGCATTTATGAATTTAACGCTTTAGTGGCAAAAATTATTTATTTAAAAATTTTTCGAACTGTGAAGAGGACGATGATAAAATTCTGGATATTGACTGGTGTGCGGTATTCGCAAGTTCAGTAAATCCAACTACAAAGCTGTCTAAATATGATGCTACTAACAATTACTCCAACTTCGAAGAGGAAGAAGAAAGTCCTTGTTTTCAAATTTCTGAGTCAGAATTTCCACAGTCCACTGATGTTGCTATTCGGTATTTCTCCGGATATTGTTTTCTAAAAGTTATGAAAACTATGAAAAATCCTTGTTTGATGTGTAAGGAAACTTTGGTTAAAGACTCTGATTTATATTCCGATCCAACAGAAATATTAATTAAATTAAAAAGATATGAAAATTGTAGCGACTTTAATGGCTTAATTTCACCAAGTAATGAATTTTATGAAATTTGTAAGCATCATACAATAATTTTTGAACGAATTTTCAATAAAACACCATTTATGACAGATATCAAAGATTTTATAGTTAAAAAGTGCATTGAAAGCACTATTATTCAGTATCCACAGTGGTTTGATACGGAAAGTAACTGTTATAATCACAGGTTACAAGTCTTGAACTTTATGATTCTGGTTTTACTCAGAAAAAATTGTTCTTGGTTAGTGGATCTAAAACGCCGCTTTAAAGCGGAAAATGCACAGAAAAATAATAAAGAATTGAGGAATCTTCTGAGCAATTAGCGTTTTGGAAAAAATATGTTTACTACCGCGTTTCCCTATGTGTAAGAAATGGTGTTATATGGACGTTTGAATATTGGCACATCCTTTCTGAAACTACCATTACTACCAACATATTTAAATTACTATTGAAAAAATGTGAATGTAATTATTATTATTGTAATAAAAACCAAAAGCAACAAATTGTTCCTTGATATGTATCTGCTCTACCGAAACAGCCTCATATTACAGTTCTTTTAAAAGGCTATTTTTTACATATGTATATTATATCTGAAGACAGCACAGTGTCCATTTTTGACAATACTTTCCCCTTTTGCAAAATCGTCTTGGCAGGCGAATTTATACATTTTATTTGCTCTCGAAGGAGTATTATGCACAGCGATTAATTTTTATTTCACTCGCCAGTTTTATTTAATTCAATTCTCTCACGAGTAATTTAGGTATATTTCTTAGGAGTGAAAAAATATTACATGCACGCGAATAAATCATTCGATATCGAAATTCAAATAAGTATATAAAATTGAATTATTTTACTAGGGTGGAGATAGCTTTTATTTTAAATTTTATCTCAAGTACGTGCGTCCAGTTTGCCTTCTAAAAAAACAAAGAAAACTGAGAACTCAAATTAAAACAAATGAAGCAACAACAAATGCATAAGACAGATATCCTTCTAATGCTCGTTTCCTTGTGAGGAGTCACGGACCGGGTCTTATTGTATCATGTGTAGAAAAAATGGCACACTTTGCAGCATTAATAATAACGGCGACTGCGTGTCTCGAACTGGCCGTTGTGCTTACTCCGGAACGGGTGAAGGTTTGTCCATTTTTTAATTTGGAGATTTCACTAGGCACAAGCAAGCCCTGGCAGCAAGTATTGTTTTAATAAAAAAGAGGCAAGTTCGGTTGTTAGCGGCAATCTGGAGTGCTTAAAAGTATACTTTTTCTATAGAAAAAACAGGAAAAGAAAGGTTCATTTAGTCAATACAAGCACAATACAATACAAGTCAGTACAAGTATAATAATAATAAAAAAATAAGAGAATCACGTATTCACTGCTTCTAAATTTGCGTAGAGAATAATTCTTCTTTGATTTATTCGCGAGCGAGAAATATTTTTTTACTCTCGATAAATAAAAATCACTCGCGAGTGATTCGAATTAAAAATAAAACTCTTGAGGATAAAACTCTCGAGCGAAATAAAACTCCAGACCGAAATAAAAATTAAACTCTCTGTATATAACACTCGTTCGCGAGCGAATTAAATTTTCTTCATTATCCGTTCCGTCTGCTGGTCAACACGTACTCAAGAAAAAGTACGGACGGACGGACATGCAAAAGTCGAAATGTTTAAGTTTCATGATTCACGTGAAGGAGGATTTACATTATGATGGCATGCATTTTTTCCAGATATTGTGAGAGATATAGCTTATTGAAATTTCAATGTTACCAAAGCAATCACTGCAACACCTCACACGTACACCCCTCACTAGTTCTTATGGAAAAAATCACAAACTGTCAAACAGTCAAATTGTGAAAATGGAATATCTATTTCCAAAGAGCTTCGAAAAAGACCACTCCAACGAAAAAAGTATTTATAAATCTCATTACGTCTAAAACTTACAAAAAAATTTACAATATAATCTTCCTACTGGTATGCCGTACATTTTCTCTGCTTGTAATTTTAATGGAATTTCAATGAATATTTTACCTCAATAAAATACTCTATCATATTTAAAACATTTCTAATGTGGGAACCCTTTTTTGTTAAAATTTGCAATTTTCTTAAATACGGAAATCAAAAAATGCAAAATCTAATTTGGTTGTGGCGATTAGTGATAACCGCTTAGGCGTTATTACCCTAAATGTTCGATTTGTATCCATGCAAATAAATTTCGGTAAAGTTTGTAATTTTGTTTGCTTATCCAACTATTAAAAGAAGTAAGTCTTGCATTAATGTTTACCACCCACCGCCGCTCGCTCAACTCATCATGCAATACGATACCGGACAGAATTTGTTCGGACCGTATACAGCCACCAATAATGCTCACGAATTCTGAAGAAATATGGTCGATTTCAATTCTAAGAAATAAATCAATTCTTTCCTACATTGAACACAAATTTATACCGGCCTGAGACAACGCTCATAAAAATTTTTAGATAACAAGCCGAAGCAACCAAATCAATCCAACTTCCACGAAGCCGATTCTGCCCAGACACAACTTAATCGAATCGTCTTCAGCCACCAATAATGCACACAAATTGTGAAGAAATATGGTCGATTTAAATTCTAAGAAAAAAATCAATTTTTGCCTATATTGAAAATTTTTTTTGGTTCGTACCCATGATATATTTAGCCGAGATCAGTGAGTTATTGAGGTTTGCTATGAGCTCTTCCATACATCACTTTCTTAGTTCTACCGTCGATATCTGGGTATTTCTTGTCTGTGCTAAGATGTTCACATCCATCCCATACATCCACCCAATATCACATGAAATAAGACGACATATACAATTTGCCAATGACCAGCTCAATACCACGTTCAAACCCAATAACCAACTTAATAAGTTATACACCAAAACGAAAGATAGTGTAGCAATACAGGAAAGAAGTAATCTTGTGTAAAAGGTTCAATGTTGCAACTGTCCAAAATCATACATCGGTCAAACCTCAAAAAAACTAAAAACCCGACTATCACAACATAGAAAATATATAGAAAAGCAGACACCCAGCTCCGCACTGGCAACCACTCGCTGGAGACGGGGCAGATCTTCAACTTTGACCAGGCTGCCATCATTGACAGAGAAGACAACAAACGAAGAAGAAAGACGAAAGAAGCATACCACATTTACATCAATAAAAAACACCTGGTTAATATTAGACTGGACACAGAAATCATACACAAAGTATACTACACAAAATTAAGTAAAATAAATAAGCACACCCACACACACCGAACAACATGTCAAAACCAGCCAATCCACAACAACACTATACACATAGCCCAACAGTCACAGCCACCTACAAACACTACACCTCATCGAACATAGCCATCACAATTAGTGCTCTGACATCAGCTCATCACCTCACTCATCTGTCATGTTTGCGTTCTCAAGTTTTTCTTTTTCGTGTAACTTCCGCGTTCTTTCAATATCTAATTTATTATTTGTTGTGTTTTCTGTCATTTATATAATAGCTCTTCAATTTTATATATTCATAATATATCATCACATGTAGGCATATTTAAGGTATAACATTTTTGATATTTCACAATTTTTTTCCACATAATCTCGTAACAACTGTAAAATATTTTTGATGTATTATTTATAAAACATTTTCAAAGACCCTTAGAAAAGGACTCGCAACAAGAGTCGAAACGTCGGGCCAAGCTTAAATAAAAATAAAGTAATACTTTAAGCTCAAGAAGTTGTTTTACCATCGATCGGAGATTCCCAAAAAGTTATATCGTTTTTCATGAATAATAAGAATGTACCTAAACACACGCAGTACTAATAAATCTTTTCAAAATAAATGTGGTTTCTGCAATCGGCCTAATCACTCTTACGTTGATTGCAGATTACGAAAATCTACTCCCTTTTGTACTAATTGTAAAGTTTATGGACACAATAATCAAAATTGCCAAACAGTGAATTCAAACGTGATAGGTGTTAGCCCATCAAGGAAAAAATGTAAGTTTTGCCAACGTAATGGACACTATATAGAAGAATGTAGAGCCAAACACCGATGGGATGCACGTTCCACTCAATCATCTGAAAATATTAGTTTACAGGAAAACTAAGACGGGGCTGTCACCTCGACCCAACGAAACAGTCTAAGTGTCAGCCCAATAAAACCGTTCTCCCCAACAAGCAGCACAACAATCACATAGTAGTTTATCAAATAAGTGTTCTGCTAACCTACCTTTAAATATAGCTAAGAATGGAAAAGCAAATATACTGTTGGATACTGGCGCCGAGATTAGTCTTCTTAAAGAAAAATCATTAAAACCAAATACCATTAACTCAACTAAAATTACGACTATAAGTACAGTTTTCGGTAATGGAAAAACCCGTGGCACCTCTTCTGGAATTATTAATTTAACCTCCGAAAAGGAATGCGAATTCCATATAGTAACAGATTTACCAACTATTGATAATGATGGAATATTAGGGTATGATTTTCTCTCTCGTCACTGTAATATCGAAGGCCCAAATCCAATAGTAAGATTCCCACCAACAAATCCAAATAAAAAAGAATATTTATTTCTCTCAGCACACCAGCCCTAACAACTAAATTCTGTGAGTGTTCACGAAGCAAGTACAACAAAAGTGTCAGCGTACAGAAAAATTCTTTCAATTCTGTCAAGCTCGACGTTAGAGTACAAAAAGGTAGCCTAGACGCGACTGAATACTCTAGTATTAACCTTAAGCCCTATAGTGAAACTCCAAAGTCTAACCAAAAAGATATCCGCGCTAAAGAGACATCAAATAACTCATCTTCCGTTTCAGCATTACATGCAATTTATACTGCAGAAGATATTATCATTCCAAGTCGCACTGAAAAACTTATTAAGGTAAAATGTAATGTAAACGAAGAAATGCTGTGTATGTCGCAAGAAATATGTGCAAGAGTCTTTTTAGCTAACTCTCTAGTAAAACCCGTCAATAATGAAATAACCGTAGCAATTTTAAACGTTAATGAAAAAGAACAAATCTTGAAACCTTTTAAAATAAATCTCGGATTCACTCGCGATTATATTGGTACTAAACTAACAGATATTCATTGCTATTCTATCCCTAAAGCGGTAGAAAACAAAGGGATTCCAAGAACCCTGTTGAAAGAAAGATGCGTAAACAATATATCAAACCAAACGTATGTAAAATTAAACGATAGATTGAAAGCTCTGAGAAGGAGCGTAATACCATTAGAAACATTTGCAAGGATTTTAATGATGGTTTCCACTTGCCAGGAGATAAACTATCTCATACAACGGCTATAACTCACTCAAACCCCATTAAGCAAGAACATAGTCCAATCAATCAGAGAATGTATCGATTACCCGACGCTCACAAAACAATAATTCATGAGCAAGTACGGGAAATGTTACAAAATGACCTAATAATAGAAAGCAAGAGTCCATGGAACTCTCCACTATTGGTTGTCCCTAAAAAGCCTAGCCCCGAAGGTGAAAAGCGATGGCGCATAGTGGTAGATTTTAGAAAACTCAATACAATAACAATAGGTGTTGCATTCCGATTACCACGCATTGAGGATATTCTAGACCAGCTGGGACATGCGCGCTACTTCACTACATTAGACTTAGCTGGTTGATATCACCAAATACCGGTATCTCCAGAAGATCGGGCAAAAACAGCATTTAGCACAAATTTAGGTCATTATTAATTTAAAAGAATGCCTTTTGGATTAACTGGAGCACCCGCAACATTCCAAAAGCTTATGAATTATGTTTTGACGGGATTACAAGGCCTCCAATGTTTTGTCTATCTAGATGACGTAGTAATATATGGCAAAAATCTAGAAGATCACAACGACAAACTCCTGAATGTTCTCATTAGATTACGAAACAATAACCTAAAACTCCAACACGAAAATGTCAATTCTTAACGAAAGAAGTTGTATACCTCGGCCATATTTATACTTCGGAAGGAGTACATCCCGATCAAACAAAAATTGAATGTGTACAAAACGTTCCTATTCCACGAACAATTCGGCAGCTGCAATCATTTTTAGGGCTTGCGAATTATTATAAAAAGTTTATTCCACATTTCCACAAATATCGGAACCTCTTAACAAACTTTTAAGAAAAACTTTTGAGGTTAAGTGGACAATGCAATGCGAGGAAGCTTTCAAGCAACTTAAATTGGCACTAACTACTCCCCCCTTACTAAAATATCCTGACTTTTCGGAACCATCTATTTTAACAACGGATGCAAGTGGAGAAGCACTGGGACCAGTTTTATCCCAAGGAGAGGTTGGAAATGAGCAGCCAGTGGCGTATGCCAGCCGTTCCGTTTACAAAGCAGAAAGAAATTATTCAGCTACTGAAAAGGAACTGCTGGCAATTGTATGGGCGTCACGCAATTTTCGATGTTATCTCTACGGAAGAAAATTTAGCGTATACACGGTTCATATACTTCTGAAGGGAATATTCAGTTTGAAGGATCCTACTTCGCGTCTTGTAAGATTTCATGATAAATTATCAGACTTTGACTACCAAATTGAGTAGAAGCCTGGTAAGTACAATGTAAATGCCGACAAGCTAAGTCGAATTCCCAAAGCTGTAAATGACGTACGGAGTGAGGATCAACTACACATTATCACTACACAAGTCCAAGTTCACTCTCCTCCAAATTTCCAAGAAAAGAAAATAACTGAAAATTGGTGTCTCCCAATAACTCGAGTTGCGGCGTGCCGGAAAGAAAATCTTACCCAAAAGTCTGATGAAATTCTGCAGTCAACTATTAGTCAAAATAGTTCACGAGAAGAATTACGGAAAAACTCTGCCTATCGCAAACTATTAGAAACAGAGGAATGTTTGAAATCACAGGGAACAGAAACTCTTCCTGCCAAAGGTCAATTGGACAACGGTAGAGACGTTTCAATGCCCAGTAATATTTGCTTGCCTGACTACGATTCATAATCAATTGCGTCTGATGAGTCAGCCAACAATCAGAAGCCCAAAACTCTGTCAAAACCAGAGGAAATTGAAATGGTGCTGAAGCAATACCATGATTCTCCATTAGGAGGGCACATGGGAGTGTACAAACCTACAAAAGGTTGCGGGCTTTCTACAAATATGAAAATATGCCAAAGGATATTAATACACATATTAAAAAGTGCATTAAGTGTCAGCAGAATAAAACGGGCAAGTCCACCAGGATCCCGATGATCAGCGACACGGCCGAACAACCCTTTGATAAGGTGTATCTGAAAATTGTTGGACTGTTATCCACCACTCAACAAGGGAATAAGTATATTTTAACTTTCCGCGATGATTTAACAAAAATGCTAGATTGTTTCCCTCTGCAAGACAGCGAAGCCACAACGTTTACTAACTGCTTTTATAAAAACATTATATTTATTTTTCCCGCGGACGGGAATCGAACCTACACTTGTTAGAATCGGTCAATGATGGAGAAATAAGAATTTTAAGAACTTTTATTTTTAATGATTCTAAATCAAATTTATAAATACAAGAAGAAAAAACAACCGCCTCGTCCGGGATTTGAAACCGGGACCTTCCGCTTGCCGGGCGACTGCTCTTACCACTGAGCTAACGAGACAGATGATTTTCCTTCTTGCATTTATCAAATTTGTAACTAGCCTACTAAGCCTCGTTTTGCTTTCCGCTGGCATTAACCAGTAACGATGAAAACGCACAAATAAATTGTAAATTCAATTTTATTTATTTTTCCCGCGGACGGGAATCGAACCTACACTTGTTAGAATCGGTCAATGATGGAGAAATAAGAATTTTAAGAACTTTTATTTTTAATGATTCTAAATCAAATTTATAAATACAAGAAGAAAAAACAACCGCCTCGTCCGGGATTTGAAACCGGGACCTTCCGCTTGCCGGGCGACTGCTCTTACCACTGAGCTAACGAGACAGATGATTTTCCTTCTTGCATTTATCAAATTTGTAACTAGCCTACTAAGCCTCGTTTTGCTTTCCGCTGGCATTAACCAGTAACGATGAAAACGCACAAATAAATTGTAAATTCAATTTTATTTATTTTTCCCGCGGACGGGAATCGAACCTACACTTGTTAGAATCGGTCAATGATGGAGAAATAAGAATTTTAAGAACTTTTATTTTTAATGATTCTAAATCAAATTTATAAATACAAGAAGAAAAAACAACCGCCTCGTCCGGGATTTGAAACCGGGACCTTCCGCTTGCCGGGCGACTGCTCTTACCACTGAGCTAACGAGATAGATGATTTTCCTTCTTGCATTTATCAAATTTGTAACTAGCCTACTAAGCCACGTTTTGCTTTCAGCTGGCATTAACCAGTAACGATGAAAGCGCACAAATAAATTGTAAATTCAATTTTATTTATTTTTCCCGCGGACGGGAATCGAACCTACACTTGTTAGAATCGGTCAATGATGGAGAAATAAGAATTTTAAGAACTTTTATTTTTAATGATTCTAAATCAAATTTATAAATACAAGAAGAAAAAACAACCGCCTCGTCCGGGGATTTGAAACCGGGACCTTCCGCTTGCCAGGCGACTGCTCTTACCACTGAGCTAACGAGACAGATGATTTTCCTTCTTGCATTTATCAAATTGTATTTATAAATTTGATTTAGAATCATTAAAAATAAAAGTTCTTAAAAAACATTATACTCAAATATTGTATAATTCCGAAGGAGCTGATTACTGACCAGGGGACAAACTTCACAAGTAATCTTTTTAGACGAGTGTGCAAATTACTGAGAATAAAGAAACTACAAGCGATGGCTTACCATCCTCAGTCCAATGAATCTCTAGGGAGGGCTCATATGCCTCTAGTGGAATATTTACGGAGCGTAGTAGATGACAACCCCTGCAGTTGGGATGATTGGCTACCAGAAGCTGCCTATGCAGTAAATATACCCCTATCTATGCTCTATACGGATTTCAAAATCCTTTACCAACCAATTTAAATAAAGATCCAGAGCCTGTTTATAAGTTCGATGACTATTGCGAATATATTAAATGTAAAATGCAAAGAATCCATCGAAAAGTAAAAGATAATCTAATTTCCAGTAAAAAGGTAGCGAAGAAATAGTACGATCAGAGCTTAAGAGTAGAAAGATTTCACATAGGAGATAAAGTGTTATTGTGGAATACCGCGAAGAAGCACAAACTTTCCCCAATATGGACAGGACCATTTGAGGTGAAACGAGTAGACAACGATGTAAACTGCACTATTCACATAGGTAGAACACTTAAAAGAGTACACAACAACAGACTTAAAAAGATTTAAATATCCCTTTTTCTTATTAATTCTTTTTATAACTTACTCTATATAATAACTTAAAAATATATATACTATATATATATAAGAATTTAAAAGTCTTCGTATTTTGAATAAATTCTCCCCTATATAGGAATTATGTTTGAATTAGTGGTGCTCATCATAGCCGTACAAGCATTGACAACTGGTGGCCAGGTCACAATCAACCGGCTCAATCCATCTGGGATCCTCTTTGAGCCAATAAGTCCCAGTTTCGTTAACCAGTCCAATTGAAATATGTTTACAAAAATACCATTCGTGAACGAAGACGATACTCTGGCGTTCGTAATAAATTGCGAGGAAGCCGTGGAGAAATTGTGCAAAATTCAAGAAAAGGACACCAAATGTTGCCTTCAAAGGTACGACGAAATAAAACATATTACATCCAAAATAAGAGCCCAACTAGAAAGCATGGGTTTTTATCTCCAAAGCGTGCGTGAATAGAGGGAATTATTTGATGCAGTTGTAAAAATTTCAAAATACTAATATGGGACCATGGATAGTAAAGACGCAAATGACGATTCACGTCATTTAATGCAGAAACAGGTAACAATAATGAAAACTAGTTTCGACACCTATAGTAAGCAGCTACACAATTTGTCTAATTACCAAGAACAAATTAAAGATGAGTGACTTTTCAGAGAAACTTATTAGCGAATTAACCAAAACTAATTTCGAGTTGCGCGCAGTACAGTTACAGGCAGATCTTAATCAGTTATTCATATATATTTTAACTGCTCTACAATCTGTCAATAACCAAATTACGGAATACTTTACCATCATAAACTCTTTACAGCAACATCGTCTGCATCCTCTAATAATTTCTCCTAGGAAACTACTTGAAACGTATGCAGAAATTACTAAGGGTTCCCGTCTGTGCGTCATTGATTTTCACTTGCTGAACCAAATCATTGAAGAATATTTCGTTCAGCATAATAGAGACATGCTCATACGTATTAAGCTCCCCCTTTTAGAAGAAGAAGAATATATTCTAAATAAAGTGCATGTACTATGTACCAACACGCATCCTGGAACATAACGCAATTATAGATTTAGAAGCGAGTTTTCTTTTAAATGGAACACAGGAAACACATTTCATAGCACTAACTAATGAGGAGTTTCGTGAAGGCTGTATTAAATGCAATTCTAAACAACAGTATACCCTAGGAACTGTTGAAATCAACAGTATATTTGCAATTTTGCTATAATAGTAATATTCCGGTGCCATTAATTTCCTTATGTGAGGAAATTTTTTCGCAGTGAGATAACAGAGAGTGCGGACTTTGAAAACTGAACAACCAAGCATTCCTGCGCACTAGCTTTACCAGAAATTCCAAGGATCTTTCTATGATTCTATAACCGCATGATTTGGGTACTTGTGTAGCGTTATGTAACAAATTGAAAAGGCAATTTTCGCGTTCGGCACCAATAGACTTAACTTGCTTTTGGGCGCATATGCGAACGGTGGGGAATATTACTATTATAGCAAAATTGCAAATATACCCTAGGAACTGTTGAAATCCCTTATGAAGGTAATGAGGAAATTACCTTACCCTTTCATCAGCCGGAACCAATACTTATTGGGAATTCAAAACTTCTTCAAAAAATTGTCAACAACAAGCTGTTTTCTAACAAGCTTATAACCAAACAAAATATGACCGCACCATTGCTTAAGACACACCACAGTTATGACAACGTCTTAAGAGCGAATAGAAAGAAGATTTCGAAGCAGAACTGTCTCAAATAGAAAGACGTAGGGATGCCGAAATACAATAACACTCAAATTCACATAAACAGTGGTGTCCTAGTATTACTAGGTGTAATAGTAATAATTGTTTTTATATGTTTCTTTCGAAGACAGTCACGATTTCAAACTAGCTCACCTAGTAAAAATTAGGATTCCAAACGCGCATATGCCAACCCAGTACCCTTAGAAACCCCGGCAAATTCTGCATCAAGTTCGAAATTAAAAGTGGACACTTCTACACTTAATCCAATCATTCCAATTCCGCCACCTTTACCACAAAACCTTATTAAAACCTAAAAGGTTCTCAAAGAAGATACCAGAAAGAAAACTAGAGATATCACGCCATTAGAACGCAGATTTAATAAATCATTCAGCTGATTAGAACTAACTATATTTGCTTTTAAAGCTTTTTATATTTTAAAATCGCTGATATTGTAGAATTTGATAGCGAAAATGTTTTTATCTTTTTCACAGATAGCTTGAAAATTATCTAAACTATTTATTTTTACTTTTGTGAACTGTGATGTACGGCAGTATAATTGCGCTTGATGGCATGTTAAAATCGATGATTTACTACTGCATCATTATGTACTTATCCATGCAGATTTAAATTATGTCTTAAGTAGCTGTGCTTTTCTCTGATCTGAGTTTTTTTTCGACACTGCAAATATTTTTATCTGGTAAATAATTTCCACCCATTATCAACCTAAAAAAAATTATACATATATATATATATATATATGTATATATATATAGATTTATGACGTTCTTTCTTAAAATTCGAATATATCATATAGATTTATAATATCTTTAATTGTCGAAATGTGATTAGTATAAATGTCATGACTAAGTTTTTAATGCAACCTTGAAATGTAGCTTAAACGGAGGTCATTAATAAATGTATCGCGGGAGTACAATGTTACGTTAAAAAAAAAAACTAATTGTCAATTAAAAAACTTAAGATATAAGAAAATAAAAGTCGATAAAAAATATCATTATTAGAAAACTACAAATATGTAAAATTATGTATTGTATGAAAGTAAGTCTTTAATCCTAATTTTTCTGCCTTTCTTAGATTTTTGAATTTTTTATCCTATTCGCATTTTTGTCGATGATAGTAAAAGCTTTATTGTATCGTTTCCATATAATTAATTTTATTATACTTAGCAATCTATCTTTTTAGTCGTAAGACATTATTAAGGTAAAATGGATAAACCTTTTTATATTTTGATAAAATACTTTAATACAAAAAAAAGAATAATATAATCAATCTTGCGAAGAAGGAAGAAATGTTGCGAAGTCCAATATGAGATCAATGAAGGTTTCAGACTTCACAACAATCCAACAACCCAAGCAAGCCCCATAAATTATCGTCATTGTTTTGCTTACTCAATAACTTTTACACATTTCCGTACTACAGTAAATTGAGTTTAGGCGATCGATTTAATTAAGTAACTGGGTCAGTTAATTTGCTATTCGGAGGTATTTGAAAGTTGTTGAAATGACAAAACATATAATTTTTGAGGTAGATTTGACGATTGAGGAAGGTAAAAATATAAAAATTAAGTAGTTGAGCTCTAGACGTAGAATAAAAAAGTCTAATAGAAATTAAAACCGTTTTTCTTTTGCAAACCTATTTCTGAGTTCTTAACATTACTATGACTAAGAAAAAGTAAATACAATCAGCAAATATATAGGAGGCAAAAGAAAATTAAAACTAAATAAAAACATGATTAATAACAAAAATTATAAAAGAAATAAGAAATATGTAAAAAAAAAAATCTTACACAGTCATACCCAACATCCCTTAGCACTAAAAGTATACAATCATACAAATATTTCCCGAATTCGTTGACAGAATCCGCACACTGAGTATTGTGAGGGAGGGAATTCCATAGACGAACAATTTGGACAAAGTAAGATCCCTCATAAGTCAATGTACTAAAACGCGGTATACGTAAGCTCATTCCTCTCCTAGAATGTAGAAATTCTATTTTTTCATAAAGATACATGGGCTTCCTAGTCTGTATTAAATTGAATAGGAAGATTAATGCCTTGCGTTTGAAATAAGTCTGAATTGAGCAGAAACGAGTACATGTCAGGAGTAATGTGGGCAGATTTGCGCAGGTTAAAAATGAATCGTAAGCAATCATTATAGGCAACTTCCATCTTACGTTTGCACAAGGAGTCAAGCTTTGGGAAAATTAGACTGCCGTAAGTAAAATGAGACAACAAAAGCGTCTTAACCAATCTCAAACGTGAATTTTTTGATAAGATATTAGCAAATAGCCAAAGTCTTCGCAAGCCATCATAAATTTTACCCAAAATACTCTTAACATGATCACAACATTTCAGGCGACTGTTGAACTTCACTCCCAGATTAGCCACCGAGTCAACAAAAGGTAACAAGACATTATTGAGAATAACTGAGGGTATATCATCGAAATCAGGAGGTGAGCTGCACAACACGAAGCACTGTAATTCATTAAGATTGAGAGAAAGCTTATTATCAATTGACCATCTGTGAATTGCAGCAAAATCATCATTTATTCTGCAAATGCAATCCTCAGTCAACCCAAGAGGTTTGTTCAAGTACAATTGAACATCATCGGCATATAGATGTAACTGTACATTATGTACGATATCACCGATATCATTAATTTATAGACTAAAAAGGAGAGGTCCTAACACAGATCCTTGCGGGACACGCTGAGACAAAGGTAAGAAGGAGGAGAGAATACCATTAACATTTACTTCTGAAAACGGTTTGTGAGGAAACTTCTTATTAACTTGACCGCAGAAGAAGCAAGCAGAAGAAAGCAATAGTTAACATACAATTTACGGAGTAGTGTAGAGTACACAACGCTATCAAAAGCTTGAGAAAAATCCAATAAGGCAAGTACGCCAATTTCACCCGCATCAAGAGCCAAACGGAGATCATTAGAAACCTTTAGCAAGGCAGTCTTACAACTGTGCATTGCACGGAAACCAGATTGATATCTCGTGAGCAGATTATTTTGATCTAAGAACTCCTGAATTTGGTAACAAATAAGTTTTTCCAAGACCTTCGCTAGGAAGCTAAGAATGCTAATAGGTGTGACTGAAGTCAGACAAGCTAACAGGGGAAATTTTCTTAGGTACAGGTATTACCCTAGCAACTTTCCAAATGTCAGAGAAACAGGAGGAAGACAAACAAGTATTCATAATATGCAATACATATGTGGATATGTACGGAAATAAAAGCTTTACAAAGCCGGGATTCAGTTCATCAAAACCGACAGCACAGGACTTTACACAAGAGATAGCTTTGTAAAGCTCATCATGCCCGCCGCCCCGGAAAGACAAACAATTCATGTCTTACTCGCGCAAGGGATAGGTCTCAACACATGCGGGCTCTGTGAGAGAGTAACGGCGGTACCAGAACATCTTGTAAAGTGCTTGTTAAAGGCCTCTGGTTCAAATGATCTTTCAGGACTCAAGCCAGGGCAAATACCAGCTCTCTTCAGATTACTCCATAAAACTCTGGGGGGCAGGTTAGGGTCAATCTCAGAAGTTACCTTGTTTCGAGCGCATCTGAATAGAGATCGAGCATACTCAGTTCTAAGTCGCCTCCATTCAGGATATAAGAATTGTCTTTCTACTATTAGAGCACGAATTGTCTGACTAAACCAGGGAGAGCTACTAGAACTAACACGCTTAACTTTAAGTGGAACATATTTGTTAAACAAATAGGAGATTAGCTCATTCAATATGTCAACCTTAGCTTGAACAGAAGGACAGACATAGATAACAGTCCATGTAAGGGACAGGCATTCATTAGCCAAGCTAAACAGGTCGATATGCTTGAAATCTCGATAGTAAAATTGCTTCGGCTGATTAGAGTTATCAAACGAAGCATTATAAGTCATGAATAGTATATCATGGTCAGTTGTGCTCAGAGGGCTAATCTGATTATGGAATAATACTTTATCTTCATCCGTTGTCATACAGAGATCCAGTAGTGAAGGATTAGCACAACAAAAGTACGTGGGAAGAGAATTCACCACATTGAGGTGAAGACCTTGAATTACAGATCGAAAACTTTCAGTGGGAGATTTACTGTGAAGTAAATTTACATTGAAGTCAACTCCAATAATAACATTTCTATAGCGATGCGCAATACGTGAAATGGAAATAGAAAGTTCTTCTACACACTCATCAACAAAATTACCAGGAGGTCGATATACAGCACATAATACACACCTCTCTAGACCCACCTCAACCTCCACACATAAATACGCGATAGCACCACTCGAGAATAATTCGCTAACTTTAGATTTAAAATAATCTTTCAAATAAATGGCAACACCACCACCCCTCTGGCCCTTCCGGTAATTACGTAGAATATTGAAACCAGGAATATGCTGCTGCAGCCAAGTCTCACTAACAATAATAGCATGCAAATCGGAGACTCCAAAGATTTGCCGGATCTCATCCATCTTATTACAAAGACTTTTAGCATTAAACGTGGCTATGTGCATTCCCGGAAGGCGCTTACAACAAATATTAATTAGTGATCGCACTCTGTCCAATTCACAAAAAGTATTAGCCGAACTCATTGATCAGCATACCTCTGCCAACGATCAAAAGCAAACACAAGAAACTACAACCTAATACAAGAAATTGAGAGACTGTGCAAGATTTTACAAGAGAATTTAAGAAACTGCAAGATTCAAAGTTCAAAAGTATCATCTTAATCTTAATGAAAGATAACAAAAAAAAAAGGAAAGTAAAACAAAGAACAAAAAGCTAAGAAAACTATAAAACAAGAAAACTAAAGCTAATATTTAATATAATGCAAAGCAAGGCAAATGTAAATACTTCATAGAACAAACTCCCAAAATTAGGTTAATGCACAGAAAAGCCTGTTTTCAGTTGTTTGGCTGTGGTGACCCTACATAGCTTGTCATCCTTACCCCATCTAACACAGACAAGGTGACCACAGTATGAAGTTTACCAGATGCACGAAGCGCCTGTGCATCCCGAAATAACTTCCAACTTAGAGGAGGTAGGCTTTCATTGAAATAAATGATGGCTTTCGATGAAAATCCTTTTAACTGATTCAACTTTAGCCTACCATGACGTTCTATGGAATCGAAGAATGACTCACGTTCTGCTGGACATGAAAATTTTATTACAATAGGAGCATCTCGCGGCTTGGCATTAAGGCGAAAAGCGTCAACAAAAGGTGAGCACTGGTGTTTCACAATATCGGCAATATTTTTTAAGATCAGTGGTAATTTCATTGCATGCCACCTGTACGTCATGCAAAATAGTTTCACAGGCAGTTAGACGTACATTAAAATTCATTATTGCTTCAGGAATTATAAATGTAGAAGGAGCTTCGATCAAATGGATTGTTGGAACAATGGACAACGAAGACCGACTGGACATTGAAAATCATTTAGCAGTTATAGATCAAAATAACCACAACTTAAATTTAAATAGAACCTTGATCCAAATTAAAAGTATCATTGAAATTGAAGCAGACAGAAAAAAACTGTTATACAGATTTAACAAACTTAACTTTACAGAAATGAAAATCCTTTCTGAAACTGATTTTCCAGAACAAATGTTTAAATTATATACAGAAGCAAATAGAACACATTCCACCAACTCTTTATAGTTATCGCCAGTATTGTACTTCTAATTATCAAAATCCTAATAGTTTACTTCGTTCACTTCACTGTATGAAATAAGACTGTGCTCCTGGATGTGAGAAGCGCCAAATTATACTCTACGAATTATCCTAGAACTCTCCTGAATATTCCGTTCTCCGAACCCATAGTTTACTAAGATGTCACTAACCCAAAGTTGCTTCCATTTCCAATAGATGTCGCTTGTATCACTTTGTGGCGCGTAACACTGCCCCCTTCTTAAAATTGTTCATCTCGAACAACATGTGATCCATGGTCTTGATGCTCGTAGTATTTACACAAACGATCCAGGTGAACGATTTTCCGCTTTCCCCTTGTGCCCCGCTGAATCCTGTATTCTACGTCATTAATTCTCGTCACTACTGAACACGGTCCTTCCCAGTGTTGTTGTAATTTGGAGAACGGCCCTTACGTCGTTTCGGTTGTACAGCCAAACAAGGTCACCTTCATTAAATCCGGCTGAGTTACATAGCTCGTAAGTCATAGCGGGTCTTCATCCGATCGGTATTTAATGACAATTTTGCTCTCGTGGCCTCATGTACATCAGCTAAACGTTGTCTAAATTCCGATACATAATCGTCTGGTAACTTTTGTTCACCTCTGGGTGTACCAAACTTTAGGTCGCTAGGTAAACGCATCTACTTTCCGAATATGAGCTTTGCTGGAGTTTGTGCGGTCGTGTTGTTTCGATAGGCCATTTGCAATTCCCAATCGCGTTGATGATAGTCGACTACTTTCTTTAGATGCTCGACCAATGTTCTGTTGAAGCGCTCTACCATGCCATCAGATTGTGGATGCAGAGGAGTTTTCTGGTTTTTCTTATTCCCAGCATTTTATACATCTCTTGGAAAGTCCGTGATTCGAAGTTCTGTCCTTAGTCCGAATGAAGTTCGTGAGGCACACCAAATCTACTGACCCAATTCATTATTATTTGTCCCGCCACTGTGGTTGCCTCTTGATTAGGGATTGCATAAGCTTCAAGCCATTTACTGAAATATTCCACAGCAACTAATATGTAATGGTTACCGTTATTCGTTTCTGGAAAAGGTCCAGCGATATCTCTGGCTATCCTCTCAAATGGGGCTCCTACGTTATACTTCTGCATTTCTCCTCTGCTTCTGTGTGGTGGTCCTTTGCATGAAGCACAGATAGTGTATCTGCGGCACCACCCCTCAACATTCTCGCGCATATTTAACCAATAAAATCTTTCACGTATTTTGGAAATTGTTTTATTCACCCCCAAATGTCCTCCAGATGATCCACTGTGCATTTCTTCTAGAACATCTTTGACCTGGGATGCTGGCACGACTATCTGCATTCGGAATGACTCGCCGTTAGTTGATTCCCACTTGCGTTTTAACAACGTGAAGAGAATTCCATTGAGCCCAGTAGCTCTTCAGTTTTTCACTCCTCTCCGAAATATCCTTCCATTGTGGTCTTTCCATTTTCTTCTTTCCAAGCGAGAATGGGTGATATGTCGGGGTGTTCTCCTTGTGCTGTTCGTAAGCTCTCGTTGTCCCAGCCTGTCGATGGTTCCACCGTTATCAGCTGTACAGTTGCCTTTGATTCTTTTTCTTCAACCCGAACGCAATGTTTGCATTCAACTTTGCATGGACGTCGTGAAAGGGCGTCTGCATTTCCATGTTGTATTTCAAAGTCATAAGCTTGGAGTCATTCTATCCATCTCGCCTCTTGCCCCTCAGGGTTCCTAAACTGCAAAAGCCATTTAAACGCTGCATGGTCAGTGCGGAGGATAAATTTCTGCCCGTAAAGATATTTATGGAAGTGCTTGGTTGAGTTTACAATGGCAAGTAGCTCTTTCCTTGTAGCACAATAATTTCTCTCTGATTTTGAAAGTGCTTTGCTAAAATAAGCTACTGGCACTTCTTGACCATCTTTCTCCTGTGAAAGCACTGCACCAATACCTACATTGCTGGCATCCATGTCAAATATAAAAGGGTTTCCTAGCTTTGGATAGTAAAGCACTGGAGTTCCACAGAGGTGTTGCTTCAAATTTGCAAAACTCTCGTTACATTTATCTGACCAAATGAACGGTTTTTCCTTTTTCTGTAAGTTGATGTAGGCTCCTTGCTTTATCTGTAAAACCTTTTACGAATCGCCTGTAGTAGGTAGCTAATCCAAGAAAACTCCTTAATTGATGTTTGTGCTTTGGTACTTGCCAATTTTTAGCAGCTGCTATCTTCTCTGGATCAGTTCTTACTCCTTGAGATGAAACTATGTGTCCCAAATATTTTACTTCATTTTTTAATACAGCGCATTTATTCGTACTGAGCTTCAGTTTCGCATATAGCAGTCTTTGAAGTACGTCCCGTAAGTTGTTTTTATGTTCCTCGAATGTCCTTCCGATTACTATTATGTCATATAAATAGACAAGACATGTTTTCCTGGTTAATCCTCGTAAAACGCATTCCATTAGTCGTTCGAATGTGGCTGGAGCATTACATAATCCAAATGACATAACTCTGAATTGCCATAAGCCACTGCCAACTGAGAAAGCAGTTTTCTCTCGGTCCTCGGGATGTATTTCCACTTGCCAGTAACCACTCTTCAAGTCCAGGGTGGAAAACCATTGCGCTCCGGAAAGGGTGTCTAGTGTGTCGTCAATCCTTGGTAACGGATAGCTATCTTTTCGTTACGTTATTTAGCTGCCGATAGTCTACACAGAATCTGGTGCTGCTATCCTTTTTCCTGACCAGAACAACTGGCGATGTCCAAGGGCTTTTAGATTCTTTTATAATGCCTTGATCCTTCATGGAGTTTATCACATCTGCATCTTCTGATTGTTTCGCTAATTATAGTCTTCGTGGTATCTGCAGAATGGGCCTAGAATCTCCTGTATTGATTCGATGCTGGACAAGATTTGTTTTACCGAAATCTTCAGCATTCATTGCAAATAATTCCGAAAATTCATCGATCACCTCTTTGGAATCGTTGTATTGCTGTTCACTTAAGGCAGTAGATGAAAGAAGTTTCTGAACCTGTTGAGTTGTAGTTGTTATAGGTATTGCTTCCTCAATATTACTACCATTATTCAAATTTCCAATTATAGCACCTTCTTTTAGTTGTACCTCATTTTCGGATGTGTTGAGCACTCTGACTGGAATTAATGTTGCACCTTCTACTTTAACTAAAGTCTTACCTACAATGATGTTCGATGTAACTTAAGGTTAGGTTCCACCAAATAGAATCGGCAGGTCCCGATGTCATCAGTAAGCTTTGCCCATACTAGCGTCTCCGAGAATGCTGAGAGAGTAATATTCTCACAGACCATCGTCCTTATTTTTGCAGGATAATCTGTTCCTCCTCCTAGTCTCATAGGATTTTCTATGTTGCCATATTTGAGTATTCGTTCTCCGACATCTAAATTTATTTTATATCTGGTCATAAAGTCTACTCCAAGGATGAATTCATCCATTATGTCTGAAACTAGGAAATTGTGAGGAAATAGTAGTTCACCTAGTTGAATATCCAAAGTTATTTCTCCAAAAATTTGTGCTGCTGCTCCAGTTGCTGTTCTTAGTAAATATTTGGTGATATTGTGAAGCCATTTGTTCTTGACAAGATCCGCTCTAATAATTGATCTCGAAGCTCCAGTGTCGATAGTGATTGGGCGGTCATTTTTTCCTACACTTCCATATATAACAAGACTGCTATTATTTCTCTACAACTGGGCTATCTGAATGATGACATCGGGGCTGTCGCTTCTACCAACCAACTTCTGCCCCCCGGAGTTGGTCTTTACATGTTTTCCGACTGCTGAACACGGGAGCTGATGCGACTAGTCGCTGTTTGATTTCTAGGCTCTCCCCGAATAGCTTGCTACCTGGCTCGACATCTTTGGCATTCTGTTCTGTCCTCCTCTTCTGGTGATTCCGTTCGACGGCGTTTTCTGCAGTCTCTGTGGAGGTGTCCTGGTCCTGGTTATTACAATTCCAGCATCGCAGAATACCACGTGAAGAATTGCTCTGTGATGGCTGCATTCTATTACAAGTATATTCCTCCACCGAAATTTCTCTCACTCGTACTGCACTTCGAGAAGCTTGCCTGGCAGATTCATATGCTAGTGCATAGGCTAGTGCTTCTGCTGATTTCTTTCCTGCTAGCCTCAACGCTTGTTGTAAATTTTGATCTGCAATAGCGTTCACAAAAACTTCTGTTGCCACTTCATAAAGGAAATCCGCATTTACGCTAGAGTATGAGAGAAAAGCTAATCTTTCCACATCCTGCAGTTGTTGTAGTGATTCGCCATGCTTTTGAATCCTGTTGCGTAGCTGTAGGCGATATACTTGTTGCATGTGTTCATCTCCATACCGTAACTCTATCGCCTGTACTAATGAAGTATAATCACGTTGCCTTTCTATCGGTATAGTTTGTAATAGCTCTGATGCAGAACTTCGAAGTGCTAATACCAGAGCTGTAGCTTTGTCTGCATCATTCCATCCCTTTACCTCGGAAGCAGCCCCGAATTGTCTCTTGAAAATATGCCACGAATTTTGTCCATCAAATATTGGAGGATTCATTCTGCCTGCATTGGATATTTCAATTCCTTCGTGACGTTGTTGTCGTTACTTCATCTTCTCCAAATCTGATTTAAAGTTGTCAAGCTGTTCGGTGACTTTTTGTTGAACTTCCGCCACTTCCTGCTCGATTCCTTCAGTTTTTAAATTTTGTTCGTTTAACGAGTTTTTCAGGAAATTCTTTTGTTCCTCTAAGCGATTTTCTAGACAATTCTCCAGAGCACTCTTTTGTTCATCCAAACGCGTTTCCAGTGATTTCTTCTGTTCATCTAAACGGGACTCCATGGAATTCTTTTGTTCATCCAAAGCATTCTTCTGCTCATCTAAACGGGCTTTCTTAGAATTCTTTTGTTCCTGGAGAGAATTCCTTGTTGCGTCCAAACGGGTTTCTATAGATTTCTTGTGTTCCTGGAGAGAATTCTTTTGTTCGTCCAAACGGGTTTCCATAGATTTCTTGTGTTCCTCGAGAGAATTATTTTGTTCCTGGAGAGAATTCTTTTGTTTATCAAAACGGGCTTGCATTTTTCTCATTAAAGTACTTAAAAGCTGTTCTATGTTCATTGCAGGCTCTTCCTCAATTTCTGGTTCTTCTTCGAAAACGAATGTCTCATGATTCTTTTCTTCCTCTATCAAAGCTTGTCTAAGTCGCTCGACTAGAACATTCTTTAGGCCAGTCGTTTGTAATGACCGCTTCCCCAACTCCACTTTTAATTCCTGTATGCGAAGCTCCTCTAGTTTCCGTCCCATTCTTGCGTCTTTTGTAATTCACTCACAGTTTAATATAAAACTATCTTTCGGAATTTTGACACACGATTTCACAAAATTAATCTACTACTATCAAGAAGTAAGAATTTAAGAACGGACCTGCAAAGTCTATGTGAATACGAGAGAAAGGCGCATCGGGACGTATGATGATACATTTTGGGAGGATTATTTGCCACTTTGCGGCAACTAGTACAATTTTTAAAGATACTTTCTATATCTATACCTGGCCACTAGCAGTAGCTTCTAGCTAAAGCCTTCATCCGATTCAAACCGAAGTGAACATAATGTAGATCCCTTAGTACTGAGTCTCTTAGCGTTGTTGGTATTACCACCCGCATACCTCTCATAATACATCCACTTTGTAAACAAAATGCGGACTGGTTTACATGAAACCTCTTCTCTTTCTGTATTTCATTTCCAGTACCGAGAGCTTGTAAAAGAAGCTTTAATTGTGAATCTTTTTCTGTAGCTAATGCAATGTTTTCAGCCGACACAGGCATTGCATTAATCTTGTTTATCTCAACTATGTCCGCTTCTTCTATTGCCACCATATTCCTTGATGCGACCGGCAATCGCGACAAGGCCTCTGCGTTCGCATTAGCCTTTGAATTCCTGTACTTAATCTTATAGTTAAATGCCTGCAAATAAATTAAATTGCATAATGTTGCATTCGGGTTGTAGACATGTGAGGGAGAGCTTTTTCTGGTCCGAATATTTGTTGCAAGGGCTTATGGTCCGTATACAGAGTGAGCTCACGACCGAAAAGATACTGATAAAATTTTTGAACCCCAAAGATTATGGCATATGCTTCTTTGTCTATTTGCGACCACTTACGCTGCGTGTCATTCAACGTTTGAGAAGGAAATTTAATTGGTCTCTCCGCACCATCTTGAAACACGTGTGATAAAACAGCCCCTACTCCATAAGCATCGGTAGCAAGTACGATCGATAGTTTAGAAGAATAGTGTTCTAAAATATTATCCGACTGCATAGAATCTTTCAACTTCTCAAAAGTTTGTTCACATTCTTGGTTCCAGTGCCACTTTGTACTCGACCGTAACAATTTATGCAGGGGTTCCAACGAATTACTAAGATTTGACAAAAATCGGCCATAATAATTAACGAGACCGAGGAAGGATTTTAATTCTGAAATATTCTTTGGCCTGGGAAATGCCTTGATAGCTTCTTTTTTGTTTTGGGTTTTATCTATCCTAAAACCACAATATTCAATGCTTTCTTGAAACAATTTTGTCTTAGCAAGATTAACTTTTAACGTATTGAAAAAGTTTATCGAAAACCTGCTCTAACCGTTCCAAATGGATTTTATCGTTTGGCGCGGTTATACAAACATCATCTATGAAAACTACTATACCTGGAATACCTTTAAGAAGGTCTTCAATCTCCGCTGCCATATGGCAGGAGCACAGCTAAGACTATAAAGGAGTCGTGTATATTTGAAAAGGCCTTTATGTGTGGTTGAAGTGAGTTTACTTTGGTCTTCACTTCGAACGCTACACTGAAGATACGCCCGCCTTAAATCAATTTTCGAAAATTTTTGTCTCCCACTTAACACTGAAAACATTTCATCAATTGTAGGTAAAGGATGTTCATCCACTAACAGATTGGGGTTTAGTGTTATTTTAAAATCACCAAACAAGTGCACCTCACCGTTTGACTTGACTGCAGGCACAATCGGCGTAGCCCAATCACTCTATTCTACCGGTACTAAAATACCCTTTTTAATCATCTCAGTCTACTCCTTTTCTACACCGTCCTTCAAAGCGAATGGTATTGGTCGCAGTTTGAAATGTTTCGGAATCGCATTTTGTTTTACCCTAATTGCCACTGGTTCACCTTTGACCTCACAACAATTTTCATTAAACAACTCCTTATATTTATGTAACAGAATCTTAATATAACTACTTTCACTATAATACCATACTTCCAAATTCCCTATTTGCTGTCTGACTATGCTCGTTAATGTCACAAACATTCATCTCTTCACAAATCTTCACAATACTGGACAATCCACCAAAAGCTCGTATCCATTCTCTTCTGAATAACGCATGACGGTTCTCTGGAATTTTTATGACATACAATCGTAGTCCAGTCCTTTTCTGTTCACCCAAATCAACCGCCACCTTCATATAACCTAAAACATTAAGAATATCATTAGCATATGTGCTTAATCTTATATCACCTGCATGCAACATTAGGTTACGAAAATTTTCTTTAAATTGAAAATATGTAATTATGGATACAGCTGATCCGCTATCTAATTCCATACTTATCTTTATATTATTTACTGCCACCTTACACCAAAACGTCCCACTGTCATTCTGCCAGTTGTCGAGCGTGTTTATGTATACCACACTGTTCCTGTCTTCATGTGATTCCGCTTCAAATGACTTGGCAGCATTTACCTGCTTCTTTGCTCTTCGACAGGCTAGCCTCAAGCAAAATGTGTACTTCCGCATCGATAACATTCCACTGAATCTCCTTGTGTTGTATATTGCTTACCAGATGCAATTTTTCCATGCTGCTTACCGCTTGTAGTGGGTTTTATGGTATGTTTGTGATTCTTAGATGCTGGTTTCGTCATGTACGCACTGACTGCATACATTGTGCTAATTCCTGTCGGTTCGTTTATCTCCAGAGAGTTCTTCTGTGATGCTTCCAAACTGAGTGTTAAGTCTACTGCCTTATCGTAAGCTAACTCCTGGTTTTCTAACAAACGATCTCGCATACGTTTGTACCTTAAGCCGCACACACATTTATTTCGCAGCGATGTGAGTAAATATCCCCCAAACTTGCAATGTACGGCCATTTTCCGCAAGGTAACTGTGTACTGGCGTACGTCTTCACCTTCTGCCTGGGCTCGGTGATGGAATTTGTATACTTGGGCGATTTCGATGGGGTGCGGATTGAAATGACCCTGTAATAATTTAACCAAATCCTCAAATGAATTTTTCTCCGGGTCCTCTGGTGCTAGCCCATCGCACAGTAAATCGTAAGTGGTAGAACAAACGTAGTGCAAAAGTTAATTCTTTTTTGTTTCTTCCTTCTCAACTTTAAAAATATTAAACGCGTCTTATATTCGCTGTACCCGTCGGTCAAATCTGCTTTTACAGTCAACGAAATATTCGATGGTAAAGTTTTGTGGAATCGTGCTGCTCATGTTCTGACTTTGCTATTCAGCACTTACCATAATCACTTGATATCTCAAATATCCGACTTTCTACTACTCTTTTTCTTAGTTTTGCAAATACCGACTGCGCCACTGTTATAAACTGAAAGAATAACATGCAATGATGATCGATTACTTACTTTATTGAATATAAGTATAAAATGTAGTGACTTGTATGGCATACAATCTGGATGGCTGTTCAGACAGGAAGAAGGTCAGCTGGCCCTTTTTGACGTATGTTAATTTCACTGGGTGCGTTCATCAATAGCAAATAGCGCACTCTGTTTGTGGGCCTTAACACAAATAAGTAAAGATGATTTGTAGATAACTATTACGAACGAATAATTAAGTTAGGCTAACTTAAGTTTTGACGGAAAAAGGTTTGGCAAAAGCTGACCTCGGTTATAAAAGTATTAAAAGTAATAAATAAATGTAGGTATATCAATCTAAAGATTGTTTTTTTTATTTTTGCAACCCGAACTATTTATCTACTTCGTGCACGTGCTGCAGTGTGTAAGGTCGAACAATTTCAAATTAGACTCTGAATAGGATTAGACTTCTGTAATAAGGATAGGCATTATTGTTATGTACACTTCAGTGTATAACCCTAACAATGTATACCCTAACAATTTGTAACCATATCGATGTATAGCCCTTAAGAAATAATTCGTTGTTTATATAAACAACGCTTAACTTATCGCCCACAGACTACTCTGGGCACTTTATTTACTCTTAACTTTGTGCTGATGCTAGAGCATCACAAATTATAATCTAAAGTATCAAGCGAGTGTTTTCGCTGAATAAACGAATTCTTTAAGTAGAGATAAGTTTTGTAAGAAAGATTTTAACTGAATAAATTCATTACTAGTTGAGTATTCAAGAAGTTCGGTGTTTTAAATTCGATCATCCTAACATTTGGTGTCAGAAGTAAAGATTTAATAAAAAGTTAATAGAAGATCTTTTTTAGAAAAGTGCTTGTGCCAATCACCGGATTTATTATCTACTGTCTACTATTCTGGAATAAATCACAAAATGGAATTATTAATTTTACTGTGAGTAAATAATTGCGATTCCTTGATTTCCATATTTCCATTCTCGCTAGTAATCAATAGAAATTTTCCTTTCCCATTGAATCCGTATTTCTATTTCTGCAAATTCAAATTTATATGTATTTTAACTATACATCTTAAAAGTTAACAAAGAAAAATATTCCCTGAATTTTATTTAATTGTGTTAATGTGCAGTTGGTTATAGGTATATATAACTTATACTTCTGCAAATACAAATTTATTTGTATTTTAATTATATATCTTAAAAGTTAACAAATAAAAATATTTCCTGAATTTTATTTAATTGTGTTAATTGTGCAGTTGGTTGTAGGTATATATATATTTCTATTTCTGAAAATTTAAACTTACTCTTATTATAACTATATATCTTAGAACTCAACAAAATAAAGATATTTCTTGAGTTTTATTTGATTGTGTATTAATGTGCAATTGGTTTATAAGATTTGTTTCCCAGGCTTGTACCGTTAACCTTTACTGAAAGTGCAAAAGTGTACAAAAATATTCGTGAATAATTACGTCTTTTATAATTCGGGTTAATTCAAATGTGCGAATTTTAATTGATTGAAAATAGGATTTCAGTGAATAATTGATTCGGAAAGTTTTGTTGCATAATTCTATTTTTAAATCTCGACCTGATTTAAATCACAATCAGCGGTAAAACGGGAAGTGAGAAAACCACAATAGCGTGTATGTAATCACCACATAAAATTTTGTTGTGATTTTCCGCAATGACTGAACCTAATAATACTGAAACCATAAATCCCGATGGAGGCCAGTCTACCTCCCAGCAGCAAGCAGATGAGGGCTTTGACTCCCAATCATTTTCTAATTCTGATGAACTTCCAATAACATTTTTAATTCGTTTTGTGAAACCTTTCGACGGATCACGAGATGATCTGAGTGCCTTCATATCTGACTGCAATAAAGCGTTCGCATTGGCAGTTTCAACCCAGAAATTCGTGCTTTTGGATTACATCCTCACACAAATTTCCGGTAAAGCCAAAGCGGCCTGTATTAATCGTTCCTTCAAAACATGGGATGAGCTAAAAACCTTCCTGAAAACAATGTATCAGGATCGTAAACATTATTCTCAACTTCTGTGTGAACTCACAAACCTAAAACAAAACATTAATGAATCAGTGTCGCAATTCGTCTGTAGGGTCGAAACTTGTCTGAAAAGGACAATTAATGCAACACAGCTGCAAAATCTTAGCGAATCTTCACTTGAAGGAAGACTAGAGCTGTTAAATGAAATAGCCCTTAACAGATTTATCTACTTTTCTCTGCCATCGATAACAAATGTATTGCGTGTAAGAGAACTTAAAACATTGAACGAAGCAATATCTACTGCGGTTGCCGAAGAACAAGTGCAAGGTATGTACTCTCGGAATAACTTCAAGTCGTATAATAACAAAACTAATTTACACGACGGCAATCTTAAAACAAACCGACCACAATCTAAGAACCTCCATTATATTCAAAATAACCCTCATTGGAAATCCAAACCACAACCTTCTACTTCAACTGGAAGTGATTTTAATAGATCTACAACAGAAGTGAAAATCTGTAAATATTGCAAGGCAAAGGGACACTTGATCTCCGAATGCAGAAAACGCGAATATAATAACAATCGCAAAAAACAATCATTCAATAACTCAAAAGACGTGAGTTCAGCCCCAGCGGATGTTGCCCTGCTGGAAAGCTTTCAATAGATAACGGCAATCAATTTAAAACGTCTAAAACAATTCTCTTTCTTGAAAAAACTTCCTCATACGTTACAATACCTTGTCCTCAGCCTCATACTTTAAAATTGAATCTTTTGATTGACACCGGTGCGATTGTGTCAATTATTAAATCTAATGCTATAACTGGTAGAACGAAAGTCTTTCAGGACGAACAGATTAATTTAAGAGGAATAAGTCCGAATCATTGTATTCAGACAATTGGATACACCTATCTAAACTTAGTATTAAGTGAGAAGAATTCTAAACCTTTGCAAGGAATTAATGGCAAATTCCATATCATTAATCAAACCTCCAATATACCGTTCGACGGAATTTTGGGGAATGACATCCTTAGTAACCATAAGGCTCTTATTGATTATGAAAATCAAAAATTAAAGTTAAACGAGTATTCCATTCAAATTCTCTATAACAGTGATGAAGTTGATAAAGACAATCATACAAGATTCCTAGAACCAAGGACTGAAACACTGATTGAAGTAAAAATTCTTAATCCTTCCATAAAAGAAGGTATCATCCCTGAAACATATATCGAAGAAGGTATCTAAATATGCAGGCCATAACAAAAGTAAATGGCAATTCAAGGGCCATTGCAACTGTTCTAAGTACAACTGAAAAGAGATTTTCATTAAATGAAATATGATTACATCTTGAGCAAATTCCGAAGGCATCCTATAATCTTCCTATTCATGAAGAGAAAGCCATATCTAATTCCAAACAAAATTCCTCTGTATTTGGTGTAAATATATCCATTAGTCGTACCGATGAACTCATGAAAAATCTCCGTGTTTCCCATCTCAATTCTGAAGAAAAATCTTCACTTTTAAATTTATGCAAAGACTTCAACGACATATTCTACCTGGAAGGAGATTTGCTTTCATCAACACATGCTGCAAACCTTAGATTAATACCAACACTTCCGTACCTATAGCTGCAAAGACTTATCGCTACCCTGAAGTTCACAAAAGCGAAGTGAACAATTAGATTAATAAAATGCTAAACCAGGGAATAATTAAACCTTCGGTGTCACACTGGATGCATCCGGAAAACAAAAATGGCGTGTGGTGGTGGACTACCGGAAACTCAATGAGGTGACAGTGGGAGATGCATATCCGCTACCAAATATCTCTGATATTCTAGATCAATTGAGTCATTCTGCTTATTTCACTACATTGGATTTGGCATCAGGTTTCCATCAAATTGAAATGGAAATAGAAGATGGTCCAAAAACTGCATTTTCCGCTCCTATGGGTCATTTTGAGTTCGTTCGAATGCCCTTCGGTCTCAAAAATGCTCCAGCTAGATTTCAAAGACTTATGGATGCGGTCTTGACTGGTCTTCAGGGCATCCAATGTTTCGTCTATCTCGATGATGTGGTTATCTATGCTTCTAACATCCATGATCACGAGTCAAAACTTAGGAAAGTATTCGAGCGGCTTCGACTACACAATTTAAAACTACAGCCAGATAAGTGCGAATTTATGCGTACTGAGGTGGCATATTTAGGACACATTATCACAAACAATGGTGGTTAGCCTAATCCAAACAAAATCCAAACAATAATGGAATATCCCAGCCCAAAGAGTGCAATAGAAATCAAGTCATTCTTGGGACTCTCTGGCTATTATCGCCGTTTCATTCAGAATTTTTCCTTAATTACTCGCCCACTAACAAAACTTGTGAAAAAGAACGTATCATTCGAGTGGGGAAACGAGCAAACAATTTCTTTCAGCATATTGAAACAAAGTCTAATCTCTGAACCGATATTACAATATCCGTATTTCACAAAGGAATTTATTCTTACTACCGACGCATCAAATTACGCGATCGGAGCTGTGTTAAAGCAAGGGACTATTGGTTCCGACTTGCCTATAGCTTATGCTAGCCGAACACTTAACAGAGCTGAGTCCAACTATAGTACTACTGAACGAGAACTGTTAGCTATCGTATGGGCGACCAATCATTTCAGGCCCTATCTTTACGGACCACGTTTCAAAATAGTCACAGACCATAGACCATTAATTTGGTTGTTTAACATTAAAGACCCTGGTTCGAAATTAGTCAGGTGGAGACTAAAATTAGAGCAGTATGATTATGAGGTTGTCTATAAACCAGGTCGCGTCAATACAAATGCTGACTGTCTTTCACGTATCCCTGAGGTAAATACTTCTGTCGTCGCATATGTCGAAACAAAAGAAACTTTTAACGACTATATCAAGTTCTACTACAATTCTTTAACTCCAAATATTTATGATTTTAAAGAAATGAATGAACACATATTAAGCTCAAAAGAGTCCATAGCTTATATTACTGCTATTGACCTTAGCAACGATAATAAACATACTAAAGAAATCTTGTCAAAATCCATAATAAAAAATACACCTCATGAATTGTATTCCAACTATAAATCAAAAAATAAAAATCAACAAGTCTACTATCACTGTTTTGTCAAACAAAACTTTTATGATAAACCCCTATACTCCGACTTCTTCTATACTGTGCAAAATCTCCGAATCCAACTAGAAAAGGACCATTTGAAATTCGTATCAATTGCCAACCCTGTTGATGAATTCAACCAATATAACTACCAAAAATGTAAAGATATCATACTATTTGTGTTTCGAAATTCAAAGATAAGCGTAACAATCTACCAAAATATTGTTGTCAATCCACCTAAGGACCAGATTCCTCTTATATGGAAAGAGAATCATGACTCACCTGTTTCTGGTCACTGTGGTTATCAAAGGATGTTGAAACGTGTTGGTCAGAAATACAAATGGCATAATATGAGAAGGGATATCAAGAGTTATATAAAACAATGTCAATCATGTCAGACAAACAAGACATTACGGAAAGCTTATAAAGCACCAATGGAAATTACAAGTACAAGTAATCAACCTTTCGAAAAACTAGCCCTCGATATAGTGGATCCTCTTCCATTGTCTGAAAGCGGATTCAAATATGTACTTACAATGAAAGATGACCTCACGAAATTCTCTTACGCGGTACCATTGATCAACCAGGAAGCTGAAACAGTAGAGGATGGCCTTGTCAGATTTATAACAATGTTTGGAATACCACGATCCCTCCTTACGGATAAAGGTTCTGATTTTGCTTCAGAGTTAATAAAAAACCTTACTAAGTTATTCCAAATCAAGCATTGTTTTACTACGGCGTATCAGCCTCAATCAAATGGAGCATTAGAACGCTCCCACTCTACCCTCAAAGACTACCTAAAACATTATATAAGTGACAAGCAAACTGACTGGGATAAATACATTCCCCTTGCGATGTTTTCTTATAACACCAATATTCATGCTTCTACTAAGTTCTCCCCATATGAACTTCTGTATGGTCATAAACCTATATTACCTACTTCAATTACCTCAACCCCAGAATTCAAATATACGTATGAATCTTATTGTGACCAATTGAAATACAGACTGAATCGGTCTTATCAAATCGCAAAGGAAAACCTGCTGTCTGTAAAAAAAAAAATCGAAAATCATTCATGACCGAAACACCCATACTCATTCTTATAAACTAGGTGATAACGTTTACCTAAAGAACAACCAAAATAAGGTAGGTTTTTCCAAAAAACTGTCCCCAAACTATAAAGGTCCTTACAAAATTATAAAAATTCATAATAACCAAAACACCACTATCGATTGTACAGGCAAACAATTACGAGTTCATGTAAATCGTTTAAAACCTGCATATCTCGTTGCAGATCTATCATCCCGTTGATTAGAGCAGAGTACTTCAAAATCGAACCTGTAACTAATGGCAACGGTTTATTTTACGAACACTTGGGACAAGTAAAATTTTATTCCGATTATTGGAAAATTATCACATACACAAACATATCTTTTTACAACAAAAAGCTTTCCTTAATTCAAAATATCTATGATAAATCATTGGCAATGTGCTGCGGTAATTCACGAAAACCTTACACATTTCACTGTGCACAAACTTTAGGGTTTTTGTCTGTTCAAATTCCAAAGTTATATCAAAAAGAGGAAACCTTGGCGCACTTAATCAATCATCGAAGATCTAGACGTGGCATTTTCAATGGCGGAGGATATGCATTGAACTGGCTGTGCGGTGTTCCCGATGCTGATGATGCCCAATATTATAACGATGCTATACAAAAGGTCGAAGAAGACGATAAAAACTTACAAGTTCTGATGAAAGAACACATTCAAGTAATTAAAAGTACAATTTCAAACTTTAACGAATCAATTCATACACTTAAGATACACGAAAAACTTTTCAATGAAAACATTGAAAGATTCAATATGTTTATGCAAAATACCATAGATAATGAAAATGAATTGGAAACCTCTATAATGATTACAAGCCATGTAAACAAATTAACTTATCTTGTAAACGAATTAAGTGAACAATACGATCAAATAATAGATGCCATATTATTTGCAAAAACCAACATATTACATCCAACTATAATTACGCCCAAACAATTTATTGATGAAATAAATAGTAAAGTAAGATTATTGAAAGATGGTAAAACTTTTCCTTTACCTTTAGATTATGATAATGCATATAAATTATTAGATTTATCCAAGTTAAAAGTTTATTATCAGGATGGAAAACTTGTTTTCGTTATCCAAATTCCTCTAGATAAGAACCAGTTGTTTAATATATATAGGTTATTCCCATTACCCATTCCAAAAAACTCCTCCGTATATGCCTTTATAGAACCTATGTATCCTTATATCGCAATTTCAAGCAATAAAATGCAATATGTGAAACTCAAAGATTTTCAGCCATGTCAGCAACTAACTGACGATGACCCAATTTGCGAAATTCATCTTCTTTATTCTACACTTGAAAAACCACTATGCGAAACTACACTTCTAACTTCATCAACCAGGACGATCCCCAAAAACTGTAGGACTCACATGGTCACAGGAACTATCGAGATATGGCACCCTCTTAAATATAATCAATGGATTTTCGTCCTAAGTAATCTCGATAGAATCACAATTGATTGTCCGGAAACCGAAATTTTTGATCAGATCATTCAAGAGACTGGAGTGTTAACACTAAAGGAAGGATGTCGAACCTATTCCAAGCTAAGTCAACTATTGGCCCTTAGCAAAATCACTACGACTTATCAAAACATCATTCCTGAAGTCAACATTTTGGAAGATGACTGCTGTTTCAAAAATAACGCTAATAAAAGCAATCACAGCCTTTTTCTTTCTCCAATTCATGTCACAAATGTTCGATTGGATGACTTGAAGCAGGCATCACACCGACTTGACATTCTCAAGGATCACGTTGAAAACCTGATAACCCAGCCACACATAGTTAAACACGGTCAATGGTATGTCATCGCGATGCAGCTTATAGGTCTGATTCTCGGAATCTTCTTTCTCCATAAAGCCTTTTCCTGCATGGGACTGTACACTATTCTGAGGATATTATGTTGTCCAAGAAATAATCAAGGCAGAGGCGAGTCGACTGGCTGCTTGGTGAATATATAGAACCACTGCTTTACTCCGGAGCGATATGCGACTGATCCCGTTCCAGTGTCCATGGCGATGTCTTCAATCCGGGATGAAGGAAGCCTTCTGCGCCCTATTGCTCACGAGTCTTACGACAGACGATTGGAACCTGCTAGCCGCGCCCTATCGCATTCTCGAGTGACCGGTAGGCGATCTATATATTCTTCCAAGGATGACGTCATGCAAGGATTTTCTACAGCAGATTAGATACTTCTCCTAATCTTCCGTTTAAGGGGGAAGGTGTTATGTACACTTCAGTGTATAACCCTAACAATGTATACCCTAACAATTTGTAACCATATCAATGTATAGCCCTTAAGAAATAATTCGTTGTTTATATAAACAACGCTTTAATTATCGCCCACAGACTACTCTGGGCACTTTATTTACTCTTAACTTTGTGCTGATGCTAGAGCATCACAAATTATAATCTAAAGTATCAAGCGAGTGTTTTCGCTGAATAAACGAATTCTTTAAGTAGAGATAAGTTTTGTAAGAAAGATTTTAACTGAATAAATTCATTACTAGTTGAGTATTCAAGAAGTTCGGTGTTTTAAATTCGATCATCCTAACATTATTTCAGATTAAACTCTGAACAGAATTAGGCTTCTGTAATAGGGATAGGAATAATTTCAGATTAAACTCAGAATTAGACTTCTGTAATAAGGATAGGAATAATTTCAGATTAAATTCTGAACAGAACTAAACTTCTGTAATATGGATACAAATAATTTCATATTAAACTCTGAACAGAATTAGTCTTCTGTAATAATTTCAGATTAAACTCTGAACAGAATGAGGCTTCTGTATGGAAGTTATACTCTGAATCAGATGAACTCTGAGCAGAGAATGGTGCTATCTACTTAATTTCGTCGGCTTTATATAACCGCTTGTTACGTACTCCTCAGGTACGTACGAGCTGACTCAGGAGATGGGGTGTGGGTTCAATCCAAAAAAAAAAGGTTATTAAGGGCGCCACGGGGTCTTTTGCGATTAGCAGGGTAGACTACGAAACCTGTTTTATAGGAATCCACTCATTCAAAAAAAAAGATAATAATATTTATTATATTTATTTTGCCTACGTTATAAGCCGTATCGCGGTACTTCCATATCGCCGCAAAGCATATCATATGGAAATCTAGAATTAAAAAAAAACCTTGCAAACTAACACTAACTACACTAAACCACTTAATCATTAAGTCGCCGTCGCCAACCAGTCTGTACTTATCAACGATAATTGAAAGGAAAAACAAATTGAGAACAAAAAAATTGACAAATTGAGAACAAAAAATAGGACACTTAGCTTTTAGTGAAGTTAACCATCCTTCCACGTGGTTTCCTAGTTTTCCGTCCAGTATCCAGATCCCCCTTCTTTTTTTTTTGCGAACTCCTTTTTAAATTAAGTGCACTTTCATTTATTTATTTACTGTGCAATTAATTTTTTTTTTTGATGAAAAATAACTTTGTTACAACACCTTTTATTTTCACTCGCTGATAGATTAGAGAGGCCTGCTTGCATTTTGCGGAGCTGTTGTTGCCTCCTCTTCATGTCATTCTCGAATTTTCGAGAATTCGAACTTCCGCTTTTAACATTGCTGCCAATATTATATTTCGACCAATGCGCAGGTTAGTATTTATATAGTTGACACTGCTTCAATATTTTTTTTGTTGTTGTTGCATTTTTAAATGATTTACACACTTATTGTTTATTTCACATAATTAACTTTCATTTATATTACAACCTTATATAGTTGTGAAATTAAAATTGCTTGTTTAAGTGTTTTGTTTTAGTAGCTTATAGCTATTTCGATATATATATATTACAAGTCTTTACTTATTTTGTTGTCAAGCTTTTGTTTTAATATTTACTTTGTTGGAGGCTTTAGCTCGTAAGGAGATCTGGACTAACCTTTTTGTTTTCTATCTGATTTATATGTTTGCGACGTCATTACATATTTTTAAATATGTCTAAATCTCTTCACGGGGAGGAAGGTTCAACAACGCTCATCCGTTATAGCTACATTGATAGTTTTACTACAAGGCTAGTTGGTTGCGCGAGTACAAGATCAAAATACTTAGTAAAATTTAGTAGTTCAAACTCAAATTCGGGATTTTTAATAGAAAGTTAGTCTCCATACCTTTTTAGAGATGTGCAAATTTTACATTTACCTTAAACTTATATTAGAATCAAAAGACTAGAGTTAATACAATATTAACAATGTTATGAGTACTAAGAGATCAAAATCTATAAAACTAGAAATTCATGTACTTCTAACAGCCTAACTAAATTTAAATCAGAATGAGACGCTATTCTTGAGAAACGAAAAATATGTAGTACGAATATGAAAGCACCTCTTAACTCTATAAACAATTGGTACTTCTTATCTACTATCTTGTCGATGATTAGTCGCAGTGACGAGCAATGATGATTGGTGGCCATACAAAATATGTTGGTGAAATGCCAATATAAGATCTGCACTTGTCGTTCAAGAAACGTAACTACTATTCGTTGTCACTCTCTAACTAGAGTGAATGTATGTCGTAAGCGAGATTACGTAGACTTTCCCAATAAGCGAGGCTGAACGGATCTCCAAAATTCTGAAGTCATGGCTCGTTCCACAGAAGAAATTGAATCGGTTGTGAAAATTTTGTGGTTCTGGAAAGAGTTTGGCAGGAGCATCAAAAAACTTACAAACGCCACGCACAACATTAAGGACGCACACAAAATGATTTTGGAGGCGTAACACGCTGTAACCAGTTATGTCTTCTCGCCTTTTGGTGTTGCCCTAGTAACGCTTTTTTCAATTGCTGCTATTCTTACTAAGGCGAAGGCGAAACTGGCCGACTGGTGTTGTTTTTAATTTTTCATTTTATTAATTATTCTCTTTTTGATTGTTTGTAGATGCACAAATGACCCACGGCAGCCTTATCAGTTTTTTTGCTGTAGAAGGCCCGCTTCCATTTATTCCACTTGGTTTTCGTGGATGATGCTGTGAATAATTCGTGGGTTTTCAGATATGTATTTTATTCACAAGCTTATGCTTGGCACTTTGTGTTCCCGTTTTTTTTATTCTAGGGGTATCTACACAGGAGGATGAATATTGGAGATAGGAGCAGGAAGGTATTTCAGGGATTACTTATGTGTGGACTGAACATCCTCCCGCTTAAAAAAAATACAAATTTTGGGTTGTTGCTTTCTTTTTTTAAATCGATTACCTTATTGTGATGAACTATGCACAATTTTTTGTTCTTTCCTCTTCCACTTCAGAGTACTGTCCACAGGACGACTCCATCTAAAGGGTGCCTTGGTGTTCATATTCTGGAGCAGTTGTATTACGATGGGAGTTGCGTAAATGTGTCTAATTACATCTCTGGGATTTCTGACTTTGATCTCGTTGGTTTGAGATTAGCTGCTGGAGAATCTTAGTACTGCTTTGGCGGAGAAATTGGAAGATCCATATACTGTGAATCTCTCGTAGGACGTCTTCCTGGTCTTGTTTCATGTAGAGCTCCTAGCTTTTTTGGTTGCAATGTGCTTATTGTATTTGTTAGTTCTTGTGTAGCTGTTTTCTTTTTATAACTATGCTGTGCCTGAGTGTTTGTGGGCGTGTGGATTTAGATGTACGTGCTGCGTTTGCACGTTTGTTACTTGTTTCTTCACAAATATTTCCTTACAGGCTAGGCAGGGCAGCGATAGGTAGTCGTGGCTGTGTTGGAATACGAATTCCTGGACAATATTCCTTCGTTCTTGTCGTGAACTTGAAGCAGTCGTTGTATGTCAACACATTACGACCACAGGTCCACCAGTTGCTGAGCGTCCATGTCGTTTAGCAGGTGACAAACTTAAAGCAGCTCGCGATGAATTTGATTTCATGTTGAAACAAGGACTCATTCGCCCTTCCAATAGCCCATGGGCATCAACCCTCCATCTTGCTCGGAAGTATGGTGACTACAGCAAATTATACGCACAAACTATGCCTGATCGATACCCGATTGCGCACGTACAGGATGTTGCAGAACGTTTACATGGAAAGAACATTTTTAGCACATTGGATTTGATCCGAGCTTATGATCAAGTTCCTATAGCAGAGGAAGACATCGCCAAAACTGCAGTGATTACACCTTTTGGCCTTTTCGAGTTTGTTGTGATGCCTTTCGAACTAAGAAATGCCACACAAACTTTCCAGAGACTAATGGACAACAGTTTTAGAAAGACTCCACCAGAATGGTTTAACAATCAACAACAATAAGTGTCATTTCGAAAAACAAGGGGTAATTTATGTGGGCTTCATTATAAACGCTAATGGCTGCAAACTGCCTCCTGATCGAATAACAGCAATTGTCAACTACAAGAAACCGGAAACCTACGAAACTATCAAAGGCTGAGAAGTACTACAGTGTTTACGACAGGGAACTACTGGCGATATACTCCGCTATTAAATTTTTTAAATACGCGCTGTATGGTTGAAGTTTTGTTATCAAAACGGGTCATAAACCAATAATATTTGCTTCTCAACAATAATTGGAGAAAGCTTCACGCAGGCAGCTTAGATGTCTTGATTTCATTTTTCATGTGACTAGGAACGAAAGCGATGTTGCTGATGCGCTTTCTCGTTTGAATGCGATCAGTATGCCTTCGACGGTGGACTCATTGGAACTACAAGAAGAACAAACTTAGGACGCCGAGTTGAATGATTTGCTTAATAATTCAATATCCCTGTGCTTGCAAAAACTTGTCACCGATTCTTCTGCATCTGTTTACTGTGACATATCATCATACCTCAACAGACTTTACATTCCAGCGGTTTTACGTAAAAAAGTTTTCTCTAATGTTCACGGGTTATCTCATTCTGGCGGGAACACCACTTTACAACAGCTCAAACAGAAGTCTGCCTGGCCTAGCATGAGAAGAGATGTGTTTCGGTGGACACGTACATATTCCGTTTGCCAACGGGCTAAACTTCAGAGACACCAGAGAAATCTTCCCAAAACATACCTGTAAATCTACGCTTCGATCACGTACTCCTAGACATAGGTATCATGATACAGGTACGTGGTACGATCACAGGATCGACAGGTTTTCACCATGGCCAGTAGTGGTCCCAATCAAGGAAATAACAGCGAATGCAACTGAGAATGCCTGCTACGGGACTCCAAAAACAATAACCACTGACCATGGCTCACAGTTTGAGTCTGCGCTCTTCAAAGCTTTAGCATAACTTATAGGAGCAGAACATGTACACATGTCCACCTATCACCCGGCTTCTAATGGAGCGATTGCACCGCACACTTAAGGAAGCCTTTATGTGTGACAGTGCTTCTTGGTTAGACATATTCCCCTACAGTTCTGCTAGGCTTAAGCTATGCTACAAAGAGGATCTTCAAGCTTCAGCAGCTGAGTTTTTGTACGTTGTGCGGAGCACCCCTTCGCATTCCCGGAGAATTTTTCTCCGTCAGAAAATGAAACCTGATCCCAAAGTTTTCATCGAAAAATTCCGAGAACATATGAGGGAAATCCGACTTAGAGCAACAAGTCATCATATTAAGCCAAATGTCTTCATCCTCAAGGACCTCTACATTTGCACGCTCGTTTTTGTTCGTACAGATGCTGTCAGAGCCACATTGGAACGCCCATACACTGGACCTCATCGAGTGATTCGAAGATTAGATGACTACGTTTTCAACATAGAAATAAATGGAAAGGAGACATCCATGTCTTCCGAGCGCACCAAACCCGCCTACATTAATAGAGATGAGAATTTGCTAAATCAGCAATCATCAGAACAACAATCAAGGAGTTATTTGAGTCAACTTTTACTTGCTTACTCCAGGATTCGTATCGAGCAAAATCAACAATCATCGGAGCAGCAATCAAGGCATATTTGCACTCAACCTTTGCGCACTTACCCCAGAATTCATAATGAGTTAAATTGTATTAACTCTTTAACACCTGACATCGTCAATGAGGAGGAGGTGCTTGTGGCGCCATCGTTATTTGCCGATAATTCTACTTGTGGCAGCATCGTCGTAAAAACATGAATTAATCATCTTTGACGCTTTAGCTGATGTTCGTACTTCTTAATTTCTCTCGTTTTCATCTTGGACCAAACATTAGCGTCCAAAAACATTGTAGCTCTTAAAACCTTTTTGTTAAATTAATATTAATAAATATTTATAGTGGTGTTATTTAAATAGTCTTTGTTTTATTGTCTATACCGGTGTTGAATACCCACAGAAGGATTGGATGTGCCGCCATCTCTTGATGCTGTTGTAGATTAAGTAGGGGTGGTTCTACTATGATGAGATTATATCGACCAGTAAGGAAATGTCCGGGAGTGAGAATATTGTAGTATGTTGGGTCGTTGGACAGAGGAGAGAGAGATCTGGCATTTAAGCATGCGATTTGAACTAGCTTTGCATCTTTGATTGTTTTATAGAGATGAACTTTGGTAGATTTTACGCCAGATTTCCATAAGCCTCCAAAGTGAGATGCTGCAGCAGGGTTGAAGTGCCAAGTTATACCTTCCTTGGCAAATTCGTTGGCTAAATTGACTGCGATTGCCCTCATTGATTTATCTAAATTTGATTATAAAATTTGATGCGCTCCTACGAAATTTGCTCCTTGATCCGAGTAAATGTGAGAGCAAAGGCCTCTCCGTGGACAAATCGCTTGAGGGCAACGAGGAAAGCTGGTGTTAATAAGTCAGAGACGAAATCTATGTGTATGGCCTTGGAGGCTGCTATATATATATATATAGTCTCATATTATGTACATTAGGTCCCTCTTCTTATATTAGCTATAGCCTGGTCAGTTTCGCCTGAATCTTTGACGTAAATAAACATTGAAGTACCAATGATATAAGAAGAAGAGTTACAATTATTCCTTGAACACCACCTGGCGACGAGGATTATTGTGTGATATTAAGTGATTGAGTGATATTAAGTCATAAAAAAAATGGCGGAAATTGTTAAATGTCCGAAAAAGCAAATAGTAATAAAGTGAAGCAAAAGCCTACAGTCATCATGCAAAATTTTATTGTGGGGCACAAGGACCCATTTGTGTTAGGAAACGATTTCACCGAGAATGAAATGCGCTTACAGGAATTTTATATTGCGAACGACTTGAGTGAGAACAAAAAGGGATCGTTGTTCATAACTTATATTGGTGCAGATGCATACTCAATACTGCGAAAACTATGTTCACCAGTTGATGATCTATCTATCAAATCATACAATGAACTGGTAGAAACTCTTATGAAGTACTTTGAACCATCTGCTAACTAGATTAGTGAATCGTATAAATTTTATAAAACAGTACAAGGTGAACAGTCCATTGTCGAGTATATTGTTAAATTAAAGTCACTCGCACAGATGTGTAATTGTGGTGAAAATTTGCAAAGAGCTTTAAGAGGCAAGCTCCTTAGTGGTATGAGGGATAGCCAATTACGTTCAAAATTTTTAAAAGAAAGTTGTTAACATTTGGGCATTCTTTCATGATCCAGATATTTCACAAGCAAAATAAATATTCTAAACAATTTCACTTTCTCACGATGTTCATTTTTTTGTAATTCTTTTATTGCAAACAAGCAGCATAAATGCAACACAAACACTTCTGACCAGTTGCAGTGCTTGAGCAGCTCACATTACGTCTGGCCATTCAACACCCTCAAGGTAAAATTTCTTGACTTCTATCTAGGCTTGAACTATGCGCAGCGAAGCTGGCAGCACAATTAGCTAATCGAATCAAAAGAGATCGAAATTTAAACGATGAGACTATACACTTCTGGACAGACTCGGAAATCGTCCTCGCATGGATAAGTTCATCCTCTTCCTCACTTCACACCTTTGTGGCTAATCGAGTGGCTGCAATCCAGCGAATTTTCGGGCCGCAGCAATGGCGTCATGTCAGCTCAAAACACAACCCGGCCGACATTCTATCTAGGGGCATAAGCCCAGAGAGGTTGTGTACATGCAAGCTGTGGTTTTATGGGCCGCTTTTCCTTCAGTCCTTATACAAAGAAGCCACTTGACAACGATCCAGAGAGACGGCGTTGCACTGCAACAACAATAACCACAGACGACTCGGAGCACTTCATTAATTCAATTAATCATCAAAATTCCTTTTTTAAGCTTCAGAGAATCATAAAATACATTCTTCGATTCATGGCACATGCGAGACAGACTAACCAAGGAACAACAAAAAAGAGGAACTTGATGAAGCAGAAACTATCATCACAAAACTAATGCAGAAACAAGAATTCAAAGAGGACTTCCAACACCTGGAGCAGTTGGGAGAAGTAGCCCGAAACAGTTCACTCATCAGCCTCACACCCTTTATTGACGAAAAAGGAATCATTAGAGTGGGGGGAAGATTGGAAGAATCTCAGTTATCATACAACGCCAAGCATCCAGTGTTGTTGCCACCGTCACACCAGTTTACTAAATTATTGATCAATGATATTCACAAATCGGATTATCACGTGGGACCCCATGCCTTTCTCTCAATAACCAGGCAGAAATTCTAGCCTCTGAAGGGCAAAACACGTGCACGCTCAGTAGTTCAGCACTGTGTTCAGTGTGCCAAAGCCAAACTAAAATTTTTGTCACAACTAATGGGCAACTTACCTCCAGATAGAGTACAACCAGCACGCCCCTTCAGAAATGTTGGTGTCGACTTCTGCGGACCAATGTACACTCACTTCAAGATTAGAGGAAAAAGACCACAGAAGTCATACATAGTCGTTTTTTGCTGCTTCACAACAAAAGCAACACACTTTGAGGTAGTCAGTGATTTATCATCAGAAGGCTTCATAGGGGCCCTGAAACGTTTCATAGGGCGAAGAGGTCATTGCAAGACCATATACTGCGACAACGCCACCAACTTCGTGGGCGCCAAGAATAAACTTGAGGAAGTGAAAGACATAATTGCTTCCGATAAAGAAAGAGAAACCATAATTACGGCATGCAGCAGGGATCGACTTTCGTTTCATCCCCCCTAGGGCTCCGCATTTTGGTGGACTGTGGGAAGCGGCCGTGAAATCTGCTAAAAACCTTCTACAGAAAGTACTAGCAGCCGCATCGCTCACTTATGAAGAGCTGGAACCTGTGATCATAGAAATTGAAGCAATTCTAAATTCCAGACCAATAACTGCAATGTCGTCAGATCCCAACGATTTAACAGCCTTAACACCCGGGCACTTCCTCATTGACGAACCATTGACCAGTTCAATCGATCCCCGAGCACAACCTCAGAATGTAAATTTGCTGACGCGTTGGAAACTTGTGTCGTACATCAAAATTCAGTTCTGGCAGCGGTGGTCCAATGAATATCTAAATCAGTTACAACACAGATATAAGTGGAAGCAAAAATGTCAGAATATTAGGGCTGGAGATATGATCATCATAAAAGAAGATAATACTCCTCCCTTAAAATGGCCACTAGGACGAGTGATCAACGTCATCAAAGGGACCGACGGACTCGTACGAGTAGCAGATATCAGAACCTCCAGCGGAACGCTTCGACGAGCCATACACAGATTAGCACCACTGGCTGTAGAGAAGGGGATCTCTGACAATGAAGTTGTGCCTTTCTTGTGCCCACAACACGAAAGCAACTCCACTGAATTCTCCAGAAACGGGACCCGACATAACTCCAAAGGGGATGAAAATGTGACTAACTACCCTCGGAAGAAACAACGTCAGTCATTTGGCACTGCATTAGTCACGCTACTACTCACATGCCTAATCTTACCGACAGCCAAGGGATCGCCAGTCACAATAACGCCCTTCAAAACTCGACCTGGTATATACTTTGAAAATCTAGGAGTGACCAACATATTTTCCACCGAATGGCATCTCATCGCGTATTATGACATGGACCCTTACTGGAAGGAGTTTTCTGCCTTTAGCAACTGCATTAAACAACTGGACCACCTATGTAATTCTATGGATGAAGGAGAACTATGCCTTCGAACAATTAATCAATTCAAATACCTTTAGGAGGAGCTATCCAAGGGGTACGAATTACTAACACCTCCCATTGACAGAAAACGATCGAAGAGAGGAGCCCTAAACATCGTGGGCAATGTACCAAACACTCTCTTTGGGGTGCTTGACTCAGAATACGCAGAGAGGATGTCCCAAACCATCGACCTCATAAAAAATCAAGCACCTATGCAACAACAAACATCACGAAAACAGAAGGAGGAACGATAAGCAAGCAACCCCACGAGCTTGAACTCCACATCGATCAGATCAATAAGGCAATTAATGGCATCAGAGAAGAGATGTTTCAAGAATGGCTGAACCACTTGTTCATTTCAGTAGGAATTCACAAACTATGTTAACAGCATCGAATATCCTCAGAATTCAAGATTCTATATTGGATGTCCTCATCCAGACTCATCAAGGCAAAATCAGCCCACGCTTGATCTCTCCGGCGCAATTGCAAGGGGAACTAGTGTACATAAAAAATAACCTCCCCTCTTCATTGAGGCTCCCTACCACACAAGATGAAGTACTGAAACAGTATCGTCTCATGAGCATCGAAGGCAGGGTAGTAGGCAGACACATCATCTTGAGAATGAGGTTCCCACTACTAACAACGGACGAATTTGAACTAATTAAGCTGACACCGGTCCCAGTATTAGTCAACGATACTGCCGTCGCCATAAGGCCATCACATCCATATTGGATTATCAACTTGCATCGAGATTTGTATTACCCCCTCACAGAGCAAGAGTTAATGTCCTGCATTTCCATCAGGGAAGAGAAACATCTCTGCAGACAAACGCATCCCACATACCATAAGGGCTCCATCATTAGCAACTGTGAGGTGAGCCTTATCAATAACCTAGCTCAGCCTGGCTCTTGCCAAATTATGAGGACAGAAAACGGACCACACTGGATCCTGCTCCACAATGTCAATCAGTGGATTTATGTTTTGGGTCAGAAAACCACAATCAACATTGTATGCGGCGACAACGTTACCGAAGACACAATTGACGGTACCGGAATTCTTAAAATTCAAGAAGATTGTGTCATGTGTTTTATTGCAAACAAGCAGCATAAATGCAACACAAAAACTTCTGACCAGTTGCAGTGCTTGAGCAGCTCACATTACGTCTGGCCATTCAACATCCTCAAGGTAAAATTTCTTGACTTCCATCTAGTATATTCGTGAAAAATTTATTTCCCAGGGAGGAAAATATTGCATGCTAAGCTTTTTCAATGGATTTAGCTAAGTTAGGATAAGATCGCAGGTAAGAGTTTTTTTGTTATATAAAAAATGTGAATTATTGGAATAAAGCTTGTTGCGTTGAGTAATTTTGGAAGAAACAAGCCTATTTTTCTTTTCTCTTGGTGAGGCTGCCGAGAGCATAATCATCCAAAACAACTGGAGTATCAGTACAAGTACTGTTTGCTCCCACAACAAAATCACGGTACAAGCACCTTTGATTTGATTCATACCAAAATAAGCATTTTGGTAATCTTCGTTATCTCAACACAGCGAGTATTAGTACAAGCACTAATTACTCTATCAACAAGACCACGGTTGAAGCACCGTAGGTCCTCTCTAAAGATCGACGCACACAAGTCAAGGCAAAAGAGTCTTGGCTCATCAAAAGTAATCTCACATTTAAAAGTGCTAGTGAAATAGTAATAAATTGGGAAATGGCTGAGAGCTAAAATCGAGAAATGTTATCTAAGTCGGATACATATAACACTTTTGCAATAAAATCAAAGAGTCAAAGTCACGGGCTCTATACAAGAAAAAATGCGATTCATCAGAAGTCAAACCAGAAAGTAAATAAGTCTAGTAATAGTTGCTATCGTTGTGGTCAACAACGCGATGCTAATACATGTCCAGCATTTAACTGGGAATGCTTCAAGAGTCACAGGAAAGTAAAGTTATTTTCTTGCTCTCAAATGTATTTATCAGTTAAGGGGTCAGAAATACAATGTCTGGGAAAAATTATGGTTGCGTTGAAATGTTTGGACGGAAATCATGAGCATCAGTTGAAACTTCTCGTGATTAAGAGACAAAAATATTTTAAACCATTATTGGGTCGGACCTGGTTGGACATCCTCTATCGTAAATGGCGAGAATTTTTCACTTGTAAAGATAAAATAAAAGCGGTAAATAGCAAATATTATGTACCTTCAAGTTATATAAAAAAAACATTTCCAAAACTTTTTGATAATTCAGCTAATCAAAGTATATAAAATTTTGAAACAAATATTGTCATAAAATGTGATAGTCCACCGATTTTTCAGAAAGCATATGTTGTACCATTTAAGTTGCGTGCGCAACTTGAAAAGAATGTGTGATGAAGGAATGTTATGTCCAGTCAAATAAAGTCGATACGCGTCACCTATAGCTATCGTTTCAAAGCCGGGAAAAAATATTTGAATTTACATTGATTGTAATGTCACCATCAATAAATATATTGAAACGGAACATTATCCCCTTCTGAGAGCCGCCGCTATTTTTGTCACTTTGGCAAACTGTAAAATATTTTACGTATTAGACTTCTCAGGAGCATATCAATAACTCAAGGTTGCAGAAAGCTCCCAAGAATACCTAACCATCAACACACATAAACGGCTCTAAATATACTCGTCTACCCTTTGGTGTAAATAGTGCACCGCCGGTATTCCAGTCTATCATGGATCAAGTCTTGTTAGGAATTCCCAGTGTTGCTTGTTACCTGGACGACATCATTGGGGGAGGATCGGATTACGAGAGCTGTAAAAGTACACTTTTTCAGGTTCTCAAACAGCTAAATGAGCATTATGTAAATATTAACCAAAAAAAAATGCAAATTTTTCGATTCCCAAGTAGAATATTAAGTCATACTGTCAAAAATTCGGGTATTCGTCTAAACCCAGACAAAGTCAAAGCCATAACAGATGCATTTACAGTCATATCTAGGTCTTATCAATTATTACGGCAATTTTGTGCGCAATTTGTCGACTAAACTAAAGGATTTATATTATTTAGTAAATAAAAATATAAAGTTTAAATGGACAAATCAGCAACAAAAGTACTTTGAAAAATCAAAACTGCTAATCTGCGAAGAAAGTATTTTATAAATGTGTGATACAAAAAAGCCTATTGTCTTGTCATGCGATGCTATTCCATACGGCGTCGGTACTGTACTACCCATAGTATAAATGGGAAAGATAATCCAATCTTATATGCGTATAGTACACTTTCACCTGGAGAAAAAAATATCCACAGGTACATCGTGAAGCTTGGGTTAAAGAAATTTCTTAAATACATTTATGGGCATAATTTCACATTATGCACCGATAATCAAGACTTAACCGTAATTTTTAATCCAAAAAAGGGTATCTCAAATATTGCTACGTCAAGATTGCAACGGTGGGCAGTCATATAAATATAATATTAAGTTTCGACCTTCAAAAGAAATGTCAGTCACAGATGCTCTTTTACGACTACCACTAAACGAGTCTACAAATGTTTTGTAAATAAAGATAAAGTAAAAGAAAGCATAAAAAAATTAAGATTTTGTCATATGTATACTACCTTATAAAACATGAATGACATGCAAAAATACAGCCAGAAATTAAGCATTTTTACCAAATTCGAAACTCGTCATTATCCACAAGTGATGGTTGTCTTTACTATCGTGAACGTCTAGTAATACCCTTGAGTCTACAAAATGATGTTTTAAAGATCCTTCACGGTAATCACGATAGTCAGAATAAAGATGGTATGATGAAGCTGTTTGGTGGACAAATTTTGACAAAAGTCTCGAAGATTATGTAAAAAGGTTCCCCGTATATCAATATACAAGTAAATTCCAGCGTGAACATATTAACACAAAATGGCCATTATGTTACAGCCATTTAAAAGATTACATTTCTTCTAAGAAAAAAAACTATCTGATAATAGTTGATGCGTATAGTATTGGCGTACATATCCTTTCAAAAACATATGCAAGTAACATTTGTTATAATCTTAAAAGTTTCTTTAAATTTTTTGGATTTCCAGGTCAAATAGTGTCCGATAATGGACCACCATTTAATTCTTCGGAATTTATATCCTTTAGAAAATCGAACATACAAGTATTAAAATCTCCATATTATCATCCACAAATCAATGGATTAGTGGAAAGAGGTGTCCAAACAATAAAATCAAGCTTAAAAAAATATCTTCTAGATCCTACATTGAAATCTAAGAGCAATCACGAGAAGACTGAAACTATTTTGCAGTTTTATAATCACACACCGTCTACGGTAACAAAGCGGACACCCGCAAGCATGATTTTTCCTTACCCCCCTAGAACGATTATGAATTCGTTAAGTAAAAATGTGAATATTGTAGATAAAAAAAAATAAATGAAAAGTTTAACAATACCATAGAACTAATCACAAATGCACCAAATGTAGAACAATAAAAAAATAATATATACAAAATTAATGAAAAAACTAAAAATACAATTAGAATGGAAAAACTTTTTAAGGTGGGAGAGACAGGATTTTGTAAAATGGAAAACGGCAACAGTTTTAAACGTAATAAGTCCACTAACATATCTTCTAAATCTTGACAATAGTATCAAATACGTTCATAAAAAACAGCTAAGACGATCATATTTATTTGATGAAGTTCACCCTGTTATACACAAAAATGAAATTGTTGAAATTCCGAAAGAGCAACTTCCGCCTCCACCTACTACTAGTAAATCTAGCGATAACACAAGATGAAGCACAAATTGTTAGACGAACGAAGAGATATCGAAAACCCCCACAAAGCCTAACCTATAATATTTGAGTTAAGAATATGAAATGAAGAAAAGGTTATAAAACTTAAGTTATTGAAAATGAAATTGAAATTATACAAAATAAAAATTAAAATTTAGTCACAAAAAAAAGCAGAAATAAAAGAGGAGGTAGTTGCTATATATACATATATATATTCTCTTTCTCATACTATGTACATTAGGTCGCTCTTCTTATATTAGCTTTAGTCTGGTAAGTTTCGCCTGAACCACTGAGTTTTAATTATCCCTTGAACACCACCAGACAGAACAGTGGCCAAGCAAACGAATTGAGCTTTCGTTAACTTTGTTCTCATATCAAGCGGGCCTGCGTAATCTACCCCAGCGTGCTGGAAGGGTAGGGATATATTAACTCTTGCTAAGTGCAGAGAACTCATTAACTGAAATCTGGGGCTCGCATTGAATTGAAACCAGTCAACACATTTATAGATATTGCGGAAAAATCCTCGAAAATCTTCCAAAACCCTCGAGAATACTTCCCAAGCCATGAAACAGAAATCTATATGTATGCGTTCGGAGTCCGTTTTCTAAAATGTTCTATATTGATACTTATGTAAAAGAGCCAAACATTTACTTTATATATGCCATAGAGCCTAAAGTACTATCTACACAGGAAAATAGTCTTCTAGTAATTTAAAGCTTGGTTCCTTACCTTCCCAATGCCTACACTTCCTATATACCTTACTTAACAAAATAATAAAATAGTTTTGATTAAAAAGTAACCTTACCATTTTACGCTCAATACATCTCAGCTGAGTGATAATTGCATTTGTGTATGCGCAGCCGGAGTCCGAATTGGTAGGCAGCTACATTCGATGTCGTCAGCCCACGGCATCCCATGACGGCACAGCGACATTACACAGATTACTCAGCTGAAATCGACATTAGTCGTATCGTAACTTCTATATATAGCAAACAAATCGGAGAAACTTCGAGCTATAAACAATGCATCTATTTCGAATTCTCGAACATTTCGGCATGCTTGAAAACGCCGTACATGGTAATGTTAGGATGATCGAAATTGAAAACACCGAACTTCTTATATACTCATCTAGTAACGAATATATTCATTTAAAATCTTTCTTACAAAACTTATCTCTACTTAAAGAATTCGTTTATTCAGCGAAAATACTCGCTTGATACTTTAGATTCTAATTTGTCATGCTGTAGCATCAGCACAAATTTAAGAGTGAATAAAGTGCCCAGACGAGTCTGTGGGCGACAAGCTAAGCGTTATTTATATAAACAACGAATAATTTCTTAAGGGCTATACATTGATATGGTTACATATTGTTAGGGTTATACATTGTTAGGGTTATACATTGAATTGTACATAACACCTTCCCCTTAAACGGAAGATTAGGAAAAGTATCTAATCTGCTGTAGAAAATCCTTGCATGACGTCATCGTTGGAAGTATATATAGATCGCCTACCGGACACTGAGAATGCGAAACGGCGCGGCTAGCAGGTTCCAATCGTCTGTCGAAAGACTCATGAGCAATAGGGCGCAGAAGGCTTCCTTCATCCCGGATTGAAGACATCGCCATAGACACTGGAACGGGATCAGTCGCATATCGCTGCAGAGTAAAGCAGTGGTTGTATATATTCACTAGGCAGCCAGTCGACTCGCCTCTGCCTTGATTATTTCTTGGACAGCATAACAGCCTCAGGATAGTGTAAAGTCCCATGCAGGAAAAGGCTTTATGGAGAAAGAAGACTCCGAGAATCAGCCCTATAAGTTGCATCGCGATGACATACTATTGACCGTGTTTAACTATGCGTGGCTGGTTTATCAGGTTTTCAACGTGATCCTTGAGAATGTCAAGTCGGTGCGATGCCTGCTTCAAGTCATCCAATCGAGCATTTGTGACGTGAATCGGTGAAAGAAAAAGGCTGTGATTGCTTTTATTAGCGTTATTTTTGAAACAACAGTCATCTTCTAAAATGTTGACTTCAGGAATGATGTTTCGATAAGTCGCAGTGATTTTTCTAAGGGTCAATAATTAACTTAACTTAGAATAGGCGCGACATCCTTCCTTTAGTGTTAACACTCCAGTCTCTTGAAGTCTCTTGAATGATCTGATCGAAAATTTCGGTTTCCGGACAATCAATTGTGATTCTATCGTGATTACTTAGGACGACAATATATTGATCGTATTTAAGAGGGTGCCATATCTCGATAGTTCCTGTGACCATGTGAGTCCTACAGGTTTTGGGGATCGTCCTGGTTGACGAAGTTAGAAGTGTATTTTCGCATAGTGGTTTTTCACGTGTAGCATGAAAAAGATGAATTTCGCAAATTAGGTCATCGTCAGTTAGTTACTGACATGGCTGGAAATCTTTGAGTTGCACATATTGCATTTTATTACTTAAAATTGCGATATAAGGATACATAGGTTCTATAAAGGCATATACGGAGGAGTTTTTTGAAATAGGTAATGGGAATAACCTATTATATTAAGCAACTGGTTCTTAACTAGAGGAATATGGATAACGAAAACAAGTTTTCCATCCTGATAATAAACTTTTAACTCAGATAAATCTAATAATTTATATGCATTATCATAACCTAAAGGTAAAGGAAAAGTTTTACCATCTTTCAATCATCTTACTTTACTATTTATTTCGTCAATAAATTGTTTGGGCGTAATTATAGTTGGATGTAATATGTTGGTTTGTTGTGAGAGCTAGTCTCGGACGTGGGAGGGAGTGCCGGTTTATAATGGACAACTCAGTCGTTTTAAAATTCAAATATAAAATTGATTAAATTTCAACAGCTTAAAACTAAATATCACAGTAATTCATTTAAAAGAAAAATTTACAACTACAAACTACTATACCATTCAATAAACTTCAAGCAAAAAAATAAAAGTAAAAAAAAGTAATAAAAACGACAAATTAAAATTGAAATTGAGAGAGCTCCTGCTCAGGCGCTGCCTCGTTCTGAAAAAGGGAGAGAAGATCAGAATTATTATCTGTCTTCAAAACAAAGAAAAATGGAATATATTGATGCTGCTATTGCGTGAGGGCTCAAGGGCAGCAAAATGCTATAGTCAGTAAACGAGTCAGATTAGTCTCTGACAGCATTCTGCGCGTGCGCAGAAGTGTAGCAAAAGCTACTACAAAGAAAGAGCGCAGATTAATCTCTGCGTCAGAATTATTCTTCTGTAAATGTGAACAGCACATGTAGCAGATTAATCTCTGTAGCAGAATTATTCTTCTGCTTAGATGTGGACAGGAGATAATGCAGATTAATCTCTGCGCAGAATTAAACTTCTGCTTAGGTATGGGGCAGAATATTGCAGAATAATCTCTGCGCAGAATTAAACTTCTGCTTAGGTGTGGGACGGAATGTTGCAGATTAATCTCTGCGCAGAATTAAACTTCTGCTTATAGTGTGGGACGGAATATTGGAAATGATAGGATTTTCAGATTAATCTCTGAAATATAGAATTAATCTTCTATATCATTCTTTGGCATTCTGTTCTGTCCTCCTCTTCTGGTGATTCCGTTCGACGGCGTTTTCTGCAGTCTCTGTGGAGGTGTCCTGGTCCTGGTTATTACAATTCCAGCATCGCAGAATACCACGTGAAGAATTGCTCTGTGATGGCTGCATTCTATTACAAGTATATTCCTCCACCGAAATTTCTCTCACTCGTACTGCACTTCGAGAAGCTTGCCTGGCAGATTCATATGCTAGTGCATAGGCTAGTGCTTCTGCTGATTTCTTTCCTGCTAGCCTCAACGCTTGTTGTAAATTTTGATCTGCAATAGCGTTCACAAATACTTCTGTTGCCACTTCATAAAGGAAATCCGCATTTACGCTAGAGTATGAGAGAAAAGCTAATCTTTCCACATCCTGCAGTTGTTGTAGTGATTCGCCATGCTTTTGAATCCTGTTGCGTAGCTGTAGGCGATATACTTGTTGCATGTGTTCATCTCCATACCGTAACTCTATCGCCTGTACTAATGAAGTATAATCACGTTGCCTTTCTATCGGTATAGTTTGTAATAGCTCTGATGCAGAACTTCGAAGTGCTAATACCAGAGCTGTAGCTTTGTCTGCATCATTCCATCCCTTTACCTCGGAAGCAGCCCCGAATTGTCTCTTGAAAATATGCCACGAATTTTGTCCATCAAATATTGGAGGATTCATTCTGCCTGCATTGGATATTTCAATTCCTTCGTGACGTTGTTGTCGTTACTTCATCTTCTCCAAATCTGATTTAAACTTGTCAAGCTGTTCGGTGACTTTTTGTTGAACTTCCGCCACTTCCTGCTCGATTCCTTCAGTTTTTAAATTTTGTTCGTCTAACGAGTTTTTCAGGAAATTCTTTTGTTCCTCTAAGCGATTTTCTAGACAATTCTCCAGAGCACTCTTTTGTTCATCCAAACGCGTTTCCAGTGATTTCTTCTGTTCATCTAAACGGGACTCCATGGAATTCTTTTGTTCATCCAAAGCATTCTTCTGCTCATCTAAACGGGCTTTCTTAGAATTCTTTTGTTCCTGGAGAGAATTCCTTGTTGCGTCCAAACGGGTTTCTATAGATTTCTTGTGTTCCTGGAGAGAATTCTTTTGTTCGTCCAAACGGGTTTCCATAGATTTCTTGTGTTCCTCGAGAGAATTATTTTGTTCCTGGAGAGAATTCTTTTGTTTATCAAAACGGGCTTGCATTTTTCTCATTAAAGTACTTAAAAGCTGTTCTATGTTCATTGCAGGCTCTTCCTCAATTTCTGGTTCTTCTTCGAAAACGAATGTCTCATGATTCTTTTCTTCCTCTATCAAAGCTTGTCTAAGTCGCTCGACTAGAACATTCTTTAGGCCAGTCGTTTGTAATGACCGCTTCCCCAACTCCACTTTTAATTCCTGTATGCGAAGCTCCTCTAGTTTCCGTCCCATTCTTGCGTCTTTTGTAATTCACTCACAGTTTAATATAAAACTATCTTTCGGAATTTTGACACACGATTTCACAAAATTAATCTACTACTATCAAGAAGTAAGAATTTAAGAACGGACCTGCAAAGTCTATGTGAATACGAGAGAAAGGCGCATCGGGACGTATGATGATACATTTTGGGAGGATTATTTGCCACTTTGCGGCAACTAGAACAATTTTTAAAGATACTTTCTATATCTATACCTGGCCACTAGCAGTAGCTTCTAGCTAAAGCCTTCATCCGATTCAAACCGAAGTGAACATAATGTAGATCCCTTAGTACTGGGTCTCTTAGCGTTGTTGGTATTACCACCCGCATACCTCTCATAATACATCCACTTTGTAAACAAAATGCGGACTGGTTTACATGAAACCTCTTCTCTTTCTGTATTTCATTTCCAGTACCGAGAGCTTGTAAAAGAAGCTTTAATTGTGAATCTTTTTCTGTAGCTAATGCAATGTTTTCAGCCGACACAGGCATTGCATTAATCTTGTTTATCTCAACTATGTCCGCTTCTTCTATTGCCACCATATTCCTTGATGCGACCGGCAATCGCGACAAGGCCTCTGCGTTCGCATTAGCCTTTGAATTCCTGTACTTAATCTTATAGTTAAATGCCTGCAAATAAATTAAATTGCATAATGTTGCATTCGGGTTGTAGACATGTGAGGGAGAGCTTTTTCTGGTCCGAATATTTGTTGCAAGGGCTTATGGTCCGTATACAGAGTGAGCTCACGACCGAAAAGATACTGATAAAATTTTTGAACCCCAAAGATTATGGCATATGCTTCTTTGTCTATTTGCGACCACTTACGCTGCATGTCATTCAACGTTTGAGAAGGAAATTTAATTGGTCTCTCCGCACCATCTTGAAACACGTGTGATAAAACAGCCCCTACTCCATAAGCATCGGTAGCAAGTACGATCGGTAGTTTAGAAGAATAGTGTTCTAAAATATTATCCGACTGCATAGAATCTTTCAACTTCTCAAAAGTTTGTTCACATTCTTGGTTCCAGTGCCACTTTGTACTCGACCGTAACAATTTATGCAGGGGTTCCAACGAATTACTAAGATTTGACAAAAATCGGCCATAATAATTAACGAGACCGAGGAAGGATTTTAATTCTGAAATATTCTTTGGCCTGGGAAATGCCTTGATAGCTTCTTTTTTGTTTTGGGTTTTATCTATCCTAAAACCACAATATTCAATGCTTTCTTGAAACAATTTTGTCTTAGCAAGATTAACTTTTAACGTATTGAAAAAGTTTATCGAAAACCTGCTCTAACCGTTCCAAATGGATTTTATCGTTTGGCGCGGTTATACAAACATCATCTATGAAAACTACTATACCTGGAATACCTTTAAGAAGGTCTTCAATCTCCGCTGCCATATGGCAGGAGCACAGCTAAGACTATAAAGGAGTCGTGTATATTTGAAAAGGCCTTTATGTGTGGTTGAAGTGAGTTTACTTTGGTCTTCACTTCGAACACTACACTGAAGATACGCCCGCCTTAAATCAATTTTCGAAAATTTTTGTCTCCCACTTAACACTGAAAACATTTCATCAATTGTAGGTAAAGGATGTTCATCCACTAACAGATTGGGGTTTAGTGTTATTTTAAAATCACCAAACAAGTGCACCTCACCGTTTGACTTGACTGCAGGCACAATCGGCGTAGCCCAATCACTCTATTCTACCGGTACTAAAATACCCTTTTTAATCATCTCAGTCTACTCCTTTTCTACACCGTCCTTCAAAGCGAATGGTATTGGTCGCAGTTTGAAATGTTTCGGAATCGCATTTTGTTTTACCCTAATTGCCACTGGTTCACCTTTGACCTCACAACAATTTTCATTAAACAACTCCTTATATTTATGTAACAGAATCTTAATATAACTACTTTCACTATAATACCATACTTCCAAATTCCCTATTTGCTGTCTGACTATGCTCGTTAATGTCACAAACATTCATCTCTTCACAAATCTTCACAATACTGGACAATCCACCAAAAGCTCGTATCCATTCTCTTCTGAATAACGCATGACGGTTCTCTGGAATTTTTATGACATACAATCGTAGTCCAGTCCTTTTCTGTTCACCCAAATCAACCGCCACCTTCATATAACCTAAAACATTAAGAATATCATTAGCATATGTGCTTAATCTTATATCACCTGCATGCAACATTAGGTTACGAAAATTTTCTTTAAATTGAAAATATGTAATTATGGATACAGCTGATCCGCTATCTAATTCCATACTTATCTTTATATTATTTACTGCCACCTTACACCAAAACGTCCCACTGTCATTCTGCCAGTTGTCGAGCGTGTTTATGTATACCACACTGTTCCTGTCTTCATGTGATTCCGCTTCAAATGACTTGGCAGCATTTACCTGCTTCTTTGCTCTTCGACAGGCTAGCCTCAAGCAAAATGTGTACTTCCGCATCGATAACATTCCACTGAATCTCCTTGTGTTGTATATTGCTTACCAGATGCAATTTTTCCATGCTGCTTACCGCTTGTAGTGGGTTTTATGGTATGTTTGTGATTCTTAGATGCTGGTTTCGTCATGTACGCACTGACTGCATACATTGTGCTAATTCCTGTCGGTTCGTTTATCTCCAGAGAGTTCTTCTGTGATGCTTCCAAACTGAGTGTTAAGTCTACTGCCTTATCGTAAGTTAACTCCTGGTTTTCTAACAAACGATCTCGCATACGTTTGTACCTTAAGCCGCACACACATTTATTTCGCAGCGATGTGAGTAAATATCCCCCAAACTTGCAATGTACGGCCATTTTCCGCAAGGTAACTGTGTACTGGCGTACGTCTTCACCTTCTGCCTTGGCTCGGTGATGGAATTTGTATACTTGGGCGATTTCGATGGGGTGCGGATTGAAATGACCCTGTAATAATTTAACCAAATCCTCAAATGAATTTTTCTCCGGGTCCTCTGGTGCTAGCCCATCGCACAGTAAATCGTAAGTGGTAGAACAAACGTAGTGCAAAAGTTAATTCTTTTTTGTTTCTTCCTTCTCAACTTTAAAAATATTAAACGCGTCTTATATTCGCTGTACCCGTCGGTCAAATCTGCTTTTACAGTCAACGAAATATTCGATGGTAAAGTTTTGTGGAATCGTGCTGCTCATGTTCTGACTTTGCTATTCAGCACTTACCATAATCACTTGATATCTCAAACATCCGACTTTCTACTACTCTTTTTCTTAGTTTTGCAAATACCGACTGCGCCACTGTTATAAACTGAAAGAACAACATGCAATGATGATCGATTACTTACTTTATTGAATATAAGTATAAAATGTAGTGACTTGTATGGCATACAATCTGGATGGCTGTTCAGACAGGAAGAAGGTCAGCTGGCCCTTTTTGACGTATGTTAATTTCACTGGGTGCGTTCATCAATAGCAAATAGCGCACTCTGTTTGTGGGCCTTAACACAAATAAGTAAAGATGATTTGTAGATAACTATTACGAACGAATAATTAAGTTAGGCTAACTTAAGTTTTGACGGAAAAAGGTTTGGCAAAAGCTGACCTCGGTTATAAAAGTATTAAAAGTAATAAATAAATGTAGGTATATCAATCTAAAGATTGTTTTTTTTATTTTTGCAACCCGAACTATTTATCTACTTCGTGCACGTGCTGCAGTGTGTAAGGTCGAACAATTTCAAATTAGACTCTGAATAGGATTAGACTTCTGTAATAAGGATAGGCATTATTGTTATGTACACTTCAGTGTATAACCCTAACAATGTATACCCTAACAATTTGTAACCATATCGATGTATAGCCCTTAAGAAATAATTCGTTGTTTATATAAACAACGCTTATCTTATCGCCCACAGACTCCTCTGGGCACTTTATTTACTCTTAACTTTGTGCTGATGCTAGAGCATTACAAATTATAATCTAAAGTATCAAGCGAGTGTTTTCGCTGAATAAACGAATTCTTTAAGTAGAGATAAGTTTTGTAAGAAAGATTTTAACTGAATAAATTCATTACTAGTTGAGTATTCAAGAAGTTCGGTGTTTTAAATTCGATCATCCTAACATTTGGTGTCAGAAGTAAAGATTTAATAAAAAGTTAATAGAAGATCTTTTTTAGAAAAGTGCTTGTGCCAATCACCGGATTTATTATCTACTGTCTACTATTCTGGAATAAATCACAAAATGGAATTATTAATTTTACTGTGAGTAAATAATTGCGATTCCTTGATTTCCATATTTCCATTCTCGCTAGTAATCAATAGAAATTTTCCTTTCCCATTGAATCCGTATTTCTATTTCTGCAAATTCAAATTTATATGTATTTTAACTATACATCTTAAAAGTTAACAAAGAAAAATATTCCCTGAATTTTATTTAATTGTGTTAATGTGCAGTTGGTTATAGGTATATATAACTTATACTTCTGCAAATACAAATTTATTTGTATTTTAATTATATATCTTAAAAGTTAACAAATAAAAATATTTCCTGAATTTTATTTAATTGTGTTAATTGTGCAGTTGGTTGTAGGTATATATATATTTCTATTTCTGAAAATTTAAACTTACTCTTATTATAACTATATATCTTAGAACTCAACAAAATAAAGATATTTCTTGAGTTTTATTTGATTGTGTATTAATGTGCAATTGGTTTATAAGATTTGTTTCCCAGGCTTGTACCGTTAACCTTTACTGAAAGTGCAAAAGTGTACAAAAATATTCGTGAATAATTACGTCTTTTATAATTCGGGTTAATTCAAATGTGCGAATTTTAATTGATTGAAAATAGGATTTCAGTGAATAATTGATTCGGAAAGTTTTGTTGCATAATTCTATTTTTAAATCTCGACCTGATTTAAATCACAATCAGCGGTAAAACGGGAAGTGAGAAAACCACAATAGCGTGTATGTAATCACCACATAAAATTTTGTTGTGATTTTCCGCAATGACTGAACCTAATAATACTGAAACCATAAATCCCGATGGAGGCCAGTCTACCTCCCAGCAGCAAGCAGATGAGGGCTTTGACTCCCAATCATTTTCTAATTCTGATGAACTTCCAATAACATTTTTAATTCGTTTTGTGAAACCTTTCGACGGATCACGAGATGATCTGAGTGCCTTCATATCTGACTGCAATAAAGCGTTCGCATTGGCAGTTTCAACCCAGAAATTCGTGCTTTTGGATTACATCCTCACACAAATTTCCGGTAAAGCCAAAGCGGCCTGTATTAATCGTTCCTTCAAAACATGGGATGAGCTAAAAACCTTCCTGAAAACAATGTATCAGGATCGTAAACATTATTCTCAACTTCTGTGTGAACTCACAAACCTAAAACAAAACATTAATGAATCAGTGTCGCAATTCGTCTGTAGGGTCGAAACTTGTCTGAAAAGGACAATTAATGCAACACAGCTGCAAAATCTTAGCGAATCTTCACTTGAAGGAAGACTAGAGCTGTTAAATGAAATAGCCCTTAACAGATTTATCTACTTTTCTCTGCCATCGATAACAAATGTATTGCGTGTAAGAGAACTTAAAACATTGAACGAAGCAATATCTACTGCGGTTGCCGAAGAACAAGTGCAAGGTATGTACTCTCGGAATAACTTCAAGTCGTATAATAACAAAACTAATTTACACGACGGCAATCTTAAAACAAACCGACCACAATCTAAGAACCTCCATTATATTCAAAATAACCCTCATTGGAAATCCAAACCACAACCTTCTACTTCAACTGGAAGTGATTTTAATAGATCTACAACAGAAGTGAAAATCTGTAAATATTGCAAGGCAAAGGGACACTTGATCTCCGAATGCAGAAAACGCGAATATAATAACAATCGCAAAAAACAATCATTCAATAACTCAAAAGACGTGAGTTCAGCCCCAGCGGATGTTGCCCTGCTGGAAAGCTTTCAATAGATAACGGCAATCAATTTAAAACGTCTAAAACAATTCTCTTTCTTGAAAAAACTTCCTCATACGTTACAATACCTTGTCCTCAGCCTCATACTTTAAAATTGAATCTTTTGATTGACACCGGTGCGATTGTGTCAATTATTAAATCTAATGCTATAACTGGTAGAACGAAAGTCTTTCAGGACGAACAGATTAATTTAAGAGGAATAAGTCCGAATCATTGTATTCAGACAATTGGATACACCTATCTAAACTTAGTATTAAGTGAGAAGAATTCTAAACCTTTGCAAGGAATTAATGGCAAATTCCATATCATTAATCAAACCTCCAATATACCGTTCGACGGAATTTTGGGGAATGACATCCTTAGTAACCATAAGGCTCTTATTGATTATGAAAATCAAAAATTAAAGTTAAACGAGTATTCCATTCAAATTCTCTATAACAGTGATGAAGTTGATAAAGACAATCATACAAGATTCCTAGAACCAAGGACTGAAACACTGATTGAAGTAAAAATTCTTAAACCTTCCATAAAAGAAGGTATCATCCCTGAAACATATATCGAAGAAGGTATCTAAATATGCAGGGCCATAACAAAAGTAAATGGCAATTCAAGGGCCATTGCAACTGTTCTAAGTACAACTGAAAAGAGATTTTCATTAAATGAAATATGATTACATCTTGAGCAAATTCCGAAGGCATCCTATAATCTTCCTATTCATGAAGAGAAAGCCATATCTAATTCCAAACAAAATTCCTCTGTATTTGGTGTAAATATATCCATTAGTCGTACCGATGAACTCATGAAAAATCTCCGTGTTTCCCATCTCAATTCTGAAGAAAAATCTTCACTTTTAAATTTATGCAAAGACTTCAACGACATATTCTACCTGGAAGGAGATTTGCTTTCATCAACACATTCTGCAAACCTTAGATTAATACCAACACTTCCGTACCTATAGCTGCAAAGACTTATCGCTACCCTGAAGTTCACAAAAGCGAAGTGAACAATTAGATTAATAAAATGCTAAACCAGGGAATAATTAAACCTTCGGTGTCACACTGGATGCATCCGGAAAACAAAAATGGCGTGTGGTGGTCGACTACCGGAAACTCAATGAGGTGACAGTGGGAGATGCATATCCGCTACCAAATATCTCTGATATTCTAGATCAATTGAGTCATTCTGCTTATTTCACTACATTGGATTTGGCATCAGGTTTCCATCAAATTGAAATGGAAATAGAAGATGGTCCAAAAACTGCATTTTCCGCTCCTATGGGTCATTTTGAGTTCGTTCGAATGCCCTTCGGTCTCAAAAATGCTCCAGCTAGATTTCAAAGACTTATGGATGCGGTCTTGACTGGTCTTCAGGGCATCCAATGTTTCGTCTATCTCGATGATGTGGTTATCTATGCTTCTAACATCCATGATCACGAGTCAAAACTTAGGAAAGTATTCGAGCGGCTTCGACTACACAATTTAAAACTACAGCCAGATAAGTGCGAATTTATGCGTACTGAGGTGGCATATTTAGGACACATTATCACAAACAATGGTGGTTAGCCTAATCCAAACAAAATCCAAACAATAATGGAATATCCCAGCCCAAAGAGTGCAATAGAAATCAAGTCATTCTTGGGACTCTCTGGCTATTATCGCCGTTTCATTCAGAATTTTTCCATAATTACTCGCCCACTAACAAAACTTGTGAAAAAGAACGTATCATTCGAGTGGGGAAACGAGCAAACAATTTCTTTCAGCATATTGAAACAAAGTCTAATCTCTGAACCGATATTACAATATCCGTATTTCACAAAGGAATTTATTCTTACTACCGACGCATCAAATTACGCGATCGGAGCTGTGTTAAGTCAAGGGACTATTGGTTCCGACTTGCCTATAGCTTATGCTAGCCGAACACTTAACAGAGCTGAGTCCAACTATAGTACTACTGAACGAGAACTGTTAGCTATCGTATGGGCGACCAATCATTTCAGGCCCTATCTTTACGGACCACGTTTCAAAATAGTCACAGACCATAGACCATTAATTTGGTTGTTTAACATTAAAGACCCTGGTTCGAAATTAGTCAGGTGGAGACTAAAATTAGAGCAGTATGATTATGAGGTTGTCTATAAACCAGGTCGCGTCAATACAAATGCTGACTGTCTTTCACGTATCCCTGAGGTAAATACTTCTGTCGTCGCATATGTCGAAACAAAAGAAACTTTTAACGACTATATCAAGTTCTACTACAATTCTTTAACTCCAAATATTTATGATTTTAAAGAAATGAATGAACACATATTAAGCTCAAAAGAGTCCATAGCTTATATTACTGCTATTGACCTTAGCAACGATAATAAACATACTAAAGAAATCTTGTCAAAATCCATAATAAAAAATACACCTCATGAATTGTATTCCAACTATAAATCAAAAAATAAAAATCAACAAGTCTACTATCACTGTTTTGTCAAACAAAACTTTTATGATAAACCCCTATACTCCGACTTCTTCTATACTGTGCAAAATCTCCGAATCCAACTAGAAAAGGACCATTTGAAATTCGTATCAATTGCCAACCCTGTTGATGAATTCAACCAATATAACTACCAAAAATGTAAAGATATCATACTATTTGTGTTTCGAAATTCAAAGATAAGCGTAACAATCTACCAAAATATTGTTGTAAATCCACCTAAGGACCAGATTCCTCTTATATGGAAAGAGAATCATGACTCACCTGTTTCTGGTCACTGTGGTTATCAAAGGATGTTGAAACGTGTTGGTCAGAAATACAAATGGCATAATATGAGAAGGGATATCAAGAGTTATATAAAACAATGTCAATCATGTCAGACAAACAAGACATTACGGAAAGCTTATAAAGCACCAATGGAAATTACAAGTACAAGTAATCAACCTTTCGAAAAACTAGCCCTCGATATAGTGGGTCCTCTTCCATTGTCTGAAAGCGGATTCAAATATGTACTTACAATGAAAGATGACCTCACGAAATTCTCTTACGCGGTACCATTGATCAACCAGGAAGCTGAAACAGTAGAGGATGGCCTTGTCAGATTTATAACAATGTTTGGAATACCACGATCCCTCCTTACGGATAAAGGTTCTGATTTTGCTTCAGAGTTAATAAAAAACCTTACTAAGTTATTCCAAATCAAGCATTGTTTTACTACGGCGTATCAGCCTCAATCAAATGGAGCATTAGAACGCTCCCACTCTACCCTCAAAGACTACCTAAAACATTATATAAGTGACAAGCAAACTGACTGGGATAAATACATTCCCCTTGCGATGTTTTCTTATAACACTAATATTCATGCTTCTACTAAGTTCTCCCCATATGAACTTCTGTATGGTCATAAACCTATATTACCTACTTCAATTACCTCAACCCCAGAATTCAAATATACGTATGAATCTTATTGTGACCAATTGAAATACAGACTGAATCGGTCTTATCAAATCGCAAAGGAAAACCTGCTGTCTGTAAAAAAAAAATCGAAAATCATTCATGACCGAAACACCCATACTCATTCTTATAAACTAGGCTGATAACGTTTACCTAAAGAACAACCAAAATAAGGTAGGTTTTTCCAAAAAACTGTCCCCAAACTATAAAGGTCCTTACAAAATTATAAAAATTCATAATAACCAAAACACCACTATCGATTGTACAGGCAAACAATTACGAGTTCATGTAAATCGTTTAAAACCTGCATATCTCGTTGCAGATCTATCATCCCGTTGATTAGAGCAGAGTACTTCAAAATCGAACCTGTAACTAATGGCAACGGTTTATTTTACGAACACTTGGGACAAGTAAAATTTTATTCCGATTATTGGAAAATTATCACATACACAAACATATCTTTTTACAACAAAAAGCTTTCCTTAATTCAAAATATCTATGATAAATCATTGGCAATGTGCTGCGGTAATTCACGAAAACCTTACACATTTCACTGTGCACAAACTTTAGGGTTTTTGTCTGTTCAAATTCCAAAGTTATATCAAAAAGAGGAAACCTTGGCGCACTTAATCAATCATCGAAGATCTAGACGTGGCATTTTCAATGGCGGAGGATATGCATTGAACTGGCTGTGCGGTGTTCCCGATGCTGATGATGCCCAATATTATAACGATGCTATACAAAAGGTCGAAGAAGACGATAAAAACTTACAAGTTCTGATGAAAGAACAAATTCAAGTAATTAAAAGTACAATTTCAAACTTTAACGAATCAATTCATACACTTAAGATACAGGAAAAACTTTTCAATGAAAACATTGAAAGATTCAATATGTTTATGCAAAATACCATAGATAATGAAAATGAATTGGAAACCTCTATAATGATTACAAGCCATGTAAACAAATTAACTTATCTTGTAAACGAATTAAGTGAACAATACGATCAAATAATAGATGCCATATTATTTGCAAAAACCAACATATTACATCCAACTATAATTACGCCCAAACAATTTATTGATGAAATAAATAGTAAAGTAAGATTATTGAAAGATGGTAAAACTTTTCCTTTACCTTTAGATTATGATAATGCATATAAATTATTAGATTTATCCAAGTTAAAAGTTTATTATCAGGATGGAAAACTTGTTTTCGTTATCCAAATTCCTCTAGATAAGAACCAGTTGTTTAATATATATAGGTTATTCCCATTACCCATTCCAAAAAACTCCTCCGTATATGCCTTTATAGAACCTATGTATCCTTATATCGCAATTTCAAGCAATAAAATGCAATATGTGCAACTCAAAGATTTTCAGCCATGTCAGCAACTAACTGACGATGACCTAATTTGCGAAATTCATCTTCTTTATTCTACACTTGAAAAACCACTATGCGAAACTACACTTCTAACTTCATCAACCAGGACGATCCCCAAAAACTGTAGGACTCACATTGTCACAGGAACTATCGAGATATGGCACCCTCTTAAATATAATCAATGGATTTTCGTCCTAAGAAATCTCGATAGAATCACAATTGATTGTCCGGAAACCGAAATTTTTGATCAGATCATTCAAGAGACTGGACTGTTAACACTAAAGGAAGGATGTCGAACCTATTCCAAGCTAAGTCAACTATTGGCCCTTAGCAAAATCACTACGACTTATCAAAACATCATTCCTGAAGTCAACATTTTGGAAGATGACTGCTGTTTCAAAAATAACGCTAATAAAAGCAATCACAGCCTTTTTCTTTCTCCAATTCATGTCACAAATGTTCGATTGGATGACTTGAAGCAGGCATCACACCGACTTGACATTCTCAAGGATCACGTTGAAAACCTGATAACCCAGCCACACATAGTTAAACACGGTCAATGGTATGTCATCGCGATGCAGCTTATAGGTCTGATTCTCGGAATCTTCTTTCTCCATAAAGCCTTTTCCTGCATGGGACTGTACACTATTCTGAGGATATTATGTTGTCCAAGAAATAATCAAGGCAGAGGCGAGTCGACTGGCTGCTTGGTGAATATATAGAACCACTGCTTTACTCCGGAGCGATCTGCGACTGATCCCGTTCCAGTGTCCATGGCGATGTCTTCAATCCGGGATGAAGGAAGCCTTCTGCGCCCTATTGCTCACGAGTCTTACGACAGACGATTGGAACCTGCTAGCCGCGCCCTATCGCATTCTCGAGTGACCGGTAGGCGATCTATATATTCTTCCAAGGATGACGTCATGCAAGGATTTTCTACAGCAGATTAGATACTTCTCCTAATCTTCCGTTTAAGGGGGAAGGTGTTATGTACACTTCAGTGTATAACCCTAACAATGTATACCCTAACAATTTGTAACCATATCAATGTATAGCCCTTAAGAAATAATTCGTTGTTTATATAAACAACGCTTTAATTATCGCCCACAGACTCCTCTGGGCACTTTATTTACTCTTAACTTTGTGCTGATGCTAGAGCATCACAAATTATAATCTAAAGTATCAAGCGAGTGTTTTCGCTGAATAAACGAATTCTTTAAGTAGAGATAAGTTTTGTAAGAAAGATTTTAACTGAATAAATTCATTACTAGTTGAGTATTCAAGAAGTTCGGTGTTTTAAATTCGATCATCCTAACATTATTTCAGATTAAACTCTGAACAGAATTAGGCTTCTGTAATAGGGATAGGAATAATTTCAGATTAAACTCAGAATTAGACTTCTGTAATAAGGATAGGAATAATTTCAGATTAAATTCTGAACAGAACTAAACTTCTGTAATATGGATACAAATAATTTCATATTAAACTCTGAACAGAATTAGTCTTCTGTAATAATTTCAGATTAAACTCTGAACAGAATGAGGCTTCTGTATGGAAGTTATACTCTGAATCAGATGAACTCTGAGCAGAGAATGGTGCTATCTACTTAATTTCGTCGGCTTTATATAACCGCTTGTTACGTACTCCTCAGGTACGTACGAGCTGACTCAGGAGATGGGGTGTGGGTTCAATCCAAAAAAAAAAGGTTATTAAGGGCGCCACGGGGTCTTTTGCGATTAGCAGGGTAGACTACGAAACCTGTTTTATAGGAATCCACTCATTCAAAAAAAAAGATAATAATATTTATTATATTTATTTTGCCTACGTTATAAGCCGTATCGCGGTACTTCCATATCGCCGCAAAGCATATCATATGGAAATCTAGAATTAAAAAAAAACCTTGCAAACTAACACTAACTACACTAAACCACTTAATCATTAAGTCGCCGTCGCCAACCAGTCTGTACTTATCAACGATAATTGAAAGGAAAAACAAATTGAGAACAAAAAAATTGACAAATTGAGAACAAAAAATAGGACACTTAGCTTTTAGTGAAGTTAACCATCCTTCCACGTGGTTTCCTAGTTTTCCGTCCAGTATCCAGATCCCCCTTCTTTTTTTTTGCGAACTCCTTTTTAAATTAAGTGCACTTTCATTTATTTATTTACTGTGCAATTAATTTTTTTTTTTGATGAAAAATAACTTTGTTACAACACCTTTTATTTTCACTCGCTGATAGATTAGAGAGGCCTGCTTGCATTTTGCGGAGCTGTTGTTGCCTCCTCTTCATGTCATTCTCGAATTTTCGAGAATTCGAACTTCCGCTTTTAACATTGCTGCCAATATTATATTTCGACCAATGCGCAGGTTAGTATTTATATAGTTGACACTGCTTCAATATTTTTTTGTTGTTGTTGCATTTTTAAATGATTTACACACTTATTGTTTATTTCACATAATTAACTTTCATTTATATTACAACCTTATATAGTTGTGAAATTAAAATTGCTTGTTTAAGTGTTTTGTTTTAGTAGCTTATAGCTATTTCGATATATATATATTACAAGTCTTTACTTATTTTGTTGTCAAGCTTTTGTTTTAATATTTACTTTGTTGGAGGCTTTAGCTCGTAAGGAGTTCTGGACTAACCTTTTTGTTTTCTATCTGATTTATATGTTTGCGACGTCATTACATATTTTTAAATATGTCTAAATCTCTTCACGGGGAGGAAGGTTCAACAACGCTCATCCGTTATAGCTACATTGATAGTTTTACTACAAGGCTAGTTGGTTGCGCGAGTACAAGATCAAAATACTTAGTAAAATTTAGTAGTTCAAACTCAAATTCGGGATTTTTAATAGAAAGTTAGTCTCCATACCTTTTTAGAGATGTGCAAATTTTACATTTACCTTAAACTTATATTAGAATCAAAAGACTAGAGTTAATACAATATTAACAATGTTATGAGTACTAAGAGATCAAAATCTATAAAACTAGAAATTCATGTACTTCTAACAGCCTAACTAAATTTAAATCAGAATGAGACGCTATTCTTGAGAAACGAAAAATATGTAGTACGAATATGAAAGCACCTCTTAACTCTATAAACAATTGGTACTTCTTATCTACTATCTTGTCGATGATTAGTCGCAGTGACGAGCAATGATGATTGGTGGCCATACAAAATATGTTGGTGAAATGCCAATATAAGATCTGCACTTGTCGTTCAAGAAACGTAACTACTATTCGTTGTCACTCTCTAACTAGAGTGAATGTATGTCGTAAGCGAGATTACGTAGACTTTCCCAATAAGCGAGGCTGAACGGATCTCCAAAATTCTGAAGTCATGGCTCGTTCCACAGAAGAAATTGAATCGGTTGTGAAAATTTTGTGGTTCTGGAAAGAGTTTGGCAGGAGCATCAAAAAACTTACAAACGCCACGCACAACATTAAGGACGCACACAAAATGATTTTGGAGGCGTAACACGCTGTAACCAGTTATGTCTTCTCGCCTTTTGGTGTTGCCCTAGTAACGCTTTTTTCAATTGCTGCTATTCTTACTAAGGCGAAGGCGAAACTGGCCGACTGGTGTTGTTTTTAATTTTTCATTTTATTAATTATTCTCTTTTTGATTGTTTGTAGATGCACAAATGACCCACGGCAGCCTTATCAGTTTTTTTGCTGTAGAAGGCCCGCTTCCATTTATTCCACTTGGTTTTCGTGGATGATGCTGTGAATAATTCGTGGGTTTTCAGATATGTATTTTATTCACAAGCTTATGCTTGGCACTTTGTGTTCCCGTTTTTTTTATTCTAGGGGTATCTACACAGGAGGATGAATATTGGAGATAGGAGCAGGAAGGTATTTCAGGGATTACTTATGTGTGGACTGAACATCCTCCCGCTTAAAAAAAATACAAATTTTGGGTTGTTGCTTTCTTTTTTTAAATCGATTACCTTATTGTGATGAACTATGCACATTTTTTTGTTCTTTCCTCTTCCACTTCAGAGTACTGTCCACAGGACGACTCCATCTAAAGGGTGCCTTGGTGTTCATATTCTGGAGCAGTTGTATTACGATGGGAGTTGCGTAAATGTGTCTAATTACATCTCTGGGATTTCTGACTTTGATCTCGTTGGTTTGAGATTAGCTGCTGGAGAATCTTAGTACTGCTTTGGCGGAGAAATTGGAAGATCCATATACTGTGAATCTCTCGTAGGACGTCTTCCTGGTCTTGTTTCATGTAGAGCTCCTAGCTTTTTTGGTTGCAATGTGCTTATTGTATTTGTTAGTTCTTGTGTAGCTGTTTTCTTTTTATAACTATGCTGTGCCTGAGTGTTTGTGGGCGTGTGGATTTAGATGTACGTGCTGCGTTTGCACGTTTGTTACTTGTTTCTTCACAAATATTTCCTTACAGGCTAAGCAGGGCAGCGATAGGTAGTCGTGGCTGTGTTGGAATACGAATTCCTGGACAATATTCCTTCGTTCTTGTCGTGAACTTGAAGCAGTCGTTGTATGTCAACACATTACGACCACAGGTCCACCAGTTGCTGAGCGTCCATGTCGTTTAGCAGGTGACAAACTTAAAGCAGCTCGCGATGAATTTGATTTCATGTTGAAACAAGGACTCATTCGCCCTTCCAATAGCCCATGGGCATCAACCCTCCATCTTGCTCGGAAGTATGGTGACTACAGCAAATTATACGCACAAACTATGCCTGATCGATACCCGATTGCGCACGTACAGGATGTTGCAGAACGTTTACATGGAAAGAACATTTTTAGCACATTGGATTTGATCCGAGCTTATGATCAAGTTCCTATAGCAGAGGAAGACATCGCCAAAACTGCAGTGATTACACCTTTTGGCCTTTTCGAGTTTGTTGTGATGCCTTTCGAACTAAGAAATGCCACACAAACTTTCCAGAGACTAATGGACAACAGTTTTAGAAAGACTCCACCAGAATGGTTTAACAATCAACAACAATAAGTGTCATTTCGAAAAACAAGGGGTAATTTATGTGGGCTTCATTATAAACGCTAATGGCTGCAAACTGCCTCCTGATCGAATAACAGCAATTGTCAACTACAAGAAACCGGAAACCTACGAAACTATCAAAGGCTGAGAAGTACTACAGTGTTTACGACAGGGAACTACTGGCGATATACTCCGCTATTAAATTTTTTAAATACGCGCTGTATGGTTGAAGTTTTGTTATCAAAACGGGTCATAAACCAATAATATTTGCTTCTCAACAAAAATTGGAGAAAGCTTCACGCAGGCAGCTTAGATGTCTTGATTTCATTTTTCATGTGACTAGGAACGAAAGCGATGTTGCTGATGCGCTTTCTCGTTTGAATGCGATCAGTATGCCTTCGACGGTGGACTCATTGGAACTACAAGAAGAACAAACTTAGGACGCCGAGTTGAATGATTTGCTTAATAATTCAATACCCCTGTGCTTGCAAAAACTTGTCACCGATTCTTCTGCATCTGTTTACTGTGACATATCATCATACCTCAACAGACTTTACATTCCAGCGGTTTTACGTAAAAAAGTTTTCTCTAATGTTCACGGGTTATCTCATTCTGGCGGGAACACCACTTTACAACAGCTCAAACAGAAGTCTGCCTGGCCTAGCATGAGAAGAGATGTGTTTCGGTGGACACGTACATATTCCGTTTGCCAACGGGCTAAACTTCAGAGACACCAGAGAAATCTTCCCAAAACATACCTGTAAATCTACGCTTCGATCACGTACTCCTAGACATAGGTATCATGATACAGGTACGTGGTACGATCACAGGATCGACAGGTTTTCACCATGGCCAGTAGTGGTCCCAATCAAGGAAATAACAGCGAATGCAACTGAGAATGCCTGCTACGGGACTCCAAAAACAATAACCACTGACCATGGCTCACAGTTTGAGTCTGCGCTCTTCAAAGCTTTAGCATAACTTATAGGAGCAGAACATGTACACATGTCCACCTATCACCCGGCTTCTAATGGAGCGATTGCACCGCACACTTAAGGAAGCCTTTATGTGTGACAGTGCTTCTTGGTTAGACATATTCCCCTACAGTTCTGCTAGGCTTAAGCTGTGCTACAAAGAGGATCTTCAAGCTTCAGCAGCTGAGTTTTTGTACGTTGTGCGGAGCACCCCTTCGCATTCCCGGAGAATTTTTCTCCGTCAGAAAATGAAACCTGATCCCAAAGTTTTCATCGAAAAATTCCGAGAACATTTGAGGGAAATCCGACTTAGAGCAACAAGTCATCATATTAAGCCAAATGTCTTCATCCTCAAGGACCTCTACATTTGCACGCTCGTTTTTGTTCGTACAGATGCTGTCAGAGCCACATTGGAACGCCCATACACTGGACCTCATCGAGTGATTCGAAGATTAGATGACTACGTTTTCAATATAGAAATAAATGGAAAGGAGACATCCATGTCTTCCGAGCGCACCAAACCCGCCTACATTAATAGAGATGAGAATTTGCTAAATCAGCAATCATCAGAACAACAATCAAGGAGTTATTTGAGTCAACTTTTACTTGCTTACTCCAGGATTCGTATCGAGCAAAATCAACAATCATCGGAGCAGCAATCAAGGCATATTTGCACTCAACCTTTGCGCACTTACCCCAGAATTCATAATGAGTTAAATTGTATTAACTCTTTAACACCTGACATCGTCAATGAGGAGGAGGTGCTTGTGGCGCCATCGTTATTTGCCGATAATTCTATTTGTGGCAGCATCGTCGTAAAAACATGAATTAATCATCTTTGACGCTTTAGCTGATGTTCGTACTTCTTAATTTCTCTCGTTTTCATCTTGGACCAAACATTAGCGTCCAAAAACATTGTAGCTCTTAAAACCTTTTTGTTAAATTAATATTAATAAATATTTATAGTGGTGTTATTTAAATAGTCTTTGTTTTATTGTCTATACCGGTGTTGAATACCCACAGAAGGATTGGATGTGCCGCCATCTCTTGATGCTGTTGTAGATTAAGTAGGGGTGGTTCTACTATGATGAGATTATATCGACCAGTAAGGAAATGTCCGGGAGTGAGAATATTGTAGTATGTTGGGTCGTTGGACAGAGGAGAGAGAGATCTGGCATTTAAGCATGCGATTTGAACTAGCTTTGCATCTTTGATTGTTTTATAGAGATGAACTTTGGTAGATTTTACGCCAGATTTCCATAAGCCTCCAAAGTGAGATGCTGCAGCAGGGTTGAAGTGCCAAGTTATACCTTCCTTGGCAAATTCGTTGGCTAAATTGACTGCGATTGCCCTCATTGATTTATCTAAATTTGATTATAAAATTTGATTCGCTCCTACGAAATTTGCTCCTTGATCCGAGTAAATGTGAGAGCAAAGGCCTCTCCGTGGACAAATCGCTTGAGGGCAACGAGGAAAGCTGGTGTTAATAAGTCAGAGACGAAATCTATGTGTATGGCCTTGGAGGCTGCTATATATATATATATAGTCTCATATTATGTACATTAGGTCCCTCTTCTTATATTAGCTATAGCCTGGTCAGTTTCGCCTGAATCTTTGACGTAAATAAACATTGAAGTACCAATGATATAAGAAGAAGAGTTACAATTATTCCTTGAACACCACCTGGCGACGAGGATTATTGTGTGATATTAAGTGATTGAGTGATATTAAGTCATAAAAAAAATGGCGGAAATTGTTAAATGTCCGAAAAAGCAAATAGTAATAAAGTGAAGCAAAAGCCTACAGTCATCATGCAAAATTTTATTGTGGGGCACAAGGACCCATTTGTGTTAGGAAACGATTTCACCGAGAATGAAATGCGCTTACAGGAATTTTATATTGCGAACGACTTGAGTGAGAACAAAAAGGGATCGTTGTTCATAACTTATATTGGTGCAGATGCATACTCAATACTGCGAAAACTATGTTCACCAGTTGATGATCTATCTATCAAATCATACAATGAACTGGTAGAAACTCTTATGAAGTACTTTGAACCATCTGCTAACTAGATTAGTGAATCGTATAAATTTTATAAAACAGTACAAGGTGAACAGTCCATTGTCGAGTATATTGTTAAATTAAAGTCACTCGCACAGATGTGTAATTGTGGTGAAAATTTGCAAAGAGCTTTAAGAGGCAAGCTCCTTAGTGGTATGAGGGATAGCCAATTACGTTCAAAATTTTTAAAAGAAAGTTGTTAACATTTGGGCATTCTTTCATGATCCAGATATTTCACAAGCAAAATAAATATTCTAAACAATTTCACTTTCTCACGATGTTCATTTTTTTGTAATTCTTTTATTGCAAACAAGCAGCATAAATGCAACACAAACACTTCTGACCAGTTGCAGTGCTTGAGCAGCTCACATTACGTCTGGCCATTCAACACCCTCAAGGTAAAATTTCTTGACTTCTATCTAGGCTTGAACTATGCGCAGCGAAGCTGGCAGCACAATTAGCTAATCGAATCAAAAGAGATCTAAATTGAAACGATGAGACTATACACTTCTGGACAGACTCGGAAATCGTCCTCGCATGGATAAGTTCATCCTCTTCCTCACTTCACACCTTTGTGGCTAATCGAGTGGCTGCAATCCAGCGAATTTTCGGGCCGCAGCAATGGCGTCATGTCAGCTCAAAACACAACCCGGCCGACATTCTATCTAGGGGCATAAGCCCAGAGAGGTTGTGTACATGCAAGCTGTGGTTTTATGGGCCGCTTTTCCTTCATGGGGGCGAAGAAATATGGCGCAGTCCTTATACAAAGAAGCCACTTGACAACGATCCAGAGAGACGGCGTTGCACTGCAACAACAATAACCACAGACGACTCGGAGCACTTCATTAATTCAATTAATCATCAAAATTCCTTTTTTAAGCTTCAGAGAATCATAAAATACATTCTTCGATTCATGGCACATGCGAGACAGACTAACCAAGGAACAACAAAAAAGAGGAACTTGATGAAGCAGAAACTATCATCACAAAACTAATGCAGAAACAAGAATTCAAAGAGGACTTCCAACACCTGGAGCAGTTGGGAGAAGTAGCCCGAAACAGTTCACTCATCAGCCTCACACCCTTTATTGACGAAAAAGGAATCATTAGAGTGGGGGGAAGATTGGAAGAATCTCAGTTATCATACAACGCCAAGCATCCAGTGTTGTTGCCACCGTCACACCAGTTTACTAAATTATTGATCAATGATATTCACAAATCGGATTATCACGTGGGACCCCATGCCTTTCTCTCAATAACCAGGCAGAAATTCTAGCCTCTGAAGGGCAAAACACGTGCACGCTCAGTAGTTCAGCACTGTGTTCAGTGTGCCAAACCAAAATTTTTGTCACAACTAATGGGCAACTTACCTCCAGATAGAGTACAACCAGCACGCCCCTTCAGAAATGTTGGTGTCGACTTCTGCGGACCAATGTACACTCACTTCAAGATTAGAGGAAAAAGACCACAGAAGTCATACATAGTCGTTTTTTGCTGCTTCACAACAAAAGCAACACACTTTGAGGTAGTCAGTGATTTATCATCAGAAGGCTTCATAGGGGCCCTGAAACGTTTCATAGGGCGAAGAGGTCATTGCAAGACCATATACTGCGACAACGCCACCAACTTCGTGGGCGCCAAGAATAAACTTGAGGAAGTGAAAGACATAATTGCTTCCGATAAAGAAAGAGAAACCATAATTACGGCATGCAGCAGGGATCGACTTTCGTTTCATCCCCCCTAGGGCTCCGCATTTTGGTGGACTGTGGGAAGCGGCCGTGAAATCTGCTAAAAACCTTCTACAGAAAGTACTAGCAGCCGCATCGCTCACTTATGAAGAGCTGGAACCTGTGATCATAGAAATTGAAGCAATTCTAAATTCCAGACCAATAACTGCAATGTCGTCAGATCCCAACGATTTAACAGCCTTAACACCCGGGCACTTCCTCATTGACGAACCATTGACCAGTTCAATCGATCCCCGAGCACAACCTCAGAATGTAAATTTGCTGACGCGTTGGAAACTTGTGTCGTACATCAAAAATCAGTTCTGGCAGCGGTGGTCCAATGAATATCTAAATCAGTTATAACACAGATATAAGTGGAAGCAAAAATGTCAGAATATTAGGGCTGGAGATATGGTCATCATAAAAGAAGATAATACTCCTCCCTTAAAATGGCCACTAGGACGAGTGATCAACGTCATCAAAGGGACCGACGGACTCGTACGAGTAGCAGATATCAGAACCTCCAGCGGAACGCTTCGACGAGCCATACACAGATTAGCACCACTGGCTGTAGAGAAGGGGATCTCTGACAATGAAGTTGTGCCTTTCTTGTGCCCACAACACGAAAGCAACTCCACTGAATTCTCCAGAAACGGGACCCGACATAACTCCAAAGGGGATGAAAATGTGACTAACTACCCTCGGAAGAAACAACGTCAGTCATTTGGCACTGCATTAGTCACGCTACTACTCACATGCCTAATCTTACCGACAGCCAAGGGATCGCCAGTCACAATAACGCCCTTCAAAACTCGACCTGGTATATACTTTGAAAATCTAGGAGTGACCAACATATTTTCCACCGAATGGCATCTCATCGCGTATTATGACATGGACCCTTACTGGAAGGAGTTTTCTGCCTTTAGCAACTGCATTAAACAACTGGACCACCTATGTAATTCTATGGATGAAGGAGAACTATGCCTTCGAACAACTAATCAATTCAAATACCTTTAGGAGGAGCTATCCAAGGGGTACGAATTACTAACACCTCCCATTGACAGAAAACGATCGAAGAGAGGAGCCCTAAACATCGTGGGCAATGTACCAAACACTCTCTTTGGGGTGCTTGACTCAGAATACGCAGAGAGGATGTCCCAAACCATCGACCTCATAAAAAATCAAGCACCTATGCAACAACAAACATCACGAAAACAGAAGGAGGAACGATAAGCAAGCAACCCCACGAGCTTGAACTCCACATCGATCAGATCAATAAGGCAATTAATGGCATCAGAGAAGAGATGTTTCAAGAATGGCTGAACAACTTGTTCATTTCAGTAGGAATTCACAAACTATGTTAACAGCATCGAATATCCTCAGAATTCAACATTCTATATTGGATGTCCTCATCCAGACTCATCAAGGCAAAATCAGCCCACGCTTGATCTCTCCGGCGCAATTGCAAGGGGAACTAGTGTACATAAAAAATAACCTCCCCTCTTCATTGGGGCTCCCTACCACACAAGATGAAGTACTGAAACAGTATCGTCTCATGAGCATCGAAGGCAGGGTAGTAGGCAGACACATCATCTTGAGAATGAGGTTCCCACTACTAACAACGGACGAATTTGAACTAATTAAGCTGACACCGGTCCCAGTATTAGTCAACGATACTGCCGTCGCCATAAGGCCATCACATCCATATTGGATTATCAACTTGCATCGAGATTTGTATTACCCCCTCACAGAGCAAGAGTTAATGTCCTGCATTTCCATCAGGGAAGAGAAACATCTCTGCAGACAAACGCATCCCACATACCATAAGGGCTCCATCATTAGCAACTGTGAGGTGAGCCTTATCAATCACCTAGCTCAGCCTGGCTCTTGCCAAATTATGAGGACAGAAAGCGGACCACACTGGATCCTGCTCCACAATGTCAATCAGTGGATTTATGTTTTGGGTCAGAAAACCACAATCAACATTGTATGCGGCGACAACGTTACCGAAGACACAATTGACGGATCCGGAATTCTTAAAATTCAAGAAGATTGTGTCATGTGTTTTATTGCAAACAAGCAGCATAAATGCAACACAAAAACTTCTGACCAGTTGCAGTGCTTGAGCAGCTTACATTACGTCTGGCCATTCAACATCCTCAAGGTAAAATTTCTTGACTTCCATCTAGTATATTCGTGAAAAATTTATTTCCCAGGGAGGAAAATATTGCATGCTAAGCTTTTTCAATGGATTTAGCTAAGTTAGGATAAGATCGCAGGTAAGAGTTTTTTTGTTATATAAAAAATGTGAATTATTGGAATAAAGCTAGTTGCGTTGAGTAATTTTGGAAGAAACAAGCCTATTTTTCTTTTCTCTTGGTGAGGCTGCCGAGAGCATAATCATCCAAAACAACTGGAGTATCAGTACAAGTACTGTTTGCTCCCACAACAAAATCACGGTACAAGCACCTTTGATTTGATTCATACCAAAATAAGCATTTTGGTAATCTTCGTTATCTCAACACAGCGAGTATTAGTACAAGCACTAATTACTCTATCAACAAGACCACGGTTGAAGCACCGTAGGTCCTCTCTAAAGATCGACGCACACAAGTCAAGGCAAAAGAGTCTTGGCTCGTCAAAAGTAATCTCACATTTAAAAGTGCTAGTGAAATAGTAATAAATTGGGAAATGGCTGAGAGCTAAAATCGAGAAATGTTATCTAAGTCGGATACATATAACACTTTTGCAATAAAATCAAAGAGTCAAAGTCACGGGCTCTATACAAGAAAAAATGCGATTCATCAGAAGTCAAACCAGAAAGTAAATAAGTCTAGTAATAGTTGCTATCGTTGTGGTCAACAACGCGATGCTAATACATGTCCAGCATTTAACTGGGAATGCTTCAAGAGTCACAGGAAAGTAAAGTTATTTTCTTGCTCTCAAATGTATTTATCAGTTAAGGGGTCAGAAATACAATGTCTGGGAAAAATTATGGTTGCGTTGAAATGTTTGGACGGAAATCATGAGCATCAGTTGAAACTTCTCGTGATTAAGAGACAAAAATATTTTAAACCATTATTGGGTCGGACCTGGTTGGACATCCTCTATCGTAAATGGCGAGAATTTTTCACTTGTAAAGATAAAATAAAAGCGGTAAATAGCAAATATTATGTACCTTCAAGTTATATAAAAAAAACATTTCCAAAACTTTTTGATAATTCAGCTAATCAAAGTATATAAAATTTTGAAACAAATATTGTCATAAAATGTGATAGTCCACCGATTTTTCAGAAAGCATATGTTGTACCATTTAAGTTGCGTGCGCAACTTGAAAAGAATGTGTGATGAAGGAATGTTATGTCCAGTCAAATAAAGTCGATACGCGTCACCTATAGCTATCGTTTCAAAGCCGGGAAAAAATATTTGAATTTACATTGATTGTAATGTCACCATCAATAAATATATTGAAACGGAACATTATCCCCTTCTGAGAGCCGCCGCTATTTTTGTCACTTTGGCAAACTGTAAAATATTTTACGTATTAGACTTCTCAGGAGCATATCAATAACTCAAGGTTGCAGAAATTTCCCAAGAATACCTAACCATCAACACACATAAACGGCTCTAAATATACTCGTCTACCCTTTGGTGTAAATAGTGCACCGCCGATATTCCAGTCTATCATGGATCAAGTCTTGTTAGGAATTCCCAGTGTTGCTTGTTACCTGGACGACATCATTGGGGGAGGATCGGATTACGAGAGCTGTAAAAGTACACTTTTTCAGGTTCTCAAACAGCTAAATGAGCATTATGTAAATATTAACCAAAAAAAATGCAAATTTTTCGATTCCCAAGTAGAATATTAAGTCATATTGTCAAAAATTCGGGTATTCGTCTAAACCCAGACAAAGTCAAAGCCATAACAGATGCACCTATTAGAGATGCATTTACAGTCATATCTAGGTCTTATCAATTATTACGGCAATTTTGTGCGCAATTTGTCGACTAAACTAAAGGATTTATATTATTTAGTAAATAAAAATATAAAGTTTAAATGGACAAATCAGCAACAAAAGTACTTTGAAAAATCAAAACTGCTAATCTGCGAAGAAAGTATTTTATAAATGTATGATACAAAAAAGCCTATTGTCTTGTCATGCGATGCTATTCCATACGGCGTCGGTACTGTACTACCCATAGTATAAATGGGAAAGATAATCCAATCTTATATGCGTATAGTACACTTTCACCTGGAGAAAAAAATATCCACAGGTACATCGTGAAGCTTGGGTTAAAGAAATTTCTTAAATACATTTATGGGCATAATTTCACATTATGCACCGATAATCAAGACTTAACCGTAATTTTTAATCCAAAAAAGGGTATCTCAAATATTGCTACGTCAAGATTGCAACGGTGGGCAGTCATATAAATATAATATTAAGTTTCGACCTTCAAAAGAAATGTCAGTCACAGATGCTCTTTTACGACTACCACTAAACGAGTCTACAAATGTTTTGTAAATAAAGATAAAGTAAAAGAAAGCATAAAAAAATTAAGATTTTGTCATATGTATACTACCTTATAAAACATGAATGACATGCAAAAATACAGCCAGAAATTAAGCATTTTTACCAAATTCGAAACTCGTCATTATCCACAAGTGATGGTTGTCTTTACTATCGTGAACGTCTAGTAATACCCTTGAGTCTACAAAATGATGTTTTAAAGATCCTTCACGGTAATCACGATAGTCAGAATAAAGATGGTATGATGAAGCTGTTTGGTGGACAAATTTTGACAAAAGTCTCGAAGATTATGTAAAAAGGTTCCCCGTATATCAATATACAAGTAAATTCCAGCGTGAACATATTAACACAAAATGGCCATTATGTTACAGCCATTTAAAAGATTACATTTCTTCTAAGAAAAAAAACTATCTGATAATAGTTGATGCGTATAGTATTGGCGTACATATCCTTTCAAAAACATATGCAAGTAACATTTGTTATAATCTTAAAAGTTTCTTTAAATTTTTTGGATTTCCAGGTCAAATAGTGTCCGATAATGGACCACCATTTAATTCTTCGGAATTTATATCCTTTAGAAAATCGAACATACAAGTATTAAAATCTCCATATTATCATCCACAAATCAATGGATTAGTGGAAAGAGGTGTCAAAACAATAAAATCAAGCTTAAAAAAATATCTTCTAGATCCTACATTGAAATCTAAGAGCAATCACGAGAAGACTGAAACTATTTTGCAGTTTTATAATCACACACCGTCTACGGTAACAAAGCGGACACCCGCAAGCATGATTTTTCCTTACCCCCCTAGAACGATTATGAATTCGTTAAGTAAAAATGTGAATATTGTAGATAAAAAAAAATAAATGAAAAGTTTAACAATACCATAGAACTAATCACAAATGCACCAAATGTAGAACAATAAAAAAATAATATATACAAAATTAATGAAAAAACTAAAAATACAATTAGAATGGAAAAACTTTTTAAGGTGGGAGAGACAGGATTTTGTAAAATGGAAAACGGCAACAGTTTTAAACGTAATAAGTCCACTAACATATCTTCTAAATCTTGACAATAGTATCAAATACGTTCATAAAAAACAGCTAAGACGATCATATTTATTTGATGAAGTTCACCCTGTTATACACAAAAATGAAATTGTTGAAATTCCGAAAGAGCAACTTCCGCCTCCACCTACTACTAGTAAATCTAGCGATAACACAAGATGAAGCACAAATTGTTAGACGAACGAAGAGATATCGAAAACCCCCACAAAGCCTAACCTATAATATTTGAGTTAAGAATATGAAATGAAGAAAAGGTTATAAAACTTAAGTTATTGAAAATGAAATTGAAATTATACAAAATAAAAATTAAAATTTAGTCACAAAAAAAAGCAGAAATAAAAGAGGAGGTAGTTGCTATATATACATATATATATTCTCTTTCTCATACTATGTACATTAGGTCGCTCTTCTTATATTAGCTTTAGTCTGGTAAGTTTCGCCTGAACCACTGAGTTTTAATTATCCCTTGAACACCACCAGACAGAACAGTGGCCAAGCAAACGAATTGAGCTTTCGTTAACTTTGTTCTCATATCAAGCGGGCCTGCGTAATCTACCCCAGCGTGCTGGAAGGGTAGGGATATATTAACTCTTGCTAAGTGCAGAGAACTCATTAACTGAAATCTGGGGCTCGCATTGAATTGAAACCAGTCAACACATTTATAGATATTGCGGAAAAATCCTCGAGAATCTTCCAAAACCCTCGAGAATACTTCCCAAGCCATGAAACAGAAATCTATATGTATGCGTTCGGAGTCCGTTTTCTAAAATGTTCTATATTGATACTTATGTAAAAGAGCCAAACATTTACTTTATATATGCCATAGAGCCTAAAGTACTATCTACACAGGAAAATAGTCTTCTAGTAATTTAAAGCTTGGTTCCTTACCTTCCCAATGCCTACACTTCCTATATACCTTACTTAACAAAATAATAAAATAGTTTTGATTAAAAAGTAACCTTACCATTTTACGCTCAATACAGCTCAGCTGAGTGATAATTGCATTTGTGTATGCGCAGCCGGAGTCCGAATTGGTAGGCAGCTACATTCGATGTCGTCAGCCCACGGCATCCCATGACGGCACAGCGACATTACACAGATTACTCAGCTGAAATCGACATTAGTCGTATCGTAACTTCTATATATAGCAAACAAATCGGAGAAACTTCGAGCTATAAACAATGCATCTATTTCGAATTCTCGAACATTTCGGCATGCTTGAAAACGCCGTACATGGTAATGTTAGGATGATCGAAATTGAAAACACCGAACTTCTTATATACTCATCTAGTAACGAATATATTCATTTAAAATCTTTCTTACAAAACTTATCTCTACTTAAAGAATTCGTTTATTCAGCGAAAATACTCGCTTGATACTTTAGATTCTAATTTGTCATGCTGTAGCATCAGCACAAATTTAAGAGTAAATAAAGTGCCCAGACGAGTCTGTGGGCGACAAGCTAAGCGTTATTTATATAAACAACGAATAATTTCTTAAGGGCTATACATTGATATGGTTACATATTGTTAGGGTTATACATTGTTAGGGTTATACATTGAGTTGTACATAACACCTTCCCCTTAAACGGAAGATTAGGAAAAGTATCTAATCTGCTGTAGAAAATCCTTGCATGACGTCATCGTTGGAAGTATATATAGATCGCCTACCGGACACTGAGAATGCGAAACGGCGCGGCTAGCAGGTTCCAATCGTCTGTCGAAAGACTCATGAGCAATAGGGCGCAGAAGGCTTCCTTCATCCCGGATTGAAGACATCGCCATAGACACTGGAACGGGATCAGTCGCATATCGCTGCAGAGTAAAGCAGTGGTTGTATATATTCACTAGGCAGCCAGTCGACTCGCCTCTGCCTTGATTATTTCTTGGACAGCATAACAGCCTCAGGATAGTGTAAAGTCCCATGCAGGAAAAGGCTTTATGGAGAAAGAAGACTCCGAGAATCAGCCCTATAAGTTGCATCGCGATGACATACTATTGACCGTGTTTAACTATGCGTGGCTGGTTTATCAGGTTTTCAACGTGATCCTTGAGAATGTCAAGTCGGTGCGATGCCTGCTTCAAGTCATCCAATCGAGCATTTGTGACGTGAATCGGTGAAAGAAAAAGGCTGTGATTGCTTTTATTAGCGTTATTTTTGAAACAACAGTCATCTTCTAAAATGTTGACTTCAGGAATGATGTTTCGATAAGTCGCAGTGATTTTTCTAAGGGTCAATAATTAACTTAACTTAGAATAGGCGCGACATCCTTCCTTTAGTGTTAACACTCCAGTCTCTTGAAGTCTCTTGAATGATCTGATCGAAAATTTCGGTTTCCGGACAATCAATTGTGATTCTATCGTGATTACTTAGGACGACAATATATTGATTGTATTTAAGAGGGTGCCATATCTCGATAGTTCCTGTGACCATGTGAGTCCTACAGGTTTTGGGGATCGTCCTGGTTGACGAAGTTAGAAGTGTATTTTCGCATAGTGGTTTTTCACGTGTAGCATGAAGAAGATGAATTTCGCAAATTAGGTCATCGTCAGTTAGTTACTGACATGGCTGGAAATCTTTGAGTTGCACATATTGCATTTTATTACTTAAAATTGCGATATAAGGATACATAGGTTCTATAAAGGCATATACGGAGGAATTTTTGGAAATAGGTAATGGGAATAACCTATTATATTAAGCAACTGGTTCTTAACTAGAAGAATATGGATAACGAAAACAAGTTTTCCATCCTGATAATAAACTTTTAACTCAGATAAATCTAATAATTTATATGCATTATCATAACCTAAAGGTAAAGGAAAAGTTTTACCATCTTTCAATCATCTTACTTTACTATTTATTTCGTTAATAAATTGTTTGGGCGTAATTAATGTTGGATGTAATATGTTGGTTTGTTGTGAGAGCTAGTCTCGGACGTGGGAGGGAGTGCCGGTTTATAATGGACAACTCAGTCGTTTTAAAATTCAAATATAAAATTTATTAAATTTCAACAGCTTAAAACTAAATATCACAGTAATTCATTTAAAAGAAAAATTCACAACTACAAACTACTATACCATTCAAGAAACTTCAAGCAAAAAAATAAAAGTAAAAAAAAGTAATAAAAACGGCAAATTAAAATTGAAATTGAGAGAGCTCCTGCTCAGGCGCTGCCTCGTTCTGAAAAAGGGAGAGAAGATCAGAATTATTATCTGTCTTCAAAACAAAGAAAAATGGAATATATTGATGCTGCTAGTACGTGAGGGCAGCAAAATGCTATAGTCAGAAAACGAGTCAGATTAGTCTCTGACAGCATTCTGCGCGTGCGCAGAAGTGTAGCAAAAGCTACTACAAAGAAAGAGCGCAGATTAATCTCTGCGTCAGAATTATTCTTCTGTAAATGTGAACAGCACATGTAGCAGATTAATCTCTGTAGCAGAATTATTCTTCTGCTTAGATGTGGACAGGAGATAATGCAGATTAATCTCTGCGCAGAATTAAACTTCTGCTTAGGTATGGGGCAGAATATTGCAGAATAATCTCTGCGCAGAATTAAACTTCTGCTTAGGTGTGGGACGGAATGTTGCAGATTAATCTCTGCGCAGAATTAAACTTCTGCTTAGGTGTGGGACGGAATATTGGAAATGATAGGACTTTCAGATTAATCTCTGAAATATAGAATTAATCTTCCATAATGAGGTTGGAAATATTATTCTTGTCACTCGGATTAGTCTCCGAATCAGATGAGCTCTGAACCAAGAATGATTTTCTTCTGCCGCTCGTCGGCTTTATATAGCCGCCGTATCCAGTTATGAGCTCTCGCCTCTCGGTGCTGCCGTAGTGACGTTTGTTGAATTTGATGACTGCGGCGAAATCAAATAATTTGACGTAATGTCATTTAATAACATTGCAGAAAATGTAAATATACGGACATAAGCGGATTATAGGTGAGTTTGTACTATTTTTGTATATTTATTTATTATTGATTGGGTTTGATTTTTTGTTTTTAGGAAGAATGATGTCCAGATCTTTACAGGAGGTATTGTAGGTGGTAATAGTTCGGTATTAGATAAGTATCCTCATATTTTATATTCTTGGAAAAAAGATTCTTTGTGTTTTTGTTTTTATCTGTTTAGGAGATATTCGTTGTGGGAAGGTACTACATCGGTGGACTGAACATCCTCCCGCCTCAAAAAAAGAAAATTGTAGAGTTTTAGAAATAAACTTACATTTTTTTATGAAAGATGTGCAATTTTTCCCTTTTCCTTCTCATCTTTATTTCCACGCCTTCAAGAAGATCCCATTTAAAGAATTTTTTGGCCCTTTTAATTTTATTCCAGGGTGAGTGCGTTGCTTCAAGTAGTTTAATCACAATTGGAGTGGCAATAATTTTTCCGACTAAGTCGTGTGGAATTCCTGAATGAAGTGTCATTATGAAAAATGCCAGCATTATCTTGGAGGATTGATAAGAGGATCCAGAAACTGTGCTGGTGCTGGTGCCACATACAACTTACCGCTAGCCAGCCAACATTCCAGGCACGCAACTGTAATTCCCCTAGCTGTAAAGCATCACGCGATATCATCACGCAATGCATTACAGTCAGCCCGCCCGAAAGAAATTCCAAAAAAACTGCCGCCGACAAGATACGAGATTTGTGCGAAGAAAAGTGCAGGTCGGTCGGTTGCTTGCACGGGGGAACGGCTGTAATGTAGGCAGACAGCGGGCAATCGACAATCGACGTGTTAAGGCAGCTGCTTGCGCGAGTTAGTGCTGAAAAATTAAAAGAAATCAGTTTTTGTAAATTACCTGTGACTTAGTGATGAAAAAAATCAAAAGAAATTAGTTTTTGTAAATTACCTGCGACTTAGTGCTGAAAAAATCAAAAGAAATTAGTTTGATAAATTACCTGCTGACGTCGTAACAGCACTATTTACATGAAAAGTGAAATATTAGTTATATTAGTGATAAAACTGAATTTCGCTAAATTACCTGCTGATTGCAGAGACATCGGGACAGCGTTATTTACCTGAAAAGTGGAGTATTAATATATTAATGATAGAAATTATGTTTGATAAATTACCTGCTGACGTCGCAACAGCACTATTTACCTGAAAAGTGAAATATGAGTCAAATTAGTGATAAGAATTATTTTTGATAATTTCCTGCTGTTTGCAAAGACGTCGTAACAGCACTATTTACCTGAAAAGTGAAATATTAGCTATATTAGTGATAAGAAATATTTTTGATAATTACCTGCTGATTGCAGAGACTCCATAACCACATTATTTACCTGAAAAAAATGGGTTATTGCTTCTATTATTGATAGATATTATTTTTGATAAATTACCTGCAGATTACAGAGACGTTGTAACAGCACTATTTACATGAAAACTGAAATATTAGTTATATTAGTGATAAGAATTATTTTTGATAAATTACCTGCTGATCGCAGAGACTCCATAACTACAATATCTACCTAAAAGTGGGACTTTAGTTATATTAGTGATAGAAATAATTTTGTTAATTATCTCTTGATTGCAGGGACATCGTAACAGCATTATTACCTCAAAAGTGGGATATCAGTGGTATTAGTGATAAAGATTATTGTTTGTTTTCATAAAGTGCCTGCGATTGCAGAGACCCCATAACCGCATTAGTTACCTGGAAAGTGGATTATTAGTTATATTAGTTATAAAAAAATAAATTTTGCTAAATTACCTGCTGATTGCAGAGACACCATTACCGCATTATTTACCTGAAAAGTGGACTATCAGTTATATAGTGATAAAAAAAAGGAAAAAAAAAATTATTGTTGAAAAATTACCTGCTGATTACAGACACGCCATTGCAGTATCTCTGACCTTAATGTGTAAAGGAAAGGTTCTCATGCTATTCACCCCATTGGGGCTTCCGATTTAGTGGCCCCAGCATTAACGTTAGCAAATGTATATGTACCAGATCTGTAGCAATTAAGTATAAAAAAGAAACAGGTCAACGTACCCAATGAAATAAATAAAAAGAAGTCAATGTACCCAATGAAATAAAAAAAAGAGGTCAATGTACCCAATGATATACAATTAAAAAAGACGTCAATGTACCCAAAATATCGACGAAATTTCTTACCTGGAGAAAGGCGTAAGATTGTGCACCCTATCAACAGTGTTCCAGTTCAGCGAGGGATTGGTTTTGGCTACCAACGCATAGCATCCAGGTATCGTATCTAGCTAAGTTCATTATTGATATATTTTTGTTCTTGTATTTGCATTCATGATCACATTTGAATTCTATATATATATTTCTTTGTTTATTATATTCATACCTATATACATTAATTCTAGAACAGTTAGTAGGGTCTTGGTCTAGAATAAGGTTGTTAGCAACTAGCTTTCATTGTAAAGTACAACGAGGTGAACTAGCTGCGACGGGAGTAATTGTTAGAGCATTAAATGAGCAAGGGTCATAAGCTCGAATACATATGTATACCTAAAAAGAAAGGGGAACTTTTGTTTTTTGTTTGTTCCCGCCTTCTCCTTTATATATCTTCCTTTTTTTTATCTCCATCATACACGGTGAACACGTCGAAACGTCTTGCTGCTGTGTTTTTTTTGTGTGTTCTTTTGGTGCGGATCTCACGTACAACTCTATTGAATTGTGCAGATAAACATACCCATTAGGGGCGGAGGATGATGGACATCGTGGAGGATACCGTAATGTAACACACAAACACCAGATGGGGCTGAGCATTTTGATACGGCTTTGGAGGCTTAGCCAGGGTGGACGGGTGTGATTGGACCCAATATTACCCAAAGCCGGGGTCTCAACAACATCGGAGACCCCTCTCAGCTCTCTCACTCTCTCTAAATCGTTCATCTGCCAGCGTTGAAAACTCGCCGGGTGAATTAGTACTTGTTCGGCGTTGCTGAGGTCTTCTGTTCTTCTCTTCTTACAGCATTCAATCATAGAAATTTTGGTTTTTTTCCAGCCTTTCAGGTACCACCAGAAGGCGGAAGCCCATATAGATTTTTTATTTGTCTGTCCGTCCGTCTACAGTCACACATACCAGCTCTTTTCTTTACTGTCCGTCCGCCTGTCTGGTCTATCTTCGTATTTGTGCACAGCTTAACAAGCATTGAAGGGATATGGGTAGCAAGGACTCCCCCTAGTCGACTGATCGCTGGCGGCAATTGCTGTGCAGCCACCCTCGCATATCCTGGATATGATTTTTAGAGCAAGGAGGTGTCGGATGCAGTATCCATCTATATCCAGGTAAGAGTGGATGTAGGTGGATCTGTCTACTGACAAGCTCTTCCTTACAAATGGCGCCCAATATTACCCAAAGCCGGGGTCTCAACAATATCGGATACCCCTCTCAGCTCTCTCACTCTCTCTCAATCGTTCATCTGCCAGCGTTGAAAGCTCTCCGGGTGAATTAGTACTTGTTCGGCGTTGCTGAGATCTTCTGTTCTTCTCTTCTTACAGCATTCAATCATATAAATTTTGGTTTTTTTTCAACCTTTCAGGTACCACCAGAAGGAGGAAGCCCATATAGGTCTTTTTTTTCTGTCCGTCCGTCTGCAGTCACACATACCAGCTCTTTTCTTTACTGTGCGTCCGTCTGTCTGGTCTATCTTCATATTTGTGCACAGCTTAACAAGCATTGAAGGGATGTGGGTGGCAAGGACTCCCCCAAGCCGACTGATCGCTAGCAGCAATTGCTGTGCAGCCACCCTTGCATATCCTGTTCCTATTGTTATTATCATAAGCAGATTTTCTTTGTCTCCATATAAAGTCTCATTATTTTAAAGTAAAGTTCTTTCGGATGCGCACTCAAGCGATTTCGTTTAATCCAGAGCGGTCTAATTGAGAGTTTCACTATCTATTAGCACGGCTTGCTTGATAGCAAATTGCCTTCGGCCAAGTCTAAGTTAATTTCATCACTACATTTAACATTCTCCTTTGTTAAAGTGCTCATCTCCTCGGCAGCAAGCGAGTCTTGTGCGCGAGGTGTACCACCTTTGAAGCCATGCTTCGGCTCGTGGACGCCGAGGTGACGACCACTTGACAGTTTTATCTGCATGACGAGCTGGTCAGCTGAACCAAACTTGGCAAGCTGTTGAACGACGTTCATCTTGAGATTCTTGTCCTTGTCTGGGCATTGGAGTCAGCTTACCGGCTGCAGTGTGGAACCTAGCACCAGGGTTTTTTTTTCAAACCCATCTTCCCTTATCATAAAGTTCTATAATTCCTCTTGATGTGGAAGTGTGAGTTGTTCGGCTCGCACTGGTCAGTCAGCGTTGTATGCGATGCATACGTTTTTGAAATTAGTTCCGGTTACATCTGCTGGTTCCAGGGAGAAGCCAGTATATCATCAAATTTCTGTGTTGTTTCGGGCTTTGAGCCATTTTATTTTTGAGTTTTGTAACGCTGCCTTGAGGTTTGTATTGTCACAATTGGCATACATAAGCATTCATTTTTTTTTCTGCTTGCTGACTATTTTGAGATATTTATACATACAATCGGCTACTGCTTCTCTCGTGAGTACTGGCAGCCACTGAATTGCAGACAACTCACATCCGGCTTTGATTTCAGCTTCACTCCCCTGCCATATTTTCTGATTTTTATCCTTGGAAAAAGAGTGTTCGTCCTGATCATCTGAACATGGGATGGTAGCCCTTCAGGCGCCTGTCCTACAATTTTATTATCTTCTACAAGGGGTAGCTCACAGTATGGACTGATCGAAGTGCATAGATGAACAATATTCGGCAGCGAGTAGAGAGAGAGAGAGAGATAGTTTTTTTTGTCCAGCTGGGCTGGAGAATAGGATTTTTTTTTGTGTTGTTGTGTCCTTCCGCGTTGATCCGTCATGCCGAGACCCCCTTTCTTAAATGAAGAACGTCAGTAATACACATAGTATAAATAAATTGCACATAGTATAAATAAATTGCTTGTGTAGGACACGCAGAACGTATAATCGCAAATCAGAGCAGTGTTCTCCTTTAATCGTATTGGCACAATTTTCGTAGGAATTACTTTTGTCATTATTATAAACGCATTTTTTTTATATATATACCTGGTACCATTTTCGGCATTTTCGGAATTATCTTCTGCATTAGCATAAACGCATTTATATAATCTTTTTTGTTTGTTTTCTTTTTCACATACATGCTTGGAACAGTTTTCAGGTGATTATTCTCTTTCATTAGTATAGACACGCTTTTTTGTTATAAGTTTTATTTGGCACAATTTCCGTTTGAATTATCACGACATTAGTATAGACGCATTGTTTTGTATGTTAGGCTTACTTGGCACAGTTTCCAGCTGAATTAGCTGCAGCACTAGTACAAACGCATTTATTTTTCTTTTATTTATACTTTTGGCACAATTTTTGTGGGCATCATCTTTGGCCTTATGATAAAGGCATTGTGGTTTTTTATATATACATAGATATTTGGCACAATTTCCAGCTGCAGTATCTTCGATATACGTTAAACGCTCTTTGGTTTTTTTTTTTTGCTTGGCGGAATTTTCACTTGAATTATCGCGAATATTCACATCATTGTTTCCCTATCGTATTTGGTACAATCTTCAGTTGAACTTCTCTTAGCATTACTATAGACGCGTCCTTTTATTAAAATATTCAGTATAATTCTCGGGTGAATTTGTTTTTGATATCAACACCAGAGCATTTCCTCGCGTGTTTTTTTTTCTTGGTTTTATTTGTCGTGGAGATTCAGACTAAGATGGACTTCTCCTTTTTATCACCGGATGAGCTTGAGGTCGAATTCGCTGTACGCAGCCTTAGATGTGATGACGCTAATGCTCACGGAAGTGTACGAGGCCGAGAAATCAGAATCCGGCAGGGTACCCTATTGGTCTCAGGCAAATAAGAACCCATCGCGTGAATTAGACTATATTATCAGTCGAGTCGACGCTCTAAACCACGATTTGAGCTCGGATCACATCCGAACCAACGAAGATCGTACGCGCTATATCATTCAGGTGCTCCATGTACTCCATAGAGCCCGGCGGCTGTACAATACGTCTCCATCTGTCCAGTCTGATACGCAATCTTATGTCCAGATCTTGGAGGATATCCTGAGCCGTGTCGAATCTTCCCAGCCTACGACAGTGTCCGTGGCTGAGGGCGCTGGAGGCGTAACGCTCAAAGTTCCTGTGACTGGCACAGACAGTCAAGGGTCCAACACACTGACAGGTGCTAAGCCGAAAACAGTTTCGACAACGGAAGGCGCTGCATTGGGCTTACCAGGACCTAACTTGGGGAACTTCCACGCCAATCCTGTTGCGTCGTACCTGGACGTATCGATATTCGAAGAGCAGAGGGCTCAAGCAGCTTTCACTGAAATACCATACGAGGTTGCTGACCCACTTTCGGGAAGGTCGCGTATTCCGTCGATCAATGACCGGTTAGAAAGTTTGAAAAGGGGTCAAGTCACTGGAGTACCTCCGTTGCCGAGACATAATTTTACTGAGTCCCGCGTCCCACCCGTACCGGGTTTGCTCATTTCTCCGCTTAACATTCCGACGCATCCCCGACAGCCTGCAGCGAGAGATCGTAACAGTGTATCCCACAGTCCTGTCTTCCGCTGGAAATTTAATTTTGATGGCACATCCGGCTTAGATGTGACAGAGTTCATATTTCGGGTAAAATCTCTGGCAGTACTAGAACAAGTATCCGCCTTCGAATTGTGCGCCAAGTTTCATACACCCGTTACTGGGAAAGCTGTCAACTAGTATTGGCTATACTTACGAAAACAGCATACGCACTCGTGGCAAGCGTTACGTTCCGCTCTCCTATGCGAATTCCGCAGTCAGGAAACTGACTACCAAATTCGTAAGCTACTCGAGTCAAGGAGGCAAGGAGTTAACGAGTCATTCAGTGATTTTCGATTAGCGGTTCATGCGTTAGTGTCCAAAATGAGCAGACCATTTCCAGAAGCGCAGCTGGTGGAAATATTGCGTCGTAACATGAAGCCGGCCTTACGGGAGGCGTTACTTCTCTATCAGACTGACAACATGCTAGATTTGAGAGACCTATGTAATCGATTTGAAAAATTATGGTCTGATATAGGCTCGCCGCGGGCGGTCGCACCGCGACGAGCCGTGCATGAAATATATTCAGATACGCCGTATTTGAATCACACTTTGTCTAGTCTAATAGACGCCATTCAAGTTCCACCACGAGGTGTTCAAAATAATGCTCCGAGAAACATCCATCGACCCGCTAGATCTCGAGTAACATGTTGGAACTGTTCGGCTGAAGGTCACGTCTACATAAACTGTCCACTAGGTTCACAGAGGGTCTTCTGCTATGAATGCGGTGCAGTGAAGGTAATTAAAACGCAATGTAGAGCTTGCTTATCGTGAAACCGAGGCAGGGGTCAACATTTTGTAGGTAGTCAACGCCGTTTAACTCCAAGCCAAACTTTCAGGCGCACGACAGAAGAAGCGGCTACCAACACCGAGCCCGACCGCTACCATTAACTCCACGGCGTAGAGCCAAAACTCAAAACTCGTGAACCCAGATTGGATTTTAAAGCAGCCAACAGTCGTACATTAAAGATGTCTAACTGTTGCACTCAGACGGAGAGTTCCAGTACGCAAAGCACGTCGAACTTTATCACCTACTCGGAGCCCAGTCCTTCAGAAAATTTAAGTTGCACCTTATCAGATGAAAACACTTCAATCTCTAACTCGGAAATACAGGATGCATCATTTGGTGGCAGCGAATTCCCACCGGCTTCGGGGTCCATTTCCTCCAGGACTGTCCCGCGCACACATAGGTTATTCAGCCTGCGTAGAGTCGCAAAGGCTGCTATCGCTGAAACAGTAGTATCTGATGAAGAGGATCCCTGGGATCCTCGGCCTTATGCCGATGTCTGCATTCAGGGACAAAATATACGAGGCTTATTGGACAGCGGCGCAAATGTGAGCGTGCTCGGGGCTGGAGCGGAGAGTTTCCTTGGAAAGATGGGGATCTCGTTCCACTCGATGTCATCATCAATCTCGACCGCTGATGGGCGGCAGCAAATGGTTCTGGGCCACATACCAGTCCTCGTAAAGTATGGTAAAAAGACGCATCTGATGAGACTGCACATAGTTCCCTCTCTTCAGCAACACCTGTACCTGGGGATCGATTTTTGGAAGGTCTTTGGTTTAAGAACTGTCATGGTAAGTGAGCTTCATTCTTTGCCAAAAGCCTCACCTTCTTGTTCGCAACAGTACGATCTTTCAGAATGCGATTCGCAAAGTTTGCAGGAGGTAATCACCTCTTTTCCGTCATGCACCCAGCAAGGCTTGGGTCTCACCACCTTGGTAGAACATGAGATAGACATCGGTCTGGCGAGACCTATTAAACAGAGCTTCTACTCAGTGTCTCCGGAAGTGAAGTAATCTTTATATGGCGAGCTCGACCGAATGCTGTCGCTAGGGGTCATTGAGGACAGCTAAAGTTCATGGTCGTCACCAGTGACTTTAGTTAAGAAGGCTAACGGTAAAGTGCGCCTCTGTCTGGACGCCCGAAAATTAAACTCCGTAACAGCCCCAGATGCGTTTCCGTTACCTCTTATAGATGGACTCCTCAGTAGACTGCAGGAGACAAAGTTTATTTCTGCCATAGACCTGAAGGATTCGTTCTGGCAAATCCCTCTCGCTTTGGGGTCAAGAGACAAAACTGCTTTCGCAGTGCCGGGAAGACCCCTATACCAGTTCAAGGTGCTTCCGTTTGGACTTTGCAACGCTCCACAAACAATGTGCAAGCTGATGTGCAAGGTCATCCCTCACCAACTGCATGACCGAGTGTCTGTGTATCTTGACGACTTACGCATTACTTCCTCCACGTTTGACGAACACCTAAGGCTTCTGGCGAAAGTCGCGTCGTTGCTTGGCAGCGCCTCACGATCAACGTGGAGAAAGTAAGTTTTGTGTGAGAGAGGTCAGATATCTTGGCTTTGTAGTTGGGGATGGGTGCTTGCGGGCTTATCCCGAAAAGGTCACTGCTATTCAGAGCTTTCCAAGGCCAACAACTGTCAAGAAAATACGTAGCTTCCTCGGAGTGTGCGGCTGGTATCGGAGGTTCATTCCACATTTCGTTACCATCGCTAGTCCTCTAACGGATCTTCTAAAGAAAAACATCAAGTTTGAGTGGAACAAACAAGCTGAACTGGCATTCCAACAGCTAAAACCGTGTCTGATGACCGAACCAGTGCTCGCAAATCCTGACTTCTCCAAGCCTTTTTTCATTCAGTGCGACGCTATCACTACAGGGGTTGGAAGCGTCTTGTTTCAGCGCTCTGTGGATGGGGATGAGCATCCCATCGCTTACATGTCACAGAAGCTGAACGCCGCTCAACGCAACTACAGCATAACCGAGTTAGAGTTTCTGGCCGCCGTATTGAGTATAAAAAGGTTCAGGCCGCTTGTGGAAGGACTGGAGTTGACGGTCATTACTGACCACGCTAGCCTGAAACGGCTCATGAACCAACGGGATCTATGTGGCAGGCTGGCTCGTTGCAGCCTCAAACTCCAGGCCTTCAAATTTCCCATTGAATACCGTAAAGGTAAGGCCAATGTGGTGGCTGATGCTCTTTCCAGGTCATTTGCTGACGAGGCAGCGGAACAACACACAGACGAGTTAGTTTATCATGCGCAAGTCAGTTCGCTTGATTTGAAGTCACCCGCATTCCATGAGAAAACGTATGTGGAGAGAATCCAGCGAATCACTTCCAAGCGGTTTTCGGAACTTACGAATTAGCGGTGGTAAGGTCTATAACTCATATTCGTTTCCAAATAACAACGTCTCAGAGGAGCGGGTTCAGTGGAAGCTATGGGTTCCTGATAGTCTGACTGGTGATTTGATAAAACCCGAGCATAGTCCACCTATAGCAGCACATTTCGGTTTCGCAAAAACCTTAGAGAAATTACGTTGTCAGTATTACTGGCCGAGCATGGCATGAGAATATATTCTCAGTGGGTCGTCCCCACACTGTAGCGTATAAGCCCTACGCTACTTTTGTTTGGATTCTCTACGTCCGTAGAGAAACCCCCATGATTTCCCAGATGTACCTAGAAAGGGGAAAAAACTTAGTCATTTTCGAGAAGTTGCCCTATGCTACTTCTCCATATTACAAATTCCTGAAAAGGGGTAAAAATTTAAATATTTCCGAGAAGTAGCCCTATGCTACTTCTCCACATTACAAATTCCTAAAAAAGAAAATTTAAATATTTTCTAGAAGTAGCTCTATGCTACTTCTCCACATTACAAACTCCTGAAAAAGATAAAATTTAAATATTTTCGCGAAGTAGCACTATGCTACTTCTCCATATTACAAAAACCCTGAAAAGAAGAAAAAACGTAGAACCTGAAGGGAAAGCAACAACAAGTAAAATATTTTAAATGAAAAAAAAAAATCCAATTTGTACAAAATGCACTGAAATTATAATTTTTCTACATACAACTTACCGCTAGCCAGCTAACATTCCAGGCACGCAACTGTAATGCACCTAGCTGTAAAGCATCACGCGATATCATCACGCAATGCATTACAGTCAGCCCGACCGAAACAAATTCCAAAAAAATTGTTGCCGACAGCAAGATTCGAGATTTGTGGGAAGAAAAGTGCTTCTCGGTCGGTTGCTTGAACGGGGAACGGCTGTAATGTAGGCAGACAGCGGGCAGTCGACAAGCGACGTGTTAAGGCAGCTGCTTGCGCGAGTTAGTGCTGAAAAATTAAAAGAAATTAGTTTTTGTAAATTACCTGTGACTTAGTGCTGAAAAAATCAAAAGAAATTAGTTTTGTAAATTACCTGCGACCTAGTGCTGAAAAATTAAAAGAAATTAGTTTTTGTAAATTACCTATGACTTAGTGCTGAAAAAAATCAAAAGAAATTAGTTTTTGTAAATTACCTGTGACTTGGTGCTGAAAAATATAAAAGAAATCAGTTTTTTGTAAATTACCTGAGACTTAGTGCTGAAAAAAATCAAAAGAAATTAGTTTTTGTAAATTACCTACGACTTAGTGCTGAAAAAATCAAAAGAAATTAGTTTGATAAATTACCTGCTGACGTCGTAACAGCACTATTTACCTGAAAAGTGAAATATTAGTTATATCAGTGATAAAACTGAATTTCGACATCGGGACCACGTTAGTTAACTGAATAGTGGGGTATTAATATATTAATGATAGAAATTATGTTTGATAAATTACCTGCTGACGTCGTAACAGCACTATTTACCTGAAAAGTGAAATATGAGTCATTTTAGTGATAAGAATTATTTTGATAATTACCTGCTTATTGCAGAGACGTCGATAAGTGAAATATTAGTTATATTAGTGATAAGAATTATTTTTGATAATTACCTGCTAATTGCAAAGACGTCGTAACAGCACTATTTACCTGAAAAGTGAAATATTAGTTATATTAGTGATAAGAATTATTTTGATAATTACTTGCTGATTGCAGAAGACGTCGCGTCGCAACAGCACTATTTACCTGAAAAGTGAAATATTAGTTATATTAGTGATAAGAATTATTTTTGATAATTACCTGCTGATGGCAAAGACGTCGTAACAGCACTATTTACCTGAAAAAGCGAAATATTAGTTATATTAGTGATAAGAATTATTTTTGATAATTACCTGCTGAATGCAGAGATTCCATAACCACATTTTTTACCTTTAAAAAAATGGGTTATTGGTTCTATTATTGATAGATATTATTTTTGATAAATTACCTGCGGATTACAGAGACGTCGTAACAGCACTATTTACCTGAAACTGAAATATTATTTATATTAGTCATAAGAATTATTTTTGATAAATTACCTGCTGATCGCAGAGACTCCATAACCGCAATATCTACCTAAAAAGTGGGACTTTAGTTATATTAGTGATAGAAATTATTTTGTTAATTATCTGCTGATTGGAGAGACATCGTAACAGCATTATTACCTGAAAGTGGGATATCAGAGGTATTAGTGATAAAGATTATTGTTTGTTTTGATAAAGTGCCTGCAATTGAAGAGACCCCATAACCACAATAGTTGCCTGGAAAGTGCATTATTAGTTATATTAGTAATCAAAAAATAAAGTTTGCTAAATTACCTGCTGATTGCAGAGACTCCGTTACCGCATTATTTACCTGAAAAGTGGACTATCAGTTATATAGTGATAAAAAAAAGGAAAAAAAATTATTGTTGAAAAATTACCTGCTGATTACAGACACGCCATTGCAGTATCTCTGACCTTAATGTGTAAAGGAAAGGTTCTCATGCTATTCACCCCATTGAGGCTTCCGATTTAGTGGCCCCAGCATTAACGTTAGCAAATGTATATGTACCAGATCTGTAGAAATTAAGTATAAAAAAGAAACAAGTCAATGTACCCAATGAAATAAAAAAAAAAGAGGTCAATGAAATAAAAAAAAGAGGTCAATAAACCCAATGATATACAATTAAAAAAGAGGTCAATGTACCCAAACTATCGACGAAATTTCTTACCCGGAGAAAGGCGTAAGATTATGCACCCTATCAACAGTGTTCCAGGTCAGCGAGGGATTCGCTTTGGCTACCAACCCATTGCATCCAGGTATCGTATGTAGTTAAGCTCATTATTGATTTTTTGTTGTTCTTGTATTTGCATTCATGATCACATTTGAATTCTATACATATATTTCTTTTTTTATTATATTCATACCTATATACATTAGTTCTAGAACAGCTAGTAGGGTCTAGGTCCAGAATAAGGTTGTTAGCAACTAGCTTTCATTGTAAAGTCCAATGAGGTGAACTTCCTGCGACGGGAGTAATTGTGAGAGCATTAAAAGAACAAGGGACATAAGCTCGAATACATATACGTAAAAAGAAAGGGGAACTTTTTTTTGTTTGTTTGTTCCCGTCTTCTCCTTTATATATCTTCCTTTTTGTTATCTTCGTCGTACACGGTGAACTCGTCGAAACGTGTTGCTGCTGTGTTGTTTTGTGTGTTCTTTTGGTGCGGATCTCACGTAGAACTCTATTGAAATGTACAGATAAACATACCCATTAGGGGCGGAGGAGGATGGACCACGTTGAGGATACCGTAATGTAACACACAAACACCAGATGGGGCTGAGCATTTTGATACGGCTTTGGAGGCTTAGCCAAGGTGGATGGGGGCGATTGGGCCCAATATTACTCAAAAACGAAACTGAAAACTACTGCGCGCTCTTGTCGCTGTTCAAAACTGAAGTGATTTTTGGCAGGTTTCGGAATCGTTTATATTCAAATGTAACGGGTGTTTAGAATCTTGGGAATGCCAGAGAGGAGCAGATTTTAGTGGAGATAATAGATGATTGTCAGGAGATGAGTTAGTGAAGGGGAAAAGATAGTTTTTTTTGAAATTGGACGGGTGAGAATATTTAATTAATTTTTGTTATTGGATGAGTAGGAAAGAGGTCTGACATATTTTGCGCCAGTTCGTATTACTCGGGAAATACTATTCTCTTCCACTACTGATGCAGATGATATAGTGATGCTATCTATTGGTGGTTTAGAAGTGTATTATGATTCTTGTTGGACTCATATTAATATTTTCGGGGGGGGGGGGTGGGGGGTAGTCGTCTTCTTGTATGGAATTGATGTTTTGGTGAGCATATGGGCGTGGTGGAGTATTCCCAAAATCTCTTTAGTTTCTTATCTAACTTGGGGTTTGTCGTAGTATAGATGGATAGCACAGTCGTCGTCATGCTCTTTACTTCTGGTACTCTTCCGACCAGAATCCAGCCTAGTTCGGTGTTTTGGGCTGTAGGTGCATTGCTAGATCCTCTTCTAATTCCATTGATAATGTTTACTCCGCGAAGAACACCGATTTCTCCAGGGATTGAGAACGTAGGATCTACAAGCGGGAGGTTATTAATGTGTTCCCAATTTGAAACTTTGATTGGCTGTATTGGAAGTAGATCGGTGATTTTTTGGATTATGAGCATGTTGCTCGCTATTTTAGAATTGTTGTGTAGAGAATTAATTGTGGCTGTGGTTTGCTGTACGTATGTATTGGTGGGAGTTATACCAAGTCCAATTAATACTTGGGTGGTTGGAGATCGTTTAAGCTGTAATAGTTTAAAGGCCTTTTCGGTCACAATAGCACTTGAAATCCAGAGTCTATTAATGCTTGGAATGTCAATGTGATTCTGGCTGATGAGGTGACCTTTATCAGAACTGTAGAGAGGAGAGCTCTTTTCATATTTGTGGTTAGAAAATTTTGAACTTGTTGTTCGTCATTTCTACAAGCTAAGGATGTGCTTGGTTCAGTTTCCATATTGGAATTTTGGGTGGATTGATTGGGTGATTCTGTCACCGAATCTTTTTGCTCATACTGGAGCAGAATATTTTGACTTTTGTTGCACAGATAGCACTTTTTATTGCTTGTGCCGTTTGAGGTTAGGTGGTTGGTAGATAAGCAATTTTTGCATAAATGCTTATTTGTGACAACTTCATGTCGTTGTCGGGTGTTCATATTCCTAAAGGTTTAACAGTGAAATATGATATGGTCACCCTTGCAATGGCTGCAAGAGGACCTTTTTAGTGTTGAACTTTTGCTTCTATTCAAGAATCCATAAGTTGGTTTTGGTGAGAATGGTTATCTCTGTGTCATGGTCGAAGATGTATTTCTATTTCCTATCATTTCCAGAGTTCAGAATCGAGACTCTAAGAATTTTGATGATGTGTTTAGTTCTGGTAAATCAGTGCTACTATGTAAGCTCTGTTCCCATAATTGATGTGTGTCTGGGTGTAACTTTTGTACAATCAAATATATAATAATCGGATCATAGTTAGTTTGTAATGCTAGTAGTGCCTCAGTTATATTATCTAATAGCCTTTTGATACTTTCGGCAGTATCATAATTTGTGGTTGGGAGAGACAATAATTTTTTTAGTTGTACGTTCACTAGGATTCGCTTATTTGAGTAGCGTTCTTTTAGGAGTTGCCAAGCTGGTTTATATTTTGCGTCGTATATTTCATAATGCCTGAGCATTTTTTCAGCTTCTCCTCTTAGAATAGTTTTTAAGAAATATAATTTGTCGACGTCTCTCAAATTATTGTTAGTATGTATTACTGAATGAAATCGTGAAATGAGATCCACGTCGAATATTCTCCATTGAATATCGGCAGCTTGATTCTAGGAAGTCTTCCGCTATTGCATGACATTGTGCTAGCAGAATTTGTCTGTGTGTAAGGTGGATTGCTGACCGATGGTGTTGGTGTTAATCTGTGGATGTCTTCTTCCATGCTTGCTGCTTTTCTAATGTAATATTCCTGCACCCCGCTAAATATCTCTTTGGTGAAATATTCTAGTTGGAGATCTTGTGTTGTCGCTCTTCTCTGTATAGACCTATGTCGCGTTTGGAATTTTTTCCAATAATCGGTGTAGGCGTTTTTCTGTCGATTTGACAGTTTTCTCTTTTGTTTCTCTTTGGTTCCTTTTGTATAGGTCTATAATTAGCTCTTTGACTTCGAGTTGGGACTCAATCGACTCTGACACTGAGTCAATGGTTTCATCACCAACGCCAGATGAGATACATTCTTCATCTTTTGGTATTTTGTATAGAGGAGCTTTGAACTGAGTGACAGTGTTAAGCAGTGAATTTAAATTTATATGTTACTGACTGAGTTATCCGGCTTTGAAAGACCAATGTGAGAGATAGTCTTGGACGTGGAGGCAGTGCCGGTTTATAATGGACAAAAAAAACGACAAATTCAAATTCAAATTCAATGAGCTCCTGCTCAGGCGCTGCCAATGTTCTCCACGTTCTGAAAAAGGGAGAGAAGACCAGAATTATTATCTGTCATCAAAAGAAAGAAAAAGGGAAAATATTGATGCGGCTAGTGCGTGAGGGCATAAGGGCAGCAAAATGCTATAGTCAGTAAACGACTCAGATTAGTCTCTGACAGTATTTTGAGTGTGCGCAGAAGTATAGCAAAATGCTACTACAAAGAAAAAGCGCAGATTAATCTCTGCGTCAGAATTATTCTTCTGTAAATGTGATCAGGAGATGTAGCAGATTAATCTCTGCAGCAGAATTAGACTTCTGCTAGATTCTCTGCGTAGAATTAAACTTATGCTGAGGTGTGGGACGGAGTTTTGCAGATTATTCTCCGCACAGAATTAAACTGCTGCTTAGGTGTGGGATGGAATGTTGGAAATGATAGGATTTTCAAATTAATCTATGAAATATAGAATTAATCTTCTATAATGGGGTTGGGAGTATTATTCTTGTCACTCGGATTAGTCTCCGAATCAGATGAGCTCTGAACCAAGAATGATTTTCTGGTGCGGCTCGTCGGCTTTATATAGCCACCGCATCCAGTTATGAGCGCTCGCCTCTCGGTGTTGCCCTAGCGACGTTTGTTGAATTTGATGACTGAGGCGAAATCAAATGATTTGACGTAATGTCATTTAATGACATTGCAGAAAATGTAAATATACGGACATAAGGGCATTATGGGTGAGTTTGTACTATTTTTGTATATTTATTTATTATTGATCGGGTTTTATTATTTATTTTTAGGAAGAATGATGTCCAGATGTTTACAGGAGGTATTGGAGTTGGTAACAGTTTGGTATTCAATAAGTATCCTCATATTTTATATTCTTGGAAAAAACATTCTTTGTGTTTGTGCTTATATCTGTTTAGGAGATATTCGTCGTGGGAAGGTACTACATCGGTGGACTGAACATCTATTATTTGATCGTATTGCTCACTTAATTCGTTTACAAGATAAGTTAATTTGTTTACATGGCTTGTAATCATTATAGAGGTTTCCAATTCATTTTCATTATCTATCGTGTTTTGCATAAACATATTGAATGTTTCAATATTTTCATTGAAAAGTTTTTCGTTTATCTTATGTGTATGAATTGATTCGTTAAATTTAGAAATTGTACTTTTAATTACTTGAGTTTGTCTTTCATCAGAACTTGTAAGTTTTTATCTCTTCTTCGACCTTTTGTATACCATCGTTATAATATTGGGCATCATCTGCATCGGGAACACCGAACAGCCAGTTCAGTGCATATCCTCCGCCATTGACAATGCCACATCTAGATTCTTCGATGATTGATTAAGTGCGCCAAGGTTTCCTCTTTTTGATATAACTTTGAAATTTGAACAGACAAAAACTCTAAAGTTTGTGAACAGTGAAATATGTAACGTTTTCGTTAATTACCGCAGCACATTGCCAGTGATTTATCATAGATATTTTGAATTAAGGAAAGCGTTTTGTTGTAAAAAGATATATTTGTGTATGTAATAATTTGCCACAAATCGGAATAAAATTTTACATGTCCCAAGTGTTCGTAAAATAAGCCGCTGCCGTTAGTTACAGGTTCGATTTTGAAGCACTGTGCTCTAATCAACGGGATGATAGATCTGCAACGAGATGTGCAGGTTTTAAACGATTTACATGAACTCGTGATTGTTTGCCTTTACAATCAGTAGTAGTATTTTGGTTAATATGATTTTTTGTAATTTTGAAAGGACCTTCATAGTTTGGGGACAGTTTTTTGGAAAAACCTACCTTATTTTGGTTGTTCTTTAGGTAAACGCTATCACCTAGTTTATGAGAATGAGTATGGGTCTTTCGGTCATGGATGATTTTTGATTTTTGTTTTACACATAGCAGGTTTTCCTTTACAATTTGATGAGACCGATTCATTCTGTATTTCAATTGGTCACAATAGGATTCATAAGTATATTTGAATTCTGGGGTTGAGGTAATTGAAGTAGGTAATAAAGGTTTATGACCGTACAGAAGTGTATATGGGCAGAACTTAGTAGAAGCGTGAATATTAGTGTTATAAGAAAAATCGCATGGGGAATGTATATATCCCAGTCTGTTTGCTTGTCACTTATGTAACGTTTTAGGCAGTCCTTGAGGGTAGAGTGGGAGTGTTCTAATGTACCATTTAATTGAGGGTGATATGCAGTAGTAAAACAATGCTTGAGTTGGAATAGCTTAGTAAGGTTTTTTATTAACTCTGAATCAAAATTAGAACCTCTATCCGTAAGGTGGCACCGCGGTATTCCAAACAATGTTATAAATCCGACAAGACCATCGGCTACTGTTTCAGCTTCCTGGGTTATCATTGATACCGCGTGAGACAATTTCGTGAGGTCATCTTGCATTGTAAGTATATATTTGAATCCGCTCTTAGACAATGGAAGAGGGCCCACTATATCGAGGGCTAGTTTTTCGAAAGGTTGATTACTGGTACTTGTAATTTCCAGTGGTGCTTTATAAGTTTTCCTTAATGTCTTCTTTGTCTGACATGATTGACATTGTTTTATATAACTCTTGATATCCCTTCTTATATTATACCATTTGTATTTCTGACCAACACGTTTCAACATCCTCTGATAACCACAGTGACCAGGAACAGGTGAGCCATGATTCTCTTTCAACATCAATCTGGTCATTAGGTGGATTGACAACAACATTTTGGTAGATTTATATGCTTATTTTTGAATTTCGAAACACAAATAGTATGATATCTTTACGTTTTTGGTAGTTATATTGGTTGAATTCATCAACAGGGTTGGCAGTTGATACGGATTTCAAATGGTCTTTTTCAAGTTGAATTCGGAGGTTTTGCTTAGTTTAGATGAAGTCGGAGTATAGAGGTTTATCATAATAGTTTTGTTTGACAATACAGTGATAGTAAAATTGTTGGTTTTTAATTTTTGATTTATAGTTGGAATACAATTCATGAGGTGTATTTGTTATTACCTCAAAATCAATGGATTTTGACAAGATTTCTTCAGTATATTTATTATCGTTGCTAAAGTCAATAGCAGTAGTATAAGCTACGGACTCTTTTGAGCTTAATATGTGTTCATTTATTTCTTTAAAGTCATAAATATTTGGAGTTAGAGAATTGTAGTTGAACTTGATATAGTCGTTAAAAGTTTCTTTTGTTTCGACAAATGCGACGACAGAAGTATTTTCCTGACGGATACGTGAAAGACAGTCAGCATTTGTATTGACGCAACCTGGTTTATAGATAACCTCATAATCATACTGCTCCAATTTTAGACTCCACCTGACTAATTTCGAACCAGGGTCCTTAATGTTAAACAACAAAAATAATGGTCTATGATCTGTGACCATTTTGAAGCGTCGTCCGTAAAGATCGGGCCTGAAATGACTGGTCGCCCATACGATAGCTGACAGTTCTCGTTCAGTAGTACTACAGTTGGACTCAGCTCTGTTAAGTGTTCAGCAAGTATACGCTTAGGCAAGACAGAACCAATAGTCCCTTAACTTAACACAGCTCCGATCGCGTAATTTGATGCATCGGTAGAATAAATTGTGAAATTTGGATGTTGTTATATAGGTTCGGAGATTAGACTTTGTTTCAAGGTGCTGAAAGCAATTGTTTGCTCGTTTCCTCGCTCGAATGATACGCTCTTTTTTAGAAGTTTTTTTAGTCTGCGAGTAATTAAGTAAAATTTTTTAATGAAACGGCGATAATAGCCAGTGAGTCCCAAGAATGACTTTATTTCTTTTGCACTCTTTGGGCTGGGATATTCCATTATTATTTGGATTTTGTTTAGATTAGGCTTAACTCCAATATTTCTGATAATGTGCTGTCTTGTGTTACTGGTCGCATGACCCAATATTACAGAATCTTTTACTAATTGCTCCTTGCATCCCCTGGTTTTTCTCATACAGCCTTTTTGCTCTTCGGCCATAATTTCGTTGGCTTGGCAGTGATTAAATACAGCTTCACTTACGCATGCCACAATAATTTTATACAGAGTACTGAGACACAGGCACGTAATTGGTCTATATTTCGCAGAATCTTTACTATGATTACCTTTGGGGATAAGATATGTAATTCCATGCATAAGAAACTGAGGAATAGCCTCTGGATCCAAGATAGAAGAGGTAAGAAGGGCTGTTAAATGAGTGTGTAATCATGTTAGCCGTTCGTACAAAAAATTTTGGATTTTGTGGGGGCCAGGTGCTTTCCAGTTATGCAACCTTTTAAGCACTATTTGCAGCTGTTGTATTGTTACTTCGAAGGTCTTTGTCGGGTAGTAAACTCTTCAGTTTGATTTGATTCTCTGTATACTCCCATTATCTTAGTTATAGTTAATGCAGCACAGTGCACGAATGTATGTACTTCTTCTAAGTTAACCTGCTCATTTAGTAGTGGTGCCACGATATCGGTGTTCAAGAGTTCGATGATATTGTTGGTTTTTCGTGAGGTTTGAATTCGCGGGATGATTGGACGGCAGAGTTGGTCAGTTCCATTATAGATAGTATAGAAATAGTTGAAGTGTTCTCTTACCACCTCCAAATCTGTTGAGCTATGGGCCTGATAGCTATCGGTCTCTAGTATATTGGGACCTATTGGTTGATCTATATGCAGTTGTTGTAAGTCATCATTGTTCTGCTGTTGTGGTTCATGCAAGTTTTCAACTACTGGTATTTCTGTGTTTGGTAACTCGGTAGTTCCTGCATAATTATATACTGCTGTTTCAGTAGCTACCAAATCCGCAGCAACGTTATCCTTAATTATTTGTCTGTTTTCGGGAGAAATTAAGTTTCTTCTTGAAACCGCTCGTACTTGGTCTGACAGCCTTTGTTCACTAACACCTATGCTTGGGTATTGTGTGGTGAAAATTTCATGTAGTCTGGTACGATAACCTGTCATATCAGGTTCTAAACTATTTACTTGATAGTTGGCGCTAAGTAATGATTGGTTGAGTTCCATAGTCCATTTCATGCGCTGTCTTGGTCTTCCACCCTGAGTGGTTGATACACCTGCGGGTGCTTGCAAAACATCAACAGGCTGATTATTAAATTGGCTATTGTTCCAGATGAGTTTAGGCCACTTCCGGTCTGGGCTGATTCCGGAGGGTGGTCTGTAGGAGTTCCAGTTCGCGCCGGTCCGTTATTGGTGGTTTCAATCGGGTCCGAGGCAATTCAATTTATATTATTCATTTTTAAGTTTTGTTTTGGGTGCATTTTATAACTAACTACCAGGCTGATAAAGCAGCAGCGCCTATCATGGGGAGCAGACGCGGACCGAGAAGCCGCCCAATATGGGAAAAGACACGCTACCCAATTTTGGCCATGCTTATTTATAATGGCGGCATGTACTCGCCATGATACAGAATCCTTCAACAACTTATGCTTTTTCTTTAAAGGGAAACCTGCGCCACCAGATACCCAAGCATGTCTCCATGGTTCTGCCGCCAGTTGGTCCGGGACTGCTTATTCATCACTAGATTATTCGCAGCTACCCCCATTTCTGGATGGTGTTCTCCTATCCCCCAACTGGAGACCCGTCTGGTAGTAGTTTGCTCTGCCCCAGATTATTATTATCATTATTCTAAAGAGAGCGGACGTATCGATTTAAGCTCCGTAATAGCCTAAAAAAGCCCCTATAATAATAATAAACAAAGCTTGGAAGTAAAAAATTATGAGTGAGTGTATTGTACAGGACATAATTTTGTGTAAAGTTCATTGAACAAGTTTAATTAAAACACATAAAAAATTGTGGAAAATAAAAAAAAATCGTGACATTTCGAACATTTTAATTAATTTCGGACGTTGCCATGACAACGTGGCAACAGTGAAAAATTTGTGGTTCAAATTAGAACTTGATAAGTGTGATAAATTAAGTAAAGTAAATTAAAATAAAAGGTGTAATTATTTGGAAAAAATAAAAAAATCACACAGCCGCGCTCAAAATGAGCAGCAGTGATTCTGGGGGAACTCACGACCCCTCGAAATTAAATGGCAGAAGGAAGAAAAGCACAAAGGACTCTTCTTCCCAAAAACCAGCAAAAGGGCCAGTATGGGCCCAAGTGAAGAGGCCAAAAGTACAATTGTAGAGTCATCTCCATTAGAGGAGAATATTTCCAGTTCAGCTGTGGTTGTCCGAGAAGACCCTGGAGCATCAACTCCAAAAAGTTCAACTATCACTAGGAAATCTGTAGCTGCAGCTTTAGCGCAGAATCCAACGCTGCAGGAAGTTGTTAAAAAGGCTTCGGCTTCAGCGGCAAAGACAAGCGGTGTTGTGATGAGGCCACCCCTCTCTTCAAAGAAGGCAAATGCCTCAAAGCAACACCCATCAGAACCAGCAGGACCAGCAGCGAGACCAACAGCAGCAGTACCACGATCCCCAGCAGTAGAGTCAGGGACCTCTTATGCCCAGGTAAGTGGCAGTTTCAAGAATAAATCAGTGATTGAAATTCAGAGCAGGGGCATCACTCCTTGTCCAGCCCCATTGGAAGCAGGTAAGCCTCGATCCAAGACGAATGCGGGCCTACAGGCCTTCTTCAACGGGAGATGGCAGGATGAGCAGTACGGTATGCAGCTCGAGCACATCAGAGGATGTCCTCAGAGCGCATACCTGAAGGCGATCTTCCGCGTCGTCTCCTGTGGGCAGCTATTCTCCATGGGGATAATAGCTGGGGGAATGGCTGAGGTATATGCCACATCCCTCGAAAGCGCTACCAAGCTTATGCTTGAGGGTATCGAGGTGGAGGGTAGATACCTTGTGCCATTCCCACTCAGGGAAAAGCCCACGAAGGTCGTGTTTGCGCGGGTCCCTATGCGAGCGAGCCATTAAGAACTCCTTAATTTCTTCGGGAGATTTGGGAAGGTTCATGGCAACGTTCGTGCCATTCCCTTAAAAATTGGTGACGAGGTTCTCGGGCGGGGTATTTTCGGTACCAGCCGGGAAGCGTCCATTACCTTGAATAAGGGATGTATGCTTCCATCAGGCTTCTACCTGAGCATATCCGGCTCGCGATACTGTATAGATGAAGCCACCGAAGCGAAATGCTATGCTTGCCATTTGGTAGGGCACTTTATTGCTGACTGCCCCAGGAGTAGCGGGAGGAAGGCTTATCAGAAGGCTCTTTCGAAGGAAACCACTGCTACAGTAGTGGCTCCGGAGGAGGCATCTTCGGGCGGCTCTCAACGTGCTATTTTGGAGCAACCAGAGGATAAATTGCGTGAAGTTGTCTCAGAGGCAAAAGAAATTCCGGCTATAAACCGGGCCATGTCAGCACATGAAAACACGGCTTCCTCTGACGAGGAGTCGAGTAGCCATTTAGGCAAGAAAAGGAGGTCGAGGAGGAGGAAGACGAAGGTGGACCGGGCAATGCTGCCTCCTCCAGGGCCAGCAAAGCCAGTCGCTCCAAAACGGCCCCATTTGGAGGAGGACGATAGTGGAGCTCGCGGTTCGAAGGTTGTTGTGAGAGAGGCGGAAGCACCTCTGGAACTGCTTTCGGACAGTGATATGACCGGGTTGGATAAAACTGGTCCCTCGAGCTTCCGTGGCTACGAGTCGTGTGGTAGTACCATTTCGACTGGTAGCCTATTTGAAGTCTCGAAGGTTATGAAACCCTTCCTAGGGAGCAAATTCGCAGCATTCTTAGCCAGCTCCAGTACAAGAAGAATTCAGGTAAAATCTGGAGTATTCTTGTACAGGAGATGTGAAGGCCAGAGTTGTTACTTCCTCAGCTTGTACTCCTACAACAGGAGTCGAAGAAAAGGGGGAAGTACAATGATGCAGCTCGCTGTGAGCGTCTCCATAGGATGGTGGAGGAGTTGATCCAGGAGCATTGCTTTAGGGTCCTTCGCAGCCAAATTTAAAGTCTAGTGGTATATATTCTCAGTCTTTCAATCATGGCCGCACTTCAAAAACTTTTCGCCAATCAAGCCATCTCTGCACAAATATTCGAAAAATCGTTCAATAACTACAACAAAACTGATGTAGAAAAACCAACAAAAGGGCTTCTTTCTGAGCGACTGAACGCCTTAGGCGAAGTATGGTCAGACTTTCAGACTGTTCATTATTCAATTCTCCAAGCTACGCAAGCTTTAGATGATAATGAACTAGAGAAATACAATTATTTTACAGACGATCTATTCTCAAGCGTGGAAAATAAATATTACACGTTCCGAGGTATTCTTAGAGATGCATTGGATGCATTCAAAACAAAAGAACCAACGCCAAAACCAGCGAATGAATCTTCTTCCTTTCTGAGACTACCTAGCATCACAATACTAAAATTCTCTGGGTCATACGAGTCATGGAGGTCATTTCACGATCTATTTCATTCCTTGGTTCATACAAATTCTGCGCTATCACCAGTGCAGAAATTTCATTACTTGAAATCAAGTGTTTCTGGAGAAGCAGAAAACTTATAGCGTCCACTTCCTATGACCAACTCGAGTTACGACAGCGCATGGAAGATATTGCTTAATAGCTATGACAACAAGCGAGTGTTAATTAATGCTCAGTTAAAAATTCTATTCAACTTACCTAAAGCAACACAAGAGTCAGCCAGGGCAATAAAAACTGTGCTGGACAAATCTTCCGAATGTATATACGAACTCGAAGCATTAGAAGTCCCCACTAAACATTGGGATATAATCTTGATTCATATGCTACTGCAATGCTTGCCAGCAGAGACTCATCGCTTATGGGAACAAGAGGCAACAGTGCAGATGGACTGCCTACCCTTGAATCTTTGAAGACGTTTCTAGAGACAAGACTTAGAACTCTCGAAGCAATATGAGACGCAAAACCAAATTCACCCAATTAATCAGCTCAAATACCAAGAGCATCAACTCACTTTACGTCATCTGGCGACAGATGCATACTGTGTAAAGAGCAGGATCGATTATGTAAATGCCCCAAATTTAGATTCAATTTTTAGATTCAAGATTCAAAATTTTTACGTCAAACAACTTGTGCATTAACTGCCTTTCAAAAGGTCAACTCACGTGCCAGCGATGTGGAAGGAAATATCATTCCTTACTCTAGGAATAACGCAACTCCACAGCATCAGAAAACCCAAATATCCAAGCTCAACCCTCATCTTCCACATCCGATCTTCACACGCTTCATACGAATCATTCAGTATGAACTACACAAGCCTTGCTTGCCACAGCATTGTCAAAAAAGGGTACCATGTTTACTCTACGAGCCTTGATTGACTCAGGCTCTCAAGTCACGTTCATAACACAAGCCGCCGCACGCAAGCTGCAATTGGACATTGTGAATACGTCGACACAAATCACTGGCTTAGGACAGTCAGAAGCTGCGTTTGTTAAAAAACAAGCATCAATTACATACACCCTTATTCAACATCGAATAAAACAACCACAATTAATGCCCTTATCTTGAATACTATCACAGATATATTACCTCCGTCCACCATTCCAAACAAGGAATGGAGTCATATACGTGATCTGCAACTCGCCGATCCACACTTTTTCAACCCAGGATAAATCGACCTGCTCTTAGGAGCGGATGTATATGGAGAAATCCTCTTAGAAGGATTACGAAAAGGTCCTCCAGGAACACCAATCGCGCAAAACACCACGCTCGGTTGGATTCTTTTCGGAAGTCTAAAAAACACTTTCACAATCTCCACAGCGTCTAATTTAACAGCAAACGCTCACTACTACGAGGATAAGTCTTCAGTGGATAAACTTCAACGACGGTTTCGAGAGACCAAAAATGCTGCTCCAGGAAGACATCTGTATACAGAAGATCAAGATTGTGAAGATTATCACCAAAAAACTAATTACCGAGACGCCAACGGCCAATATCAAGGTCCATGGGTCCGGCTCGAAGGACGACAACAAATGGACTACCCGTAGTCAGAGCGTACACGTAAAAATGAATAATTTGGTGAAAATTGATGCCACTGGTATAAAGTATTCGTTTGACTATTAATTCTCTACTTCAATATCAAACACGAGTTTTAATATTATAAATAATCCAATTTATAACGTAATGTATGTAAATTATATAAAATATAACAAATATGATAATTCTGCTGCAATAAAGTTTCTACTCACCTGATCTATGTTTGGCAGTTGATTCACTTCATTTGAATAATTTTAACTGAGGTTTGGGATTGGGATATTCTTTATTCAGGTCGATACCCAGAATAAAGTGAGGTGAGTAGTTCTTACTGCAGTCGAAACCCACAGAGCATCTTTATTGCAGTCGTTACCCACAATAAAGTGTTGGTCAGTAATTTTCTTATTACAGTCGTTACCCGTAATAAGAATCTTTATTGTAGTCCTTACCTACAATAAAGCGTTTGTTAGTAATTTTCTTATTACAGTCGTTACCCGTAATAAGAATCTTTATTGTAGTCCTTACCTACAATAAAGCGTTTGTTAGTAATTTTCTTATTACAGTCGTTACCCGTAATTAGAATCTTTATTGTAGTCTTTACCCACAATAAAGTGTTTAGATAGTAAATTTCTTATTACAGTCGCTACCCGTAATAAGAATCTTTATTGTAGTCGTTACCCACAATAAAGTGTTTAGTTAGTAAATTTCTTATTACAGTCGTTACCCGTAATAAGAATCTTTATTGTAGTCGTTACCCACAATAAAGTGTTTAGTTAGTAAATTTCTTGTTACAGTCGTTACCCGTAATAAGAATCTTTGTTTTAGTCGCTATCCAAATAAATCTCTTAATCTAGTCGCAACCCAGCACAAGAAAAATTTATTTCTATTGTCAACCAAACAAAGTGTAGACTGTTAATAAAAATTCACAACACTAGGAAATACCACTGAAAAAATTACCAAGTTAATCACTGCACTGCCAAACTGAAAAAGAGATCGAGTCAAGTTTAATTGCTGTTTATATAGCCGTGTGCAAACACGGCACCAAAGAACGGTAGTCAAAGACGCATGGCAACAATAATTGGCGCAGTAACAATAACCTAGCATAGCAACAATAACCCAGCATAGCAACTGCAACTCATCATGTGTTTATACAGAGTTACCATTTTAGTCATTGCTGCTATCAAGCTGTTTTCGCAAAATATCTTTAAAAATAATCTGCTTTATGCTTTATGCTTTATCATCCCACGATGTGTCGCCATCCTAAGGGACCAAAAAATCGAAAAATAAAAACATATTATTAATAATTAAATGAAATAATAATAAAAAAAAATCAAAAAAATCAAAAGTTCAAAAATAAAAAATTCAAAGTTCTAAAGAAGAAATGGCGTTTTATTTAATCCAATGCTTGGATGCTGGATTTTTTACCCTGAAAAATAGAATTGTCGATTAGTTTTAATTCTATTAGAAATGGGTAGTAATATGAGCTTCACTTGATCTGCTCATATGAAAAAACGCTGGCTTCAAATATTCTGCCTGCTAATAAAGCTGAAAAAATAAAATAATTAAATACAGATTAGTACATTGGGTTCAAATGTCTCCCTTAGATTTTGTTAAACAAGACTTAATTTCGGTTTAACACTGCCGATCTGTCTTGGCGACTGCTTAAAATGCGAGTGATTTGCTACTTCCAGTAGCTTGCTATTTATAGGCAGAAACACAATAGAAATTGTGTCTGCCGGTGGCGTTGCCAATGACGCCCGCGCCTTTGTGTGAACTTTTACGTATTTGGTCCCCAAATGTCGTCATCGTGTGAATTTTCATGCATTTGGTTCAAAAATGGTGTCACCATAGTTTTAATCGGAATATGTACTGACAGCTGCCATTTTGATTTTGTCAAATCAAAAGTTTCATAGCAGCTGTTAGATGGAGGTAAGTTTGACATGTTTTGAATATTTATTTATATATTTATTAATAATTTGTTTTTATTTTTAGATTTTTTGGTCCCTTAGGATGGCGAAACATCGTGGGATGATTTAATTCATGAGATGTAGCGTAAGTATAGTTTTAATTATAGTCTCAGATCGTGAATGATTTATTTTTATGAGTGCCTTTTTTGTTTATTTTTTAGCTGCTGCGGCACCGTGGGACAATATCATCGTGGGATATTTAATTGGTGAGTTTTTTAATTTAATTAATTTGTGGTCAGCGACGGAACATCCTCCCGCCTCAAAAAAAATGTATATGACCTTACGTGGGCTAATAAAGAATTTTTGTTATACTATGGTATCGTTTTTCTTTTTCTTTTTGTTAAATTTCAATATTTCTGATTAGTGAATTTAGATAATAAACCACAACCAAGTAGACATACGGTAGACTTACGCTTTATAATTTGAAGACGAATACGAATTTTTCCGTCAGCTAATTTTTGGAATCGCAAAGTATCTCCCTCATCGGTGTCCATTCGAAAGCACTTTCTTGCCGAGAGCGCTCTCCACCAAGGTATTGGTTGATGACGGATTTCCTCCCATAGGCGAGGATCAACAATAAAATTTGCAGGAGGTCGTAGTGGAGGATACCTTGCATTTTGTGGTTCTGGAGCCATAGCTGGCACTACTGGAGCCATAGCTGGCACTACTGGAGCCATAGCTGGCACTACTGGAGCCATAGCTGGCATTACTGGAGCCATAGCTGGCATTACTGGAACTACTGCTGGTACCACTGGAGCTATTGGCGGTATTATTGGAGCTGTAGCTGGCATTATGTCCCTTTTTGTCCGTTTAGGACTTGGTGGAGTTTGGCTTGTGCCTTCTCCATGGTTACCTCGTTTTGGACGAGTCGCAGTTTGAATGGGATATTCGATGATGGCGTTTTTTCTTGTCCCAGTTGGAGGCCTTCAGGGATACGTTTGAATACGAGTGCCTGGGTCCTTGGCCAACTCTCGTATACCTTTTGTGGCTGCTTCAAATGGGGGTATATATTTTTCCGGTGGCCTTGGCATCCTTGTTTGCCTTTATTTTTCCTTGATTGGAATTCCTTCTAAATCGGGTAAGTCGTCGATTAGAAGACAATCTTCTAGAGATGGTAGTGAATCCATTTTAGATAAGAACTCAAAACAAAAATAATTAAAGAAACAAAAAACCAACTAATAAAAAATAATAAAAAACGAAAAAACTAAGAAAAAATGAAAAATAATTATAAATTCTTAGCGTGTACTTCTGTCGAATGATGTTTTTTCGGATTAGGGTGAAGTTGGTTGCATTTTTTTGCTTCTGCTATTGTAGTGTTTTAATTTTCGTTTACATGGGAACCGCTTGCATATTTTACTCTTTGTTGTCGTATTTAGGGATACATTTGTGCTATGAATTCTGATAAAATATTATTATAATAATTGGGTTTATTATGCACAAGTTAATCTTAGTATCCATTGATTAATATTTTGTCGTGAAGTTTTTGTGTTGGTGCGTCTGGGCACGTGGGCAGTAAACTACTGCTAGTTGGTGCTGCAGTGTGTGGGTTGTTGTATTTGATAAAATTTATTATATATTTGGGTGAGCAAATTGTAGAATATTGTTGTGTCGATTTCTTGAAAGCTTCGGCTTATATGGGAAGCTTGTATAATTTAGTAATTGGTCGAATTACTTGACTATTCGGCGTTTTTACGGTTGCTACTCTAACCCTTCTATCATGTCCTGGGTGAATTTGAATTATTCGACCCATCGGCCATTTTGTGGTTGAACAGTGATGGTCTTGAAATAAAACCAAATCGTTGATTTGTAAGTTACCTTCAGGAGTCTGCCATTTTTTGCGGGATTGTAAATTGGTCAGATACTCCTTTGACCATTGGTTCCAAAAATGTTGTGTCAAGGCCTGAATGTATTGCCAGCGCTTAAGAGATGTTATATTCTCGAGCATAGATGGCTCTGGTATAACCTTTAAATTTCGATTGATCAAAAAATGGCCGGCAGTTAATACATTGAAATCGGTTGGGTCATTAGATAATGGAGACAGCGGTCGGGAGTGTACACATGCTTCAATCTGACAGGTTACAGTTGACAGTTCTTCAAATGTCAATATGGCATCTTGCAACGTGCGTTTCATATGTGTTTTGATTGCCTTAACTCCAGCCTCCCATAATCCGCCAAAATGTGGTGCTGAGGGTGGATTAAAATGCCATGTAATGCCGGTCAGTTCTGCGATACTGGAACTGTCATATGTAAACTCCTTTACATTATTTTTGAACTGGCTAGATAATTCCTTACTGGCGCCGACAAAGTTAGTGCCGCAATCAGAATATATGTGGGAACACAAGCCTCGGCGACTTATGAATCGCTTCAATGCTGCGATGAATGCCGCTGTGGTCAAATCAGACACGACCTCAATATGGATGGCCTTGGTAGCCATACACACAAAGATACTTAAATAGCCTTTTACGATTTTTGCATTTCTCAATCTTGATGTTTTCATCTCAATAGGGCCGGCGTAATCGACTCCAGTATGTTCGAAGGCTAGCGTTGGAGAAACTCGGGCTGCCGGAAGATTTCCCATAATTTGGGTAGATGGCACTGGCTTCGCTTTGAAACATGGAATGCTTTTTTTTATTTTCTGGCGAATGGTATTTCTGGCGTATAGTAGCCAGTATTTATTCCGTAATGTATTGAGAGTAAGTTGAGTGCCTCCATGTAGAGTGTAACGATGTGTGTGATCAATGATGACATGAGTCACATAATGGTTATTTGGTAGAATAGTGGGGTGTTTTTGGTTATAGCTTAAAAGAGATCTTTCAAGTCTGCCTCCGACTCGAATAAGTTTATTCTTGCACATAAATGGATTAAATGGGAGCAGGCGGCTGGCCTTGGAGACTGGTTTGTTGTTATTGAGGCATTGGAGCTCGTTTGGAAACGCAAGCTGCTGTACAATTGATAGAATCGTATTTTCAGCTTCTTCTAACTCAACAAATGTGAGACACTGTGTTTTTCTTTGTGCAGATGTTGTTCTACAATTTGTGTAAAATCTTTTGCAAAATGCTATGATTCTCACTAGTTTGGGAAACGAAGAGTATTTTGTGAGCCAGCTGACTTCTTCGTTGTACAAGTCAATGCCTTGATTGGACGAGTTTCAAGCTCATAGCACTTGTTAAAACTCGGTTGCTCTGGCCATTTTTCCGTCAGTTCTTGCAACCACGATGGTCCATTCCACCAGAGCTTAGATTGGATAAGTTCCCTTGGATGGATCCCCCTTGTAGCGCAATCTGCTGGATTCGACTTTGAGGGTACGTATCGCCATGATCGTGGATGGATAACTTCTTCGATTTCAGCTACTCTGTGGGCGACAAATGTTTTCCAGCTGGAAGGCTGCTTTTGGATCCACGAAAAGGTGACTTCTGAGTCTGACCAAGCAAATGTGGGACTGTCTGTCAAATTTAGGTCGATTTTAATCTGCTTTATTACTCTTGCTAGAAGGACAGCTCCACACAACTCGAGTCTTGGGAGTGAAATGGTCTTTGTGGGAGCAACTCTGGTTTTTGAAGTAAGCAAATGTGTGAAAATCGCATCATTTTCATTGATAATTCTTAGGTACACGACACTCTCAAAAGCCTTTTCAGATGCGTCAGAAAGTCCATGCAGTTGTAGGTTAGTCGACGTCAGTGAGTACTTTATCCATCTTGGTATTCTGATTGAATTGATATCGTTTAGATTCTCTCTAAATTCCGCCCATTTAGCAGTGGTGGTATCTGGTAGTCTTTCGTCCCATGAGCATTTGGATACCCACAATGTCTGGATAAATATTTTTCCGATAATAATGATTGGTGCCAACCATCCTAATGGATCGAATAGTGATGCAGTTTCAGATAGAATTGTTCGCTTAGTACAATGCGTTTCTTTTTTTGGGGGTGTTACCTTGAAACTGAATTCATCACTTGCTGGGTGCCATTGAAGGCCGAGAGTTTTGATCGTGTCCTTTTCTGACAGATCTAGGATGGAATTCATTTCTCTGTCGCCCAGAGGAATGTTTTTGATCAATTCTGGATGGTTGGCATCCTTTTACGGAGATTGAATAATGCTTTAGAGAGAACATTAATGAGCTCGTTTTATAGTGTCAAGCCAGGTTTGACGTTATGAGCTCCTGTCAAAAGATCGTCGATGTAAAAATCAGTTCTTAGGCTTTGAGCGGCAAGTGGATAATTGTCCTGCTCGTCTTTTGACAGTTGATGGAGTGTGCGGATTGCCAGGAATGGAGCTGACGTGGTGCCAAATGTGGCAGTTGTTAGTGTGTAATCTTTGATGGGCTCACTTCGAGAATCTCTCCATACGATTCTCTGAAAATCTGCGTGATCATTGCCAGATGTAAATGCGATTTTGTATAAACGCCATTTTAGAATGGTAGCCCATAAGGTCGGTTGAATTGATGGCCCTGCTAACATCTGTTCATTCAATGACCTCCCATTTGACGATTTGGCAGATGCATTGAACACCACTCTCAGCTTAGTAGTAGAACTGTCCTTGATCACCGCGTGATGTGGCAGGTAATAATGACTGATTCGTTCCATTTCAGTTTGTTCCGCTGTATTTGGTTGTATTTCCACCATATGTCCTAGCTTTATGTATTCTTGTATGCATCTTTTATATTGTGCATGAAGTTCAGGCTGTTTCTCGAAGCGTTTTTCTAATTGTAGATATTACCTTACCGCCATCTGTCGTGTGTGACCAAGATTTGGTCCATCTGGGTGTCTACAGGGTAGTTTTACTTGGTACTGACCCTGACTTAAGCGCTTATGGGATTCTGCATATAATATTTCACATATTTCGTTATCGGGGTGTGCAATATTTGTTGGGACCTCCTCTATTTCCCAGAATCATTTTAGTTGTTATTACAGCTGACAGTCTGGGTGAATTTGCACTGTAAGTGACTCTACTTTACTGCTTTTACCTTTGCCTTTCAGTTTTCCCATTAAGATCCATCCTAAGTGTGTGAATTGAGCAGTGGGGTCTCCGGGCCGCCTTTTATGACTCCGCTCTCAATGATTTCGGCGTAAATATCGGCTCCTAATAATACGTTAATTTGGCCGGGTGTGTGAAACCTTGGATAGGCGAGTTGCAGGTGTTGTAGGTAGAGCAAGTTCATTATATTGATCGTGTCAGCAGGAAATCCGTAATCTTTTTGAGTATTAGTGCGTTTACACTGATCTCGAGTTTTGTGTGCAATGATTTCAACTTAAACATTGTGTCTTTGTTGACGTGGGACGTTTGTATTTTTCCTAACCCGGTGACTTCAACGTGGGTTGGCTTCATTTGTAATTTCAAACGTTTGCTAGCAGCTTCGGTAATAAAGGACGCTGGAGATCCTGAATCTATTAGAGCTCTCAATGTGTAGATTTGTCCATTTGGGCTTTCGATGTTGACTAACGCAGTTGACAAATGCTTGACTGACGTTTGTCGAAAAGAATGTATTTATGGCTGGTTCATTACTGCCATTAGACTCGGTATGCTTCACTTCAGCTTCCCTCTGACTCTGCGTCGTGTTAGTCTCACATGGCTGATTTAAATGTAGAAGGGAATTATGCCGCTTTTGGCATTGGAGGCATGTTTTTTGGCTTGGGCAGCCGTTGAGGTTATGCCCTGCTGCTAGGCAGTTTTTACATAACTTATTTTGTTGAACGAAATTTATTCTCTCCTTTGGATGTAATTTCCTAAATGAAGTGCAATGAAACAGGGTATGATTCTGTTTGCACATTGCACATGTGTGGGGTTTATTTAGGAATGAATACGAATTTTTGTTTGCGTGGTTTTTTTGGGATGCACTGATGTGCGAATCTGTTTTGTAGCCGCTGCGGGACTCTCGAGTACGGACGCGTGCCTCGATATAACTTGGACTCCTCTTTTGTGCCTTACTAATTTGACTCTCTTGGAGGGCTTCTAGAGTACGAAATCTTGTCTCTAGAAATACTGACAGATCGGCGTATGTCGGCAGTTCGTTCTTGTTTCCTTGTTCATGTTCCCATAGTTGATTTGTTTCTGATGGGAGACGTTGTACAAGATTGTATATTAGGATGGCATCCCAGTGTTCAACTGGTAAGCCTAAATATTTCAGTTCATGTAGGCTTTCTTCTGTTAAATCTAAAAGAGAGCGAATAGCGTGAGCAGATTCAGTTTTGATTGCTGCTTGACTGAGCAGTGATTTCAAGTGAGTATTCACTAAAACTCTCTTGTTATCGAATCTCTTTTGTAGCAGTTCCCATGCTTTAGTATAATTTGTGTCGATTACCTCAAATTGGCGTAGTAAGCGTTCTCCTCCCCAGTAACGCTGAGTTTGAGGTAATGTAATTTTTGAACTTTTGATAAATTTGGATCTGTATGTATCAATGAATTGAATAAATCATGGAATGTATGCCACGATTTATAATTTCCATCAAATGTTGGAATTTGTATTGGCGGAAGCCGAGTTTCTCGCCTTGGTTGATGTGTTGTCTGTGTGCTAGGCTGTTCTGTATTAGCAGGCAGTGCTGGAAAAGACTCTTCTAGGTCTTCGGACAACTTTGTCATGAGATTAATGTATAATTCTTCAGTCTCTTCGTATAAGTTGCCTTCGGTATATTCGCTGTCAGCGCCGTTTTCGGCTGACCAGATTGCTATATGCGTCTCTGTGAATGCTTGTCATAGCTTTTCCAGAGATTGGATGCGAGTAGCATAATACTTTTTTCCTTGTTTGGTTTCTGTATTTGCCTTGGTATGATTAATTCCGGCTTTAACAATTTGCTCGTTCAGAGCTTTTTGTGTGAGAATTAATATATCGACATCCGCCATTATGTTTTTTCAGTCCTATCCGGCTCGAAGGACCAATGTTAAATCCCAATATGGGTTTAATCATAAAATTCGGGGAGGTGCCGGTTGGAAGGATAAGACTGAAAAAATTATTGTTTATGGTATGTCAATATTCAATTTTTATTTCTCACAACTGATTTCTTAACCTAGATTTTATCGCTACTTAATCCAAATGAAATTAAAACGAAATAATAAAATCCAAATGATACAATAATAATTCAACCAAAAATCAAAAAAATAAATGAAATAATAATCAAAAAAAAAATCAAAAAAATCAAAAGTTCAAAAATAAAAAACTGCAACTCATCATGTGTTTATACAGTGTTACCATTTTAGTCATTGCTGCTATCAAGCTGTTTTCGCAAAATATCTTTAAAAATAAACTGCTTTATGCTTTATGCTTTACCATCCCACGATGTGTCGCCATCCTAAGGGACCAAAAAATCGAAAAATAAAAACATATTATTAATAAATAAATGAAATAATAATAAAAAAAAATCAAAAAAATCAAAAGTTCAGAAATAAAAAATTCAAAGTTCTAAAGAAGAAATGGCGTTTTAATTAATTAATTGGATGCTGGATTTTTTACCCTGAAAAATAGAATTGTCGATTAGTTTTAATTCTATTAGAAATGGGTAGTAATATGAGCTTCACTTGATCTGCTCATATGAAAAAACGCTGGCTTCAAATATTCTGCCTGCTAATAAAGCTGAAAAAATAAAATAATTAAATACAGATTAGTACATTGGGTTCAAATGTCTCCCTTAGATTTTGTTAAACAAGACTTAATTTCGGTTTAACACTGCCGATCTGTCTTGGCGACTGCTTAAAATGCGAGTGATTTGCTACTTCCAGTAGCTTGCTATTTATAGGCAGAAACACAATAGAAATTGTGTCTGCCGGAGCCGTTGTCAATGACGCCCGCGTCTTTGTGTAAACTTTTACGTATTTGGTCCCCAAATGTCGCCATCGTGTGAATTTTCATGCATTTGGTCCAAAAATGGTGTCACCATAGTTTTAATCGGAATATGTACTGACAGCTGCCATTTTGATTTTGTCAAATCAAAAGTTTCATAGCAGCTGTTAGATGGAGGTAAGTTTGACATGTTTTGAATATTTATTTATATATTTATTAATAATATGTTTTTATTTTTAGATTTTTTGGTCCCTTAGGATGGCGAAACATCGTGGGATGATTTAATTCATGAGATGTAGCGTAAGTATAGTTTTAATTAAAGTCTCAGATCGTGAATGATCTGAGACTTTTATTTGTTGATTATTTTTATGAGTGCCTTTTTTGTTTATTTTTTAGCTGTTGCGGCACCGTGGGACAATATCATCGTGGGATATTTAATTGGTGAGTTTCTTAATTTAATTAATTTGTGGTCCGCGACGGAACACCAATCAATATGGCATAAAATGATCTTCGCTTTGTTAAATATACCTACTTGCAATGAAAACAAATCAATTTGTACAGTATATGCTACTAGAATTTGAATCGAATAAGATTGCGAATCATATTTACTTCCTCGAACTTGCTTCATGGTAATAGGGAAATTTGATTGATTCATGGAATTGTGTTAAATTCGATGTCTCTAGTGCAATGTAGATGGCACTATCTTGTTCCACTACGTACCTTATTTCCATTTGATCGTTCAGTGCGTTTTGTTTTCTTGAAGTTGGCTCACTGTCGTGTAAAGTATTCATGTTGACGTACGACAGCTGACAGGGGAAAATTTTAATCTGCTTTTCGTGTAAACTTTTGGAAATTAATAAGGCAATAAGTTTATATTTTATAAAAAATGCGATGATTCTTTGTGGTTTGTTTGTTTTCCTTTCAGGATCTTCACCAAGGGCAGGACTGGAACAAACCACTAAATCATTTCACTTTTTGATTAATTATGCTTAATGTATCCGGGCATCGTCGTGTCGCAAGTGTGTAGGGAATTTTGTTATGTTACATGTATATCATATATTTCATTCCAACACAAATATTCTAGTCTAGTTCGGTAGTATCTGTGTTGATTGTATCTTTTGATTCAATTAAAATCTATATGATATCGTATGATCTTACCATTTGTTTTGTATTCATTATAATTAAGATTCGTTCAATGTAAATCTTTGTAACATCGTAATAAGCAACGCCTTAGCACGTGGCTAATCGGCCGGGGTTGAAAATAAACAACCCTTCTATTCTAACTGCTTTGTTGAGTATTTAGTCCCAGTATGTGCTCAATGCCCAGCGGGCTGTATACACTTTTATTTTCAGTTGTGAAGTGGTTTCTTTTTCTTTCTTTCAGGATAGAGACACTGAGGCCAGCATATACTGCTGTCACTGGCCCCCAAGTTGGGCGCCATATGTTCGAACCAAATCGGTTCGAATATATTTTTGTTTTACCGATTACTTTTAAAGGGAAAACATCCTGAAAACAAAGCATGAAATTTTTAGGAAAACTAAATCTAATTTGATTAATATTAATCAAAAAACAACCTAACAAAGCCATGTATTTGTCATCTACATAACACATTGCACAAATACAATACAACAATATAGCCTCACTGAGCAGATCAAATTAAAATTCTCATCATTTTATTGAAGCAATTAGATTCGTGCTGAAAACAATTGCTGAAAAAAGAACATATGCAAAAATACCATGCTAAAAATTGTGTTCAGTCCACATACATATTAATTTAAAGTCTGCATGAGAAATCCCTCGTAGAATTCATACATCCTGAGATGCAAACATTTGTCCTAAAACATTCAAAATAAAACCCCACAGAGAATCACACTTATAGTAAATGAACTCAATATACTTATCTGAATAATGAGTTTCACCACCTCAAATTCCTCCTACAAAGCTATCCCGGAGTTCATTTTATCCATAAATATTAAAAAAAAGTATTAATATTTTAATTAAAATATATATAATTAACTATAAACTCACCTAATCATACACCTCCAGCATATTTACATTTTTGTAATGTCATCTAATGACATTACGTCAAACAGCTGGTGTCGCCACAATCAAATTTGGACCATCGAACCAAGCGTTGCGTTGTTCACGGCGGCTACAAAAAGATGGCGAGCCGCAGCAAAATCACTCATTCGGTTTTCAGAGTCTAATCTGTTTCCTATCCTTTGAACAAAAGAATAATTTTGTTTATTCCTTCATATAGAAGTTTAATTCTATTATTGTAGAAGAATAATTCTACTTATATACAACATCCAATTTTGCCGCATATTATAATTTCAGAGTTTGATATGAAAATATCCTCCATCAGAGTCTAATCTGAATACCCGTCGTCGGAGCAAAAGTATAATTTTGCTCTATCCTTCATATAGAAGTCTAATTCTATTACAATCCGCACTCCCAAAATCTGACACTTGATCCCCAATTGTGTGACAGAAGTTTAATTCTGCTTACACGCTCCAGGACGTTGCGATTGAAGTATAGTTCTGCGCATACGTTTTGATATTCGCTGTAAAATAAGTTTAATTCTGCTTAAACGCCCCAGCAAGTTGTAGCAGAAGTATAATTCTGCCTACGCGTTTCAATATTCGCTGTAACAGAAGTATAATTCTGCTTACACGCTTCAGCACGTTGCAGTCGAAGTCTAATTCTGCTACATCGTTGCTCTCGCCCTCAGAGAATTTTACTCTATATTTGATTTGTGGAAGTTTAATTCCAATAAATTAAAAATTATTCTCTTCTCGTTCAATTCAGAAATAAGAAGAACGTTTTGGGGAGAAAACTCAATTTGGAGTATTACCATTGGAATTTGTTTTTTTTTTTTTTACTTGAATTTCTAACTTGTTTTGTTTTCTATGTATTGCTAAATTTTTACTGGATTTTAATAGTATTAATAGTTTTAATAGATTTTAAGTTATTATTAGAATTTGAATTCTGAAGTAAAACAAATGAATTGTGATATCTAGGTTAATTACTTGAATAAAATTTTATATTTGAAATCAAAGCTGAGTTATCCATTTTTAAACCGGCACCCTCCCTTACGTTCGAGACTAGATCTCACACAAATTGAGTTCTAAAAGCAAAACAAATTCAATCTACTTACAAATTTTCCCAAAAATAGGTACATCTAACCAAAGCATGTGTTGTCATGTAGCATACATTGCATGGCACAAATATAATCAGATCAACCACATCAATTTGCAACTCTATCATCATTATAAGTACTATCGAACCGGAATTTCTTCTCTACGTAATAGAGATAACATTTTTTGCAAATATACAGAATTCAATTTAACACAGCAGCATGGGTTGCTTCAAATTTCTTGTTACTATGCATTTTTGTTCGTTGCTATGCATATTTTATCTCTAGTACCGTAAAATTACAGATGCACGGCCAATTCTTGTGATCATGCACCTCTGCTACTCCAACATTGGTGTCGTGTGCAAGCAAGGGCTATATAAACAGCAATTTAACTTGACTCGATCTCTTTTTCAGTTTGGCAGTGCAGTGAATAACTTGGTAATTTTTTCTTAGTGGTATTTCCTAGTGTTGTGATATTTTATTAACAGTCTAACACTTTGTTTGGTTGACAATTAAAATAAATTTTTCTTGTTCTGGGTTGCGACTAGATTAAGAGATTTATTTGAATAGCGACTAAAATAAAGATTCTTATTACGGGTAACGACTGTAATAAGAAATTTACTAATAAAACACTTTATTGTGGGTAACGACTACAATAAATATTCTTATTACGGGTCACGACTGCAATAAGAAATTTACTAACTAAACACTTTATTGTGGGTAACGACTACAATAAAGATTCTTAATACGGGCGACGAATGTAATAAGAAATTTACTAACTAAACGCTTTATTGTGGGTAGCGACTACAATAAAGATTCTTATTACGGGTAGCGACTGTAATAAGAAATTTACTAATTAAACTCTTTATTGTGGGTAACGACTGCAATAAAGATTGTCTGTGGGTTTCGACTGCAGTACGATCTACTCACCTCACTTTATTCCGGGTATCGACCAGAATAAAGAATATCCCAATCCCAGACCTCAGTTAAAATTATTCAAATTAAGTGAATCAACTGCCAAACATAGATCAGGTGAGTACAAAGTTTATTGCAACAGAATTATTACATTTATTATATACTTTATATTTTACGTTCATTACGTTTTTGATAAATTGGATTATTTCTATTTTAAATTTATTAAATATAAAAACTCTACTTTGATATTGAAGTGTAGAATTAGTAGACAAACGAATAGAACCACTAACTTTATACCAGTGGCATCAATTTTCACCACATTATTCATTTTTGCATGTACGCTCTGACTACGGGCAGTACATTTTATGGTACTTCGAGCCGGATTTAAAGTCTAGTGGTATATATTCTCAGTCTTTCAATCATGGCCGCACTTCAAAAACTTTTCGCCAATCAAGCCATTTCTGCACAAATATTCGAAAAATCGTTCAATAACTACAACAAAACTGATGTAGAAAAACCAACAAAAGGGCTTCTTTCTGAGCGATTGAACAACGCCTTAGGCGAAATTGGTCAGTCTTTAAGACTGTTCATTATGCAATTCTCCAAGCTGCGCAAGCTTTGGATGATAGTGAACAAGAGAAATACAATTATTTTACAGACGATCTATTCTCAAGCGTGGAAAATAAATGTTACAGGTTCCGAGGTATTCTTAGAGATGCATTGGAGGCATTCGGAACAAAAGAATCAAATCCAAACATGGAGTATGAATCTTCTTCCTTTCTGAGATTGCCTAGCATCACAATACCAAAATTCTCTGGGTCATATGTGTCATGGAGGTCGTTTCGGGATCTATTCCATTCCTTGGTTCATACAAATTCTGCGCTATCACCAGTGCAGAAATTTCATTACTAGAAATCAAGTGTTGCTGGAGAATGGAGAAGCAGAACACTTATTGCGTCAACTTCCTATGACCAACTCGAGTTATGACAGCGCATGGAAGATATTGCTTAACAGGTATGACAACAAGCGAGTGCTAATTAATGCTCAGCTAAAAATTCTATTCAATTTACTTAAAGCAACACAAGAGTCAGCCAGGGCTATAAAAACAGTGCTGGACAAATCTTCCGAATGTATATACGAACTCGAAGCATTAGAAGTCTCCACTAAACATTGGGTTATAATCTTGATTTATATGCTAGTGCAATGCTTTCCAGCAGAGACTCATCGCTTATGAGAACAAGAGGTAAACAGTGCAGATGGACTGCCCACCCTTGTATCTTTGAAGACGTTTCTAGAGACAAGTCTTAGAACTCTCGAAGCAATCTCAGACGCAAAACCAATCAGCTCAAATACCAAGAGCATCAACTCACTTCAGCAGGATCGATTATTTAAATGCTCCAAATTTATTAAACGTTGATTCAAAGTTCAAAGTTGTCACGTCAAATTGATTGTGCATTAACTGCCTCTCAAAAAGCCACAACACAAAATATTGCGCTAGCAATGTGGAAGGAAACGTCATTCGTTACTTCATAGGAATATCACAAATCCACAGGGTTCGCTTAAACAATCAGACAACCCACATGTACAAGTACAACCTTGTAACTCGCCTTCCACATCCAACGGATCAATTCAAACGCTTCACGCGAATCACACAATGCGAACTACACAAGCCTTGCTTGCCACAGCATTGCTTAAAGTTCCATCAAAAAGGGGCACCATGATCACTTTACGAGCTTTGGTCGACTCAGGCTCTCAAGTCACGTTCATAACAAAGGCTGCTGCACGCAAGCTGCAATTGGCCACTATGAACACATCGATGCAAATCACTGGCTTAGGAAAGGCAGAATCTATGAGTGTTAGTAAACAAGCATCAGTAAACATTCACTCTTATTTAACCTCGAATAAGATAACCACGATAAATGCTCTTATCGTGAACAGCATCACGACATACTGCCTCCGTCCACCATTCCTAGCAAGGAATGGAGCCACGTACATGGCCTGCAACTCGCAGATCCACTGTATAAATGTATAATATAAATTAATAGGGCACATTATACTGGCTGATAAAGAAGCCAGTCGTGATAAATGTTATTATCTTCCTCACCACGCCGTCTTCAAGGATAGTACTACGACCAAGGTTCGAGTCGTCTTTGATGTCTCGGCTAAATCCACTAATGGGAAACGTTTAAATGAACAGTTGCATGCGGGTCCAGTACTGCAATCTGAGCTTTTCTCAACATTGCTTCGATGGCTAAAATACAAATGCGCTATGTCAGCTGACATAGAGAAAATGTACCGAATGATCAACGTTCAACCGTCAGATCAAAACTTTTAACGAATAATCTGGAGAAATAATCCCAGCGAAAACGTCATATATATAAGTAACCACAGTCACATTTGGCACAACTCCAGCTCCATATTTAGCAATCAAAACCCTTCGTCAATTGGCCACTGATGAAGCTGCCAAATATCCTATAACTGCCAGGATTATACCACGTGATTTTTATGTTGATGATCTGCAAATTCCATCGATGAAGCCTTGGAGATACAAGCGCAGTTGACCAACATTTTGTCGTCAGCAGGCTTCAACCTAAGGAAATGGGTGACCAATTCTTTGGAAATCCTATCAGGCATTCCAGAAGAACATAGGGAAGTACAACTTCCATTACGGTTCGCAAGATATGAATCTGTAAGAACCCTGGGCATACATTGGCACCCAGGAACTGATCATTTCACCTTGCAATGTAAACAATTCGCAGATCGCATGTCTGCAAAGCGTTGTCAGAAATTGCTACACTTTTTGATCCACTAGGTTGGATATCTCCAATCATAGTTACAGTCAAAATTCCGATGCAAACCTTATGGCTTTAGGGATGCTCATGGGACGAGCCGATACCTTCACATATCGACATGCACTGGCGACAATTTAAAGAAAAGCTACTTCACATTAGCTAAATCCATATACCACGGTGGATATTCACCACTAGTGAGTTCAATCACGCGTATTCGGCGGTAGTTTATATCATGGCTATAGATCAAGAAGGAAACGTGCACGTTAATTTACTTATTGCCAAATCCAAAATAGCACCTGTCAAAGCTATCCCGCTTCTTCCTCGCCTCGAGTTATGTGGCGCAGTACTTTTAGTTCGACTCATTGATCGAGTTAGCACCGATCTAAATCTTACTAAGATCCTCATATTTGCCTGGACAGATTCCTCTATCGTCCTAGCATGGATTCGCAATCATCCGAACAAGTAAAATACTTTTGTTGCAAACAGGATTGCAGAAATCCAAAATTTAACTGATATACAGTCATGGCATACGTGCGATCTAATGAAAATCCTGCCGACTGCAACTCTAGGGGAATTGAACCTGCTTCATTAACCTACCACCGCTTATGGTGGTACGGACCTCAGTGGCTGTTGAATCCTGAGGAAGATTGGCCTCAATCATTACCTGTTACGGAAAGCAATATAGACTCTGAACAAAAGTCAGTAAGTTGTTTATCTACTACACAGTCAAACACTAAAGAACTTTTTAGTAAATTCTCAACAGTTGTTAAATTGCAGCGAGTCATGGCTTACTGTCTCAGGTTTATCAACCACTGCCGCAATATAGTTCCCAAAACTCACCGCAATAATTCGATACTCCAACCTGTTGAGATGAATCAGGCAAAACAACTGCTAATGAAGCTACCTCAAAACGATGCATTTGAAAGTGAAACATCTTTTATTATTTATTATTACAAACCGAACCTTTTAGGTTAACCAGTTGCAATTCGCTCATCTCATCATCATAATTTTATTTTACCGATTACTTTTAAAGGGAAAACATCCTGAAAACAAAGCATCAAATTATTAGGAAAATTAAATCTGATTTGATTACTCTTAATCAAAAAACAGGTACACAACCTAACAAAGCCATGTATTTCTCATCTACATAACACATTACACAAAGAAAATAGAACAATATAGCCTCATTGAGCAGATCAAATTAAAATTCTCATCACATCATTGAAGCAATTAGATTCGTGCTAAAAACAATTGCTGAAAAAAGAACATATGCAAAAATACCATGCTAAAATTGAGTTCCAAAAGCAAAAGAAATTCAATCTAATTACAAATTTTCCCAAAAATACATCTAACCAAAGCATGTGTTGTCATGTAGCATACAATGCATGGCACAAATACAATCAGATCAACCACATCAATTTGCAACTCTATCATCATTATAAGTACTATTGAACGGGAATTTCTTCTCTACGTAATAGAGATAACATTTTTTGCAAATATACAGAATTCAATTTAACACAGCAGCATGAGATGCTTTAAATTTCTTGTTATCTATGCATTTTTGTTCGTTGCTATGCATATTTTATCTCTAGTACCGTACAATTACAGATGCACGGCCAATTCTTGTGATCATGCGCCTCTGCTACTCCATCATTGGTGTCGTGTGCAAGCAAGGGCTATATAAACAGCAATTTAACTTAACTCGATCGCTTTTTCAGTTTGGCAGTGCAGTAAGTTAATCACTGTTTGGAAAGCAGTTTACCTGTTATCAGAGCTGTTTAAAATCATTTAAGAAGTTATCAGAGCTGTTTGAAAAGCTGCTAAACTGTTATAAGGTCTGTTTGAAAAGCTGTTATTCAGTTATTATCGAAGATGAATGAAGAAGAAATCATCAAGACATGGAAGTTTAAAGCTCTACAGGCGGGAAGGATTGGAGCAGAAACTCAACTTGAAGAAACTTGCAAGTCAATCACCAAACCCTTAAAAGAGTTTGTTACAAGAGTCAATAACGAGCCGCCAGTCAAATTGGAGCCAAACGAAAAAGAAGAGGAAGAAGACAACGAAATTGCAGAGCCTATTACCCGTCCAAAACGAAAATATGTTAAAATGGAGGCTAATAGTACACCTAAAAATTATGGAGATTATTGCTTAACATCTAAAGAAAAATTCGCAACACCCAAACATTCAAGAATATTTATAGGAAGGTCTCCTGGCATCACTCTAGATACCTCTGGATACATAGCTCCAAACTATTTAAAGCTATTTACTGAGGATTCCTCTAAGATTGATTACACGTATGGAGTTTACTATAATGACAGTTCCAATAAATGGAGATATTGTTATCTAAAGAAAGAGATATAAAACAACTTTGGGGCTATGTGAGCGGCAATTTATGAAAGATCCTGGAAAAAGTCTATTTTTTTTATATTATTAAGCCAAGCTCAGAGGATACCCTATGATGCAAAGCACGGCATGGCAGGAATGAGATAGGACAAGGATTAGGGGATATGAGGAGAATGGCGGAGGTGCCGACGTATGTCGTCTTAAACTTCCGCAGATTGTATGCCGGGGGGAAAACAGAAGATGGTAAGCTGGGATAAAGAAGCATCACGGAATTTTACTGTACGGCCGAAAGCAATTTGAAGGGTTAAAGGATTTGCGCGGTTTGCAGCGCGAGTATTGCGTGGAGGAATCGTTCTACAAGGGATTAGACTAGATATTTCATTAGAACATTTACCATTCATGTAGCCATAAAGGAGCAAAAGGCATCCAATATTGCGGCGGTGCTCGAGTGAGCGATATGACAAGTTATTTCCAAATCACAAATGAACTTGAAGGCTTTCTTTTGGACAATATCCAATGAAGCTAAGGCTAAGTTAGTTTCCAAGCAGTTGGAGATTTTCCTGTCGAATAATACAAGTATAATGGTTTGCGCAGAGGTTTAGCCAATAGGGGTGAAAATCATCAGGACCTGCGGCTTGGAAACGTTGATCCTCTTAAGGACCGTGAACAAATCTCTCGTACGGACGCGTATTGGCTCTTGTACCAAAGACTATGTTGACAAGAAAATTACAGTAAGTGTTGAAGAAATATGAAAAACTATTAATATAGAGCTGACAAATTGATGAAATCGCGAAGATTGAAAAATATCTGTTTACTTCAGTAATAAATAAGAAAGACTTGACACCAAAAGATCAGTAAAACTCTTGAGAATTCTGTTTCATTTGTAAATACGATGAGTAAGAGGCAAGTGGCAAATGAGCTGCATAAACCAGCGAGAAAAGAATTCATCAAAGGACTAGATGTCTTGTAGCAGGCAGACTTCATAAGACCAGGAATCCTTTTATTCGTGAGCGGTATATTGAACTGATTATTTACAGGCTAATCACGTGCATCGAATTTATCAATATTTTCAACCATAAAGTCATATATGTTTCTCTCTTCAATTTCGTATATTAAAGGGTCGGTATTGGTATACATGACTTTACATTTATCACCAAATTTGCGCTGCATAAAACTGTAATGAAAAAAGCTCGAGGTCGTTATTTTCCATGGTTTTACCAACGGCAGCATTATTCATCTTGTTATAGCTGTCTTTTCCATGATCGCTGGTAGCCTGTTTCCGTTTAGAGGTATTCAGATCAATGTATGGTTTAAGCCAAGCTCATGAGCTGAATTGCAGTACCCGGTGTACATTTTTTAGGATAAGACCATGTGATAAGCATTGCTTCAAATTTCGGTAGTGTATAATATATTTTTCTTTATGTTGTAATGTTGTTAAAAGTTTTTCTAATTTTGAACCTGGTGGGGCTGTATGCTCAGAGCAAACCGGTAAGTCTTTATGCTTATCATGCAGATGTGGAGGATAGTCTAAATTAACTTCGAGTATGTATCCAGTTGGTGAATCATCGGGAATTTGGAAAACATCAATATCGGTACTATCAGCCGATCTGCATCCTACGGTAAATGTAGATGTGAGATGGCCTATCCATAAAGATTGTTAACATCATAATATATCAAGTATTTTCGTTTTTCATCTGGGTTAAAATCCGGTATATATTTATTGTTAGCTTTACTGTATCTATTGAAACATTGGCTTATACGGCCCCGAAGACCTCTCTCTACGAATAGCAGTATGTCTACATCGGTTATCATCTCTAGTTTCCTTTGGAATATTTTAACATTGAATCCCATGTTATATCTGGCATGGTGTAATAATGTGCAGGATCTAAATTGTACGTCTTAATGCAGACATTTTAAAAGTTTTCGAAGACATCGACCAATAGAAGGACATCAGTTTTCAGGTATAGATCGGAATATTCCCCAAGTGTCTGTACTTCAAATGTCCTCCATACCTTTTCTGCGCGGCTGTAGTCCTCAGCAGATATATCACTGTCAGTCATTTTATTATAGAATTGCTCCTGCGCTGGTAAGTGTTGGAAATCCAATTTAGTCCAATCGTCATCGAATTCGTATGGGAAGAGACCTTTCCGCTTAAGTAGTTTAAAGTCATCATCATCCAATTCCTGCCATACAGCTCTTGAAATATTTAACTTATCCAATCGATGAATCTGAATTAGATATGACTGCTTACAACGTGCTTTGTGAACGAAATATATCTTTCTTTATTTATTGGCAGGAGATCCACTTTTCCAAGTGGGCATCATATCCAGATAAATTGTGAAAAATGACTGTTACTATGGAGCAATCCTGATAGATGAGGTTGCATGCATTGTGCACTGGTCCTCGGTATTTTCCTGTTAAAAGAAATTATGAAAAAGTGAATGGAATTAAGATTCCCAATATTGAGTATTAAGTGGCAATGGTCCCGGACTCGTTCTTCATTGGTAAAAGGACAAAAAAAAATAATAATAAAAAAAAAATAATAAAAGCCAAAACAAGTCAAACATGAATCAAATCAAAGCCAGAGAAATAACTATAAATAAATAAATATATATAAAAAACTAAGATATAAAGGAAAAACACTAACGAGATAAACTAAAAACAAAACAAGTTAAAAATAGCTAGAAAACAATAACTTACAAAGTTGTACTCACCGCCCGACAGGAAACCATCCAAGAAATATCAAATATTTTCCATAATATTGGAAGAAAATCGACGTTAAATGTGAGCTTTAATGAGAGTCTTAAATGCATCGACGTTTGGGCCCTCTGAGCTCTTATAGGTAGACTATTCCAAAGACGGGCAGCGTGAACAGGGAAAGGAACGTTCCATATCTAATTTACTGAATCGCGGAATTACAATATTATGGCGAAGAAGAGAGCTGGAAAAATTTTCTAAAATATTCTGGCCGGTTGCTCTTTAATCTTTTGAATAGAAGAAGAATTATTCTCCGCTTAAGATATGTACTCAACGAGCAACCAAGTAACGTGCTAACAAACGGAGAAACATGGTGAAACCTTCGCAGGCCATAAACAAATGGTACGAAATCGTTGAAAGCCACCTCCATCTTACGGCAATACCCGTTGTCCAAGCTAGGAAAAATATGACTTCCAAATGTGAAATAAGGCGTAATCAGTGTAATCACTAATTTTAGCCTCATTTTAGTGCTCCGAATACTCGCCGAGAGGCATAACCTTCTCAACCCCGCATTTACCTTATTGAGAATCGAACTAGTGTTGCCACAGTGCATCATATCGCAGTTCAGAACAATTCCCAAATTAATAGCCCTTCTGGCCACCTGGACGACAAAACCATTCAAGATAACCGGGGGTATATCGATGACGTTTAAAGTGCTGTTATAGAAGGCCATGCACTGTGATTTTGCAGGACTAAGTAGAAGTCCATTGAGCATCGATAACCTGTGTACTCGACATAGATCAGAGTTAAGACGCTCAATGCAATCCTCAAGCAGACCAATAGGCCTGCTTAGATAAACCTGTACATCATCGGCATAAATTTGTACTTTCACATCCTCCACTACCAATGGAAGGTCAATAATAAAGAGACTAAATAATAATGGGTAAATCACAGAACCCTGCGGAACACCACAGAGTATGGGCAAGGCATTGGAGAATTCATTACCAACTCTAACATGCTGGGAACGACCACTTTTATACGCCCTGACCACGGAAATAGCTGTTGCACTAAATTTAAAATAGGTTGCTAATTTACGATGGAGAAGGCCGTGGTCAACACCATCGAAGGGCTTAGAGAAATCCAAGAGAACTAAAATGCCAAAATCATTATCATTCATGATAGCCCTGATGACCTTGGTAACCTTCAATACTGCAGAATCACAACCGCGAAAAGCGCGAAATCCAGATTGCCAAGAAGACCAAAATTTGTTCGCCTCCACCTTGCCAAGGATCTGATTACATACGACTTTTCAAGCACCTTCGATAGAAAAGATAAAATGCTTATGGGGCGAAAGTCACTAGGCAATTTGGCATTAGCTCTCTTCGGGATCGGCAGAACAGTAGCAGCCTTCCAGATGTTGGGAAAAGTACATGACGTTAGGCAGGTGCTCAAAATATGAAGACTATACCTATTAATTACAGGTAACAGTATTTTTATTAAGCGTGGTGGGAGAGAATCTGGCCCAATCGCATCAGACTTCTCCGAAAGAACAGAAAAACTCATCTCTTCCAGGTCTACTCCGCGAAAATGAAAAGATTTGTCTGTGAACGAATGCAGAGGTAAACCTTGAATATCGTGGGTGGTATCAAATTTGTATGTAGAAGGTATTCCACCGGACAAAAAATATGCATTTAGGTCACCCTTCACTCAATAAGCGCCTGGATTTAAGAGGAACGTGTATTTCTAAAAGATATCCAACTAAGAAGGAAAAAACATCAACCTGATCATTCACTGAGGTATAATCAGATATTGTGTCCCTTGGCAATTGTCTGCATTCTTCAAACAAAGATTCAACGTCAATGCTATTGTAGTCCCGGTAAGAGTAGTTTGTTGGGGGGTTATTGTACATTAAAAAATTGTAGCCCATAAACAGAAGATCATGGTCTAACGAGCTGAAAGGGCTGTTCTGGTCAACGAATAACACCTTACTTCTATCAGTTACAAGGAACATGTCAAGTAGTGAAGGGTTTGTTGCATTAAAATATGTTGGCTGGAAGTTGACTACTTTGAAGTGAATTGATTGGAAAAAGTGTAAGAACCGATCAGCTAAGGAATCACGGCGCAGAATATTTTCATTAAAGTCACCTACAACTATGACATCAGGATAACGTTGCAAGGTCCCAGATAGTAGATCCCCTAAACTCGACACACCATCACATCTAAAATTCCCTGGAGGACAGTATACAGAAGATAGTATACACTTTTGGATCCCTGAGCAAACCTCTACACCTATGAATTCCAAATCATCACTCTGGGAAGAAAACCCCGCTTTCGCCTTCAGATCACACCTAACATATATTCCGACACCTCCACCCGAACGCCCCTACGATCATTTCTAAATAAAGTATAACCCGGAATAGAAACCTGGGATGTAGACATAATATCATTCAGAAAAATTTCACTGACTAAAATTGCGTGAACAGCAGTCCCATGGAAAATTTCACGAAATTCATCAGTTTTGTTCCTTATGCTTCTGGCATTAAGCGAGCAGATATTCAGACCAACGTTCCTGCCACAAAAAATATTAAGCATAGTTCTCACCCTGTCCAGACACATAAAATTATGCGAACTCATAAAAGAGCTGCAAACCGCCAATGCACCCAGTCTCATCACCCACCAGATACTCTAAATAACCGAAGATAATGTCAAAAGTGCAACCCAAGATATGCCCACGCGATAAGTACAACATTCTAGCCATTCTATTGAATCTACTACAAGAACAGAAACATATATGCATACCTCTAACGCATTCTCTTTCCGTGGAATTGACTTAAATGGGCTTATCGTGGCCATCAGTACCATTAAGTCTGACGCAATCGGTCCAGATAGCATATCACCCAGGTTCATCAAAATGCTACTATCGTACATTGGTAAATATGTTCGACATATCATTAACATTTGCTTAATGTCATCTATGTTTCCTTATGAGTGGAAATTAGCGACTCTTCTGCCGCTGCCCAAGAAGTCCTCTCCACAATCATACGCTGACTGTAGGCCAATAAGCTTGTTGTGTTTTTTATCGAAAGTACTAGAAAAGCTCATGTACAGACAAATACTGCAATATGTAGAATCCAGCAACCGATTAACATGCTGGCAATCGGGCTTCCACTCTTCCCATAGCTGTGAAACTGAAGTATTTAAAGTATCTTCAGACATAAGACTGGCTTTGGACCGTGACAAGTTCACAGCCTTGATTCTGTTGGATTTTTCGAAAGCCTTTGATTGCCATCGCATTCTTCTTCAGAAGCTGTCATCTTGCTTTAATTTCAGCTTCCCAGCAGTTTCCCTGATCACGAGCTTTCTATCTCACTGTCGTCAACAAGTCAAAGTGAACGATTGTCTCTCCCCTGAGCGGCCGCTTGTTCTTCTGCTTATTTATCAACGATCTGCCAAAAGATGTGCGTGATGTGAAAATTCATCTATATGCTGACGATGTGCAGCTATATCTAACAAGACCTATTGGTCTCCTCGAAGATTTTGTTGCACGAATTATCTCTGATTTGGACCGAATCTGTTCCTGGACCAATTATAATCCCTTGCTGCTAAATCCCGGGAAGTCACATTGCACTACATTCTATAATACCTCACCCAATGAAATTGATATCCCACCTATACTTTTGAACATTAACAATACGATCGGGAAAATTTATGGGGGCTTACGCAGACTGTGGCTTTCAGCGAATATATTATCTAGTGGCTCTCGTCTAAAGCTAGTAAAAACAGTAATCTTGCCTTACTTCTCTTTTGGATGTTTGGTCTTTCCAAAACTGGACAGTATATGCACCCGGAAGATGGAAGTTGCCCTGTTGCCCTGTGTGAGGTTCATTTACGGGTTGCGCAGATTTGACCATGTCTCACATAACCGGTCTTGTTTGTTTGGTTGTTATTTTTCCTCTTACCTTAAACGAAGAAACTTGGTTTCTTTGTTTAATTTGTTAAAAGTTAATAAGCCAGAGTACCTTAGAGATTTTTTCCACTTCACTACCTCCCAACGAAATAGAAATCTGGTATTGCCTCGTTTTCATAAAACTGTAATGGAAAACTCGTACCTTGTCCAAAGCATACGTCTGTGGAATGATCTCCCCGTCAGTATACAGGCGGCTGGTACCATTTATGCATTTAAAAAACTCGTTAACACGCATATAATCTAGCTCTTCTATATCCCTTCTTTTCTTCTCCTCCGCAAAGGAACGCTAGTTAGTTGTTTTTATAGTATATACATAGTGAATTTTATATTTTCATATTTTTGTGTTGCTTTTCTTTCTTCTGAGTTGTAATTCTTATCAAATTTTGTTTTTTCCTATTAATTTTAATTTTGATGATTGTGATTCTAGCACCACTATTAAAGTTGTACTCTATAAGATTTCAATCTTGTGTACATTACCGAAATAAAGTTTATTCTTATTCTTCTTTCATTCAATGACTCTCTGTCTCACTCAAGCTAGAATCTTAAAATTGCGGTCTTACGGCAAGCTGTGGGTACACTAGAATCATTTTTAGTAGGTGAAAAGAAATTTTTCGAAACTGGGTTTCTTGAAGAAAAAATTTTTTTTTCCGTAATCTAAGAAATGTTGTAGCAAGTATTATACCATTTTAGAATCCTTATTAAATGCGTCAATTTTTAAAGTTACTTGCCAAACTGTCGTAGTACATTTTTTTATCTTTACAGTCAGGTAAAGTTGGGTGAAATATTAATTTTCTATTCTTGGTTCGGCAAAATGTGACATTTTCTTCCAATCTGGTACAGTAGGCTTAGAATTTAAAGCAGCAGGTTACATAAGCACTATTCGGGATTACATAAGAAAAATAAAATTAAAAAAGGTAAAGATTTGTAGCAACAGGAGCTAAAAAACGATCACAAGGTGTACATTTTCTCGAAAACAAAAGAAATGTCTATAATTTGAAAATTACATGAGTTAGAATTTTTTTATATTTTTCTGCAAACTGTTATGATTTGGTCTATCACCCGATTCCGGCTTGACGTCGACTTACGGAACACCCTGTATATTGAATACAAACAAAGAGAAAAATAAATAAAGTAATAAAATTTAAAAAAAATTAAAATCCAAACCTATGATAATATACATGATACAATACAAGCTAAATAATAAATAGGTATATATATATAAATAGATAAAATAAAACAATAATAATAATAAAATAAAAATAAATAAAAAAAACTATTAAATCCAAAGCATCATACAAAAAAAACTTAACAACTCATATCAGAAACATTATCACTGGAAATTCAGCATCACAAGCATCCATCGTGTTTACCTCTAGCATCAGTTCATTCGGAGCATCTACATTTCGAACGATGCTGGGGGGACCTTCATGTTTAACTTTAACGAGTACTAGACCCTGTCGTGTGAAGGCAGAAGATATGTTTTATCCCCTCTTGAGTGCAATTGCTTTGGCTAACGTTTGTTGGTTGCAACGGGTGAGACTTTCGCATGCATATATTTTGCTATCAGAGACAAATGAATTGCAAATTTTATTCAGATGAACTGCACCAAAACTTTTAAATTTTTGAAGAAAAATTCTCTGCTCGTTCGTAGAGGAGAACTTTGCGATTATTGGAGGATTCTTGCGCCTACTGTTATGGCTACGGCTGGCTATGTAAGAATTGGCGCGAAAAGCAATCAAATATGGTGAGAGATTATGACCAATTAATTTAGAAATTCCCTCGATGATTTGTTGGGGATTTTCATTTGGGGCGTAAGGGACCCCAATTATGATAGCATCTGTTAACCTATTGCACCTACGAATATTCTCAAGGTCGAATTGAGTCTCTGAGAGCTCTGCCCCCACAGCATCAAGCTCTTCCCGTAATTTATTTACTTCTACATTGCTAGCTGTGGTAAGCTGTTCTAGTTTATGAGTTACACGATCCTCAAGTCCACAAAATCTATCGTTAAGCAGCTCAGCAAAATTTTTCATCAGCCTTCTCTCCAGAAGCTCCAAGGAATCAGTAGAAATAATCGAACTGGATCGCCTCGACATGTTAGAGGTACCAGTGCCACCGCCGTTGCATTTCTCTGGTTGTATTTTTGTGTTGTGCTTACTGCCTACAGCTACACTCCTCGTGAATCTTGTTTTTGGTGTAATGGTATTAGAATTTTTTTAGTTAGCGGTCGATTTATCATGTTTTCCCATACTAACCAGTTCAAGATTTAGAGATTTAAATATTAAATATTTACACAGAATCTGCACTATTCACGGAAATACTATGAATCACTGTGTTGCAGCAATAATTAATAAGCCACACTATTGTTCACAACTCGGATAATTATTTGGAAGAAAACAAAAACTCAAGAGTTCAGCAGAACACGTCAATCCACTAGCCATCTCTACTGATAATTGATATCAAATTACATTATAGAAAAAACATGTGTCAATCATTTATTAAATCTAGTGCTGCTAAATTTGTTTACAACAGGATTAAACTTGTTTTGAAAACGTGCCTATAAATTGAGGAACTGAATCAGATTCACTATCAGTTTCATTTTAGAATTCAAGGAAGCAACAACGAGTTAGACTAAAACAATAGCTGGCGCAATGGATGAGCTAAAGAAGCTGGAGCAGTACTCACTACACTTGAAGACATCTCAAATGGAGCTGGGTCAGGAATACAAGGTTGTTGCAGGAAGGCGATTTAAGACTGCATTTGGAGATCGTGTGGTTCTGGAATTTGAAAACTACCATATTTTTCTTCCTTGGAGATACAGCAGAATTTCATATGATTCTTTGAATGAAATAAATACCAAGGGAGACTTCTAAGTACTTAATAAAGGAGCGATCGGGCGTTCATATAAAATTAAAATTGTTCAGCATGACGCAAATTTATATACAATTACATATTATAACCGACAAATAAAAGTTAATAATTTGAAACTAGTTTTTTATTATTATTAATATTTCTACATTATTAGTGATAATGAAGGTTACATTTAGTACTAGTTCTCCACAAGCTTATATATTGAATATGAGCCCAGAAAAGAGATTGGGAGACATATGCTCTGAACCGCTTTCGTTTCCAATACATGATACATAGAACTTCACTCATATTATTACCAATTTGGAATATAGAACTTAAGCAAAAAGTTTATAATTTAAGATTTAGAAATAAGTAATGATTTTGATGTGAATAAATATTGAAATTTAATTTGGTATATTAGTTATATTTGATCACATTTTTTCAGCAAAAGAAATTGTATCAATACACCATCCAACAACCATATTTTTACCATTAACTTGAAGTCTTTTATTAGTTTCTATTAAATAAACTAACTTTCGTTGTATACAACACATTGCGGGAGTATTTAAGGATTAAATCAAAGGTTGATATTACCTAAATTGGTTTACATGTAAAAAGATTTGAGGAGAGAATTGCTGAAATTGCTTCAATTTGCCTCATATTTCTTATCTTCAAGTGTTTTGATATTACTTAAATTTGTTTAGTTAATGAGAATTCCAGTAAAACACATCACACCACATTACTAATTGCCAATTATCTAATTACCAACCAAGCTGCTAAGTACCAATTATCTAATTGCGAATTAGTAGTTATGTAAATGCCAATTAGCTAATTGCCAATTATTAGTTTGAACAAATGTCTCTAATAACTCGAAAACTAAAACCCATAGAGGATTTCTGATGAAAATTTCGGCACCCCTAGAACGAAAACCCCCACCCCACACCATCTAGAATCCATTGTCATGAATAAAAATATCCTAGTGTCAACTTTAATTATTACTAATATTATCAAAACCAAACCGCTGATATTTCGAGAACCGAAGCCCGTAGAGGATTTCTTTCCGATAAAAATGTCGGCCTCTCTAGAACTAAACCCCCACCCACACCACATAGAATCCATTGGCATGACCAAAAATATCCTAGTGTCAACTTTAATTATTTCTAATATTAATTAAAACCAAATCGCTAATATCTCGAAAACGAAAGCCCGTACACATTTTCTGATGAAAATTTCGTCCCCCCTAGAACTTGTCCCCCCCACACCATCTGGAATATATTGGCATGAACAAAAATATCCTGGTGTTATCTTTATTTACTATTAATATTAATTCAAAGCCTAAGCCTAAATTTAGGCGCAACAATTGAAAACAGCAAAATCATAATAAAAAAGCCTGCATTTAGGCGTACCACACATCTATCCAAGGCGCAAACCCACATTTCTTGTAGCCAAGCCACAAACCCAAGCTCCTCATTTTGCACAGGCACAAACCCACCTTGTGAGGGTGGCGCTGCCTGTGGCGAAATCCTGGAAACTAACGACAGTGACGCCATCTGTTGTGAGATTTCTGAAATAAAGACTGTGGTCCAGAACAACTACACCCTTTTACTGTGTAGAGATATCTCTTTGGTTCTTCTCACCTCTTCCCTAGAAAACCCGGAATGCGTCCTACATCAAGAATACTCGTATGGTATGGCCCATAAGCTGTAAAAAGTGCTCGAAAATGTTATGCTCCCTGCTGTTACCGAGAGATAGGAAAAATGTATTTTGATTTTTGAATATCCATATCAGTTTTCATATTTTCTATTCTGCTTGGATTTGCTCTAAAGGGGCTTAAGCCCGCTAGCCTCCCTCCACGGTGGATGTGCGGCTGGTTAAAATCAACACTTTAATTTAAATTCATGATTTATAACATTAATGAGATAATAATTTATTCCGGTTAAGAAAAATAAAACAAACTTAAGGAATTTTTGAAAGTATTTATTTTGTAGTAAAAGGTTTATTTTCTTATTATGTATTTTTTTTTTATTTGATTCCTATTTCATGAAAGTTCTTGTAATTGAAATTAAGCTTGATTCACTGAAAATATTTAAAATTTAATACCTTTAGATATGAAAGAAATAAAAAAACAAAACTAAATAATAAATACATAAACATTATTTGCAAATAAGGGAATTGCTTTTGAAAAATGTTAACTAATTAAAAACCTACGTAGTTAATTACTTAAAATTAATGAATTTAGTTCTACACCAATTTAAAGCAAAGAACCTTCAGTTTTATAAGATTTTTTCCATTATTATTTTACTTGTGGAAGGCAATTGGCGAACTGTTCAATTGTTTTACATTTTTACAATTAAAAAACCGAAAACAAAAATTTCTTTATTTATGCTAATTTTACTTGTAGCTATGTTAAAAATTTCGATATCTAACTAGATACTAGCAAGATATTATCTGAAGACCTGTTATTTCGTATTATACAATATAATATATTTACATCACTTATCATAAGTTTTTGATATCGCTATACGTATACACAATAGAATTTAATTTTTTAAATTGAATTAAAGTAACAAAAATTTGTTTGTTGTTATGAAACATCTTATATAAGGCAGTTTTCGTTCAAATATTTTCTATATAAATCGAAATATTAAATATGTACTTTTCTGCCTTTAATTTACTAGTAAATTTGGGAAAAAAGTGGGCAGTGGTTTCTGCAGGAATAGAATAAAAGTTAAAGTTTTATTAAAAATTTTGAAATATGCAAATTGGTTAGATACATAGTATTGTGTGCTGTGAATGAGAAGCAAAAATCCGAATTTGCTTTTGGCAGTATTTTTGTTTTATTAGTTTAAAGCTTTAGCGGAAACTTTTAAGTTATTGCGTGAAAAGTATGAAATTAAATAGTTGACATATACTTATATGTATTATATATATATATTAAAAAAAGTTCCAAAAACAAATTAAATTGCAATGGTGTGATATCCGATACGGCTCAGCATGTGACAATATTGAACGTTTAAAACGAAAAGCTATATAGTACAAATGGGAGTACAAAAATATAACAACGATTATAAAAACTATGTGGGCATTTTATGGTTCTTAACCCGGTCTAAAAATATAAAGCATTCGTTATTCTTCATTATTGTCTTAGACCGCTTCATCTGTTTTGTGCTCCTGGAACAAGGAAGAGATAGCAGCACATCATTTTACGTATCCTAGTTTTGCAATTTAGACTAATATACAGGGTGATTCAGATCAAGATACCTACCGGTATACCACGCGATTCCTTGAGGTAAGATGATCAAAAAATTGTCCCACATAGGGTCCCCCCCCCCCCCCCCCCCCGTAGAAACCTTCCTTTAGGAGTTGTGGCCAGTTGAAGATTTCGCCAATATTCGTGAGAATAAATGAGTATAACTTTTGAACCACGCTATAGATTTTGGTTAATGTTGGTTTATTACATAGCCAATAATAGTAGCTGTCGAAAAGTGTATTACTCTGTATATTTTAATTAAGCATCTCTAAATTATTCTCAAATATTTCCAAAATTTTAATTTTTTTACACACGAAAGTTTTTGAAATAAATAACGGATTTATAAAATTTGTGTGTGATGTGGAACAATTTTTTGATCAGCTTACCTCAAGGAATCGCGTGGTATACCGGAAGGTATCTTGATCAGAATCACCCTGTATACGATGAACTTATCAAACTCCTTTCATGTTCAAATTTCATGTTTTAAATGTTGCTAATAATTTCAGCTTTTTACAGCATTTTATGTTATTTTATTGCATTGAATCGATTTACATATGCATTAAATTTATTGAAATTCACAAATTGTAATATAATAATAACAACCGTAAAAGAAACAAGAGAAGAAGAACAAACTAATACAAATTTACCAGGCTTACAGAAGAATTTCGTTTAGCTTGACGAACCGAAATCGAAAACCATAAAATATTTTGAGGTTTTTGAAGAAAGCTGTATTTGACGGCGTTGCTGAACCTAAAATTGTAAAGCACTGTGTGAAAAATCGCAAATGGAGTCGTGCCCGCATTTTAATAGAACTATGCGTCGCGTTTACAAAGCCGGCTTGCATGTGACACTGGTCAAGGGAATTGGTAGTCCATTCTGGTCTTACTTGTAGATTTTTGTAGTACTTATTTATGGCTAGTCTTATCATGTTCGTTTGTTACCGTTTTTACACCTGTGTATATTATTTGTGCTTTATACAAGGGTCATTACATAGAAAATCGATTGAATTTCCACCCATCCAGAACCAATTTTATTCTTCTTTTGCTGAAGGTTAAGTAATTATGAGATAAGAAATTATACTAACGTTGTTTTGTCCTGCAATGTATTCTGTCTGAATTAAAGAACTTTGAAGTCATTCAAATTTGCCGATTTTTGATCTGCTGAGTTATATACCTCTGATCTAATTATCACAGAGACACAGTCTGTAGCTTTATTTAATGATGCAAATTCAGTATTATAGGGAAAACTGCCTTTTATATAAAAAAAATAAATAAAGATAATAAAACTATATTTCATCCGTGAACATCTCAAAATATGTCCTTGTTATTTTTCAAATTATTTTAAAGTGTGATAGCAAATTGTTAAATTTTCAAGGCGGCATTGTAATGATATTAGGGAAGAGAATTTTTTTCTTCTATAGAGGTCTGATAATTTTTGAAAAGAAAGAAATGCATAGAAATTTGTTATGTAATTTTTATCCCATAAAATTTTTACATCAAGCACACTGTCTTCTTTTTCTTAATAAAATGTGATCCGGTAACCGTCGTTTAAAACAAAAAAGAATTATCGCAATATCTGCTTCTGGTCAAAAACTATTAATATTTTTATATAATGCGAAGAGATTCATACAGTTTAATTTACAAAGCACAATAAGTGTTAATTATATTAAAAATCATGTCTCCGTGATAATTAGAATCAAGGCTATAATTTTTTAATATAACTCAGCAGACCAAAAATTGGAAAGATTTAAGGACTCTAAAGTCATGCAGAATGCATCACAAGACAAGAAAAAATTAGTAGAATTCTTCGCTCATACTTACTTAACTCTCAGAAGATGATGATCTGATTGGAAACCTGCGAAGTTTGATCGATTTACTATGGAATGATCCAAAAGCCTTGTTCGTTTTGCAGATTCACCAAGCTACGTATGACTCCTTAAGGGCAGTTATCAAATTAATCTCAACAATCTCTGCCAGCTGCAAATTTGTATAGGCTTTAAATTATATAGTAGGGTACACATGGATTAAATTTATGTCAATGTTTAGATATATATTATCATTATATGAAAAAACAGACTACACATCCTAGTATATAATGCAAAGCATTTCAAATCTTACGGCTTTATAGATTGACTAGTAGCAATTTTATAATCTAGGTAATTTAATGTCTTGGTTAAAAATACATAAAATGAGGCTACTCTTTCATGGGACCGCTTTATGAAACATTAATTAAAATGTTGTGCAAACGGAAAAACATGTAAGATTCCCATTGAAGCCTTTTATAGCTTGACAAAACGGTTTTTGAAGAAGATGCATAATCTTTTAATGCTTGGTGAATTTTTTATCTGAGGTATTGACATTCATTTCTCTTTTAGTTTTTTATTCAGAGCTACAAAAATTCCTGGCTAAGGCAAGAATACAGTTAAAATAAAGGTCAGAAAAGTTTGTCTATTAGGTTGTTAGAAATTTCAATACTATAATATGAATAATTTAAATGTCGTTAATTATGTACTTCAATATTTCAATAGTTACTAATATCTCAAACCCTGCTCTTCAAAATATATAAATATTCAAATGGCCAGGCATAATGCATGCCATTGAGCTACTTTTAGAACTCAAAGTTAGGAATGCTAATTGATGGGGTTTAGTAGACATTATAAAGTAAAATATGGATGTTATTCAAAACCCTTGTCTGAATATCTGGTAGTTACTTGTTTCTGGTTAAAGGAAGACGCATTTCGAAATAAAATAATATAAAGCGTGCAAACCGTAGCGTTATTTAATATTAATTTAAACATAAGAAATTTGAAATGTTATCAGGCTATTCAAATTTGCATTTAAAACTGTCCATTTTAAGGAGTAAAACAAACTAACCAAGACGGAATCAGTATATTGTTACGCGGGATAGGACATACATACCTAATTATATAATAATTCCTTCTATGCCAAACTAACTACTATTTAAAATTTACTTACCGGAATAATTGTCGTAAGCAGCAAACAGACAGCATAAGTAAATGTGTGTAGCAATTCGATACTAAAATGATCACACATTGGCCCCGACTTCATCCGATTTCGGTGAAACTTTCAGAATTATTTAAGTATTAAAAAATATTGGACTCGTATATTTTTGCTTCGCTTACCGACCTCAGAGCATGGATAAAGGTTGATTCGAATTCTGATGTTTTCACTGTGAACGTACTTTTTTAATTTGCCAATTACTTGAGATTATTTTGTTTAATTCTTTTCTACGATATTTCAAATTAATGGTACTAAGCGGGACTTTCCGAAGAAATAACAAAATATTAAAAAGAAATACATTTTTTTGTGAAGTGGATTTTTGAGCCCTTCGGAAGAGAAACATCCCCCAAAAAATATGATATTTAGAAACGCTATAATATTAAATATAAATTATTTCAAAAATTTGCGGATATTCAGCTCTTAGTTAGGGAGACACATTTTTTTATTATCGTCTCTGCAAAATTTCGTATGAAAATTTTAGGTTTTACTCTAAAAAATTTTTTTTTTTATTGTTTTTAGATACTAAAGAAATATGTGTTTAAAGATATTATAATAATAGTTCTATTTTAATATTTCATAAATTTTATTGATTTCATTTTTAGTACAAAACGAGTATTCTTCAACACTAACACTATTGTCATTTCCAGGTACAAAACTGTGGTACCTTTAAGTACCTGTTATTGCCTTGACACGATTATATTTATTTTTATACCCTAGATGAAATCGAAAGTTTGTCATTCCGTTTGTAACGCACAGAAATAATGCTAGTACAGAAATATGGATTGAACATCCACGCATAAAATTAAAAGTTGTAACGCCACCACTGGCTTTACGACACCACTGGAGAATGTTCACCACTATACCTAAGAACCGTTAACTTGGTTACGTACCTTTTGTACATAACATTCTTTTATTGCTTCCCCCACCTAATTTCATTCTAATAACTTGGTTATGTACCTTTTGTACATAACATACATTTATTGCTTCCCCCACCTAATTTCATTCTAATATGTAATCTAAATCTATAAATATAATTTCAATCCATTGTGCTCGACTTGTTGAGCTTGAGCCTTTAAACAATAAAGTTGTCTACTAAAAATATTGTGTTTTTATTAATTAAATCTCGTTGTTACAAGTATTTGTTACAAGTGGCGCCCAACTACAGGCCGTGTTGTGTTTTGTTTAAAAACTATAAACTTTAAAATTGAGCACTGTTCCAGTCTCAATATAAATAATAAAAAAAAACACATATACATAGACAATTTAATTACATTATCGCACTGTATTACAGTCGATAAAAATAATATTTTGGGAAATACGGAACCCAGTCCACAATAGTTGTTCTGAATTCACTTCAATTGCAATTCGGAGGTCATCTTCAGAAAGAGCACTATGCACACAGTCTCTCCTCTCGTATCAGCAGTTCTCATTTTGCTATCAGACTTTCGCACTGCATATGCAGTCGAAGCCAAACAAAGCAGAAGTTCACCGAAGGAACGGAATAGCAACATTTAATCATCAGTGAGTTGCAATGTATACATACAGTCTCTCATCACTCATATATATCGCTACGACTTACGACAGTCATTAGTCAGCCAGCAGAGCAGCAGCTTTCGTCGCATTGCTTTTCATTTACTCTCTTATTGTATTTACAACAGTCCAAGTAAATAACCGCTACGAATACCACAGTGGGAGAAACGTGTAGAGCACTGTACACAGTCTCTAAATTTTTAGAATTTCTACAACAAGTAGAGCACTGTACACAGTCTCTAAATTCTTCGATATTCTACAACAAGAAGAGCACTGTACACAGTCGCTATATTCCTAGAATTTCTACAACAAGAAAAGCACTGAATACAGTCTACATTCTTCTTGTATAAATTATTGGTATTTTTCGCACCATCTTACTGTATATAATCGAAGGCTGGTACATATATACATTTCTATGAAGACGCAGTTCAGAACGTCGACCAGAACAACCTTGTCAAGCACGCTCCAAGCATATTCTTTGGCGCATTCAATTCATATATACGTATAGTCGCTTATATACTTCGCGCGCTTACATATCTCGCTCGCAGAAGACTAAACTCCACCCATTCATTTATCCTACAGTCGCTTCTTAAATCATTAACATCATCTTACAATGCCGCGCAATAGACGAAGTGCCTATGATGATATTCAAGAAAATAAGGCTAATCCCAATATAGCCATCACAAACGACCAGTTTAGAGAGCTCATTAGCAGTATTGGTACATCAAGGGAAACGCATACTGCAGAAGGAAATTTTTCATCATGTACTGCACGATATGATGGCTCGCGGGATCCAGCTAAAGTTGAATCATTTATCGATACAACTTGTGTTTAAGGATATAGAGCACATTTCTGATAAAAATGCGCTTCGAGGTTTACCACTCCTTCTGCAATATGAAGCTTCTATTTGGTGGCAGGGTATAAAAGGTAGCATTTCTACTTGGAATTAGCTATAGATGCTTTAAGAAGAACGTTTGCACCCCAAAAACCCCCTTACAGAATATATCAAGAGGTTTTTGCAGAAAGACATGCAGCTACTACGCCAACCGAAATTTTTTTTACACGCAAGAGGGCTCATCTAGCTAAACTTCCAGCACCAGCCCGCAGCGAAAATACACAAATTGATCTAATTTTTGGATTGCTTCATATTTCGATTAGCGACCGAATGCCTCGTGATAGTATCGCAACTTTTGACGGTTTAATTAAAAGAGCTAGGGAAATAGAGGACGCTAGAAGAGAGCACTCTAGCAATACATCAACTAGGCAAGAGCGTTCTAGAGATACTTCAGTTGGAAAGAAAGAGAGAAAACAATGTTCATTTTGCAGATATTATGGGCATGAATTTAACAAAGGTCAAGCAAGAAATCTACCAAATAGCATTAGGCCGGTACAGCCTGCAATACGAGAAGCTGAAAGTTTCAAAACACAACTTTCCTGTTACGGTTGTGGTAAGCAAAATGTTGTAAGAAGTAAGTACCCTTCATGCAACCCTGAGCCTAGTACTTCAGTCAACGCTCTTGACTTCTGTAGCCTAAAAATAGGTAATATCCAAACAATAGCGCTCAGATCACGACCAATGTTAACAATTAGAGTAGGAAACTATTTAGGCAGTGCTTTTGTTGATACTGGTGCAAACTGGTATTTACTGGTGTTTACTAAAACAGGGACATCAATTTATAGAAAGTCACGTTCGAATTATTATGGCTGACAAAAGATTCTTTCTACAGATGCTGAAATTAGGATAAAAGGACGTATTATAAAAACGAATTTCATAGTGTTGCCTAATTATACAGAAAATAAATCACTACTTGGAGTTGATTTTATTGAAGATGCTGGAATAATTTTGAATGTGCCTCAAAGGATATGGAATTTCATAGATAATCCTAGTGAGCAATACGAATTTACTTATGAAAATATTATAAGTTCTCCTAGAACGAAAAGTCATATGTCTGCTATGCAAACGGCTGTTAAGCCTAATCATGAAGAAGAGCCTCAAGAATATGGTCCTGACCGCTCAAACAAAGACAAAAATCCACAACGGACATTTTTCGCAGTAACCGAACAAGAACGAGCTGATATCCTAAAAGCATATCACGATGATGCTACAGCAGGTCACTACGGCTTCCAAAGAACTTACAATTGTATAGTTGGTCGATATTATTGGAAGGGTATAAGAAAGTATATTAAAGATTATGTTAAGAGCTGTCTCCATTGTCAGCGATTTAAAATTAGCAACAAGAAACCGGCTGGATTATTGCAGACCACAGTTAGTAATCAGAGATTCGAGACACTATCTTTTGATTTATTTGGACCCCTGCCAACTTCAGATGACAACAAATCATGGGTCTTTTGTGTCGAAGATGTTGCATCTAGATGGATCGAGCTTTTTGCTCTGGAGAAGGCTAGCTCTGACGTTTGGGCAAGAGTTTTAGTTTGACGAAGTTTTCTTGAGATATGGGCTACCACGGCGAGTTATAAGCGATAACGGAACACAATTTGTGAGTGCTGTTATGCAAAACGTTATGTTCTGTCTGAATATTAAGCAATCGTTCACTCCATTATATCACCCAGCGGCCAACCCAGTTGAACGAAAAACCCGTGATCTGAAAACACAGCTATCAATTCTAGTAACGGGTAATCACCGAGACTGGCCAAATAAACTTCCTGCTATCAGGTTTGCTATGAACTCAGCCTTCAACGAAAACATAGGCTATTCTTCTGCATTCCTAACGTTTGGTCGTGAATTATGAGGCCTTAAAGATGTCCTTGATGATTTGAAGACGATAGTTCTTAGCGAAAATTTTGTTCCAGAAATAACTCCATATTTGCTTAATCTAGCAAACACTATACAAGATGCAAAAGAAGTTCAAGAACATAAAACCGAACAAGCAAAGAAAATAGCGAACCGAAGAAGACGACCTGGCCCATCTTATCAGCCTGGAGACTACGTATGGGTGGCAACCCATCCAATCAGCAGCGCTAAGAAAGGGCATAGCGCAAAATTTTGTCCCAAAAGAGATGGCCCTTACATTATATTAAAAACGCATGGACCTTCCAGTTAGGAGTTAGCCGCAACCGCATCACCAGGAGACGCACTTGGGGTGTACCACACATCTGCTCTTAGTCCATACATTGGACCATGACCACATACAGTTACACCAATATGCCGAATACGCAAGCGAGGTAGACCCAAGAAGGATGAAAACGTTTTAAAAAAATCATGGCACCTCGTCGAATCGACCTAGGAGCCAGAGGGGTTGGATGTAACGCCACCACTAGCTTTACGACACCACTGGAGAATGTTCACCACTATACCTAAGAACCGTTAACTTGGTTTTGTACCTTTTGTACATAACATTCATTTATTGCTTCCCCCACCTAATTTCATTCTAATAACTTGGTTATGTACCTTTTGTACATAACATTCGTTTATTGCTTCCCCCACCTAATGCCATTCTAATATGTAATCTAAATCTATAAAAATAATTACAATTAATTGTACTGGACTTGTTAAGTTTGAGCCTTTAAACAATAAAGTTGTCTACTAAAAATATTATGTTTTTATTAAATAAATCTAGTTGTTACAAGTAGTTGTTACAAAGTTATTTTAAATAACTCGAGAACGCGTGTACTTAGAGAGCTAAACTTTTATACGCGGACTTTAAAAATAAAATTAAGTTCGAAAATGAGACAAATCGGGCAACTCCTTCGAGAGGTTGCCATACAAAAATTTAATTTTCCACTATATATTTGGACACTGTCTGAGAACACATTGACATATAGAGCTGAAATTTGGTACATAGTGTTTTCATAGTAATAGCAAATGAAATTTAAAAATATAATAAATCGGACAACCCATTCGTAGTGTTATATAAAAATTTAGGTTTTTTGCGGATCCTGTGAAAACGATCAGTTCTAAGCACTAAAACTTCAGAATATGAAGTCCTATAAAATTGGTTATAATCATTCTTTCTGTCCGACGAACACTTCTAGCAATATATGCGAAGAACCACTGCGAGAATCGAATTTGCTCTAATGGGTGACCATACGAAAGTTCGTACGGGCATTCATCTAGAGTATCATAAGAATTGGTCTTAGACCAATTCGAGCTTTTTTACTTGTTGATATTTTTTTCAATATCGGTGTAATCTTTTGTTGAATTTTTTTGTGAAATAGCCCGATCGTACAGTTCTTTCGATGTTTGAATTTTACTATTTTGTAAGCATGCTTTTGCTACATTTTTATTATAACTTCTCCTATAGCATCGCAAGGTCCTTACCCATGATAGTTTGCAAAAAGGTGGCATTCTGTCCCAATATTGAACACTTTCTTCATATGACATATATTGTACCAGGTCATAAAATGTTTGTATCTACCTGCAGAGCCATCCGAAAAATGAATGATGTGTCTTAACAAAAGGTAACTTGTAACGTAACAAAACGGTAACATTTCGATAATTTGTACAATTTTCACTTTACACGGAGAACATTCTCAAAACAATCCTTTTCCTTTCAAAACTACAAATAAAACTTTATTTCATAATTTTGCGCTTATATAGTTGCTGGTATGCTGCGTTTTAATCACAAGTAGGTACATTAGTTCAAGTAAGAATTAAAAAATGAATAGATAAAAATCAAAGTAGGCATATTATATTTATAGTATCTTAATTGCGATCCCTTGAATCAGCACGTGCTCCATTTTTAAATAAATATTTACCTACCAGCATTTAGATACTTACATTGCACGTAATTTTTACTTAAAACTGGAGAAAGTGGGATAGTAATATCTCCTTATTTGAGGTAAGAGTAAGAAGGTAATATTTTGTAAAAAAATGTTTTATGGCTGAGTTATATATATGTGCAAATAATAAAAGAATATTGATATAAGTTGGTCTCCTAGATAAGTATAAACTGTCGTTTGAAAACAATAAATAATAAAGAAGACAATCTAGACAACTGTAAGCACGCTGCAGATAGTAGAAAGTGCCCGATATACCAAAGACGTATAGAGATAGTGAGGAGCAAAACCGAATATACTGTACAATCTCTATAAAGAATGCCCACCATGCTAAATCTAATATATCTAAATATCAGGAGTTTCCGAAATAAACTAGATGACATTGAAATTATGGTTATCAAAAACCCACAGATAGATATAATAGTGCTGAAAGAAACATGGCTATATTCTAATTAGGTGAACTTCTATAACATAAGAGGCTTTACAGGAATTTTCAACTGCAGAGATGAGAGTCGTGGTGGCGGAACAGCAATTTTTAAAAACAAGGAATAAAATATAACAATATAAAACTAGACAATAAATATAATGTAATACTAACTGAAATAAAAATAAGCAGCAAGAGTAGTCTTAAAATACTAACAATGTATAAATCACCAAACGAAAGCCAGCATGAATTTATAGACTATTTGGAGAACTTACTGACTTAGCACCGAAAGCTTATGTTTTTGGGAGATACCAACATTGATTTGTTGGCGAACAATAATGCAGTAACTCAATATCTAGACTTATTATCTATATGCAACTTCAGGATTCTAAATAAAATTGATATTAAACATGCAACTAGATCTACAGAAAACACGGCTACAATAATAGATCATATATTTACGGATCTGTGTGAGACATTTTTAATGGACATGAATATGGACACTACCTCCATATCAGATCATAACGTAATTAAGGTTGTAATCACTACAAATGTTTTAAAAAAAAAAAACGATGAGCACAAAAGTCATCTCATCAATAGACAAAGAGATATATAGAGAAAAAATCATAGAGAGAATACAAAACTCTCAAGCAATAACAACGGAGGAACTTATCGACATTATAAAAGATAGTAAAAAAGATAGCACAATTTACAAAAAGATTAGAAGTAGGAATAATGGATGGATATCGGATAAAATTATAGATGAAATGAAAAAAAGAGAGAAGTTATATAAAAAAATGAAGAAGCACCCGGATGATATTGAGGGGAAGAGAGATTATACTTGTGCTAAAAATCGGGTAAACATGTTAGTAAGGAAAGTGAAACAAGAATACAAGCAAAATCAATTTTTCTTGAACCATCTGATACGGCAGAAATAGAATTTGTAATTAAAAGTCTCAGAAAAGAATCTGCACCTGGGATTGACGGAATCACTACGAATGATCTTGCTGTTGCGGCTGATATAATAAGCCCGACTTTAGCCAATCTTGTAAATCAAACCATCTCAACCGGAATTTATCCAAATATACTAAAGGAGACTGAAATACTACCAATATATAAAGGTGGAGATAAAAAGGATGTGAGTAATTACAGACAAATTGCAATTCTCAGTTGTGTTGGAAAAATATTCGAGAAGATAATTGAAAAAAGACTCAGGAGTTTTATAAACAAAACTGGAGGATATGATCAGAAACAATTTGGCTTTCAGGAATACAGCGGAACAGAGTCAGCCACAGCTGAGACAATGAATGTAATCAACAAATATCTAGATGAAGGTCTATATACTGGAGCAATTTTTGTAGATCTTAGAAAAGCCTTTGATACAGTTGACCATGATCTTCTTCTGAAGTTTCTGGATGAGCTTGGAATAAGGGGTATAGCCAATAAACTGGTGGAAAGCTATTTAACCAATAGGAAATTGTTTACAAAAATACAAAAAATACATAGCGATCCGGAGATTCTCCGCACTGGTGTACCACAAGGCTCCATCCTGGGACCTAATCTCTATTTACTATACATAAATAACATGCAGAATGCAGGAATTAAAGGAGACTATCATATATATGCAGATGACACAAACATTATATATGGGGCGAAAACAAAAGAAATCCTTCAAAGAACTATGAACGGGGATCTCATAAGATATAAGCAATGGACAGATGGAAACAAACTTTCGCTGAACGAAGAAAAAACCAAATTTATAATATTTCGTCAAGTCAATAAAGAAGATATTGACCCACAGATAAAAATTGGATCCATGAGCTTGCAGAGAGTTAAGGAAATAAAATATCTTGATCTTATATTAGATGAGCAATTAAGGTGGAACAGTCATATAAACACCAAAATTAATAAAATTATACCGATGTTGGGCGCTATCAAAAGAATGAATTTGACATTAAATAACAAAACAGCAAATCTAATATATAATGCTCATGTACTATCACACATAAAATATAGCATACCTATATGGTCCCAATGCTCCAACTATATAATTAATAGAACACAGATAACTATGAATAGAGCTCTTAAAACATTATATAATATACCTTGGCTAACGTCTACAAAGGAATTACTAAGAAGAACGGAAAAACTTAGTCTAAAGCAAATAATCTTCGTGGAGAAAGCTAAATTTGTCTATAAGTTGAAAAACAAAAAAATTAAAACAAACCTCAAAATCACTACGGCAACAGATCTCCATACGCACAATACAAGACAGAGGAATGATATAAGAGTAGAAGCAGCAAGGACAGAAAGGGTTCGTAAAGGATTATTGGCGACATCCAGTGAGATCTTCAACAGACTTCCTATTCAGATTAAAATCAGTTCGAATATAAACATCTTCACAAAGAAAGTAAGAAACCATATATGTAGTCTTCGTGAAATATAACTAAGTTGAATTAGAACATGCTATTCTTATTAGGCTATATATAAGGAATAAATAGATTGTAGTTAATTAAATGAATTTCAACCTCTTTCTTAAACCAGCTAAGCTGTCTGAAAGGGGGATTTTGAAAAAAAAGGATATTAAGGAATTGTAACTAAGGCTAATAGTAATAATGATGATAATGTTGACATTAGAATAAAATAAATAATAAATAATAAATAATAAATCTCTGGGAAAATAAAATTTTCTGATAGGTCAAGTCAATACAAAAAATAAATGATATGTATGTCATATGCAGCAGTTGAATTGAACTCCTCCGATTAATTTCAGCTCCACGAAATGAATCTTGATGGATGATTTGATTATTGTATTGGACAGCCTCGGGTTAATTCAAGATCGATGCTTTTTCTGGACAATATTTCCACAAAATATAGCTTATACGTTTACCGAGGTCTTAGGGATTGAAGAGGTCTATTCCCAGCAAAAGCGACAGATATACTAGAGGTATTTTCTGATAATAGAATACAAAATTAAGTTGAATGATCTGTACGGATTTAAAATTTTATGAATAATAAAAGATTTAATGACAATTTTCTGGATTAATAATAATAATAATTTTTTATTTTACATTATATTGTCTTAGCGTTCAAATTAGTAATAAACAAATAAGAAAAATTAATAATAATAACATAAATTAAACTGAAATTGACACTAAGATTCAAATAAACTAGTTGACTTAAAAAACTCTAAGAATGGCTCCAAGACCATCTGTCGAGGTTGGCAAGCACTAAGTTAGCATCTTAAGTAAGTCGATTTCATTAGTAACTTAGTTACAAGTATTTATCATATTATATCTAGGAAACTATAGCATTTTTGAAACGTTTGAATTGTTCATTGTGCTCTGAATTTAAATACTTTCTTTATTTCCTGGCTTCTGTAGCAAATTGAAAGAGACCCTTATATTCATTTACTCCGGTAAGCATTTCTAGCAGTTCAGATTCAGTTAAGGTTTTCCTTCCGAAAATAGGATGATTCCGATAGATTAGGACAGATCCCAATAAAATGCAACAAGTCCTCAAACTCACCCAAATTAGAAAGAGACCAAAGGCTAGAGGCATCTCTTCTCCACCAGCGCCCATTCCACTATACTTATCCATATCTATACTTAAAAATTGAACTAATATGCGATTGGTCATTTACTTGTGTATATTACAAAAACCTACGCTACCCCGCCCTACGCTGTGCTGTCCTGTGCTGCGTTCAATGTACGGTGGGCCTTATTTTTTAGCCACACATCCTCATATACATATGTACTATACAGAATATTTAAAGAGCAATTGTGTTTCTCAGCTAACTAATTCCATGATCTATGCCAATATATATCTCTTGCTATAACTTTTCAAGTGAGTTTATGGGATAATATGTCACAATAATATGGGAAGTCTGACAGTTTTGTTTCTAGAGTGAGTGTATAATTAAGGTTTTGTTGTGTCAAACTTAACATTTCATTAAAACAAAAACACTGCCATTTTCTTACATTATTTAATTGAGAAAATCCCCAAATTTGCGCATCTCAACAAAGAATAGATCTAGTAACTGCATTAAATATTTTAATTTTTTCGGAGTGTCGAGTACTGTCTTTTATCAGAAAAGTCTGACATGCAGAGTTAAGGCTTACCTTAGCAAGCGTTGATGTATTTGCTTCGCCATTGACAATTTTGAAGTTAATACAACACCAAGATAACTGTATTCTTAACTACTTCAATATCATTATTTTGAAAGGTCCAGTGTTCTGAACTTTTTCTAGCAGCCACCACGTTGAAAGATGATTATTTTTGATTTATCTAGATTGACTTGCAGGTTCCAAAGCTGGCAATATTCCTCTAATCTATATATCATGGATTAAACTTTACCGGGATGATCGGAAAGGATAACAATATAATTCGCGTACATGGTTAGTATGAAAGAGAAATTAAAAATATATACATAATTGTGTCAAGGCAAGTACCACAATCTTATACCTCTAAATGACAATAGTGTTAGTGTTAAAGAATACTTGTTTTGTACTAAAAATTATAAAATTTATGATATAATAAAACAGGACTATCATTATATTTTTTAAGCATATATTTCATTAAATATAAAAAAATAAATAAAAAAGCCATATTTTTGGAGTATATTCTAAAATTGTCATGACATTTTGCTGAAATGCTGATAAAAAAATTGTTATCTCCTAAACTAAGAGCAGAGCAAACGCACATTTTTGATATGATATTTATTAATGTTATTAATCTTATTCTTGAGGAGGTTTCTCATCCGGAAAGGGTAAAAAAAAAAAAAAAAATTTAAATTTTGTTTTTTATTTCTTTTTTATTTCTATGGAAAGCCCCATTTAAACTATTAATTTGAAATACAGTACAATAGAATCGAGTGACCTGATCCTTAGTAATCAGCAAATTAAAAAACACGTCTGCAGTGAAATCATTAAAATTTGAATCACCCTGTTTTCAGGAGGCTAAACATAAAAATAAAATCCAATATTTTTTATACTTAACTAATTCTGAAGGTTTCATCGAAATCGAAAGGTCGGGTCTGAAAATTGATAGCTAGTATCGTCTTGACATGGCATTGCTGTATGTTTTTATATAAATAAGCCACATGTAAATACTATAAATTTAAAAAGATCCAAATATATTTCTTGAATAAAAATTGGAAAAGGTTCTGATGGTCAGAATCTTAATTGTCAAAACCTGAGAAAAGAAAAGAATCCATCACATTTTTTTTAAATTCCAAAGAATTCATAAAAGTTACTTAGTAGATTTCACATAATTTTTATTTCTAAATTATACTACAAAAACTAGGGTCACACTTTTGCGGTAAATAGAAAGAAATTACAATTTTTTCGAATTAAGCCATTACTTCGATTATTTCGACAAATAGGCATCTTTCCGTTAGTAACCAAAATTATGTATAATCGGATGTTTTTTTAAGATTTTTATATTATATAGGTATATATATTTCTATATATATCTTTCTATTTTAATATACTTCATTTTTGTTTTTATGATTTGCGAGACCTTGGTTTTAAATAATTATACAAATGTTTACACAAATGAGACCAGAATTTGTACATAACAACCCTCCGAAAAAATTGCCTACTTAATCCCATTAAAATTCAAGCTATATTAAGAATTACACAAAGCACAGGTGACCTAGCTGGTAAAACCATAAACATATAAGTGAAAATGTTAAGCATCGAGCGTCGAATGTTTCCTTTCCTTTCCAACTATGTATAGGTATGTATATTACAATTAAAATAGCATAAAGGCTGAATTACAATGGACGCAACGCAACGCAACGGAACTGAGAGAAATATCAAATTTTCGCAGCAAAACTGAGGTGAACCCTATAGCTGCTTACAATGGACGCATAGTTAATTTAAAGTTGAGCCAGAAAATTGAGTCGAAAAATATGAAGAAAATTATGAATCCCCATTGAATTTGTTATTTATAACAGGAACGCTACGTGATATTAAAATATTGTCTTAAATGACATGAAAGAGAATAACCCACAGAAGTTTTTGAAAGCAAGCAAGAATGAAAATACCAGTGTACGAATTATTGTTGAGTTTATTGAAATCCCTTGTAATTATTATAAATGGTTTTATTTTCCGATACAGCAACTATTAACAACGTTACTCAAATTTCTTCATTTTTCTTTATTTTATTTTATTACATACTTAAATCTACACATTTATCTATCACATGAGCGAGATAAACAATCCATTAACCCAAATTTGATGTTCATCCGCTCTGTTGCGTAAAATTCAGATTTTATCAAACTTGTTGCGTACGACTGCGACTACCTGCTTTCACTGTGTGCAGCTTCATATAAAAAACATGCACAGCCAACCAGTTTGACATTTCTCTCCATTCCGTTGCGTTGCTTACGTCCGTTGTAATTCAGCCTTAATCCATTCGAACGTGAATACACCATTTGAAATGAATCCAAACGAAGAGGAGAAAGTAATAAAAGGAATAAAGAGAAGCAAAGTGGGAAATTGAAATGGATCAAGATAATTATCAGCAGAATAACTCTACTTTGCAGTGCTATAAGGGCTGAAATTAGGAAACTTTTCCAATAATTTATTAGGCATATATTTTTAGTGTGGGAAACACTGACACAAAATTCCCAGTGTCACACTCCAAATGAGAAAAATGCATAGATGAAGAAGCCTTTAAAAAACGACGTGATACTTTTGAGTAAAATCACGGTTACTCTGATTGCAGCATACGGCTATCAGGAATTAAGGTGGTCAGCGTTAATTGATATGTACATCTGTTTTCATATCTGTGGTCCGATTGCCACTAACAAAACCCCCGTTGATTTGTTGGGGATCGATTTATGAGAGCCTCAAAAGAAACTGTTAACACTGAAACAAGACAAATCAGATTATCAGCTTTTGTAATGGATGGAAAACCAAGCCTACCGGCTGCTGAAACTAACAGTTGTATACTGACAACTTAAGAATTTTATTTCATATGCCAAGTAAAGCGAGAAATACAAAAAAATTTACTTATCACCGGATTATGTCAAACGTTTTACAAACTGTACGCTTTCGTAAAAGTTTAGTCCTTCCGTGCATCAACGGCATAAATTGTTCCAGAAAATGTTTTTGGAACAAATATTAGTAAAACAATGTTTTTTGCATTCATGAGAAAAAAGAAATTTTGTTTTCGGCATTATCACTTGAGTGAACAACAGTTTAATTCTCAAAACAAATAGTAAAACATTGAGATAAATATTATCGCCGAAAGAAACTCACTTAAAATTCTCAAAAAAAAAAAAAAAACGCAAACTGGGATGATAATTATTTAATAAAGAAAAGAAACTGAAATCATACTTTTCAAGCCCATATTGCGTCTCTGTAGTGGTAATCATTTTATTGGATTTCACTCATTGCTTCAAAAAAAAACACATTTTGGTAAAAAAAAGTTCTTAATTTAATTTTCGTAAATTCACTTTCTTGTATTTTTTTTTGTTTTTATAATAATATTTTACGAAGAAAACTCTATGCATTCTACAAAACTTAGGAAAAAACGGTTCACGAATATATGATTTTACGAACACAAAAGAGTTTACGGAGAATAAATTATGAAAAAAGTAGATGAACTCCTTTTATTCCCTTGATGCGTTCTATTCCTTTTTAAGTTCTTGTTTTTTCATGAATAGCTGGACCTGACAAGATTTCAGATGAAGGGCTGGGGTCTACGAAATTAAATACACTTAACTGAAAACTCAGTTCAGAGTGTGTCTCATTTATATTGCTAAGCTCAAAGAAGCATATTTAAACTTTTAAACTGCTTTAGAATGTGATGCACTTATTATTACAAAATGATGTAATGATGTGTAAATTGTAAGCCCTGATAAAAGCTACCTGACATAATTCACCGAACTTCTCGATGGATCCAAAAGTACTTGGCGAAACACACCTGTGAAAAGGCATGATAAAGTTAAAAATATTGGACTCTATTCATAGACAAACATTAAAATCAACCTTAGTAAAAGTAAACTTCATATTTAAAGTCGACATCGTATTCATGGATGAGTTTGAAGTGTGTTTTAACTAAAGAAAACTTTAAAACGTACAAGTGGTAACAGATAGGGAAAATAAAACATTCCCAAGTAACAAACCAATGTTTCTTCACTTTTGTTTTTAATGTACAAGAAGTCCATATTCTGGAATCATGTATAGAGTCTCGCCAATGACTAACTATTTTCTTGTAATTTTAATCAAAAACAATCTAAAAACTAGATTAATGGCAATTTCATTTTCTTTGAATGAATGTTGTTTTACCTGCATATTCATCGAATAAAATTGTTTCCTATTAATGTCCATCAAGTCCTGTTCCCAAATTTGTTAAAGGGCATTTTATCAGGAAAATCGATTGCACCAATAAAATTTGAGAAGGAAGCCACCAAATAAAAATTATTTTTTGCTTATGCTATTAGCTCAACGCTTTCATAAAATTTTATGGATTGTAATAAGCACTATTGCTCGACTTCACATTTGATAATCCTATTAACTGTAGCCTGAGATATTCCATGAAGAGATGCTATTATAAGAAACACGTATTGTAATAAAGTGATTTTTTATATCTAAATTCTAATTTCCTACCTGTGTCCTCTTAATGAGTGTTTCTTAAAAACAAAAACAGAGCAAAAAAAAGCATTATTTAAAATGATGATTTGTTGGGGATTTTCATTTGGGGCGTAAGGGACCCCAATTATGATAGCATCTGTTAACCTATTGCACCTACGAATATTCTCAAGGTCGAATTGAGTCTCTGAGAGCTCTGCCCCCACAGCATCAAGCTCTTCCCGTAATTTATTTACTTCTACATTGATAGCTGTGGTAAGCTGTTGTAGTTTATGAGTTACACGATCCTCAAGTTCACAAAATCTATCGATAAGCAGCTGAGCAAAATTTTTCATCAGCCTTCTCTCCAGAAGCTCCAAGGAATCAGTAGAAATAATCGAACTGGATCGCCTCGACATGTTAGAGGTACCAGTGCCACCGACGTTGCATTTCTCTGGTTGTATTTTTGTGTTGTGCTTACTGCCTACAGCTACACTCCTCGTGAATCTTGTTTTTGGTGTAATGGTATTAAAAATTTTTTAGTTAGCGGTCGATTTATCATGTTTTCCCATAGTAACTAGTTCAAGATTTAGAGATTTAAATATTAAATATTTACACAGAATCTGCACTATTCACGGAAATACTATGAATCACTGTATTGCAGCAATAATTAATAAGCCACACTATTGTTCACAACTCGGATAATTATTTGAAAGAAAACAAAAGCTCAAGAGCTCAGCAGAACACGTCTATCCACTAGCCATCTCTACTGATAATTGATATCAAATTACATTATAGAAAAAACATGTGTCAATCATTTATTAAATCTAGTGCTGCTAAATTTGTTTACAACAGGATTAAACTTGTTTTGAAAACGTGCCTATAAATTGAGGAACTGAATCAGATTCACTATCAGTTTCATTTTAGAATTCAAGTAAGCAACAACGAGTTAGACTAAAACAATAGCTGGCGCAATGGATGAGCTAAAGAAGCTGGAGCAGTACTCACTACGCCTGAAGACATCTCAAATGGAGCTGGGTCAGGAATACAAGGTTGTTTTGACAACAATTTTGACAACAATTTTTTATTTACCAGCAATTTCCTAATACAGAAGGAGATAATGTATATTTATCGAATCGTAACATTAATATATATTTTTTGCATGTACTTAATCTAGGTACATTTATCAAAAAATTGTTGTATTAACTTAGTGTGTAACATTTAATATTTATAAAGAAAATTTAATTTTAAATTTGTTTTAGTTTCTCATAAAAAATGAGACAAACTTATGTAAGATCGTAGAGGGTTGTGTGTGGTGGAGGTTATGTTGTAACTACGTATAGAAAGATGACATTAGTTTCGTTTAATGTATTGTGTAGTATCGTAAACTAAATTATTGACATTAAAATATCCTTTGTGGTAGTAAAGGAGTTGCTCATTTGGTGAGACAAGGTCATGGGTGATTAGCCATTTTAAGTGTAAGGGTGGGTGGTATTTAATGTTTGTAAATGGGTCGTAGAGTATGTTGATATCATGTAATAGTGCGTTATCAATAAACTCAATTTTGGTAATAAACTTAGTTGCAAGTTTGAAGAGGAAACAGTCTATTCTATCTGTCTTGGCCATATTGTAAAGATTTTTATTATTTATCCATTTAAATGAGCCGGGTTTTCTTTTAAAATTAATGCAATCCCTGAGAATTGTGCGTTCGAATTTTCTTAATTTTTCCATCTGGGCTGAGCTTATGCTATGCCAAATTGGGAATGCATAGCTCAGAATTGGTCTAATCATTTGCTTGTAGAGAAAGATTTTAAGCTTTGTGGATAATTTAGAGTTGGGTCTGAAGGCTCTTTTAAGTGCCCAGTAACAATTTGTTGCCTTATTAATTATATATTGAATGTGTTGGTAAAAGAAAAGATTGTCTGTGAATATAACACCAAGATATTTAATTTTGTTTTTAACAGGAATAATATCGTTATTTAGTTTTAAGTGATAGTTTTGAAGTCCGGACCATGCATTTGGTGGGGAATTTCTTTTCCTACCTTTGAACAGAATTGCTTCACATTTGTCCGTATTAATTTTAACTTTCCAGGTTTCAAGGTATCTGGAGAGAGCCTTTAGGTATCTGTTAAGTTGAGCCTTTAGGACATGCTTTTTGTGTCCAGCAGCAAATAAGAGTGTGTCATCTGCATAACAAAGAGTGTTCACCTTGCTTTCATTTCTACCAGGTTTAGGTAGGTCCGCTGTATATATATTATATAGGATTGGTCCGAGTAAGGAGCCTTGGGGTACCCCTGCCACAATATCAAAAGCTTGAGAAAGTACGTCCTGTATTCTGACCGTAAATGATCTATGTGTTAGATAATTATAAATTATTCGACACATATGAATATGGAACCCGAACAGGTTTTTCATTTTATAGATAAGTCCCTCTATCCACACTGTATCAAAGGCCTTTTCAACGTCTAATGAACAGGCTAGGGTAGGCTTTCTGTTATTCAGATTATGCCCTACTTTCTCCATTAGAACGGTTAGGGCATGTGTAGAGGAGTGTTGTCTCATGAAACCAAATTGATGTTGTGGTATGACTTTATTGTCATCGCAATGTGACCTAATTTTATCCAGGAGAAATGCTTCATAAATTTTACTTACACAAGATAGAAGAGAAATAGGCCTATAGCTAGAGATAAGATGGGATGGCTTTTTAATTTTTGGAATAGGTATGATAATAGCCTGTTTCCATTTTTTCGGATAATAGGCTATATTGAAAAGATGATTAAATAAAAGCGCTAAAAAGACGAAAAGACTAAATGGGGATTTTTTAAGCATGAAATTGGATATTTTATCATAACCAGCTGTTTTTTTGTTGTTCCGGGATTTTATAAGATTTTTAACTTGACTTGGCGTGATGAAATTTAGATGATTTACATTATTAGCTTGAAGAGTTATGCTACCCGCAAGTTGAGGGTCTGGTTGTTGCTCGGGGGGTGGGTCAGAGAACCTGTCATGAAATGGGAACGGGCTGTTAATTTCGAAGTCAGCTTTAAAGTCGTTTGTAAATATTAAGAGAGGGCTTATTTCATTTTCATAATTTCTTTGAACAGAGCTGTTAATTTGCGAACTGAATAGCGAGTTTCCCATGGAAAGATTTGCTTTGTGTATGTCACAGAAGTACGTTCCAAGTGCGAGCACCTTATCTTCATTGGTAGATATTAAATCGGAGCTACTTGTTAATTGTAGTGGCGGTATACTATTGTCTCTCAGGAGTCCCATATATTTTTTAACCGTTCTAATAGCATTATTATCCATTTGAACACTTGATAATTTTTTATGCCAGAAGTTAATGTAATGAATTTTGATCGAGTCTTTTATTATTTTTTCAAGACATTTAATTTGTGATTTGAGCTGATGCTGTAGGGGATTATATTGTATCCTAAACCATCTTCTTCTAAGTTTATTTTTATGCCTAATAATCTTAAGCAAGAGCGGGGGAAGTGGAATACAGGTATTGTTGTTTAGGGAGATTTTCGGTACACTTAGGTCGATAGCTGTTGTTAGCACTCTATCAAGATTATCAATTATATTATCAAGGTCGGATGAAGAGGGGCAACAGTTATCAGGTAGGTTTAGCTGCGGTAGATTTTGTTCTATATGTCTTCTAAATTGGGTCCAATTCGTGTTACCATAATCAAGTATTTGACGAGTCTCTGTAGTAACCGGGCTTCTACTTAATAAAATGTTTAGTTCCACAGCAGCATGATCTGAGGGATAATCTAATATGGACAGTTTTCCCATGTTATTATATTTTATTGTTATATCGCTAGATAGAATGAAGAAATCAATCAGCGAGGGAGTGCCATGATTATAACGCGTGTACTTATCTGAGTGCTCTAATAATAAGCCTTTATTAATGGAGTTGTTTAAATACCATTGGTGAAGGGATCTACCCGAATTGTTCTCAGTAGCCTGATCATTACCCCAAAGGCGGTGGACGGCATTGAAATCGCCCCCAATGATATGGTAGTCAGTTTTGACTATGTTAAATAGATTTGAAAGATCTTCTGCAATGGGCGAGATTCCACTCCTATTGTAAAGCGAAATTACAGCTAGTGTCTTGTTGTTAGATAAATTAACAATAATTATTGTAGTTTCAATAAATTTAAATTTTGTAGTAGTGACGAAATGAGTATACTTAATATTATTTTTGATTAAAATAGCGGTACCCCCACCGCCTTCAGAGAGCCTATCATTTCTGATCATGTTATAATTTTTGTAACTAACATTATGCTTTGGTTTAAGCTTTGTTTCACTTAGCAGTACAACATTTGGTTTGTGGTCACTTAAAAATGTATTGAGTTGTTGCCTTCTATGAATTGAGATGATAGAATTCACATTTATGGCTAGGATTTTTAAATTATTTATTACGTTCGCACGGTTTTGAGATAAATTCATACTTGGCTATTTACTGTTAATTCTGTTAAGAATGACAGCAGTGCCATTCTTTTGCCATTTTTATCTGATAGTTCTCTGTAGTGAGGCAGGAAGTTGTCTATTTTATGTAGACATTCAAATAAATTCATCCCAAATAGCATACTACACTCATCGTTTAAGAACTGAATGTTACCTGATCGCTGATTGCTTTCGCTGGTCTCTCTTACGGTTCTTTGCGGAACACTATGATCCCTCCTAAGCACGGAGGCATACGAAATATTTTTAGCCGAAAAGTTATTGTACGCCTTACTTTTTAAATTTGACTTTTCTTGCTTCCTAGACAAAATTTCTAAATACTTACTGCATTTTCTGTAGTTAGCAGGATGACCGGACAGACCACAATTGACACATTCCGGAAGAAAACCTTTTTCAATACGGACAGTACCGTCGGGATTTTCCTCAAATCTAGGTATATGCTCGTTTAACGGGCTATCCTTTGGGGGTAACAGGCAGTTCCCGGGACCGTGATTGCTTCTACACTTTACACATCTATAGGGCATCGAGCAATTGGTAGCAACATGACCAAATCTCTGACAGTTTTTGCATTGAGTCATTATGGATGGTTTAAACTTATAAAATTTTACACCTTGGTTAAGGAAAAGTTTAGTTTTAATTATGGTGGAAATATCACTGTTGGCCTTAATTTGTATGAGCCATAGGGGCTCCCTATTTATCACATTTCGGGATTTCATTAATTGAATAATTTTAATAATTTCAATTCCTGGGAACAGAAATTGAAATTCCTCTTTAATATCCGTCTCGTCGTAAGACGTATGGAGAAATTTAAGCACTACACTGATAGGCTTGCTACCCTTAGACGTGTAGGAAAAGCTATTAATTTTTTCCCCTTTCAATAGGGCCAGTGCAGTTTTATAGTCCGTTTCGTCTTTTAAGGTAATGTGTGTAACATCCTTATTAATTTTTTTAAACCTGAAATTTTTGTTAGCTAGAGCTACATTGAGCTTGTCTGAAATTTGTTTAACATTTAAGTTGTATGCTACAATAGGTGGAGGTGGTTTGTTGTTTAGTTTGTTTATGTTGACTGTATCATATTTAGCTTTTTTGTTTTTGCCATGATTGGAAACTTCTACAGATTCTGTTTCCGAATCATCCATGAACTCATCATGACTCAGAATTTCAAAATTATTCGTATTTTTCGAGCTTAGGTGTTCAACATGATTACTGAGTTTAGATCTTTTTAGGTCTTTAATGTCACTAATTTTAGTAGGAGCAGTTAATGGTATTCTATTCTGGTTATTTGTTTTTTTGTGTTTTGCTTGTAGGTCATCAAACCTTTTAGTAAGTGTGGCATATCTATTTTGGAGATCGTTATACGATTCCTGTATTTTTTTAATTTGTGAGTGTAGTATCTTATTTATAAGAGGTTCTGAAGAGTAATCAATTTCACCTGTATTTATTAATTCAGATTCTTTTAACGTCTTCATATTTTCATCTCTTGATGACATCTCATTGTAGTTATTGAACTTTGACGTTGTGGCTTGCTCCATTTGTGGTTGTTGAGGCTTGTCAGGGTTTTTCGTAGCTTGATCTGATTTTGGTAGGTTTGGTTGTCGCTTTATGTTCTTTTTTTCATTCTTCAATTTTTCAAATTTTTCTAAAATCTTCTCCTTAATATTTTCTTTTATTGCGTTGGTTTTCTTTGAGGGGGCATTAACAATTTTTTGTTTCTTATTAAGCTTTTTTTTCCTATAGGTGGAGCTACACACTGAACTGCCACTATACCTAATAGTGGATGAGCTCAGATAGTCTTCCTCACTGTTTTGCGTCGTCTCGTTGAAAGCTTTTATTAGCTCTGCAGCATCTTCCATATGAACGGAACAAAATTGTTATCCAATCAGTCATAAACTGAACTGACTTTACACAAGCACAATTTTAAGATATTATATTTTTCTTGTTGTTCTATTTAATTTAAACACTTTGTTAGAAGAGTCCACGCTCTTATTTTTACGGGGGTGACCCCCACTTCACAGTCACTCAATTTTTTATATTTTTTTTTTTTGCACTAAATTTTCTTTTCTTTTCGATAATATTCGATTTGTAAATTTGCCGCAGCAATACCTTCAATTTTTAAATTGCACCAAGACCCGCTTTATTCTAACATTCAATTATAAATTCAACGAATTAAAAAAAAATTAAAAAATTTTCAAAAATCGATTTATTTTTATTTTTTTGACAACTAAGGCAAAACACGATATACTTCGACCGTAGATTACTATGATGCACAAGGTTGTTGCAGGAAGCCGATTTAAGACTGCATTTGGAGATCGTGTGGTTCTGGAATTTGAAAACTACCATATTTTTCTTCCTTGGAGATACAGCAGAATTTCATATGATTCTTTGAATGAAATAAATACCAAGGGAGACTTCTAAGTAATTAATAAAGGAGCGATCGGGCGTTCATATAAAATTAAAATTGTTCAGCATGACGCAAATTTATATACAATTACATATTATAACCGACAAATAAAAGTTAATAATTTGAAACTAGTTTTTTATTATTATTAATAATTCTACATTATTAGTGATAATGAAAGTTACATTTAGTACTAATTCTCCACAAGCTTATATATTGAATATGAGCCAAGAAAAGAGCTTGGGAGACATATGCTCTGAACCGCTTTCGTTTCCAACATAGGATACATAGAACTTCACTCATATTATTACCAATTTGGAATATAGAACATAAGCAAAAAGTTTATAATTTAAGATTTAGAAATAAATAGTGATTTTGATGTGAATAAATATTGAAATTTAATTTGGTATATTAGTTATATTTGATCACATTTCTTTCAGCAAAATAAATTGTATCAATACACCATCCAACAACCATATTTTTATCATTAACTTGAAGTCTTTTATTAGTTTCTATTAAATAAACTAACTTTCGTTGTACACAACACATTGCGGGAGTATTTAAGGATTAAATCAAAGGTTGATATTACCTAAATTGGTTTACATGTAAAAAGATTTGAGGAGAGAATTGCTGAAATTGCTTCAATTTGCCTCATATTTCTTATCTTCAAGTGTTTTGATATTACTTAAATTTATTTAGTTAATGAGAATTCCAGTAAAACACATCACACCACATTACTAATTGCCAATTATCTAATTACCAACCCAGCTGCTAAGTACCAATTATCTAATTGCGAATTAGTAGTTATGTAAATGCCAATTAGCTAATTGCCAATTATTAGTTTGAACAAATGTCTCTAATAACTCGAAAACCAAAACCTATAGAGGATTTCTGATGAAAATTTCGGCATCCCTAGAACGGAAACCTCCACCCCACACCATCTAGAATCCATTGTCATGAATAAAAATATCCTAGTGTCAACTTTAATTATTACTAATATTATCAAAACCAAACCGCTGATATTTCGAGAACCGAAGCCCGTAGAGGATTTCTTTCCGATAAAAATGTCGGCCTCTCTAGAACTAAACCCCCACCCACACCACATAGAATCCATTGGCATGACCCCAAAAATATCCTAGTGTCAACGTTAATTATTTCTAATATTAATTCAAAACCAAATCGCTAATATCTCGAAAACGAAAGCCCGTACAGGTTTTCTGATGAAAATTTCGTCCCCCCTAGAATTTGTCCCCCCCCCCCCCCCACACCATCTAGAATATATTGGCATGAACAAAAATATCCTGGTGTTATCTTTATTTACTACATAAGCTGTAAAAAGTGCTCGAAAATCTTATGCTCCCTGCTGTTACCGAGAGATAGGAAAAAATGTATTTTGATTTTTGCATATCCATATCAGTTTTCATATTTTCTATTCTGCTTTGATTTGCTCTAAAGGGTCTTAAGCCCACTAGCCTCCCTCCACGGTGGATGTGCGCCTGGTTAAAATCAACACTTTAATTTAAATTCATGATTTATAACATTAATGAGATAATAATTTATTCCGGTTAAGAAAAATAAAACAAACTTAAGGAATTTTTGAAAGTATTTATTTTGTAGTAAAAGGTTTATTTTCTTATTATGTATTTTTTTTTATTTGATTCCTATTTCATGAAAGTTCTTGTAATTGAAATTAAGCTTGATTCACTGAAAATATTTAAAATTTAATACCTTCAGATATGAAAGAAATAAAAAAACAAAACTAAATAATAAATACATAAACATTATTTGCAAATAAGGGAATTGCTTTTGAAAAATGTTAACTAATTAAAAACCTACGTAGTTAATTACTTAAAACTAATGAATTTAGTTCTACACCAATTTAAAGCAAAGAACCTTCAGTTTTATAAGATTTTTTCCATTATTATTTTACTTGTGGAAGGCAATTGGCGAACTGTTCAATTGTTTTACATTTTTACAATTAAAAAACCGGAAACAAAAATTTCTTTACTTATGCTAATTTTACTTAAGGCTATGTTAAAAATTTTGATATCTAACTAGATACTAGCAAGATATTATCTGAAGACCTGTTATTGCGTAATATACAATATAATATATTTACATCACTTATCATAAGTTTTTGATATCGCTATACGTATACACAACAGAATTTAATTTTTTAAATTGAATTAAAGTAACAAAAATTTGTTTGTTGTTATGAAACATCTTATATAAGGCAGTTTTCGTTCAAATATTTTCTATATAAATCGAAATATTAAATATGTACTTTTCTGCCTTTAATTTACTAGTAAATTTGGGAAAAAAGTGGGCAGTGGTTTCTGCAGGAATAAAATAAAAGTTAAAGTTTAATTAAAAATTTTGAAATATGCAAATTGGTTAGATACATAGTATTGTGTGCTGTGAATGAGAAGCAAAAATCCGAATTTGCTTTTGGCAGTATTTTTTTTTTATTAGTTTAAAGCTTTAGCGGAAACTTTTAAGTTATTGCGTGAAAAGTATGAAATTAAATTGTTGACATATACTTATATGTGTTATATATATATATTAAGAAAAGTTCCAAAAACAAATTAAATTGCAATGGTGTGATATCCGATACGGCTCAGCATGTGACAATATTGAACGTTTAAAACGAAAAGCTATATAGTACAAATGGGAGTACAAAAATATAACAACGATGATAAAAACTATGTGGGCATTTTATGGTTCTTAACCCGGTCTAAAAATATAAAGCATTCGTTATTCTTCATTATTGTCTTAGACCGCTTCATCACTTTTGTGCTCCTGGAACAAGGAAGAGATAGCAGCACATCATTTTACGTATCCTAGTTTTGCAATTTAGACTAATATACAGGGTGATTCAGATCGAGATACCTACCGGTATACCACGCGATTCCTTGAGGTAAGATGATCAAAAAATTGTTGTTATGCGAAACGTTATGTTCTGTCTGAATATTAAGCAATCGTTCACTCAATTATATCACCCAGCGTCCAACCCAGTTGAACGAAAAACCCGTGATCTGAAAACGCAGCTATCAATTCTAGTAACGGGTAATTACCGAGACTGGCCGAATAAACTTCCTGCTATCAGGTTTGCTATGAACTCAGTCTTCAACGAAAACATTGGCTATTCTTCTGCATTCCTAACGTTTGGTCGTGAATTACGAGGCCTTAAAGATGTCCTTGATGATTTGAAGACGATAGTTCTTAGCGAACATTTTGTTCCAGAAATAACTCCATATTTGCTTAATCTAGCAAACACTATACAAGATGCAAAAGAAGTTCAAGAACATAAAACCGAACAAGCAAAGAAAATAGCGGACCGAAGAAGACGACCTGGCCCATCTTATCAGCCTGGAGACTACATATGGGTGGCAACCCATCCAATCAGCAGCGCTAAGGAAGGGCATAGCGCAAAATTTTGTCCCAAAAGAGATGGCCCTTACATTATATTAAAAACGCATGGACCTTCCAGTTAGGAGTTAGCCGCAACCGCATCACCAGGAGACGCACTTGGGGTGTACCACACATCTGCTCTTAGTCCATACATTGGACCATGACCACATACAGTTACACCAATATGCCGAATACGCTAGCGAGGTAGACCCAAGAAGGATGAAAACGTTTTAAAAAAATCCTGGCACCAAGTCGAATCGACCTAGGAGCCAGAGGGGGAGGATGTAACGCCACCACTGGCTTTACGACACCACTGGAAAATGCTCACCACTATACCTAAGAACCGTTAACTTGGTTATGTACCTTTTGTACATAACATTCGTGTATTGCTTCCCCCACCTAATGTCATTCTAATATGTAATCTAAATCTATAAATATAATTTCAATCCATTGTACTGGACTTGTTGAGCTTGAGCCTTTAAACAATAAAGTTGTCTACTAAAAATATTGTGTTTTTATTAAATAAATCTCGTTGTTACAAGTGGCGCCCAACTAAAGGCCGTATTGTGTTTTGTTTAAAAACTATAAACTTTAAAATTGAGCACTGTTCCAGTCTCAATATAAATAATAAAAAAAAACACATATACATAGACAATTTAATTACATTACAGTCGATAAAAATATTATTTTGGGAAATACGGAACCAGTCCACAATAGTTGTTCTGAATTCACTTCAATTGCAATTCGGAGGTCATCTTCAGAAAGAGCACTATGCACACAGTCTCTCCTCTCGTATCAGCAGTTCTCATTTTGCTATCAGACTTTCGCACTGCATATGCAGTCGAAGCCAAACAAAGCAAAAGTTCACCGAAGGAACGGAATAGCAACATTTAATCATCAGTGAGTTGCACTGTATACATACAGTCTCTCATCACTCATATATATCGCTACGACTTACGACAGTCATTAGTCAGCCAGCAGAGCAGCAGCTTTCGTCGGATTGCTTTTCATTTACTCTCGTATTGTATTTACAACAGTCCAAGTAAATAACCGCTACGAATACCACAGTGAGAGAAACGTAGAGCACTGTACACAGTCTCTAAATTTTTAGAATTTCTACAACAAGTAGAGGACTGTACACAGTCTCTAAATTCTTCGAATTTCTACAACAAGAAGAGCACTGTACACAGTCTCTAGATTCCTAGAATTTCTACAACAAGAAAAGCATTGAATACAGTCTACATTCTTCTTGTATAAATTATTGCTATTTTTCGCACCATCTTACTGTATATAATCGAAGGCTGGTACATATATACATTTCTATGAAGACGCAGTTCAGAACGTCGACAAGAACAACCTTGTCAAGCACGCTCCAAGCATATTCTTTGGCGCATTCAATTCATATATACGTATAGTCGCTTATATACTTCGCGCGCTTACATATCTCGCTCACAGAAGACTAAACTCCACCCATTCATTTATCCTACAGTCGCTTCTTAAATCATTAACATCATCTTACAATGCCGCGCAATAGACGAAGTGCCTATGATGATATTCAAGAAAATAAGGCTAATCCCAATATAGCCATCACAAACGACCAGTTTAGAGAGCTCATTAGCAGTATTGGTACATCAAGGGAAACGCATACTGCAGAAGGAAATTTTTCATCATGTACTGCACGATATGATGGCTCGCGGGATCCAGCTAAAGTTGAATCATTTATCGATGCAACTTGTGTTTAAGGATATAGAGCACATTTCTGATAAAAATGCGCTTCGAGGTTTACCACTCCTTCTGCAAGATGAAGCTTCTATTTGGTGGTAGGGTATAAAAGGTAGCACTTCTACTTGGAATTAGCTATAGATGCTTTAAGAAGAACGTTTGCACCCCAAAAACCCCCTTACAGAATATATCAAGAGATTTTTGCAGAAAGACATGCAGCTACTACGCTAACCGAAATTTTTTTTACACGCAAGAGGGCTCAGCTAGCTGAACTTCCAGCACCAACCCGCAACGAAAATACACAAATTGATCTAATTTTTGGATGGCTTCATATTTCGATTAGAGACCGAATGCCTCGTGATAGTATCGCAACTTTTGACGGTTTAATTAAAAGAGCTAGGGAAATAGAGGACGCTAGAAGAGAGCACTCTAGCAATACATCAACTAGGCAAGAGCGTTCTATTGACACTTCAGTTGGAAAGAAAGAGAGAAAACAATGTTCATTTTGCAGATATTATGGGCATGAATTTAACAAAGGTCAAGCAAGAAATCTACCAAATAGCATTAGGCCGGTACAGCCTGCAATACGAGAAGCTGAAAGTTTCAAAACACAACTTTCCTGTTACGGTTGTGGTAAGCAAAATGTTGTAAGAAGTAAGTACCCGTCATGCAACCCTAAGCCTAGTACTTCAGTCAACGCTCTTGACTTCTGTAGCCTAAAAATAGGTAATATCCAAACAATAGCGCTCAGATCACGACCAATGTTAACAATTAGAGTAGGAAACTATTTAGGCAGTGCTTTTGTTGATACTGGTGCAAAATCTAGCATAGCATCACAAACCTTGTATAACTGTTTACTAAAACAGGGACATCAATTTATAGAAAGTCACGTTCGAATTATTATGGCTGACAAAAGAGTCTTTCTACAGATGCTGAAATTAGGATAAAAGGATGTATTATAAAAACGAATTTCATAGTGTTGCCTAATTATACAGAAAATAAATCACTACTTGGAGTTGATTTTATTGAAGATGCTGGAATAATTTTGAATCTGCCTCAAATGATATGGAATTTCATAGATAATCCTAGTGAGCAATACGAATTTACTTATGAAAATATTATAAGTTCTCCTAGAACGAAAAGTCATATGTCTGCTATGCAAACGGCTGTTAAGCCTAATCATGAAGAAGAGCCTCAAGAATATGGTCCTGACCGCTCAAACAAAGGCAAATATCCACAACGGACAATTTTCGCAGTTACCGAACAAGAACGAGCTGATATCCTAAAAGCATATCACGATGATGCTACAGCAGGTCACTACGGCTTCCAAAGAACTTACAATCGTATAGTTGGTCGATATTATTGGAAGGGTATAAGAAAGTATATTAAAGATTATGCTAAGAGCTGTCTCCATTGTCAGCGATTTAAAATTAGCAACAAGAAACCGGCTGGATTATTGCAGACCACAGTTAGTAATCAGAGATTCGAGACACTATCTTTTGATTTATTTGGACCCCTGCCAACTTCAGATGACAACAAATCATGGGTCTTTTGTGTCGAAGATGTTGCATCTAGATGGATCGAGCTTTTTGCTCTGGAGAAGGCTAGCTCTGGCGTTTGGGCAAGAGTTTTAGTTGACGAAGTTTTCTTGAGATATGGGCTACCACGGCGAGTTATAAGCGATAACGGAACACAATTTGTGAGTGCTGTTATGCAAAACGTTATGTTCTGTCTGAATATTAAGCAATCGTTCACTCCATTATATCACCCAGCGTCCAACCCAGTTGAACGAAAAACCCGTGATCTGAAATCGCAGCTATCAATTCTAGTAACGGGTAATCACCGAGACTGGCCGAATAAACTTCCTGCTATCAGGTTTGCTATGAACTCAGTCTTCAACGAAAACATTGGCTATTCTTCTGCATTCCTAACGTTTGGCCGTGAATTACGAGGCCTTAAAGATGTCCTTGATGATTTGAAGACGATAGTTCTTAGCGAACATTTTGTTCCAGAAATAACTCCATATTTGCTTAATCTAGCAAACACTATACAAGATGCAAAAGAAGTTCAAGAACATAAAACCGAACAAGCAAAGAAAATAGCGGACCGAAGAAGACGACCTGGCCCATCTTATCAGCCTGGACACTACATATGGGTGGCAACCCATCCAATCAGCAGCGCTAAGGAAAGGCATAGCGCAAAATTTTGTCCCAAAAGAGATGGCCCTTACATTATATTAAAAACGCATGGACCTTCCAGTTAGGAGTTAGCCGCAACCGCATCACCAGGAGACGCACTTGGGGTGTACCACACATCTGCTCTTAGTCCATACATTGGACCATGACCACATACAGTTACACCAATATGCCGAATACGCTAGCGAGGTAGACCCAAGAAGGATGAAAACGTTTTAAAAAAATCCTGGCACCTCGTCGAATCGACCTAGGAGCCAGAGGGGGAGGATGTAACGCCACCACTGGCTTTACGACACCACTGGAAAATGTTCACCACTATACCTAAGAACCGTTAACTTGGTTATGTACCTTTTGTACATAACATTCATTTATTGCTTCCCCCACCTAATTTCATTCTAATAACTTGGTTATGTACCTTTTGTACATAACATTCGTTTATTGCTTCCCCCACCTAATGTCATTCTAATATGTAATCTAAATCTATAAATATAATTACAATTAATTGTACTGGACTTGTTAAGTTTGAGCCTTTAAACAATAAAGTTGTCTACTAAAAATATTGTGTTTTTATTAAATAAATCTAGTTGTTACAAGTAGTTGTTACAAAGTTATTTTAATTTTTGCATGTCCGTCTGTCCGTCCGTGCGCAAATAACTCGAGAACGCGTGTACTTAGAGAGCTAAACTTTTATACGCGGACTTTAAAATAAAATTAAGTTCGAAAATGAGACAAATCGGGCAACTCCTTCGAGAGGTTGCCATACAAAAATTTAATTTTCCACTATATATTTGGACACTGTCTGAGAACACGTTGACATATAGAGCTGAAATTTGGTACATAGTGTTTTCATAGTAATAGCAAATGAAATTTAAAAAATATAATAAATCGGACAACCCATTCGTAGTGTTATATAAAAATTTAGGTTTTTTACGGATCCTGTGAAAACGATCAGTTCTAAGCACTAAAACTTCAGAATATGAAGTCCTATAAAATTGGTTATAATCATTCTTTCTGTCCGACGAACACTTCTAGCAATATATGCGAAGAACCACTGCGAGAATCGAATTTGCTCTAATGGGTGACCATACGAAAGTTCGTACGGGCATTCATCTAGAGTATCATAAGAATTGGTCTTGACCAATTCGCGCTTTTTTACTTGTTCATATTTTTTTCAATATCGGTGTAATCTTTTGTTGAATTTTTTTGTGAAATAGCCCGATCGTACAGTTCTTTCGATGTTTGAATTTTACTATTTTGCAAGCATGCTTTTGCTGCATTTTTATTATAACTTCTCCTATAGCATCGCAAGGTCCTTGATTATTGTATTGGACAGCCTCTGGTTAATTCAAGATCGATGCATTTTCTGGACAATATTTCCACAAAATCTAGCTTATACGTTTACCGAGGTCTTAGGGATTGAAGAGGTCTATTCCCAGCAAAAGAGACAAATATACTAGAGGTATTTTCTGATAATAGAACACAAAATTAAGTTGAATGATCTGTACGGATTTAAAATTTTATGAATAATAATAGATTTAATGACAATTTTCTGGATTAATAATAATAATAATTTTTTATTTTACATTATATTGTCTTAGCGTTCAAATTAGTAATAAACAAATAAGAAAAATTAATAATAAAAACATAAATTAAACTGAAATTGACACTAAGATTCAAATAAACTAATTGACTTAAAAAACTCTAAGAATGGCTCCAAGACCATCTGTCGAGGTTGGCAAGCACTAAGTTAGCATCTTAAGTAAGTCGTTTTCATTAGTAACGTAGTTACAAGTATTTATCATATTATATCTAGGAAACTATAGCATTTTTGAAATGTTTGAATTGTTCGTTGTGCTCTGAATTTAAATACTTTCTTTATTTCCCGGCTTCTGTAGCAAATTGAAAGAGACTCCTATATTCATTTACTCCGTTAAGCATATCTAGCAGTTCAGATTCAGTTAAGGTTTTCCTTCCGAAAATAGGATGATTCCGATAGATTAGAACAGATCCCAAGAAAATGCAACAAGTCCTCAAGCTCACCCAAATTAGAAAGAGACCAAAGGCTAGAGGCATCTCTTCTCCACCAGCGCCCATTCCACTATACTTATCCACATCTGTACTTAAAATTGAACTAATATGCGATTGGTCATTTACTTGTGTATATTACAAAAACCTACGCTACCCCGCCCTACGCTGTGCTGTCCTGTGCTGCGTTCAATGTACGGTGGGCCTTATTTTTTAGCCACACATCCTCATATACATATGTACTATACAGAATATTTAAAGAGCAATTGTGTTTCTCAGCTAACTAATTCCATGATCTATGCCAATATATATCTCTTGCTATAACTTTTCAAGTGAGTTTATGGGATAATATGTCACAATAATATGGGAAATCTGTTTTGTTTCTAGAGTGAGTGTATAATTAAGGTTTTGTTGTGCCAAACTTAACATTTCATTAAAACAAAAACACTGCCATTTTCTTACATTATTTAATTGAGAAAATCCCCAAATTTGCGCATCTCAACAAAGAATAGATCTAGTAACTGCATTAAATATTTTAATTTTTTCGGAGTGTCGAATACTGTCTTTTATCAGAAAAGTCTGACATGCAGAGTTAAGGCTTACGTTAGCAAGCGTTGATGTATTTGCTTCGCCATTGACAATTTTGAAGTTAATACAACACCAAGATAACTACTTCAATATCATTATTTTGAAAGGTCCAGTGTTCTGAACTTTTTCTAGCAGCCACCACGTTGAAAGATGATTATTTTTGATTTATCTAGATTGACTTGCAGGTTCCAAAGCTGGCAATATTCCTCTAATGTATATATCATGGATTAAACTTTACCGGGATGATCGGAAAGGATAACAATATAATTCGCGTACATGGTTAGTATGAAAGAGAAATTAAAAATATATACATAATCGTGTCAAGGCAAGTACCACAATCTTATACCTCTAAATGACAATAGTGATAGTGTTAAAGAATACTTGTTTTGTACTAAAAATTAAAAAAATTATGAAATAATAAAACAGGACTATCATTATATTTTTTAAACATATATTTCATTAAATATAAAAAAATAAATAAAAAAGCCATATTTTTGGAGTATATTCTAAAATTGTCATGACATTTTGCAGAAATGCTGATAAAAAAATTGTTATCTCCTAAACTAAGAGCAGAGCAAACGCACATTTTTGATATGATATTTATTAATGTTATTAATCTTATTCTTGAGGAGATTTCTCATCCGGAAAGGGTAAAAAAATAAAAAAATAAATTTTAAAATTTTGTTTTTTATTTCTTTTTTATTTCTAGGGAAAGCCCCATTTAAACTATTAATTTGAAATACAGTACAATAGAATCGGGTAACCTGATCCTTAGTAATCAGCAAATTAAAAAACACGTCTGCAGTGAAATCATTAAAATTTGAATCACCCTGTTTTCAGCAGGCTAAACATAAAAATAAAATCCAATATTTTTTATACTTAACTAATTCTGAAGGTTTCATCGAAATCGAAAGGTCGGGTCTGAAAATTGATAGCTTGTATCGTCTTGACATGGCATTGCTGTATGTTTTTATATAAATAAGCCACATGTAAATACTATAAATTTAAAAAGATCCAAATATATTTCTTGAATAAAAATTGGAAAAGGTTCTGATGGTCAGAATCTTCATTGTCAAAACCTGAGAAAAGACAAGAATCCATCACATTTTTTTTAAATTCCAAAGAATTCATAAAAGTTACTTAGTAGATTTCACATAATTTTTATTTCTAAATTATACTACAAAAGGTAGAGTCTCACTTTTGTGGTAAATAGAAAGAAATTACAATATTTTCGAATTAAGCCATTACTTCGATTATTTCGACAAATAGGCATCTTTCCGTTAGTAACCAAAATTATGTATAATCGGATGTTTTTTTAAGATTTTTATATTATATAGGTATATATATTTCTATACATATTTTTCTATTTTAATATACTTCATCTTTGTTTTTATGATTTGCGAGACCTTGGTTTTAAATAATTTTACAAATGTTTACACAAATGAGACCAGAATTTGTACATAACAACCCTCCGAAAAAATTGCCTAGTTAATCCCATTAAAATTCAAGCTATATTAAGAATTACACAAAGCACAGGTGACCTAGCTGGTAAAAGCATAAACACATAAGTGAAAATGTTATGCATCGAGCGTCGTAGGTATGTATATTACAATTAAAATAGCATAAAGGCTGAATTACAATGGACGCAACGCAACGGAACTGAGAGAACTATCAAATTTTCGCAGCAAAACTGAGGTGAACCGTATAGCTGCTTACAATGGACGCATAGTTAATTTAAAGTTGAGCCAGAAAATTGAGTCGAAAAATATGAAGAAAATTATGAATCCCCATTAAATTACAGCAACTATTAACAACGTTACTCAAATTTTTTCATTTTTCTTTATTTTATTTTATTACATACTTAAATCTACACAGGAGCGAGATAAACAATCCATTAACCCAAATTTGATGTTCATCCGCTCGTTGCGTAAAATTCAGATTTTATCAAACTTGTTGCGTACGACTGCGACTACCTGCTTCGACTGTGTGCAGCTTCATTCAAAAAAACATGCAAAGAAAACCAGTTTGACATTTCTCTCCATTCCGTTGCGTTGCTTACGTCCGTTGTAATTCAGCCTTAATCCATTCGAACGTGAATACACCATTTGAAATGAATCCAAACGAAGAGGAGAAAGTAATAAAAGGAATAAAGATAAGCAAAGTGGGAAATTGAAATGGATCAAGATAATTATCAGCAGAATAACTCTACTTTGCAGTGCTATAAGGGCTGAAATTAGGAAACTTTTCCAATAATTTATTAGGAATATATTTTTAGTGTGGGAAACACTGACACACAATTCCCAGTGTCACACTACAAATGTGAAAAATGCATAGATTAAGAAGCTTTTAAAAAACGACGTGATACTTTTGAGTAAAATCACGGTTACTCTGATTGCAGCATACGGTTATCAGGAATTAAAGAGGTCAGCGTTAATTGATATGTACATCATGTACATGTTTTCATATCTGTGGTCCGATTGCCATTAACGAAACCCCCGTTGATTTGTTGGGGATCGATATATGAGAGCCTCAAAAGAAACTATTAACACTGAAACAAGACAAATCAGAATATCAGCTTTTGTAAAGGATGGAAAACCAAGTCGACCGGCTGCTGAAACTAACAGTTTTATACTGACAACTTAAGAATTTTATTTCATATGCCAAGTAAAGCGAGAAATACAAAAAAAATTACTTATCACCGGATTATGTCAAACGTTTTACAAACTGTACGCTTTCGTAAAAGTTTAGTCCTTCCGTGCATCAACGGCATAAATTGTTCCAGAAAATGTTTTTGGAACAAATATTAGTAAAACAATGTTTTTTGCATTCATGAGAAAAAAGAAATTTGGTTTTCGGCATTATCACTTGAGTGAACAACAGTTTAATTCTCAAAACAAATAGTAAAACATTGAGATAAATATTATCGCCGAAAGAAACTCACTTAAAATTCTCAAAAAAAAAAAAAAAACGCAAACTGGGATGATAATTAGTTAATAAAGAAAAGAAACTGAAATCATACTTTCCAAGCCCATATTGCTTCTCTGTAGTGGTAATCATTTTATTGGATTTCACTCATTGCTTCGAAAAAAAAACACATTTTGGTAAAAAAAGTTCTTAATTTAATTTTTCGTAAATTCACTTGTATTTTTTTTTTTTTTTTTTTTTATAATAATATTTTACGAAGAAAAATCTATGCATTCTACAAAACTTAGGAAAAAACGGTTCACGAACATATGATTTTACGAACACAAAAGAGTTTACGGAGAATAAATTATGAAAAAAGTAGATGAACTCCTTTTATTCCCTTGATGCGTTCTATTCCTTTTTAAATTCTTGTTTTTTCATGAATAGCTGGACCTGACAAGATTTCAGATGAAGGGCTGGGGGTCTACGAAATTAAACAAACTTAACTGAAAGCTCAGTTCAGAGTGTGTCTTATTTATATTGCTAAGCTCAAAGAAGCATATTTAAACTTTTAAACTGCTTTATAATGTAATGCACTTGTTATTACAAAATAATGTAATGATGCGTATATTGTAAGCCCTGATAAAAGCTACCTGACATAATTCACCGAACTTCTCGATGGATCTAAAAGTGCTTGGCGAAACACACCTGTGAAAAGGCATGATAAAGTTAAAAATATTGGACTCTATTCATAGACAAACATTAAAATCAACCTTAGTAAAAGTAAACTTCATATTTAAAGTCGACATCGTATTCATGGATGAGTTTGAAGTGTGTTTTAACTAAAGAAAACTTTAAAACGCACAAGTGGTAACAGATAGGGAAAATAAAACTTTCCCAAGTAACAAACCAATGTTTCTTCACTTTTGTTTTTAATGTACAAGAAGTCCATATTCTGGAATCATGTATAGAGTCTCGCCAATGACTAACTATTTTCTTGTAATTTTAATCAAAAACAATCTAAAAACTAGATTAATGGCAATTTCATTTTCTTTGAATGAATGTTGTTTTACCTGCATATTCATCGAATAAAATTGTTTCCTATTAATGTCCATCAAGTCCTGTTCCCAAATTTGTTAAAGGGCATTTTATCAGGAAAATCGATTGCACCAATAAAATTTGAGAAGGAAGCCACTAAATAAAAATTATTTTTTGCTTATGCTATTAGCTTAACGCTTTCATAAAATTTTATGGATTGTAATAAGCTCTATTGCTGGACTTCACATTTGATAATCCTATTAACTGTAGCCTGAGATATTCCATGAACAGTTGCTATTATAAGAAACACGTATTGTAATAAAGTGAATTTTTATATCTAAATTCTAATTTCCTACCTGTGTCCTCTTAATGAGTGTTTCTTAAAAACAAAAACAGAGCAAAAAAAAGCATTATTTAAAGTAGAAATTTACACAACACTTACTCTGAAGCTAAAGCACACTTAAAGATGTCTAAGGTCTGTTTTTGTTAAAGTCAACTTTAACCGCTAGAGTCAACTGTAAGTGCTTTATATATAACATAAAATCAACTTTAAGATTAAGTCGCCTTAAAGTTGTTTTTAAATTGTCTATGAATAGCGCCTATTATTTTTATCTCCCTTATTTACAAAATACACAACAATGAACCCATATATGTAGTAAATGAAAACATGTTTGGCTGATAAAGGGTAGTTACTAGGTATTTAATATTGTTGCCTCATATGTCTTAATGGAATGTATTGACATCGAAGGGAAGGCATATGATTTTTTGAAATTCTTATGAAGGTGGAGAAAATAAATAACATAAATACTTATGAAATGTTTCGTCAATTTTTAATTGTTTAAATTTTTATAATTGGCAGTATAAAACATTTCGAGTAGGTCTTATAACTAGAAAAATGAATATGATTTTACAATCAAATTGACTTGTGATTTCGATGAATATATAAATTCAGCTTAAATTATTTTGAATGTACAAGAGTTTTTCGACGTTCTCAAATACAATAAAACTAAATACAGTAACTTCAAAATTATATGTTAAAAACGATCGTCCGATAGAAAACAGACAACTATAACAGAATGTTTCCAATAGTATAATAACAATAATCCGCTCGTCTTGGTTCGAAACATTATTTCGTATGAGTGTCACGTAAAACGCCAACACAAGCGCCTGCACTCATTAGTACTTTTACTTTATTTTATTTTACAATTTAATTTAAAATTATTACACTTAAATTCGTTGTTGTAAGCATTAAATTATTTTGTTTCTTGAAACTTTGAAAATAAAGTTGTGTTTGCACATTTTTCTTAAATGACGAAACGATTCTTCCATTAAGCAAGGTTTTTCACTTCTTCTTTTTTCTACCTACATATGTATGAACAATCCTGTAAATGTGTGATATTTTACCAATTCCACTGTTTTCATTTGCGCTTGATAGTGGCTATTTCTTAAAAATTATTTTATTTTGAATTGTTTTCATAAACAAATCTATATATTCTGATTATGTTTTTGTTTTCTGGTGTTGACTATAGAAATTTAAATTATTTAGATAAGTATAATTCAATGTATTTTTGCTTTCCATGCATACTCTCAATTTTTGCGTTTTAAAATTAATGAAACCTATTCCAAAGCAATTGTATTTCAAGCTAGTGTCAAAAGCCGCTAAAGCGCAATTTAAAATTTGCGAGAGGTGTTACAAAAAACTATAGCATAAAGCAGAGGTATAGGAAAGGGTTAAGATTTTCGAGTGATATATACGATGGTTCGGAAGTTCAGTTATGAAATAATATATATAATCTTAAATACTTACAATAAAAGGAATATATGGAAAAACGTTCGAAAATATCCCATAGATGGAAACTGGTTAATTTCTTCTCATGTGATGATTCGACATACTCTAATACATTTGACACTAAAATTGAATTTCGTGATAATTACTAGTTTTCGTCGATCGTTTTATTTCTTTGTGCCATTTATACTTATCTTAACATTTTTCTTACGTCATTGCTATATTTTCGTTTATTAGATTTCTTAGTTCACGTGCTCCCAGAACAGAACTACCTATTGTCCCCATTTTACGGTAGCGTGCGGTTCATTGAAATAAAAAGTATCAAAGTAACTTCTTCTCTGTTCACTCTCAGAATTTATTGTAAGAATATTGCGAACCATATTAGTCAGAGGATTAATAACAAAGGCTAGCGCATGGAATGCAACTGTACCTACCTAATTTTTGTGAAATTGAGGACCGGAACTAATAATTCAAAAAGATAATTGACGTAAAAGTAGAGGACGAGGTTCTTCAATGTCATCTGATTTACCGTCTAGTGCTAAAAACTAATATTAGTAAAGTGTTTACCATAGGATCTGATCTATCTGATCTATAGTGCTATTCTAGAGTTTAAATTGTTTAATAATGTTAGGTTAGATGAGAGTGGTGGAAATCGCCCGAACCCTTGCCAGCAGCCCCACTTAGACCAATTGCTGTCCATTGTGCTACCTATCTGGAAGAGATACCTTAGATTTAGGGGGTGCGCTGAAACCAACCACAAGAGTTAATGAATCGTACCAGGTCCGCCAACTCTTTGTCTGCTAGCTCCCTCAATTCGCCAAAGAATTAGCTGCCGAGCGCATTCCTTTTACGCTTGACAAGGTTAGGACATTCACTCAGCAGGTGCTGAATGCTCTCAACCTCTTATTCCATACAGCTTCTGCAGAAGTGTATGGAGCTTGCATGCGCACTGCATGTTTACCAAAGAGACAGTGCCCAATAATAACTGCGATAAGTCTACATCAGGCCACAGCTGACCGGAAATCGCCCATGTGGTCAATTCTCCACATCTGCAATTTGGCAGCACAGACCTGTACGTCCTGAATCCTTTTTAATAAAAAATAATAATGTGTACAAAAAGCTAGTCAAAATAATCACCAATCCACCGTCAATACGCTCCTAGTCAAAAACCTGGTGGGAATAACTGACTTATGTATCTGGTCTAAATAATTTTAAACTGGAACAATAAAAGACGGGTTTCCAAAACTAAAAACTCTCTGATTACGGGTTTCGTCTCGAAAATGGCTAACATCACTATTCATCAAAATATTCCAAGGAAAATTATCAAACCGGATCGATTTTAGATTGAATTTAATGCGTCACATATTACATATGTAAAACAACAAGCTAGGAATAAAACACATTAGGTGAACCGGTGCTTCTAATAAGTTTGATATGTTATATTTTGATTTCTATGGTCCACTATAGTGCGGTAAGGAGAACACGGCTATAAAATGTACTTAAATTTATTTAATTTTGGTTGGGAAAGTAAATTGCAGTTGTGTCTTCGAAAATCCGCGAAGTGAAACGGACTTTTAAGCACAATAAAAAAACTTAATACTAAGATCCAATCTTTCTCATTTCATTAAATAAGAATGTCAATACTTTCTATTTCATTTACCTATGTATTTAAAGAGCAATAAAGTAAACGTTTTCTATAAGGTGAAGTATAAATATAAAAAATAAAACAACAAAGTTCGTTTAAGGCTAAAGAAGAATGAAGAGAAGTCAGAATTTTGATTAAGTACATCTTTTGTGGGCGGAAAGCTTAAAGTGAGCCAGCCCACAATAAATCTAAACAAATACAACTTTGAGTCGTGGGAGTACTATTTCAAACTATTGAGCAATATTAATAATGTTGAATTGAAGTCGTTATCTTTGCCTTTGGGAAAGTTATCAATTGCAGCCAACATTGGATATTTAATAGGACGTACGTTTTGAGCCAATGCCTCATTCTTCTGAACATCAATCGAAGAACAATCATCGCTGACCATGGTAAGTAAGTACATTCCTCGAATTCAGAAAATTTATTTATAATTTTAAAATCTCGATCCCACACTTACTTCATTACGATGTCAAGGAATATCAGACCTAAGCAGAAACCTCTGCCGAAATATCCACGATTGGTTTGCCTGGCCTCCACTTCAAACAATCTAAATTTGAACTAAGAAAGTAAAGCTTCCGTAGATGCATGCAATTACTTGTTTGGAATTATTTCCATAACAAATGAAAAGTTTTGCATTTAACGTAACTAAATTCGAAATATTTTAAATTTACGTGAAGAGATTATGTCCCCATTTCATATAACAGTAGGGAACAAGAGCATGGAATAGAAAGAAACGTTAGTTCTGCTGCACTATACACACGTTAAATTACTATAACTAATGAAGACAACATGAGATGTATTGAAAATAGAATTATTATAAGGAAAAAAACGTTTAAAGCAATACTGCGCTCCACAGCAAACCCCAAATCAAAATTCTCAGGCTTTAAGGAGAAGCTAAACTCTTTCATAATCCTGCCTTCCAATGGCAATCGTATAATTCTTGAATCATTAATTCCACAATTGCTTTGGAGTAGTTCTTAGCTTTATTCCTTGGCTTCCAAATATAAAAAAAGTAGTTGAACCGATGAAAAGTACGATCTCACTGCAAAAATCGCAAAAGAACTCAGTAAAATATTCAGAACTTTGTCGTTATTCATTTTATTCAAAATTTTGTTCCAATTTAGTTAAGAGAAATAAATTATATCACCTTTGGAAAGCTAAGTAACTAGGCTAAGAACTACTGAGAGAACATTTTTTAATATGCACGGTAGTTTGGTTTTGGCGTTAAAACAAATTTGCATTTTTCAAAAGATTACTTCCACATTTCAAAACCATGGTATAAAACTTAGGACAACTTAAGGGTTGTTATGTGTATTATATATTGGGCGTCTGTTGCATGGCTTAGGTAGTTTGTTAGGACAATTTTGGCTGGGATATTCTAATTATGCCATATCAATTTGAAATACCAGTAACATCATAAAGCACCAACAACGGATTTTGTAGATCTTTATATTTAATAATTAAACATGAAATAGCACGAAGAGGTCTGATCAATTTAATAAGATACAAAACATTTTAGATATCAAAGTATTCAATATGTGTTACTATTCACAGAAGATGCCTTTGACTAGAGCTTCCTAGGCAAATTTCTGGCATTATTTGAATCTTTTAAAATATATATTTTTTGTTTTACAGTGAATATGAACAAAATTGAAATTAACCATTTGATTTCAACAATTTTGGAATACCTAGTGCAAAGTGAATACTTGCATATTATATTCATCAACCGAGTTCTGATTAAATTCTATTTCCATACTTTATTATTATCAGTGCTTAACAGATAGAAAATATTCCTAGATTTAGCTAATTATCCTTGATGAATATGGCCCTAAATGTATAAAACCAATATTAATAGATCGTATGTACTTTTAGCTCTACAATTACTTTTTATTCTTACCAAAAATTCTTAATTTTTCTTAATTCTCTTAACCATAAGGTGAGCCTTATCTTTTCACGTATTTGTTCGAAACAAAACATTCTCAGTCATGAGCAAAGATCGAGAGTTTTCTATAATTCATTGAAGGTTTTCGTCGAAAAGTCGCGATTACCGTAGTACAACATTGTAAAACCAGTATAAGGGTTCAATAATGCCTCAATTCCCTCCACATATTATGTGCATTCAGAATATATATAATATTTTGATGTTGATCTCGACAAACCAAAAGTATTAGAACTATATTTTATACAACAATAAACATATTATATATAAATATAGGATAATAAAAATAAACTAATATGAATGCTGAAAACTTGTAATAGCTTGCTGAAATGTGTAAATATACCAAATTGTTACGATCAATTATGCTCAAGTGATCATAATCGCATGATACAATTAACTGTCCACAAGAAAAGTTTCTTGGAATTCAAAAGTACTAAAATTATGTATTACATCAGTAGAAAACTAATATTTGTATGAATTTTATGTATTGACATTTGAATGAATTAATTTGTATGAACTTTAATAATAGAATTTATATAATCTGTGCATCAAGTTTTAGAAAAACTCTTTAAACAGATTTATACGACGAAGTTTCCTTCTTATCTAAATGATGAATTTTATATTTATCCTGGTTTCTAGAGGAACATTAAAAAGAGTTAAATAAAAATTATAATGAACAGCAACTCTCGGCCAGTGATAGAGGATGCAAATCCTAAAAAAAAAAACATAATCGACTAAATACTCAGGAAAAAATTAATTATCTACGCAAAAATAAATTTCATGAATCAATCTAACTTCAAGAAGAACCTGGCGCGACCGAGTGACTGTATAAATTTCTAAATGCAAAGTCTTCAAAAGCAAACAGTTCTAAGTACACAGAGTGATACAGCCAAAGAGAATATCATGTTCCGTTCATTTTTTCGTTCAGAAAGAATTTTTTCAATCCTTGTCGACCTTTATCTCGGTCAGAAATCTAAAGGGTATTCTAAGTTTGCCATTCCGTTTGTAACACCTAGAAATAATGATGGTAGAGCAAAATGGATTGGACACCCATGCATAATATTAAAAGTTTTTTTTTATTTTTGCATGTCCGTCTGTCCGTCCGTCCATCTGTCCATCAGTCTGTCTGTCCGTCGTCACGAAAATCGAAAATCGGGTAACTCTTCCGTAGGGTTGCATTCTAAAAATTTAATTTTCACTACATATTTGGAGACTGCCTGAGAACACGTCAACGGAGAGCGTTGAAATTTTGTACATAGTGTTTTCATAAAAATAGTAAATATAATTTCAAAAAAGAACTAAATCGGGCAATCCCTTCTGGTGTTGCCAAATAAAAATTTAGGATTTTTACGTATCCTTTGAAAATGATCAGTCCTATACGGTTTTCATGAAACGAAAAGTTCTTCCGAATATGAAATCCTATAAAATTTGTTGTAATAATTTTTGCTGTTCGACGAACCGTCCAAGTTATATATTCAAAAATCAAAATTGCATAGTAGATGGTTTACCATACGAAATTACAAACGAGCATTCGTCAAGGGTATCATAAGAATTAGTCTTAGACCAATTCAAGCTTTTTTACTTGTTTCGGACTTCGAATGTTTCTGAATGAACCTGCGTTTTTCCCGGATTCAAGCAGAATGATTTTAATTAATACTCGTGAATGTGTTGTTCATAATTTGGACGAGGTAATCATAGTTCAATTTAAGTTGTATTTTTTTGAAAATGGCTTTGTTTTTCATAAACAACAATTTATACCAACTTGTTTTAGTCAAAAGGAAAGAATATCAACCACTTTAAATGGCTCTGTTTCGTTCCTTTTCTATGTGCACAGAACTAAATTATGACATCTTTCTGCTGAGTCATACAGATTCATCCAGGACGAGAAAAGGAACGCAATATCAAAGTGAATAGCGTTAAATTTTGAATGCACGCAAATTTCGCTCTTCATGATAATTTCTTACTGTATGCAGAAATTAAAGTGGTAAAACAGATTTCAAAACATCCCGTTTAAGTTTTGTGAATTTTCAAAAAAGGAATATCAAATTTAAATTTATGAAAAGCTCCATTAAACCGGGAGTTGTTTTTCCACTTTGTAAAGTACAAGTATTACTGCAAAGTGAGCGAAATATGCGAAAAAATATTCAGTTATATTTATTTTTAGTAAGAATTCAAATGGTTTGGTGGGATTTTGTAATGTAAACGCAATTCAATATAAAACGAAAAAATTACAAACTGTAAAAACTATACACAAAATAATGCACAATACTGGGAATAGCTAAAACTTAGAATTCATCTTCAATCTTCCGTTGAATATTTTACTTCCCAGACATATCAGGGGAGTTCAGAAGGGCTCTTACTTTGTGTAAATAGCGTGAGTTTGGGACATCTTACCTTTACCATACCATTTACGGAGAAGTGCTAAAACTCTAGTTAACTCTGTTATTTTACACGGGACTGCCTCTGCTCTCTAAGTCGTTTTATATATTGTCTTTTACTTCTTTTTTATATGTACAAATGGACCATAATAGTTATAAGATCTGTTATAAAAATTGCGCTTCTTTTTTCGACTAATTTTTTTTTTACGCTTAACCATTATTTCAAAATATTATATTCTTTTGGTTATGAAATAAGGGTTATTGAAACTTTTTAATTCTTCCCAATAAGTAAGAGTTATTTCTGAATTTATCGATATTGGTTATCGGATCATCATTATCGCTCTTCTTTATTGTTGTTATGAAATAAGAGTTATTGATAACTATTTTAATTCTACTCGATAATAAGAGTTATGAGAATATAAATACTGGACTCGTTTTTAATATGCAAAAATTTATAAGAATCACCTAATAGAATTTATTTGACGGAAAACTTGTCGACCGGTGTAATTCTTAAGGATCAACCAAAAAATTAGATTCAAAATGAGGGGTGGATAGCCAATTGAAATAAAAATAGAAAGGTAACTTTTATTATTGACAGGAATTATAAAAGTTGCCTGTTAACTCTTATTGTATAGCCAAAATAAATAAACTGTGAAGTAATGTTACCCTATTATAACAAATAATAATAAATTGAGAAATAACTGTTATTTATTCAGAAGAATTTACGACAACTTATATTTCATAACCAGAATATATATACACTTTTTAAATTACAGCAGAAATTGAGAGTTGACCATTTGAATTTTAAAGATCCGATCATTATTTCTATATGATTTTTTGTTTAAAAAATCTAAAATAATAGTAATTTTCGGTCCCTGATATTATGATTATTGTATTCATCTTTTCTTTTCTTTTTGATCGTACTTTTCAAGTTATAGAGCTCATAGTTTGTTTGCTGTGTTTGCAATCTTGCGTACATTGCAAATAAATAATTAATATGATGTATAGAGACGGGTGAATAGCATCCTGCAATCATTTTCCGATGAAAGACTAACGAATAATGCATCGCTTTCGAAACGTTGATTACATCTTTTAGCTCATAGTCTGGCTGGCAATGTAGTGCCGTCTCCATCAGGAATACCAGCGGGTTTACTTCTTTATTTGCTGGCGGCTGTTATCTTTCAGGTCAGTAATAATTTCCTACACCATTGTAAACCTACGAAAATATTTTTGGAATACCTGTTCATTTTTTTTTAATGACTATTAGTTTTATCGGATAATAACGTACTATTTACTTGCTTAAATCGTCCCGCGCTTGTATCTTATATAACCGAATTTAAAACCATCTATGGGGCCCATGTCATAATTTTCCATCAATTATTTCAGGTGCCACTACATATTTATGTTATCTCTTTCTTTTCTTTATCGCCTTCTACATTTGTTTATCACATCTCAGAGATATTGATGTCGTTCTCAGCAATATTTATAAAAATTTCACGTTTACTTTGGCAAAGCCGTCTGAATGGGAACTTAATCTCAGGAATATTTATCTCATTTGTAGAACAAAAATATTACTTTGGAATAGCTAGTACAAACAAGTGAAGAAGCTATAATTAGTCTAAGACCAATTCTAATGATACCCGTATGTAACTCCGTATGGTAAGGCATCTGCGAAAGTTTCATTTTTGATTTTTTTCGTATATATTTCTAAACCGCATCATCGGACAGCAAAAAAGATTATAACAAATTTCATAGAATTTCATATTCTGAAAAAATTTGCAGTACAATCAAAGGTATTGAATCAGCTTCTGCTTCGTCTTAGCTGAAAAATTTCAGAACAAAACTGGTTTAGAAAAGATTCAACGAACTCTCATTGCTCTCTATAAATAAAAACGAAACTTCGCGAAACAATCGCGGTCCTTCGCTATTTATTTCCTAGTTATTAGCAGCTTAAACCGATCGGAAAGTATCATTAGGAATCAAGGGGTTAAAAGTTACAGGGGTAAGTTTTTACAACGGCCAAAACCTTCCATGCATAAAAGAAGCTCTACGCAGTTAAGAGAGAATACACTATGAACGATTAATTCAATATTTAATATCCACTGAAGTGGTTTGAGGTCGCAAATGCATAAGCTGGGTCCGCTCCTAAAACAACTCTAGGTTGATCTTCATCTTTCTATTCTTTTTCTTTTCTTTTTCTTATTCTTCATCTTTATATTAGTTTGATAATTGTAAGCACATAGTTGTAAGATAACTTATTTTTTTTTCTTTTTTATTTAATTCTCTCCATTTCATATCTCGTATGCATAATCAAAAGATATCATCTTGTTGTATACATTAAATAAATTATTGAATTATTGAATTATTGAATTATTGATTACGCTATCTTTGTCTGCCAGTCAGTTTCGCCTGAGCCGCTCAATAATTTGGATCGTTTTGTAGTTCTGCAAAACCAGGATAGTTTTACGTGTCAAGTATCTTGGGTTTTATTTCCAACCTTCAGATGAAATTAGCAGTGTTAAGGTTTCAGGTTACTTGTTACTTATATAAATTATCATTTTGTTTATATTTCAGTATGTAATAAGGATAAATAAAAAGGCCACCAGGTTAATATTGCGGTTCAAAGTTACACCAACATGGGGAATGTTGTTACGCTGTAACAACTTGCCCCTGCTTAAGAAAAAATATCAAACAAAATCCAACTTATTCGATATTTTTGTTGTTCTAGAACGAGGACATACAAAAGAAAGACTGAGAGGGGTACTAAGTCACTGGTAATTTTGAAAAAGCTACAACATTAGTGACTGAAGAAGTACAACCAATACGGGGTGTTCCTAAACAATTTGAATTGTGTCCTATGACGCTCTAAAGGTTTGTAAAAAGCAAAAAACAAAGGTTTACAAGTATCAGTAGGATATAAACCTGTGAGGCAAGCTTATAACGGAGACCAAGAAAGATTATTGGCCGACTATCTTCTAACTGCTTTTATAAAAAGAAACCAAACTCTTTCTATAAAGTCACCGGAAGCAATGAGTGTGAGTCGTGAATCTGGAACCTTTACACTGGTGTTCTGACAGTTCAAAAGCCTAAAAAGGTGTTGGCTCAGAAAGGGATAAAACAGATTGGAGCCTACACCTCTAACAAAATGGCGATAAATGCTGCCAGCAACAGTATTCCACCAATGTTTGTGTTTCCACCTTTGAAATATAAAGCTTTGTTTATCAGAGATGGCCCCCCGGAATCAATCGGTGCAGGAAACAGTTCTGCTTGGATGACGGTAACTGAATTCTTGGTTCATATGGACCGTTTTATTAAGTTCGTAAAACCAACAATTTCTGAACCTATATTTCTATTGATAGATAACCATTCATCGCACATTGATATTAAAATTATCGAAAAAGCAAAATCGAATGGAATAATCATAGTCTCATTTCCACCCACCGCTTACAATCCCTTGATGTACGCGTGTATGGACCGTTTAAGCACTATTGCTCGGTGACACAGGATAATTGGATGCGAAGTAATGCCGGAAAAACTATGTCTATACTATATGAATTTTCAGGGATTGCTAAATATGCGTGGCCACTGTCATCGATAACAAGGAATATTCAAAACGGCTTCTAAAAGACTGGTATCAATCAGAACATTTTTAATGACGATGATTATGAACCTTCTCTTGATACTTATCGACCACCCATACTTAGTGATACTGTGCCAATTATCATCAATAACGAAGTCCTGAACGAAAAGGAACTTTATCAGGAACATCTCAAGTTGACTAAGCTGTTGTAGGCCTTTCAAATAGCAGCCACACTGTTAATATAACTAAGGATTCATTACCTGATCACCCAGTGGCTTGACGGAAGAGACGCCATTTAGTCCAAAATCTGTAAGACCCACAACAATGGACTGAGCGTATTGCCATTTTCCTATAGGAAAGAATGGCACAAGTTTAATAGTTTTCTCTTTCGCCTTATGGCAGAGTTGGAGCTATCAACACAAAATATTTCTTACTAAACGTTTTCAAATGCCATTTGATGTTTTTATGTTGGCTGCAGATGCAATCACGGCAGAAAGAATTAGATAAAGATAGTCTCCGTCTCTTTTGCTCATACGCAGGATTCAGATAAGAATAACTTTTGAAAATTAAAGTCGGAATGAGTATAATTTTTCATAAGAGTGCCTTTAAGCGAATTAAAATAACTTGAACACAAGGATGATATATTTTAAATTTAATTCCATTTTGGGTGTAAAATTTCATCCGATTGGTTGGGTTTTACATGTTTTTTATGTAGTAAAAGTTTTAAAGGGTGTTCTAACGATGATATACCGAAACACAATATTTGTGCCACATGAAATAGCCAATCGCTCAGTCCATTGTTATAAGTCAGTGGTCAGATCTTTTCCTAAAGCACCACCGAGAGATTCGAACAGGAAGCGTCAACTTCTTAAGTTCGCTACTTTAACCGACACTCCCGAAAAAGATGTCTGAGCAGAAGAAAAATCAAGAAGAGTGAGGAAATGTACTGGTTCAGTTCAGTTCGTGCTAAAGGAAAAGATAAACGGAAATGTAAAGCAAAAGAAAACAAAAAAATGACGGCAGCCAAAAGAAAGAAAAATGTTATAACAAGAGAATGGCGAAGAAAGTGAAGCTGATGCAGAATACTATTGTATTGTGTGCCAAGAAGCTTTTTCAAAGAGAAGACTAGGAGAAGATTGGATACAATGTTTGCTGTGCAATAAATGAGCCCATGGGCCATGACAGATGTGTAAATGATACCAACAAAGCTTCAGTTATTTGCAAAAATTGCATTACAGATAGATCGTTAGAGTTGTCTTAATTTTAATTGCAACATAATTTTCCTTATTTTTGCTTACTTTAATGAAGATTTATTTAATTTCCCTATAATGAAATTAAAAGCATTAGTTTTTTTTTATGTCATGTCATTTATTTTTGTTACTGCAATTCAATTAAATATCATTATTACTTCGATAACAATTTTATTTATGCTTTTTGAGTTAATTGACAAGACCGAATATATTATTTTTAGTGATTCTATGCTAAATAAACTTTCAAGCTCATCAAGGAATGTGTGTCTTTCTTATGTAACAATAGCCCTAGGTCTGTAACTTTTAGCCCCAAGCCTTGGCAAAAAGTGACAGTCTGCTCGTACGAAGAAATGTAAATAACACAAAATCTATTTACTCAACGTAATAATAATAACTCTCAGGTATATTTTACAACGGAGTATTGAAAATTATAAATATATTGATGACATATCAGAAGTTATGAGCTTTCTTTCTAAAAATGTAACTTTAAGCTCCTTGCTCCCCTACAGCTATATTATATATTTGGGTAATGGTTGAGGAAACGTCGACTTTGGAGATGACATTTTTTAAATTGATTTGATAAAAAAATTTAGGTATACTATTCATATGTATTTAAGTGTGAAAAAATGTGAAAGCAGTCAGCTGGCACGCAAAATATATGTATATATATATATATATATGTATAGGTATATATAACATTAATAAAAAGATATTAGCTTCTTTGTTAAGTATTTGAATGTGTAAAAAATTAATGATCTTTATTTTATCCATTCTGTGAATGTAGGTGATTTAAATCAGGTATCCGTAGCTAAGAAGCTTTTCCATTGTTACTTTGAACATTCAGAAAATCTTCGTTACATACCGTATGCCCGTGAGGTGAAAATGCATTTAAAATAAAAGAACCCCTATCATAGAAATCCAAGCACGTTTGGAATACCAAATAGCAAAGTGATCTTCTTATATTTCTGAGTTCCATGTTGGTCCAAATTTTATGATGTTGTTTTGGAGTTGAGTTGGAGACCACGGATCACAAAATGCATTTCAAACAACCACGTTGGACTCGTAAATTGCTCCTCTCCTAAGTCATCAGCCGTATTCAATAGCAAGTGTCAATTATCGAGATGAAAGTGAATTGCATCATTACTAGTGCACTCTTGGTATAACTGAAGAACGATTAATAATACATAATAAGAATGAATTAATGACACCTGAATCTTTCTTTGGATTTTTTTCCTAACCAAAATCTTCCACTAAGAAATCTTTAAAAAAATACGAAATCAGCAATACATTGGCTGGTCGCATGATTAATCGTTGCAAGACTCCCAGCAATGAAGTCTTATTTGATTTCCGGAAATTAAAAATATTCAATTGTTATAGATATTTACCGTGATGTCATGATTTGATCGACATCGCTCTATTTTTGGAGAACAAATCGCAACTATTGACACCATGTATTATTAAGAAAGCGTTCGGTTTTGCTTTTTTACAGCTATTCTTTAAACTCGTATATAGATATGCATTTCATATATGTATTTCAGATAAATTGATTTTGATATTGTGGCTCACATTGCTATTTGAGAATTTTTCTCATTACCTTCTGTTCGCATTTCATATTATTTTCTATTCTAAGTTCCTTGGTTACTTTGAAAATCACAAATCAAGAAGAGTTCAATAAATTTCAAAGAGACGACCTATTCCATCTAATGGGACGTTGAAACTTTTCTATTGCTATTAGTATTAGATATTTGTATGAATAACTAGTAGATAGATTACTAGTAATAAATAATGACTCTCTGGGTCTGGAATCGAACACCATGGATGGATGTGATATCACCAATGTTCCAGCATCCTGTTGATAACACTTAAAGCTATTGGAATGCAATAATGTACAAATAAAATTTCAGATTTGGAGAGAAACTTAAGTTGCAGATTTAATTGGGAGTTGACGTAAAATATTTTTCTATTCAATTCAATTTAGTTCATTTATTATTGTATTTTGAAGTCAGATAACTGAGCTCGTCATTTCTTTGGATAAATATGCATAGTGCCTATGCTACTACTTGCACACCTGGAACGGAAGCATTTTACTAAATTATTTTCAGCGAGATAATCATAAGAAGTGCAACTTAGTTACGAAGATTGTAGATAAGGATTTTAATGTCTTTCTGAGAAAAATGCGGTATCAGGTTAAATTATAAAATATAAACGTTACGAAAACATGCAACTAATGTTTGAAGAAACTAGCCCTTTATAAATTCTCTATCCATAGAGAGACTGTATGCTTATTGTCTGAAGCTACACCGCCTCCAGCTACGATTTGCCTTCACCGAATATTGTGTTATCTCATTTCATTCTAGCTCAGATTTATTATTAAGATGAACAGTCGTTTAAATATAGACCTCAAATTCTTAGAAATGCTTTTACAGTTGGGTACTGTAAATTTCGAATTAGAATGTTTTTGAATAATATGAGCCAATTTTTGAAATAATAGATTTCACGCTGTGCTTCTAAAATATAATTTTATGCTTTGCTTCTCTATTTTATTTCTGAGTTAAAGGTAAAAGGTAGGTGTATGCAATATTAAGTAGTGGCTGAAAGTAAACGAAACTTAAAGCTACTTGCAAATATTTCGATTTGAAATATTTAGTGCTATTTACGAAATATATAATTATACATATATTTCCATTTCTTTAATATTTCTATTGGATCTTCGTGATTTTTAATGCATTTGAATTTTAGTTTGATTTTTTATGGAGCGTTCTCAAAGACAGCAGTTTTAACCTGTTATTCTACTCAAAATTGCCTTCCAACATAAATACATAAATTATTGAATAAATATTAGAATAATTTCTATTTTCTTGTACAGGCTAATTAATTAATTATTCAATACAAAATGTACAGAATGAGAATTTCTACACAGGCGATCATTTTTGCCAGTAATAAAAACTACTTAACAAAAATGTGCTTAATTTTCTATTATAAGCAAAGGAAAGGAAAACAAAAACTATTAATAATTTCAAAGAATGGAATGCACTTTAGGGCAATTTGAATATTTTATGTAAAATCGTTTGTGCGATATACAAAACATTGGCAGTGATTTCTGTGGATAATATTAGGCATAATCACAATCCGTTTCTCTTTGGATAGGTTTCATTAAATTCATCATGTCCATAAGTATTGTTTACTTTTTATTTAATTATTTTTTGATAATTTCTTTAATTCCCTGGACGGAAATCAATTTCTTTTATCGCTTGAACGTTTTATTCGGTTATTTTAAGAATACATTCGTCGTTACTTAATTTGTCGATGCGTATTATAAATTAACTAAATCGCATTATTTCATGGAATTCCTCTTTATTAATTTTTTTTTATATTTATAACTATTACTTTTCATATAAAAGTTTTTTCCTAATAGTCTCGTTTTTAAAAAAAATATGAACACTAACGTAAGTAGTTTCACTTGTTGCCTTTCTTGGAGATAAATGCACCAGTATATGTAACCTTTAACATAGGTACATAATTTATTAATAACTATTTTTCTCATTTCGTTTATTTATTTATTTTTATTATTTTTATTTATAAAGATATTTTAATACTCCCAATATCATGCATCCTGAATTTCACCTTTAAGACCAAGCACTCTATGATGTTGATTGTGTCCTAAACGATTAGCTAAATCCTGTACAACATCACGGAATATAACAGTATCTATATTTTCGCCTAATAAATACAGTAAAAACCAATCGCCCATCTTTGATCGACGAACGATTATTTCTATAGCGTCTCGACGCACTAACCTGAAAGTAGAAATTTTTTTTTTATATTCTATATTATATTTTGCAATACAAGTGTTAATATAAATTTTATAAATTAGGTTATAAACATATTTTTAAAATTATACAAATATAAAACCAAAATGAAAAGCTTCGTAACAAGGTTGAGTGACTTAATTTACAATCTCTCAAGTATTACTCAGAATTTCAGCAGCTGCTGCTCAACTATGTTCGGCTTATTATGAATCAGGTAAAAGTGGGAAGTCGACTGAAGTCAAAAATTATGAGAAGGTTTAAAGAAGTGCAGAGTACTTACTGAAATATGTCTCTTAGAAATATTTTCAAGATTAGTGCAAAATTATTCACCACTACTCAACACCATTTTTACCTTTCCCCAAGAACCTATATACATACAAACATAAATAAATCTTAAGGATACTAAGTCAGTTTTCTTGTAAATAGTAATGCGTTATATTTTTAAAATAACAATTTTTTTATTTCAATCTGGCTTGGCTGATCTGCGAAAAATCCACCATACTTGCACAAACCACAATCATATAAGCCGTGAATTTTCTCACGGCCAAGTTAGTGGCATTTACCTTGTGGCTACTGCAAATAAATGAATTTTATACTCACAAGTAAACCCTATAACGCATATGCAGAAATAGATACCATTTAAACATAAAAAAATGGGTAAACCTAGCAGATGAATTAACATTTATATTATATGGAAGGCAGCTCCAAATAATAAATTTTAAAAATCTCGCACATTATCAGAGAGTATAGATTAAAAAAAAAACATTTTGCATTAAGAGTGAGAGTATATATATTGCACATGTGAGGTAATTGACTTAAGGTGCGTGAGAGTGAGAATGCTTTTAAAATAATTTATTCATAGACTAGGCTAAGATCGAATTGGTGTAGGTGTAAAATATGCATAAAAGAGTTAGGCTATTGAGTACCTATTTATTTTCAAGTCTGAGGGAGCTCCAAGGTACAGAGTTCAGATGAATCCTGAGATTCCTAAGGTAAGTAGTATAGATCTACGGCATTCTTAAAGTTTAGTTCATGTCAAGGGGCACAATGGACCCAATGGAGATCTAAGTGATGCAGGCTATTCTTGTAAGGCCACGCTCTTAGCTAACCTAACCTAGGTGTAAACTAAAAAATTCTGTACATATATAAAAACTGAGTAAAGGGACTTTTAATTCCAGATACCAAAAGAACTATCCACAGCGGTAATAGGTGCCATTCTGAAACTAAACCTTACAAGACTCTGTGACTACTATCTACTACATGTAATCTCTTAGTGCAAACTAAGTGAAAATATTGGAACTGACTACTGTATACTGCAAGAAGCGATCATTCACCAGTTTGATCCAGGTTAATCTATCTTTCTACCTTTAGTAATTAATTCGTTCTTTCGAAATGAAATAATAACACATACTTACTAGACCGATTTGAAAGCTTGTTAAATTCGGCGACGAAACTTACAAGAGTCAAAAAATTAAATCAGGTCGAGGGGCTGATTTCATTTCAATCCTTAAATATAGGTATACCGATAATTACCGGGGAGAAAACTCAGAACGAAGTCATATTATAAATTCCCGTGGAAAAATTTTGCATTGTTTTCAGCTCAGACTCGCCAAGTCAAGCTAAAACCCGGATTAAGTACATTTATTTTATTTTAATAACGAATTTGCATGGGGCTGTTGTTGAGGGGAATTTAGATTCCTACATAATAAGGCAAAGTCCTGGAATCTCATAAGACATTTCTAAACTGTCCGATGTAAAAGATGACAGGTCATCATTTTCCCAGAGGGTCGCTCTAATAAATTATAATCACAAATAGGATAAACGGGTTCTATACGTTTTCACTGTGTTCATAAATTATTACTTTTTTTGAAAACCGTATCAGTATCAGTATCGTCTTAACTTTTAAAGGTCATCTGGTACATATAATTACAGCTTTTTTTTATCTTTGTTCCAAATATTTTTCTATTCATAATTGTTTCAATCGCCTAAAATATTATTTTAATGAATTTTTCTTCGCTCTATCAATGATTCAATTATATTTATAAGTGGATAGTTCTTGTAAAAACCATCTGCGCAGAACTGCTCTCCCGACAGCTGCAAGTTATACCTTAAGTTGATTAAGAGATAAAATTTATTCTTAGGTATCAAAAGTAGTTGGTAATAATATATGTTTATGATTAAGATTTTAGACCTCCAAAGCACAAAAATATTTCCGTTGATCATTTTATAAAAAAATTGTTGATTCTATTAATTCTTAATACCGCATTTTTTTAAAGATTAATATGGCAAAAGTTTGAAAAGTCTTATTAAGAAGTAAGCATTATTACATAGAGGAATTCCTCAAAAAGTAAATTAATCAAGTGGAAAATACATTTCGATTCCCAGGAAATTTCTGCTCACCATACGTCTGGTAATTTTAAGTTAGGAATATTTTACATTTAGAGAAACTTCTAATTTTTAGTTTTAATTTTATATTCGGTAAATAAAGGTGCAGATAACTTGAAAAATATTTTGTTCTTTTTCTTAGCCTTTATTTATAAATTTTGATAACTGGCAAATTGTGAATAATTAGCATTTTCCTCGATCATAATTCATTAATCATTTAAAAACGGGGTGCAAACCATCGCCGCGTTTCGATCATAAACGGAAAAAATATGTTTCGTTGTGAAAATTAAGTTCTTCTCTCATCATTAGCAATTAATTTATTTGAGTGCTAACCACTGCCACTCTGTGAATATAATCTTAATTAGTGCAAGGAAGTGCGTTTGATAAAATCACAACTTCAGAAAAATATTCCACGTTTGCTACTGAGCCAAGTAGAAGGGATAAAATCCTTTGAAGTCATCTTTAACGAAAACACCAGGAAAAGAGGTTCCGGAGTCACCAAAGCAAATCAGCTTAAGAAAAAACGGCATCGACGAGTAATCATTTGGGTAACCATAACCAAGGATAATTATATTCGCCGACAGCCGCCTGATCTGTTGAAGAAAATACCACAAGTGGTCCTCCTACACGTATTGTGTAGTTTGGCCTCAGTGAAAAATAATGTGGAATCTCCGAAATTTCATCTCTGTTGAGAAATTATTAAAACTTCGCATTGTACACGCCCTCCACTAATCAGTGGCACCACAGCTTGGACCTAATGTAGAGAAGCCCCACAATGTTTTCTTAAAAGTTTATTGGAAATATTTTCTTTAGAATTTGTATGCAGTATTGGAGTCTGGAGATCGACAGCAATGCCTCACTCCAATACAAAATCCAACGATGTCTCAACCATGTATAGAAGGCTTAAATTTTTTTCTAGACATTTTTTGCATTTTTTTCAGATTTTGTATGCATTTGGTTAATAATTGGTGCGGAGGGGGCGGGGGGGGGGGGTAATAATTTTATCCATTCCTTTCATTTCATCCCAACAATAGAAACAATTTACTCAGCTGAAAACAAGAAACAAAAATTGCTGCGTGTCTTACCTTGCACATTTTGAGACGACTCTACATGAAGACGTAAAAATAGAGAGTATGCTCTGCAGAAAACTAGAAAGATTTGTTGGGTGTGAAACACTTCCGAGTTTCAGATATTCAATTCTATTTTAGAAAATTGAGTTCCATAGACAGGCTATGCCATGTGCCTGGATCATCTTTATATTATAGAGTCTTTGACCGGAGCTCTGTACGTTACACAAAAACTCAAAAATCTCCAGACTTATCCAGATGTACGTCTTTCATCTGTTAGTTGTAATGTAAATCATTTGTTTTTGCATTCCATTGAATCAAAGAATTACAGTAAGTAAGAAGTGAATTATGATTTGAAATATCGATGAAAAATTATTGAAGAAAAATAAGTGATCAAGTGAAAGGTCAGGAAAACTAGAAATTTAAATATTAATTAATTGAGTATTTTTTGAAAGTTAATCTCTCCTTCTTTAGTCTTATTGCTGATATATTCAAGTGAAATAGAAAAGTAGCTAAAACTTTTATAATTTCTAGAAAAAGAAATTAGTAGATACTTTAATAAATAAATTCTTTCTCTTTTATTTTTTGAAGCAATAAAATATAAATTTGTCACACTTTCTGCAAATCAAATATTTAAGCAATCTTTGAAAACATAAATATTTAAAACAAAAATGATTGAGGTACAAGATTGCTACAAAACATATTTGTTTCTCTTTTCATGCAAAAGTAAATTAAAAGAGAATACAAAATGGCATAAAATGAGAATATAATCAGAGAAGATTAGTGCCTGGAAATGAAGATGCTCAAAACCCTCCACCTAGTTCTCCCGTACAGAATCCTCATATCTTATATTTGATATTTTAAGAAGGGAAGGTAGGAAAATTTTTAACTCAATTATAAATCCAGGTGTAGACATAAACAATTATATCGACCAAATTATCGAAATCGGGCAAGACGCGAATATGTCTACCATGGACAGGATTCCTGATGTTGTGAAAAGTTTAAGAGAATTCTCTCTGCAGAGGAGCACATTTTTCAGTAATATTTAAAACTATTTTTTGGGTAAATTAAAACAAGTTTAACTTCCTCAATAATTTTAGTTTAATGCAATACTATTTTATAACATCTTTAGTCTTTCCAATCGACAAATAATAATAAATTATGAATCGGTGTGCAATTGTACGCAATAAAGGATTTTCACAGCCTGTTGAATATTTGTGCCACTTTTGAAGCAAGAACGCTCAGTCCATTCTTATTATATGTCAGAGGGTTTAATCCTGCTAAGGCATATGACATAAAACGTCCCAAAGCAATTTTGAAATATCTGCTAGGTAAGCTACGCATAATATTTGCAATATTTCTGGGTATATTCTTTAAGGTCATTCCACGGCATCGCTAGACTTGGTTTCCAGCTGACTCGATAGTTCCTTTGGATTTGCGTATTATTTTGGTTGAGTGTCACGCCAGAGCTTTTAGTTAGACTATTTTGTCCTATTTTGTTAGTTAATAGTTTGGTCATTTTTATTGCGCAATGTACAAAGGAAGGGCTTAAAATAGACCAGAATGAGAAATGTTTGAAATAAGATGTTGAAAAAGATTAAAACTATAAAAATTGCGATATTATAGACGAGTTTCTGAAAAGTCAGCAAAACTGTATGATTATTTCAACTGTCCCTGATAAAGGTATTTTAAAATACGCCCAGATTGTACCTAATATATTGCATAAATAACCTACGAGAAAAAAAGAAGCTTTGTTTACAAGCACCATCGCTAAAGGGAACAATAGTGGAATTCTCGGAGGAGGTCAGGTATCTAGGTATTACCTTAGATAGCAGACTAACCTCGAATTTCCTCTTACAAAGAGCACTGGAGAAGGCCAGAGTGGCAATATGTACATGTCGTAAGTTTCTTTGTAGAGCTTGGGGACTTAACCCAAAAATGACTCTATAGTCGTACACATCTATTATAAGACCCATGGTTACATAATCGTCATGCGTTTGGTAGCCAAAAACCAAACAAAACACAGTTCAAGGTAGTTTTCAAAAACTACAATGGCTTGCGTGTCTGGGAATAACTGGTGCCAGGCGTACCTGAAATACATGCCGTACAACTATGCTTTTGCGAAATAATTCACAAGAATATCCGTGGAGCAAAAATAATATCAGACAACCAAGCTAAACTCGTTTACCTTTAAATCGAAGTACTCGCGACAGGGGACAAAAGCATTCGTCATGGTCACCAGAAAGGAATTAAGGCTCATAACGAGCCTATCTACTGGGCACTGCCCACTTACACATCATCTTTAAAAGATGGGTAAAGTAGATGATGAGACCATATATGGTTAAAACATCTAAAAGAAGCATTTCCATTTCCAGAAAATGTTGCAAAAATGGTCCCCAAGAACGTCATAGGTTTTGCATCACATTACATTTATAATGATCATATTCGCAAACACTCCACACGACCATCCTCTGTTTTAATTTTATTTACTGACATTTAAGATGGCTTCGAAGAAATTGTAGCAATATTAGAATATTTGAGATAATATTCAAGTACATTTACTTATTACAGAAATTTTACTTAAGGAATTTGTTCAGCAATATTTCTTTTTACTAACATATTAGGAAATTCTATCCTTTTCAGATTAGCTAATTTAAATTTATAATTAATCTTTTAAGAAAATTATTGGTTTTGCAAAATGAAAGATTGAAAATCTACGAAGTTTAAAAAGCTACAATGTTCCGAAAAGTTTGTAGATGCTACATATTTAAGTAAAATCACAAATAAGTAAATATACAGATGACGAACGCATATCAGAAAAATGAAAACCTTATCAACATTTCTGGTTTAAGTTAGTTAGCTACGACGAAAATTGTAGCTAAGAAATGTTGTTATTAACAGAAAATGTTCCTAATGTTCAGGCACACATCCAAGTTTCTATCTTTTACCAGAGCAATGCAATTCCTCGGTCGAACATAAAATAAAATTAATTTAAACATTAAATTATTAAATTTTATTATATTTTAAATAGTCAAATTTTTCAATATTTAACCCATTCGAGATTTATATAAAAATCCATATTTTTCAATATAAGGCACGTAATAATATCCTGCAATATCCTAAAAATTAAAATATTTTCGAATTATTCAGAATTTTAAAATTTCAGAAGCCAGTTGAAAGTACAGAATCATCAACGAAATTCTTATAGAATATACTCTGTACCCACATCAATAGATATTAGCACATATTACATAATTGGAGCTGTCTTAAAATTATCAAATTTGAATAAAATAAAATCATTCGTACCTAAATCGCATACGAAATAAGTACACCCGCATTCGTGCTGAAAATATTATAACCACCCTGTATATTAATGTTAATGTTGTTAAAAATGATAATATGATGAACCAAAACCAAAGAAAAATATAAATTTTCTCGTTAACAACGTTTAGTGGTAGTATACAAATCGCATCGTGTTTCTCTACCTATAATTTAAAGAATAATTATTAATATAAATTGAAAGTGGTTTTTCATGAAATTACCTCTCCGCTAGAACCATATTTAAAAAATGTACATTTGGTCATCCTAGGAAAAATATATATCATGGGATCCATGCGGTCTTCTTGGTCAGCCTCCATATAGGCAATCACATCAAGGCCAAATGTCATAAATTCACCGTCAAAAATCGATTCATTAAGAACATTTGACCTAAAAACGTAAAAAATTATAATAATAAATTATATCTTATTATCATTAATATGAAAATTATGATTGCTATAGTTTTCTTCTATCTCTTAATTGCTATATTGAAACTTTTTTGCCGATTTCTTGAAGATGATTAAAAAGTATTTTGATCTTATACTGCTGCGATGAGTGACAGTGGCACTGGAATAGCTAAAATGACTTTCTTTCAAGCGGAATCCAGTTATTAAGAAGCTATTTTAAATCTCGGCCTACCTGCCATATCACTTTACAGTCATATTCGTTATGCAGTGAAATTTTAAGTGTTTAGTTATTAGCTCTTATGCCAATCCTCATCGCATAGCTTGAGTGTTCAGTGCTGAAACAGCGAGAAGAGCAACTGTTGGAGTTTAAGAAAACTGATCCTCTTATTTCGACAGAACAAACGAATTCTGTCTGGGCCATAAAATGTCAATAACTGGAGGGTTAAAATCTGGTTCAGAAGTGGTTATTATCCCTTGTCGAATAGGGAAATGTCCAGAATGAGAGCATTCAAATCTATCAGATCGGGAAGGAAGCACATTGCTTTAGTTAAATCAAAATGTTGACAGGCCCTCAAAGCTTAGAGCTATTTCTATAGTTACTCTTCTCAAATGCCAATTACTAGATCACACTAGGGCATGGTTGATTTATCGATTTTAGAGAAAAACGATTAACGATTAATTGTTCAGTTTTTGAGTCGATTAATCGATTAATCGATAATTTACTAATTTTATTTTCTGAGGTATTTTAAGTAAATATTAACTACTGCATTTAAAAAAATAAAAGTGTATTTCAATTCAAATTAAATTCAATATAGAAAACAATAAAATATACATTATAAAATATTTAGTTTGGTTTTTTTTCTTTTAATAAATGTGCACGTAGGAAGCACAGTTTATCCAACGTATCATCCGTTCAGGGATGTCCGGAGCTTCGTAACGAATAACCCTGCAGCGCTAAAACTTCTTTCCGCCTCTACCGATGATGGCGGCACGCTCAACAATCCATTATAAATTTTTTGAAGTAAATCAGTCCTTATTTTACTGTGTTCGTAAACCATCATTTCCCTTTTTATATCTGGTAAACTATAAGTGATTGGAGTTGTCGAATTGATTATAGGATTTTTTCTAGTTAAGAATTCCTGTAACTCATCTGCTTTTGAATATTTTGCTCGTTTTCCAGATACAACTTCTATTGTATCGTTTTCATCTTCGCAATCAGCATCGGATTCAGACGGATTTTCTGCGAGCGGTAACAGTAATCTATTTGCAAAATCTATAGCGGTATTAGCGAGCTCGTTTTTGGTTAGCTTTTTAAAAACAAAGTTTTCCTCAGACATACATTCCAAATATTTTATTGGGTCATCCAAATACAACAGTAATCCTTCTAGATTTGGGTTCCTTCTCTCATTAATTCTGGTATTTAATGAAGTGTAAAAATTTTGTGCTAGAGCACTGGAGTGGGACTGCACTTTTAATTTTGTCAACAGAAATTGAAAAATTTTTGTAGCTTGCATTAAGTTGCAATCTTTCCTGCCCAGGGCCAAGGAGCTTACTTCAATTATTTCCAATGATTCGACAACATCCGAAATTATATTTACTTCATTATTGGAAGGGAAAGTTTGAGCAACAGACAAATCCTGTAAAACTGTTTTTATGACATCTTTCATTTCCAGGAACCGTTTAAGCATAGCCAGCAACGAATTCCATCTTGTGGAGGTATCAATTATCAAATTTAACTCTTTACCAATTTTAGTTTTGCAGGCTTTTTGTAGCACATCATTTTTAACAGGAGATTTGCGAAACATTCGAGCTATTTTTCTTACTTTTTGAATAACCGTTGAAAAATTTTCAGCTATGGCGTAGTTTATGTGTTCTGGAGGATTTTCTTCCATCCAAAATTGAAGTTCACTTTCTGTTTCACTTTCATTTGAATCGGAATCATATTCTTCCCCTTCCCCATCCCCAGTGCTTTCATTTACCAATTGGCTTTCCTCATCTATTTCTTCAAACGTAGTTGATTTTTTTTTGTAGAGAACGTCAACAACTCCCAAATGCATTCCGTGACTGTGGCAAACTTGATGGTAAATACCCATGAAACGACCCATCTTCTTCATTACAGAAGCGCCATCTGTCACAACTGCCACTATATGGTTTTTTAGCAGAATATCGAATTGACTTAATTTTTTTTCTACGATTTCAACTGCTTTGAATGCTGGTATTGAGTCCTTTATTCTTATCATGCCAAGCCCAAAAACATCCTTATCCTTAGTGTGAATATTAAGACACATATATCGACGATTGCGTTTTGATGTCCACTCATCTAAAGATAAAGAAAATCGTTCCGAAGCTTCGATCATCAATTTAAGTTTGTTTTTGAGAGCTTGTTGAAGTGTTTCTGCATATTCAACTACCAATGCTTTGATTCCTTTTTCTGTTAAAGGTATACATAAACCTTGAGCTTTCCATCCATTCTTGATTTCTTCACTATTTGCCAGTGTAGAAAACGGTATGCGATCTAATGCAGTTAGTTTAGCAAGTACGTATGCTGGGGATGATGCAGATTGTTTGGTAAAAAACGAAGTAATTTTAGATGTTTCCTTATTTTGATTTGATGTTGAAGCAACCACTTTACACAAATTATGTTTGTGTTCCATATGATACCTGAATGACGTCGTTGTTGTATGCAACCGAAATGTGGGGTCACAGTGTTTGCACTTTAAAATATTATTGTCTTTCCTGTTAATTAATAGATGAGTCCAAATTTCACTTATCTTTTCTTTGGATTTAATCCAATCATTTTCTTTTTCCTTCTCAGCCATAGATAAATCTAAATTTAATTTTTATGATATATAAAAATGTTATGTAATATATTATAAAATATACCTGTTTGATGCGAGATAATTGAAAATTTTGTTAAGTTTAGTGATATTTATGGAGCACAAATATTTATATAAAAATATATTTTTTAATTTTGATTTCTTTAAAATGGTATATTTATGTAAATTAATCTAATGATACACTTTTATTTTAACCACTTTTCTAATGTTTACAAAAAGAAAACCAACGTAATACTGAACTGCTCTAAATTAGAAAAGTAATGTAAATTGCAAAAAAAAAAAAATTATGCATATTCCAAAGCCAAAGGCTACTGTGATAAATTTCTATTCCCAGAATATTTTCAACGGTTTTTTAAATGAAATTCGCAGAAAATAAAACAAAAAGAAACAACGGAAAACGGCAAAAAAAAACGAAATTCGCAGAAAATAAAACAAAAAGAAACAACGGAAAACGACAAAAAAAAACGAAATTCGCAGAAAATAAAACAAAAAGAAACAACGGAAAACGACAAAAAAAACGATTAATCGATTAAGCTAGAAATTTGTTCGATTAATTGAAGCATTCATGAGTTTTTTCGATTAATCCATTAATCGATTAATCGAACCATGCCCTAGATCACACATATACTTCCCATAAAACTCCAAAGTGTAGAGCCCCTGTGGCACAAAATGTGAAGTAATTCTGATTTAGGAGAGACAGGATAGTATCTACTTAGGATTGGTACCATTCCGATTAGTATATATCAACTAGATGATGTTCTCTTCTCATAAATTTAGTTCCATTATCACTGTATTTATGAAATGGGTGATCAATGAATATGGAACTAATCCAAGAAGTGCAGTAGTGTTATAAGCAATGCTTGTTTAAAAGCTTGGTATATTATACGAAAATTAATTTAAGAAAGTATTTTGAAGTGTAAATGGATGACAGGGGCTTGTGTAGAGAGTATTGCGTTCAGCAATTGATCAGACTAGATATTTAATCGGAACATTTACAATGCATGTAGCAATAAATGAGGGAAAGTTATGCATCCTTGCGGCGGTGCTCGAGTGAGTCGATATGACAACTACTTTCCAAATCGTCAATAACCTTGAAGGCTCTAAGGCCCCAGATGTGGGAATTGTATTATATTCTTGACCTGATATATGAGTTTTAGAGGAGCGCTGGATTTGTCGGACTAAAATAATTCTTACACCGATTTAGAAATCCAAGGCATTATCGTGCTGCTTTAGCAAGAGAAAATATGTGATCTGTCTAGTGGTTAAGTAATGATATTATTTTAAAGAGATGAGACAGCTTTGGGTATTAGATGCATTTAATTCGACGCAATTCGCTTTGCCCCAAGCGACAATATTGTTAAGATCGTTATTCAATGATTTAGGCATGTAATATCTTCAGATATATTCGGCATTCTCTCTGGAGGTCGTAAGAGTATCATAGGGGTAAGCGTAATCAAGGGTACTCTCATCGACAAAGCTATGGATGGGATAATTGAAGTAAGGGAAAGCAGATCATTAATAAAAATTAGGAAGAGACACCGAGATATATCTGAACCCTGGGGCACACCGGTTTTATATAGCGAAGTATATATGTAACCGAAGCTCATACAACCCGTATTAATTAACCGTGAAAAGAACTTTCAACCCATAGTAGGAGAGGAGGGTAGCGGCAAAGTGTTTAAGTATGGCTAATAGGGTAGAATGCCAGACTCTATCCAAGGACATCGAAATACTTATTTAAGGTAACGGCGTCCGTTGACAATTTGCTAACAAATTCAAGATATATTGCTTTTGTCGAGGCACAAACGAAGAAAGTAATATATCATTTTGACCAATTTCGCTGTAGGTATCAGTGGAACAGCGTAGTGAACACCATAATGGGAGAATGGTATAGTAGGAATCCTAATTTATGACTTTGAGAGGTTGCCTATTAACTGTTGCGTAACTGAAACATGTGAAATTTTGCAATTTTTCGTACTGGATTCTTTCTCATAAATATTCAAAATCTTTACATAAGATCGTAATTTGCAGTCACACTGCCGGCTCGACATACGTGCAATGCATATCAGTAATTAAAAGCTAGTTAGGCCTCACACAGACTAAAAGCGTAGCACAGCGTAGCAGAGCGTAGCGCAACGTAGCATATATTATCTAATGAAGGCTGGAGCGTAAAGTTTACAGACTGAAAACGTATCGCAGCGGAGCGTAATTATAATACGCAGGCCGAACACACACTTCACATATTAAAATTTCGCAATCCATTTTCACTTTTCAACCAATGAATCACGATTGTCGCTTCTACGAGCGTACAAATTCAAACCAATCGTGTGGTTCAAATTACTCTCTTCTAAGCTACGTTACTGTACGCAACGCTTTGTTTGCAGTATATTCAATATCAAAGAAACAATGGATTTGAAAACACTCATTTACGCTGCGCTGTGTTACGCTTTTAGTCTGCGCGAGGCCTTAGGATATGAAACTTGGAAACAATTATTGAGTGTTTCATGTTGAAATTTACGCCAGAATTTCGGAGAAGCAAACAGTGCATAGAACATCATGTAAATCGATTAAATAGTACAAAGAACTCTCTCGTAAGAGTGTCTTCTGAGAACTTTTACACGAGCCGAATACTATGAGTGTAGGTGAGTTTCCTTTGCTGCAGAAGTCTTTGATCTCATGGGGTGCGGGTCAATTATGTCCATAATCTTACTCCACGGGAAAAATCTGGTGAACAAATTTGAAATTTGGAATATAGAACATAAGCAAAAAGTTTATAATTTAAGATTTAGAAATAAATAATGATTTTGATGTGAATAAATATTGAAATTTAATTTGGTATATTAGTTATATTTGATCACATTTCTTTCAGCAAAATAAATTGTATCAATACACCATCCAACAACCATATTTTTACCATTAACTTGAAGTCTTTTATTAGTTTCTATTCAATAAACTAACTTTCGTTGTATACAACACATTGCGGGAGTATTTAAGGATTAAATCAAAGGTTGATATTACCTAAATTGGTTTACATGTAAAAAGATTTGAGGAGAGAATTGCTGAAATTGCTTCAATTTGCCTCATATTTCTTATCTTCAAATGTTTTGATATTACTTAAATTTGTTTAGTTAATGAGAATTCCAGTAAAACACATCACACCACATTACTAATTGCCAATTATCTAATTACCAACCCAGCTGCTAAGTACCAATTATCTAATTGCGAATTAGTAGTTATGTAAATGCCAATTAGCTAATTGCCAATTATTAGTTTGAACAAATGTCTCTAATAACTCGAAAACCAAAACCCATAGAGGATTTCTGATGAAAATTTCGGCATCCCTAGAACGAAAACCTCCACCCCACACCATCTAGAATCCATTGTCATGAATAAAAATATCCTAGTGTCAACTTTAATTATTACTAATATTATCAAAACCAAACCGCTGATATTTCGAGAACCGAAGCCCGTAGAGGATTTCTTTCCGATAAAAATGTCGGCCTCTCTAGAACTAAACCCCCACCCACACCACATAGAATCCATTGGCATGACCCCAAAAATATCCTAGTGTCAACTTTAATTATTTCTAATATTAATTCAAAACCAAATCGCTAATATCTCGAAAACGAAAGCCCGTACAGGTTTTCTGATGAAAATTTCGTCCCCCCTAGAATTTGTCCCCCCCCCCCCCCCACACCATCTAGAATATATTGGCATGAACAAAAATGTCCTGGTGTTATCTTTATTTACTACATAAGCTGTAAAAAGTGCTCGAAAATCTTATGCTCCCTGCTGTTACCGAGAGATAGGAAAAAATGTACTTTGATTTTTGCATATCCATATCAGTTTTCGTATTTTCTATTCTGCTTTGATTTGCTCTAAAGGGTCTTAAGCCCACTAGCCTCCCTCCACGGTGGATGTGCGCCTGGTTAAAATCAACACTTTAATTTAAATTCATGATTTATAACATTAATGAGATAATAATTTATTCCGGTTAAGAAAAATAAAACAAACTTAAGGAATTTTTGAAAGTATTTATTTTGTAGTAAAAGGTTTATTTTCTTATTATGTATTTTTTTTTTATTTGATTCCTATTTCATGAAAGTTCTTGTAATTGAAATTAAGCTTGATTCACTGAAAATATTTAAAATTTAATACCTTCAGATATGAAAGAAATAAAAAAACAAAACTAAATAATAAATACATAAACATTATTTGCAAATAAGTGAATTGCTTTTGAAAAATGTTAACTAAATAAAAACCTACGTAGTTAATTACTTAAAACTAATGAATTTAGTTCTACACCAATTTAAAGCAAAGAACCTTCAGTTTTATAAGTTTTTTTCCATTGTTATTTTACTTGTGGAAGGCAATTGGCGAACTGTTCAATTGTTTTACATTTTTACAATTAAAAAACCGAAAACAAAAATTTCTTTACTTATGCTAATTTTACTTATGGCTATGTTAAAAATTTTGATATCTAACTAGATACTAGCAAGATATTATCTGAAGACCTGTTATTTCGTAATATACAATATAATATATTTACATCACTTATCATAAGTTTTTGATATCGCTATACGTATACACAACAGAATTTAATTTTTTAAATTGAATTAAAGTAACAAAAATTTGTTTGTTGTTATGAAACATCTTATATAAGGCAGTTTTCGTTCAAATATTTTCTATATAAATCGAAATATTAAATATGTACTTTTCTGCCTTTAATTTACTAGTAAATTTGGGAAAAAAGTGGGCAGTGGTTTCTGCAGGAATAAAATAAAAGTTAAAGTTTTATTAAAAATTTTGAAATATGCAAATTGGTTAGATACATAGTATTGTGTGCTGTGAATGAGAAGCAAAAATCCGAATTTGCTTTTGGCAGTATTTTTGTTTTATTAGTTTAAAGCTTTAGCGGAAACTTTTAAGTTATTGCGTGAAAAGTATGAAATTAAATAGTTGACATATACTTATATGTATTATATATATATATTAAAAAAAGTTCCAAAAACAAATTAAATTGCAATGGTGTGATATCCGATACGGCTCAGCATGTGACAATATTGAACGTTTAAAACGAAAAGCTATATAGTACAAATGGGAGTACAAAAATATAACAACGATGATAAAAACTATGTGGGCATTTTATGGTTCTTAACCCGGTCTAAAAATATAAAGCATTCGTTATTCTTCATTATTGTCTTAGACCGCTTCATCTGTTTTGTGCTCCTGGAACAAGGAAGAGATAGCAGCACATCATTTTACGTATCCTAGTTTTGCAATTTAGACTAATATACAGGGTGATTCAGATCAAGATACCTACCGGTATACCACGCGATTCCTTGAGGTAAGATGATCAAAAAATTGTCCCACATACTGCCCCCTCCCCCCTCGTAGAAACCTTCCTTTAGGAGTTGTGGCCAGTTGAAGATTTCGCCAATATTCGTGAGAATAAATGAGTATAACTTTTGAACCACGCTATAGATTTTGGTTAATGTTGGTTTATTACATAGCCAATAATAGTAGCTGTCGAAAAGTGTATTACTCTGTATATTTTAATTAAGCATCTCTAAATTATTCTCAAATATTTCCAAAATTTTAATTTTTTTACACACGAAAGTTTTTGAAATAAATAACGGATTTATAAAATTTGTGTGATGTGGAACAATTTTTTGATCAGCTTACCTCAAGGAATCGCGTGGTATACCGGAAGGTATCTTGATCAGAATCACCCTGTATACGATGAACTTATCAAACTCCTTTCATGTTCAAATTTCATGTTTTAAATGTTGCTAATAATTTCAGCTTTTTACTGCATTTTATGTTATTTTATTGCATTGAATCGATTTAAATATGCATTAAATTTATTGAAATTCACAAATTGTAATATAATAATAACAACCGTAAAAGAAACAAGAGAAGAAGAACAAACTAATACAAATTTACCAGGCTTACAGAAGAATTTCGTTTAGCTTGACGAACCGAAATCGAAAACCATAAAACATTTTGAGGTTTTTGAAGAAAGCTGTATTTCACGGCGTTGCTGAACCTAAAATTGTAAAGCACTGTGTGAAAAATCGCAAATGGAGTCGTGCCCGCATTTTAATAGAACTATGCGTCGCGTTTACAAAGCCGGCTTGCATGTGACACTGGTCAAGGGAATTGGTAGTCCATTCTGGTCTTACTTGTAGATTTTTGTAGTACTTATTTATGGCTAGTCTTATCATGTTCGTTTGTTACCGTTTTTACACCTGTGTATATTATTTGTGCTTTATACAAGGGTCATTACATAGAAAATCGATTGAATTTCCACCCATCCAGCACCAATTTTATTCTTCTTTTGCTGACGGTTAAGTAATTATGAGATAAGAAATTATACTAACGTTGTTTTGTCCTGCAATGTATTCTGTCTGAATTAAAGAACTTTGAAGTCATTCAAATTTGCCGATTTTTGATCTGCTGAGTTATATACCTCTGATCTAATTATCACAGAGACAAAGTCTGTAGCTTTATTTAATGATGCAAATTCAGTATTATAGGGAAAACTGCCTTTTATATAAAAAAAATAAATAAAGTTAATAAAACTATATTTCATCCGTGAACATCTCAAAATATGTCCTTGTTATTTTTCAAATTATTTTAAAGTGTGGTAGCAAATTGTTAAATTTTCAAGGCGGCATTGTAATGATATTAGGGAAGAGAATTTTTTTCGTCTATAGAGGTCTGATAATTTTTGAAAAGAAAGAAATGCATAGAAATTTGTTATGTCATTTTTGATCCCATAAAATTTTTACATCAAGCACATTGTCTTCTTTTTCTTAATAAAATGTGATCCAGTAACCGTCGTTTAAAACAAAAAAGAATTATCGCAATATCTGCTTCTGGTCAAAAACTATTAATATTTTTATATAATGCGAAGAGATTCATACAGTTTAATTTACAAAGCACAATAAGTGTTAATTATATTAAAAATCATGTCTCCGTGATAATTAGAATCAAGGCTATATTTTTTAATATAACTCAGCAGACCAAAAATTGGAAAGATTTAAGGACTCTAAAGTCATGCAGAATGCATCACAAGACAAGAAAAAATTAGTAGAATTCTTCGCTCATACTCACTTAACTCTCAGAAGATGATGATCTGATTGGAAACCTGCGAATTTTGATCGATTTACTATGGAATGATCCAAAAGCCTTGTTCGTTTTGCAGATTCACCAAGCTACGTATGACTCCTTAAGGGCAGTTATCAAATTAATCTCAACAATCTCTGCCAGCTGCAAATTTGTATAGGCTTTAAATTATATAGTAGGGTACACATGGATTAAATTTATGTCAATGTTTAGATATATATTATCATTATATGAAAAAACAGACTACACATCCTAGTATATAATGCAAAACATTATAAATCTTACGGCCTTATAGATTGACTAGTAGCAATTTTATAATCTAGGTAATTTAATGTCTTGGTTAAAAATACATAAAATGAGGCTACTCTTTCATGGGACCGCTTTATGAAACATTAATTAAAAAGTTGTGCAAACGGAAAAACATGTAAGATTCCCATTGAAGCCTTTTATAGCTTGACAAAACGGTTTTTGAAGAAGATGCATAATCTTTTAATGCTTGGTGAATTTTTTATCTGAGGTATTGACATTCATTTCTCTTTTAGTTTTTTATTCAGAGATACAAAAATTCCTGGCTAAGGCAAGAATACAGTTAAAATAAAGGTCAGAAAAGTTTGTCTATTAGGTTGTTAGAAATTTCAATACCTATAATATGAATAATTTAAATGTCGTTAATTATGTACTTCAATATTTCAATAGTTACTAATATCTCAAACCCTGCTCTTCAAAATATATAAATATTCAAATGGCCAGGCATAATGCATGCCATTGAGCTACCTTTAGAACTCAAAGTTAGGAATGCTAATTGATGGGGTTTAATAGACATTATAAAGTAAAATATGGATGTTATTCAAAACCCTTGTCTGAATATCTGGTAGTTACTTGTTTCTGGATAAAGGAAGACGCATTTCGAAATAAAATAATATAAAGCGTGCAAACCGTATCGTTATTTAATATTAATTTAAACATAAGAAATTTGAAATGTTATCAGGCTATTCAAATTTGCATTTATAACTGTCCATTTTAAGGAGTAAAACAAACTAACCAAGACGGAATCAGTATATTGTTACGCGGGATAGGACATACCTAATAATATAATAATTCCTTCTATGCCAAACTAACTACTATTTAAAATTTACTTACCGGAATAATTGTCGTAAGCAGCAAACAGACAGGATAAGTAAATGTGTGTAGCAATTCGATACTAAAATGATCACACATTGGCCCCGACTTCATCCGATTTCGGTGAAACTTTCAGAATTATTTAAGTATTAAAAAATATTGGACTCGTATATTTTTGCTTCGCTTACCGACCTCAGAGCATGGATAAAGGTTGATTCGAATTCTGATGTTTTCACTGTGAACGTACTTTTTTAATTTGCCAATTACTTGAGATTATTTTGTTTAATTCTTTTCTACGATATTTCAAATTAATGGTACTAAGCGGGACTTTCCGAAGAAATAACAAAATATTAAAAAGAAATACATTTTTTTGTGAAGTGGATTTTTGAGCCCTTCGGAAGAGAAGTTTCCCCCAAAAAATATGATATTTAGAAACGCTATAATATTAAATATAAATTATTTCAAAAATTTGCGGATATTCAGCTCTTAGTTAGGGAGACACATTTTTTTTATTATCGCCTCTGCAAAATTTCGTATGAAAATTTTAGGTTTTACTCTAAAAAATAATTTTTTTTATTGTTTTTAGATACTAAAGAAATATGTGTTTAAAGATATTATAATAATAGTTCTATTTTAATATTTCATAAATTTTATTGATTTCATTTTTAGTACAAAACGAGTATTCTTCAACACTAACACTATTGTTATTTCCAGGTACAAAACTGTGGTACCTTTAAGTACCTGTTATTGCCTTGACACGATTATATTTATTTTTATACCCTAGATGAAATCGAAAGTTTGTCATTCCGTTTGTAACGCACAGAAATAATGCTAGTACAGAAAAATGGATTGAACATCCACGCATAAAATTAAAAGTTGTAACGCCACCACTGGCTTTACGATACCACTGGAGAATGTTCACCACTATACCTAAGAACCGTTAACTTGGTTACGTACCTTTTGTACATAACATTCATTTATTGCTTCCCCCACCTAATTTCATTCTAATAACTTGGTTATGTACCTTTTGTACATAACATTCATTTATTGCTTCCCCCACCTAATTTCATTCTAATATGTAATCTAAATCTATAAATATAATTTCAATCCATTGTACTGGACTTGTTGAGCTTGAGCCTTTAAACAATAAAGTTGTCTACTAAAAATATTGTGTTTTTATTAAATAAATCTCGTAGTTACAGGTATTTGTTACAAGTGGCGCCCAACTAAAGGCCGTATTGTGTTTTGTTTAAAAACTATAAACTTTAAAATTGAGCACTGTTCCAGTCTCAATATAAATAATAAAAAAAAACACATATACATAGACAATTTAATTACATTATCGCACTGTATTACAGTCGATAAAAATAATATTTTGGGAAATACGGAACCAGTCCATAATAGTTGTTCTGAATTCACTTCAATTGCAATTCGGAGGTCATCTTCAGAAAGAGCACTATGCACACAGTCTCTCCTCTCGTATCAGAAGTTCTCATTTTGCTATCAGACTTTCGCACTGCATATGCAGTCGAAGCCAAACAAAGCAAAAGTTCACCGAAGGAACGGAATAGCAACATTTAATCATCAGTGAGTTGCACTGTATACATACAGTCTCTCATCACTCATATATATCGCTACGACTTACGACAGTCATTAGTCAGCCAGAAGAGCAGCAGCTTTCGTCGCATTGCTTTTCATTTACTCTCGTATTGTATTTACAACAGTCCAAGTAAATAACCGCTACGAATACCACAGTGGGAGAAACGTAGAGCACTGTACACAGTCTCTAAATTTTTAGAATTTCTACAACAAGTAGAGCACTGTACACAGTCTCTAAATTCTTCGAATTTCTACAACAAGAAGAGCACTGTACACAGTCTCTAGATTCCTAGAATTTCTACAACAAGAAAAGCATTGAATACAGTCTACATTCTTCTTGTATAAATTATTGCTATTTTTCGCACCATCTTACTGTATATAATCGAAGGCTGGTACATATATACATTTCTATGAAGACGCAGTTCAGAACGTCGACAAGAACAACCTTGTCAAGCACGCTCCAAGCATATTCTTTGGCGCATTCAATTCATATATACGTATAGTCGCTTATATACTTCGCGCGCTTACATATCTCGCTCGCAGAAGACTAAACTCCACCCATTCATTTATCCTACAGTCGCTTCTTAAATCATTAACATCATCTTACAATGCCGCGCAATAGACGAAGTGCCTATGATGATATTGAAGAAAATAAGGCTAATCCCAATATAGCCATCACAAACGACCAGTTTAGAGAGCTCATTAGCAGTATTGGTACATCAAGGGAAACGCATACTGCAGAAGGAAATTTTTCATCATGTACTGCACGATATGATGGCTCGCGGGATCCAGCTAAAGTTGAATCATTTATCGATGCAACTTGTGTTTAAGGATATAGAGCACATTTCTGATAAAAATGCGCTTCGAGGTTTACCACTCCTTCTGCAAGATGAAGCTTCTATTTGGTGGCAGGGTATAAAAGGTAGCACTTCTACTTGGAATTAGCTATAGATGCTTTAAGAAGAACGTTTGCACCCCAAAAACCCCCTTACAGAATATATCAAGAGATTTTTGCAGAAAGACATGCAGCTACTACGCTAACCGAAATTTTTTTTACACGCAAGAGGGCTCAGCTAGCTGAACTTCCAGCACCAACCCGCAACGAAAATACACAAATTGATCTAATTTTTGGATGGCTTCATATTTCGATTAGAGACCGAATGCCTCGTGATAGTATCGCAACTTTTGACGGTTTAATTAAAAGAGCTAGGGAAATAGAGGACGCTAGAAGAGAGCACTCTAGCAATACATCAACTAGGCAAGAGCGTTCTAGAGACACTTCAGTTGGAAAGAAAGAGAGAAAACAATGTTCATTTTGCAGATATTATGGGCATGAATTTAACAAAGGTCAAGCAAGAAATCTACCAAATAGCATTAGGCCGGTACAGCCTGCAATACGAGAAGCTGAAAGTTTCAAAACACAACTTTCCTGTTACGGTTGTGGTAAGCAAAATGTTGTAAGAAGTAAGTACCCGTCATGCAACCCTAAGCCTAGTACTTCAGTCAACGCTCTTGACTTCTGTAGCCTAAAAATAGGTAATATCCAAACAATAGCGCTCAGATCACGACCAATGTTAACAATTAGAGTAGGAAACTATTTAGGCAGTGCTTTTGTTGATACTGGTGCAAAATCTAGCATAGCATCACAAACCTTGTATAACTGTTTACTAAAACAGGGACATCAATTTATAGAAAGTCACGTTCGAATTATTATGGCTGACAAAAGATTCTTTCTACAGATGCTGAAATTAAGATAAAAGGACGTATTATAAAAACGAATTTCATAGCGTTGCCTAATTATACAGAAAATAAATCACTACTTGGAGTTGATTTTATTGAAGATGCTGGAATAATTTTGAATCTGCCTCAAAGGATATGGAATTTCATAGATAATCCTAGTGAGCAATACGAATTTACTTATGAAAATATTATAAGTTCTCCTAGAACGAAAAGTCATATGTCTGCTATGCAAACGGCTGTTAAGCCTAATCATGAAGAAGAGCCTCAAGAATATGGTCCTGACCGCTCAAACAAAGACAAAAATCCACAACGGACATTTTTCGCAGTTACCGAACAAGAACGAGCTGATATCCTAAAAGCATATCACGATGATGCTACAGCAGGTCACTACGGCTTCCAAAGAACTTACAATTGTATAGTTGGTCGATATTATTGGAAGGGTATAAGAAAGTATATTAAAGATTATGTTAAGAGCTGTCTCCATTGTCAGCGATTTAAAATGAGCAACAAGAAACCGGCTGGATTATTGCAGACCACAGTTAGTAATCAGAGATTCGAGACACTATCTTTTGATTTATTTGGACCCCTGCCAACTTCAGATGACAACAAATCATGGGTCTTTTGTGTCGAAGATGTTGCATCTAGATGGATCGAGCTTTTTGCTCTGGAGAAGGCTAGCTCTGGCGTTTGGGCAAGAGTTTTAGTTGACGAAGTTTTCTTGAGATATGGGCTACCACGGCGAGTTATAAGCGATAACGGAACACAATTTGTGAGTGCTGTTATGCAAAACGTTATGTTCTGTCTGAATATTAAGCAATCGTTCACTCAATTATATCACCCAGCGTCCAACCCAGTTGAACGAAAAACCCGTGATCTGAAAACGCAGCTATCAATTCTAGTAACGGGTAATCACCGAGACTGGCCAAATAAACTTCCTGCTATCAGGTTTGCTATGAACTCAGTCTTCAACGAAAACATTGGCTATTCTTCTGCATTCCTAACGTTTGGTCGTGAATTACGAGGCCTTAAAGATGTCCTTGATGATTTGAAGACGATAGTTCTTAGCGAAAATTTTGTTCCAGAAATAACTCCATATTTGCTTAATCTAGCAAACACTATACAAGATGCAAAAGAAGTTCAAGAACATAAAACCGAACAAGCAAAGAAAATAGCGGACCGAAGAAGACGACCTGGCCCATCTTATCAGCCTGGAGACTACGTATGGGTGGCAACCCATCCAATCAGCAGCGCTAAGGAAGGGCATAGCGCAAAATTTTGTCCCAAAAGAGATGGCCCTTACATTATATTAAAAACGCATGGACCTTCCAGTTAGGAGTTAGCCGCAACCGCATCACCAGGAGACGCACTTGGGGTGTACCACACATCTGCTCTTAGTCCATACATTGGACCATGACCACATACAGTTACACCAATATGCCGAATACGCTAGCGAGGTAGACCCAAGAAGGATGAAAACGTTTTACAAAAATCCTGGCACCTCGTCGAATCGACCTAGGAGCCAGAGGGGGAGGATGTAACGCCACCACTGGCTTTACGACACCACTGGAGAATGTTCACCACTATACCTAAGAACCGTTAACTTGGTTATGTACCTTTTGTACATAACATTCATTTATTGCTTCCCCCACCTAATTTCATTCCAATAACTTGGTTATGTACCTTTTGTACATAACATTCGTTTATTGCTTCCCCCACCTAATGTCATTCTAATATGTAATCTAAATCTATAAATATAATTACAATTAATTGTACTGGACTTGTTAAGTTTGAGCCTTTAAACAATAAAGTTGTCTACTAAAAATATTGTGTTTTTATTAAATAAATCTAGTTGTTACAAGTAGTTGTTACAAAGTTATTTTAATTTTTGCATGTCCGTCTGTCCGTCCGTGCGTCCGTGCGCAAATAACTCGAGAACGCGTGTACTTAGAGAGCTAAACTTTTATACGCGGACTTTAAAAATAAAATTAAGTTCGAAAATGAGACAAATAGGGCAACTCCTTCGAGAGGTTGCCATACAAAAATTTAATTTTCCACTATATATTTGGACACTGTCTGAGAACACGTTGACATATAGAGCTGAAATTTGGTACATAGTGTTTTCATAGTAATAGCAAATGAAATTTAAAAATATAATAAATCGGACAACCCATTCGTAGTGTTATATAAAAATTTAGGTTTTTTACGGATCCTGTGAAAACGATCAGTTCTAAGCACTAAAACTTCAGAATATGAAGTCCTATAAAATTGGTTATAATCATTCTTTCTGTCCGACGAACACTTCTAGCAATATATGCGAAGAACCACTGCGAGAATCGAATTTGCTCTAATGGGTGACCATACGAAAGTTCGTACGGGCATTCATCTAGAGTATCATAAGAATTGGTCTTAGACCAATTCGAGCTTTTTTACTTGTTGATATTTTTTTCAATATCGGTGTAATCTTTTGTTGAATTTTTTTGTGAAATAGCCCGATCGTACAGTTCTTTCGATGTTTGAATTTTACTATTTTGCAAGCATGCTTTTGCTGCATTTTTATTATAACTTCTCCTATAGCATCGCAAGGTCCTTACCCATGATAGTTTGCAAAAAGGTGGCATTCAGTCCCAATATTGAACACTTTCTTCATATGACATATATTGTACCAGGTCATAAAATGTTTGTATCTACCTGCAGAGCCATCTGAAAAATGAATGATGTGTCTTAACAAAAGGTAACTTGTAACGTAACAAAACGGTAACATTTCGATAATTTGTACAATTTTCACTTTACACGAAGAACATTCTCAAAACAATCCTTTTCCTTTCAAAACTACAAATAAAACTTTATTTCATAATTTTGCGCTTATATAGTTGTTGGTATGCTGCATTTTAATCACAAGTAGGTACATTAGTTCAAGTAACAATTAAAAAATGAATAGATAAAAATCAAAGTAGGCATATTATATTTATAGTATCTTAATTGCGATCCCTGGAATCAGCACGTGCTCCATTTTTAAATAAATATTTACCTACCAGCATTTAGATACTTACATTGCACGTAATTTTTACTTAAAACTGGAGAAAGTGGGATAGTAATATGTCCTTATTTGAGGTAAGAGTAAGAAGGTAATATTTTGTAAAAAAATGTTTTATGGCTGAGTTATATATATATGCAAATAATAAAAGAATATTGATATAAGTTGGTCTCCTAGATAAGTAAAATTAAATCTCTGGGAAAATAAAACTTTCTGATAGGTCAAGTCAATACAAAAAATAAATGATATGTATGTCATATGCAGCAGTTGAATTGAACTCCTCCGATTAATTTCAGCTCCACGAAATGAATCTTGATGGATGATTTGATTATTGTATTGGACAGCCTCTGGTTAATTCAAGATCGATGCATTTTCTGGACAATATTTCCACAAAATCTAGCTTATACGTTTACCGAGGTCTTAGGGATTGAAGAGGTCTATTCCCAGCAAAAGACACAAATATACTAGAGGTATTTTCTGATCTGATCTGTACGGATTTAAAATTTTATGAATAATAATAGATTTAATGACAATTTTCTGGATTAATAATAATAATAATTTTTTATTTTACACTATATTGTCTTAGCGTTCAAATTAGTAATATACAAATAAGAAAAATTAATAATAATAACATAAATTAAACTGAAATTGACACTAAGATTCAAATAAACTAATTGTATTAAAAAACTCTAAGAATGGCTCCAAGACCATCTGTCGAGGTTGGCAAGCACTAAGTTAGCATCTTAAGTAAGTCGTTTTCATTAGTAACTTAGTTACAAGTATTTATCATATTATATCTAGGAAGCTATAGCATTTTTGAAATGTTTGAATTGTTCATTGTGCTCTGAATTTAAATACTTTCTTTATTTCCTTGCTTCTGTAGCAAATTGAAAGAGACCCCTATATTCATTTACTCCGTTAAGCATATCTAGCAGTTCAGATTCAGTTAAGGTTTTCCTTCCGAAAATAGGATGATTCCGATAGATTAGAACAGATCCCAAGAAAATGCAACAAGTCCTCAAACTCACCCAAATTAGAAAGAGACCAATGGCTAGAGGCATCTCTTCTCCACCAGCGCCCGTTCCACTATACTTATCCACATCTGTACTTAAAATTGAACTAATATGCGATTGGTCATTTACTTGTGTATATTACAAAAACCTACGCTACCTCGCCCTACGCTGTGCTGTCCTGTGCTGCGTTCAATGTACGGTGGGCCTTATTTTTTAGCCACACATCCTCATATACATATGTACTATACAGAATATTTAAAGAGCATTTGTGTTTCTCAGCTAACTAATTCCATGATCTATGCCAATATATATCTCTTGCTATAACTTTTCAAGTGAGTTTATGGGATAATATGTCACAATAATATGGGAAATCTGACAATTTTGTTTCTAGAGTGAGTGTATAATTAAGGTTTTGTTGTGCCAAGCTTAACACTTCATTAAAACAAAAACACTGCCATTTTCTTACATTATTTAATTGAGAAAATCCCCAAATTTGCGCATCTCAACAAAGAATAGATCTAGTAACTGCATTAAATATTTTAATTTTTTCGGAGTGTCGAATACTGTCTTTTATCAGAAAAGTCTGACATGCAGAGTTAAGGCTTACGTTAGCAAGCGTTGATGTATTTGCTTCGCCATTGACAATTTTGAAGTTAATACAACACCAAGATAACTACTTCAATATCATTATTTTGAAAGGTCCAGTGTTCTGAACTTTTTCTTGCAGCCACCACGTTGAAAGATGATTATTTTTGATTTATCTAGATTGACTTGCAGGTTCCAAAGCTGGCAATATTCCTCTAATGTACATATCATGGATTAAACTTTACCGGGATCATCGGAAAGGATAACAATATAATTCGCGTACATGGTTAGTATGAAAGAGAAATTAAAAATATATACATAATCGTGTCAAGGCAAGTACCACAATCTTATACCTCTAAATGACAATAGTGTTAGTGTTAAAGAATTCTTGTTTTGTACTAAAAATTATAAAATTTATGAAATAATAAAACAGGACTATCATTATATTTTTTAAACATATATATCATTAAATATAAAAAAATAAATAAAAAAGCCATATTTTTGGAGTATATTCTAAAATTGTCATGACATTTTGCAGAAATGCTAATAAAAAAAATTGTTATCTCCTAAACTAAGAGCAGAGCAAACGCACATTTTTGATATGATATTTATTAATGTTATTAATCTTATTCTTGAGGAGGTTTCTCATCCGGAAAGGGTAAAAAAATAAAAAAAAAATTTTTTTTAATTTTGTTTTTTATTTCTTTTTTATTTCTATGGAAAGCCCCATTTAAACTATTAATTTGAAATACAGTACAATAGAATCGGGTAGCCTGATCCTTAGTAATCAGCAAATTAAAAAACACGTCCGCTGTGAAATCATTAAAATTTGAATCACCCTGTTTTCAGCAGGCTAAACATAAAAATAAAATCACATATTTTTTATACTTAACTAATTCTGAAGGTTTCATCGAAACCGAAAGGTCGGGTCTGAAAATTGATAGCTTGTATCGTCTTGACATGGCATTGCTGTATGTTTTTATATAAATAAGCCACATGTAAATACTATAAATTTAAAAAGATCCAAATATATTTCTTGAATAAAAATTGGAAAAGGTTCTGATGGTCAGAATCTTAATTGTCAAAACCTGAGAAAAGACAAGAATCCATCACATTTTTTTTAAATTCCAAAGAATTCATAAAAGTTACTTAGTAGATTTCACATAATTTTTATTTCTAAATTATACTACAAAAGGTAGAGTCTCACTTTTGTGGTAAATAGAAAGTAATTACAATATTTTCGAATTAAGCCATTACTTCGATTATTTCGACAAATAGGCATCTTTCCGTTAGTAACCAAAATTATGTATAATCGGATGTTTTTTTAAGATTTTTATATTATATATATATATATATATATATATATATATATATATATATATATATTCCTATACATATTTTTCTATTTTAATATACTTCATCTTTGTTTTTATGATTTGCGAGACCTTGGTTTTAAATAATTTTACAAATGTTTACACAAATGAGACCAGAATTTGTACATAACAACCCTCCGAAAAAATTGCCTAGTTAATCCAATTAAAATTCAAGCTATATTAAGAATTACACAAAGCACAGGTGACCTAGCTGGTAAAAGCATAAACACATAAGTGAAAATGTTATGCATCGAGCGTCGTAGGTATGTATTACAATTAAAATAGCATAAAGGCTGAATTACAATGGACGCAACGCAACGGAACTGAGAGAAATATCAAATTTTCGCAGCAAAACTGAGGTGAACCGTATAGCTGCTTACAATGGACGCATAGTTAATTTAAAGTTGAGCCAGAAAATTGAGTCGAAAAATATGAAGAAAATTATGAATCCCCATTAAATTACAGCAACTATTAACAACGTTACTCAAATTTTTTCATTTTTCTTTATTTTATTTTATTACATACTTAAATCTACACATTTATCTATCACAGGAGCGAGAGAGATTGTAAAGGATGGAAAACCAAGTCGACCGGCTGCTGAAACTAACAGTTTTATACTGACAACTTAAGAATTTTATTTCATATGCCAAGTAAAGCGAGAAATACAAAAAAATTTACTTATCACCGGATTATGTCAAACGTTTTACAAACTGTACGCTTTCGTAAAAGTTTAGTCCTTCCGTGCATCAACGGCATAAATCGTTCCAGAAAATGTTTTTGGAACAAATATTAGTAAAACAATGTTTTTTGCATTCATGAGAAAAAAGAAATTTGGTTTTCGGCATTATCACTTGAGTGAACAACAGTTTAATTCTCAAAACAAATAGTAAAACATTGAGATAAATATTATCGCCGAAAGAAACTCACTTAAAATTCTCAAAAAAAAAAAAAAAAAACGCAAACTGGGATGATAATTAGTTAATAAAGAAAAGAAACTGAAATCATACTTTCCAAGCCCATATTGCTTCTCTGTAGTGGTAATCATTTTATTGGATTTCACTCATTGCTTCGAAAAAAAACACATTTTGGTAAAAAAAGTTCTTAATTTAATTTTTCGTAAATTCACTTTCTTGTATTTTTTTTTTTTTTTTTTTATAATAATATTTTACGAAGAAAAATCTATGCATTCTACAAAACTTAGGAAAAAACGGTTCACGAACATATGATTTTACGAACACAAAAGAGTTTACGGAGAATAAATTATGAAAAAAGTAGATGAACTCCTTTTATTCCCTTGATGCGTTCTATTCCTTTTTAAATTCTTGTTTTTTCATGAATAGCTGGACCTGACAAGATTTCAGATGAAGGGCTGGGGGTCTACGAAATTAAACAAACTTAACTGAAAACTCAGTTCAGAGTGTGTCTCATTTATATTGCTAAGCTCAAAGAAGCATATTTAAACTTTTAAACTGCTTTAGAATGTAATGCACTTATTATTACAAAATAATGTAATGATGTGTATATTGTAAGCCCTGATAAAAGCTACCTGACATAATTCACCGAACTTCTCGATGGATCTAAAAGTGCTTGGCGAAACACACCTTTGAAAAGGCATGATAAAGTTAAAAATATTGAACTCTATTCATAGACAAACATTAAAATCAACCTTAGTAAAAGTAAACTTCATATTTAAAGTCGACATCGTATTCATGGATGAGTTTGAAGTGTGTTTTAACTAAAGAAAACTTTAAAACGCACAAGTGGTAACAGATAGGGAAAATAAAACTTTCCCAAGTAACAAACCAATGTTTCTTCACTTTTGTTTTTAATGTACAAGAAGTCCATATTCTGGAATCATGTATAGAGTCTCGCCAATGACTAACTATTTTCTTGTAATTTTAATCAAAAACAATCTAAAAACTAGATTAATGGCAATTTCATTTTCTTTGAATGAATGTTGTTTCACCTGCATATTCATCGAATAAAATTGTTTCCTATTAATGTCCATCAAGTCCTGTTCCCAAATTTGTTAAAGGGCATTTTATCAGGAAAATCGATTGCACCAATAAAATTTGAGAAGGAAGCCACTAAATAAAAATTATTTTTTGCTTATGCTATTAGCTTAACGCTTTCATAAAATTTTATGGATTGTAATAAGCACTATTGCTGGACTTCACATTTGATAATCCTATTAACTGTAGCCTGAGATATTCCATGAACAGATGCTATTATAAGAAACACGTATTGTAATAAAGTGAATTTTTATATCTAAATTCTAATTTCCTACCTGTGTCCTCTTAATGAGTGTTTCTTAAAAACAAAAACAGAGCAAAAAAAAGCATTATTTAAAGTAGAAATTTACACAACACTTACTCTGAAGCTAAAGCACACTTAAAGATGTCTAAGGTCTGTTTTTGTTAAAGTCAACTTTAACCGCTAGAGTCAACTGTAAGTGCTTTATATATAACATAAAATCAACTTTAAGATTAAGTCGCCTTAAAGTTGTTTTTAAATTGTGTATGAATAGCGCCTATTATTTTTATCTCCCTTATTTACAAAATACACAACAATGAACCCATATATGTAGTAAATGAAAACATGTTTGGCTGATAAAGGGTAGTTACTAGGTATTTAATATTGTTGCCTCATATGTCTTAATGGAATGCATTGACATCGAAGGGAAGGCATATGATTTTTTGAAATTCTTATGAAGGTGGAGAAAATAAATAACATAAATACTTATGAAATGTTTCGTCAATTTTTAATTGTTTAAATTTTTATAATTGGCAGTATAAAACATTTCGAGTAGGTCTTATAACTAGAAAAATGAATATGATTTTACAATCAAATTGACTTGTGATTTCGATGAATATATAAATTCAGCTTAAATTATTTTGAATGTACAAGAGTTTTTCGACGTTCTCAAATACAATAAAACTAAATACAGTAACTTCAAAATTATATGTTAAAAACGATCGTCCGATAGAAAACAGACAACTATAACAGAATGTTTCCAATAGTATAATAACAATAATCCGCTCGTCTTGGTTCGAAACATTATTTCGTATGAGTGTCACGTAAAACGCCAACACAAGCGCCTGCACTCATTAGTACTTTTACTTTATTTTATTTTACAATTTAATTTAAAATTATTACACTTAAATTCGTTGTTGTAAGCATTAAATTATTTTGTTTCTTGAAACTTTGAAAATAAAGTTGTGTTTGCACATTTTTCTTAAATGACGAAACGATTCTTCCATTAAGCAAGGTTTTTCACTTCTTCTTTTTTTCTACCTACATATGTATGAACAATCCTGTAAATGTGTGATATTTTACCAATTCCACTGTTTTCATTTGCGCTTGATAGTGGCTATTTCTTAAAAATTATTTTATTTTGAATTGTTTTCATAAACAAATCTATATATTCTGATTATGTTTTTGTTTTCTGGTGTTGACTATAGAAATTTAAATTATTTAGATAAGTATAATTCAATGTATTTTTGCTTTCCATGCATACTCTCAATTTTTGCGTTTTAAAATTAATGAAACCTATTCCAAAGCAATTGTATTTCAAGCTAGTGTCAAAAGCCGCTAAAGCGCAATTTAAAATTTGCGAGAGGTGTTACAAAAAACTATAGCATAAAGCAGAGGTATAGGAAAGGGTTAAGATTTTCGAGTGATATATACGATGGTTCGGAGGTTCAGTTATGAAATAATATATATAATCTTAAATACTTACAATAAAAGGAATATATGGTAAAACGTTCGAAAATATCCCATAGATGGAAACTGGTTAATTTCTTCTCATGTGATGATTCGACATACTCTAATACATTTGACACTAAAATTGAATTTCGTGATAATTACTAGTTTTCGTCGATCGTTTTATTTCTTTGTGCCATTTATACTTATCTTAACATTTTTCTTACGTCATTGCTATATTTTCGTTTATTAGATTTCTTAGTTCACGTGCTCCCAGAACAGAACTACCTATTGTCCTCCTAGTATATGTACCCCATTTTACGGTAGCGTGCGGTTCATTGAAATAAAAAGTATCAAAGTAACTTCTCTCTCTGTTCACTCTCAGAATTTATTGTAAGAATATTGCGAACCATATTAGTCAGAGAATTAATAACAAAGGCTAGCGCATGGAATGCAACTGTACCTACCTAATTTTTGTGAAATTGAGGACCGGAACTAATAATTCAAAAAGATAATTGACGTAAAAGTAGAGGACGAGGTTCTTCAATGTCATCTGATTTACCGTCTAGTGCTAAAAACTAATATTAGTAAAGTGTTTACCATAGGATCTGATCTATCTGATCTATAGTGCTATTCTAGAGTTTAAATTGTTTAATAATGTTAGGTTAGATGAGAGTGGTGGAAATCGCCCGAACCCTTGCCAGCAGCCCCACTTAGACCAATTGCTGTCCATTGTGCTACCTATCTGGAAGAGATACCTTAGATTTAGGGGGTGCGCTGAAACCAACCACAAGAGTTAATGAATCGTACCAGGTCCGCCAACTCTTTGTCTGCTAGCTCCCTCAATTCGCCAAAGAATTAGCTGCCGAGCGCATTCCTTTTACGCTTGACAAGGTTAGGACATTCACTCAGCAGGTGCTGAATGCTCTCAACCTCTTTTTCCATACAGCTTCTGCAGAAGTGTATGGAGCTTGCATGCGCACTGCATGTTTACCAAAGAGACAGTGCCCAATAATAACTGCGATAAGTCTACATCAGGCCACAGCTGACCGGAAATCGCCCATGTGGTCAATTCTCCACATCTGCAATTTGGCAGCACAGACCTGTACGTCCTGAATCCTTTTTAATAAAAAATAATAATGTGTACAAAAAGCTAGTCAAAATAATCACCAATCCACCGTCAATACGCTCCTAGTCAAAAACCTGGTGGGAATAACTGACTTATGTATCTGGTCTAAATAATTTTAAACTGGAACAATAAAAGACGGGTTGCCAAAACTAAAAACTCTCTGATTACGGGTTTCGTCTCGAAAATGGCTAACATCACTATTCATCAAACTATTCCAAGGAAAATTATCAAACCGGATCGATTTTAGATTGAATTTAATGCGTCACATATTACATATGTAAAACAACAAGCTAGGAATAAAACACATTAGGTAAACCGGTGCTTCTAATAAGTTTGATATGTTATATTTTGATTTCTATGGTCCACTATAGTGCGGTAAGGAGAACACGGCTATAAAATGTACTTAAATTTATTTAATTTTAATCCGCGAAGTGAAACGGACTTTTAAGCACAATAAAAAAACTTAATACTAAGATCCAATCTTTCTCATTTCATTAAATAAGAATGTCAATACTTTCTATTTCATTTACCTATGTATTTAAAGAGCAATAAAGTAAACGTTTTCTATAAGGTGAAGTATAAATATAAAAATAAAACAACAAAGTTCGTTTAAGGCTAAAGAAGAATGAAGAGAAGTCAGAATTTTGATTAAGTACATCTTTTGTGGGCGGAAAGCTTAAAGTGAGCCAGCCCACAATAAATCTAAACAAATACAACTTTGAGTCGTGGGAGTACTATTTCAAACTATTGAGCAATATTAATAATGTTGAATTGAAGTCGTTATCTTTGCCTTTGGGAAAGTTATCAATTGCAGCCAACATTGGATATTTAATAGGACGTACGTTTTGAGCCAATGCCTCATTCTTCTGAACATCAATAGAAGAACAATCATCGCTGACCATGGTAAGTAAGTACATTCCTCGAATTCAGAAAATTTATTTATAATTTTAAAATCTCGATCCCACACTTACTTCATTACGATGTCAAGGAATATCAGACCTAAGCAGAAACCTCTGCCGAAATATCCACGATTGGTTTGCCTGGCCTCCATTTCAAACAATCTAAATTTGAACTAAGAAAGTAAAGCTTCCGTAGATGCATGCAATTACTTGTTTGGAATTATTTCCATAACAAATGAAAAGTTTTGCATTTAACGTAACTAAATTCGAAATATTTTAAATTTACGTGAAGAGATTATGTCCCCATTTCATATAACAGCAGGGAACAAGAGCATGGAATAGAAAGAAACGTTAGTTCTGCTGCACTATACACACGTTAAATTACTATAACTAATGAAGACAACATGAGATGTATTGAAAATAGAATTATTATAAGGAAAAAAACGTTTAAAGCAATACTGCGCTCCACAGCAAACCCCAAATCAAAATTCTCAGGTTTTAAGGAGAAGCTAAACTCTTTCATGATCCTGCCTTCCAATGGCAATCGTATAATTCTTGAATCATTAATTCCACAATTGCTTTGGAGTAGTTCTTAGCTTTATTCCTTGGCTTCCAAATATAAAAAAGTAGTGGAACCGATGAAAAGTACGATCTCACTGCAAAAATCGCAAAAGAACTCAGTAAAATATTCAGAACCTTGTCGTTATTCATTTTATTCAAAATTTTGTTCCAATTTAGTTAAGAGAAATAAATTATATCACCTTTGGAAAGCTAAGTAACTAGGCTAAGAACTACTGAGAGAACATTTTTTAATATGCACGGTAGTTTGGTTTTGGCGTTAAAACAAATTTGCATTTTTCAAAAGATTACTTCCACATTTCAAAACCATGGTATAAAACTTAGGACAACTTAAGGGTTGTTATGTGTATTATATATTGGGCGTCTGTTGCATGGCTTAGGTAGTTTGTTAGGACAATTTTGGCTGGGATATTCTAATTATGCCATATCAATTTGAAATACCAGTAACATCATAAAGCACCAACAACGGATTTTGTAGATCTTTATATTTAATAATTAAACATGAAATAGCACGAAGAGGTCTGATCAATTTAATAAGATACAAAACATTTTAGATATCAAAGTATTCAATATGTGTTACTATTCACAGAAGATGCCTTTGACTAGAGCTTCCTAGGCAAATTTCTGGCATTATTTGAATCTTTTAAAATATATATTTTTTGTTTTACAGTGAATATGAATAAAATTGTAATTAACCATTTGATTTCAACAATTTTGGAATACCTAGTGCAAAGTGAATACTTGCATATTATATTCATCAACCGAGTTCTGATTAAATTCTATTTCCATACTTTATTATTATCAGTGCTTAACAGATAGAAAATATTCCTAGATTTAGCTAATTATCCTTGATGAATATGGCCCTAAATGTATAAAACCAATATTAATAGATCGTATGTACTTTTAGCTCTACAATTACTTTTTATTCTTACCAAAAATTCTCTTAACCATAAGGTGAGCCTTATCTTTTCACGTATTTGTTCGAAACAAAACATTCTCAGTCAGGAGCAAAGATCGAGAGTTTTCTATAATTCATTGAAGGTTTTCGTCGAAAAGTCGCGATTACCGTAGTACAACATTGTAAAACCAGTATAAGGGTTCAATAATGCCTCAATTCCCTCCACATATTATGTGCATTCAGAATATATATAATATGTTGATGTTGATCTCGACAAACCAAAAGTATTAGAACTATATTTTATATAACAATAAACATATTATATATAAATATAGGATAATAAAAATAAACTAATATGAATGCTGAAAACTTGTAATAGCTTGCTGAAATGTGTAAATATACCAAATTGTTACGATCAATTATGCTCAAGTGATCATAATCGCATGATACAATTAACTGTCCACAAGAAAAGTTTCTTGGAATTCAAAAGTACTAAAATTATGTATTACATCAGTAGAAAACTAATATTTGTATGAATTTTATGTATTGACATTTGAATGAATTAATTTGTATGAACTTTAATAATAGAATTTATATAATCTGTGCATCAAGTTTTAGAAAAACTCTTTAAACAGATTTATACGACGAAGTTTCCTTCTTATCTAAATGATGAATTTTATATTTATCCTGGTTTCTAGAGGAACATTAAAAAGAGTTAAATAAAAATTATAATGAACAGCAACTCTCGGCCAGTGATAGAGGATGCAAATTCTAAAAAAAAAAAAAATAATCGACTAAATACTCAGCAAAAAATTAATTATCTACGCAAAAATAAATTTCATGAATCAATCTAACTTCAAGAAGAACCTGGCGCGACCGAGTGACTGTATAAATTTCTAAATGCAAAGTCTTCAAAAGCAAACAGTTCTAAGTACACAGAGTGATACAGCCAAAGAGAATATCATGTTCCGTTCATTTTTTCGTTCAGAAAGATTTTTTTCAATCCTTGTCGACCTTTATCTCGGTCAGAAATCTAAAGGGTATTCTAAGTTTGCCATTCCGTTTGAACACCTAGAAATAATGATGGTAGAGCAAAATGGATTGGACACCCATGCATAATATTAAAAGTTTTTTTTTATTTTTGCATGTCCGTCTGTCCGTCCGTCCATCAGTCTGTCTGTCCGTCGTCACGAAAATCGAAAATCGGGTAACTCTTCCGCAGGGTTGCATTCTAAAAATTTAATTTTCACTACATATTTGGAGACTGCCCGAGAACACGTCAACGGAGAGCGTTGAAATTTTGTACATAGTGTTTTCATAAAAATAGTAAATATAATTTCAAAAAAGAACTAAATCGGGCAATCCCTTCTGGTGTTGCCAAATAAAAATTTAGGATTTTTACGTATCCTTTGAAAATGATCAGTCCTATACGGTTTTCATGAAACGAAAAGTTCTTCCGAATATGAAATCGAAATCCTATAAAATTTGTTGTAATAATTTTTGCTGTTCGACGAACCGTCCAAGTTATATATTCAAAAATCAAACTTGCATAGTAGATGGTTTACCATACGAAATTACAAACGAGCATTCGTCAAGGGTATCATAAGAATTAGTCTTAGACCAATTCTAGCTTTTTTACTTGTTTCGGACTTCGAATGTTTCTGAATGAACCTGCGTTTTTCCCGGATTCAAGCAGAATGATTTTAATTAATACTCGTGAATGTGTTGTTCATAATTTGGACGAGGTAATCATAGTTCAATTTAAGTTGTATTTTTTTGAAAATGGCTTTGTTTTTCATAAACAACAATTTATACCAACTTGTTTTAGTCAAAAGGAAAGAATATCAACCACTTTAAATGGCTCTGTTTCGTTCCTTTTCTATGTGCACAGAACTAAATTATGACATCTTTCTGCTGAGTCATACAGATTCATCCAGGACGAGAAAAGGAACGCAATATCAAAGTGAATAGCAAATTAAGACCACTCTAACACATAACATTTTATTTTAGACAAAACGACCGTTAAATTTTGAATGCACGCAAATTTCGCTCTTCATGATAATTTCTTACTGTATGCAGAAATTAAAGTGGTAAAACAGATTTCAAAACATCCCGTTTAAGTTTTGTGAATTTTCAAAAAAGGAATATCAAATTTAAATTTATGAAAAGCTCCATTAAACCGGGAGTTGTTTTTCCACTTTGTAAAGTACAAGTATTACTGCAAAGTGAGCGAAATATGCGAAAAAATATTCAGTTATATTTATTTTTAGTAAGAATTCAAATGGTTTGGTGGGATTTTGTAATGTAAACGCAATTCAATATAAAACGAAAAAATTACAAACTGTAAAAACTATACACAAAATAATGCACAATACTGGGAATAGCTAAAACTTAGAATTCATCTTCAATCTTCCGTTGAATATTTTACTTCCCAGACATATCAGGGGAGTTCAGAAGGGCTCTTACTTTGTGTAAATAGCGTGAGTTTGGGACATCTTACCTTTACCATACCATTTACGGAGAAGTGCTAAAACTCTAGTTAACTCTGTTATTTTACACGGGACTGCCTCTGCTCTCTAAGTCGTTTTATATATTGTCTTTTACTTCTTTTTTATATGTACAAATGGACCATAATAGTAATAAGATCTGTTATAAAAATTGCGCTTCTTTTTTCGACTAATTTTTTTTTTACGCTTAACCATTATTTCAAAATATTACATTCTTTTGGTTATGAAATAAGGGTTATTGAAACTTTTTTATTCTTCCCAATAAATAAGAGTTATTTCTGAATTTATTGATATTGGTTATCGGATCATCATTATCGCTCTTCTTTATTGTTGTTATGAAATAAGAGTTATTGATAACTATTTTAATTCTACTCAATAATAAGAGTTATGAGAATATAAATACTGGACTCGTTTTTAATATGCAAAAATTTATAAGAATCACCTAATAGAATTTATTTGACGGAAAACTTGTCGACCGGTGTAATTCTTAAGGATCAACCAAAAAATTAGATTCAAAATGAGGGCTGGATAGCCAATTGAAATAAAAATAGAAAGGTAACTATTATTATTGACAGGAATTATAAAAGTTGCCTGTTAACTCTTATTGTACAGCCAAAATAAATAAACTGTGAAGTAATGTTACCCTATTATAACAAATAATAATAAATTGAGAAATAACTGTTATTTATTCAGAAGAATTTACGACAACTTATATTTCATAACCAGAATATATATACACTTTTTAAATTACAGCAGAAATTGAGAGTTGACCATTTGAATTTTAAAGATCCGATCATTATTTCTATATGATTTTTTGTTTAAAAAATCTAAAATAATAGTAATTTTCGGTCCCTGATATTATGATTATTGTATTCATCTTTTCTTTTCTTTTTGATCGTACTTTTCAAGTTAAAGAGCTCATAGTTTGTTTGCTGTGTTTGCAATCTTGCGTACATTGCAAATAAATAATTAATATGATGTATAGAGACGGGTGAATAGCATCCTGCAATCATTTTCCGATGAAAGACTAACGAATAATGCATCGCTTTCGAAACGTTGATTACATCTTTTAGCTCATAGTCTGGCTGGCAATGTAGTGCCGTCTCCATCAGGAAGACCAGCGGGTTTACTTCTTTATTTGCTGGCGGCTGTTATCTTTCAGGTCAGTAATAATTTCCTACACCATTGTAAACCTACGAAAATATTTTTGGAATACCTGTTCATTTTTTTTTAATGACTATTAGTTTTATCGGATAATAACGTACTATTTACTTGCTTAAATCGTCCCGCGCTTGTATCTTATATAACCGAATTTAAAACCATCTATGGGGCCCATGTCATAATTTTCCATCAATTATTTCCGGTGCCACTACATATTTATGTTATCTCTTTCTTTTCTTTATCGCCTTCTACATTTGTTTATCCCATCTCAGAGATATTGATGTCGTTCTCAGCAATATTTATAAAAATTTCACGTTTACTTTGGCAAAGCCGTCTGAATGGGAACTTAATCTTAGGAATATTTATCTCATTTGTAGAACAAAAATATTACTTAGGAATAGCTAGTACAAACAAGTGAAGAAGCTATAATTAGTCTAAGACCAATTCTAATGATACCCGTATGTAACTCCGTATGGTAAGGCATCTGCGAAAGTTTCATTTTTGATTTTTTTTCGTATATATTTCTAAACCGCATCATCGGACAGCAAAAAAGATTATAACAAATTTCATAGAATTTCATATTCTGAAAAAATTTGCAGTACAATCAAAGGTATTGAATCAGCTTCTGCTTCGTCTTAGCTGAAAAATTTCAGAACAAAACTGGTTTAGAAAAGATTCAACGAACTCTCATTGCTCTCTATAAATAAAAACGAAACTTCGCGAAACAATCGCGGTCCTTCGCTATTTATTTCCTAGTTATTAGCAGCTTAAACCGATCGGAAAGTATCATTAGGAAGCAAGGGGTTAAAAGTTACAGGGGTAAGTTTTTACAACGGCCAAAACCTTCCATGCATAAAAGAAGCTCTACGCAGTTAAGAGAGAATACACTATGAACGATTAATTCAATATTTAATATCCACTGAAGTGGTTTGAGGTCGCAAATGCATGAGCTGGGTCCGCTCCTAAAACAACTCTAGGTTGATCTTCATCTTTCTATTCTTTTTCTTTTCTTTTTCTTATTCTTCATCTTTATATTAGTTTGATAATTGTAAGCACATAGTTGTAAGATAACTTACATTTTTTTTCTTTTTTATTTAATTCTCTCCATTTCATATCTCGTATGCATAATCAAAAGATATCATCTTGTTGTATACATTAAATAAATTATTGAATTATTGAATTATTGATTACGCTATCTTTGTCTGCCAGTCAGTTTCGCCTGAGCCGCTCAATAATTTGGATCGTTTTGTAGTTCTGCAAAACCAGGATAGTTTTACGTGTCAAGTATCTTGGGTTTTATTTCCAACCTTCAGATGAAATTAGCAGTGTTAAGGTTTCAGGTTACTTGTTACTTATATAAATTATCATTTTGTTTATATTTCAGTATGTAATAAGGATAAATAAAAAGGTCACCAGGTTAATATTGCGGTTCAAAGTTACACCAACATGGGGAATGTTGTTACGCTGTAACAACTTGCCCCTGCTTAAGAAAAAATATCAAACAATACCTACTTATTCGATATTTTTGTTGTTCTAGAACGAGGACATACAAAAGAAAGACTGAGAGGGGTACTAAGTCACTGGTAATTTTGAAAAAGCTACAACATTAGTGACTGAAGAAGTACAACCAATACGGGGTGTTCCTAAACAATTTGAATTGTGTCCTATGACGCTCTAAAGGTTTGTAAAAAAGCAAAAAACAAAGGTTTACAAGTATCAGTAGGATATAAACCTGTGAGGCAAGCTTATAACGGAGACCAAGAAAGATTATTGGCCGACTATCTTCTAACCAAACTCTTTCTATAAAGTCACCGGAAGCAATGAGTGTGAGTCGTGAATCTGGAACCTTTACACTGGTGTTCTGACAGTTCAAAAGCCTAAAAAGGTGTTGGCTCAGAAAGGGATAAAACAGATTGGAGCCTACACCTCTAACAAAATGGCGATAAATGCTGCCAGCAACAGTATTCCACCAATGTTTGTGTTTCCACCTTTGAAATATAAAGCTTTGTTTATCAGAGATGGCCCCCCGGAATCAATCGGTGCAGGAAACAGTTCTGCTTGGATGACGGTAACTGAATTCTTGGTTCATATGGACCGTTTTATTAAGTTCGTAAAGCCAACAATTTCTGAACCTATATTTCTATTGATAGATAACCATTCATCGCACATTGATATTAAAATTATCGAAAAAGCAAAATCGAATGGAATAATCATAGTCTCATTTCCACCCACCGCTTACAATCCCTTGATGTACGCGTGTATGGACCGTTTAAGCACTATTGCTCGGTGACACAGGATAATTGGATGCGAAGTAATGCCGGAAAAACTATGTCTATACTATATGAATTTTCAGGGATTGCTAAATATGCGTGGCCACTGTCATCGATAACAAGGAATATTCAAAACGGCTTCTAAAAGACTGGTATCAATCAGAACATTTTTAATGACGATGATTATGAACCTTCTCTTGATACTTATCGACCACCCATACTTAGTGATACTGTGCCAATTATCATCAATAACGAAGTCCTGAACGAAAAGGAACTTTATCAGGAACATCTCAAGTTGACTAAGCTGTTGTAGGCCTTTCAAATAGCAGCCACACTGTTAATATAACTAAGGATTCATTACCTGATCACCCAGTGGCTTGACGGAAGAGACGCCATTTAGTCCAAAATCTGTAAGACCCACAACAATGGACTGAGCGTATTGCCATTTTCCTATAGGAAAGAATGGCACAAGTTTTATAGTTTTCTCTTTCGCCTTATGGCAGAGTTGGAGCTATCAACACAAAATATTTCTTACTAAACGTTTTCAAATGCCATTTGATGTTTTTATGTTGGCTGCAGATGCAATCACGGCAGAAAGAATTAGATAAAGATAGTCTCCGTCTCTTTTGCTCATACGCAGGATTCAGATAAGAATAACTTTTGAAAATTAAAGTCGGAATGAGTATAATTTTTCATAAGAGTGCCTTTAAGCGAATTAAAATAACTTGAACACAAGGATGATATATTTTAAATTTAATTCCATTTTGGGTGTAAAATTTCATCCGATTGGTTGGGTTTTACATGTTTTTTATGTAGTAAAAGTTTTAAAGGGTGTTCTAACGATGATATACCGAAACACAATATTTGTGCCACATGAAATAGCCAATCGCTCAGTCCATTGTTATAAGTCAGTGGTCAGATCTTTTCCTAAAGCACCACCGAGAGATTCGAACAGGAAGCGTCAACTTCGTAAGTTTGCTACTTTAACCGACACTCCCGAAAAAGATGTCTGAGCAGAAGAAAAATCAAGAAGAGTGAGGAAATGTACTGGTTCAGTTCAGTTCGTGCTAAAGGAAAAGATAAACGGAAATGTAAAGCAAAAGAAAACAAAAAAATGACGGCAGCCAAAAGAAAGAAAAATGTTATAACAAGAGAATGGCGAAGAAAGTGAAGCTGATGCAGAATACTATTGTATTGTGTGTCAAGAAGCTTTTTCAAAGAGAAGACTAGGAGAAGATTGGATACAATGTTTGCTGTGCAATAAATGAGCCCATGGGCCATGACAGATGTGTAAATGATACCAACAAAGCATCAGTTATTTGCAAAAATTGCTTTACAGATAAATCGTTAGAGTTGTCTTTATTTTAATTGCAACATAATTTTCCTTATTTTTGCTTACTTTAATGAAGATTTATTTAATTTCCCTATAATGAAATTAAAAGCATTAGTTTTTTTTTATGTCATGTCATTTATTTTTGTTACTGCAATTCAATTAAATATCATTATTACTTCGATAACAATTTTATTTATGCTTTTTTAGTTAATTGACAAGACCGAATATATTATTTTTAGTGATTCTATGCTAAATAAACTTTCAAGTTCATCAAGGAATGTGTGTCTTTCTTATGTAATAATAGCCCTAGGTCTGTAACTTTTAGCCCCAAGCCTTGGCAAAAAGTGACAGTCTGCTCGTACGAAGAAATGTAAATAACACAAAATCTATTTACTCAACGTAATAATAATAACTCTCAGGTATATTTTACAACGGAGTATTGAAAATTATAAATATATTGATGACATATCAGAAGTTATGAGCTTTCTTTCTAAAAATGTAACTTTAAGCTCCTTGCTCCCCTACAGCTATATTATATATTTGGGTAATGGTTGAGGAAACGTCGACTTTCGAGATGACATTTTTTAAATTGATTTGATAAAAAAATTTTGGTATACTATTCATATGTATTTAAGTGTGAAAAAATGTGAAAGCAGTCAGCTGGCACGCAAAATATATGTATATATATATATATATATGTATATATGTATAGGTATATATAACATTAATAAAAAGATATTAGCTTCTTTGTTAAGTATTTGAATGTGTAAAAAATTAATGATCTTTATTTTATCCATTCTGTGAATGTAGGTGATTTAAATCAGGTATCCGTAGCTAAGAAGCTTTTCCATTGTTACTTTGAACATTCAGAAAATCTTCGTTACATACCGTATGCCCGTGAGGTGAAAATGCATTTAAAATAAAAGAACCCCTATCATAGAAATCCAAGCACGTTTGGAATACCAAATAGCAAAGTGATCTTCTTATATTTCTGAGTTCCATGTTGGTCCAAATTTTATGATGTTGTTTTGGAGTTGAGTTGGAGACCACGGATCACAAAATGCATTTCAAACAACCACGTTGGACTCGTAAATTGCTCCTCTCCTAAGTCATCAGCCGTATTCAATAGCAAGTGTCAATTATCGAGATGAAAGTGAATTGCATCATTACTAGTGCACTCTTGGTATAACTGAAGAACGATTAATAATACATAATAAGAATGAATTAATGACACCTGAATCTTTCTTTGGATTTTTTTCCTAACCAAAATCTTCCATTAAGAAATCTTTAAAAAAATACGAAATCAGCAATACATTGGCTGGTCGCATGATTAATCGTTGCAAGACTTCCAGCAATGAAGTCTTATTTGATTTCCGGAAATTAAAAATATTCAATTGTTATAGATATTTACCGTGATGTCATGATTTGATCGACATCGCTCTATTTTTGGAGAACAAATCGCAACTATTGACACCATGTATTATTAAGAAAGCGTTCGGTTTTGCTTTTTTACAGCTATTCTTTAAACTCGTATATAGATATGCATTTCATATATGTATTTCAGATAAATTGATTTTGATATTGTGGCTCACATTGCTATTTGAGAAATTTTCTCATTACCTTCTGTTCGCATTTCATATTATTTTCTATTCTAAGTTCCTTGGTTACTTTGAAAATCACAAATCAAGAAGAGTTCAATAAATTTCAAAGAGACGACCTATTCCATCTAATGGGACGTTGAAACTTTTCTATTGCTATTAGTATTAGATATTTGTATGAATAACTAGTAGATAGATTACTAGTAATAAATAATGACTCTCTGGGTCTGGAATCGAACACCATGGATGGATGTGATATCACCAATGTTCCAGACATCCTGTTGATAACACTTAATGCTATTGGAATGCAATAATGTACAAATAAAATTTCAGATTTGGAGAGAAACTTAAGTTGCAGATTTAATTGGGAGTTGACGTAAAATATTTTTCTATTCAATTCAATTTAGTTCATTTATTATTGTATTTTGAAGTTAGATAACTGAGCTCGTCATTTCTTTGGATAAATATGCATAGTGCCTATGCTACTACTTGCACAGCTGGAACGGAAGCATTTTACTAAATTATTTTGAGCGAGATAATCATAAGAAGTGCAACTTAGTTACGAAGATTGTAGATAAGGATTTTAATGTCTTTCTGAGAAAAATGCGGTATCAGGTTAAATTATAAAATATAAACGTTACGAAAACATGCAACTAATGTTTGAAGAAACTAGCCCTTTATAAATTCTCTATCCATAGAGAGACTGTATGCTTATTGTCTGAAGCTACACCGCCTCCAGCTACGATTTGCCTTCACCGAATATTGTGTTATCTCATTTCATTCTAGCTCAGATTTATTATTAAGATGAACAGTCGTTTAAATATAGACCTCAAATTCTTAGAAATGCTTTTACAGTTGGGTACTGTAAATTTCGAATTAGAATGTTTTTGAATAATATGAGCCAATTTTTGAAATAATAGATTTCACGCTGTGCTTCTAAAATATAATTTTATGCTTTGCTTCTCTATTTTATTTCTGAGTTAAAGGTAAAAGGTAGGTGTATGCAATATTAAGTAGTGGCTGAAAGTAAACGAAACTTAAAGCTACTTGCAAATATTTCGATTTGAAATATTTAGTGCTATTTACGAAATATATAATTATACATATATTTCCATTTCTTTAATATTTCTATTGGATCTTCGTGATTTTTAATGCGTTTGAATTTTAGTTTGATTTTTTATGGAGCGTTCTCAAAGACAGCAGTTTTAACCTGTTATTCTACTCAAAATTGCCTTCCAACATAAATACATAAATTATTGAATAAATATTAGAATAATTTCTATTTTCTTGTACAGGCTAATCAATTAATTATTCAATACAAAATGTGCAGAATGAGAATTTCTACACAGGCGATCATTTTTGCCAGTAATAAAAACTACTTAACAAAAATGTGCTTAATTTTCTATTATAAGCAAAGGAAAGGAAAACAAAAACTATTAATAATTTCAAAGAATGGAATGCACTTTAGGGCAATTTGAATATTTTATGTAAAATCGTTTGTGCGATATACAAAACATTGGCAGTGATTTCTGTGGATAATATTAGGCATAATCACAATCCGTTTCTCTTTGGATAGGTTTCATTAAATTCATCATGTCCATAAGTATTGTTTACTTTTTATTTAATTATTTTTTGATAATTTCTTTAATTCCCTGGACGGAAATCAATTTCTTTTATCGCTTGAACGTTTTATTCGGTTATTTTAAGAATACATTCGTCGTTACTTAATTTGTCGATGCGTATTATAAATTAACTAAATCGCATTATTTCATGGAATTCCTCTTTATTAATTTTTTTTTATATTTAAAACTATTACTTTTCGTATAAAAGTTTTTTCCTAATAGTCTCGTTTTTAAAAAAAATATGAACACTAACGTAAGTAGTTTCACTTGTTGCCTTTCTTGGAGATAAATGCACCAGTATATGTAACCTTTAACATAGGTACATAATTTATTAATAACTATTTTTCTCATTTCGTTTATTTATTTATTTTTATTATTTTTATTTATAAAGATATTTTAATACTCCCAATATCATGCATCCTGAATTTCACCTTTAAGACCAGGCACTCTATGATGTTGATTGTGTCCTAAACGATTAGCTAAATCCTGTACAACATCACGGAATATAACAGTATCTATATTTTCGCCTAATAAATACAGTAAAAACCAATCGCCCATCTTTGATCGACGAACGATTATTTCTATAGCGTCTCGACGCACTAACCTGAAAGTAGAAATTTTTTTTTATATTCTATATTATATTTTGCAATACAAGTGTTAATATAAATTTTATAAATTAGGTTATAAACATATTTTTAAAATTATACAAATATAAAACCAAAATGAAAAGCTTCGTAACAAGGTTGAGTGACTTAATTTACAATCTCTCAAGTATTACTCAGAATTTCAGCAGCTGCTGCTCAACTATGTTCGGCTTATTATGAATCAGGTAAAAGTGGGAAGTCGACTGAAGTCAAAAATTATGAGAAGGTTTAAAGAAGTGCAGAGTACTTACTGAAATATGTCTCTTAGAAATATTTTCAAGATTAGTGCAAAATTATTCACCACTACTCAACACCATTTTTACCTTTCCCCAAGAACCTATATACATACATACATAAATAAATCTTAAGGATACTAAGTCAGTTTTCTTGTAAATAGTAATGCGTTATATTTTTAAAATAACAATTTTTTTATTTCAATCTGGCTTGGCTGATCTGCGAAAAATCCACCATACTTGCACAAACCACAATCATATAAGCCGTGAATTTTCTCACGGCCAAGTTAGTGGCATTTACCTTGTGGCGACTGCAAATAAATGAATTTTATACTCACAAGTAAACCCTATAACGCATATGCAGAAATAGATACCATTTAAACATAAAAAAATGGGTAAACCTAGCAGATGAATTAACATTTATATTATATGGAAGGCAGCTCCAAATAATAAATTTTAAAAATCTCGCACATTATCAGAGAGTATAGATTAAAAAAAAAAACATTTTGCATTAAGAATGAGAGTATATATATTGCACATGTGAGGTAATTGACTTAAGGTGCGTGAGAGTGAGAATGCTTTTAAAATAATTTATTCATAGACTAGGCTAAGATCGAATTGGTGTAGGTGTAAAATATGCATAAAAGAGTTAGGCTACTGAGTACCTATTTATTTTCAAGTCTGAGGGAGCTCCAAGGTACAGAGTTCAGATGAATCCTGAGATTCCTAAGGTAAGTAGTATAGATCTACGGCATTCTTAAAGTTTAGTTCATGTCAAGGGGCACAATGGACCCAATGGAGATCTAAGTGATGCAGGCTATTCTTGTAAGGCCACGCTCTTAGCTAACCTAACCTAGGTGTAAACTAAAAAATTCTGTACATATATAAAAACTGAGTAAAGGGACTTTTAATTCCAGATACCAAAAGAACTATCCACAGCGGTAATAGGTGCCATTCTGAAACTAAACCTTACAAGACTCTGTGACTACTATCTACTACATGTAATCTCTTAGTGCAAACTAAGTGAAAATATTGGAACTAACTACTGTATACTGCAAGAAGCGATCATTTACCAGTTTGATCCAGGTTAATCTATCTTTCTACCTTTAGTAATTAATTCGTTCTTTCGAAATGAAATAATAACACATACTTACTAGACCGATTTGAAAGCTTGTTAAATTCGGCGACGAAACTTACAAGAGTCAAAAAATTAAATCAGGTCGAGGGGCTGATTTCATTTCAATCCTTAAATATAGGTATACCGATAATTACCGAGGAGAAAACTCAGAACGAAGTCATATTATAAATTCCCGTGGAAAAATTTTGCATTGTTTTCAGCTCAAACTCGCCAAGTCAAGCTAAAACCCGGATTAAGTACATTTATTTTATTTTAATAACGAATTTGCATGGGGCTGTTGTTGAGGGGAATTTAGATTCCTACATAATAAGGCAAAGTCCTGGAATCTCATAAGACATTTCTAAACTGTCCGATGTAAAAGACGACAGGCCATCATTTTCCCAGAGGGTCGCTCTAATAAATTATAATCACAAATAGGATAAACGGGTTCTATACGTTTTCACTGTGTTCATAAATTATTACTTTTTTTGAAAACCGTATCAGTATCAGTATCGTCTTAACTTTTAAAGGTCATCTGGTACATATAATTACAGCTTTTTTTTATCTTTGTTCCAAATATTTTTCTATTCATAATTGTTTCAATCGCCTAAAATATTATTTGAATGAATTTTTCTTCGCTCTATCAATGATTCAATTATATTTATAAGTGGATAGTTCTTGTAAAAACCATCTGCTCAGAACTGCTCTCCCGACAGCTGCAAGTTATACCTTAAGTTGATTAAGAGATAAAATTTATTCTTAGGTATCAAAAGTAGTTGGTAATAATATATGTTTATGATTAAGATTTTAGACCTCCAAAGCACAAAAATATTTCCGTTGATCATTTTATAAAAAAATTGTTGATTCTATTAATTCTTAATACCGCATTTTTTTAAAGATTAATATGGCAAAAGTTTGAAAAGTCTTATTGAGAAGTAAGCATTATTACATAGAGGAATTCCTCAAAAAGTAAATTAATCAAGTGGAAAATACATTTCGATTCCCAGGAAATTTCTGCTCACCACACGTCTGGTAATTTTAAGTTAGGAATATTTTACATTTAGAGAAACTTCTAATTTTTAGTTTTAATTTTATATTCGGTAAATAAAGGTGCAGATAACCTGAAAAATATTTTGTTCTTTATCTTAGCCTTTATTTATAAATTTTGATAACTGGCAAATTGTGAATAATTAGCATTTTCCTCGATCATAATTCATTAATCATTTAAAAACGGGGTGCAAACCATCGCCGCGTTTCGATCATATACGGAAAAAATATGTTTCGTTGTGAAAATTAAGTTCTTCTCTCATCATTAGCAATTAATTTATTTGAGTGCTAACCACTGCCACTCTGTGAATATAATCTTAATTAGTGCAAGGAAGTGCGTTTGATAAAATCACAACTTCAGAAAAATATTCCACGTTTGCTACTGAGCCAAGTAGAAGGGATAAAATCCTTTGAAGTCATCTTTAACGAAAACACCAGGAAAAGAGGTTCCGGAGTCACCAAAGCAAATCAGCTTAAGAAGAAACGGCATCGACGAGTAATCATTTGGGTAACCATAACCAAGGATAATTATATTCGCCGACAGCCGCCTGATCTGTTGAAGAAAATACCACAAGTGGTCCTCCTACACGTATTGTGTAGTTTGGCCTCAGTGAAAAATAATGTGCAATCTCCGAAATTTCATCTCTGTTGAGAAATTATTAAAACTTCGCATTGTACACGCCCTCCACTAATCAGTGGCACCACAGCTTGGACCTAATGTAGAGAAGCCCCACAATGTTTTCTTAAAAGTTTATTGGAAATATTTTCTTTAGAATTTGTATGCAGTATTGGAGTCTGGAGATGGACAGCAATGCCTCACTCCAATACAAAATCCAACGATGTCTCAACCATGTATAGAAGGCTTAAATTTTTTTTCTAGACATTTTTTGCATTTTTTTCAGATTTTGTATGCATTTGGTTAATAATTGGTGCGGAGGGGGCGGGGGGGGGGGGGGTAATAATTTTATCCATTCCTTTCATTTCATCCCAACAATAGAAACAATTTACTCAGCTGAAAACAAGAAACAAAAATTGCTGCGTGTCTTACCTTGCACATTTTGAGACGACTCTACATGAAGACGTAAAAATAGAGAGTATGCTCTGCAGAAAACTAGAAACATTTGTTGGGTGTGAAACACTTCGGAGTTTCAGATATTCAATTCTATTTTAGAAAATTGAGTTCCATAGACAGGCTATGCCATGTGCCTGGATCCTCTTTATATTATAGAGTCTTTGACCGGAGCTCTGTACGTTACACAAAAACTCAAAAATCTCCAGACTTATCCAGATGTACGTCCTTCATCTGTTAGTTGTAATGTAAATCATTTGTTTTTGCATTCCATTGAATCAAAGAATTACAGTAAGTAAGAAGTGAATTATGATTTGAAATATCGATGAAAAATTATTGAAGAAAAATAAGTGATCAAGTGAAAGGTCAGGAAAACTAGAAATTTAAATATTAATTAATTGAGTATTTTTTGAAAGTTAATCTCTCCTTCTTTAGTCTTATTGCTGATATATTCAAGTGAAATAGAAAAGTAGCTAAAACTTTTATAATTTCTAGAAAAAGAAATTAGTAGATACTTTTATAAATAAATTCTTTCTCTTTTATTTTTTGAAGCAATAAAATATAAATTTGTCACACTTTCTGCAAATCAAATATTTAAGCAATCTTTGAAAACATAAATATTTAAAACAAAAATGATTGAGGTACAAGATTGCTACAAAACATATTTGTTTCTCTTTTCATGCAAAAGTAAATTAAAAGAGAATACAAAATGGCATAAAATGAGAATATAATCAGAGAAGATTAGTGCCTGGAAATGAAGATGCTCAAAACCCTCCACCTAGTTCTCCCGTACAGAATCCTCATATCTTATATTTGATATTTTAAGAAGGGAAGGTAGGCAAATTTTTAACTCAATTATAAATCCAGGTGTAGACATAAACAATGATATCGACCAAATTATCGAAATCGGGCAAGACGCGTATATGTCTACCATGGACAGGATTCCTGATGTTGTGAAAAGTTTAAGAGAATTCTCTCTGCAGAGGAGCACATTTTTCAGTAATATTTAAAACTAATTTTTGGGTAAATTAAAACAAGTTTAACTTCCTCAATAATTTTAATTTAATGCAATACTATTTTATAACATCTTTAGTCTTTCCAATCGACAAATAATAATAAATTATGAATCGGTGTGCAATTGTACGCAATAAAGGATTTTCACAGCCTGTTGAATATTTGTGCCACTTTTGAAGCAAGAACGCTCAGTCCATTCTTATTATAAGTCAGAGGATTTAATCCTGCTAAGGCTTTTGACATAAAACGTCCCAAAGCAATTTTGAAGTATCTGCTAGGTAAGCTACGCATAATATTTGCAGTATTTCTGGGTATATTCTTTAAGGTCATTCCACGGCATCGCTAGACTTGGTTTCCAGCTGACTCGATAGTTCCTTTGGATTTGCGTATTATTTTGGTTGAGTGTCACGCCAGAGCTTTTAGTTAGACTATTTTGTCCTATTTTGTTAGTTAATAGTTTGGTCATTTTTATTGCGCAATGTACAAAGGAAGGGCTTAAAATAGACCAGAATGAGAAATGTTTGAAATAAGATGTTCAAAAAGATTAAAACTATAAAAATTGCGATATTATAGACGAGTTTCTGAAAAGTCAGCAAAACTGTATGATTATTTCAACTGTACCTGATAAAGGTATTTTAAAATACGCCCAGATTGTACCTAATATATTGCATAAATAACCTACGAGAAAAAAAGAAGTTTTGTTTACAAGCACCATCGCTAAAGGGAACAATAGTGGAATTCTCGGAGGAGGTCAGGTATCTAGGTATTACCTTAGATAGCAGACTAACCTCGAATTTCCTCTTACAAAGAGCACTGGAGAAGGCCAGAGTGGCAATATGTACATGTCGTAAGTTTCTTTGTAGAGCTTGGGGACTTAACCCAAAAATGACTCTATAGTCGTACACATCTATTATAAGACCCATGGTTACATAATCGTCATGCGTTTGGTAGCCAAAAACCAAACAAAACACAGTTCAAGGTAGTTTTCAAAAACTACAATGGCTTGCGTGTCTGGGAATAACTGGTGCCAGGCGTACCTGAAATACATGCCGTACAACTATGCTTTTGCGAAATAATTCACAAGAATATCCGTGGAGCAAAAATAATATCAGACAACCAAGCTAAACTCGTTTACCTTTAAATCGAAGTACTCGCGACAGGGGACAAAAGCATTCGTCATGGTCACCAGAAAGGAATTAAGGCTCATAACGAGCCTATCTACTGGGCACTGCCCACTTACACATCATCTTTAAAAGATGGGTAAAGTAGATGATGAGACCATATATGGTTAAAACATCTAAAAGAGGCATTTCCATTGCCAGAAAATGTTGCAAAAATGGTCCCCAAGAACGTCATAGGTTTTGCATCACATTACATGTATAATGATCATATTCGCAAACACTCCACACGACCATCCTCTGTTTTAATTTTATTTACTGACATTTAAGATGGCTTCGAAGAAATTGTAGCAATATTAGAATATTTGAGATAATATTCAAGTACATTTACTTATTACAGAAATTTTACTTAAGGAATTTGTTCAGCAATATTTCTTTTTACTAACATATTAGGAAATTCTATCCTTTTCAGATTAGCTAATTTAAATTTATAATTAATCTTTTAAGAAAATTATTGGTTTTGCAAAATGAAAGATTGAAAATCTACGAAGTTTAAAAAGCTACAATGTTCCGAAAAGTTTGTAGATGCTACATATTTAAGTAAAATCACAAATAAGTAAATATACAGATGACGAACGCATATCAGAAAAATGAAAACCTTATCAACATTTCTGGTAACCAAGTTAGTTAGCTACGACGAAAATTGTAGCTAAGAAATGTTGTTATTAACAGAAAATGTTCCTAATGTTCAGGCACACATCCAAGTTTCTATCTTTTACCAGAGCAATGCAATTCCTCGGTCGAACATAAAATAAAATTAATTTAAACATTAAATTATTAAATTTTATTATATTTTAAATAGTCAAATTTTTCAATATTTAACCCATTCGAGATTTATATAAAAATCCATATTTTTCAATATAAGGCACGTAATAATATCCTGCAATATCCTAAAAATTAAAATATATTCGAATTATTCAGAATTTTAAAATTTCAGAAGCCAGTTGAAAGTACAGAATCATCAACGAAATTCTTATAGAATATACTCTGTACCCACATCAATAGATATTAGCACATATTACATAATTGGAGCTGTCTTAAAATTATCAAATTTGAATAAAATCATTCTTACCTAAATCGCATACGAAATAAGTACACCCGCATTCGTGGTGAAAATATTATAACCACCCTGTATATTAATGTTAATGTTGTTAAAAATGATAATAGGATGAACCAAAACCAAAGAAAAATATAAATTTTCTCGTTAACAACGTTTAGTGGTAGTATACAAATCGCATCGTGTTTCTCTACCTATAATTTAAAGAATAATTATTAATATAAATTGAAAGTGGTTTTTCATGAAATTACCTCTCCGCTAGAACCATATTTAAAAAATGTACATTTGGTCATCCTAGGAAAAATATATATCATGGGATCCATGCGGTCTTCTTGGTCAGCCTCCATATAGGCAATCACATCAAGGCCGAATGTCATAAATTCACCGTCAAAAAATCGATTCATTAAGAACATTTGACCTGAAAACGTAAAAAATTATAATAATAAATTATATCTTATTATCATTAATATGAAAATTATGATTGCTATAGTTTTCTTCTATCTCTTAATTGCTATATTGAAACTTTTTTGCCGATTTCTTGAAGATGATTAAAAAGTATTTTGATCTTATACTGCTGCGATGAGTGACAGTGGCACTGGAATAGCTAAAATGACTTTCTTTCAAGCGGAATCCAGTTATTAAGAAGCTATTTTAAATCTCGGCCTACCTGCCATATCACTTTACAGTCATATTCGTTATGCAGTGAAATTTTAAGTGTTTAGTTATTAGCTCTTATGCCAATCCTCATCGCATAGCTTGAGTGTTCAGTGCTGAAACAGCGAGAAGAGCAACTGTTGGAGTTTAAGAAAACTGATCCTCTTATTTCGACAGAACAAACGAATTCTGTCTGGGCCATAAAATGTCAATAACTGGAGGGTTAAAATCTGGTTCAGAAGTGGATATTATCCCTTGTCGAATAGGGAAATGTCCAGAATGAGAGCATTCAAATCTATCAGATCGGGAAGGAAGCACATTGCTTTAGTTAAATCAAAATGTTGACAGGCCCTCAAAGCTTAGAGCTATTTCTATAGTTACTCTTCTCAAATGCCAATTACTAGATCACACTAGGGCATGGTTGATTTATCGATTTTAGAGAAAAACGATTAACGATTAATTGTTCAGTTTTTGAGTCGATTAATCGATTAATCGGTAATTTACTAATATTATTTTTTGAGGTATTTTAAGTAAATATTAACTACTGCATTTAAAAAAATAAAAGTGTATTTCAATTCAAATTAAATTCAATATAGAAAACAATAAAATATACATTATAAAATATTTAGTTTGGTTTTTTTTCTTTTAATAAATGTGCACGTAGGAAGCACAGTTTATCCAACGTATCATCGTTCAGGGATGTCCGGAGCTTCGTAACGAATAACCCTGCAGCGCTAAAACTTCTTTCTGCCTCTACTGATGATGGCGGCACGCTCAACAATCCATTATAAATTTTTTGAAGTAAATCAGTCCTTATTTTACTGTGTTCGTAAACCATCATTTCCCTTTTTATATCTGGTAAACTATAAGTGATTTTTCTAGTTAAGAATTCCTGTAACTCATCTGCTTTTGAATATTTTGCTCGTTTTCCAGATACAACTTCTATTGTATCGTTTTCATCTTCGCAATCAGCATCGGATTCAGACGGATTTTCTGCGAGCGGTAACAGTAATCTATTTGCAAAATCTATAGCGGTATTAGCGAGCTCGTTTTTGGTTAGCTTTTTAAAAACAAAGTTTTCCTCAGACATACATTCCAAATATTTTATTGGGTCATCCAAATACAACAGTAGTCCTTCTAGATTTGGGTTCCTTCTCTCATTAATTCTGGTATTTAATGAAGTCTAAAAATTTTGTGCTAGAACACTGGAGTGGGACTGCACTTTTAATTTTGTCAACAGAAATTGAAAAATTTTCGTAGCTTGCATTAAGTTGCAATCTTTCCTGCCCAGGGCCAAGGAGCTTACTTCAATTATTTCCAATGATTCGACAACATCCGAAATTATATTTACTTCATTATTCGAAGGGAAAGTTTGAGCAACAGACAAATCCTGTAAAACTGTTTTTATGACGTCTTTCATTTCCAGGAACCGTTTAAGCATAGCCAGCAACGAATTCCATCTTGTGGAGGTATCAATTATCAAATTTAACTCTTTACCAATTTTAGTTTTGCAGGCTTTTTGTAGCACATCATTTTTAACAGGAGATTTGCGAAACATTCGAGCTATTTTTCTTACTTTTTGAATAACCGTTGAAAAATTTTCAGCTATGGCGTAGTTTATGTGTTCTGGAGGATTTTCTTCCATCCAAAATTGAAGTTCACTTTCTGTTTCACTTTCATTTGAATCGGAATCATATTCTTCCCCTTCCCCATCCCCAGTGCTTTCATTTACCAATTGGCTTTCCTCATCTATTTCTTCAAACGTAGTTGATTTTTTTTTTGTAGAGAACGTCAACAACTCCCAAATGCATTCCGTGACTGTGGCAAACTTGATGGTAAATACCCATGGAACGACCCATCTTCTTCATTACAGAAGCGCCATCTGTCACAACTGCCACTATATGGTTTTTTAGAAGAATATCGAATTGACTTAATTTTTTTTCTACGATTTCAACTGCTTTGAATGCTGGTATTGAATCCTTTATTCTTATCATGCCAAGCCCAAAAACATCCTTATCCTTAGTGTGAATATTAAGACACATATATCGACGATTGCGTTTTGATGTCCACTCATCTAAAGATAAAGAAAATCGTTCCGAAGCTTCGATCATCAATTTAAGTTTGTTTTTGAGAGCTTGTTGAAGTGTTTCTGCATATTCAACTACCAATGCTTTGATTCCTTTTTCTGTTAAAGGTATACATAAACCTTGGGCTTTCCATCCATTCTTGATTTCTTCACTATTTGCCAGTGTAGAAAACGGTATGCTATCTAATGCAGTTAGTTTAGCAAGTACGTATGCTGGGGATGATGCAGATTGTTTGGTAAAAAACGAAGTAATTTTAGATGTTTCCTTATTTTGATTTGATGTTGAAGCAACCACTTTACAAAAATTATGTTTGTGTTCCATATGATACCTGTATGACGTCGTTGTTGTATGCAACCGAAATGTGGGGTCACAGTGTTTGCACTTTAAAATATTATTGTCTTTCCTGTTAATTAATAGATGAGTCCAAATTTCATTTATCTTTTCTTTGGATTTAATCCAATCATTTTCTTTTTCCTTCTCAGCCATAGATAAATCTAAATTTAATTTTTATGATATATAAAAATGTTATGTAATATATTATCAAATATACCTGTTTGATGCGAGATAATTGAAAATTTTGTTAAGTTTAGTGATATTTATGGAGCACAAATATTTATATAAAAATATATTTTTTAATTTTGATTTCTTTAAAATGGTATATTTATGTAAATTAATCTAATGATACACTTTTATTTTAACCACTTTTCTAATGTTTACAAAAAGAAAACCAACGTAATACTGAACTGCTCTAAATTAGAAAAGTAATGTAAATTGCAAAAAAAAAAATTATGCATATTCCAAAGCCAAAGGCTACTGTGATAAATTTCTATTCCCAGAATATTTTCAACGGTTTTTTTAAATGAAAATAAAACAAAAAGAAACAACGGAAAACGGCAAAAAAAAACGAAATTCGCAGAAAATAAAACAAAAAGAAACAACGGAAAACGACAAAAAAAAACGAAATTCGCAGAAAATAAAACAAAAAAAAACAACGGAAAATGACAAAAAAAAACGATTAATCGATTAAGCTAGAAATTTGTTCGATTAATTGAAGCATTCATGAGTTTTTTCGATTAATCCATTAATCGATTAATCGAACCTTGCCCTAGATCACACATATACTTCCCATAAACCTCCAAAGTGTAGAGCCCCTGTGGCACAAAATGTGAAGTAATTCTGATTTAGGAGAGACAGGATAGGACCTACTTAGGATTGGTACCATTCCGATTAGTATATATCAACTAGATGATGTTCTCTTCTCATAAATTTAGTTCCATTATCACTGTATTTATGAAATGGGTGATCAATGAATATGGAACTAATCCAAGAAGTGCAGTAGTGTTATAAGCAATGCTTGTTTAAAAGCTTGGTATATTATACGAAAATTAATTTAAGAAAGTATTTTGAAGTGTAAATGGATGAGAGGGGCTTGTGTAGAGAGTATTGCGTTCAGCAATTGATCAGACTAGATATTTAATCGGAACATTTACAATGCATGTAGCAATAAATGAGGGAAAGTTATGCATCCTTGCGGCGGTGCTCGAGTGAGTCGATATGACAACTACTTTCCAAATCGTCAATAACCTTGAAGGCTCTAAGGCCCCAGATGTGGGAATTGTATTATATTCTTGACCTGATATATGAGTTTTAGAGGAGCGCTGGATTTGTCGGACTAAAATAATTCTTACACCGATTTAGAAATCCAAGGCATTATCGTGCTGCTTTAGCAAGAGAAATTATGTGATCTGTCTAGTGGTTAAGTAATGATATTATTTTAAAGAGATGAGACAGCTTTGGGTATTAAATGCATTTAATTCGACGCAATTCGCTTTGCCCCAAGCGACAATATTGTTAAGATCGTTATTCAATGATCTAGGCATGTAATATCTTCAGATATATTCGGCATTCTCTCTGGAGGTCGTAAGAGTATCATAGGGGTAAGCGTAATCAAGGGTACTCTCATCGACAAAGCTATGGATGGGATAATTGAAGTAAGGGAAAGCAGACCATTAATAAAAATTAGGAAGAGACACCGAGATATATCTGAACCCTGGGGCACACCGGTTTTATATAGCGAAGTATATATGTAACCGAAGCTCATACAACCCGTATTAATTAACCGTGAAAAGAACTTTCAACCCATAGTAGGAGAGGAGGGTAGCGGCAAAGTGTTTAAGTATGGCTAATAGGGTAGAATGCCAGACTCTATCCAAGGACATCGAAATACTTATTTAAGGTAACGGCGTCCGTTGACAATTTGCTAACAAATTCAAGATATATTGCTTTTGTCGAGGCACAAACGAAGAAAGTAATATATCATTTTGACCAATTTCGCTGTAGGTATCAGTGGAACAGCGTAGTGAACACCATAATGGGAGAATGGTATAGTAGGAATCCTAATTTATGACTTTGAGAGGTTGCCTATTAACTGTTGCGTAACTGAAACATGTGAAATTTTTCAATTTTTCGTACTGGATTCTTTCTCATAAATATTCAAAATCTTTACATAAGATCGTAATTTGCAGTCACACTGCCGGCTCGACATACGTGCAATGCATATCAGTAATTAAAAGCTAGTTAGGCCTCACACAGACTAAAAGCGTAGCACAGCGTAGCAGAGCGTAGCACAGCGTAGCAGAGCGTAGCGCAACGTAGCATATATTATCTAATGAAGGCTGGAGCGTAAAGTTTGCAGACTGAAAACGTATCGCAGCGGAGCGTAATTATAATACGCAGGCCGAACACACACTTCACATATTAAAATTTCGCAATCCATTTTCACTTTTCAACCAATGAATCACGATTGTCGCTTCTACGAGCGTACAAATTCAAACCAATCGTGTGGTTCAAATTACTCTCTTCTAAGCTACGTTACTGTACGCTACGCTTTGTTTGCAGTATATTCAATATCAAAGAAACAATGGATTTGAAAACACTCATTTACGCTGCGCTGTGTTACGCTTTTAGTCTGCGCGAGGCCTTAGGATATGAAACTTGGAAAAAATTATTGAGTGTTTCATGTTGAAATTTACGCCAGAATATCGGAGAAGCAAACAGTGCATAGAACATCATGTAAATCGATTAAATAGTACAAAGAACTCTCTCGTAAGAGTGTCTTCTGAGAACTTTTGCACGAGCCGAATACTATGAGTGTAGGTGAGTTTCCTTTGCTGCAGAAGTCTTTGATCTTATGGGTTGCGGGTCAATTATGTCCATAATCTTATTCCACGGGAAAAATCTGGTGAACAAATTTGAAATTATATAATTTTCTATTTCATAATAATTAATGGTAATAAGAATCTTTGTGACATCCTTCCGTTTTGATTAAAAAAATTGATTTTATAAGAAGAAAGTCAATACCAATTAGCAACACAGGGTATTGGATTTTATTAATGATCGACGAATTTTCTGTATCAACGCGAGCCATAATTCCGGGCAGTAGTGCGAAACTTGTTTTAAAGATGCATGTTAATGTCGCTGATAAATTATTTTACGTGGCCGACAATTTCTTCTTAATACAGGTTCAATAGACCTGCTGGAGGTACAGGTGGCAAGAGTGGTACACGTTGGTACTTACTTACATACTGGATTGCATTTGGTTGAAGAGGGTTATTCAGAAAGATATTCATACTTGTACCTTTAATGTTACTGTTAAACTTTCGCCATATTTATTTTCTAGCCTATGTATTAAAAGTCGAACTGCTGAACAATAACAAATGCAATTTTCATTGCAAGAACTTTACTTATATTTTGTTCGGCTTACTTGATCTGGATGATTATTTATCGAAATTTTTTGAGTTTCGCTTAATCTGGCGTTTTCGTTAATTTTTTTAAGGGCAAACCAACAAGTGCTTAAGATACTTTAAGATAAATTGTGTTCGTATCTGGTCAAGGTCAGCAGTTCATCATCAGTTCTCCGTTGGTGAAGGAGCAATCTTTTACTGTCACCTTCCAAGGACTTCCAAGGTGGGGTGCCCGTCGTGGTATGAAATGGAAGCCAATTTCCTTGGAGGTACAGTTGGTTGCAATTTGTTCTCCAAATTTTTCTAAATGAACGGTTTTGTGTAGTGCGATATTTTGATTTCATGCCCGCACGAGTTTGTTCCATTATCATAATACAAAATTCTACAGTGAGGTGTTTAAAGGCAACTATGCAGGCATTGATCAAATCAATGCTAACTTGTAGTGAATCCAACAACGTGCAAGGAATTATACTTTGGTGTATAATGGTCAGGTAGGTTGAAGCCGTTCTGCTGGAAGATCGGGCACATCGGACAGATTTTTGAACTACTGATCGGGTGATGATTTTGCTTTTAACTGGCAAGAACTTTTGCTGTACAATACACGGAAGCGCTTCTGAGGAATCCTGCAAGTTAGTGATATGTAATTGTTCAATTAGGAACATTGTGAACTAATATGCATATGGTATCAGCACACAAAGCTTTGCATCATATGGAAGAATCGTCAGTTTTCCCCTGACTCAGATAATGCCTTCCTCAGCAATGACTGCATGGAGGACTGCTACTGCTATTTTGACCTATTTGCTATAATTCTCTGACTTCTTCCCCTAAAATTTCTCCTATCAATGCCTTGACCGTGACTATTAAAGCTTCCCCTAATTCCTTGACCGACAGCTGATGATGTTTCTTCTGAGTTTTTGTTACTCCGGCATTTATTCGTCTTTTCTTAAGAGTTGCCTCCTTTTTTGTGTATGGAGGGGAGGGTTATGTATATTCTGAGCTGTGCTGAAATGCCGCCGATGGTTTCTTGCGCTTAGCTCATAGATTTCTTACATTCGATTCGCAATGAAAATGTGGAAGAATGATGACGGTGAGTGAATCCGCGCAAGAAGGTCCTCTTAGAATTCAACTCGTTTTTGACGCTGCTAGTTTGGCAGCCCGCACTTCTATCGGTAGAGTGGTGTTCTTTACTGGTGCTACTCTGGATTTGGTGCATATTATATGAACAATCATTACTCCGTCAAATCATCAGGATCTCATATAATCTGCTGCTCCATAGGGTCCTTCAGGGGCATCGGCAAATGCATGGACTTGCATTTGTCTTGACAGCTAGCCAAAACACATATGTTGCTGTATTTTTACCTCCTCGAAAATGTTGAAGCCTTGGTGAAATGTAACACCTCACAATGGTTGATCCGAATTAAAATTACTTAACAACTGACGTGGTGAGTTATGTTTGTTCCCATGACACTGCACAACAGTAACAACAAATGCTACAACCTCACCAACACTGGTACAATCTGCGTAGCTCTAACCATCAGTAACAACTTACGGCAGTTACGCGGTGACCATGCTCGAAACGACTAGAAACAAAAGGTTCGGGCTAAGTACTTGAAAACAAATTTATTTAATACGCCTCTTATCCGAAAACTTATATAAAAAATGCCAGTAAGTACCCATCCCCAAGCACTGAGGCAGAGTAGCCCATTGTGCTGTCTTGTTAGAAGCCAGGGACCGTAATCATTACGATCAAAATAGTAAAAAATACGATTTAATCATCATCATCCAAATTTTACTTTTTCAATCACCAGTAAAAATTAAAATTTGAGTATTAATTTTGAAATCACTAATAATCATTACATCTGAGTTTTACGCCATTCACTCAAGAATAAAACTCACTTCTAAGTTTTTCGTTTTAGAATCATCAATGATCATTAGACTTGAGTTTTATTTTTTTCGCTCAAAAATAAAACTCAGGTCTGATTTTTAAAATTTGGAATCAGAAATAATCATTATCGGTTGAGATTTATTTTTCCGATCAAAAATAAAACTCGAAACAGTATTCCAGGTCCAAATTGGGTTGAATATTATTATTAACTTTGGTTGTCGGTACTTCTTGGGTAGTAGAATACACTGATAATTTTCATAATTTTTCAGCTTTTTTTTAATGATTTTATAAGCCTTTTATTAAGTTTTATGCATGTAAGAACGGTTCTCATCACACTTGCGGGAGAACGTAGCAATGTGAAGAGTTGGAATTCTTTTAAAGAACTCAGAATATGACTTTAGGCATCTAGTTTGAATATGCGCAAAACAGGATGAGGTTGACCTCCTCTACCATATTTGAGGGGGTTAGAAATTTTAAAATCTGTAAATGTGAAGGAATTTTTTCATAATAGTTTCCTCCAGCCTTCCTTTTCTATTATGTCATTGTTTGTGTAATAATATTATTCCTATTATTTAGCGGATGTTCTGTTGCATCTTTAAGAAATGCAAACAAAACATATATAGAGATAAAATACGAGCATTTTACAAAAATTTCGTATTATTTATAAATTTCTATTTAATTTAACGAAACACAATTTTGTCAATTTTGCATCTGACAAGTCACTAGGGTCACTAGGAATTAACTTCAGCGCAGAAAACGCTCTTTCTACGATGACGTGTGTGTCTGGAACACCATGCAAAATCAATGATATTCTATATAAGAAAGAAGTCTTATGTTTGTTGCCTTCCCAATAGTCCAATAGGTTCGAATCAATGTCAACTCGCTTTTCTTTGTTTGATTCGATTCCTTGCTGCAATCAACTCAAAGTGAAAGTCATCTTCTGAGGATGAATCAACCTCTAATTCAATAATTGATTGCCCTAAAATAGAAGTATAATTTTGAACAGAAGATTCGTCGATAAAAACTGGACTCTCTCCCATATCCCTGGATGAGCATGGTAGTTCGTTATTAAATTGTTGCTAGAATAATTAAATATTATATTAATAATATAATAAACCAAGAATTAATCATAGGTGTTCAAAAAGATTCCATTATGCATATAATCCATGTTCATCATTTCATTTTCCTGTAATTAACATAACATTAAAAAATATTTAAATAGTACGCACATACATACATTTACAAACTTATCACAGCAAGAATTTCTAAGATTGTCACATGGTTTCACTTCTATATCTTCTTGAATTTCATTTTGCATATCAGCAAAATTATTCTATTTGAAATGATAAAGCCAGACGAAAGTCGACACAGCTGAGATAATTGAAGGAATGCTCGTGAGAACTTTGTGGCTAGGGAAATTCTTTAATTCTGTTGTTAGTTATTTATGAATTTTTGTATTTAGCTAATTAGGCATTTTTGTAACATTATAAAGAGTGAATTTCAATAAAGAATTAGTTAGTTGCTACGATACAGTGAACCAAGACTCTTAATTTTACCTTAAGTGAGTCTTGCACTGTAACTCCGACAGCTTTTTGGTGTACCAGTTTAAGAGCCGCTGCACCCACAACACTACTTACGGTGTAACACCCTAAGTGCTTCGCAGCAATATCGAAGCAAAAGAGCTAAGAACAAACAATCCATATTACATGTGTTCACGTTATTATTGAATATAACTGCCATTCCACACAAAACCGATCACCTTGGAACCCAATCATCTCCGATTTGCATGAAACTTTCACAGTTTGTAGAGAATGCCAAAATAGCTCACCCGTATTATCCCCTCGCTAGGGGGTGAGAAATTTCGTGATTTAAAGATGAAGAAATCATATCTCGAGAACGGAGCAAGCGATTTTTCTGATTCAAGGGCCAAATGAAGCTTAATACTTTAATAGCAGCACCGAACGATGTGATTTCTTCAAAATGATGCTTCATCGTTAAATCACGAAATCTCTAATCCCCTAGCGAGAAGAAAATATGGGTGAGCTATTTTGGTATTCCCTACAAACAAGTCTCATCAAAATTGGAGATGGTCGGGTTTCGTGTGGAATGACTAATAAAAATATGAAGATATCAATAATGGAAGCCCAAGTCGGTAAAATTCTAGTTTTATTAAAGTATGTACGAACATATTTATGTTAAAAACTACTAGATGGAAAGAAACCAATGAAATTGAATGCTTTATCTGTTAGAGGCCTGTTCCAACACAACTCTTCATTTTTGACCTCGTCTTTTTATTAAAATTGTAGCTATTATAAAGTTTACTTATAGGTAACGCTATAACTTATGATAATTATTTTGCTTTGCTCGATATTGATCATGAGCAACAAACCAAAGCAAGCCCTTATCTAAGTATTGATTAACTCTGGAGACAAAAGGAAGAATTAATTTGTATACTTGTGCAGAGTTTTCTCGGTGTGACATCGCTAGCTAGTATAAAATGGCGAAGCTGAAGACATAGATTTAGGATAGGGTCCAAATATTCAAGGTAACAAATTAAGGAACTATCGCGGTTTTGGTATAATAGAATTAAAGTTAGATATAATTAGTTTTATCATCTAAATACGACATTACAATGGAAAAATCTTTGTCCCTAGAACTAACAAAATATCGACATTTTTCAATGTTTCTTGAAATGATACCCTTTACATACCTTTTTTAAAGATAGCATCCTAGAAACAATGCCTTTGAATTGCTTTTTTCCAGAACCTTCTTTTACTTCCCTACTAAACGGGGAAGCCTTGGATCTTGAAACAGGACAGAAATCATACTTTCATTCTCCAGTAATGTAGGTTCTCTATGCTCTAAATATTGCAGTATCCTATTTTATGCAAATCACCACAATCAGCATGTCACGGCATGCCGCCAACTACATTACATTCTACCTGAACTGCTAGATGATTCCTTCAATCTATAATTCCCGGTACAGCATAAAGTTTCCAAAGCAGTCAACTGAAGTCTGCTGTAGTAGTCGTAGTGCCCTTGCGCTTAAAAATAACCAACGCGTTCAATTTGTTCTGTAATCGTATATACTAGGTACGTACTTCCGTCGCATCGCCGCGACCAGAATTTAAATGTCCTAGATACCCTATAGAGCAAAGTAAGATTGAGGACAACGGACTACACAAACGAACACTTTTGATACTCTAGGTGAAATCCCAAAGGGTATACTAAGGTTGTCATTCTGTTTTAGAGTAAACTGGATTGGACACGAACGCACAATGTTAAAGGTTATTTTGATTTTTGCATTTATAGTTAAGACAGTTTTAAATAATGACAGATACATAATAGAGGACATTCCTGGTAATACAATTAGTAGGAAAAAATTTACAGGTGTTTCTGAACCATTTAATATGAGAAGATATTCGAAATAAAATAAATTATCCCATCGCAATCGAGGACGATTGATTGTCAGAATGGCCGAGCTGTATAGCCAAGGTATTTGTTGGAAGTTAATTTTAGTTGGCAATGCCCTATTTTATATTTTTTTGAAGTGAGAAAGGTGATGAAAAGTAAGAACTAGAGGACAGTTGTAAACGGAGTGTCGTGCAGCTTGGATGAAATAAATATTCTCTATATTAAACGTCAGTGGTTTTATTTTAATAATTTACAAAGTCAAAATATCCTGACCCCTACAATATCCCCTAATTTAACAGAAAAAAAAGAGAATTTTAATTTTTTAAATTTTGTTTACGGTTGAAATAATTTAATTTAATTTTAATTTTGTTACATATATTATTAAGTTTTTCTTAAAATCTATTCGTAATAAATATAATGAATTAGAAGTGAATTTTATTTGAATTTGTTTGTGAACTTATAATTATGTCCTCCACGTATATACACTTTTCCCTTAAACCTAGTCAAATGGAGTCAGATCATAACATATTATTGACCAATCTCTTTCAGTTCTTTTGAAGACAATTGTTCCCCTGAAAATAGTTATTGCCTTGTTCCAGAATGGCATGCTACACCGTCCAGCTCAGTCAATAATATTGGTGTTGAGATACAGGTACATTCAAGCCAAAAAGTGATCTTTCAGTTAAACCGTAGTGATCATTTAACACGCATCGTGTTACGTGTCTAATGACTTAACCCAAATGAAAAATATAGATTAAAGCATCAAGGTTTTTTTTATTTCTCATCGAAAAGCAAATCGACTAACTTCTGTTGCGAAACACGCGTTAATTATGTACAATATATTACCTAAACCTACATCCACATATCAGAAACATTGGGGGAAAAAAGTTCAAACATTTGGCAAACAACTTATAGGCAGTTGACAAATAATTGACAAATGTTTGTCATATGTTTTTCAAATGTTCGTGAAACATTTGTCAAACATCTGATAGGAAGTTTGTGTGAAAAATGTCTTCCAACTGTTTAGTTTTAATCATGTATTCTCCGAGTGAAGTAACGTGCATTGCAGCATCTTTCGTAGTACTTGTCTCGACGTTTGAGCAAAGTTTTCGGGAAAGGAGATGGTGGAACAGAAAATTTTTATACAGAAGATTACAGGAGAGTGGTCGTGATTTACGGAATAGTAAATTGATGATCTTGCCGATTTTCGAAATTTCGTAAGAAGCTAATAATTCTATTAATTTTATTATATTTGTCTTGACCTATTTCTCATTACTGATTAAGGCCTTCCTATCAAAAAATTCCAAAATGATTTTTCACTATCCGGAGCTGTTGAAATTGACTGAAATTACTGTACAAACTTTAACCAACATCTAATGTTTTCCATCACACATCAAAGTTTCTACAAATGTTTGCAAAATGTTTGACAAACGTTTTCCAAATGTTCGGCAAATGTTTTCCCAACATTTGGGGATTTTTTTTTATGTGTGGACACGCCTTAAGATATATGTGTCGAAGCACACAGAACGAGAAACTAGCATTTGTGGTAAAATATTTAGATTAGTTTGCCTTACTTCGCACTTTGTCATCATAATGTTGTGCAACTGAGGGCAGACAAAAGTGGATCAGGATCAGAGGTTTTATACATATTTTTTTAAATTGCTTAGTATGATGTTCATTTACGTTGTGCTTTTGAATTTATTTTCGGAAAAGAAATATTACTTACCTACTACATTTACGAGAGATAAAAATTCGCAGACGTAATATCTGTAGGCCCACCAGTTGTGGTATCTATCATGAAATTCATTTATTTTTTTATCATATTGTTAATTCATAAATTTACCGTAAATTTTCCCATAAGTAATCTAAAAGGAGCTTTTTCTTCTGTTTCTTTTCAGCTTCCGAACAAATACCTATATCTAAGTCCATTATAAGTGCGTGAATTTTTCCACCTTCCCACGATTTCCATAACCACCGTGGCGTGTAAAATAAAATTGCCTGTAATTACAGAAATAATCTTTTTGAGAAATTATTTAAATTTATTTATTTATTTATTTATTTCGCCAACATATATAAATATAATCTGAATTATATATAAAGTAACATAGCGTGTAAATTCGAAAAATTTTGCGATAAATCAATAAAAAATAAAATCACAAACCCCTTCAAAGAATCAAATTTCTAATTGCTCTTGAATCAATATTGAAATCTAAATAATTTGAATATAGATTGTAAATTCTACACATATTACTGAGGGGCTCATAAAATCCATAGTTCGTTCGATGATTCTTAATGAAAAGAATATCGCGGTACCTTAAAATTCTACTGGGAACATTCAACGAAATTGATTTAAGAATTTCAGGAGAATCTATTAATCCAGTCAAAACTTTATGAATAAAAACACACAATAAGAACTCACGCCTCTTATGGAGCGACGTCATATTAATTAAAACCAGACGATCAGAATATGGTGGCAGCTCAAGCCTATCACTAAAGCGAGGGTGACAAAGGGCAAAACGTAGAAACTTTTTCTGTATAGATTCAATCCTATTAATATGTACACTGTAATAAGGACTCCACACTTGACACCTGTATTCCAGTATAGACCTCACAAATGAATAATACAAGGAACGCAATGCGTACGGCTCATTAAATTCTATTAAATTCTTTAGCCCAGCGTCTAACAACCCAAGCATTGAAAAGGCTCTCCCAATAATATTAACAAGATGGCCAGAAAAACTAAGTTTTGTGCCAAAGATAATACCCAGAGCCTTGATGTGGTCTACTACATTTATAGGAACATTTTCTATGTGATACTGGTACGCAAGAGGAGAAAACTTACGGCTAAAGACAATAACATTACATTTGAGAATATTAAGAAATAAATAATTATGCTTACACCATAAATTTAAAGCACATACATCACTCTGCAACAGTACGCAATCATTCGATGAGTGAATCTGTTTGAAGATCTTAACATCGTCAGCATATATTAAAATTTCAGCGAATTTAATCGCAGATACAAGATCATTAATAAATAAGACAAACAATAAGGGACCCAGATGGCTTCCCTATGGAACTCCAGACTGTGTACAAACAACATTTGAAAGCGCGTTTCTGAAGAGCTCTTTAAAATTTTTACCACTTAAATAGGATGAGATTCAATCAACCAACAATGGTGAAAAACCTATTTGGAACAGCTGAAACAGCAGCTCTCTGTGGGAAAGCTTGTCAAAGGCTTTCGAGAACTCGGTATAGACACAGTCAGTCTGCAAGCGCTTCTCAAGGGTATTAGCAATGGGAGATGCTAAAAGTATCAAGTTGGTCGATGTTGATCTACCCTTAATGAATCCGTGTTATTTTGAGCTAATCAATGGCTTACATTCGAACGCCAGCAGTTAACAAACCATGCTTTCAAAAAGCTTGGGTATAACAGACAATTTAGCAATAGATCGATAATTACTAACCAAGTCCCTCTTTCCATTTTTAGAAACACGAATATCAAATGACGATTTCCAAACATCAGGAAATACACCCGTTGACAAAGATAAATTAAATAAATAAAGAAGGGGACGCGAAAGACTATCAAAACATTGTTTGAAAACAATGGTAGGAATACCATCCGGTCCAACAGAACAGGAAGAATCCAACTCATGAACATGCTCACATAACATATTATCACTAATACACCGAATATTAAGATCTAGTCTAGAACAATTAGACATGCAAGACGACACAAGAAAAATAATTTGCATTGCCATTGTCAACAGTGAAAGATTTGGAGAAAAAATCCGCTAGATATAAGATACGGATCATGACTGGAACTGTTCAAAAAGGACAAGCTGCAGGGATAACAATCGCATTTAAGCTTAGCGTTAACAAAGTTCCAAAAACGCTTAGGATCATATTTAATATTATTTTGGACATTATTTATGTAAGAAGTGTACGCCTTTTGAGCCTCCTCATTAAACTGTTTTCTAAGACAAGAATAATTCCGATAATTACACATAGATTTAGAATTACTATAGCTTCTCCGCGCCTTGTTACGCGCATTACGCAAATTACGTAGACTGTCATCGAACCAATTAAGAGTAGGACTATAGATCCTAGCGTTACGAATAGGTACATTGTCAAGGAAACATTTAAAAATTAATTTATAAAAAATTAACAAACAAGAATCAACATCTAAAACATTAAACAAGGTAGACCAATCAATATTGCTTAGTATAAACTTCAATTTTTCAAAATCTGCTCTATCAAAATCAAAATCAAAATCTAAAAAATAAGCAGGGGTATCACCATAAGCATCGTCGACATAAACAACAAGAGCCGGATGATCAGGAACCTCACCCACCAAAGGATCCAATGAAGGAGTAACACAAGCACTGGAGTCATCATTAACTAAAACAAGATCCAAAATCCTGTTGCGAACATTATGAATGCCATTTACTTCCTTTAGCCTAATAGAAGATAAGAAGCATAAGATTTAATCCGGACACATAAGAATTCCAAGGAGCTAGAACCATTCATATCAATAGTTTCAACCAGCAAATCTTTCTTGGTTACAATCAAAACACCACCCTAAACCGGGCACTGTAACTGGAACTGATGTCTATCACTCACGATGAAAAACACTCAACTCATCAGCAAAAAGTTCCTTGTCAAAAATTGATGCCAAGTTTCAGTGAAAGTCACAATGTCAGAATCCGATAAAAAAGAAAAATAAACAGTCGAGGTTTTGGTTCTACGTCCGTTTACATCCTGATGACAGATTTTCAATGCCTTGCTGGACTCCTGTGATGGGATTTCCCTCCCAAAAAATTACTTCTTGCTACAAATTCATGAGCCACAGTTCCGCTTGGCCAGAAGTCTGGTGAAATTAATGACTGTGTCTTGTCAGAAAAAATTATTTTAAATTGTGACACAAAAATCTCTTATCTCTTATGAGTTCATATGAAGGCAATTGTAACCATTATTAACTGTAACATTCAACTTGGAGGCAATATACCTTGATACGTCGTCAGGTGTTGTCCCAAATGGGAGACGAAAGTGCAAACTGGTTTAGGCACTGCTGATAATATCGGTGCAGATGATGAAGATTTATCATTGTTGTTACAGTATACAGTAATTTATGATAAACATAGCTAACTGCGAATTATTATGAAATCGTCAAAACCAAAAATAATATACATACATGCACACATATGTATGTTTTTACATATATAATTCAAAAAGCTTTTCCCATTGGAAAGATTATATTATTAATCGACGAGCGGGGTATTGCAAGTGTAAACTTATTGTTTTCTCGAAAAATAGTTCCATAGGTTAGTTTTCCGTTGATTTCTAACGAAGATTGATAAAGGTGATCCAGGGAGAAAAAATTTAGGAAAACAAGTATAAAAGCTACAATTGGTCTAAGAACCAATTCGTATGATACCCTAGATGAATGGCCATATTAAATTCCTGTGGGGATCCATGTGTCGAAATTTGATTTTATAAGTGGTTTTTCGCTTATGGACAGTAAAAATAACTATAACAAATTTCATAGGATTTCATATTGTGAAGAGCTTTTCAGCACAAATAAAACGTCTAGAACTGATCATTTTCACAGTATATGGCAACACCAAGATGGGGTAGTCCGATTTAGTCCACTTTTGAAATTTAATTTATGATTCCTATGAAAACACGATGTACCAAATTTCAGCTCTCTTCGTCCACACCTTGTTAGACACTGTCCAAATATATAGTAAAAAACTAAATTAAATATTTGTATGGCAACCCTATGAAGGAGTTACCCGATCTGTCCCATTTTCGAACTTAAATTTACTTTTTTTTTAAAGAAACCCCGTATACAGGCAGACGGACGGAGATGCAAAAATAAAAATAACTTAATATTATGCGTGCGTGTTCAATCCATTTTGCTCTACCATCATTATTTTTGTGTATATGTATAATTTCATCTAGGGTATAAAAATAGTTAATGAAAATCTAGTCACACTTTCGCCGACACAACTTTAGCTAACCTGGCAAAATAAAAATAGAAGTTCATATAAAAGGAGGAAAAATAATAAATTATCAAATAGGACCAAGTTGCAGCATTCCCATAAAATTGACAAACTACCACAACGGAATCAGTGGCTATATCACAAAAGTACAAATTTGTACTTCCAGGTAACAATTACAAATTTGTAATAGGAATTTCTATTTCACAAACTACAAATAACTATTTTACAAATTTGCGAATACAAACGGAAACATTGTAGATAAACAACTTTGTTTGTCACAATTTTGTAGAAGTGCGGTTTCACAAAATTTGTAGGTAAGTTGTAGACTACAATTCAAAACTAGAATTTCACGAAAATATGAACAGCTATACATTACATATATCACTAGCAGATGTCATGTTATCTATAACAAAAGTGTTGCTCCCCGCCTAGGTTAAGTCAAGTTCATCGAGTTCTTTTTTTTATGACCATTTTCTCGGTACAAATTATTATATTATATATTATTATTTTAAACCAGAGGCGTCAGGCATTCTCATGTAATTAATTTACTAACAAATAAATAATCATTTGTAGATTAGTTAAAAGCACATAATGCGTTAAATAACGGGTCCAGCAGGTGGCACTAAGTACATTTTCACAGACCTCGATAAGATCATTATTTATTCTCCAAAATTGCAAGGGATTATTGAGGAACCATCCCAAATTCTTTGCTCTTGTCGATCAATGCACTAAAGCTTTGAAGAAAAAGCAACAAGGTACGAAAGCTTCTTTTTTACATTCAATATTATTTGTAAATGTATTATTCTTTTAACTAGAGTGCCAACTCAAAATAAAAAGGCAGGTGCCAAGGGGACGGAAAGGTGTGAAGATTTTAATCTCCTTTCTTTAAAAAAAACAGAATTCAGTTAGACATTTATTATCTGCAACTCCACGCAATTCAAAAGGAGCGGATTTTGAGAACTGATATATATCATTCGCAGTTTTATTTAAGCCAAGAGCAAATAAGTTTAACCTATGAGCAAATAGTTTTAACCCAAACACAAATTAGTTTAACCAAAGAACAAATAAGATTGACCCAAGAGCAAATAACTTAACCCAAGCACAAATAAGTTTAACCCAAGGACAAATAAGTTTAACCCAAATAAGTTTAAGAAAGAGAAGTAAATCGTACGCTGTAATTAAAAGAAAACAAAGAAGAAAGTTAAAGTTACTCTAAGATCAATTGCATCACTTAAACCATATACCATATAACATAATCGCATTAAAAGAACTCATTGCTTGAGCCGTTCTTATTTAAAACGGTATAAGACCACTAAGTACATTTGCCAAATTTTGAATTTTGAAAGAACAAAACAGCATTAAAAATCTGTAAATTCAAATTTGGGTATTATATATATTATAATAATTGTTATGATGATTGGAAGACATTTCGAGTATAATATATAATAAAAACTCATAAAATATACACGTTAAACTAAAAGTACTTACTTCCAAAGTGGACTTATACCACTGATTTACCACTCATTTATTTATTATTTCACGTTCACACAATGAACTGGGTGAAAAATGTCGCAACCAACAGCAAGGGCTACGAGGGACATAACGCCAGCGAAGTCGAAGAGAAAAGTACATATTCTTGTTCGAGCTATGAATCACGGGAACTTTTAATTACATATTACGAAGAAGGTATGACGATATCAGAAGCTAATGTTAATGTTAATACTGCAAAAAGCATAATAAGAGCATATAAAATGGATGGCGAATTGATCGGTGACCGTCGTGGTGAAAAAATACCTCGAAAATTAACAGAGGAAGTATTGGCAGCTATAGAGGGGAATGTCGAAAGAAGTCCAGGGATAACAGCTCAGGCTATTCAGAGAAATTTTCTGCGGGAAAAGGACATTGTTGTGTCTTTATCTACCATTCGAAATGGCCTTCGTGAACTTAAAATAACATTGAAATTAGCATCAATAGAAAATGAGCATATGAATTCGCCACGCATTCAGTTGAGGAAAGTCTATGCCCGAGAGTTCTCGGAATGGGCTTCAGGGAGTAGGTATTCACTAATGAGTGCGGCTTCCACCTACATCTCAAAAGATCGCAGCCGCGCTCAAGGAGAGGCACCCGGGCTCTGGTTGTAGTTCCAGTACTACGAGGGAGAAATGTGACCTTGATTTCGGCGATGAATAACCAAGGAATACTTCATTTTAGGATTTTAGCAAATTCTACGTGCAATTCCGAAAGGTTTTGTATTTTCTCCGTGAACTTGTTGAAAAGCTCCAAACGACGCCTTCTCTCAGCGCCTTCTTAATTCAAAAAACGCAGCAGGTTCGCGATGCTTTATCTTCGACGAATTTGACTCTAAAATTCTTGCCTCCATATTCTCCGATGCTTAACTCAATAGAAAAATCGTTCTCTAAAATGAAGGCGGTAGCACGAGCAGTTTTAGGTGATGTAAGTAGAGAGCATAACATTCTAGCAATTACTGAAGATAGCCTGCAGTAAATTACACCGACTGACTGCGCCAGTTATATTATGGATATGGTTTTACTCATCCCTAAGGCAAAGGAAGAGCAGCCTTTGCACTGATCGGGAATCTCGAATATTGTTCATATTAATGTCAATGTTTAAAGCCTATAAACAATAATAATGATAAAATGAGATGATAGAATGTTTGATTTGAATTGAAATTGAAAGCTTTTGTGTTAAAATGTCTAATTGAGTATTTAGGTTTAAATATAATTGTTCCTGGGTTACACTTATTTGTGCTTGGATTAAACTTATTTGCTCTTGGGTTAAACGTATTTGTTCTTGGGTTAAACTTATTTGTCCTTGGGTTAAAGTTATTTGCACATAGGTTAAACTTATTTGCTCTTGGTTTAAATCAAACGGCGAATGCTATACATTTAGCCGAGATCAGTGAATTATTGAGGTTTGCTGGGGGGTCTTCTCATCATTTTGATAGTACAGCCGTCGATATTGGGTATTTTTGTCTGTACTAGTAGGGTTTGATGGGTATGTGGTTGTTCCATGGATACAAACTCTGTGCAGTGCTGGACCTCTCACGTTTGTTGCTTTTATTAACTTTATATTGTCAAAAATCAGGCGAGATTTCCGATTGTTTTACATTTACACGGCGTATGTTTTGCATACACTCTGTTAGCAAAAAAGCAATACTGAAATTCATACATATACAATACCAATGGTCTAGAAATCTGTGGTAGATCAAATAACTATGGCCTTTGCATAAAATTTTGTTCAAGAGAATTTTTAGTTGCAACGTTTCAAGCAATAGAACAGAGAAGGAATAAGAAGACGACATGCGGGAATTGGTTGCCAACATTTGGCAACGGTGCCGGTGCAAGCTCCAGACGAGTGATATTGACTCGAGCCGCATGCCTAGGCCATTCAAAATATAACGAGCCTCAGACAAACCTAAATTTTTTTCTAGGAAATTAAATTGAACATTTTCTTTAGAACTTATATACGTTAATCCTGGTTGCGGCTGGAAACGGTCTAAGGTCAAGTTTTGAATTAACGAAAGGAGCCTTTATATTATAGTGCTTCCCAATTCAAACAGCGCGCACGAATACTTCTGACATCAGATTGGCGAGCTACCAGTTTCATGCCTTTTGACCTTTTTACATAACAGAAGTGGATTAGGTTTGGAAAGTATTTAGAGGATGAGTTAACTTATTACAAGCAGCAAAAATACATATAGGTGTTTGTTGAGCTTATCTCAATTGATCGGGAGACGCAACAAATTACCGAAACTGATGCTATAAAATACGATTTCCGTTTCCATATAACCAAATCTAGATGCGCATTTTCTCAGCTATCCTAGATATGTAACTTTAGAGACATCTCAACCAATACAACACATACCCAGCATCCTAAGAACTAGCAGAGACATGTCGAGAGCCTAGTGAATAGGTTTGGAGAAGTTCGATGAAGAAATCGAAAGAATAAAGTAGAATTGGCTTTACGATACTCTACACGAACTTTTTTTTATATTATTAAGCCAATCTCAGGGGTACCCTATGATGCAAAGCCTATCATAGCAGGAAGGAGATAAGGAAAGGATTAGGAGACATGAGGATAGTGACGGAGGTACTGATGTATATCACTGTTGGACTTTCGCAGATTATACGTCCGCGAAAATACAGAAGATGGTAGGCTGCTCAACCAGCACCGGCCCAGATGTGGGAACTGCATCCCATTCTAAGTCTGATATAGGACTTAAAGAGGAGCGCTAGATTAGACGCGAAGAAAACATTGCCAATCAATCTCTGGATTGGTATCGTTAAGCAAGCCGGCGCATCTGATATCAAGAACCTCATAGGGCAGAACCATAGAAACAGAAGCCGTAACTTCTGTGACATCCTGGAATGAAGTGAAATCCTTCGCGCAGAACATAATTCGTTTAAGATAAACAGTTTCCGCCCAGATTGCTTCAAAATATGAAATGAGTAAAATGACGATAATGGTATAAAAGATTAAATTTTACTTCTTGACAGTCGCCTGTACAACAAAATGAAAAAAAAACATAAAACAAAAATTATTTGTTATTCTAACACACAAATAATAATAATAATTTTAATAATTTTAGTTTAATTTTTTGCTTTTTTGTTATACCGCAGACCAAGCAGCTTTCTTAAAAATTTAAAAAATATGTATTTTCCTGTGATAATATCATATTCGTTTCCAATAGCGACCTTTCAAAAATTCGTGCGTAAGGATAATAATGTTGTGCTTGATTTTTTACATTTAAAAATTAATTTTTTAAATAAAAAAATTTTACGTTAATTTTTGAAAATTGTAAAACTAAGTTCAATTTAATTTAAACTTAAGAGTAAATATTTTATTTTCTATTTTTATACCTTAAAAATATAGAAAAATGTTTTACTCAAATAGTTTATTTGTTAGATATTATTATATTACAGGTTGTCCCAGATATCAACGTCAAGCCGGAATAGGGCAATAGACCAAGTCGTAACAGTTATCAAAAAAATATAAAAAATAATCTAAGTCATGTATTTTTCAAATTATAGACATTTCATTTGTTTTTGAGTGTACATCCTGTGATGGTTTTTTAGCTCCGGTTGCTACAAATCTTTACTTTTTTTCAATTTTATTTTTCTTATGTATTCCCGAATAGTGCTTATGTAACCTGTTGCTTTAAAGTCTAAGCCAACTGTCCCAGCTAGAAAGAAAATGTCACATTTTGTCGAACCAAGAACAAAAAATTAATATTTCACCCAACACTGACTGTAATGAAAAAAAAATGTATTGCGCCAGTTTGGCAAGTAACTTCAAAAGTTGACGCATTTAATAAGGATTCTAAAATGGTATAACACTTGCTACAATATTTCTTAAATTACGGAAAAAAAATGTTTCCTTCAAGAAACCCAGTTTATAAAAATAAATATGATTCTATTGTACTTTAAGATTCTAGTTTGAGTGAGACGGAGAGTCATTACATGAAGTGTGAGTGAGGCAGATAGTGACGCTTTCTAGTAAGAGATCTTAACTGTTTGTTGAATTTAGGACAAATTTTCCTTAAGTGTAAAATTAAACACCAATTATTTGGATGTTAAGATTTATTATTTACAAAAGATGTTCAAACTGCCTTCGTTCAGCTGCAATAAAAGTTCGACATCTTCTTAAGCAGGATCGGGCTATCAGACGGGCAAATCTTCCTGTTGACAAATTCAACTGTTTCCGTAATTCTGAAGCTTATATTTTTGTAAAATTCGGTGAGCTATACTTTTAGGCACTCCTGTGCTTTCCTGGATTGCACGTATCAAAGTACTTGGGTCTACGTCCTCGTAAGGCAAGGAACTCTTCCTTCACCATGTACTTGGTTTGGAAGTCGGCCCTCTGTGGAGAGTAGACGATGCACATTTGTAAAAACTCAATAATTTGATGAGCTAGAGTCACTATCTTGATCACTCACATTTCATGCAATGACTCTCCGCCTCACTCAAACTACAATCTTAAGGTAACGGTCTTACGGCAAGCTTTGGGTACACTAGAATCATTTTTAGTAAGTGAAAAGAAATTTTTCGAAACTGGGTTTCTTGAAGAAACAATTTTTTTTCCGTAATCTAAGAATTATTGTAGCAAGTCTTATGCCATTTTAGAATTCTTATTAAACGCACCATCTTTTAATGTTACTTGATAAAATAGAGTAGTAAATTTTTTTTACAGTACAGTCGGTTAAAGTTTGGTAATGTAATTATTTTGAATGCAATGTTGGACAAAAATCTCAATTTTTATTTGAAACTGAGGCAGTTATGCTTTAACTTTTAACTGTAATTTACAGAAGGGTTATTCATGGTTACATCACAGAAAAAAACTAACGAAAAGTTAATATTTGCAGTCACAGGACTTGAAAGATCATCACAGGGAGTCAGTTTTTAAGATTTATTTTTGATTCCTTATAATTTGAAAAGTACATGACCAAGATTATTTTCCATGTTTTTCTGATAACTGTTACGACTTGGACTATTGCCCGATTCCAGCTTGACGTTGATTTCTGGGACACCCTGTATAAGTATTGAATAGAGGCAAGTTATTCTGAATAAAAAAACTGCTTTATATAAAAAATAATTTTTCAAATTTAAGTTATTTAACATTTCATATTATTACAGTTATGCAGTAAGCTTTTATTGGAATTTTTATTCATTTAATATGGATATAACCTTTTTTTCTTTTTCTATTTTGTGCACGATTTTTTTTATTAAAGTGACGTACATCCATGCACAATTTTTTCTGATTAAAACTAAAATCAAAAGTTGAGAATTCTCATGCGATGATCGCAGCAATTATAACCAAACCATCCTTCGAAACATTTGTTTGTATCCTGAACTAATTTTTTAGAAATTACTGACTTTATATTTTGAATATGTGAGTCCACTTCGAAAATGGATCGGAAAATTTTCGTTTGCAATTTACATATTTCATAAAATTTCTCTGTTAGTGTTATTAATAACTTATCTTCTTTGCAATTTTCATACTGTTTTTTTGTTTGTATTAATATGTCTGAAAGAACAACAGTACAAGACGTATTTGCTTTGAAAATTTCATTTGTGCATTTTATACAAGGAATCCCCAGTTTTGTCATTAATTTAAGAAAGCAATATCCGGAAAAGTATTTCACAGCAACATCACTCGTATCTATGTAAAGCAATTTCTGCATGCTGTAGTGTTTTGGGCGGCACTTACATATATCGAGGAAGATCTGTCTAAGCCCTCTTCATAGTTTTCACTTATGTTCTGCAAAATGTTTGTCGAATTAATTGGAGTTAAGCTATTTTCCTGATTTTGAAGGACTGCATCCCAATCCAAATTAAAATATTCAGCACTGTCATCCTCGCAATTTGAAAAAGTCGAAGCAAAAAGTAATTTAATTTTTATAATTTTTGCCATTAACTGATTGGATTCATAAAAGCTTGGATTAGTTTTATTATAATTTCTTGCTCTTATATGTGCAAACAAATTTTCCAATGGAACTTGGTTAAATTTGCGGCCGTAGATATAAAAAACATTTGTATGTAACTCAAAAATTGACAATGATACTTTTATTGTAGACCCAATTGATATTAACAAACCACTGAAACAAAAAACACTTCCTTTAGAGGTAAGGCGTTTCATGTTAGGTATGTAGTCTTTCATTTTTAAAAGATATCCAAAGTCTTGCGAATCCCTCATCAATGGGAGATTATCCTTTAAAATAATGAATAATCGATTCATTTTCATGAAACATTTGACGGTAGCTTCAGCTTTTCCTTCCAATTCTTTTGGAATTTAGGAAAACTTTTAATACCTGCTTCAACTGTGACTGATGACCTGCACAGCAAGTCGATTACTAAGTCAAAGTTAACCTAATGCTCCCGAGCTTTTGTGAAAACCGGTTTTATGAAATGTTGATAAAGTTTGGACACATGTTGTTGCTGTAAAAAGAAACATGTTGTTGCTGTAATCCTATGATATTTAAACAGCACGTGTTTCTGTTTACATTCGTTTTGCTATGAAGAGATTAACTGGGCGAACTCATGCTGGATTCTCTGATATTTTCGGGAAAAATGAGAATTTCATTTGAGAGGAATTTTAAATCTCCTTTCAGCATCTGGGCCAATCCGAAATTTATCTTTTTCTTAAAAATGCGGGCTAGTGTGACCTGATGTACATTATTATGAATAGGTTGAAAGGATTTTGAGGGATTTAATAACATTTTGTCGTTCGGGTAATCCTACGTTCTCTCGATTTTTGTTTTTAACTCGTTGCCTCAGTTGCACTACAAAAGTGCATAGCCAAGTTCTTTTCGCCCATTAATGCAAAAGACGAAAGTATATGAAATTACTTATTTCATTCTAGAAATCACCAAAAATTTTCCAATTTTGCTCTACAGCTTCTTCACTTGTCATTAGGTTAACTTTGACACACCCATGAGCAATCTGTACCCAAAAGTTTTGAATAAATGTGGAATGTCACAAAAGGCGTATATTGCTTTAGTATTGTATTGAAAAAAGGGCTTATCTTCAGATATTTGCAACTCCCGGAACAGCTTCCTATTTATGGGGGCCTGATCACACGTAATTGCTCGAACATTAAAACCAAGTTGGATACAAAACTTCAAGCATCTAATTAATTCGTCTTTTAAAATATTTCCAGTAAAAGAAGATGAGCAGGCGATATAGTGACGGACATGTTTAAAATTTCTGCAGATACTTCTTAAGATAAACACAGCCACATATTTTGCCAAATTTTTATGTCTCGTTCTATCTTCATATACTTTGTATCCATCAATCCTGTCTAGACTTGTATTATACATATACAAGATTTTCTTGGATAGACATTTCATCAAACATAATAATAAATTTATTTATTTTTTCCGGAAGGTTATCAACTTGTATTTTTACTTCATGCAAAATATTTTTATTGACAACTGGGGATCAACTTTTAATTTTTGTCCAATTATGCATAGAAGCTATGTGGGGCATATAGAGTCGAAGCCCATCACGAAGGAAAGGCAGAGGACCGAAAATAAATACATTGCGTATTCTCTTTTCAGCCTCTGAATATGTTCTTGGCAGTAATTATATCAGTTTGCAGAAATCTTTAGTATTTTCTTTTATATTTTCTAATCTTTCTATATTTTCGGTTAATATTTCTTTATAATCCTTCACTTTCTTGTTTTTATTTTTGGTCCTTTTCACCCTATTATCTAAAACGTTGACCCTTCTTCGCAATAATTTTTTTTAATTTTTGAAAGATTTATTTTCTGTTTTTAGTGTTCTTATTTGTTATTTCAGTACTTTAATTTCTTTGTAATGCTTTGGACATCTCACAATTCGGTCTTGTATTGAAATCCGCTGACGTTTCATATAATTCTTCTATGATGAAGTCCGATTCTATAAATTTCCTCTAATATGCTTTTGTAATTCTCGAATTATCAAAGTATGGAGATGGTGGTAGAGAAGTTTCAACAGACGGAAATTCTAAATTTAAAGATGGAACTGCTATTTTTTTTTAAATCGCTTTCCAAAATATTGAATACTACAAATAAAAGGCTTTTTCTGAGCTTGTATTTCACCAGCAGACATACTTGAAGCCATTCATTATATTTATCGGACCCTATTTTGTGAAATTTGAAAAACTTACAACTTGAAAAATTGTTCGCAGTACCTATGCTACACTTTATATACCACTCTATGGATCTTTCGGCCATTTTGTATTGTAATTTAATGTATTGTAATTAGCTATAAAAACAGATATAAAAACAACACCTAATAAAATTAAATTTCCAATTAACCACAAATTTTACACTTTTAATACTGGTCTAAACACCTACCAAATTCAAATACGAATGACCAGAAAAACAAGTCCAAAAATAAAACACCGTAAGACATTTTTCCGCAGAGCTGCCCCTCCAATACTGTACATATACCAACGAAAAAATATTCAGTAAATTCTTAACAATAGCTTATTTGGAAAACTGTGCTACAAAAAGCAAAGTGTTGTTATCTGTACTACAAAGCTTTAGATACTTGGCTGTTGACAAAAGTTTTACTTGGCTGATTAGAAGTGGGGTCAAGTCAGGCCATTCTTTATCTGTATTTAGTTATCTGTGCTTTTATGAATAAATGTAAAAAATGTGAAAGTGCAGATTGCATTTAACTAAACAAAATGGCAAATGATTCATTTTCGTAAATAAGTGCGAAGGGACGGAGTTTTCAGACTTTACTCTCATAAAATGTTCCCGCGCTTTTGTGAAAACTCGTTTTTGCTGAAAAATTGAGTGAATTATACAAAGTTTTTTATAGGAATATCAATGTTTGTCGGTTTAATTCCTATGATATTTGAACAGCAAGTGCTTCTATTTGCATTCGTTTTGCTCTGAAGGGATTAAGTGGGAGAGGCTCATGCGAGATTCTCTGATATTTTCGGGAAAATGAGAAATTCATTTAGGAGGAGTTTAATATCTCCTTCCAGCACTTTACCCAAGTGAATTTACCTTTTTCTAAAAAAAAATAGAGGTAGTGTGACCTGATGACATTATTATGAATAGTTTGAAAGGCTTTTGGAGGCATTCAAGAAGATTTTATCATTCGGGTAATCCTACGTTCTATCGATTTTTGTGTTTCACCAAAGAACATATAGCTTAACAAGAAGCTTCATCTGGCCTCTAAAAATGCACAAGTTGTATGGATATTTGGATGCGGTCGGGAGATAATACACGGGAAGATGCAAAGATTTGAGACTGAGAGAATATTGCTCTGTTCTCTCTGTTCTCCACCACCCCACAGCTATATACACGACGACGGCAAGAGTCATGTACAGTTTTATGTTTCACTATGCTGCCTAGCTGAACAGGCGAGCCGCTTTTTCTATTAATTTAGGTACTATACACGACGACGGCAAGAGTCATGTACAGTTTTATGTTTCACTATGCTGCCTAGCTGAACAGGCGAGCCGCTTTTTCTATTAATTTAGGTACTTGAGAATCAATGCAACTGACAGTGATTGTGACTGACTACTTGTCGCCCATAATTCCTATCCTCTGCGCTCATCTTACTATTTTCACACTAATTTTCTGCAATGCAATGTAAATGAAAATTCCCTCAAACAAAGTATCCTTGATGAAACCGGTTACTTAGAGAAGTGGTAAAGAAGCAAAGAGAACACGCAATGCAATGCCTGGGCATGATGCGGAATGCAGGCTCTGACCTCTCCCTCTGGCTCTGGTGCTGTGCTGGTGCTTTAACGATGACGACCCGCTAGCCGCCACTCACCACTGGTGACTGGGCCGTCATTCAAAGAAGAGTTTTCGTAAAATTTGTGAAAGCGGGTCTAATTTCACCACCACAGGTGAGTGGCGGATCGTTAACAAGCAGAGAGTTTTCATAGAATTTGTGAGAGCGGGTCGTAATGGAACGACCCGCGATATAAAACTTTTCAATATACGAGATGTGTATTCTTTCTGTTAGATTAGATGCTCTTTGCTTTAACTCAGTCGCACTATAATAGTGCATAGCCAAGTTCCTTTCCCCCATTCATGCAAAACTTCAAAGTACCTATATGACATTATTTGTTTCTTTCTAATAAACACGAATAATTTTCAATTTTGTTCGGCTGATTCCTATCTTCTTAATAGGTTATCTTTGATATTGTTCCTTGCTTGCAAGTGTATGAGTATTGTCTCACTCACCTGCCCGGTCAACTGGTTGTAATCTTGTGTCACAGATAAGAAATATTCAGGTGTTTCTTATATGTGCTTGTGTGTTACAATTGAAACGTCGATAAATAATTCAGATATCAGTCGGCTGCCTTAATAACCGGACGTATGCCTTGAAATTTAGTCCTATATATTTTTGATATATTCTCATGTAATGGCTTCCATTGCTTGCGAGACCAGTAGTTCCCTTCGCAGTGTGGTATGCTTGAAGTGGCTCCTTTATTGTAGGCTTTGCTTGGCTTGGTTACTTGGTGCCAACCCATATGCAATATATTCTAAAGTCTCTAACGAAATTCTGCACTAATTCCTTGCACTTCCCGTGATCCTGTGTTAGAGTAAAAACATATAATGACAGTTAAATTCTCACAATTGTTTTTTTATAGGGCATTTTCACTAAATCAAAATCAAGTAATTAAATAGTTTCTGGAGACCTAGAGATGGAAACTGAGTAATTTCGGAGACCGCAGCAGAGACTGAAGCTGGAGACCTGTTTGTTTTGAAATACACGACGGGACACCGCAGACCAAAAAAATCTCTAGAGATTTGCTCTTTTAGGCAGGCCGCAGAGACAAGTGGTACTTATAATATAGCATGGCAGTGGCACATCCACTGCAAATATTATCTAATAATTTAGCCGCACGTACATACATCAATGTTGTGAAATTAGTCTGATTTTTAAAATGACTTTGTCTGAGTCATATGATGATGTGATAATCGCTGCGACCGCCTTAAAAACCATCAAAAGAAACCTCAAGAAGATCTTCTGGATACATCCCAATAATTTAAAAAAAAACAGTCCTTTTAGCTCAGATAGGATTTTAGAGCTAGAAAAGTAGTAGAATGTGCTTTTGAAATGCTTGTTTCTAAATAACGAATGTTTGAAGTGCCAACATCATGCCATCCTGATCAAGTTGATATTATATAATAATAATTTCACCCGGGGCACAACTAACTGGGGAAAAGGATTTGAATAAAATAAAATAGATCGCACAATCGTTAATGTTGTAAGTCAAACGTTGGCAATCATTGGTTTCTCCGCAATTATACTTTTTACTAAAAAATGTGACTATACATACGTTTACTTCTTTCAATAAGCATTTCCTCCCACGATTTTCTTATTGAATTATAATTGTGATATTCACTCCGCCTATAGTCATATAACACAAGAAAGCTTTCTACGATTTGAAAAAAATTGATGTTATTTCGTGGATAGTTTTTCATTTTACACTTCAAATAAACAGACTAGAAACTTAAGATATGACTGAAGGCTGAACCACAATAGAAGTGAATAACTTTACGAAATTAAACGAAACTGAGGTTTACTTACAAAAAATTGATACTTTTAGCCTAAATATATATCACATTCCGTAAGAGTTATTATCTTGATATTCAATGTTTTCAATTTTGAAAAGGGGTAAAAGTGAAAAAATTAACAAATGGAAGTTGATGTAATTGAAGATTTGTGCCTTCTATTAATTCGCAGTGCCCGAATGACATTTTATGTGTTAAATTTTAAAAAGTGGTAAAAATGAAAAAATTAACAAGTGGAAGTTGATTTAATTGAAGATTTGTGCTTTCTATTAATTCACAGTACCATTTTTATTCCATTTTAAGTTTTACATTGCACTTTTAATCATTTAATAATAATTTAACTGTTTGACACTTCGCGTTCTTACCGCACTATACTTACTGAAAATTGGATATTTAAACTTAACGAAAGTTCCCCTCACACGAGTTAAAGTTAATTTGTGTACGCCTGTTAAATTGAAGGGCGCGTTCGCTTTACGTAAGCAAATGTACTTACGTATATTTCTATTGTGGTTCCGCCTTGACATGCGCAACAAAAGCTACACCAAGTGCACTCCACAGTACATGTCACATGACAATCATGTGGCTAACCTCGCATGCCAGATTTGTGCGCGGGACACCATTGAAAAACACGCAACTAACTTTTGCTAGATACGCCATTGTCATGTAATGTGGCAAATGCCACTTGTGTGTGCATTAGAAATTTTTTGCATCTCCAAAATGTACACATTGGTCTTTGCATCTCCAAAGGCCAAAAAAGTGATCTCAGCAGGCCAAGAGACGTTGGCACTTAAAGGCGCAATGAAATGCAGTGTTTAGAACCAAATAGATAAAAGAAAAGCAAAAGAAAATTCCACGAAATTTTATAGGAAAAATCAACAAAATAGTCGTCTGCTCTTCCAATCGACTGTTTTGTGAACAGTTTCTATGCGATTTCACTGAATTTACTTTCATATTTCCTTCTGATATATCGGGATTAGTGTTGCCTCTTTTGAACAGTTTCCAAGCAGCATATTTGTAAAAAACTTTCAGTAGATTAATTAATTCATTAATATATGTTTTGTTCAAATTCCCGAAATCATCATTAATTGTTGAGCCTAGTACCGTGATCCGCGCTAAACCAAGCATTCGTGAGTCTCCACTATCGGTCCGTTCTTTTAGCAGCTAAGAATGACTGCGGCGACTCAGAGATGGAAGATACAAAAAAAAAAGAAGAAAAAAAGAAGCAGTTTTATTATTTTACTCTTTTTTTCCAATATGTTGATTTTTGCTTTTAGTTAAAAGTTTTCAGTTATCCATCATTCAGAAGCTTGAATTACCTATATAGAACTTCTTATTTTTATTTTAACTATCTATACTCAACCCCATCCTTATGAAATTAGTCAAATTTCTAACTAATCTAATTCTAAATTTCATGTACTTATATCTGATCTGCTATTTAACTTTGACTATCATATTCTCTTCTAATTCTAAGGACTCTCTATATTTTGCTTGTAAATCTATCTGATATACTGTGCGCCTGATTATACTATATTTTATTACGCTAGCCTCCTAGTTTTATTCTATTATTTTATTCTATTCCTTTGTATTTCATTTTTACTTTCTATTTTATTTGTTACTATTCTGTATGTGTTACGCTAATTCTAATATATAATAATAATTCTAATAATTCTTTTATTAGTTGTTTTGCTACAGTGTAAATCTAATGAAATAACAAATAAAAAAAAATTTAGTTTTTGCTATATACCGGAGAATCCAAAAAAAATGAAAAAGGAACAAATATAAGTTTGCCCCGGTAAAAAATCTTAAAGAGTAATCTCTATTTTTATTGTTAAAAAAAAAATGGATTGGACACCCACGCATAATATTTAGGTATTGATGGTTATTTTTATTTTTGCATGTCTGTCCGTTGGTCCGTCCGTTGTTTATCCGTTTGTTGTCATGCAAAAAATACAATATTTTAAGTGTACTGAGAAAACGTCTATTGTCAATTGGTTCTTGTACTGATAAATTACTTGCGAAATTAATTATAAGCAATTTTACTGTCGCTTCGTCGTTCTAGAAACTTTTGCGTAAAACCATTAATTCAAACCAATACATTTGTTGAATCGACAAATCTGAACTTTTGCTATGACAAATCTTTTTTCAATTTTAATTTCTTTTGGATACGCTAAAACTCAATTCATAATTACGGCTTATACATTCGCTGAATCAACATATCAGAAATTTTCACTTATATAATTCACACTTAGAACTCATACTGATTATAGGGTTTGCTTAATATTTTCTTAAGCCTCTACAGAAGACAGAAACTCTCAGTCGTACTGATGAGTATATAGAATTTCTGTTCATACGGAAGGTTTTTTTTTCTTTTTAAAAATATTGTCAGCCAACTGCGGGCAGATAAAATCATATAAAAATAATAATTAAACTCATAGCATTTTATTATTAGATCAACTGATAAATTGTTGAACTTTCCAATTTCATTGCATATTTTAACAAATTCGATTAGTTGATTACTACTGTTTTCAAACTAATGTTTCAGTTATTTTAAATAATGCGATATGCAATACCAACCACGCAATTAGCTAATTTAGGGAATTGAATTTGTTGAAAGAGCAATATTATTTAGTCGATTGTTCTAATAGTTGCTTCTAAAGACTAGAACGATTGTCTTAGCTGACATTTTTATTTTTTCGAAATTTATTGTGTAAAAATCAGCTAATTCAACAAAAAGATTAGTTGAAAAAACAAGAGATTCTCGGACACGCAATTCCGAAGGATTATATCAAAGCTAACTAAACAAATAGTTGATATAGCAACTAACTAATGTCAATAAGCTTTCTTAACGAATATGATTCGTAAGCTGAAAATCAACTGATATTATTTGTTGATAGAAGAAATTCATTGGCGTAAAGCCACTAATCTTTTTTTTTTAGTGTATTTATACTCACAGAAAAGCTGCTACCGGCCCAAAATGTACGATTGATTGCAATTTTTGTGGTGATGGATATTTGTAGGGTAGTTTATTCATTTTTCTTGAAATTGATTAAGATTTTGGGCAGAATTTTTTTCGAGCATTGTGAGGAGTTCTGTGTGATGAGTCCGGCCAATCTAGCCAATTTAGTATTTTTCAACAGCAGCCGATAATTGGCTGCTTTGTATAGGCAAGTGCATTTGAGACTTATCACAATTTTGATTAAGTAAATGGAAATAAATTTTATAACATTAAAACAGGGACTTCGCCTAGTGGAACAGAACGTTTAACTATACATAAACAGAAGGGTATCTGAATTTTTATACTGAATTATGTCTCTTGATCTAGGGCGTAGTGGTTATTTGTGCTGCATTATAAATACTATTCGGAACGACGAAGGCTACTCTGCGGTCTATGCAATCTAACCTGCCTAGAGTTTTCGAGTAACTTTGGCGTGTTGGCTAGTAGGGGATGACTGTCTAGTCTTCAAGTTTTTGTTCCAGAAATTAAAATAATTTGATTATTAAGCCAAGCTCAGACGATACCCTGTGATGCAAAAGCACAGCAAGGTAGGAAGGAGATAGGGAAAGGTTCAGTAGACATGAGAAGAGTAGCGGAGGTGCTAATGTAAATCACTCTTAAACTTTCGCAGATTGTATGCCGGAGAAAAGGTAGCAGATGGTAATTTTCCACATTCGCACAGTTCGAAATAAAAGAGTATCACGGATTTTACTGTATTGTGCAGGAGTCAATCTAGAAGTTATCAGACTAGATATTTCATCGGAATATTGACCATGTATTTAGCGATATGACAAGTTATTGCCAAATGGCCAATAAGCTTGAAGGCTCTCTTTTGGACAATATCCAATGAATCTAAAGCGGTACGACTAGCCCCGGACCAGATGTGAAAATTGTATACCATTCTAGGTCTGATATAGGACCTGTAGAGAAACGATAGACTTAACGGGCTGAAATAAATATTTCTTCTCTTCAAAACAAACAAATTATCATTCATATCTATCTTCATGCAGAAAATTATTTACAAAACTTACTCCATAACTTTAATTTGCTCGGAAATTTATTCTTGCTAACATTTTTACGATTTTTGTGGCTTTTGTAAGTCAAGCCATAAAATTATAACGCGACTGTAAACATGTTAAAAGAAATGATTAATTCCAATTTATACCTCACGAAAAATATCACACATGAAACCATTTCATTATTCTTAAGGGATTAAGCAAATTCTCAATTCAATGTTTCCATCCGAAAATATTACATCCTGTTTTCGTTTTTAGAAAATATGGAGTCTTGTAAGAAAACAAAAAAAAATAGATGAGTGAAATATAATGGCATAAATTGCTTTGCAAGTGCACGAAAATCGCATAAAATTTCACTAGCCATAGAGCATTGATGGGGCTCTATGTTTAGATCAAGAGCCTCGACTTAAATTCAAACATGCGTAAATTGTACCATTTGCATTTATTGGAAATATAAAGACTCCATTATATTGTATCCATAATATTTCCGATGCAAATGTGCATATATTGCTTGAAAAAGCAAGAGAGGGTGCAAGAAAGTAACTCACTCTGAACCGATCCGATTAAAAGCAGTTTCAGCATTTTGGAAGACAGCCAAAATCGGGTAGTCAAATTGCCGGCGAATGTTGGAAGTGAATTTACTATTTTCAATATTTTACATTATGTTTTTATTGCGCCTTTGATTCATGTTCTTGGAGATAACGAACACAATCAGTAGCAAACAATTTTTTTAAAAGCTATTTTTGAATACTGCAACCTAGATGACGATGACTGCAATTGCTTGCTACATTGATTTATAAGATCTGATAGGACAATTGAAGCTCCATAGCTATCTGACATATTTAAACTACAAAGCGGATGCTTTTACTTTCATTTTCTTTATAAAGGTCCCAAATCAAGTAATAAAATCAAAACTTATTCAATACGTATTTGAAAAAACTAATAAAATAAACCCCAAAAAATAAAAAAAATAAAAAAATTGAAACACAAAATTAATTACCAGAGTAACACTCAAACTTCTGCCTTTTGCAAGGTCTAATTAATCTACCATCTCTCATCACTCTCAAAAGGCAGTCAAGTTCATCCCCGTTTTTATTAGAAAAATACATTAAATGAAAAAAGAAAATAGCATGGACTAACAATAAGACAATGCTTGAAGCAAATAATTTCATCTTAACTGCGTCACCGGCACATCTAAGATGTCAGAGCTTATTAAATGATAGCTTATCACGGCACCATTATGACTCCATAGATTGAACTTAAAATCAACATCGAGTATTAGCTCACTAAAGAAACAAGCAATACGTCCAGGAATAGCTAGCATTACAAAACTGTGTGAGATCATGGGAAACGTTAAGTCTCTCGGAATATTCGCTTCGTCACCAGGAGGCTAATTATAAACTCGATTATATGTCGACACCTACTCTTTGTGAGATTACACTAATTCGGTGCCGCACTTTAAAAATATCGCGGAAAACAATGAGTGATATGACGTCGGTCACGATCTCTGCCAAAAAATTAAGCTGTCTTCAGGTAACAACTTGCTAGAACCTGATGGGAGCATTTTATAAGAATCGGCTTTCCGGCCAAGAAGAGATAAAGACCTTGTCGCACTTAAATCGAAATTAAACACTTGCTCTTATAATTGAAAGATCATTGAACTTGCATGATGCGAAATTTAATTTGATTTTCTACGAGACGATCAAAGAAAGGCGGAAGATAAATATCATGTGTGGTTCATGTAAATTTTCTTTAATAGTTCAAGAATATTGTTATAATAAGTAGATTTGCACTGAATTGAACACACATGCAGCATGATGGATACCAGATGATATTGGATGGACCACTGTCAGGATGACGTGTAGAAAGTAATTTCTCTTACTTCCAGGCAAACAATATGAATTGTTTTCATTTCTTAAAATGATAGTGATTACGATACAAAGAGTGGTGTTCGGCAATCCTTTAAGAGACGATATTTTTATAAATGATGAACATTATAATGGACATGGGAGCCCATTATTGTTATTATCAACTCTACGTAGGAGCAGTGAATTTATACTTCAGTGGAATCTTGTGCCCGATTGTTTGCCTGTCGGCAAAATAAATCATAACTTTCTTTGGCAAGCTGAAGTTTTGCTAATTTTGATTTGTTATGACATTTGGTAATTAATTAAAAACGAATCAACATATCAATCTGAAATATCGGTTACAGTAATTATGTGTTAACTTCTGCACTAAAAGTTAGAAAATACAAAAAATCGGTCTAATTCTTATTTGGAAATTTATTTATTTATTTCAGCAGAGCAAACAGGATAAAATTATTCCACCTGACTTTGACAAAAATAAAATATATTACAAAACTTTTAAAATAAATTACACTAAAAATTAAAAAATTATTTTTTTCTTTCTCAGTGATATACACAAGACAAGTTTCATTGCAAAATAAGAAAAGCATTTCTTATTTTGCAATGAAGCTTCTCTTCTGTATAGTATATCACTGAGAAAGAAAAAGATATTTATTTAGTGCAATTTATTTACGAAAGTTATTTATTTTAAAAGCTTTTTAACAAGTTTTATTTTCTACTTTTTAGTCATTATATTTTTGCTAAAAACTCATATACCGGTATATAATCTATTTGACATATGCATATTAATTAACATCAACGTTCTCTTGCAAACGTTGTGGGGTAATATTTTTCTCTGTGGTAAGTAGTTTAGAAGATTATCGCACTTTAATGTAAATACTTCCATATCAAAAAAAGTTTACATGAAAAATCTGGAAAAATTGATTTTACATCAAACCCATATAACGGGTCAACATAGAAAATTGAAATGTTCCCATGAAACATGTAAAACATTATGCTAAAGCATTTAAGAGAAAAATCAGCCCCCGCGCCAACATATACCCTCCTCTATACACAAACTCTAAAATTACACATTTACCGATATTCGGGTGAGAAAATTCTGTTATAAAGTTTTGTATAAAAGAAAAGCATTCAGAATAGCACCCAGCCAGAGCTTAAATTTGACATCATATACGACCCAAATTGGACAACTTCAAGGGATGTAGTTACCACCCCCAAAACCCCCAAAAACGTAAGTTTTTACCCCATCGGAAGGCTGCCCATTCACTCATTCTAAAACAAAAAACTCCATGTAAATCTATCTACATGTACTACCTTAAACTGTTTCGTCACGAACGATAAAAGTTATTTAAAAAAGAAGAAAAAAACAAAAATCAGTAGATGTAAATAAAATTATAAAATAAAATTAGAATAACAAATTATAATAAATTAAGAAACAGCAAAGATGGAGAATAGAAGATTTTTAAGAGCTTTTATTTTTAGCGATTCTGAATCAAATCATAAATACAAGAGGAAAAACAACCACCTCGTCCGGGGCTTGAAACCGGGACCTTCCGCTTGCCGGGCGACTGCTCTTACCGCTGAGGTAATGAGACAGATGATTTTCCTTCTCATATTTCTTAATTTGTAACTAGTCTACTAAGCGACATGTGCTTTCAGCTGGCATTAACCAGTATCGATGAAACCGCACAAATAAATTAAATTAAATTTTAATAAATTAGAGCAACAAAATATTAATGAATACAATATAAAAATTACAATCAGAACAAAATTAAGAGAGCAAAAAGTACTTACAACACAAATGTAAAACGAAAAAAAAAAATACAAAAATACAATATATACAAAAATATAAGGTATTAATTAAAATCGTAAAGCAGGCTTTTCAACATTGTCGGGGTTAATTCATTAAAGGCTCATAACATAGACCAAATAGACTCATTGCAATCGTAGTTGGTACGATGATGAAGTACATGTTTAAGGGTCATTCCTCATAGTTTGTAGGCGAATATTAAAGTTTAGTTTAGATAAGAGCATAGCAGCATCTACGGTACCTGCAATTATTTGAAACATGAAGACTACTTTACTACTTATTCTATTGAGCATAGGTAGTTTAAGAATATTTAATCTCAAAATATTTAAGCGCAAAACGAAAAAGTCTCCTCTGCAAAGATTTCAAGCGCCTTAGATGTATATCATAAAAAGGATACCAAACGGGGATAGCAAGAGGTCGCACAATAACTAGATACAAGGTATTTAAAGTGAAAGAATAGTGGAAACTAGCAGTTCATCTTCTTACAACGCCTAATAGGGCATTAGCTTTATTGATTATCTTGTCAAAATATATATATATATATATATATATATATATATATAAGCTAAGTTTATCTAAAAATACACCAAGATCTGTGACTTCATTGGTTTTTTAAGAGCAACACGATTGATATGGTATGTGGTCTGAAATGAAGAATACTTATGGGTAAAGCTGATTCCCTTACGCTCGTCAATATTTGAATACAAAAATTATTTACTACACCAAATGAAAAACCTTTCAAAGTCTGATTGCAAGCGCAACAATCGATAGAATTATCGCTCGTCTTAAAAATTTTGTCTTCGTCAGCATATATCAGAACATCAGATAATAACTTTTGGCAAAGGTATTTCCAGCTAGGAAGTCAATATAGCAGGAGGTGATAGTACTCACCTAGGCAAAAAAAAATTGTAAGGCAGTCGGGGAGCGGGCAGGGCGTATGCTCACATTTAAGTGCTCATCTTATGCTGAACTTCACGGCCTATCTAATGACTGCTCAACCAGCTCCATACCCCTTTTCATTCAAGAGTTATAGTTATCTAAACTAAAAATTCCGTATTTTCTTACCTTTGTTTTACCTTCATCTCTATTTTTTTTTGCAAAACTACAACTTTTTTTTATTAAAGCTGTAAACTGTAGCCTCTCCTCTTTAATTTGACCTATTTGACCTATTACTATGTGCTAACTGTAGCCATTAAACAGTTATTAGCTCATAACCTATTCAGGTCACACCGAAAATCGACTGCTTTCAATCTCTAAGAGAAGAAATTATCGTTGAGAATAAGTTTGAGAATAGGTTAAGAGCTAATAACTCTTAATTTTCTTTACATAATTGTTTCTAGCTATTGCAGGCTTGCTAATTCTTCGCTTCATGCAAGCACAGTGGAGGGACATCAAAACAAACCAGGATAAATGGCACCCGTTTGATGCAAAAACGTATTCAGTTTTTTTTTACCAAAAAGGCAACGCATAAAGAATGAATTTACGGATTTTCGACCTCCAAAAAGAAGACTATCAGTAAGGAGCTTGCGCTATTAAACCAACTAAACCATTATTTACCCTATATTTATTTCATATTATAGTGATTTCCAATATTATATCAAAAAATTTGTTTAAATAATTTTTTTTTTAATAAGAATGTATTATGTATCTACATATCTTTATGGATACATATTCGTATGCTTATATAATTTTCTTTGTGAGTTTATTACTAGAGTGATATATTTTAAATTTCAGATCCTTATTGCGGTTCTAATTTCGTGTCGCAGTAATCAGCTTATTTAGCAGAAAGCTTTTTGTATGGGATTACTGCTGATAACGGTGATACGTAATTAATATTCTCTCATCGTTTCCCCCATTGCCTTTTCCTCTTCGAAATTCTCTTTGGTCTCCTCTCCCTAATCCTCCTATACCACTTCTCTACCTCCCACCTCACTGTTCTGGCCACTTCTCGTCTTCCCTTAGCAATCTCCACCCCTTCTTTGTTTGCCCACCTCCACACCCCCTCCCAAAACAAGCAGTTTCCACCTAACCTTCCCATTTCCAGCACTTCATTCCATTTCAACTTCAGCCATCCATTTTCACCGCATCGGCCTCCCATCTCTATTGAAATCCTAATTACCCCTTGAGGGCTTCCCTTTTTTTCCGTTCACCCTACTACCAACACGCAAGTTACCTATCGCGAAGCTTTATAATAAGGACTAATTATTCTATATACATACTCTGTCCAAATAATTTCATCACTATAAATAGATGTCGCAATTATTGTGACATTGCTTTTTTTTATTAAATTGGATTTTTCTTTTATTTTTTGTCTTGATTATGTTAAACTTAAAAAATAACTTAGCTGAAAAAAAGGCTGAAATACAACAGCTGATTGCTTCCACTCTTCTGTATAAAAATAGGATTGTCCTAATAACTATACTTCTTTTTCTATTTATTTGACTGCATAAAACCAAAGAACATATAACTTAAAACTTATCTTATCTGTTAAATGTTCTTTGATAAAACATATTGTGTCTATGTTCTTTGATAAAACATATTGTGTCTCTGTGATATATTCTGTTCTTATGCCTGATAAATCTAGGTGATTTTCTGTGTTTTAACTCCTTCCAAGAATGTCTCTAATTTATTACTTATTCGGTTTGTTTTCGTTTTGTGTTTTGTACAACAAGCCGGAATTGTACAGAATTTTCATATTATGGACACTTGAATTTATTGATTTATATCGTTGACTGACATCAGTGCAATGGCTTCCAGCATTGACAGAAATCCTAAAGACTAAGGAAAATTTATTGCTTGCATAACAAGGCTCTATTTTCTTTCGCTAAAGAGCAACAGCAAATCTAGTTTTATCTGATAGTCTTCAAGATTTACGTTGGAGGGTTAACTTTTGAATGCACTAATGAGACTTAGTTTCCAGGTGAAAACCCAAAAACCCTCACCTGGATATACTGGGTGGGTTTTGAAACCCCAACCTTAAATTGTTGGTGACGAAAAAAATTGAGAAAAACCTGAAAAGGTGTGTAGCATACATGCCAATGTCACAAAATTTCACTCCCAATATTCAAACTTCTGACTTTGTATTCACAACGATCTACCATGCCTGTGGGAATCATGGACACTTGCAAGAAACATGTTATAAAAGGAGCTCCTTTCAAAATTTCAACCACTCAGGGAGCTAACGAGACAGATGATTTTCACTCTTGCATTTCTTAATTTGTAAATAGCCTACTAAGCCACGTTTTGCTTTCAGCATTAACCAGTAACGATGAAAGCACACAAATAAATTGTAAATTCAATTTTTATTTATATTTCCCGCGGACGGGAATCGAACCTACACTTGTTAGAATCAGTGAAAGATGAAAAATAGAAGAATTTTTAAGAACTTTTATTTTTAACTATTCTCAATCAAATCTTTTAAATGATAAATTTTGTGCATTTGACATTTGCGAATGGTGGCGAGTGTCTTCAAACTTTTGTTCAGCTTTCAGTATATACCATTTTTAAACCATAGTAGCCCCCCCCCCACCCTCCTCACCAAAGTCTTGGATCAGCCACTGAGTCGGTGCCGTCTACTAGTCGAAGTCATTTAAACGCACATAATACCTTACACAAACTGCTTAATATTGGCTCAATTTTTAATAAAATGGAGTGGAATGTACAGTCTGTCAGACAAATGAGGTCCATTAAAGACCCTTTTACCACATTTTAGTTCTATTTCAAATGGAGCAACTTTTTTCATGTCGATACTTTAAAGGAAGGAGACCGTGGGTACCTACTCCTTCCCAAATACAGATTTCTGCCGACGTCCACAGTCACTAAACAAAATCTGCAATCGTAAGTTATCCGCAAAAACCAAAATATCAGTGGCTAATACTAGACAAGGCTTAATATTCTACCTGCCCTTTACACCCTCAAACAATCTGTTTGGTCCACCTATGAAGAATTCTATTCGCAGTTTTCAAAATATTCTTACTGTAGCAGGGGCGTAGGAACCGTATTGGCAGGGTGGGCAGCTGCCCACCCAGGAATTTCCCTGGGTAGGCCATCCCGCTTTGTTAAAGGGATTAAAATTTTATTGTTTAAATACAAATTGGTGTAAGACCATTTTATGAGCAAAACGATCGCTTTTCACGAAAAAGCCGACCTTTCTAGTCTAACCGGATTAGGTGACTCATCGATAATCCTCTAGACAGAACTTTCGATGGTGCGTAACCAATGCACTTTTTGACTTCTGATTGGCAATGTCCTTTTATGGTCTTTTGTTTTTAATAGCCAATAGGACAACCAAAATTGATGATCCTATTGTCACTATTGTAAGTATCCCCTGTTTAATGAATCACCCAACTAACTTAAAAGCATGCATCGTGCGAGTTTACTTCAGTTTATTATTTTTAAGTGCACTGTTAGTTACAACCAAGCTACAACTTAAATATTCAATTTGTGCCTTGTGTTTTATATGTGAATATTGAACGAGAGTCAATGTAAGTAAAACAATTTTTTAGAATTATTGTTAGTCGCGTACCTTCTTTCAAATTTTCTTATATTTTTTTGATTTGTTTGCGTGTTTTGCTTTCCGTCTGAATTTGTTTCCTTGTTTGATCGCGTGTTTTTTCCTTTCTTTCTGTTTTTTCATTCAATCGCATGTTTTTTTTCCTTTCTTTTCATTTCTTCATGCGCTCGCGTGTTTTTTCGTTCCGTTCGTTTGTTTTCACTCGATCAATCGCGCGTTTTTACTTTTTTTCTTTTCTTTGTCTTATTTGCTCGCGTGTTTTTCTGTTCCGTTCTCCCGTTTGACAAGACTTTTTTTGACAGATAACATGGATCGGCAACGATGCATCAAAGAGTTTTTCTTGTCGGATGCACAACAACCCAAAAGAAAACGGGTTGAGCCATTAGAATCCAATCCTATTGAATCCGCATTGAATGAGTTGCAACCTTTGTAAAAAAGGCGGATCGACGAGCTATCAGAAACCGAACTTATGGAAGATGAATTAAGGGCGGAAATACCGATCATACATTCAAATACGCGAATTTCAAAATTAACACCGTCTGAACTAAACGAGTTGCGCGAAGTTCCAAATCAATATCAGCCATCAAAATCATTTTCTTTTCCGAAACAAAAGGACGAGAGGAATCGCAATAGAAGTGCTCAGCATAGATGGTTTTCCGAATTCAAGTGGCTTCATTATGACGTTAAAAAAGATGCTGTTTTGTGCCACACGTGTTTAAAAGCTTGCAGTATAGCCGGTGATAAATCTGATTGGCTTAAAGAGGCTGAGGTAGCTTTTATACTCAAAGGCTTTTCTAACTGGAAAGACGGTATACAATGCGTTTCGCTAAAAACGAAAAAAGATCTTTTCATTAAAAATGTCACCATTTGATCGTTCAACGAGAAAGTGCTACGCCAATAAATGCTCAGTTGCAGAATTCGGTTCTTAACCACCAAGCGGTAGCTCGTGATTGTTTGCTTAGAATTATCAGCTCATTAAGATATCTATGCCTGTCCGGAAATGCTATTCGCGGAGCAGATAACGACGGAGGAAATCTCATAGAGTTGCTAAAAGAGCGCGTGATAGATTTTCCTGAACTTAGGAACTGGTTAGCAAAACGTGACAGTTATACAAGCCAGCAAATCCAGAACGAACTAATTGAGATAATGGCTCACGAAGTGCAAAAGGTGCTTGTGTAAAAAGTCAAATCATCACCATGGTATTTGGTGATAGTGGATGGAACAACAGATGTCTCCAGCGACGAACAAATATCCATGTGTGCTAAATTCACTGCACCGGACTCTTTGCATCCAGAAGGATTGTTTTTGGGTATGTATATTTCTTTTTGTTAATGTTTACTGTTATGCAATTTAGTTTTTGAAATAACATTTTTTTTTCATTTTCCAGGTATGTATACCACAGACGACGGTTGTGCCAAAACGATCACGGCTGCTATCAAAGACATTCTCATGCGCCTGGGACTACCTCTAGATGACTTGACAATGGCGTGCAGTAGTTGTTGAAGGACGAGCAACCAAAACCAATCTACGTCCATTGCGCCAACCATTCACTGGATCTTGTCCTCCAAGAAACAGCTAAACTACAAAGCGGGGAATGCGATGTTATGTGCTCAGTTAAAGATGTTTCGAATACCATCTTAGAATCAGCAAAAAGAAAGAAAATGTACGATAAAGTCAATCTACAAGCATGTGAAGACGATTTAACGTCATCAGATGATGATTTGCCGGTTGATAAACCGACTCGATTACTAGCTTTATGTCCTACGCGATGGTGCACATGTGTGCAATCTTTGAAAAGATTCAAAGAGAATTATATACGAGTGCAGGAAACATTAGTTCAGCTCGAAAACTGCGAAACTGTGAAGCCAGAAAAAAAGCTCAAATCCCCGGCTGGTTGCTGAAATTTGAGCAGTCTGAAACCCTTTTTTTCCTCAACGTCAGCATTCAAATTTTTGCTCCTTGCGAACAACTTGCACGAGCGCTACAAGCTCCTGGTCTAAGAGCTACAGGTGCGAAACAAGCTGCTGATTTACTTTCTTCGCGATTGCAATTGTTGCGCACAGACACCGAGTTCGACCATTTATTTGAAAAAACACTTGAAGAATCGAACGAGTTTGACTTAAACCCTTTCAAAGAACCCCGCGTGAGACAACCGAACAAACGTTACGAGCATACTTCAAAATCTGCTCCACCGGTGCGACTTTCAGCCAAAGATTCGTTAAGAAAAACCTATTTCGAAATTTTAGATTTGCAAATATCAGAATTGAGTGAAAGGTTCGACCAAAGTGGTTTATCTATTCTAGTGTCACTCGAAACTGTACTGTTAAACGCGACTAAAGGTTTAGTTGGCGAAGAAGCAAAGCTCGCGGAAGAACTTGGTGTCTTTGCTGAACTTTTTCTGCTCCAAAGTGTGCCTGACATTGCGAGCTCCAATTGTTCCGAATTGAGTGGGGGGGGGGGAATAGTCTGTGAAGCTCAATGCTGAACAAGGTGAAAGCTGTATAAGAGGAAAGCATGCATACTTGATAGATGGAATTTGTAGGTTTGTTGAATTGGTGGTATGATTTTATGGGCGTTTTTGTTGTATTGATATTGTTGGTATATCGCTTTGGCATCTCCCAGGAGAGTACGTACAGTAGTGTGGTATAGTTAGCTGAGTTCTATGGGCACGAATTCGTACTTCTCACGGCGAGGTAATACCTTAGTGAAATTGAAATTGAGATTTTTGGCTGTGTGGGTACTGTAGTAGATGCTAGGCAGATGGCCCACGATGCAATCGAAGTCATGTACTCATGTAAGTCAGAATAATAAAATCTCGGACATAGTTGTGCGAAGAGAAGAAGATGAATAATAAGTTGATGAATAACGGAAATCAAGTATGTATGTTAGTCGTTTTATATGGTTAGTATGCATGGTCAGCTATATGATCCAAATGGTGAATCACTAAGCCTATCCAGACTGAATTGGGCATATCTTAACCAGCGTCCAAAAGATTGTATTACCTGTATAGGCCAAGTACAATTCTTTTGGACACTGCTAATAAGATCTAGGCCCGAACGGAGTTACCAGTACCGTTTAAAAAAGATATCTAGCATGAAAGATTGAAACTGGGAGTATTCATGCTCCGTTGATCATGCTTTACGAAAGCCATACCAAATGGGTGACCCGACATTGGCTAACTTGGTACTACGGGGTTAGAGGAGCCCTGGATAACAAGGTTTTATCCACCTCAACTTGGGATGTGGCCCCTTTATGGGAGCATCGTAGTGGCTGTGGTATAGGGTGCCGTGACCCAAAGATCGGCAGAGATAGGATAGGTCTCGCTTCTACCAGTAAGTTGATGTCATGTCATGCAATCTTGGCATACTGGTACTCGTTGTCTCGACACGAGGAGTCTGATTGGATCTTTACAATCCGTGCATGAAGAATGCCGTGAGATTAAGCCATTCTTGGCAGGTGCTCACGTAAAACCATTACAGCTTTCTGTTCCGAATTGAGCGACTAACTCGCGAAGCTACCGACGACAACTAGGGATGTGTTGGATGAAGTAATTTTACTGATAATTTTGATCTTAACCGTACCTGCGTCCGCCGCGACTTCTGAACGATCTTTTAGCGCTTTAAGAAGGTTGAAAACTTATTTAAGGAATTCGATGTCCCAAAAGCGCCTCACACACCTTTTGCTATTACATGTACATAAAGAACTCACAGCTTCTTTAGATTTGAATGTTGTAATGAAAGAATTTGTGGCACGGTCAGAAAAACGTAAATCTGTGTTGGGCAAAGTTCTGTAGTAATCTAGGTTTAAGGTTAAAAAAAGTAGAATTATAATCAAGACTTTTGTATTGTAATTTTAGCAAGAAAATGTAAAGCGAAAAAGTTTGAAAGAACTGAAAATGTAAATGGATAAATTGTATAAATAAAATTGAATTATAAAAACTCAAAATTTTGAAAAACTTATTTAGAACCAACAAAAACTGTTGAGTATAATACTAATAAACAATCACAAACATGTTTCATACAAAACTATTATCATCGAAAAGTTAGGGGGGGGGGGGGGGGTAAAGATTTCAAACCTGCCCACCCAGCAAAAATTTCGTTCCTACGCCCCTGTACTGTAGCAACTATTCCCTAAAACCTTGGAAATAATCATTTCAAATTTTATCACTCACGTGCCCACAAATAAAAAATAATAATCCACAAAGAATCATCTTCGTTCATAAAATTGAACACACTTATCTGATCACTACTTTCTTTCGAACTCCTCTGGTATCAGCATGTCCAAGACGTTCTATCCAAAGGATTTATTTCACTGAAAAGTACAAACAAAAACAAAATAACAAATAAAATTGCGTCGGAAATTACGAAAATTTGCACAAATGCTCCCATTTTCGGTTTCCACTTGCTCTCAACCTGTATCATTTGACATTTGTTGCATACATTTGTCAATAAATTTTTAAGGAAGAAATTTAAAATTAAATTTAAATATCATATTAATGTTGCTGACATTTATGTGCAATACATCCTTTTAATTTCAAAAGTCTCGTTTATGTAATTAATTACTTTACATGCCAATTTGGTATTTAAGTGTAGCAGCTGCCAAACAAAATTATCTCAGCGGTTGTGAAAACACCTGACAGTGATTTCGAAATCACTTCATCAAAATTACGTGATTTCGATGTAGTAAAAACACCTTTTAACATGATTTCGAGGTGAATACATGTGAAATTACGTGATTTCGATGCAGTGAAAACGCCCTATAATCTGATAGTATCCTTCTCCAGAGTTTAATCTGAGTTTCTTATTCGTCTGTTTGTTCCTTCATATAGAAGTTTACTTCTATTGATGTAGAAGTCTAATTCTACAAAAATCCAATCTTCTAGAAAATTTAATATTTGCCCCCATTGTGTAACAGAATTATAATTCTGCCTCCAAGTTTCAACATTCGCTGTAGCAGATGTATAATTCTGCTTGATGAAATTAATTTCCTTTTTTTTCAAGATGTTTAACTCCAAAAACTTAACAGACTCTAATTATTTACAGAAATACAGAGCCCCCTTTGGTTTTTTATTGAATTTTTAATTTGTTATTTTTGCTTCTATGTTGAATTTCAATTGAATTTATTTTAAAAATAGTACGTACTAGTAGTATTAAGGTCCTTTTGAAGTCTGAATTAATTGTGATAGTTGGGTTAAGGTATACATATATGAAATAAAATTTACATTTGAATTAAAATCAAGGCTGACTTTTTTTTTCCAACCGACACCTTCCCTTAAGCTTGATACTAGATCTCACACAATACATATTTATCTTATCATAGAATCGAAAGCAGAAATAAGTTTAGCTAAATCCAGTGCACTGGTTTAGAACGATTCCTTTGTTGTAGATAACAAATGTATTATTGGGGTCATTCTCATATTTCATATGTCACTATTTTTAGACGGGAAAGAGCTTTGAGCGGCACAACATAATATTCATACTCCTGACGAGAGTTTATATGTATATAGACTTTTTATATGATGATTTGTTAGGAAACGGTTTTTTGCGAATAATTGCAAAAGTATATTTGACGCGCCATTATTTGTCAATCCTTCTGTTGAAACCACTGACTTATAACAATGGACTGAGCGTATTGTCATTTTCCTATAGGAAGGAATGGCACAAGTTTAATAGTTTTCTCTTTCGCGCTATGGCAGAGTTGGAACTACCAACACAAAATATCGCTTACAGAACGTTTTCTTATCCCATTTGATGTTTTTATGTTGGCTTCAGAAGCAATCACCGCAGGAAGTATAAGGTAAAGACAGTATTTACCAAAGTTAAATAATGACAAGTTAAGAAGCTGTAGAGCAAAATTGGAAAATTTCTGGTGTTTTTTAGAATGAAACAAGTAATTTCATATACTTTCGTCTTTTGCATGAATGAGGGAAAAGAACGTGGCTATGCATTATTGCAGTGCAGCTGAGATAACGAGTTAAAAACAAAAATTGATAGAAAGTATGATTACCCGAACGCCAAAATCTTATTAAATCCCTCAAAATCCTATCAAACTATTCATAACAATGTACATCAGGTCACACTACCTCCCATTCTTAAGAAACAGATAAATTTCACTTTGGCCCAGATGCTGAAAGGTGATGTAAAATTCCTCTCGAATGAAATTCTTATTTTTCCCGAAAATATCAGAGAATCCAGCAAGAATTTCTCCCACTTAATCCCTTCACTCACAGCAAAACGAATGTAAACAGAAGCATGTGCTGCTCAATTAAGCATACAAATTACACTAACAAACATTGACAATGCTATAAAAAACATTAGCCGATTCTCTAAATTTTTCAGCAAAAACCGGTTTTCACAAAAGCGCGGGAACATTTTATGAGAGTAAAACGTGAGAACTTCGCCTCTTCTCATTTATTTACTTAAGAGTATAGAGCAAACAGGAATGGTGATAAGCCAGATTTTGCGTAATGAATTTCTGGTTGTGTTGGTAGTCCATTTTTACATGGATTTACACGCCATCCTTATTCTAAACAACTTGTCAATTTGCAAAAAGTAAACAAAGGTTTTGTGCGGAGCATCTGTGGTAAAAATCTTTTTCTACTTTATTTTGAAACAATTCACATAATTAATTTATATAAATCTCTGCGTCTACTAACAAAGAAGATAATTTAGATAGTGCAGTTGCCTCAAACAGGATTTCCCTAGTTTTTAATCCAATTTATATTTGCAAGCACTGACCGAAACCTTCATTTTTGTTTTTTTAATTGATGTGAAGATTTTAACAGGCACTAGTGGCACTATAAAACCTTGCAATAAATAAAGTTCAGAGATAAATAGTTTTGAAAAGAATTGATTGGGTACTTTTGTTAAATTTCACAAAAGAATTTTAAGTTGACTAAATCTGCTCATAAAACAAAAGCACATTTGACAATTATTCAGCAGCTTTGACAATTATGCAACAGCTTCTCATTCCAGCATCTCACTTACTCCTATTTATAGGCTCCTGCTCTTAACAAATTACGCTCAAGTACACGAATTTTACACGATTCAACCATTCCTGTTTGCTATATATTCTAAGTTTATTTACGAAAATAAAACATTTGCAATTCTGTTTCATTCCATGCAATTTGCGCTTTTTTATATTCATAAAAGTTTTAAAGAGAGTTTGATTTTTTTTTTCGATTTTTTTTGTTTCTTTCTTCCTTTTCTTGTCGTGTGTATTTTAAATGTAAAACACTCGGAAATCTAGCCTAAGTTGTCATTAGGTAACTTTGATATTCATAATCAACGAAACAGGATGGAAAATGAGAAGGGGCGGAGTTTTCACGTTTTACTATCATAAAATGTTCCCGCGCTTTTGTAAAACCGCTTTTCATAAAATATTGACAATGTTTTGGTCACATGTTGTTGCTGTAAATGGAAACATGTTGTTGTTGTAATCCTATGATATTTGAACAGCACGTGTTTCTGTTTACTTTCGCCTTGCTATGAAGAGATTAAGGGGGAGAACTCATGCTGGATTCTCTGATTTTTTCGGGAAAAAATGAGAATTTTATTTGAGAGGAAATTTACATCTCCTTTCAGCATCTGGGCCAAAGCGAAATTTACCGTTTGCTTAAAAATGGGAGGTAATGTGACCTGATGTACACCAACAACATGTTTCCTTTTACAGCAGCAACATGTCTCCAAACAGTATCAATATTTCATGAAAACTGGTTTTCACAAAAGCGCGGGAGAATTTTATGAGAGTAAAACTTGAAAACTCCGCCCCTTCTCATTTATTTCCAGAAATGAAACAACAGAAACACAATAGAAACACAATATTTTTTGTGAAATAGCAGATCGCTCAGTCCATTGTTAAAAGTAAGAGGTTGAAACCGAAGAGACAACTTTCACAGGGTGTATTAGGAACATCGATAAAATTGTTACGGCCAAGACCTTATAGAGGTGAATCATGTAATCAAACTAAGCACGAAGGGTCGAATGAAACGGAAGATAATAATGTAACAAAGAAATGTACCAGCGTAATTACAATGATTAAAGCGTAATGCCCTAGACACACAGCGCTCTTAATGAAAAAATAACTAACGACTCATTAGTCTATAATGACTCATTATAAAACTGCAGACACACAGCCATTTCTTTAATTAAGTTGTATTGTCAAACTAATTTTGACATTGACAGTAGAGAAGCAAAATGGATCGAATCGACGCGATAAACTTGGTTTTTATTTATTTTCTTTTTGAATTCAACAAATTAGAAATGAAAAAACAATATTACATTAAACAATACTTTAATACACTAGTTTTGATCAATATGCATTTCCAAAATATGATGGAAACTTGCAAGAAATTGAACGACTAGTTATTAGTGTTGTGGAAAAATGTAGACTCAATGCAAGAAGTGTTTTCTAAAAGACCTATTCAAAGGCAAATTTGGACGCTAGTAATAATTCTTTCGTACAATTTTAATGAAAAGAGCATTTAACGTCTTTGATAATTGTACGACAGGAAAAGTTGTTACTGGGAAATGGAAGTACCGACGTACACTGAAGATAAATTCAAACAGGATTTTTGGAAAGCTCTGTGAAAAGCTATATATTTAAAAAAAAAGAAGATACAAATAAGAGAAAGGCAATACCTCTAGATAAAAGAATTACCATAGCCTTGTATGCATTGGGCTCGTCCAGGGAATACAGGATTATTGGGAATTGGAGTTGGCCGGACAACTACAGGGGAAATCGTTTTGGAGTTCTGTGCTGCTGTGTGTGATTTTCTTCAAAATGAGTACATAAATTCGTCTCCCCCATCAGTAGATAAGATTGATGAAATTGTTGCTGGATTTGAGAATCTTGGTTTTCCACAATGTTTTGGCGCTATTGGTGATTATATAAGTCGACAAAAGGTTAAAAATTAGTAATTTAATATTTTTACAGATGTTTGTCATATCGAAATTCGCCACATAAAGAGGAGGCTGTTGACTTTTACAATTTTAAGGGATGGCATTCAGTAATTTTGTTTGGTTCTGCTGACTACTGGTAAAATTGAGTATATTTCGTTTATTACTAATGCATTTTCATTCATTATCACATTGCAGATGCAGTTGGCACAACAGGGAGAACCAACGACTCTTTCATATTTGAAAATTCATCTCTAAAAAAGAGTCATGAGACAAATCTATTATTCAAGGAGAAATCTAAAATTATAGAGGGTGTTAAAGTGCAAATCCTTTTAAGAGGCGATTCCGCCTTTCGATTGTCCCATCTAGTTATGAAGCCTTACCCATACTCAGTCAATCAATCCACAGATGAAAAACGGTTCAACTATAACTTGTCGAAATGTACATGTGGAACACCTGGATGGAAGAATATAACACGACAGAAAACGCTATAGTCAAAAGACAACCGCATCAAAACAGAACAGTCGGATACAATAATATTGATGGGAAAACGATTCGAAGAGCTTAACTTCATATTTCAGTAAGTATTCAATAATAAATGCTTCTGCATAACAGGTTTAATAAATTCGTTAGTTGCTTTGCAAAACACAAAAATTGACATTATTATTAAAAGAAAAATTTATTCAGTATTCCAAAAAATTATGATCACATTCTTCATTTTCTAACCTAAAGGAACAGTTTCGATTTCCTACAAACAAAAGATAACTGCATAAGACTGCACGGAACACCTGCAAGTCCATTATCCAGAGAGAAAAATTTCTTTTTGACCAGAATATTAGACAAAGAATCCTGGCGAGCCGCAAAGGTAGCAAAGGCTTCTGGTCCCTGGTCAAAACCATCAGGAACAACTTCAACAGTTCCTCTATACCTTCACTACTTAATAATGGTGAAGTGATTGTTGACTCCCTGGATAAAGCTAATATTTTAGCTGCTAGATTCGCTTCAAATTCTTGTCTTCCACCTACTTCACAAACACCTGTTTTGCATCCACCGTGTCAATGTGTACAAGAGCCAATACACGTTCGTACGAGGGATGTGTTCAGGGTCCTTAAGGGGATCAACTTCTCCAAAGCTGCAGGTCCTGATGGTTTTTCGCCCCAGTTAATTAAAAGCTGTGCCTCATCCTTCGCTAAACCTCTGCGCAAACTATTCTACTTGTCTTATTCGACAGGAAAATTTCCAACTGCTTGGAAGCTAGCTCACGTTCAGCCTATTCCCAAGAAAGGAGAGGGTAGCGATCCCTCAAATTATCGACCAATTGCGATCACTTCGATTCTTTCAAAGGTTTTTGAATCTATCATTAACTCAAAATTAATGAAGTATCTAGAAACTAATCATCTCATCAACGATCGCCAATATGGCTTCCGAGCTGGACGCTCATCTGGAGACTTGCTGACCTTTCTTACGGAACGTTGGAACCGTAGTCTTCATAATTTTGGTGAGTCTAAAATCGTTGCCCTAGATATTTCAAAAGCCTTTGATAGAGTCTGGCATCCAGCCCTTTTAGCAAAACTTAAAGCACTTGGTCTCTCCCCTCCTCTTCTATTATGGATTGAAAGTTTCCTATCTAGTCGCCAAATACGTGTTGTATTAGATGGCGTTACATCTGAACCGCATCCCATAAATGCCGGTGTGCCTCAAGGCTCTGTTATCTCTCCAACTCTCTTTTTAATTTTCATTAATGATCTGCTTTCCCTTACTTTCAATCCCATCCATAGTTTCGCAGATGACAGTACTCTTGATTTCGCTTACTCCTTTGACACTCTTGCGGAATCCAGGGGGAATGCCGCATGTGTTAAACGAGATTGCATGGCTAGATCATTGAATAACGATCTTAACAGTATCCTCGCTTGGGGCAAAGCAAATCGCGTCGAATTCAATGCATCTAAGACCCAGAGCTGTCTCATCTCATTAAAACAAGATCATAACTTAACCACACCCGTTTCTTTTGATGGAGCATTAATTTCTGATTCACCGTCACTTAGCATTCTTGGCATTAATATTTCCAGTAAGTTAAACTGGACAGATCACATCTTCTCTGTTGCCAAAGAAGCATCGAAATGTCTTGGATTTCTGAAAAGGTGTGAGAAATATTTCACCCCGTCAAATCTAGCGCTCCTCTACAAGTCCTACATTAGACCTAGAATGGAATACAACTCCCATATATGGGCCGGGGCTGGTCGCACAGCCTTAGCTTCATTGAATATTGTCCAAAAGAGAGCCTTCAAGCTCATTGGCGATTTGGCAATAACTTGTCATATCGACTCACTCGAGCACCGCCGCAATGTTGGATGCCTTTCGCTCCTTTATCGCTACATGCATGGTCAATGTTCGGATGAAATATCTAGTCTAATCCCTTGTAGAATGATTCCTGCACGCAATACTCGCGCTGCAAACCGAGCACATCCTTTAACCCTTCAAATTACTTTCGGCCGTACAGTAAAATTCCGTGATGCTTTTTTATCCCGAACAGTGCGAATGTGGAACAGCTTACCATCTTCTGTTTTTCCTCCGGCATACATTCTGCGGAAGTTTAAGGGCGACATACATCGGCACCTCCGCCACTCTCCTCATATCCCCTAATCCTTTCCCTATCTCCTTCCTGCCATGCTGTGCTTTGCATCATAGGGTATCCCCTGAGCTTGGCTTAATAATATAAAAAAAAAATAACATTATTATTAAAAGAAAACGTTATGCAGTATGATAAAAACTATAATCACATTCTTTATTTTCTAACCTTAAGGAACACTTTCGGTTTCCTACAAACAAAACATAACATGATTATTAAAAGAAAACGTATGCAGTGTTATAAAAACTCTAATCACATTCTTCATTCTTTATTTACATTCAAAGGAATAGCTTCAATAGACTCAGCATGTATCGGACCATGAACATGCAATTTACTGACTTTTCTTTGAACGTCAATCTTATCAACTGGAGCAATCTCAACAAATTAAATACCTGAAATTGTCGTTTCATAATTATAGTCACTCACAAGTAGTTTTACTATTCTTACCAAACTTTTCAAAAAATATCAAAAATATGAAACAAAAATCTGAGGAGTTAATTCAATTGTTGTGACAACACAAGAAAGTACATTTCTTCTTCTTATTTTTCAAATCGGCAGATGCACAGCGGAGCTCCAGATTTACATTATATGCCAAATCTAGTACATTTTTCCTCATTATAGCTATAATGAAGGAGGAAAACACTTCATTAGTGTACTTCATTATCATCTGATTTTCGAGCTATAATGACGTATACTATGTGCCACACGGCATTTTAATGAATAGTTAATACAAATGATTCATTAGATCGTGCTGTCTAGGGTATAAGGATACCATCTCTATGTAAAATATTGTCGCTGAAATAATAAATAATCTTGAAAGCCTAGTCGAACTTGGCCACAATAATTCGGAGGAAAGGATTCAATTTCTGAAGTTTTTCGACAATACAATGATTTATTTTTCCTAGAAGGTGATTAGCTTTCCTTCACAATACATGTAACCCAAAAAAAAACATACGCTTAGGCTTCCAGAATCCTAGAAGGATGATATCCATAATCAAGTCAGTGAAATGTTGTAAAATGGTATAATTACTCACTCCTTGTTTTATTGTAGGCCTGCATATGAAAAAATAAATATAAATAAATTAAATAATAAATAATTTGTACAACCACAGGGAATTGTTGTCGGCTCTTTGAGAAATTTTAAGTAGGTTATATCTTCTCTGATAACACTACAAACTTCGTATGAGCCGGCAGCTTCTTCATGTTGTGAAGTAAAAATAAGTAGAAAAGTTAGAATTGACCATTCTTATGAAACCCTGGATGTAATCCGTATGTGATTTCGTTGATGTGCAAGTTTAATTTTTGAAGTGACTTTTCGCATCTCTTTCTAGAATGATCGGTCGGACAGTGAAAACGTTTATAACCTATTTCATTGGATGTTATATTTTGAAGAACTTTTCAGCACAATAAAAACGTCTACGACTGATCGTTTTCACAGTACACATAAAAAATCGTTCATTTTTGCACCGCAACACCGATTTCGCCCATTTTTGAAATTGAATTTACTATTTTCACAAAAACGCCGTGCAGAAAATTTCAGAGTTCGAGCGTTCTCAGGCAGTGTCCAAATATATAGTGAAAAACGAACTTTTGATATCGCAACCCCACGAAGGAATTACCGGAATTCATCCATTTTCGGACTTAAATTTACTTTTTTTTTTAAAGCGTAAAAAGTTTGACCACTTTTAGTGAATGCATTCTCGAGTTATCGTGACGACGGACAGATAGATGAACAGGCGAAAATCAAAATAACTTTCGATGTGTGCGCGGGTGTCCAAACCATTCTGCTCTATCATAATCATTATGTGTGCGTTACAAATGGAATAATGAATTTAGTATACCCTATGATTTCATCATCTCTTCGTATCTTATAGTCATAAAAATGTCTTGTATTGAGGTTATCTTAAACATATAATAATAAATATTATACAGGATATTTCTGAAGGCATTATTTGCCATTAATGTATTTATGCCCACTTCTTCAACACTATAGATTGAACTAATTTTGAAGTCTTCTCATAATACTGTTTAGTAGATTCAAGTTCCTCTAGGCATACTCCATATCTACGTATACTTTGAAAAGAATCCGCAACCGTGAAACAATTGCTAAACCCCGAATATGAAAAAAACCCTGCAATATCGAGAGGTTATTGAACTTCGATTAGTATCGTTCCGTTATTTTCAAAAATAACTTCTCTGATTTATTCGGTAATGTTTTGCTTTTGCAAGAAATGCTGTTTCTCATAGCTTTAATTACGGTAACGGAGAGATAATATACACATATATTATCATTGTCAAAACAAATAATAAATTTTATTTTCGTCGAAAAATAGAGAAAAATTAAAGTCCATGGTATATGGACATAGTAAATATCAACTACGAGCATTTGGAAATTAGCCAAGATTAGAAATTCGAAATGAATTTGTATTACCTCAATATATGTATTAATAACCATGCAATTCTATATCATTAACTAATCAAGTAGATAGCAAATTTTTTTTTTATGAGCAATATCGTAAATTTTTTCAAAACAAAAACAAAGCTATTGTCCCGGTGTGTTTGCCATTGCCCTGTACTACGTCAGTATAATAACTTTTCATTGAACGAACACAACAAATTACAGAAACCAATGGAACGGGTACTTCAGTACCACAATTTTAAGGCAGTATGTAACAACACTTAGATTTTAATTAGTAAAACTCATAAAAATTAAGTGATTTATTATGATAAAGATAAGGCCACATGAAAAATTTGGCAACTGTACAAAAAAATATGGAAACATTAGTATAATTACTATTTTGTTATACTACTTCAGTTGGTCTGTCTGTCTATCTATCTGTCTGATTATTTTCACGATAACTCGATTGGGCGTTCACTTAGGCAGCTGAAATACTGTATAATGCCCTTTTTAAAAAAAAAATTAGATTCAGATTTGAAAATGAGATAAATTGTATAACTACTGGGTGGGATTTCCATAAAAATATTTCGTTTTTCACTTAATCTGTGTACCTGCCTGAGAACGCTTCGACGTAGAAATTAGAAATTTAGTGTATGGCTTTTTCATGAAAATACAAATACAGTACAAGGTGCTGCCATACAAAAATTTATGTTTTTATGTACACTGACTGTGAAAGCAATCAGACGTTTGAATACTACTGAAAAGTTCTTCAGAATAGAAAATCCTACGAAATTGGTTATAATCATTTTTAAAAGCTAACGAGCTGTGTTTATTAAGCGACCGATTCTTTTATCAGCCGCTGTGGGTGTTGATTTGTCAGGGTACAATACCGTGATACTGATGAAATTGATGCTTAGGTACAATACCTATGCATCCAGCTAAAACAATGTAGGGAAAAGTATAAACGTACTATTCACTTTGAATTATTTCACAATTATGCCCCATCGGGTTTCAATGTATTGTTTATATACATTATAAGACCATCACACAGGTATGATGACCATATTCCCACACTCAAAATCGAGTTGGGAACACAAACAGGAAATTATATAATATTTTCATATTTTTAATTCACATTTTTATGTACGAGCATAAATTTTCACCTGCGTAAGCATATATGGTTTTTAATGCAGAAATTTTCTCACCAAGAATCAGACGGATCCGATAACAAACTTTTGCAGGTAAAAATTGTGTGCCTGTAATTAGATCTATGGAAAAACAAAGTTTCAGCCGAATTTTATTATCTCCCCCTCGTTGGACTATTAGTTCAACCATCGTCTTCGTTTATGCTGACTGTAAACATTTGACGGGGTGTTTGACGAGGTCTCGGAGTTGGGCTATTTACTTTATGGCGGTTGAGTCTTTTCTTCACAGTATGCTGATACCAATAATGGTTCCCAGGATTAAGGCTACGTATCCTAAGGTGAATTGATGAATACCTATTGATTTTAAGTCCTTCGGTGGCCTTTGGGTCTCCTTTAGTTCGGCGATCCTCTGCTGTAACTGGGTAAATTCGACCTGATGATTTTGAAATTGAATTGGTGTGTAGGATAGGTCTGCCAGTTGATCGGATGACAAGAAATCCGTGAGATTTACAGTTGGCATGAATGATGCTCGAAGTGTGCTGGGATAGACATTGTGCGATTGGAGAGTAACAAGTTCTTGCTTCACTACGCAGTTGGCTTGAATTTTCAAAATTCCGGAACCTTCCAGGATTTGTTGAATTACATCTGTTGCACAGACTACGTTTATGGTGGTTCTCTCCTTCTTTGCGTAAATCCATTGATTAGGATTATATAGTTGAATCCACTTGGGGATATTTTCAGCATTCATTGTTCGACAGCTAGCTGATGGTGGTAGATGATTCATGAAGCTCATTTCGCAGGATGTGATATTTGCCCCCTTTCGGTAGATTGGATGTTTCTGTTTGCATATGTGGGAAGCTTCGCCAAAACTTACGCAAGTATTCAGTTCTTGTTCGCTGAGTGGGTAGTATTGATCGCGGTGCAAATTGACTACCATGAAATCAGTTGAAGGCTTGATAGCCACAATGGTGTTGTTTACTGCTATGGGAACGGGAATGATGCGGAATAGTTCGAATTCTTCAAATGTGAACAATGGTAATTTTATTCTAAATATAGCATATCTTGAAGTCATCCGGCCATCTACTGTCATCAGGTTATAGAGTTTAAGCAGATTGTCATGTTGTCCAGGTAGTCTGAGGCTGGATGGCAAGTGATCTTTTACCGTAGCCAAAGCATCCTTTAATTGCTTCGGTGTAAGACGTTGAGGGTTGATTTTTCCGTGGTGGGTATCCATCAATACATCAACAATGGCAGTCTGTGCGTATCGAAAACTTGAAGACATTAAAGTTATCTGTAAAGCTAGTGATGTCAAAAGCTCGGATAATATCTGCAGATGTAGCGCTTCGGTTATATTGTGGACATAGTTTGTTATTTGATCAAGCTGAGCGTCTACTTCTTTAAATTGATTTTGGATACTGTCCTCATCTCTTTTTAGTATATTTGTAGTTGATTCAATTATGGAAGTCTGATTTTTCACTAAGTTTAAGAGATGTTCTTCATTAATTCTAACTTTGTCAATAGCGAGAGCCATTTTTTCCGCATATTCGGAGTCGAGTACAACGAAAAGAGAGCTAGCCAAATTACCCACAATATTTAACGGTGCTCGTGCAATTATTTTCCGAGGTGTTGCGACTAATAGCTCATTGCTGTTGCTAAGCTCCTCTTGTAGTAGTGTCGCCGCATTGTGATCACCGAATAATAGGTTTTATCTTTTAAAAGGTCGCATGTGGTGTCTAGCTTATGAATGCCGCCTTTTATGGATTGGTACTCCTTCCAATAACCTTTCATGTCATAATCTACGACTAGGTTCCACTCATTGGAGATTAGATGGGTTGATCCTAGACTCTCGAAGTAGATTCCCGGCTGCGATACGAATGGTACTATTTGTACTGGTGGACTTCCAAGTATGGGCATAATAAGGCATGTTAGTAAAAATGCGCTCAGTGCTGAGCTCTGAGATGATCGTCTTTTTTTTGGCAGGAGTGGACTCAGGATGCTGATCTCTCTCATTGTGTCTTGACGGTCTTGATGGTTCTTCCGTGCTCGGGTTCGATTGTTGATTATCCTCAGTGTCTATTGGTAGTGGTGTTAGTTTATGTATTGGCCTTCTCATGATTCCAGAAGTAGTTTTAACTTCAGCAACTCGCACAAGGTCGTCATTGCCCTTGATAATCTGAGCAATTCTTCCGATCTGCCATTTGAGAGGTGGTAAATTGTCTTCTTTCACTAGCACCATCATTCCGGGATGAGCATTCTCGGATGGCCGCTTCCATTTATGTCTGTGTTGCAAGTCGCATAGGTACTCATTTGACCATCTACGCCAAAATTCCTGTTTGACGTGTGAGACCAGCTTCCATCTTTTCACTAAACTCATTTTATGCTCGCTTGAATGTGGGTCGACGATTGCTGTTAGAGGCTCTCCGATAATAAAATGTCCTGGTGTTAATTCCGTCAAATCGTTAGGATCTGATGATAATGGAGTAATTGGCCTTTAATTTAAAATTGCCTCGATTTCAGTTGCTGCTGTTGACAACTCCTCGTAAGTCAGAGAGGCTGATGCTAGAGATTTTTGTAGTAGTGTCTTTGCTGACTTTGTTCCAGCTTCCCACAGACCACCAAAATGTGGGGCACGTGGTGGAATAAAATGAAATTCTATTCCTTTTTTGTGACATAATGACGAAATCTTCTCTTGAGCTTCACTGGGATATAATATGTCTTGGAGCTCCTCGATTCGGTTTCTTGCTCCCACAAAATTGGTGGCGTTATCACAGTACAGATACTTGCAATAACCTCGTCTGGCGATGAAAGGTGTAAGTGCGCCAAGAAACCCATCCGTGATTAAGTCACTGACAACTTCAAGATGAGTTGCCTTTGTTGCAAAGCAGCAGAACACTGCCAAATAAGTTTTTTGAGGACGTTTTCCCATTAACTTACAATGTGGCCAAATTGGACCACAGAAATCTACTCCAGATCTTATGAACGGTCTTGCGAGTTGGACTCGGGCTGAAGGAAGGTTTCCCATGAGCTGGGTCAGTAGCTTAGGCTTCACTCTGTTGCAGCGAATGCAATTCTGTACAATTGATCTAGCAATTGTCTTTCCCTTGACTGGCCAGTACCTTTGTCGGGTGATTGCAAGTAATGTTTGTGGACCAGCATGTAGATTGTTGATGTGGATGTCAGTCATTATTAATTTCGTTAAATGATGAGAATACGGCAGCAGCATGGGATGTTTTGCATCGTACGACAAACTGGAGTGCTCTAATCTGCCCCCTACTCTGATGAGTCCGGTTTCGTCGTCAAGAAATGGGGCCTAGGCTACTTAAGGGGCTTCCATTATTAATGGTCCCAGTTTGATTCAATTGACTCAGGTCTTCTGTGAACCCTTCATGTTGTATTTCCTTCAGAATGATGATGAGTGCTCTGTCCAATTCTTCGGTTCTTAAAGAGCCAGTGTGTCTTGTTTGTCTCTCACGTTGTCTTGCATTATGAGCGAATCGCAGAGTATATCCGATCACCCTTTGGAGCTTTTGAATGAATTACCATGATTGATGGTACTAAGGAGTGATGACCATATGTTGCTTGTAGTGAGTACTACTTTATACCTTTTTCTCTCTAAGTCAACACTCACCTTCGAATATTTTGGGAGCCAATATCCCTCTGATCCATGCAGGAACGGAGGGCCATAGAACCACATACTGCAATTTGCTAATTTTTCTGCAAGCATTCCGTGTGACACAATGTCAGCAGGATTATCACTGGACTTAACATGACGCCATTGCTCTATCTCTGATAACCTTTGAATGCTGGCAACCCTGTTAGCCACAAAAGTGTTGTAAGATGAGGACTCAGAATAGATCCAAGCAAGCACAATTTCTGAGTCTGTCCAGAAGTAGGTTGGTATGTTGTGCAGTCTTAGGTCTCTTGTAACCCGTTGAACTAACTGAGCAGATAATTTTGGGGCACATAATTCCAGCCGAGGCAGTGTTACGGTTTTGATAGGTGCTACCTTGGACCTTGCACATAAACGTCGTACAATTACAACACCATCTTGAGATATCGACCTGATGTAGATCACGGAACCATATGCCTTTTCAGATGAGGCGGAAAAGGCATGGATCTGTGTAGATCGCGGCTGTTGATTTGAAAAGCCATGTCGCGGAACTTTGATATCATTAAGCGCCTTGAGTCCTTCACGAAAGATGAGCCAGTTAGTGTGCATTTCTAATGGTAGGGCTGCGTCCCAGTCCAGCTTAAGTGTCCACAGCTTTTGTATGAACAACTTTGCGGTCACTGTAACAGGATTTACCAATCCGAGGGGATCAAAAATGTGAGCAGTGTCCGATAATACTGATCGTTTTGTAACCCTTTTACTGTCACTCCATGTTGTGTTTATGGAAAATACTTCAGATTTCGGTGCCAGGTTAAACCCAGAGTCTTTATGTGACCTTCAGTTGCATCAGTGAAGTCCAGTTGTAGCTCGATATCTTCTTCCGGAATTCCTTGCAGTAATTTCGGGTGGTTCCCGCACCACTTCCGGAGGTTGAAACCTCCTGATTGAAGAAGTTCTTTTAGCTGCCGTTGAATATCCTTTGCTTCAGATAAACTATTGGAACCAGTCATCACGTCATCAACATAAAAATCTCTTCTGAGAGTTTCTGATCCTAGTGGGAATCTTGCCTTTTCTGCATCCGCTAGGGATTCTAAGCACTTTGTTGCTAGGAAGGGAGCAGTTGTCGTCCCGTATGTCACAGTTCGAAGTTTGTAGTAATTTATGGGTTTATTTGGATCTTCCCTCCATAAAATGAGTTGATACATTTGATCTTTATCATCTAAGCAAACTTGCCGGTACATTTTCTCTATAGCGGCCGTGAAAACGAATCTTGGTAGCCTGAATCTTAACAAAATGGAGAACAATTCGTCCTGGATAGTAGGCCCCTTGTACAAGATGTCGTTGAGTGAAATGTTTGATGACGTTTTCGCGGATGCGTCGAATACTACTCGGAGCTTAGTGGTGCTGCTATCCGGTTTTTTGACGCAGTGATGTGGCAAGAAATAGTGTGGCTTGCTTATTTCAAGAGGATCGACTTGGTCCATGTGGCCTAGCCTGATATATTCCCGAATAAAGTCAACATACTGTGCCTTGAGAATAGGTTGCCTACCAAGTTTCCGTTCCAATGATAGGAATCTATTAAGTGCAATGGTTTTTGAATGCCCCAATGCCTTGGCATTCTGTGAGATGGGCAGCCTTACTATGAACCTTCCTTCTTGGGTTCTCTTCATATTTTGATTAAAATGATTTACGCATCGCAGTTCTGAAATTGTTATGTTGTTTTCTTCATATGCTGAATCAACTTCTTCCAATTTCGAGAATTTTTCTATTTCTTGTTCAGTCCTTTCATCCTCGCTACAAATGCCACATATTGATGTATTTGGGGAGTCTCTGTCAACCTTGCCAGATACCACCCATCCAAATACTGTATTCTGTAAGGTTGGTAAGTTGTCTGCCAACCTTATTTGACCAATTGACATGATTTGACAATATATTTCTACTCTGATCAGAAAATCGACTCGACTTGGTCGGTGCAACTGCGGATCGGCTAATGTCACATTGCAGGGAATCGGCCAATCTGTAGCTTCTACTGCTTGCGTTGGTTGATGAGAGGTGATCCTGGGTAAAACGAAGGCTTCCAGTCTGCTAGAAAACCCATTTGTTCTTGACTGTAATAGAACATTGACTCGGTTTTGTGTGTGTTGCTTGCTTTGTCCAACACCTTGAATTTGCATGAGCTCAGGCGTTTCGTTTAATCCAAGCTCTTTAACCAATTTCTCTGTCACGAAATTTAGCTGCGACCGGAGTCCAGAATGGCTCTACACTCCACGGTTTCGCCCTCATGATTTACGATTTTGATAAGTACAGTGCCTAAGATGACGTAACCTCTCTTTTGGCGAATGCCGTGTATTGACAGTGTGGTTGCATTCTCTTTCAATATGGAAACAGTCTCTTGAGGCGGATTGACGACTGCTTCTTTGACCTTCAATTGTGTATGATGGTTGGCTCTTCTTAGGAACTGGAGTTGACACCTTCTCTAGGTGCACCAAAGTATTATGCATTTTTGAGCACTTAGAACATCCTCTTGGAGTACATTGCACAATGTCCGGGCTTGAGACAGTTCGTGCACAATTTTGTCTTTCTAAGGAAGGTCAGTCGACGGTATGGCTGTATTCGTAGAAATTCTTGACACGCGAACAGCGGATGATTCCCCTTGCAAAATATACATTGTAGAGTAACCTTGGCGATTGAAGTAAGTGATTTAGCTGAAAGTCTCCCTTGATACTTTTCGGGGCTTCTGGCTTTACTTCCCAAAGCCCCTAGTTATTGAAAACGTTTTTCCAAAAAATCTAGAAACTCCTTTATGGGCTGCAGCTTTTTAGGATGGGACAACGACTGCTCATATAATCCATGAGTGGTTTTATCCAACTTTCTAGTTAACAGATAAAACAGTAAAGGATCCCAATTTGTGGTATTGATTCCAAGATTTTCTAGTCCCAATAGGCATTCTTGGGTGGTGTCATGAAGTGATTTAATTGCAGCTGAACTTTCCGACATTATGTTCTGTTGAGACAGTAGTTTATTCAATAATGCCGTGACTAACAGCCTATGGTTGTCATAGCGGTCTTTTAACATTGTCCAGGCAGCGACGTAATTCTCATCAGACAAGCTTAGAGGGCGAACAAGAATCTCAGCTTCACCGGTTAAATGTGGTTTCAAATGCCACATTTTTTGACAATCCCCTATGGCTTGATTATGGACCATTTGATTAAAAAGGTCATAGAATTGCCGCCATTTTAAATAGTCCCCATCGAAATAGGGCAAGGTTATCTTTGGTTGCTTCATTATTGAACTAGATAACGTTGCGGTATTCGAAGTAGCTGAGGACAACATGGATAACTTTTCTGAAAGTTGTATTAGAGTTTCTTGTACAAATTCCTCCAAGTTAAAGTAATCAGCAGAATTAAAGCCGTGACTAGTTGGATCATCAGTAAGCTCGCAAATATTTTGATGAAATGCCTCAATTTGATTCCAATAGCGCGTAATAGTCGATATTTTTACTTCGCATGCCTGCTTCGAGATGTGTTGATTATCTTCGCTGAGCCTTGTCAAAATTCGACGCAGAGATTCGATTATTGCTTTCTGCTTCCTTACCACCTTGACTACATCTTCTGCTGGATTAATATTATTTTGAGATGGTTGAGATTCAGCATTGATCTCTTCGTCGGTATTGTGCACCTCCATGGTTTGTGAACTGCCACCAGATTCTGGACATTTCTCTAATCGTTCCATTATTTTTCTTAAGAACGTTAGATATTGTACTTGAACCTTCTCAAAGTAATTTTTAGAGAAGTAGGGATTATCTTTGTTCTCAGTTTGCAATTCGCTGAGTTGATTGTCGTTCTTGACAAACTGGGTCCATTGCTCGTCAAGATTCCGCTTATACTTATTTGTGACTTCAGATGTTCTACGAGCTATCTTTTCTTTGCCGAAATTTTCGAAAAGCTGCTGAATGGCTTTTCCTTTGCTGCCTTGGGTTGCCACTAATTTATCTATTGTAGTAGCTTCTTCATGAAGTTCAGATAATTTTTCCTTAAATTGATTCGAGTACCTTTCAAATATTACTCTTATGGCTTCGTAGTAATCTTTGGTGAAATAGGCATGCTGTAGTTGATCTCCATATTGCTGTCTGATGTCGCTGTCTGTTTCCTCGAAGGAATCCCAGGCTTCTTCCAGCAACCCTAGCTTCTGCTGGTAGTACGGAGAATTTTTGAAACTGGGAGGATCATTTCTGTAACTTTCGATGATTGCTTGGATTTGCTTTCCAGTTTGCTCTTGTTGAGCGGACAACTCCTCCATTGTGACGGCAATTGACTCTATTCTGGATTCAGCACAGTGATGATAACCAACTCGCCTAGATCATGTCTCTTCAGCGTGAAACGATTGAAGCCTTGATGCTATTGAGTGAACGTATCACAAGCGTATCGTCTGGATCACGTCGGGGTCACCAAACTGTTTATTAAGCGACCGATTCCTTTATCAGCCGCTGAGGGTGTTGATTTGTCATCGTGACACTGATGAAATTGATGCTTAGGTACAATACTTATGCATCCAGCTAAAACGATGTAGGGAAAAGTATAAACGTACTATTCACTTTGAATTATTTCACAATTATGCCCCATCGGGGTTCAATTTATTGTTTATATACATTATAAGACCATCACACAGGTATGATGACCATATTCCCACACTCAAAATCGAGTTGGGAACACAAACAGGAAATTATATAATATTTTCATATTTTTAATTCACATTTTTATGTACGAGCACAAATTTTCACCTGCGTAAGCATTTATGGTTTTTAATGCAGTAATTTTCTCACCAAGAATCAGACGGATCCGATAACAAACTTTTGCAGGTAAAAATTGTGTGCCTGTAATTAGATATATGGAAAAACAAAGTTTCAGCCGAATTTTATTATCTTGTGTGACTTATTTATGTTTGGCTATTGTAAATGTTTCTAATTATAAAAATTTTATGATATCTTAAACTATATCTATGGCTATTGATGATGAATTTAAACAAGCTGTTCTAGAAATAGATGCAAAAAACTGCTTTAACAATCAGATTTGTACAAAGTGCTGGCCATACGAAGTTATATACGAGATTCATCTAAAAGGTATCGAAAGAATTGGTCTTAGACAAATTTCAGATTTTGTCTTGTTTTTAATTATTATTAATAGCGGCACCTCATGGGTATATGGTCTATGGGTCGAGCTGACCGATGTTAATCTCTAATCTCCGAGCAATGGCACCAGCATCCAAATTGGCATTCATTACTTAGATTTCAAGAAGTGCAGTGACCTGCTTAATTATCAGTAAAGTGGAGACAATTATTAAATCTAAATTAAATTGTAGTCAATAAATAAATTCTTAATTGATGTAAATGGTGAATCAGAATAATTGACAATACCCCAACAGTAAATAATTTACACATGTACAATCAAGAGCAGATATCAGATCAAGTATTATTACACATGCCACAATTCATAATCAAGGTGTTCATAATCTAATCAAGTGCTGATCAGTTGGCTTATGTTGCCAAGGATTTGGTACACGTGGTAAGTGATAAACAAAGTGAGGTTATTTTTAAAATTTATTAACAAAATTAACATAGATATAGTTTTACGTCGATACATAAAAATTTATATTTGGGATTAACGATAGCCAGTATAAGTAAACTGAAAGCTTTTTCAAATAGGAAAAATAAGTTGAGCCAGTATTGAATGGAAATTTAGACAAATGCAAGGGTTCTCCTTTTCGTCCCGCATGGGACTAGATTACAAATTCAAATTTATTTGTTCGCTTTTATCGATATTGCTTAATGCCAGCTTAAAGCAAATGTAGCTTAATAGGCTGGACAAATTAATAATCGCAAGAGTTAAAGAGATCTGTATCGTTAGCTCAGAGGTAAGGGCAGTAGCCCGACTTCAAAACCTGAACGAGGCGGTTGTTTTTCTCTTGCAATTAATAATTTGATTTTAAATTGTAAAATTAAAAAGTTTTTTCTAAAAATTCTTCTATTTAAACAGATTGTACACATAATGATAGAATGTAAATTTATATATTTAGTTTCCTGGCTTTTTATTAGAAAATTCTTGAATGACATTGTTAAAGCTTATATCATCTGTTAGTTGTTTTTCTATAAAAACAACTAACAGATGATATAAGTTTCATAGAAAACAACTAACAGATGATATAAATTTTAACAATGTCATTCAAGAATTTTCTAATAAAAAGCCAGGAAACTAAATATATAAATTTACATTCTATCATTATGTGTACAATCGACATATTTCGCAATATTAAGTCCATCATTGTGGAACGAAGATAATTTTTGATTAATTTTAATTTGGAAAGATACGTTCACAACTATGTAGCTACTGATGCCTATTCTTAAAAAAAATCTTAACAATATTACTGCATATGTTGAAAACAGGGATTTCAACCTATATTTCTGAATAAATATTAGAAGTTCAAGGTCCTGTTTTTCCATCGTTTTGCTTGTTCTTGTAAAGCGGGTACAGACATAAAATTTTGGATCTTATTCCTTTTAATATGGAACTATTCTTCGCCATTGTCAACAACTTTGGTAAAACTTTGGTGGCATCTCTCAATATTTTAGTAAAATCGTGCTTTCACAAAAGCGCAGAAATAATATACAGGGTATCCCAAGAAATAGTGTCAAGGGGAAGTCCATAAGTAGAGCACCCTCAGGTACCAGAATAACCCCCATGTATGTTCTGTGATTTTTTGTAGTTTACGAGTTATGATTTCTTTTTCGTGATTTTTCGCCAAACTACAAATTCGAACACATTTTTGGACATAGTAACCATCATCATAGGCCCATCCAATGCAAAAAGATTTGATTCCGTAGTTCAAACCATTGCGCCAAAAGAAATTTTTAAATTCCATAAGCTACTTACTGTGTAATTTCTATTGAGATATCTCTATGGTATCATATCTAAAATTCGGTTCAAAAGTAGTAGGTCTTTACTATATTCGAACTGGGGATTTTTCGCATTTTAGGTCGGCTCTTACTCGGTAGATTTATGTCCAATCGGAAAAGAGTTCCACTGTTCGCCTCAGCTCATTGCCACCCACAATTCGTAAAAAAATTTCTGTGGATACTTTTAGAGTAGGGGTAGCAACCCCCAGCGGGGCGGCGGTTCCAATACGGCATGCTGCACGTCAAATTAAATCTCTCGCCAAATACTATCGGGTGTTGTACTTTTTTGCTAATTCAGAAAACTTTCTCTGGACTTTTTTGTCGCTGGAAAACACATTTTCATGCACGGGGGTGACATACACCCCAGTTACCACTCTAAAAGTATCCTTAGAAAAATCTTTTTTGCAGGAATTGTAGCTGATGATGAGCTCAGGTGAATAGTGGCACCCGTTTTCCAATCGGACATTACCCTAACGAGTTATAGCCGATCTAAAGTGCGAGAAATGTAGTTCCCCCAGTTCGAATAGATTAAAGACTTATGCCTTAGACACACAGAACTCTTAATGAAGAAATAACTAACGACTCATTAGTCTATAATGATTCATTATAAACTGCGGACACACAGCCATTTCTTTAATTAAGTTGCGCTGTTAAACTGGTTTTGATGAACTTATCACATTAAAGAAGCAATATGGATCGAAATAACGCGATAAACTTTGTTTTCATTTATTTTATTTTCAATTTAACAATTGCCAAATGAGAAACACATTTTATTTAAAAAAATATTAATAATAGAAATTGTGATTTGCATTTCTTCATCTTATTTTTCAAATCGGCAGATGCACAGCGGAGCTCCGGATTTACATTATATGCCAAATCTAGCACATTTTTTCTTATTATAGCTATAATGAAGGAGGAAAACACTTCATTAGTGTACTTCATTATCATCTGATTTTCGAGCTATAATGACATATACTATTTGACACACGGCATTTTAATGAATAGTTAGTACAAATGATTCATTAGTTCGTGCTGTGTGTCTAGGGTATTAGTGTGTTTGAACTGAATTTGCAAGTGGAAAAGTAAGTGGAAAAATTGTATAGTCTGCTTTTGTTGCGTTTTGTGAAGGTATCTAGGTACCCAGGAATTTCAAATGGAGCTATGTATTCACTGCGTATTCTGGCTATATAGTAAAAAACAAATTATGGAAATCCATGCAATACTTACAGAGGAACATGGATTTTGTCTCTCAAGGTACCCGCCAAAAATTGTAAATCATGCGAAAATGATCAATTTGGTCGTTGCCCAGTACAGAAGAGATGCTGTAAAATGTTTAAATATACACTTTAAAGCTTGAGTATAGGATGAAATCGCATCTACATTATACATCCCCTAATTAAATATGTAATTAAATTTTGAATCCGATAAACGGTTTTGCAAATAACTGTAAAAGAAGTGTAGCAGTCCTTTTTAAGGTGAAAAATTGGCCGTTTTTGGTACAAAAATTGACATATTTTCATTTCATCATTGCGAAGAACTGGTAAGTGCTGGAAATTTACTTCCCATGACAAAAATGTTCACAACGGAGTAGTAATGGATGTGAAATAAAGAACGGAAGAAATATATACAAAATATGGAAACTAGGGTGTATATGACCCTAGTGCAAAAAAATCGTTTTTCGGCGTTCAAAAGTCAACTATCACGTTAAAACAATCAAAGACAAACCCCCGCTCCATTTCCTCCACCTATCTTGTTCGCTCTGAGCTACCATTTTTTAGGGACCACATATATTCTCCTTCTTCTCTCCATTCTCTCGTTATCTCAGAGAAACTCGAGAGAACCTACCCTCCTACATCCCTCAAAAACTACCCCTACAAAAAGAAATTTCAATTTATTTCGACAGGGGAAGGTACTAGGCAGATGTACCTTAAATATGAAAAAAAGTCCAACCCTCTACAATAAAAAGTTATATCCTTAATCGTTCCAGGCGATTCGCACTTTTTCACATTTCTTACGTTTCCCTAATTCTCCAACCACGTTAGTGAATTGGGAATGGAGAATTAGGGAATTAAGAATTCTAAGAAAGCGAAATTCTCATCTCCCAAATTCCCAAATTCTCCGTGTTACAGAATCCGGCCCCTGGCATCCATCAGTATCACCTTGTTTAATTCGACCAGTTGCTTCAAGACAGTAAGGCAGTCCCAAGCTAGCTAACAATCAAAGTTAAACAAGTTCTTCTTTGCTGCCTGATATTATGTAAATTTTGGCTCTATGATGTGTATTTCTGTCTGAAAAATGGTTGTTGAGGTCTCCAGTGCCTTTACAATATGTCACTCCGCCCCATAAATGCCCACGCCTGCTCTACCTTTCATTTTGGACCCATCCGTGTACCATACCAGATACTTTTGCGAACGAATCTATATGTATAATATTAAAAGGAATTTTGATTTTTTGTTTCTATCCGGCTGTCGTTTTAGAAAGTAATGCAAAAAACATTTTTAACAACCTGACTTACAAAATGCTTAAATTAAGCGTTGGATATATTAACGGACATTTATGTTGGGCTTAGGCCAATTATTATTATTTTCCTAGTATTTTTAACGTATATTGTTGAAGTCAAGCGACTTGGTAATTTGCGCATTTCATTCGGACATAACTATAAATGGATATAGCGCACGCTGTGTCCACATTTGACTTCTCTCACTTCCCCTGTCACACTGTTGCTAAATAGATAGGGGTTGATCGCCACTGACTTTTTTTTATTAAGAATTATATTTTGATGAAATGGCTGTAATAAAGTTTTAAAAAATTTGACCATTTCCGAGTCGGACACAGATTGTCACGTGTTCTACGGGGTTTTTGATTTCTTTTCACCCCTTTGTTTTGGTTCTGGGACGTCGCATTTTTGCAAGAATTCTCCTCGAATTCTGTTTTTTTCCTTTTGTCGCGTATTTGACAGAAAACAGCTTTAGTTTCTAAAATCAAAGGAAGATGGACTGATTTAAGCAGTTCTGCGCAATATCTCGATAATGGTGAGAATAATACAATGGCAATACTGAAGTGTTTGTACCGCTCATAAATGCAAAAACAAAAAATTATGTGGGACTTGCTTAAACTGTTGAATGCGACGAATTTATGATGTGGAGTAAACCATATCAGCATATTTTCAAAAGTAACAAGTTTTTTACGGGATTTTCTGTACTTTTAGTTTTACTTTAAAGTTTTAAGTTCAATATTGAAACGAATAAATAATGCTTTCTCATTCATTTAATTTTTCTAATTTTTATACTTGCTTGATACAAGATAATATATATAGTATCGGTATTTCCCGAGATTGCTCGGTCTTCAAATTAGCAATAGGTACCGAATCCCAGAGTTACAAATTTCATGGAATTTTGTAAACTGTAGATGTATAACGGTGTAATTAGGTAGTATTGAATTCTTCTTAGTGAACTGAAGAAATTTCATTGGCGATTGAGCGCTTTCAACATTTATTTAACGAGATAAATCTTCCTCTTGAATTTTTTAATTGCACATACTGTATGTACGTAATTGATACACTGTTATCGTTCCCCGATCTCCTATTCCTCTTTCAAATCCTCTTCGATCTCCTTTCCCTAATCCGTCTATACCACTGCTTTTCCTCCCACCTTGTTTTCTGTCCACATATCTTCTTCCTTTTCCATCAAACTTTGTATTTGCATCCTCTCGTAGATTCCTGCCCTTACCCCCACCTCTTCTTAGCAAGCTACCAGCTTCCACCTAACCTAGCCAAATCAGCACATTATCCATTTCCAGTTCAGCCATTCATTTCCACTTCATCCACTTCAACTTATCAGTTCCACCCCATCGACCTCCCACCATTACTGAAAACCTCAATCCCCCTTGCCACCTTTCCATCTATCCATTAACCGCATTCACAGCCCATTCGTTACTTATCAGAAGCTTTAAAATAACCAGTCCAGCCGGTCGAAATAATTATGTCATAATAAATGCAAGTCGCAACAACTTTGTTATTCCTTCTTTTCATTATTTTTTTTTTTTTTATCAAATAATTTTTTTTTCTTTTCTTCTAGAGGGCATGCCATATGTGTGAATCGAGATTTCATGGTGAGTTCATTGAATAACGACTTTCACCAGATCCTTGCTAGGGCCAGAGGGAATAGCGGCGAATTCGATGCGTCTACGATCCAAACCTGTTTCATTTCTTTAAAACAAGATCATCAGTCTACCACTCCTATTTCTTTTGGTATAGCATTAATTTCCGGTACACCGACACCAAGCATTCTTTGCATTAATATTTCCAGTACTTAAGAAGTATAGAAATGTTCTAAATTTCTGAAACAGCGTATGATTTACTTCAGCGTTTCAAATCTAGCGCACCTCTACAAATCCTATATCATACTAAAGGCTAAAACACAATGTGAACGACACGATAAAAACGCCGTACAAAACGTCCGTGAAAATACAATGGGAGCGACAATAGCTGTCAATCCACAATTAAATTTATTCTGTTATTTGTGTTGTAAAGTAAAAATAGAAAAAATTTCAACGAATAAATTATAAAAGATTATTAAAATTGCATGTGTGGCCGTTTTGCTAATGAAGATAAAAACAGAACCCACATAGAAGAAGAGGTGTGTCCAAGAGTTATCTAAAACTCAGCCGGAATTGGGTTTTTATGTGGATGCGTATTTTTTTTTGTATAATATGGTGATATTTTACCATCTCAATAAACTTTTCTTCCATTTTTTATTCAACCAACTTTGATATTTACCACAGCATTGTTATTTACTGATTTCTTTAATTTATCAAGTCATAAATATGATTGCAATGAAGGTATAACAATAAATATGAACGCAACCCAAAATCATAATTTTGCTAAACGCACCCTAAACGTGCGACAAATTTCAATTTTCATTCAAGTTCGACGAAAACGTCGAACGATGTCGTCAGCATTGTATTTTATACCATACACTGCCATGTTATTAGAACCCAAATGACAGCGTTTTTTACGGCGTTTTTGTCGTGTCGCTCACATTGTGTTTTAGTCTCAAGAATGGAATACAATATCCATGTTTGGCCCGAGCTGATCGCAAAGCCTTAGCGTCATTACATGTACTGGCCAAAAATGAGTCTTAAAGTTCACCGGCGATGTGACAATAACTTAGCACATTCTTTCGACCGTACAGTAAAATTTCGTGATGCCTTTTTATCCCGAACATGTGGAATAATCTATCATCTTTTGTCTTTCCTCTGTCTTTCGTCTGGCTTACAATCCGCGTAGGGTGAAGAGCGGCATACATCAGAATATCCGGCAAAGTTCACATATTTTCTTGTCCTTTCGCTATCTCCTTCCCGCCATACTGTGCTTTGCAAAATTGTGTATCCTCGAGTTTGGATTAATATATATATATGTATATATAAAAAAAAAGACTCCTATGGCCAATCAAATTACTTAAAGCAGCAAAAAAGCCTTGCAAAGAAAGATTTCTTCTGAGCGCGAAGTGAACTGCCTTTGTGTTTTACGTTTGACTCGGAAACATCTTATGCTTACACGGACGATTTGTCTTGGGATGTTGGTATCTCTAAGAGGCCAAAACCTTAGTCGTGTTATATGTAGAAAGTAGACCTTTGGACCAGCTTGCATTTTTGTCAAATATAGGTGAGTAATTAAAGACCTTCTAACGGAATGAGATGCTGGTAGAAGCATTCAAGATCTTCCTCCTACTTTCATGGTCTTTTCCGGATCAAGGCATGGGCAAAGTTCGGTAATGGACTGCGCTTATTTATACTTATAAGGGTTGGCTAACGATAATCTTTTACTGTACTTGTGTATCTGAGTAATGGTGATAACTTATGTATTTGACCTCTGTTCAATGACCAACTCGGTAAAAGTGATGAATGTTGATTTTGGTATCTAGTTAGAAATTATACATAGTATATATACATATATATTCGAAACTTGGTCGGTTGCAGTCATTCTTAAATTTTTGATTCTTTAGTTGTTAATTATTTTAAAATAAACTTGATTTGTAAAATTAAATTCGATCACATTTTAATGCTAATTCATGTGCCAGTTGAGAAAAGAAAGCAATATATCCCTGATCTGGACCATTTGCACCGTACCGACATCAACCACTAGTTATGGTAGATGTATGCCAATCATAGTAATACAATTGCAGACCTTACAAATGTTCATTCAACATTAACACTGCGTTTTAATTCAAAAGATATTAATATTTAATGTTTAGCGCTTGGGTGCTAATAATGCTTGTGTAGTATTATTTCGAATAGTATGGCTTGATGTCCATGTACTAGACTAGGGGTGGCCAACTTAATCAGGCGTATGTTCGACTCTTCTGAAAATGTCTCGCGATCTACCTACGTGATATTTAATAATTCAAATATGTTTCTTGTGCACTAACAAGTAATAACAAGGAGTTTATACAAACATATATTTAATTAATTTAAAATTAGGCGATGAAAAATACTGATAAAATTTATTTAACTTATCATTAAAGAAAAGTCAGCCAGGTGTTTATAATTTGAATCGTCAGTATGAGTATCAGTAAGTAGGGAACGATGTTCAGTTCTTGTTAAATTTAAAGACAAGACAGGTTCGCATAAGTATGTAGTTCCGAAACAATAACTAGTAGATATATTCGCTATGTTGAGTTATCTTTGAAAGGTTTTCGCGATTAAGATATTTATAAAAATTATCCAGAAGATCTCTGTGTTGTAATTTCAAATCTGTCCCCCTTTTAGAAACAGCTATAGAGGCAAAGAAACATTGCATATTAAACAAAAACATTTATCATTCATCATAATAAAAAAAGTAGGTACTCCAGATCCCCTTCATCATGAAAATGATAAGTCTTTGACAAATCTTACAGGTAAAATATAAAAAAGGTGCTACTTACATTCATTCACACTTCACAACAGTAGTATTAATAAAAAGGATGACTCTTTTTATGAAAGCTAATAAATGTTACCACTTTTAACACAAAAAGACGCCGTGTCGATAAACCTACCAGAATTTAGTAGAAACTAAGTGGTTTGTTGCACAACGAGAGAATTATTTGATTGATTATAGGTAAATTGAGAAATTAAACGGTGACCTTAAGGTAAACACACTGTTTGTTTATACGAGTTACGATTGTTTGCTGAAATTTTTTCATGTGTACTATGATATACCAAAATTCGTCATCAGTTATTTCTCGCTCAACTAAAGACAACATCGTGATCGAACAAAAATCCCTTCGCGATCGACCGGTAGATCGCGATCGACCGGTAGATCGCGATCGACGTGTTGGCCACCCCTGTACTTGACGAATGATTGAAGCTTAAACTTCAGCTAAAAGCTGTTTACTAGTACCATTTATAATAGTACGGCTTGAGGTTGTCGTAGTGTTGGGAAGGTAGAAGCAAAACTGCCAACCGTTGCTACGCGAGACAGGGTTCCCGACAGCGGCTTGGCCTTCTGTTGAACGTGACGTATACCTGCTGGAAACAGTGTAAGCCGGGGCTGGTTGTGTGGAGGCGATGAGACTAACTAAGAAACCTTACAGTCGGTCGACGGCTGCGATCCTTGATCGTCTTTCTAAGGAACTGTTGGTGGCTATTGTTTCCACTAATGTGAAGATGTCGTGTGAGCTTCATGATTAATGAAGTGGTCCAAATCTGGTTCAGCTAACATTACGGGAAGACCAAGCCGACCCTATGTCGACTTGATACCCAGTACGAGTTCAGCTGATAAGTAAGTTGTAGGAACGTCAATCGTCCATATGCCAGCTCTAGAAGGCCCAATAACCACTTGAGAGCATCGGATTAGAAGCAGTAGTCGTGTAATGCTGATGCTCTAGGGGAAGGGGGGGGGGCACTTAATCGACTCTTACAGGGCACGTTATCCAGAGCAGACTCTAATAATGAAAATCTATCTATTTCACAGAAAAGGCATCGGAGATATCTCGGAGAATCAAATTCTTATGATTGCTTAATGTTGTCTTGATTTCAATTTATTCGCTGTACATGAAATAATGCGATAATTTTATAAGGAAAAATATTAGCTACAAATTGACTATTTATCGTTAAGTTAACATAAGCACCGATTATATTATTTTATTTTACATTTTTCACAATTTCGCAGCCTACCTAACTAAATCCCTTTTGCCGTTAGCAAGATATCTCATGGTGTTATAACCAAAATTTAAATACAGCGATTACAGCGGTCTATTGAATGTGCAGTCTGGAATGAAAGTGTCGCCACAAATGTGTGTATAAATCATTAACAGTCTAATAAATTGTTGCAATTTTGTCAACTCAATTTGTTTTTACCTAAAATCGATATATAAGACCAGTGCTGTCGTTTGTACTCCGATCGGAGGATTTGCCCTCCGAAAACTAATAACGTACTCCGGTACTACTCCTTTTATCAAAGTACTCCGCTTTTCATTTCATCAAACTTCAAACTCCTATATATGCTGTTATCAAAAAATCTAAAAGGTTTTATTCACCTTCATTTAAAACTACACATTCGTAGTACAGTTTAATAATAAAATCTATTAACTAGTCCGATTGAAAAGTTGGTTTGATACTATGTTGTACTTTATGAAATATACCAAATAGCAGCTAAGAGCTAACACATCCATGTTTAATACTTTTTTTCAGCTTTGGCGTGCAGCGCACTAAAGTTTAATCTGATTTGTTTTAGACTATTACACCTATCTCGTCATGTCATTATGATGTTTATGAAGTGAATAATGAACTACTTGAAGAACTCCAGAAAACTCTATTCTAGTCCAGAAAACGTTTTTTTTAATCGCTGTTTGCCTTTTCCTATGTCTTTCCTATTTTCTTCATTTTCCTTCTCACAAAAGTTAAGTCCAATTAAAAATAAATTTTTCATGGCAGGTTGGGTCTATGTTTATGATTCCGCGAATGTATTTAGTGATTTAATTTAATTATATATATATATATTCAAGTGTTGTAAAAACGTTGAATTTTTGTAATAAAACAATATAAAATTTGTGAACTGTGACACAAACGAAAAAACTTAAGAATAGTTCTCAATTTTCAAAACACGAAATTCAAGGAACTTACAGCTAACACCATCTCAGTGGAGAATTTTAGGGACGACGATTAAGATTGTCTTCTTTTGTGGAAAAACTAAGGAAATATTTCGTCAGTAAAGCTGAATTTTGTATAAGATTTTTTTAAATTAAATTAAATTTAATTTAATTTAATATAACAATAGTTTAGTTTGATCTAATTGAGATAGGGTTTTTGACTTCTTGTGGACAATTCCACAGAAACAGCTGTATTTGATTAAAAAGAACAAATTTTGTCAAATACGAAATTCAAGGAACTTACAGCAATTTTCAAATTGGGATCTCAAACTGTTTCGAGGCGTGATCATTCCTTTTTTTTGTTTAATGGACTGTTAATGGGTTACAATTGAGAGGACAAAAAAAATGTCCCTGGTGAAAAATTCTTACGGGATCAAGGATAACAAAATAGATTTGTACGACATTTTTTCCTAAAAAAACAGACCTCAAACGAAAAAAAATTCTCGTCTCCAAACACATTGAGATCCCAATTTAAAAATTTAACCATTTACTAACAACATTATGAGCATTAATTTAAAAATAAAGCAAGGCAAATTTAAGAGGATGCATTTGAAGATATTCAAGGACAAAGGATATATTTATTATCCCTAATTGTTTCTTCTTCTAAAAAGCTTATTTTTTTATAATATTCCCTCAAGGATTGTACTTTCATCTTCAAAATAACCTAAAGGTCATGTCACTATGATAATCAGAACCAAAGTTATGATTTTTTTAATATAACTCAGCAGGCCAAAAATCGTCGAATTTTAAGGATTTCAAAGTCCTTTAATTCAACCAGTATGCGTCGCAGTACACAAATAAATAGTTGTATTCATATCTCATAACTATTTAACTTTCAGCAAAAGAAAAATGCGATTGGTGATGGTCGGGTTAGGAAAGTGCGAATTTTTATCGATTTCCTGTGGAATGACCCTAATCGACCATTATTTATAATGACTTTAAAGTTCTTTCAGATATATAGTTTACTAACTATTCCATAATTACTACGGAAACACAACTTCATACAGAACTGTGATATGCAGAGTAAAAACCTGATGTGATCAAAATCACTTTCGCTAATGGATGTATGTCCATAGGTAAAATAGACACAGTATTAAAGTTTCTAAATATAGTGGATGTGGTGCAAGCAATATGAATATGACAAATGTATCCAAAGATCAAAAGCAATCTAGAACAATTCCTGGAAACTTAAACAAACGCAAATAATATAGAAAACATAATTTCTAGTATAACGACAGATTTAGAGCACCACGACCGGATATGTCAAGAAACCACTCTTGGAAATTCTATGGAAGCTGTTTTGTCGCCAACAAAAGGAAATACTTATAATAAATAAACCAAGCGTGTTCAAAAATGTTGCTCTGTATGCACGCAGCCTTATAAATAACAGGCGGTGTTGTAAAATATGTTTGAAAGTTATTGCAAACAAAAAAAAACTCGAATTGGTCTAAGACCCATACTTACGACACCCTAGATGAATTCCCGTATGTATCTTCGTAAGGTCACCCATCTGTGCAAGTTTGATTTTTGAAGTGGCTTTCGCGTATATTTCTAGAACAGTTCGTGTCGGACAGAAAAAATGATTACAACCAATTTTTAGGATTAGATATTCTGACGAAGCTTTCAGTACATGAAAACTATGTAGGCTTGATCGTTTTCGCAGTATATGTAAAAATCCTAAATTTTTATATGGCAACACCAAGAATGGGTTGCCCGATTTAGTCCTTTTTCTAAATTATATTTACTATTTTTATGAGTACATTGTGTAGAAAATTTCAGCTCTCTAGGCCGACGTGTTCTCAGACAATATCAAATATGTATATACAATTAGTGAAAAACGAACTTTTGCATGGCAACCCTACGAAGCAGTTACCCATATGCAAAATTTCTAATATACGCCCTCTTGAGTTATCGTGAGGATGGACGAACGGACGGGCGGACATGCGAAAATCAAAATAACTTTTAATTTTATGCAAGGGTGTCTACTCCATTTTGCTCTACCAGAATTCTTTCTGTGCATTACTGATTCAAATATTGTAAAAGATTTGAAATGCAAAAAAACTAAAGCGACTGATGTTGTCAATAAAATTTTGCATGATGACTGTATTAAAATCTTTACAAATATTTTGAATATTCAAAAGTTTTCAATAATTAAATAATTAAACTAATGATCGAATTTATGTATTTTTTTAGTATACACCTGTATTGATTTGCCATATGCAGGTATGCTTTTCTCAAGAACTTTTTAACTTCAAGTAAGTATGATCTGAATAAAAGTTATTAATTAATGCTTTTAAATCAACAGCTGTCAACTAAACTTAAGAAATTCTTACTGCTGGCTAAAAAATTCATGGGAAAACGTTTTAATAATAACCAGTTGTTTCTATATAAAAAAAATATAAATAATGTAAAAAAAATCTAAATATGAATCATTTTAATGAAAATGAGTTTTACTCACATTAATATGATTTCTGGACATCCCTTTCTAATTAATGTGAATTAATTAAATTTCATTAGTCGTTTACTCCGTTCTTTTCGAAAGTACTTTGCTTTGACAGCAAATTGTACTACTCTAAACGACAGCACTGTATAAGACTGAATGCTAGAAAAATTTTCAAATTTTACAATGTAGTGATAGCGTGAGCTTTCAAACAAACGCTTTCAATTTCGTGCCACACACAGAAGTTGTGATTCAGTTTCTATCAGAATTACATAATCAATGATGCATTGACATTTGATATGGCATACATATTTTTCCCTCCTTTGTTCTCCTGTTATTGTGTTGCGCAAGGCTATGAACTGTAACTATTAACTCAAGGAGTAGCACGGCCAGAAATTGTTTTCGAAGGGGCAAAGGGGGGGGGGGGGGTGTTGGAGTCGTGCCCCAAGCCCGAACCAAAAAATTACGCATTAAAGTCGCGTCCTGTGACGAACTGAGCACTTAAAAGTCGCTTCTTTTGAAGGTCTTGATTTTCAAGTTTTATCTGCTAAAATATCCGCACGAACCATAAGGACACTGTTTTCTTTATGTTCAATAAATTAATCATAGTTTCATACAGAATGAAACCTATTTATTTAATTATTTATAACCGACGCAATTTGTGCAGCTTTTACATAATTAAAAAAAAAAAGAAACCTAAAACAATACAAATCCATAATTGGTGGCGATTATAAATGTCGACGTTATTGTACGTTTGAAACTGATAAAAAATTTATAAAATAACCTTCACAGGTTGTAATTTCAGTGAAATTTTTGCATCAATAAATACTTTATTATATTTAAAACATTTCTGATGTTGGAACAATTTCTTTGAAGTCCATTTTCTTAAAATTTGGAATATTTCTTACATACAGAATAAAAATTTAATTTAGTCGTATGGTTGTAATGCACAGAAATAATGATGGTAGAGCAAAATGGACACCTATGCATAATATTAAAAGTTATTACTTGTGCCCGTCATTGAATAAATAACTAATAAGGAAACGGCATATCAGGTGAAAACGTAAGCATCTCGGCGAAATGTATTAGTGTGCTCTGTTTGTATTCGTTTCGTCATGGCAATAGTGAAACCGTGAAATTTTGAAGGGGGACATTTTTTATAATCCAAATTGCTATGTAAAATACACAAATTTTTGGCGCCCCCTTATCTTCAGAAAATATTCCGTGTCGTTGCCTATGATAATTTAAGTGACTTGTCAAGCGAATTTTCAAATAAGTGACCAGCCCTCTTGTCATTTCTCCCCCGCTCCAGGGTTTGACTGTCATTGAATTGCCTACTCACGTACACTGTATTCGCACGATACCCCGCTTCCTTATTAGTTATTTATTCAATGGTGCCCGTCCGCACAATAACTCGAGAACGCGTTCACTTAGAGGGTTGAAATTTTGCACACGAGCTTTTCTAAGAAACATTGAATACGAAGTGGGACGAATCAGGCAACTACTTCGTACGGTTGTCATTTAGTCTTCTAAATTTATATTTTTACATTTTTGTCGGAGGATCAACCGCTGAGGAATTATTTTGAAAAAAACAATTTTTGGTACTTTTAATCCAAGATGGCGGACACCGCTCAATGGTCTAAACTTGGACTTTTCATCGTTGCCCGGAACTGAATAACATGTATAAAAATTACAACTACCCCACCTTTTGTAGGGCAAAAGCCTTATTTAGTCCCTATTGACTGGGCTATACAGGCAAGACCTGTACGGATGATCTTGAACACATTTTGTTGTTTACCTTTGGAGAATAAAGATTTATCCAAAAGTTTGATAGTTAACTATTTCAGCAATACGAAGCCTTAATAAGTGTAAATATGTTTATGTATATCATCTGGATTAGTAGCCTTTTGACGACAAATTCACTCGGCAAAGGTACTAATGAGGTAGAAATTGCAGAAATTTTTATTTAAAGAAAATGTGCTAGTTTCTTCAACACTATATGTATTATGGCAATACAATCCCTGTGTTACATTGTTGCAAAAATGTAATTGAATATATTTTCTCAAGATATTCTCGGGACCTCGAATCTAAGCGAAAATGACTGAGTATTCATTTACGCTAATAATTGCACAATCATATCCGAAAATGTTATTTTTCTTCAAAAACCACAAAAAGAACCCACCGTTTGAATACAATACGAAACAATATGCATACTTCTTCTCAATTTGTAAATATTTTCGTAACAAAACTATGAAAAAAATCCAAGAAATGAGTCACCTCATAGGTATTCGTACTTCGGAAGTGCGACAGTTCACATGAGGAAATTTAAAGTAGTAAAAAAAATAATTACTGAAATTGGAATGCCTAGTTGATCAATGTGTTTTCAAATTACTGAAAAGCTTACAAATCCGTTACGGTCCATTTAGCTGGACTTAAAACAAAATGTTATCGAATTCTAAGTTAGTAAAGTAATCTGTAAGTGGACAGTGGACAGTTAAATTAATCAACAAAGTAAATCAGTGAAAATACACCGGGTTATATTTAAATAAATACTGCAATGAAACCTGAAGAATCGATTTCAAAACTAATTGTGAAAGAAGAAGCATCATGTCAGGAATAAACGAAGCAAAAGTTTGAATTATGAAAAGTAGTCTTCACGCAACTTGCCAAATTGGCTAAAGCATTCAATCAATAAACTGATATTCAGATGAGCAAAGAGCTTGTTTTACTTAAAAATTATTTTGTAAAAGTTGGTCATGATAAAACTTGTTTCGATTATGTGGATCACAACCAAAATTTTGAGGACATTGACTAACCATTTAAAGTAAAACTTCTCATTTAGTTCTGATTTGGACAACAGTGCGTCGTCCCATATTGCCGAAATTTGAGGTTTGCTTTTTAAGTAAAGTATATATTAAAATGTGTAAAGCATTGTCTCAGCCTTTAGCTCACCAAGAATTAAAAATTTTTCGTATTAGTTTAGTAGCTAGCACAGGATCATTAGATCATTTCAGTTTACCAAAACAAATTATTAGAAAGCACTTGACGAACAAGAGATACGGTAACACTGGACTAATATTCAGTGCGAAAATAAGTGAATTACAAAGTAACACTACTGTGGATAATACAGCTGTGTTGAATCGCTTCGATCGCAGTTTAGCAAATTTCACCAGTGAAGAGATAAGAACACTTCAGTGTTAGATTCTAAAGTGAGTAGTTTTAATCAACAAATTTGTTTTAAAACTATAGCCACAGTAAACTGGTAATAGTCAGATGAACTAAAAACAGGTTAAGGAAATTATTCGGGACCCCATCACCTGAACTCACATAAAAAATGATCCTAAAGAAGTTTCCATGCAATTTTCCAGAATAACTAAAATGTTTGACACACAACAGGAATTGTATTTTACATTTATGATAATCACAAACTATAACAGTTTCCAGAATATTTATAAGCTGTTCTTTTTTCATCGAATATACCTAACAGTATTAGGTTTTCAGACACTCTAAACCACAAAACTATGATAAGAATAATAACTCAAGAAACGTTTATCGTTACAGCTGAAATTAAAAGTTCCCTTATGATTAGCACAAAGCAGCTCAAACCCGTAATTTATTATCGACGCAACACAAACAATTTTATTTCGAGCGCTTAAGAATACTTGTGGATCTCTGATATTGACCGCATTCTACTCCACCCATTTATTACTTCTGCGGTTAGTTATATGTATATAAGAATACTTGGCACGCGCTTTAATTAGAGAAAAATTACAGATGGCCCTAACACCCAGTCGGACACAATTCAACCAACACTAAACGGCATGGGCAGCTATTTTTAGATACATGAACGGATTGATCAAAAAATCTCTGCCTGCTTCGGCAGAAACACCTATCCAGAGGATGTCATCTGGTAGTAGAACATTTAGAATCTCTCACTGCTTGTTGGAATTAAGTTTCACATGTTCTACAAATCGATACAAGTCAATCGAACATATGTAGATCATCTGAATTGATGTACATCAATCAATATCGCACTCGCACATCTTTCAGCACACATTAATTATTTAAGTCAAGCAAAAAGAAAACAGAAATTTCTTATACGTAAAACTGACCTGGAAAAATAGACAAAAACACACCCACTGGTAGTATTTGTAGACTTTCTTCTCCAGATGATCTCCCTCGGAGTTTCCTATTCCGGGATAGGGTACAGCACTTCCAACTTTTTTGTTGAAAAAACTTTTTAAGGCGTACGTGGAGTGGATCCAGCAATATGTATTGAGGACGTCCTCTGGAATATCCTTGGTGTGAACACAGTCAATCGGATTACCAACATATTGGCGAGTAGTAACTATCAGCGAAAACGACATTAACATCATCACAGTTATTGAGTAGTGTAGACGGAAAATTGGGGAATCGGTTTTCACATGACTGACCTTTATAAGGTTTTTGAGCCCACGAAATATATCTAACATTTTAGGTAAATACTGGCGTGAGGAGTTTGTTTCAGGTTACCCATGTAGTTTAACAAAGTATTGCAGATTATAAAAAGAATAAACAGATGAATGGACGTTTTCTATTATCCTTGTAGTTCTACCGATCTCTACCATAGAATTGCAAGCTCTTTCTTTTCCTAGCTGTCTGGCAATGCATCACTCCTTGCCCAGCGCGTGAATGTATAAGTTCAATGTCCCAAAGCTTAAGGTGTCTTAGTCCTTTCTTATATTTCTTGGCACTTTTATCACAATCGAACATCTTATTTAATTATGTTTTTCTATTTTATTATGTTTCAAATTATTATTTATATACATAGGTACACTACTTTATTGAATGCATAAGGCATTTGTTATATTCTTTGGCACTAAGTACATTTCATTTTATTCTGTTTGAAACACATTTGAATAGGAGCTGCTTAAAGAATTTGTAAAGGATAACATGTACGCGGTCAATGTTATATACTAGGCGCTTTTTATTGCACGTTAATTTAGCTTACTCCGTCATTCATATCTTATGAGCTTGCATACTTCGTATCCCTGATGACAAAAATATATTTCTAATGACAGAACATATTCTAATTTGATTGCATGCCACCCCCTCCCCAATTAATCAACCTTTCGGATATGCACATTTTCAATACTTAGGGAGCCTTAATATGGGTTTCTATGATATATAGGACTTCGTTGGTAGGTTATGCGCGCTGACTACCATACCGGGAGTCCAACTGTACATTCCTGCAGGGAAGCATAATTGCCCATGTGTTAGTCTAATTGGGATCAAGGTTCTTCGTATTTAATCAGACTTACCTAGCTGCTTGTAGAATTGGATTTCTTTGTTCTCCAAATTGAACAGCTCGGATAGCTCGAAGCCAGCCAGGAAAAATCTTTGTAACGCCGATGATTTAGTTTAAATGGGTACAATTGTAGTCCACGCGACAATCCAAGGTTCATATATTCGGCATAGAATTCTTATATGGTACCCTAGACGAATGCGCGTATGAAATTTCGTTTGGTCACCCATTTGTCAAAATTTGATTTTTGAAGTACATAGTTTTTTTGCATTTCTTTCTAAAACGGTTCGTCGGACAGTAAGTGATTATAGCCAATTTCATAGAATTTTATAAATGGATGACGAAATTTTGTATGGCAACCCCAAGAAGGAGTTACCAAATTCGTCTCATTTTCGAATTTCATTTTCATTACTTAAGAAGTCCACATACAGACGAACAAACGGACAGACGGAGAGCTGGTCAGACGAACAGAAGGACAGACGGCCAGAGGGACACATCGACAGACGGACAGATGGCTAGACGGACAGTCGGACAGACGTACATGCAAAAATCAAAATAACTTTCAGTGTTATGCGTGGATGTTCAATCCATTTTGCTCTACCTGCATTATATCTATGCGTTACAAACGGAACTTACTGTACTCTATGATTTCATTTAGGGTATAAAAATTTGTTAAAAGAGATCTTTTAAAAAAAATAGTTGTTGTTGAAATACCCTTCAGTACCTACCCAATAAATTGACATACATGTACTAAAAAAAAGCGTGAGTACTTCTTGCTCGTTTTCTTGACTACTAAAAATCATCGTTTAATCATAGAAGTACTGAATTTTGGTACAAGTTAACTGTCACAGAAATGAATACGATAAGTTTTAAAAAAAACCCTATTTAATACGTACAGATGAAATATTTAAAAGAATTTTTAAAACAGTGTGTAAACTCTTCGTGCAATTTGGCATATAATTATAACATTATATTTTTACTAAATTACTCTTCTTAGAAAACATTACAGGATTTTATTTCCCTTTTACAAATACGTTTACAAAAAAAATGTCGGTAACAATGTAGCAGTAAAAAATTGAATTACAATTGACACCCACGTTCTGATTTTAAGTCGTGTGTCTAGTTTTGTTTGCTGAGGAAACAAAATATTTTCTACTTTTTAATGTATTTCCATATAAAGGCTGGTAAAAAGAACATTTAACATATTTCTGTATAAACTTCAAACTTAATTGTTCCATTAATGATTTTATTAGTGTTAGGCCATTTAGATTTACTTTTTTTGTGTGAATACGAACAGCTATTTTCAAATCAGTACACATATACTAGGGGCAATTTAAATACACTAATTTCTGCAATAAATATATTTATCATTTAGCTAAGGGCCTTTGAATCAGAGATAAAAGTAAAAATAAAATACAGACTAATTTAGGAGGAAGAATCCATATTTCATCGGAATTATACTTAACTTTTACCTCAAATCGACCTTGACGAATTCGGAAATGAGCCCAAAGCTTTCATAAATGTATTGGTATAGTTAAAATTTGTCAAAATCCAAAATTATAAGATATTGTTAGTAATTATTATGTTGCGAATTCACATTATTTTGTTTCTGTGTTTAATGGGATTTCTATAAATAGTTGATAAACAACAGTCAGCTATGGATATACTGAGCTCGGTTAGACAATAAAATATTCTATGACAGGATGTTGACAAAATACTAAATTTTGAGAGCTCCGGCGAATAAATATTTTTCCTCATTTTTATCAATTAAATAGAAATGGTTCAATTTCATCTCTACTGTTTTACAAATTTAGTCTTAAGGGTTTTGTTTAGAACGTTCATGAGAGATATATGTAAGTAGCATTATAAAACGTCAACGACAGCCGGCCAGTGAAAGGATTATAATAGAGCATTTTTGTTCTTTAAACAACCGTAGGAAAACTTAGCCTCATTGGAAATTTTTAGAAGATTACTAAATTGAAAGGAACCAAAGCTCATAGTAGCAGAAAATCTCATGCCTAAGGGCTAAGTATCGTCAAATTTTTGTTCGCCCTATGAATAACACTGTATTATGAAAAAACCTCAGAAAAAAAGAATGCACGCTAAAAGCTTTACTTCGAAAAAAAACATTATGAAGGAAAGAATAAAAACAAAATAAATTATTTAGCCACAGAATAAATGTTTAACGAATATACAATTTATTCACGAAATTATCGAACAACCAACCGTAGTTAATTTATATATGTTTATCACTCATGGAGAAAAGTTCAATAAAGAATAATTCAATTCAGGCCACCCAATAGAGGTATGTGTAGTAGTTGTGAACCTTAGAAACTATACAATACTAAATTATACCAGTACTGCTCACGAATTCTATTAAAAGCGTGAGGAATCAAGTTGAGTAGAAAGAAACCTGCAATGCAATTATTCAGAGCCATCGATTGAAATATCTTATCTTGGTCCGTAAAAGACCTTTTCTTTATTTCTAATTTTTACAATAGAGATAAATTTACCACATATGACTCGAACGCAAAAGTGAACTACATATCTACATGGCTTTTTGGTACAAAAATATTTGTGGAAGAACTGTCATGCCAATCATATTGCTAATTATATAAATGATTAAGCTCATTGCTTCAAATAATCCTGAAATTAAAATATTGATTCTTTGATCTGGCACTTGATTGACTAAAACAGGAATTAAATGACGTTAGTTCAGTTAAGTTTTTATAAATGTAGCAGTGTGATATATAAGATTATTTTACACATGCCTTTTTGTCTTTCGAAGAGTACAGTAGCACTTAGGACCACCAGGGTAAGTTCCCATCGACGATTAACGAACTAACCCAAAGAGCATTGCAATAATTTCTTAACTGGGCTTATAGTTGTGATCTTGGGCTGAATCCCGGAAAGACCGAGCGTGTCGTCTTTACACGGATGAGACTTATTCCTACTTTCGCTCCCCCAAAACTAGGTAGTATTACTTTTGAATTTAAAACTGATTCCAAATACACAGGAGTGATACCAGACTACAATTTAAGGATAAATGAGATTGAGCAAAAGATGGGGCACACACCTTCGCATCGTGCACTGGATGTACACCGCTATTGTGAGTCCTATCCTCACTTCTGGAATCTTTAGGTGGTGAAATGCTCTAGAGAGAGCGGCTCCCTGAAATGTCTTACAAAAATACAGATAGCTGCCTGTCTAGGTGTTAGAGGTGCTCTTCGTACAACACCAACGGCAGCAATAGAGATCATACTCCGGCCCTGCCCCTTGATATTCATGAGAAAAATATAGCTATAAATGGTGCACTAATATTTAGAGAGTAAGGCTGTTGGAAAACAACAGACTTTGATCACAGCAGAATACTGAAGTTTTGTGCTAGCGAACTACGGATTATATCGTCCCTAGACTAGACTTTGAGAAAACATTCTCAACTAGAATTTTTAATAAAGAGAAATGGAATCATAATCGCCTGGTAAAGAATCTGATATATGTGTCTTCACAAACGTTTCGAAGTGAAAGTGGAAGTGGGAGCCGGGATGTACTCAGCACTACCTCAAATGCAGGAATCATACCGCCTACCGGACTATTGTAGTGCATTTCAAGCGGAGGTTCTGGCTATTAGCAAAACAGGAAACACTGATGTAGTTATCAGGATTTCTATTAACACCCAAGCTGCAATCAAGACCCTGAACGCAGCACCATTAGATCGCGCTTTGTTCAACGGTATCGCTGTGAGCACGGGAAACTGGGTGCTAACCACGGGGTTATTCTCTGCTGGGTTCCTAGTCACAGTGACATACTTGGAAACGAGGCAGACTATTTGTCTAGTGGAGGAACCCATACATCGGCCCCTGGAATTCTTGAAGGGGATTCTAGACGTACAGACCAGTAAGCTGGCAAATCGCAGATGGGGAGAATTGAACATATGTGCGATTTCAAGAGTTGTCATAAGAGAAGTGAATCTATGTTGAGGAGGAAGTTATTATGGGGCGCTACCTCTGTGGTACACATGCAGAGTGCATGCAAGTTCCATACAATGACTTCTGCAGAAGCTGTATGGATAAGGAAGACGTTTGTTCAGCACGGGAATGCCCTAACCTTGCCAAGCGTAGGAAGAATGCGTTCGGTAGCTACTTCCTCGGCGAATTGGGGGAGATAGCAGACAAGGGGTTGGGGGACGTAACTTAGGATTATCGCAGGGATTTGCGCGATGGCCACCACTCTAACCTAAGCTAACTTAGCCTAGCGTTCGTCGCCAATCAAATCCCTTCTAACGATATGGCTGTAAATAGTTTAACTAGATTCAAGTTCCAACAAACCTTCTCAACGGTTGGAGCAATAAACTGATAGTTTAGAGTTTAGAGCAAGTTGAAATGCTCGAGAAATACATGAAGGATAGGTTACAGATCATATGACAGGTTGTATATGCCACTCCAGGAGTATCCCTAATATCGCTAGAGTTGAGTACAATAGCGTACACTCATAGTTGGCAAGTACAGGTGGTAAATTGTAATTTAAAGGGCCATCGAATTGGATGATTGAACAATTGAGATCTTTACAAGTTTCCAGTAAGAGGTTGGATTCGCGCACAATTATCGGATTTGATTATTCGTGCTTTTAATACTAGCAATAAGTGCAGTAACAGTAATAGTATAAAACACAGATTCAGAGTGAAATTATTTAATTTTGATTGCAGTGTCACTAAATTATGAAGTACAAAGTTAGAGGGAAGTTGCTTAATTTCAGAGAGTAGTAAGCAAATAAATCAATTCAGTGCAAGTAATGCAAGAGTAAAAAATGCAATGAGAGTGCAAACCTGACATCTAAGAATATGGTAGAGATGATAACGCTGTTAGGAATAGAAAAAAAAACGAAGCGGTGCTTTAATAAAAGGGGTTGAAAAATTGTCAAAACCAAGTGATAGAGATAGTATTTCGTTGGGAGAGGAGGAAACTCAACGTAGAAATGATTCGTTTTGTAGAATGGGACTCGCGGAAATTAAGCAGAGGATCGATCTTTTAATTCGAAAAGTGGAAATAAAATAACTGCTGTATAATTCATTGAAAATATCGAATCATTGAAGCAAATCTATTTCTGGGGTGATCGCTCCCCTCTATATTATGATCGCTTCACTTAGACTGTGCGGTGAAATATTGAAAGCAAAGTCGACAAGCACAGTTGTAATAATGGAACGTCTTGACGGTTGAACTAGTTAAATGTTTTCTGAGCTATCAAGGCGATTCGGCTGTCATAACAGAGATTATGAGTAGAAAAACAGAGAAGAGGAAATTGAGGCATAATTTTACGCAATCGCAGCCTTAGTGAAAAGGATAGAGCAGACAACAATTGAATACATCATCTTGGGACTGGGCGATAAATTAAGGTTTAGACGGGAGCAAGCTTCAATTCACCATCTGAGTTATTCGGAAAGATTAAGCGATACGAGAATATCAGTACGCAAAGCAGCGCAGGGAGATTTTAATTAATTGCCAGAGAAATATCAGTCGACCCTTACCGTATCTGTAAAAAAAGAAGACCATTGGCTAATAACTGAACTAAAGTAATCATAACGGGCAAGTAAGTTTTAAACAAATTGGAAAGGAGAGGAATACTACCCAGAGGTAGAAGTACATCGATGAAAATTTTTAACTTTTTTGGATATAGGTAGAGATGTAATAACTATCACGGAGAATGCTATTAAGGAAAACAATTCGAAAATGATAGATGACGGCTCAGTTTTGTATGAGTTTGGTGGAAGTAAAACTGCAGTACTAGGTAAAATTGAACAAAAATATGAAAATTGGTGAAGTAGAGAGACTGGCCACTTTCTTGGTAGTACCAACCAATGTGCCAACAACGTCTGTTATGTTCGGAAAGGACATTTTAGATTGCGTTGGTGTAAAAATTGAAAATTATTAAAAATCCGGGGAATCTGGAAATACTAAAGGACAACAAACGTGTTATTAGTGACGAAAAAGATTCCATACCAAAAGCGTTTCAGGTACGACAAACTATTAAAGCAGATCAACAAAAAATTCGTAGTGAAGTTATTCAGCATTAGAGAGAAACATCTTTCTAAACATAATTTATAACTTTAGGGAATGTTTCTCCTGCGACCCAAGAATATATTGGAAAAATAATTTAGTTGAAATGTTTATTAAATTAAAAGAAAATAAGGTTATAAAGTATCAACCGTATTATGTATCATTATTAAAGTCAAGTCTGAAAAAAAACTGTAGATGAAATATTGAACTTCGGAATTATACGTCATTCGACGTCCGAGTTCGCAAGCCCTATAATTATATGTCCTAAAAACACGGAGAATATAGTATGTGCGTGGATTATAGGAAGTTAAGTTCGATAACATATCGCGAGCAATATCCTCTCCCAAACATTGAAGAAACCTTGAATACAACGGCAAATAAGAAAGTATTTATGTCATTAGATTTCCGAAATGAATATCACCAAATACCAATTGAAGAGAAAGATCGCCATTGCTTTCATAATTCCAGAAGGCCATTACGACTTTAATCGCGTGCCATTTGGTTTAACTATTCGCCTTCTACCTTCATGAGATTGATGACGAAGTTGATCGAACTGCTTAATCCTAGTTCACAAAAAACTATAAAGGAGAATTCGAAAATACACTCTAACTTGGGTCGAAATTCGTAAGGCAGAACTTACTTTGAATCTGGATAAATGTAAGTTTTTGCAGGCAAGTTTAGAGTACTTAGGGCAAAACATTTTGAGCTAACGAATAAAACCTGGTTTTCTGAAAATAGCCGAAATTCCAAATATCTGCAACAACAAAGAATTCAGACAATTTCTTCGATTAACTGGCTATTATAGACATCTATTCAATAACTTCCACGTATAGCGGGCCCACTTAATAAGTTATTCAAAAAGAATGAGCAAGTTCGGTAGGAAGAGGAAAGAAAATGCTTTTCAACAGCTAAAAACCATTTTAGTTAATCGCCTGGTACAAACGCCCCATGACCCGGAAGTGGGACATGAATAACAGACATACGCTAGTAACCAACAGGTAGGATGGTCTCTTGATGCATAGTGGAGTGGAAAATCCAAAATTTCATTCCTTGTGTCTTATTTTAGCAGAGCCGAAACTGAGTCCATGTATCATAGTTACGAATTGGAGGCTCTAACAGTGGTAGGAAGCCTACACTGAAAAAAAATTATTAGTTAAAACGATAAATCACGATTAGTTGATTGTACATTAGTAAATCCTGTAAATAGATTTGGAAAAACAATTAAGTGATTAATAAAATTGTAAGTGCTAATTGGTTGCAATTTCTAATTGAAATTAGTTGATTTTCCCTTAGTTGTTTTGGAAAATACTTTAGTTGTAGCTTCGAATTCAATTAGTTCAATTAACAAATATTTTCTAATTAAACGAATTACATTAGTTGATATCTATAATATAATTTTCGCATAACTTTAAATTTTAAATCACTGCATCATTGCTATTTATTTATATATCCTAGATGAAATCTCATAGGTCATACTGAGTTTATCATTTTGCTGGTAACGCATATTACTGAAAAAAAAATGGATTGGACACCCATGCATAATTGTTATTTTGAGTTTTGGATGTCTGTCCGTTTGTCCGTCTATCCGTTCGTGTATGGCATTTTCGAAAAAATAATAAATATAATTTTATAAATGGAAGAAATCTTAAAACCCGTGGTGTTGTCATACAAAATTTACAATATTTTATGTGTTTTGGGTAAACGTTTAGGGCCAATTTGTTCTTATACTGAGAAATTACCTGCAAAATGAATCATAACCATTTTTACTGTCGCTTCATCGTTCTAGAAACTTATACGCAAAGCCATTAAATTAAACCAATAATTTGTTAAATCGAAAAATCTTAACCTTTGCTTTGACAGATCTTTTTTCAATTTGAATTTCGTTTGGACATGTTAAAACCCAATTCATAATTTCGACTTATACATTCGATGAATCAACAAATTAGAAATTTTTGCCTCACTTAGAACTTATACTGAGTACTAATAAGTGCACATAGAGGCAGTCGTACTAATGAGTGCACATAGAGTTTTTGCCCATACAGAACGCTTTTTTTCCTCTTTATTAAATATGTTGTCAGCCTATTGCGGGCAGATAATAATAAAAAAAATAATAATAATACAAAAATAATTAAATTCATAGCATTTTATTATTATGATCAACTAAAAAATTAGCTGAACTTTCCAATTTCATTACTTATTTTAACAAATTCGATTAGTTGATTACTAATATCTTCAAACTAATGTTTCAGTTATTTTAAATAATGCGGTATGCAAAATCAACCATTCAATTAATTATTAGGAGAATTGAATTTGTTGAAAGGGCAATATTAATTAGTCGATTGTTCTAATAAGTGGTTCTAAAGACTGGATTAAACAACGGGTGTTTTAGCTGATATTTCTATTTTTTCGTAATAAAATTAAAGCTAATCTAACTTCATAAGAAATAGTTTGAGCTACTGCACGAAGTCCTCCTAATAAAGAATAATTGGAATTAGATGATCAACCAGCAATTATAATTGTACAAATTAGTTAATTCAACAACAAAATTAGTTGAAAAACAAAAGATTCTCCGATACGCAATTCCGAAAGATTGGAATTAGATGATCAACCAGCAATTATAATTGTACAAATTAGTTATTTCAACAACAAAATTAGTTGAAAAAACAAATTCTCTCCGATACGTAATTCCGAAAGATTTCAAAGCTAACTAAGCAAATAGTTGAATTCACAATTGTTATGACCAAACAAGATTAGCTAAACCAACTAATGCCAATTAGTTTTCTTAACGAATATGATTCGTAAGCTAAAATCAACTGATATTATTTTTTGATGAAACAAATTCATTCGCATAAAGCAAATAATCCTTTTTTTCAGTGTAGAAAGGTTAAAATACTATTGACAAAATTCAAAATAGTAATGGACTGTGATTGGTTACGTATGACTCAGGAGAAGCGCAATTTTTTCCGAGAATTTCGCGTTGGTGGATGAACATCCAGGAATATGAGTTTGAATTGGTTTTCTGCCTGGAAGAAAGCTAACCCATCATGAGCTTAATCCGAGCTCTAAGCTAAGAGGGAAAGGAGGAAGATACAGTTGTCTATCATGTCATGATCGTCAGCCCAAGAGGGTGGGTTGTTACTTTACAGATGCAGGTTCCTCGATTGCAAGGAATAAGAAAAGTATTAGAAGGAGATGTGCTGAATTAAGAGGACAAGGATGGAATTAAGGGGACCTTCATCATGCAACATGGACGAGTTAATAAAAAAAAAACAGATAGTGGGAATAAATTCGATATGCCCACGGGAATAAGATGACGCATCATTAAATCTATATATGTCTATAGTGGTCATTCCGGAGTAGATTAGAACTGCCATATTATACATGCAGAGGAAGTTTTTCCAATACCCTTTCCTGTGGTGCATTTGGATCACTTGGGACACTTCCCAAAGAGTATGGGAGATAATCAATATGTAATCAGAATTCCAGACTCGTTTACATATTTTTTTGTATTTAAACCAGCCAGGACAACTGGAACTAAGAACGTTAAAAAAAAACGCTATATGAGGTATCCCAATATTTTGGCCGGCCATCACGTTAATTACAGATCAGGGCTCTGCGTTCACCTGTAAAGAGTTCGAAAGATATGGGCACTATAACACCATTAAACATGCGCTGATAGCTGTTAAGACCTCCCGAGCTAATGGACAAATCGAAAGATATTTTCGCAGTTTGAAATCTTCCTACGTACCATCAAAAATGAAAGTTGCTTTCAACAGCATCAAACACTCCACAACCAAACGAACGCCCCAAGAAATTTTGATAGGATACACTCCGAGAAACATAGTTGACTGTCATTCTTTATTACGAGATGAAGAAGAAATTAGGTTCAGCTACGAGTTTAAATAATATTAGCAAAAACCAAGGAACGAATCAACGAAGACAAATTGAGACAAGCAGATCGACCAGAACTGCATAGGCCAATGAATAGAAATATTTAAATTCCAAAATTTTACAACAATCACAAAAGTTTTAGAATTTTGATGGAATGTTGAGTAAGGTAAAATAACTGCAAATTTATTTTTGCAACCATCACCGAGGTCCGGAGCAATTTCAGAAAAACAAAGATCCGTACGCTCATGCAAAAGAAATCGACGAGGTGGTAGAAAAAGTGTTGGTTGCTCTGTTTGAATAAATTACGGTGTGATGGCTTTAGGCGCTCAATAAGCTGGACTACATAAGGAAGTTTACGAATTTGAACTAAACTGAGGTTTACTACAGATGATTGACAATTTTTCCTTAAGCAAACCTCACATTCCGTATTATCTTGACATGTAATGTTTTCAATTTTAAAAGTGGTAAAAGCAAAAAAACATAAAACAAACAAAAATTAATGAATTAATTAGGACTTGTGCCTTTTATGGAAATTTCATAAAAAATATAAGAAAAATCCGAGAAAGCTCGACAGCACTTCTAGGAGCAATATCTCAATTTCTTAGCTCCTTTCCAAACTTTTCTCATAGAAGGCGTCACCTCTTTTCATATTCTTCTTTTTGCGGAACGAGCTACTCTTACCGCACTTTACTTACTGCAATTTGACATTCAGACTGAACGAAAGCTTCTTACCGATGCTTTAAAGTTATTTTGGGTACGTCTACGCATTCGCCTTACTTAAGTAGCTTTACGTACGAATATGTATATTGTGGTCCAGCCTAATCAGAAAAAGCAAATTCAATATGGATGGGTAATTAGGAGCTAGCTGTATCTTGGGGCTGGAATCATGAACCGAATGGCCTGATGCCCATCCTAACATTAAAGGAACCAGCCAGCTGAATTGCTAAAATTTGTCACACAAATTATGTGCTTGTCGGAAACGGAAAGCTAGCTTGAAGGATTCTGAGATTTGCTTTTTTTGTCACAGACAATCTTCTTGCATGCCAGGGAAATTGATCATCAGACAGCGACAATGAAGAATTGGAATTAGAAAACCGAATGGTACAGTCTTGCGCTCAAGGCAACAGATTTGGATCGTCGTTAGACACTTACATAAATTACAATTACGCTATATGCGTGGAAGAATACGAAGTACATGAAACATAAAGTCGAAATATACCCTGAACCCTCTGGCAGCAAAAAACGGAAGCTTTCATACTGTTAATTTTTCAAGCTGCAATATAAATGAATCAAACGTTTCCATTTCAGAACATTTGCGTTAAATATTTTTTTTACACGTATTTTATTTTCAAAGCTATAAAAAAAGGTTAGGTTTCTCAATATTTTTGTCAAGTTGAAGAAGGCTTGACGTCACGCGCGAACGTATGTTTAATATATTTCGTTGCATTTGCACTAGTAGAGGGTTGCAAATTTATATTCTAATATGGTAGAACATACGAGGGACCATGTAAAATTTGCAATGCTTTTGCAATATTTGAACGATCGCAGCAAGTACAAAATACTAATTGATGATCATTATTGCTCATTTTTTCTTAGGCTGCGGACCCTGTGTGAGGGTGCAAACCTATCAGGTTATGAGAGATTGCAGCGCAATTTCAGCACATTTCTAATCTTTTTTTACAGATGGCTGCCATAAAAGCAATTGTTGATCGATTGATTTAAAAAAAAAAATATGGTGCAGGCAACATAAAAAGTTGCAAATTGGTACAGGTGTTCAAGTAAGCTGCAACCGCTATTCGACCGTTTTGCAGCAAAAATTATTTTACGGGGGCGGAATAAGTCGTTTGTGTTGTGTGCAATTTGGCGCATGTTCTGGACCTCGGTGATGGTTGCAAAATTAAATTTGTAGTAATTTTACCTCATCCAATATTCCATTAAAATTTGAAAACTTTTGTAATTAATGTGAATTGATTGTCTTTATTGACTGGCCTATGAAGAAATATACTGAAAATGGCTTAGTCCTCATCAACCAAGAGTCAATTGCTACGGGTAAACCTAAGAAGCGACAGCCGCACTACCGACAACCGTCTGAAATTAAAACAGTGCTGGGAAACGACCGGCATATAGTGACGGACACTTCAGTGACGGACACTTCAGTGACGGAGAAACCATATTATTCAACATATGTCGCTGAAAATCTCCGCCCTTGGTGTAGCCTAATTGACATCGGGTTCGTTGATGACAAAGCAAATTTTTCAATACGTTAATTAAGAGTTGATGAATAAGAATTTTATTAGTCTCATTGGCAGACGATAGCAGTGTAATCTGATTGCAAGAGCAATGTAAGTCTGGTCTGATTGGTAGTTGATTTATCATAGTCTGATATGCAGAAGATCTGATTTCCGAATGGTTAACGGATCTTCAGAGATTTTACCGAGGAGGTGATAATAACATTGTATAACTGTGTGAACTATCACGATGATAGTGCTACAGTGTTGGGCCTATATGGTCGTGACTTTATAGTACCTACTGGGTACAATAATCGTTAGCTTGGCCCATCCCACCTGGCGGGATCGTCCACGAAAACTTCCCGACGCGACGGCTCGAGCTATAAACAGACGTTAAGGATGGATGAAGGATAGGTTAGAGATTATATCACAGGGTGCACATACCGGATCCAGGATTACTGAGAGTACAGTAGAGTAAGGATAATTAATAACGTCGACAGCATTTTAAATGCATAGCTAAGGATACGAAAGTTCTTAATTCAGTTTTAATTTGGAAGTACAAGCGGTAAATTAATATTCGGGCGGGCCGTCGAGTTTGTGATTTAAAAATTGATATCTTTACAGAATTAAAATTTAGTTTTACAGAATCTTCACTATCAATACAAAGTCTTTTCAGAATATTGATTTTCCAATATATATTCACTATCAATACAAAGTCTTTTCAGAATATTGATTTTCCAATATATTTTTAATAAATATGTATACTGGTTTTAAAGACACTTTCTTTTGGTACTAACATTATATAAATTATTTGTTGATCTTCTATATCAGGATTACGCTAATCTAACGCGGCGTAACGTGTAAAGCCTCCAATTCTTGCCAGTATTCACAAAGGGCTATAAAAGCTTACAAAAATTAATCGGTTGTTCTTTCACTCTACCACCAACAAAATGGTACACGATTTTCCCATGGCATCTGTCTTTGTTTTTAATTAATTAATTTAATTAATAATAAATTATTAAGATCTTTCCCATGAATACTTATTTTCGGAAGAAATCACTGGGAATCACCGCCTGAAATATTGAAAATCAGAGTCCCATAGGGTTAACAAAGTATGTACTATACTACTAATACCAGTACAAGAAATCGTGCAAAACAACGATTTGGAAATGAGCACAATTAACACATGTTTTGATAATTTACAAATAACGACTCATTAACCTCCTCGTATGAACGCTGAATTTCATGGCAGACGAGCAAGGTTTTAAATATAAACATCAAATTTTCTAAAATTAACTGCCGATAACATAAAACTGTGGTGGTTAAACGTAAACATAATCGACTCACTAAATAATAACAGTGTTGTAAATGGTCTATAGGTGTTCATGAGGTTATCTTGGCCAACTTCATAAATTGAGGAGCTCCCGGAGATAAACAGAGATTTTTCAGCAAAAATCTATGCAACGTGCAAGCTATAAAAACTTGAGTGTAAAACTGCAGGGAGTACAGCTTCTCAGCAAATTAAATTCTATTGCCTCACTATTTCGACAACATTTTGATTTATTTTGAAATTAGGAATTTGAAAAAAAATACGTTTTAAGAAAAAGGCATTTGTAGAAATTATTTCCGTTGCAAATGTAAAAAATGTACATAGAAATTTGTATGTGTTTTGAAAATTCCTAGAGTCCGTTGAAATTAAGCCGCCATGTTGAGGGACACATTAGCTGGAATGTAATTACAGTTAGTCTCTCTTAGCGCTCCAAGACTGTTGATATGTAATGATTCGAACTACTTTTAATCTAAAAAAATATCTTTCATTACACAGTACCTACATTGCTTGAAAAAATAATGTGTCCAAAATCAAAGTTGCTATTGCCTAATTTTTTACTTCTTAATTCGAATTCAAGAAATATTTATTATTTATCAAGGTGAAAAGGCACAAGCATCCCTGCAAACCAGAACTACCGAAACTTGTAATTTGTGTTCATGAATTTTTGATGGGTTAAGTAAGTACAACATATGAAGTAAAAGTGTGTAAATCACACCTTTTAGAGTTTCTTAGTAGTTTTTGTTGGTGGAAATAAGTCAAAACAGATTTAATCGTAAGAAAAGAAAAACTAATAGTGATTCCTACGTAAAATCCCTCACAAAATTTATGTTGGTAGTGCGCTTAATAATTACTAGTAGATACCGGGAATTCACTACAAAAGTACCGGTTAAATGACCAAAAAAAGAAAGAACATGCGAAATAACAAATACTGAAGTAAAATAGAAAACATTTTAATATATTGTCTAAATCTCTGTCTTTATCAATATAACAAAGAAATATACGTATATAAGATAATGTGGTTTAACCAGCCAAACAATTTTTCCCGCTGTACCTAATTCGTTTACGTATATTGGATCTAAATTCAATTAAAGTATTAAAAACCAGAATCTCTCAATCCCATCAATTTAAATGTATTTATAATGAAGTTAATAAATTTATAATGAAAATGTATCTCCATGGATTTTTAGAATTCTTTAAAAGAGCAAAAGCAAAATTTCTAAAGTTTCTACCGAGAGATCCTAAAAACCAGAGTATCTGGAGTACATTGTGCCGGGAAGGTGACACCCTCATGGAATTAATATTGAGTTGACGGTGACGGGAACCATATGTGTGCGAACCTGTTCTGGGTATGTATTTATATATTTTGTGCCAAAGTTAATTACCTTAGTTTTTATAATAATATATTTCAGAATTTCGATGACGCTAGAAGTCAAATTAAAGGGGAGAGTGGTAAGAGTGACTTAATGCGGGACACAAGCCCAGAAATGAAGATGTAGTCAATTCTACTGAACATACAGCTTCCTCCGAGATGCTCGGATATCCCGGATCCTCGGACAAACGTCCCTAATCGCTCCGAAAATGTAAATATTGATACTCCTGGCGTAAAGGGTTCAGCTAGGCTTTCCAAATTTGAAATTGAATGCTGTAATCTCTCCCTAAGTTATATGACGGGTCTTAATCGGTTGAATAGGCAAAATCTCAATGTTTTGTAGCGTGCAAACTGGCGTCAAAACTTTTAGAACCACGATATCCTAACAACAATTTTATTTTTCCCCAGAACTGCATCAGAACTGCTGATAAACGCACACGAGAGCAAACAAAAAATCCGATAATTTGACTCCAATTAGGATATTTTTGGTCAGTTTGTTGCAACTTGGTAAATAGCCCACGATCCTACTGCAAACTTGACAATCGATGAGATGCTTTTACCTTTTCGAGGATGATATGCATTTCGTGTATATATTCTTAATACACCAAATAAGTACGGGATAAAAATATACGCATTAGTCGATGCCAAAACATTTTATATACTAAAAGGTAAACAGGAAATCAGCCACGGAGAGTACTCGCTTAGTAAGAAGGCATTTGACATCGTCGACCGAATAGGCACTCCATCGATGAGTCCACAAGTGATCGTAACCTGAAATCATCACTTTTCATACTTCAACTAACTAAGTGCTGTGAAGACGTCGCTTACGAATTGAGCGCTATATTCAAGTCTCTCGATTACTGTTCCTGTTGCCTATGACGATATTTTATGGACTACTTCATATGGCAGCTATAAATGGCAATATAATTTACCGAGAACATTACAAACCTCAAACCACGTATTGTGATTTTATTCGCAATTAAGTTTGGCCTTGATTCCGAGATATAACAACACATTCACATTTTCAAGCAGACTCGTAAAAGGATCGCACAACACCTGGGTGAATCATCATCACCAGTGCCTGACAAAATTTCTGAGAGATACGTAAGATGCGGATTTTCTTAATCCAAAGATAGAAAGCTAAGCACTGCTGTATGACAGTGCCAAGCCTGCATGTATGGAACCTGCCTTTTTCAGTGTGACAATTGTATTGATTTAGAGGAGGCATGAAGAGGAAAATATATATATTTCCAAGTTTTGTTTAAGACTTAAATATGTACCTACACAGGCTTTAGTTTGAAAATGATTAAAAAGTTTCTCATTTTTCTTTTTGTTTTGTTTATAAAAAAACTAAGTTCCTAATTTGGTTTATTAATTTGAAGCATAGAATGAAATAGTAATAAGAGAGATCCAGCTTAATTTGTTTATATACAAAAAAGTAAATGAAATTTCGACAGGACAGCACGTACACCACTTCATTTCAGTGGAATAATTTTGTACCTCATTTACGCCGGGTACTCTGCGAAATGGCAAAATAGAAAAGTGACATTTGTGGCACTTTGTTTTTTTTTTTTTGTTAGTTGCCACAGAGAGTTGTCGGAGAGAGTTCTGTAACAATAATAAAATAATATAACTATACTACTACTATAATAAATGTAATATAACTATTGATATCTGGCAAGTATGCATAAGTCTATTGGAGCACCGATAATTCCTAGATATACATACATATCGGAGACCATCTGCACTAAACTTAACTCCACCAATGATATACCATATTAGTTCTATTGACATCATAAAATATTACAGAGCTTCTGTTTTGTTTACATGTCTGCCCATATACTTTTCTCAGAGCAAAAGGATCAGAGGATCTTGAGTCGCATGTCTGAGAGGGTGTTTCGGGTATAGTAGATATACCTATTTAGCTCTCAGAGTGATAGGCTGAGTCAAAACAAATACAGAATTCTAAAAGTTGCCCCAACCCAAAACCCTTGAGAAGACTTCACAAGCCATGAATCAATGAATCAGACTCCCTCACTACCCCATGAGAGCCCCAACGGAGTCCTAACATTCTAAAATCTTTGCAGTGTTCTTATGTAAAACTGACAAAAGTTCTATTTGAATAGCTCCTCCGCTCTAAACTACTATTCATACAGAAAAACAGTGTTCTGAAAATCTTAAGCTTGCTTTCTTATCTTCCCAACCGAAATAAAGTTTCTATACCTTTCCTAACAAAATTATTTAAAAAATTTATCTGAACCAAATGACTACGATTTCTCAAACAAAAACTCTCAGCTGAGTAATCATTGTACATGACGCTATTATGTCGTCATGGCATGCCGTGGGCCGATGATAGCGAATGTAGCTGCCTACAGTTTTCGCACTCCGGCTGCACATACACGTTATTACTCAGCTATTTTAGTATTTTGTTAAGTAAGATATACATATATTAAGTGTAGCCGGGAAGGTAAGAAACCAAGCTTTAAATTACTGGAAGACTATTTTCCTGTGTGTATAATAGTTTATACCCTAGGCAGACGGGAAAAATCAATGATCATTCGTTCGTAATTGAATTTTTCAAAAATCGCTTTACCGTTGAGTTTTAATTCTAATTATTAAAAATGTGCTGTCAATTACGTATAAGAATTGACAGAACTTTCGTTTTAATTTGCAAAATCTTGGATAACTTGATTTTAGAAAAAATCAATTACGAGCGAATGATCATTGATTTTGTCCGTCTGCCTAGGGTATTAGGCTCTATAGCATATATAAATTCAAATTGGCACTTTTTCGTAAGTATCAATATAGAACATTTTAGTGAACGGACTCCCAACGCACACATATAGATTTCTGTTTCATGCCTATGGAAGTATTCCCGAGGTTTTTGTCCACCCCCTTAGGAATTGGAACTTCTTTAATCTGTTAATACATTAATAAATGTGGAGCACCTCAGATATTTGAACTCACTGCCAATCTCTCAGTTTATTTTTAATAAAAATATTTGTACTAAACTATAGATATCAAAAATATTCGTCTTTTTCTGCTAATATTTTAATATTGCTTTCATTCAATTACTTAATGAAAATTAAATAAAGTCAAAATGAACTTTCAAACGAATTTTCAAAGGGAAACCCAAGCTGCCCAAATCATATAGCAATCACGTAATTTTTTTTGTTTTTTTTTCACATACCTACGACTTAATTTATCAAATTCAAAGTATAGGAATGCTTGATTATCACTACGTTAATATGATGATGATAGCATCCTCTTGGTGGATTACAACTAAAAACTTTCAATCAAAATATAGATTGCAATAAGATTGCAATACTATACATATGACAGCATGACAGCTTTGGAATTCTTGAGCACATATTTGAACGTGTAGTTCATGTTTTTTGCATCAAAATAATTTCATGCTCTTTTTTAACTTGAACTGTGTGGATTTACAGTAGAATACTATCGACTGATTTCACTACTATTTGCAATTCACTACTTTTAAATTGAAGCCTACACCTTTTATACATTATTTTGAAAAATTTTTCTGGCACAATTTCCATCGCAAATAACATTTAAGTATTCATAAAGTTGAATTCCCAAATTAAAGAAGTTGCTTTTACCTATATAAAAGTAAAATAATGAGGCAGCGAAAAAAGGGTTTGATATACTCGAAACGTTATTAAGGGAAAGTTCTTTCCATAACTATTTACAGTGTCTTCCCAATATAGTCTATACACAGTTATTTTTATATGTAGGTACATATGTGATTTTGATAAGACACAAGCTTTGTTCAACACTTAAACGGACATTTAAGCTGTTATGTATTTCAAGTAGCGAGTTATGTAAAAAAAAATTATTGGGCAGTCTAATAAGTGCAACAATTAACTTTAATTTGTATTTTCAACTATTCTAAATTATTTATAATTTAAACGGTTAGATGTACCAAAAGAGATATTCATACTAATTAGCAATCATTTCCATTTCACTTTACAAATTCTTTGAAAACAGTCAATATACCTATTCACGACTTTTGCAATAACGATGCTAATAAGATGCGTTCGATACGAAAAGTCGATTAGTTTTGAAATTTATCATGATCAAAGAATCAATTAGAATAACACAACATAAAATAAAAAAAACGTTATAGGTATTTTTAGAATTCGTAATTCTACATATTCACGACGCTTTCTGATCCATACTAAAAACTTTCTCTAAGAATTGTTTCATTTCGCAAACATTGTAACAATCCAAATTTGAACTTTATTTCGATCCCGAGTAGGTATGTGTTGCGAGTAATTCAGAAATTCGTTTCCAAATGACTAATTGCGGACATTTTAAAAGATTAATATTTAGAGACTTATCTAGAATCGAGTTTTTTAGAAGGATTTTACACAACCATCGTTATTCCGGTCGCGCAATCGCCATTACACATTCAACTAACATTCAATAATCACGAGAAAACTGCTGAACACGGGGACAGCAGCTAGACGCTTTAAAATTTTGGTTTACCGTTCACATTTATTCCATCAATCCCGATCCCATTGTATGCGCGTCCCGACGCCAAAATTAAAACTGTTGGCTGCCCCATTCCGTCATGACTGCCGGTTCAGAAGAAACTCCAAACAAAAGTTCACTCATAGTTTCAGCATCACACACTCTCGTAAACTTTTGCAGGCCTAGCACACGACGCGATTGTTTCTATTTCTTGCGAGCAGCATGTAACGCGTGCCTATAGAATAAGAATCAGATTAAGAAGAAATATGTGTATTGGTGGAGGGAGTAGATTTCTTTAAAAAAATCCCGGACGGGTATACTCCCGGAAACTGCATATGTGTAATTACTATAATTTCGTATATGTTGAGTGTGAAGACGCGTACTGGGTCGAATACGTGAGCAGCAAACAGTTGCTTTAATTTCTTCTCATGTGCAATTTTTTAAATTCATATTCTTAATTTAACGTTACAAAGAAAATTAAAACTGCGGATCTAAGGACTTTCAAAATCTAATTTTGCGCTCGCCGCAAAGATTAATGCCGGACTACATTCAGATTCTATGGAAATCAGTAATGCGCCCATACTCCATATGTATTGCACTGCTGCTCACTAGCAATTAATGGCTGCATATATGTACGTATGGGTAATTTTGGACCAAAATGCTGTTGTTAATGTTTTATCTACATCTCCTTGTATATGGGGAAATTCATGATTTATGCACTAACCTTGCAGCATAAAATGACCACTATAATACCCTTTAAACACAGTTGACTTTGTAAGGGCTAAATTCGTACAAATTCCTTTGGGTTTTGGATTTGACTATCAATTGTGTGGTACACAGGGATTATATTTGAATCCTAAATTTGAGCTCAAACACATTTAATGAAAACTCTGGACTGCAGGAAGTATAAATCGTTTTCTCGTTTATATTAATATATTCTTTTAAATATACAATATTTACACACATTTGAAAATTAATAAAACATGCCACTCCTTAATTAATTAAACTTCTCAAAAAAAGGTGCATAATGGACCATTAATCGTTTCACTAATTATTTATATCTCCTGACAAGGTACCCCCTTCCCAGACATCAAAGAATGAGTTTCATTCAGGAAATGGATTAACTCGATGAGTATTACCTCAAACGCGTGGCAAGGTGTCCAGCTGTGATAATCTGGGCAACATAAGCAAAACGGTTATCATTCCGTTCACAAGAAGAATAAAGCTTTCACTAACAGTTCGACTTCTTGAAAATACGAAATTGATATTTTCTGACGAGCTCAAGTTTCTAGGGGTCAAAACTTACCTTGGAATTCGCATCTGTCCAGATTGACGGAAAGAGCTGTAGGATCTCTCTACACGTGTCTTTGACGTGTTGCTTCATTGCTAAAATATGGGATCTGATGCCAGGAAATATATACTAGCTATACACCGCGGTTATTAGACCCATGAATTGGTCACTTGTACGGCCCTCTTATTATGACCGAAAACTAATCAGAGGAAAACCGAGGCTCCTCTTTAAAAACCCAGTGAATTGCTTGGAATAAATAGTTCCATAAGTATCTGTCCTACAGCGTACATTGAAGCTTTATTTAACCTTCCATCTCTGCATTTGCAGGTGAAAGATAAAACAATGTCTAGTGCTATCAAATTGCAAAAGAAGAACAATTCATGCAAGGTGAGGTGATCTGGTCGGTCATTTCAGTATGTTAAAACGAAAATGCTTGGAGCAAATGACGTTGCCGATAATATCTGATATAATCACACCTTAAGTGGATTTTGTAAGACCATTCAACGTGTTATTGGAAGATCGATAATGGCGTGGAATACAGATGCTTCAAAAATGATTAGTGGAGTAGAACTGGGTATATACGACCCCATATGCCATATCTTAGAGGTACTGGGTTCCACCGTACTCCAAGCTGAGGTATAAGCAATAGAAGAATGCGCAAATACCTATATTAAAAGAAAGATCACTCCAGATTTTAAATTCCTCGGAGTGTCCCCAAACCCCTAAAAATTAGGATAAGGCTGAGAGAAAATGAAGTCTCGTAAGCATACTGGAAGAAGCAACAGGATGAATCCTGTTGCTTACGAGACTTCATTTTCTCTATAATTGCAAATCATTAGTTCAGCGAAGATTATTCCACCTCGAACAGGTTTTCCTCCTCTATACTATGTGAAGATGCCCAATCCAGGAATGGTCTTATATTAACTGTCTTAGGCTGGAAAGGAAAAAATTTAGAATGGGGACTCACAATAGATCTTTCCGCCTGCACACCCCTCCACAAATCTAAATCCAGGCAATTTTATCGGAGTCTTTTTGCCTTTCACACAGTGCCTTCTTAGGGTCCTCGTAGGCCCTAGGGACTTTTGAAGAATATTGCGTGGGTAGGCCGGACCAATTTACGAACAAACTTTTCTTATACTTTTATTAAATATTAATATATATATTGAGACGAAGGTCCTGTTAAACCCTGTTGGCTTTGTCAACAGATGTCAAGTTTAATTACATAGGTATATCAACACATTACAAAAACTTGACCTAGAGTGAGCATCACCATGAGCATCACCATCTATCGAAATTATGTTGAAACAAAACAAAACGCACGGACCGTGCAGCACCTTGTGGGTGAACATTTGATTTTAACAATGATTTCAAAAATTTCTTAAAATTATTAAATCTTGCACATTTTCAAGGTCCCTGGGTAAACTGTTAAATATCTTAAGCACTACGTTGTTGAAATTTTTTTACCATATTTATTGTTTACTTTTGGAACAAAAACCCCCATTATGTGTTAATCTTGTGTTGTGTGTTATCTAACTCAACCTAATAAGAAGGTAGGAAACAGGCGAATAAAACTGGAACAATGTGTCGTTTTGAACGAAGATAGAAATACATATGTACATATGTGCCATATAGTATATGTCTTTTGCATGAATGCATAAAAAGAATTTAACTATTGTCGTTTTCGCTTGACTCTCAGCCCAGATTGAGCATGTGTGTGACATAGTGAAATATACTTGTTTTTTTCTGAAGGAGAAATGTTTACATTTTTCAATAACCAAGCCCCGATATTTTTTACTCACTGGCGAATAAAGGTGTAGTGCTTCATGTTGTTTTTTACACACTGCCGAATAAGAGTCTATTAAAAAGCTGTTCAAGAGATTTCTCTAGTTAGTATAATCTCGCCGATTGCGGTCCAATATGACACTTTATGCAGGTTACATATAACTTTTGATATTGTGTTGAATTGAAAGACATTCAATTATTATCTAATCGTATGGGCCAACTGTATCTGAAAGGCTGTAAATATGATTTTCATACAGGTATCAGATTTTTATTAAAAATTTACAGATTTCCCATTTTAGTTTTTTAATTAATTTTAATTCAAAGTACTTAAGTATGTAAACTAGCAATAGACCCTAAATTTGTTATATGAAGTTTGAGCTAGGCCTGTGTATTTTAAATTTTAACTGCAAAACTCCTATTTTGAAGACTCATTGAGGTCAATTGTATAAGCTATGAAACATAATGAAAGGTTTTGAGATATCTGTGTTTGAAATCAAATATAGGTACATACTAATTTTCTGGCTAAACATTTTCAATAAACAACAACATTCTTTCACCTTATTCAAAGCGATGGACACGAATACTTCCAAGTCATGAAACCAAAATGCATACGTGTTTAAGTTAGTCCTAACTGCTGCAATGTTGCTTACGTTTTCTTACGAAAAATCAACAGTAGACTAAAATGTAACCCATATTATTGACAGTACTATCATTCAATGTTGTTAGGCTCAGCTGAGAGCTTATGTTGTTCTTGTAATATTTTAAATATTGCCAAATATATTGTATATCAATCAAGTTTTCAGAATTTTACAGAAGGTATGCAACTTTGCACTACTTGTATATAGTAGCCTAGGGTATATATGTATGTATAGTACAGTATACATATATGAACACCTATTATACAGGGTGTTCCAGAATTTGGTAAATAATTTTAGGGTTGAAAGTAGATGCCACATGCATTTGTCCTTTCAGGGTGTTTTAAATATATGACAATTTTAACCACTTTCTCATAAAGAAGAATTTTTGAATACGTAGCAAAAATATTTCCAATAATTTTTATTTATTTTAGTTCACAGCACCGTAGCAGTGCAAGTGTGGTATCATTATTTATGCTAACTGAATCCACCGATAGCGATTAGAAAGTTCGTTATATTTCTGGGCTCATTTATGTAATAAAATAATTGTAAGGAGAGGGATTATATATCTAGGGCATGTCGACTTTGACTTATTCAATGCTTTGGCTTTAAGTTTATTTGTACAGCCCCATAGCAGCTCAGGTGCTGAACGATTATTTTCTCTTTAAAAACAAATGAAAACAAGTAAAAAAGCTAGAATTGTTCTAAGACCAATAATTATTCTTATGATACCCGTAGTTTGATTTTTGATGAGGTTTTTCGTATTTGTTTCTAGAACGATTCGTCGTACAGTAAAAATGATTATAACCACTTTCATAGGTTTTCATATTCTAAAGAACTTTTCAGTACAATAGAAACATCTAGGATTGATCGTTTTTACAGTATACGTAAAAAGTCTAAATTTTTATATGGCAACATGAAGAAGGGGTTGCCCGATTTAGTCCACTTTTGAAGCTTTATTTGCTATTACTATGAAAACACCGTGTACAACATTTCAGCTCTCTACGTCGACGCGTTCTCCAATTATTTTGATACCCTAGAGTCTAAACGAATGCTCGTCTGTAATTTTGTACGGTCACCTCCTTGTGCAAGTATGATTTTTGAAGTGGTTTTTGGCATATATTTCTAAAACGGTACGTCGGACAGTAAAGTCATAAGCTGTGTGAAATATTCAATGCACTCTCTCGGTCCATTGGTTTACAACAACCTATTGTGCCCATCAACATATTTCCACCCAAAACACCAAATAATATGAAGAATATGACCGAGTCGGTTATTATTATTATAAATTCTGTACCGGCTGCTGTGAAGAGTAAGTTGAAAGTTACGCCTTCTGGCTCCAAAATAATATGGCTGCATGTCCTTGGTATTGGCAGTGTTATTGATCAGTCTTCTCCTGTGTATATTAATGACAGCTTTACTTCTCACAGCTATCATATTTTTCGTGAGACGTTAAAGCTAAAAAAGGAACGAATAATTTTAGCTGCTCATGTCTTTTGGGCATGTGTATATACGAAGAAAGGAATGAGTTGAACCAACTCGTATTTTGACGTTTAACAGTCTATTCAACAGCGCCTAATGATTATTATTTACTTCACTGAGGACAACAGACTTGATGTTCATTGTTTATATAAATTGTCATTGCACTATTTTTACTGAGTTTAGTCTCTTCTTTTTAGAAAATTATTAATTTGAAATCATGTTGCTTTTGTTTTTTCTTTTTATATAGGTATCTTAGCATTTTATTCGCGTTCTTCTGCTATGTTTTTGTACCGTATCTCCGATTTATTTCAGTTGTATGTGCGTGCTCCCATTATGTTCGTAAATGGATAATCCTGATGGTGTTGACGAAGTAGTATGCACAAAAAAGTTAATTAATATATTATGCAAATAGAAAATTGGATTCAGGATTGCGCGTTTTAATTCATCCATCTTTGCCTGGATGAAATTCGTGTAATGTTAATAGGGTACGTATATAAACCTCCGCTATGTAACCATGTTAATCTGGAAAAGTTTTCATGCTATAGAGTATCTCGCTATGAGAATATCATTATGGGTGGCAATTTTAATTATAACTTTCTGCAGGCTTTGGGTCCTGTTTGCTCTTTTAATGCATTAATGACGTCCCTCGATTTACATCGTATTAATGAAGAGCGTACAGATTTTACTAGCCAGTAGTCTTCACTTCTAGATACCTGTTTTGCTGCTTATGTGAGTCGGATTTTATTTCATGACCAAATTTCTCTTCCAGGGATATCTGATTATGATTTAACATATCTTAAGTATGATATAATTTTAGATGTACAAAGTATTCGTCGCACGTTTTCTTTCAGATGTTATCATCGCATCAATCTGATAGTGTTATTTGAAAACGCAGAGTCAATTCCATGGCATATTGTTCACTCATCTTCATCTGTCGTTGAGTAGGTTAATTTTTTGTACTCTGCCCTGAATTATTTGTACGACAGGTATGTACCCCTTGTTACTAAAACTTGTTAGTTCCCATTGCCCATGGCTTTCCAATCATATTCTTTCTCTAATCAGTGCACGAAACCCATCTAATAGTGTGTGGAAGCGATTTCGTTCATCCAATATTTGGCAAGAGTATCGAATTCTACGTAATCGTGTTTCTTGTGCCATTAAAATTGCAAAGAAAAGGTACTACTGTTCGATTTTGAACATCAATCTTCCTACAAAAGAGCTCTGGAAGAATTTAAAGTTTCTAAGCATAAATTCAAAGGAAAGATTTGTTGTGAGGCTGATCACGGTGAATTAAATAACTATTTTCTCGATAACCATCATTTTTCGTCTTCTGAAGCCACCATGGTCTTATCACTGGTTTCATCCCAACGTGAAGGCTTCTCCTTTTTGAGAGTAACAGAGGCTGATGTATTTGTATCTTTTAAATGCATTAAATAGTACTCTACCGACCTAGACAAAATTAATCCTAAATTTGTACGATTACTATTGCACTTTATTTTCTCTTCTATTGCTCATATACATATGTAATACTTGTTTCATGTCCTCAATTTTTCCTCGTGCTTTTAAATACCTACTCTAAGATAATTCCTATTCTGAAAATCCCATCGTCAGAGTTTTGTCCTATATCTATCCTTCCTTTCCTATCTAAAATTACAAAAAGATTTTATTTGCACAAATCTCAAGTTACGTTGCGACCAATGAATTGTTACATGATCACCAAACTGGATTTAGAGCCAATCATAGCTGTATGAATGCCTTACTTAAAATTATTAATGACATTAGAATAGCACAGTCGAACAGAGGACCAAAGAATTCCTCACACTCAGCAGGAAGGAACTAAGGCTCATAACGGGCCTACTTACTGGGCATTGACCACTTCGATATCACCTTAAGAAGATGGGTAAGGTCAATGATGAGACCTGTCGATTCTGTATGGAAGACGATGAATCCGCTGAACATGTCCTATGTGACTGTGAAGATCTGTGTCGCATAAGGCTAAGACATCTAGGAAAGGCATTTCCACTGCCAGAGGATGTCGAAAAAATGGCCCTAAAGAATATTATAGGCTTCATCAAAGACCTTAAGTTCGAATGGGCGCCCTAGGGCATAAAGGGGTAATGTCACAATAGATCTTATTGGTCGCACTGACAGGATGAGAGGCAGAAATCCTGTCTGCATCCCCCGTAATTAATAATAATAATAATAGAATCGCATTAGATGATGATAAGCTTACTGCATTTGTATTTGTCGACTTTTGTAAGGCTTTCGATTCCGTTGATCGTGGAATTCTTTGAAAAAAACTAGTCACAGAATTTAATTTTAGTTCTTATGCTGTTTGCTTGGTGTTCAGCTACCTGAAAGTTTCGTCACATGCAGTCTCTTCTAATGGCAGACTTTCTTCTTTTTTAGGAATAAATTATGCAGAACCAGAAGGCTCCATATTAGGACCACTTCTTTTGTAATGTTTGTTAATGATATATTTGTTCGTGTTAATCATTATCAATAACACTTTTACGCAGATGATGCTCAGCTGTTCCTGTCCAGACCGGATGGATTGGTTGAGGATGCTGTCTATTACCTGAATTTAAATTTGGAGCCTTTAAAACAATGGTGGGTGGATAATAGACTCCTGTTAAATCCTGATAAAACAAAGTGTATTGTGATTTACAAAAGTTGCTCGACTCTAGCTATTTCCCCTCTGTAACACTTAATGATACTTGTGAACTTTGGAGTTATATTCAATAGAACGTTATCGTGGACTTATTGTGTCGACAGTATATTACGACAGTTATATGGTGGTCTTCGTGCACTATGGGCTTCTAGGTCATGTATCTACTCTCCACTAGTTTATTGCTTGCCCGTTCAATGCATATTTGGGCAATTACATACGGATTTAAAGTGCTTAGCGAATTCGATTCGCAATCGTTATATAAGCTTAATGTTTCTTTAAATTCAATAGTTAGCTTTGTGTACAGCCTCCGCAGATATGATCATATCTCACAGTTTGTTTCCTCCATTTTTGGTTGCAGCCAGTAACATTGAAAGCGCACAAATAAATCGTAAATTCAATTTTATGTAGAATCATTAGAAATAAAAGTTTTTAAAATTCTTCTTTCTCCATCATTGACCGATTCTAACAAGTGTAAGTTCGATTCCCGTCCGCGGGAAAAATAAATAAAATTGAATTTACAATTTATTTGTGCGCTTTCATCGTTACTGGTTAATTCCAGCTGAAAGCAAACGTGGCTTAGTAGGCTAGTTACAAATTTGATAAATGCAAGAGGGAAAATCATCTGTCTCGTTAGCTCAGTAAGAGCAGTCGCCCGGCAAGCGGAAGGTCCCGGTTTCAAATCCCGGACGAGGCGGTTGTTTTTTTTCTTGTATTTATAAATTTGATTTAGAATCATTAAAAATAAAAATTTTAAAATTCTTCTTTCTCCATCATTGACCGATTCTAATAAGTGTAGGTTCGACTCCCGTCCGCGGGATAAATAAATAAAACTAAAAGGTTAGACAGCTAAGCTATTATATTTAATATAATTATATTAATGAAATTTTGTACTTAGAGTTCGAAAATTAGACAAATCGCTTAGATCCTCTGTAGGGTTTCAGTACAAAAATTTTCTTTTTCACTATATAATTTTACATTATTGGCTGAGAACAGATTGACGCAATGAGTTGAAACTTTGTAGTTCCATAGAAATAGAAAATGTAATCTCGAAAATGGTTTAAATTGGGCAAGTGCCTCGCAGTGTTTCCGCAAAAAAAAATCGTTATTCAGATTTATTCAAAGTTTGATCTAGTATATTTAGGAAAATCTAGTACAGAATCGAATTCCTTAGGTCCTGAGAAGAATTTTGAGTACCCACACCCCTACACCCGGAGGCTTAAAAAGCGAACCCCATACTAACTTTCTTAGTATTTCCCTCTTTTTTAATCGAACTGAGGTATTAGATTTTTGACACCTTAGATCGGCTCTAACTAGGAAGGGTTATGTGCGATTGGAAAACAAGTTTCACTGTTTGCCTCAGCTTATTACTAGTTACAATTCGTAGAAGAACATTTTTCTCTGCATACTTTCGTGATAGAGGGTAGGAACCCCGGGGGTGTTTCCAATACCTCATGTTGCGTATCAAATTAAACGTCTCGCCAATATCTATCATTTTCCTGCACATGGGTCACGTACACCCCAGCTATTACATTCGCATATATTTGTGGAATTATTTCTTGCATGGCCATTAATGCTTTGTTGTGTACATTTTTCTCACAGGAAGTGATTCTCCACGGGTGCACCAATTCCGCGCAATCAGGAGAAGTAGAAATCGCCACAACTTTCCCCCGCTTAATTGAAATAAACATTGTTAATAAAATATGTTCAGAGTATTATAATGTATCGTTTAGGGCATCTCTAAAGTCTGGAGGTGTCGGCCCTAAGGTTTTATGAAAAGTGGGTGTTCCCCTTTGTGGATGTTATAGACATGGTCTTTGTATGTACTATATATTAATATATTTAGGTTTAATATTAATCATGATATTGAGCTGAAAGTATTACATTCACACTAACGAAGGCATTATGAGAGGTGTAACTTAACATAGGTAGAGGTTAAGACTTTAACATATAATATTTATAAGTTGAAATAACATAATATAAAATACTTTTAAGAACTACAACAATAAACATCGGATTGTAGTTATTTTGCTCTAAATTAGGGTATTTTTTAAGTTAAAGATCAACCTACTAGGTTTGTTTAACTTAGTTGGATGTTAAAGCTTAAACTAAAACTTGTGTTAACCGAAACTTGTGAATATAGTGCAATTTGTTGATTTTACCTTAATTATTTTTCTCAGTGAAGGGTATACTACAGTTGTCATTCCGTTTGTAACGCACAGAAATAATGCTGGTAGAACAAAATGTGTTGGACACCGACGCATTAAGTTCGATGGACACTTACCGGCACGGATAGGCTAAAGGCCGAAATACAATGATGCCGACACCACAATTACAACGACACTGTCGTCATAAATGACGCCGAATTAACTCAATGACACAGATATTCTTATGTTCGTTGACATATCAATATATGTATGTAGATGTCAAAATATTTTGTTGAACTATATTAACAAAATTGGAAAGATATAAAAAAAAGTTGTAAAAGTTTAATAAACAATTATTAGCGCTGATTACAGAATATCACTTACCATTTATTTTCAACTTTTCTTCAATTTCTTTTCATTTTTTTTTAATATGTAATTCGATATTGGGGATTTCTTTTGTCGTAAAAATAAAAAAATCGGCGTCATTAGGTACAGCAACATGGTATTGCCATAAGGTCAACATTTAATTTGTCGTCGTAAATGTTGTGTTGCCTTAATTCACATCAAAAGGCACGACAGATACCGACAGAACTTATGAACTGAAAGTTTCCTGAAAAAAAATATTTTTCAAAAACAATTTTTAATTGGCCCACCAAATATGAAAATTCTAACTTACTTCCTAAGTACTCCTAAGATCGTATAATCGGATAGAGATTTTTATTATTTTTACCCTTACTTTGTACCTAAGGTTTTTATTATTTTTACCCTTACTTTGTAGGTTATGCTACTTAATTAAAACATGTTTATGGCTAAAACTTGGAAGAAAAATTGTTATACATACATATATGCACGAAAAATGCCAGTGTCGGTCGATGCCTGCCTGTGGTACCGGATCGTGCTATGCCGGCATCGACTTTAATATTAAAAGATATTAAGATTTTTGCATTTTCGTCCGTAAAAAGTAAATTCAAGTTCGAATGGGACAAATCGAGTAACTCCTTCGTGTGGTTGCCATACAAACATTTCGTTTTTCACTATACATTTGGGTACTGCTTGAAAACGTAGAGAATTGACATTTAGTATATGTCGTTTTCATAAAATTAGTAAATGTAATTTCAAAATGCGCTAATTCGGGCAACCCCTTATTTGTGCTGCCATATAAAAATTTAGGTTTCTTACGTATACAGTCAAAGCGATTAGTTCTAAACGTTTTTATTGTACTAAAAAGTTCTACAGAATATGAAATCCTATGAAATTGGTCATAATTTTTTTTCGTTCTAGAAATATATGCGAAAAACCACATCAAAAATCTAACTGCGCACACAGGTGACCATACAAAATTACATACGGGCATTCATCTAGGTAGAGTATCATAAGAATTGGTTTTATTGTTAGACCAATTCTAACTTTTTTACTTGTGTTTTTTTTATCGCACTTAACTTTCCCATAAATATATAAATAGGTATGTATACATACCGAAATTATAACACGATATTTTAGTCTAGTTTTTCATAATATATTTTATATAAATCAAAATTGTTTTTATGTACGATTAAGCGATTCCTAGGTGAAAGCTGTAAGTTTTTCCAAGCCGGTTTCATCGTGCAACAAGAAAAATCCCGTGATGCACAACATCAAGTTTCAACTAATCACAGAAGCAACTCGTCTCCCGTAAGGACGTACTTTGTGGTACGTAGCAATTTATATTGTTTCAAAGCTACATATAAATGAATTTGAAATTTTGTGTTTTATGGGAACGAATACATCTTGTGTTTTCTCCAATTTCTTGAAATATAATTTACAGAGGTTAAATATTGTTAGGACCAGACAACTTGCCCAGTATGTTAAAACAGTCTGGAGTATTAATCCATAGCTTTGAATCAGAGTATATATTATGTACATAGAATAATATTAGTTTTCGTACTAGATCTAGCAAAGGGCTGATTGTCACAGAGATAATATGGATTGAAAAACTTCGTATCAAGTATTGAGCCCGCACATGACGAAATATGATCTCACTGACGTAAACTATAATTGTGCCTCATGATAGATAAATGCAATTAGAAGCCTATAATTTCGATAAAGCTATCTATAAACTTTACGCTAACAAATTAAAACACAAAAAAGCAGTGAGCGAGGTAAAACAATCGGCTTTCATTGGGTATGACATGTAGAACGAAATGTAGTATCCGAAGGTAAACGAAGATGTCCATAGACAGAAGTCGTGTAACAGATTTAATATGACCATTCTACGTTAATAAACTGTTAAATTCGATACCAATGCTATGTAGTGACTTTTAAAAAATTTTATAATCAATTTTCATTTCATAAATAATAGAACTGATTGAAATTTGTAGATTAGACCCTATAATATTCTCGAGAACTTAGTGTGATAACCATTCTACATAAGTGTGGTGGATAAAAAAACAGGGGAAAATAAGAGAGAGTCAAGAATCTCAGATATCAGCAGACATTTGAGACAATCTTTGAAATACCTCACATTTACATAAACTAAATACTCATCAAGGTAGGACAGAATCAGTGAGGCAGCATGGTAGGACTCATTCAAAAATCTAGTCAGTTTGGTGGCGAAAAGCTTATGACAGTTAAGTTCAAAAGTAATAATATAGGTAAATGTAAAAAGTTATCAACTAAGGCTGCAGTGATGCAGCTATGAACTGAGCCATAGGAGAAGTTTACAAGTTCATTCTAATGAAAAAAGAAGGTTTTTTGAAGAGAGATCCTTTCACAATGACTTTGTATAGAAAGGAAAGAATACTGATATGTCATACAGTAAGCTCGGAGGAGTGTAATTTCAGACCAAAACCTTGATGCAAAGGGAAAAGTCATATATTTACATGTATTATAATATGATTATGTGCAAAGAAAAAAGAAGAATCTAAAAGTTTGACAAATTTATGTGCGGTAGAATTGCATTTAAGGATCTTGATTATAGGAAGATGGACCTCTGAGTAAACCGTTTTAAATTACTGCTGGGCAACGCAAAGTCGATTGTAAATGAGAAAGTGTACATTGCAAAACATTGTAAGCCTGTTATCTTCAGATAAGTTTTGTATTCACATATATGAGCCGTTTGTTTTGAAATTGGTAAAGGTCCATTTGAGTATAGTATTTCTATTTACTTCAAAGGTCTTTAGTAAATATAATTGGTTAATAAATTTACACTATTTTTAACTTCAAAACAAAAAGTTCACTGTTAGATCCTATAAAAGTTTTAAATTATTTTTTTAAATGAATTTAAACTGAAATATTTCTCTGTTTCTCTATGTAGTATGTACTGATCAGCAATACACAAAAGAATAATATTTAATTTTATTAAGACGAATTACAGATACGATATTTGCGAAGGTCCTGGTATTCATCCTGAAGAAAAAGAAAAGATATTATATCTCTTCCAGTTAACTTGCCACAAATCACGAGTCTTAATAATATTACCAATGTCATTTTAAACCCACGGTCGTTTGTTATCAAGGATTGGATTGACAATTAATGGAGCAAATAAAACATTAACAAAAATATAAGATAGTTCTATAGATAAAAATTACTGTATTTAGGGTAGAGTTAGTACCTGTTGATGTAAGGATTCAAGGCCAGTAACATTATATAATTATATATATATATATTAGTAGGTGTGGTAGTTATGTGGTGCATATGTAGAAAGAAGGTCATATTTTAGCATAATTTCGTCATGATCAGGAAATACGTTTACAACTTTGATGATAAGATAGAGTCTTGGTTAAGGGAGAAGAAGAAAGTTGATACATAGGCGATTGATTTATATGGTCAAGGTCCAAGGTAAAAAACGAAATGATAAGGTCTTTGAAATTTAATATGGCTATCAGAGTTATAAGAATATATTAACATATTAAAGATTGTAACATAGTTGGACTGGGTGCGGGTCAGATCTCGAGTAAGCCGGGGTGAATAGGTTGTCCAACGTGAATTTAAATGAAAAGGCGTTTTTGTATTTTAATGCCAATCGGTTATTTATTGAAAGTATTATAACCCTAATACATTAAAGCTTTGTTTAACTACTTAACTAGTGTTTAACAAAAATAATTCTCTCTGTTCTTAACCTGTTTACTTATATATACGGCTAGTTGTCAAATACTAGTATTGAAATACGGATTTGCTCGAATTTCCTAGATCAGACGAGGATACGCACACGTCTGGGACCAGAATATGTGTGATCTCGTATTCTCTAGGATAGGTGCATATATACGCACACGCCTCGGTGAACAGGATACGGATGGTCTGGTATTCTCGAGAATAGGAGTGGACATACACACGTCTCTGAGAACAGAACACGGACGGCCTCATATTTTCTACAATAAGGCTGAACCACAATAGAAGTGAATAACTTTACGAAATTAAACGAGACTGAGGTTTAGTTACAAAAAATTGATACTTTTGGCCTAAATATATATCTCATTCCGTAAGAGTTATTATCTTGATATTTAATGTTTTCAATTTTGAAAAGTGGTAAAAGTGAAAAAATTATCGAATGGAAGTTGATGTAATTGAAGATTTGTGCGTTCTATTAATTCGCGTTGCCCGAATGACATTTTTTGTGCTAAATTTTAAAAAGTGAAAAAATTAACAATTGGAAGTTGATTTAATTGAAGATTTGTGCTCTCTATCAATTCACAGTACTATTTTTATTCCATTTTAAGTTTTGCATTGCACTTTCAATCATTTAATAATAATTTAATTGTTTGACACATCGCGTTCTTACGGAATGTGCGATTCTTACCGCACTATACTTACTGAAAATTTGATATTTAAACTTAACGAAAGTTCCCCTCACACGAGTTAAAGTTGATTTGTGGACGCCTGTTAAATTGAAGGGCGCGTTCGCTTTACGTAAGTAAATGTACTTACGTAGGTATATTTCTATTGTAGTTCCGCCTATAGACGTGGATATATACACGCCTCAGAGCATAGAATACAAATGCCCACGGATTCATTGGAATAAACGTAGATGTACACACGCCTCGGAGACTAGAATACGGATGGTCTCGTAGTCACTAGAATAGACATGGATGTACATACGCTCGGAGAATAGAATACCGATACTTTCATATTCACCTGAACAGACGTGGACGCAATTAATAAAAGAGTTGTGTTCTGTTGTAAGTTTATTGCAAGAACTACGTGCTAAGCTTATAGCTCAAGAGCAACATATAACTTCAAAGTACTAGAACTCTGGTTTATTTATGTATACTTTGTCTATTACTACTCCAAGTAAAGACCGATGATTTAACCTACAGAGAATATTGTATCATTCATTATAAGTCGATTGATATGATTTTATTTTTAAAATAAATAAATATTCATTAAAATATTTAACTAGCAATTCTTAGCACCAAATGTTTTCTTTCGATCCATTTGGCCTTATGCAATCTTAATGGACAATTGGAACCCATATACCTAAGTATTTATAAAAGATTCTTGTAATTATAAGTCAACTTCAGATACTTTTTTTTGCATAAATTTGCTTCCACGTATTTTTATCATTTTAGACAAACGTATCCTGACCATCTGAAGGAAGAGCAAAATAATAAAAACTAAATTTACTTTTCTCTAAGTGCCTAATAAGAATTGAGTTTGGAAAGCTGCCACTTTTGTTCAACACATAATGAGACAAGCTAAGAGTAAGTGACAAAAAAGAATCTTATCTATGTTAAATGAATTCTTTTTCATTTCCTGTGTAGACGGCAAACTGCAAATGCTTCCTAAATATATGCATTGCCATTGAACTTGAATGAGAATAACAGTTTGGAAATAATTGGACGTAGAGTCGTAGACAAATTTATTCTGGCTGCTTTCGTTGTAATTATCAACAAGAAGCAAGGTCTATTTAATATCAGCGTGATGCCTTTAGGTTATGTATTTCAGAACATCCAAAATTTAGAGATCAGAGCTGTAGTTTACATGTTTTACATACTGGTTTCTTCCTAGATTTAAAAAAAAAATTATATTAATTTAATTCAAATAATTATCCAACATATTTTTCCTTTAAGGTTGACTTTCATAGCAACTTCTCAAAAATGAAGTATCCGTGAACTTGTATAAGAGTATATGTAATATTTCACAAAGGCTATTGTATTCAAGTAATATGTATTTGAATTTGAATAAATATTCTCAACGTATTCAAGATATTAATAACGCGGCATAAATAAATATTTTACGGGCAATTTCGAGAAGAACTTCCTAAAAGGAGGTTTAAATGTCACACGCAAGAAATAGGAAACAGATGTCAACTTGTTTTGAGCACCCAAAAACAATCGAAAGTTTTTTTTTGTGAATTTTCATACCAGGAAAGAAAATAAGGAAGAAAGATTGTAGCAGAAGCAGGGAGATATAACGATTGACTTGATGGGAAATCGATATTTTATATTAAGTTAAGGCATTCTCAAGTACCTATGAGCCAAAATTATGCTGTGAAAAACAAAACTTTATTGAACCTTATTCTACAGTTTTTGTAAAATGACAGACATGGATATGCAAAAAACAAAATTCTATTTAATATTATACGCGTGGATGTAAAATACACTTTGGCATGAATTTACTTTACTATTTGCATAGGCGATTTAATTACCGTGGAATTCATAAAGAATTTCCAAAGAAATTGAACATAACTCTCTGTAGCAAACTAATAGAATTTCCTAGAAGACGTCTGTATAATTGTGTAAAGTTCGCGTAAAATATTAGGATTGGACCAGAGTAAGTTAACGTGAAGTTTATATAGGTATTTCATATTGAAAGAACGGCATATCATATCATCTTATATCATTCCCGACGTAAGTTGATTTTACAGTAGCTTCCTAGTTTTTAGAAAAGTTAACTTAAGGAAAATTTAAGAAGCAGATGAGATTTCCGACTGTTTGCCATTTAAATGTTAACAACTAGAAAAGGAAACAAAAACGAAAAAGAAAAATATGAAAAAATGAAACTCTCTTTAAAAGTTTTCGAATGAAGACAAAAAATATGAAAGCGCCGGTTACATGCAACGAAACCAAACAGAGAGGGAAATAATTCACTTTCATAAATAAATTAGAATGGGCGGTGTGAAGGGCTAAGTTCGTTTCACGTGGCTGCTACCTTTTTTGTAAGATTTACATGTACCACTCACATGTATATAAATGGTTTGACTGATCTCCTGCTTCATGTGGCACGGGCACCAGTTTTGATTTCAGAAAGTATACTCTCGCTGGCGCTATATTTAAATTATTTGGGAGTTTACTTATATGCACGTCGTCAGTGGGATTTACCAAATTTACAAAAAAAAAAAAATTGGGACTATGTATTGTTAAATTTTAATTATAAGACGAAAAAGTGTTTTTTACAGGCTGTTTTGGTTGGAAATACTGCTGAATCGTTACAGTTCAGTGGGAAAGTATGCTCTCACGGAAAGACACAGGAACATGAGAGTGGTGCCATTTGCTTTCATGCATTTTTGGTTCAACGTGGAGTCCATTTATATACATGTGGGATTTAATGTCTTCAACACCATCTGCAGGTAAATCGCCGCGCCTTGCGGACAACCGAACGCAACATACGAAAGTGCAGTGGAAAAAGGAAGAGGCGAACTAAGAAGAAGGAGACGATTTTGACGGGGATTCTATTACCACCTGTTACCACCAGCGGAACAAAAGCTCGAGGCTCCTACAATAAAAATCCGGAATCATCTTTTACTTGTAATCAAGTTTTTGTAAACCATCTCTAGAATATCTAATAATAATTTGTTGAATTATAAGTCGCGTATCTTATTCTCTACCGCGACGTTTAAAATCCCGCAAATCTGGGGGCTCAACCGGGATCGTCGCATGGTCGGAGATATGAGAAAATAGCAAAAGTAGAGTAAAAGAAGCAGTAAGTTTAATTTAATCAAAAAGGGCAAAATCAGCGAATGTGCAGTGAACAGCAAAAGTCCAATCGTGAAGAGTAGTAAAAGATCGTCAAGAAATCTCTTGATTAAGCTATAGAAAGTCTGGCAAACGACGGGATTAATAAATCAACGAGGGAATTGTGTAAATTCATCAAAAGTCAGATATACCACCAGCATTCAAAACGACGTGACGCGTTGAAAGTTAAGGAAACGTTCCAGTCATCAAATTTACTCGTGTGTTCATTTTTAATAATAAATTATATTTGTAGCCCAGCCCTGGTGATTAAGAAATTCCGAAAAGTACCTGGATCTAAGAACAAAAAACAGAATCTGAAAGTGTGAAAATCGCATCTGGAATTCAGACGGATTAAACGCAGGTATCTAACCAAAAAACATTTGGTATATAATAAAATTACGGTACCAGGTACGTAAAATTCATTATGGTAATTTTTACGAACATGAACAATTAAAAATTATATAGCCTAAATGGAACTGCAATTAAATTGAAAGTGTGAACATTTTAGTGTAGCAAAAACAATTTTTTTTTACTCAGAAACAATTTCATACAAAACAAAAGATTTCATATTTTTTATGTTTTTTATTAAATACAAAGAAAATATATATTTAAGAATTATAATTTAATACTATCGGGATTCATGAATGCTGTAATAATAAATTAGCAATGGGGAAGCATTAAAAAAAACAGTAGCACTGCTATATACGAGGAACAATCCAGCAGTTAACATATAGCTAGAGAGGAAAGCCTTTTGCGATGGGAAAAGACTTTAGTTGAACGCGAGAAAAGGCTTAATGAGACATCGACCCTATCCAGAAATTTTATGAATAGTGATCGTTTTTCTTTTGCGGACATTTCGAATATTCTAACAGAATTTAACGGTAGTGACTATTATGATGTTAATAAATGGGTAGAAGACGTTGAAAATGTGGCAAGGGTAATGAAATGGACAGATTTAGAAAAAATCGTATACGCTAAGCAATTTTTAACCGGGTCAGCTAAAACGGCAGTTAGGACTAAACCTACGTTTAGTTCCTGGAGCGAACTAAAAGAGTTTCTGTCAAAAGAGTTTACGGAGTTTTAAGAGTTTACCAAGTAGTGAAGTACACAGACTTTTGGCAAAAAAAAAGGCAAGAGAAGGACGAGTTTGACTTTTTCCTTAGGATGAGGGAACTAGGTGCAAGAGGTAGAATTGAAGACGAAGCAATATTTGCTTACGTAATTGATGGCATCAACGACGTTTCACAGAATAAGGTTCTGTTATATGGGGCGAAAACAATCGGAGATTTCAAGGAATATAGCATATACACAATTTAGAGAGACAATCGACGGAGATAAAAGATCTAAAAGGATGTGAAAAGACAGATCAGGTGTTTTAATTGCGGATGAAATGGTCAAAAGAGTGCTCATTGGAAAGATAAGGCGGAAGGCGTGAAATGTTTTAATAGTAATGAGTTCGGTCACAAAGCGAATAATTGCCCGAAGAAAAGAGTATCGTGTTCAAACATAAACAAGTTAGGAGCATTAAAACATATCCGTATGGGAAGTTATGAAGTTATAGCACTCATAGATACCGGAAGTGACATAACGATCTTAAGGAAAGACGCTTTTGATAAAATGACGATGTTTCCGTCATTAGATAAAGCGATCGTTACGGTGCAACGTTTATCGAAGGATCCAGTATTTACTTTAGGACGTTTTAATTCCGTGTTAAAAATCGATGGCGCCGAGTTTCCTGCGGTCATCCACGTAATTGACAAACCGTTTATGCAACATGAGGCTATAATAGGTACAGACGTTTTAAATGGTACAACGATCAAGCTGTGCAACTCAGATATTCAAGTCGAGCGAGTTAAAGATAATGCTCCTACGTGTTATGAGATTACAGATCTGGATAAGGATTACCCGAATATAGGAAACAGTGAATACAGAAAGTCAGTTGAGGGAATAATCAATAATTACACACCAGCACAGACCAAAGTTTCCGACGTTAAGATGAAAATTATTTTAAAAACAGAAATTCCAATTGCACAACGTCCAAGAAGGCCTTTGGAGTAAAGGCTTGTGGATGAGCAAATAAGGTGTGGCTTCAAGAGGGAACAATAAGGCCAAGCTCTTCGGAGTATGCCAGTCCCATTGTACTAGCTGATAAGAAGGATGGAAAAAATAGATTGTGTATAGATTATCGTAGACTAAATAAAGAAGTTGTAAGGGATAGATATCCTCTTCCACTGATTGAGGACCAGATAGATCGATTGTTCAATGTAAAAGTCTTCACGACACTGGACTTGGAGAATGGATTTTTCCATGTTGAGGTTGAAGAAGGATCCAGAAAATACACCTCATTTGTAACACCATCGGGGCAGTTTGGGTTTATGAGGATGCCCTTTGGCTTGTGTACTTCACCGACGTTAATCCAAAAGTTCATAAAGGAGACAGTGTTAATCTATATGGATGATATTATTGTAGTGGCTAACGATGAAAGAAAAAACATTACACGAGTTAAAGAAGTTTTACAAATTGCTCAAGAGTACGGCCTACGAATAAATTGGAAAAAGTGCCAGTTTCTGTGTAAAGACATTGATTATCTTTGTTATAAGATTTCAAAAGGATCTCTGCAACCCTCAGAATTTAAAATAAAAGCAGTCATGAGATTTCCGGAACCAAAAACATTGAAAGGTGTCCAGAGCTTTTTGGGTCTCACGGGATATTTTCGGAAATTCGTGAGAGATTATGCCAGGATTGCTAGACCACTAACCGAGCTTTTGATGAAAGATACCGAGTTTCACTTTAGGGACGAACAGCGAAAATCTTTTATTGAGCTTAAGAGAATCCTTACTTGTAGCCCAGTATTAAGAATTTACAACCCACATGCTGAGACTGAGCTGCACACAGATGCATGCAAGTTTGGTTGGCGCAATACTTCTCCCGAAGGATCTAGAGGACAACAAGTTTCACCCGATCTAATATTATAGTCGAAAAACATCAAATACTGAACAAAGATACAGCAGTTACGAGCTGGAAGTGCTAGCAATTATCTCAGCACTGAAAAAGTTTAGAGTTTATCTGTTAGGAATAAAGTTTAAGATCGTCACGGATCTTCTTCTGCTTTCAAGATGACTATGGAAAAAAAAGAGATTGCACCGAGGATCGCAGGTTGGGCACTTATTCTACAAGATTATGTTTACACAATTGAACATAGACCGGGCAGCAAAATCAAACACGCAGATGCACTAAGCCGCAACGCCGCAGTATTTACAATCAAGGAGGATAACACCACACGTACGGAAAAAGCACAGAATGCTGATGAGAGAATACAGCTGATAAAAACGTTTTTGGAAAAGGAGGGAAACTACGAAAATTTCTTGCTCGAGATAGGAATATTATACGAGGTCGACAAGGAGGGAAATAATCTTTTATGTATTCCGAAGTTAATGCAGATGGAAATCATCAAGAATACCCATGAAGAAGGACACTTCGGGACAAAGAAGACGGAGGAGATACTAAAACGAGAATTTTCCATTCCAAAGATGAGAAAGTTGATCGAACGATGTCGACAAAATTGCATACCGTGTATTCTAGCAGACAGGAAGTCGGGAAAGCAAGAAGGTTTCCTCAACCCAATTATTAAAGAGGACTATCTTTTAGGGACATACCATATTGATCATTTGGGTCCACTATCAAGTACCTCAAAAGGTTACAAGTACATTTTCACGATTGTTGACGCATTCACGAAGTTCACTTGGATTTACCCAGTAAAAACAACTAGTTCAGCTGAAGTCATAAGCAAACTCGAATTGCAGAAATCAGTATTTGGGAATCCCGAAAGAATTATCTCTGACAGAGGGCCAGCGTTCACCTCCAACGACTTTAAAGACTATTGTGAAAAGGAAGGAGTACAACAATTACTTATCACCACTGGCGTGCCAAGTGGAAATGGATTACATAGAACCATCATATCATCGCTTACCAAACTCAGTATGGAGGACCCTAGTAAGTGGTATACGTTTACAAATTACCTACAAAGTTGAGTTTAAATACTCAACATATCAAAGTAGTATCAAAACTACGCCATTCGAACTCCTCACGAGCACAAAAATGAACAACAAGACGCCAAGTCGGTTAATTCAGGACGCTATATCAGAAGAACTAACCAGTGACTTTGTTGATCGCAGAGAGGAGTACAGAAAAATTGCGAAACTGAATATCCTCAAAATACAGGACGAGAACCGTAGATCATATAACAAAAGAAGACGAAAAGCAACGAACTATAATGCCGGTGACCTTGTTGCAGTTAAAAGAACACAGTTCAAGATAAAGAAGACGTCGGCACATGATAGATATGACGTAGAAAAATTGGTTTCCATGACGGCCCGAAGATGACCACAACTAGCGCAGATAACATGAAACCCTGGAGAAGCAACCACGACGAACTTAGCTGTATGGACAGCTCCGACGACGAGGAAGTCCTGGCGATGCAGATAATACAGGACCATTCTAAATCGCTATAGTTCAATACACAAAAGAATAATTAGCCTATTTAGGCCACCAAGGGAGAAAGTATTCTCTTGCAAAAACATGAAAAGTATTAAGACGCTAAAGACGGCGAAGTTGTTTCGCATTAAGATGAGAAGATATTCAAGACGATAAGGACGTCATCTCCAAGGATGATTCAAGAACTCACACGACGACTTTAGTAAAGAATTTATTACTCCTAAATATATTTTAGTATTTTTCAGAACAAGGTCCAAGTAGCAGAAGCAAACAAGCCTATTTGGACACTGTAGCATAAGATGATGAAGCCAAGAAAGTGCCTGAGGACAGACAAGATTATCAGGATGGCCGGATGTGGTATTTAATGTCTTCAACACCATCTGCTGGTAAATCGCCGCGCCTTGCGGACAACCGAGCGCAACCTACGAAAGTGCAGTGGAAAAAGGAAGAGGCGAACGGAGAAGTAGGAGATGATTTTGACGGGGATTCTATCTCCTGCTGTCACCACCCGCGGATCAAAAGCTCGAGGCTCCTACAATAAAAATCCGAAATCAATTTTTACTTGTAATCAAGTTTTTGTAAACCATCTCTAGAATATCTAATAATAATTTATTGAATTATAAGTGGCGTATCTTATTCTCTACCTCGACGTTTAAAATCCCGCATACATGTCAGTGACACGTACACACGCTCAAGCAAATTATACGACTGGGCCAGCATGCTCCAGTTGTATGATTTGCATGAGCATGTGTGGCGCAAGTCGGAGCTTTAGTTAAGACCTGAAGTGTGCCATGAATGAAATCGGGCGAAAATATTGTGTACAAGAAAACCTGATGACTTTCGCTATAGAAATGACTTAAAGTTTGAACAAAATTCGTTGCGAGTGGAGGCAAAAGTTAACATGTGATTTTGTCTAGTTCAATTCCATAGCAAAGTCATAAATTGTGCTTGTACGCAATAGTTTCGGCCGATTTCGCTCATGTTCTCTCAATTCAAGTTCGCATATTCGCTACACATGCTCATGTAAATCAATCGACTTGAGCGTGTGTAGCGGTCTTAAGGGAGGCATTTGAAAAAATGCTTCTACGGGACAAACACTGCTATACCGGTAACATGCATTAGGTTAATTTCATTCATATGGATACTTTTTCTTATGGTAGATTAGTGCTGTATTTGTTTCGACTGAAGGTATTTTTAATTGTGCTTCCATCAATTTCATGTAGGTACTAGCAAAGAACATATAACTTAACAACAAGCTTCATCTGGCCTCTAAAAATGCACAAGTTGAATGTTTAGTTGGGATGTGGTCGAAAAGTAACAGACGGGAAGAAGCAAAGATTTGAGACTGAGAGAATATTGCTCTGTTCTCCATCACCCCACATACATACACACGTCGACGCTAGCAGCCATGCTCAGTTTTATGTTTCATTATGCTGCCTAGTTGAAAAGGCGGGCCGGTTTGTCTATTAACTTAAGTACTCGACCATTTTTCATAAGTACTTTTGCACAGCATATTTTGACTACCCACATTCATGAAAATGTTTAGCCCAAGCACACGAATCAATGCAACTGACAGACTTGTCGCCCACCAATGTCTATCTCATCCGCTCATCTTACTATTTTCTCCCTGTTCTGCTGCAATGCAATGTAAAAAGAATTCTCTCAAAGTATTCTTGATGAAACTGGTTTCTTAGAGAAGAGGCAAAAGAAGTAAAGAGAACACGCAATGCAATATATGGGCATGATGCGAAGTGCAAGCTCTGGTGCTGTGCTGGTTTGACTGGCTGTGGGGCGTCATTCAAAGCAGAGTTTTCATATAATTTGTGAGAGCAGGTCGTAATGGAACGACCCGCCATATAAAACTTTAAATATATGAGATGCATATTCTTTCTGTGAGATGTTCTTTGGTACTAGGTAGGTCGGTTAGGAAGTACTTTCGCGAGGGAAAATTGTAAGTTCTTGAGGAGCATTTCAAGTTGGATAAGGGAATATTACTTTAGAAGAGATGGCTTGAAATATAATATTGATGAAATAATCGTACGGTCGGATCTAAATAAGCAAATGAGCAATTATAGATAATTAAATTTCGCTTATCTAGAATTTGTTTGTCGCCGTCATACTACACTGAAAAAAAATATGAGCCCAAAAGCTTAAATTTCTAGTTCTCTCGACTTATAACTGTAGTCGATTTCGGGACAGCAACAGAATGTGTGTACAGGAAATATGTAGAAACTGGATTACAATTTTAATTTTCAAGAATATAATATATAGTCCTTCTAGATTTATTGTAAAAACTCTCGAATTTTAGTAAATAAACCAAAATTACACTGAAAGCAACATAATATTTCTTTAATGATTACAAGAGAATGATTAATTATGACACACACATTATCATAATGATAATATTTAAAATCCATTACGATATGGTCGTTAACTCTAGAACGTAAAATATATAACTTCAGGAATCACATAAAAATATCTCAGGCTTAAGCCTATATCAGTATTTCCTATACTTGTATACCAAATGGACTTGAAATATATAGTCATGGTAGTTATATTCCGCATCAACAGAAATCATATATAAAACCCTGGAAATAATATTAATAACAGCTGAACTCATTCATTTGAAAACCCAACTATACCCTTAATAGTAAGCCTTGCCTGTCGGCTGTCATATTAATCAATTCGCGATTATTTTTCATTTTTTTAAAGTAATTTTCTTTGATAATTGGGCACTATTATTAGTTGGAATAGTTTACAATATAACCCTCAATTTGTTGCTGACAATTGGAATTCTGGCTTATTAGTGACATATTTCTAAATTTTTGGATTGGTCTTGGAATCTCACATTGCATTTTCTTGCTTATTGTTGTTCATCTTTCTTTTGGCTGCTGGTCTCGTTGCATACCATTGTAATTCTCTGGAACTTTGATAATACATAAGGATTCCAGGTGCGTATTGCTGATGATTGTTGTTGTTCATCCTACGACATCCCGGGATGTGCTGGATTATACTTGCCGATAGAAAGGTGATTTGTATTTGTGTGGATTTTTTTTATAAATTAATCGAGTTGGAGCTGTACTGGCCCAGCGCATATGTTGCTGATACATTGTCGTTAATGGGAATTTACATCTGCTATCTACATGCGAATTATTCTAATGATTTTGCTGATTGCTGTCCATAATATTTTTTCTCTTGCCATCATCTACTGCTACCTACACGTGAATTGTATCATTGTTATTACTGTTTGCTGTTCTACAACATCAATAACTTGCTGTCTACTTACTATAGATTTCTATCAAGTTATTTTTCTTGCTCAATATCGATTGGAGTAGTCTTGAAAATTACTGACACTTGTAAAGAATGCTCAGCCAAAATCAACCGCACTAACCCCGGTGTGGTATGCGTAACCTGCAATTCCAATTATCATGCAACCTGTGCTAAAGTATCTACTCATCTTCTAAAAAATATTGTGAACGGACGTGCACTTTTTAAGTGTTCAGCCTGTCTACTTGATGCTTCTGCAAATAATATTGACTCTGAATCAGAGGAGAACGCATGTGTTTCAGCTCTTAATAAAATAGTAGATCAGATGGCTCTCGATATTGATACATTGAAAACCAAGCAGATGGAATTTAATAAATCCGTTAAATCAATTGTCACGAGCTTTATTGAATTTAAGAGCATCGTTAAAACCCTCGATGAACATAGCACACGAATGAAAAAGCACGAAGAGGAAAACGTTGGCTTACATCGTGATATTGACAGACTAAATGAGAGACTCAATCACGCTGAAGAGATGAATTTGACCAATTTCCTTGAGATCATCAATGTCCCTGCATCTACTTCTGAAAATGTTCTGGATATCGTTGGGAAAATCCACTGCTTTCTAAAAGTACCAGTAGAAGACACTCATATCGTTAAAGCTTATCGAAGTCAACGGAGGGATAACAATTCTGAACGCCCTTCTAGAATTGTAGTGAAATACACTAATGAATTTATTAGAGATAGGGTTATTGCCGCGTATAAGATTAATAAAACTTAACTTTTGTAAAAATAGGTATACAAGGTGAAGGAAGGATTTTCATAAATGAATTCCTAACTGCTTATAAAAGGAAATTACTTTATGATTCTAAATTGCTTAAAGAGGAACTTAATTTTAGATTTGTTTGGGTAAAGAATGGGAAAATTTATCTGAAACGCACGGAAGACTCTAACGTCTACCATGTTATTAGTTATAAATCACTTGAATCTATTCGTCAAAAAATAACTTCAAAATGAACATATACTACTAAAAAAGTCCGAGGGCTGCGCTCTAAAACTGAAGACTTGAAGCTGTCAGTCCTGTCCAATAACTACCACATCATTGCCTTTACTGAGACGTTTTTATTTGACTCTGTTAATAGTGGTGAAATGTTTGATGATCGATATGAAGTCTTTCGCCGAGATAGGAATCATGAGGCTCTGGTGACCTGTGATGGTGGTGGTGTCCTCCTTGCAGTCGATCGCTCTCTGAAGGTAACTCGTACTAGTCTATTTGAGTCTGTTTGCGAGGACTTGTGGGTCGTTATCAAATCTGCCAATTTAAACCTATACATTTGTTGTTTATATATTCGTCCATCCTCTCCTCTTGATACTTATGATGCCATTTTTACCAATATTTGGAACGTTTATCAAAATGCTGCGCGCAATGCCATGTTTTTGATTCTAGGAGACTTTAATCTTCCCAACATATCTTGGTCAGCTAGTGATGTAGGCAACTCAATGCAAATTGACGACGTAAATAATCGAATCACGTTCTCTTTGTTAAATTTTATGTCTTTCTCCCAACTTGAACAACTAAATTGCATTCCAAATTGCAATCAGAGATACCTGGACCTAATTTTTTCTAATGCCGATCTGGGTAATTCTGATGTTACACAGCCCTTCTGTCCTCTTTCCCGTGTCGATATTTACCACCCTCCTCTTCTACTACATCTGAAAACTAAGAAAGTGCCCCACCTTGCTGAAAGAATTAATAAGCGCTTATTCAAGCGCGCTAACTATGATACTATTAATAATTTTCTTTCTGAAATTGACTTCACGTGCCTGCAGCATCTTGAGGTGAACCAAGCCTTTCAAGTATTTTATAATCATCTCAATATGGCAATTGAAAATTATATTCCCCGAATAACGAAGAGACGGAGCACTTATCCTGTCTGGTTCTCTCAGAACCCAATTCATGCTGTCAGACTCAAGGAAAAATATAGATTAAAGTATATAAAATCCAAGCATCCTGAGGACTACACTACCTTTAGCTACCTCCGCAGCACAGTAAAAAGCATGATTAGAATAAGCTATAAAAAATATGTTCAAAACATCGAAAATTCCATATCCTCCAACCCACAGACTTTTTGGTCTTATGCAAAAAGGATGAAGCTTTCTGGCTCCTACCCTAAGGAAATGCTTTATGATGGAATATCTGCCAACAAACCAGAAAGTATATGCAACTTGTTTGCTAAACACTTTCAGACCACATTTGATGACAACCTGAGTTCGACTATCCGTAATATATCTGATGAAACGCATTATAGCTCCCTAAATATCCCTTTCATACACCATACTGAGGTTCAAGTATTACTTACGTCATTAGATGAAAACAAAAATGTGGTTCCAGATGGTATTCCTAACATATTTTACAAGAACTGTTCCTCAGTTCTAGCGCACTCTATTACCGCATTGATTAATTCTTCTATTTCCAAGCATATTTACCCGGATGTTCTTAAGCACTTGTATGTTTACCCTGCGTTCAAAGCTGGGGATAACAAGCTAGTAAAAAACTACCGCCCTATTTCTATTTCTAATGCCTTAGCTTTGATTATTGAAAAACTAATCTACTATAATGTACTGCCCCAAATAAAACCCTACATCAGTCCACAACAACATGGTTTCCTACCACATTGATCTACTGTAACTAATCTTTCATTATTCACAGACTCTATTGCCCTAGCTCTTGATGAAGCTAAACAGGTAGATGTTTTTTATGCGGAAATATCTCAGGCATTCGATAGAATCAATCACAATATAGTTACGGCTAAGATGAAGAAACTGGGTTTTGACTCTAACAGTACCCTCTGGTTTCAATCATATCTCTCGAATCGACAGCTCTCTGTTGTAATAAATGGTTTCTCATCTTATCTATATACCCAAACTTCAGGCGTACCCCAAGGCTCGATTCTTGGCCCGCTTCTCTTCTTATTATACATTAATGACCTTCCCAAAGAACTCTGCTCTTTGTAATCTATGCTGATGACACTAAAATTTATAGAGTAATAAATGATTAATCTGACTGCCAGTATCTCCAAATGACATCCAGAAGCTACTCTCATGGTGTAACAAAAACCATTTGTTCCTAAACGTGGACAAATGCAAATGCATTTCTTTTACAAGAAAACGCACTACGCTGAATTGGGACTCTTCTAGTTACCCGTGTCTCAGAAATAAATGACCTGGGAGTACAATTTGATAATAAGCTGTTGTTTGACTCTCACATCAATAATATCACCAATAAAGCTTTTAAAACTCTGGGGTTTGTCTTAAGGTGTGCTAGGCCTTTTAAACAGCCCTCTACCCATAAAACTATGTACAATACCCTAGTTAGATCCATATTAAAATACGCTTCCCCAATATGGAATCCCTTTTACACAACATACAAAAAGAAAATCGAGAGTGTCCAACGCAGATTTACTAGGTACTTGCACTTCAAACTTACGGGCTCATATGAACACTATGACGGCAGATTGACTAGATACTCCATGGTATCCCTAGAAGCACGTCGTTCCTATCTCGATGAAATTTTGTTATTTAAAATATTACACGGCTCTATTGATTCCTCTGAGCTTTTGTCCAAATTAAAAATTAGCTTTCCTAGCCGTTTAACTCGACAGCTATCTACGTTTCACATAGATCTAAACCGTACCAAGTTGCATCTCACCTTTGGTTAGAATTCAAAGGGCCCACAATGCCTTATACAATGATTTGGATATACTCAGTGATACCTTCGGGTTTATTGTTTATCATCCTCTATACCTAAATTTAAGTTCCTTATGTATATATGATAGTTGGTTCTATTTCTTTTTTTCTTTTTTTTCCTTTGAAGTCAATTAGCGCTAACCAAACGGTAGTAAATAATTGGATTTATGTATCTGTTTACTATCGTATTAATTTTTTATAAATAAATAAATAAATAAATAAATTACATATATGATATCCTGATATAGAGTATATAGCAGTGTAAATAACGTCAATAGCATCCTTCGCTAGGAATTTATAAATTTGGATAACATATCCAATAATTTGGCAGCATATACCAATTATCTCGAGGTATATGGTTTAAAATTACCAAAGTGAGCATTCAGTCTATACCCATTGTTTCAAAAATCACTTAGTATAACCCTCCAAGCAAATAATGGATGATCTCTGATGAAATCAATGTGACTAGCAAAATTCCAACTGTAGGCCATTATATGACATTATATAACCTCTGTGAAAATTAAGAAAAGAGTTATATCCTTGGGAAATAGTTTAAGAAACACCAAAACGTTTTATTTTTATTATATTGGTTTAATAAACTATATAATACGTATAAATGCTTTTTATCAAATTCTTATTGCGTACAATAATTTTACGTACATATATATATAATATATATTACGTATGCCATATAAATTGACATTTCATATTAACATTTTCGTTATTCTCTCTTTATTACTATAAAGTAGTATACTAGATTCGAGAGTTTACGCCAGATGCTGGAGAGTATCAAACTTGAGAGACTTAAATTTTTGATGAACTCAATTTCGAAAACGATATTCGAAGTTATAAAAAGTCAAACCTAATATTTGTTACAAAATAAAAAGAAAGAAAGATATATAAAGTAATATGCGTGACTTAATTATTGACGTTTCATTTAAACGAACATTTAAATATATCTATGATGTTTAGTCAAAAGTACATATCTCCAAAAATGTATTTTTGGAGTTACGTATATAAAAGTGTTTGAAAAAAATTTCTCTGTCACTCTGTACTACATATTTACATAAATAATGTGGATCCAAAATGCATAACTTCAAAAAAACTGAATATTATTTCGATAATTTCCTAAGTTGCGCAAAGTAAATTTTTGGAGATATGTACTTTTAGGTACTTTATAAATACAATAGAAATACAATATATCTTTGCTATATGAAAGAAATGTTTTGCTCCTTAGAATTAAAAAAAAAACCTACTGCGTTTAAACAAACACCTGTACTTATTGCGTACAATTTGTATATAAATTGACATTAAATAATAAACATCCGCTTTTTAAATTTTATTACCTTAAAAGTATTCATCATCATTTGTTTTGAGAACAACATGAGCCCTTTTAAAATACAACATCCTTTTCATCTGCAACATAAACACATTCTATTTGTGTGAAAATGGTGTATTCATTAGACCCAATACGTATAATTTTCTTATTTTTTATGTTATCATTAAAATATTCAATTTAAGTTTTCATATCGTGAGTAAAGCTGAGAATATCATTTGGAAGATAGGAGTCCAATGATAAGAATTTTAAATAAGCTACCTAAAATGTCGGCAGCAACAACAACTATGGGTTGAAGTGTTATTCCGTCCCTAAATTAGCGTCCTGGAAAATAAAATTTCAATTAGTTGAATTACAAGAGAAAAGTGGATAAAGATTTGCTTGTAAGCATTTAACAAAAAAAGTATAGTGATAAATTATGATTACATGTATATCGTGAAGTACGGATAAAAACAGTAGAAATGTAGAAAAATGTAGACACAAATTATTGAGATATGTAATATGATATTTCCGATAGTAATTCTTAGTAACAAAGAAATATGTACAAATGTAGTCACTTACCAATAAACTTTTCTATAAGATAAGGAAATCCCAGCTTTTCCAATGATTCCTTTAAAAATTCGTTCGCCACTTCTTTTTAATAAAATATAGGATATACACACAAAACTAACAATTTAGAATTTAGTTTCACTTTTAAAACTTTTGAAAGAATATACACACTTTATGAACACACTAAATTAATAGATTACCGCACCGCGGACTGCGTAATACCGAGGACATATCGAGATTGAAATGAGTAGAGCCACCTGATCAGATCCAGAGTAAAGATTAGTGTGCATTAGTTACAGGAACTGTGTAAGTAATATTAGCCTTTTACAAATAGCTGTGTGCGCCTGGCTTACATTATATAACTCAATAATAATGCAAAAGTTATATAGTACATGTTGTGAAATGAGCATCAGAATAGAACAGAGGCGCACACAATATGATTACATAACTTTTGCATTATTTTTCGGCTTATATAAAGCGAGGCAGGCGCACAAAGCTATTTGTAAAAGGCTAATATTACTGAAGGAACGGTATAACTTAAGATATCTCTTCGGAATTTTTAGATATATGTGCGGGTTTCAATTATGTCCTGCTATTATCCACATTTATATAGCAGCACATAAATAATTGAAAGCTGGGACGCACATATAAATATGCTTCAATGTTGTACATCGTATTTTTTATTTTAGGCTATTAGAAATTTGTGTGAGCACACGTGCAATATTTATATGAGTCTTAATACAACAAAAGCCCTTTGCTTTTACTGTATTTCAGTTGAAAAATGCAAATTACTGGAAAATATTTCAGCATTTGGTCAGAAATGTGATGAAAAAAAATGTTCATACATTTTCTTGCATTTTTTGCTCTTTCGTATACATAAATACTGCAGATAGAGCTGCCAATTCTGTTATGCCCTAATTAATTATAAATAAAAATTTAAATTTCGTTGATTTCGATGAAAAGGCTACTAAAACTATCAAGTTGACTTTTTTTATTAAAACATATTATGAGTCCCAACATTATATGATCAGAAACAAGATACGTGTTTTCAGTCGGCCTATTGCATATGTTTCAAAAACACATTCTTGAATGTTGCATATATGTACTGGTATAAAGCTAGTGGTTTTTATTTGTTTATTCACTGCACTAAATGTTTTAAGTTCAATAAATACTCAAACTTGAGAGCTGCAAGATATATATATATATATATTGTAATACAAAAAGCTTAAATCAATGTTTATTAAATGATTAATATATAAATTTGATTTACACAACTGTAGCAATTGATTTGTACTCACCTGATCGATATATAGCAGCTGATTTACTTGACCTTTTATTTGACTGAGGTGTGGAATGAGGATATTCTTTATTGCAGTCGATACCCGCAATAAAGTGGATTTGTTAGGAATTGTCTTATTACAGTCGAAACCCGCAATAAGACTCTTTATTACAGTCGATACCCGCAATAAAGTGTTTTGTGTTAGTGATTTTCTTATTGCAGTCGAGACCCGCAGCAAGAATCTTTATTACAGTCGAGACCCGCAATAAAGTGTTTGTGTTAGTAATTGTCTTACTACAGTCGATACCCGCAATAAGACTCTTTATTACAGTCGATACCCGTAATAAAGTGCTGTTGTTAGTAATTGTCTTATTACAGTCGAGACCCGCAATAAGACTCTTTATTACAGTCGAGACCCGCAATAAAGTGGTGTGAGTTAGTAGATTTCTTATTACAGTCGAGACCCGCAATAAGAAACTTTATTACAGTCGAGACCCGCAATAAAGTTATTTGTTAGTAATATATTATCTCAGTCGAGACCCGAGATAATATTCTTTAAGTCAGTCGAGACCCGACTTAAAGTGAATGTTAGTATATATCTTAACTTCAGTCGAGACCCGAAGAAAGATTCTTTATTTCCGTCGAGACCAGAAATAAAGTGTATTGTTAGTAATATTTTTTATTGCAGTCGCTACCCACAATAAAAAACCTTTAATTTAATCGCTATCTAAAACAAACTCCTTAATCCAGTCGGTACCCAGAATAAGAATATTTTATTTTAGCTGTCAATTAAACCAAGTATTTAATTTAGTAATAAAATACACACTAGGAAAAATCACTGGGAAAGAACACAAAGGAATAAAATCGCCAAGTTAATCACTGCACTGCTAAATCGCAAAAGAGAGCGAATCAAGTCAAACTGCTGTTTATATAGCCCTTGCTTGCACACGATACCAATGATGGAGTAGCAGAGGCGCATGATCACAAGAATTGGCCGTGATTCTGTAATTTTACGGTACTAGAGATAAAATATGCATAGCAACGAACAAAAATGCATAGTAACAAGAAATTTAAAGCAACCCATGCTGCTGTATATTTGCAAAAAATGTTATCTCTATTAGGTAGAGAAAAAATTCCCATTCGATAGTATTTATAATGATGATAGAGTTGCAAATTGATCTGCTTGATCTGATTGTATTGGTGCCATGCATTGTATGCTACATGACAACACATGCTTTGTTTAGATGCTGTACCTATTTTTGGGAAAATTTGTAATTAGATTGAATTTGTTTTGTTTTTAGAACTCAATTTTAGCATGGTATTTTTGCATATGTTCTTTTTCAGCAATTGTTTTTTAGCACGAATCTAATTGCTTCAATCATATGATAAGAATTTTAATTTGATCTGCTCAATGAGGCTATATTGTTGTATTGTATTTGTGCAATGTGTTATGTAGATGACAAATACATGGCTTTGTTAGGTTGTGTACCTGTCTTTTGATTACGAGTAATCAAATTTGATTTAATTTTCCTAAAAATTTGATGCCTTGTTTTCAGGATGTTTTCCTTTTAAAGTAATCGGTAAAACCAAAATATATTCGAACCGATTTGGTTCGAACAATATATAAGTTGACACTGTAGTTAGAGAATATGATTTCAAACGCAACAGCAGTGTGCACAAACATAATAAACTATGTGTATAAAAGTCAGAATTTTCAGGTTACACTACATCACTCCTAAGCACATGGGTTTTTTTTCAGTGTATAATCGCGAATCTGCCTTTTTGGCTGTTTTGATATGTCGTACTCATATGTAACTCAGGAAAACCAAATCTATATTCTGTTATACTCTAAAACTCTTATCTATATTATTGTACCAATGTATAAAGTATTTCCGGTTTTAGTTTTCAAGAATGAGCCCAAATCCTGGAGAAATGGATACATCTCAAATGATTAAATTCTCGGTTTCATAAAGGTGACGAATAATACTCTCTGCTACATAATACGCTCTGTTATAAATGAATTTGAAATTTTCCCATTTCGTATTTTGTAAATTCTGTTAAAATTTCATTTACAGAGCTTGAGTATCCTCCACATTCTGAAAACCATTTATCATTGTCTTCGTTTTCGAGGAAACGAAAAATTTTGTTAACAGCTCTGATTGAAACAGAGTGTATAATATTCAAGTAGGTACATTGCGATCTGACTATAATCATTTCTTTAATTCCTTTTAATTTGAACGCAAGGAGCTAAAAATTGCAATTCATGCCTGTTCTCACGTCCTCGATCGTCAGTGCTTAAGCTTAAGGTTAAGAGCAGGGGAGACTAATCCACTATGACTCTGCGGACACAGCGACAATAGTTGATCTATTGTGTCCTCCCATAGAGTGATTAAGTTAAATTTATCACTTTTACGAGCTTGATATTTCCCTTGGGGTTAGATTGCAAACCTTATTTGGAGAGATGTTTCTGCAATGATTTTCAAACAAGCTGCAAATGCGGGATACTCACATATAATATGTTCCGTGGCTTCATCTTCCTCTTCGCACAGTCGTCGCAGTTCACTGTTGCAGTTGCCTATTTCCTTCAAAAATTAACTTCTGGAGCTCTTAAGAAGCAGCTATCGGAGGGGTATAGATAATTAGTAGAACCGTTACAATAACATTTGAGTGCATGGTTATTTAACGCTTTGGTAAAATTACAATCTGATTGCTTCCCCTCGCCCCAAGTCCACGCCATGCCGCAGATATCCGGGCTTATTACTTCAAATTTTATGGAATAAATAGCAGAAACCAACTCATCGGGGAAAACCGCATGAAATGAAAAGACACTGTTTCGGGAGAACTGACCGGGTAGTGTTTCAGTGGTGAGATTGTTGTGTACGGTGAAAAAAGAATGGAGGTTTTCAGGGTTATAGCCACATTCAACTTTATCCTCCCCAAAAACACCGGCCTTCCGCAGAATTATCCATAACGTTTTAGTAGAGAGATTATGATTAAGCTTTGCACAATAATATACATACTTGGCACTTCTGACTGCTGTTTTATTGCATGCAATTCGGTAAGCTAGTAAAGCTACATTAGTTTTAAGCCATCTATACCTGTGGTAGAGGTATTCTCGCTCTACTATGAGCACTCTAACCTCTCTGGTAAACCATAAGCAGCCAGAAGATCGCTTATGCCGTGTTTTAAGTGGCATATATTTATCAAATTAGTATCTTAGTACGGTAGTGAGATTTTAAGTTGACAGAGCTCCAAGGTAAAATAACACATTCATTGGTTAGGTCTTCTTCATTTATGTTATTATAATCATAAAAAGAGTAAGTTGTATTGGGGTTTACAGGGAGTATATCGAGGTCTTAGCTGAGAAAGAGAATGTCACGCACCATTCTCCTAGTTGGACTAATTTCGTTGTGCATTAGTACTTTTGACATATCTGTGGGCATCATCAGATCAAGCAGCGCAGGATTGTTCGTGTTCAAATAGGCAAGAATTGATCAAATTGAGATGGATAGATTGATTAGAAAACAAAAACTGGTTGCTAAAGGTTATGCCAGAGGATAAGTAAAATCTCCACCTACAATGACGTTTGGATTACGATGAGTAATGTTAGATAATCAATTTTCAAACTCATTCACACTATCAGGGTTGAGATTATGGGGCGGGCAGTAAATGGCGGACAGTACACCTTTTTGGTTTCAGTTGCAACCTCAACGCATAAGAATTCCAGCCCAGGACTCCCCGCGCCAAAAAATTGTCTAGACTTAAATAAATCCCTTACATAAATTGCCACATCTCCCCCGATTCTAGGTTTGCGATAGTTTCGGAAAAGTTTGTATTCTGGGATTGACAAGAGTGACGATGGTAAGCTGCTATTTAGCAATGTTTCACTAATTAGGATATCTGAACTAGAAAATATCTAACATAGCTCGTCAATCTTATTTCTGATACTTCGTGCATTGAGTATACAAACCTCAAGTCTCCTGATTGTTTACACAGAATCTTCAGTAAGGTTCTCCACCCTATCCAGACCTGAAAAAACTATTCACATCTATACTCCCGAGGGCAACCATTAATGCAATTTTCTACACTATCTGGGTTTATCATTATAACACATAAAAATGGGGGAGCGTAAGAAGTTAAGAACCACACAGCAGAAATAAGAAGGTAAAAAATTAAGGTTAATTAAACCAGTATCGCAACAAGATAGACAGTAATAAATAATTAATGAAAAATTAATGAATAGCTGAACCAACAAAAGCATGTGACTTACTTTACTCCAAAGCATGAAATTGTATCAGATCCATAATTTGGTTATAAGATGAGCTTCAGTGCGGTGGCTCATATGAAGCAACGTTATGTAGGTGCTGCACACTTGTAGTTCTAATAAGGTTCTCCTCAGCTCTCACTCTAATGCACAGGTACCCATTTCTTGTGATAGCAGTTTGGATCTTTCCCAATTTTCGAATTTTAAGCGCTTCCCGAAGAAGAAAATTGTTTTACGGTGTTAAGCATTCGTTCATATAAACTGGGCTAGGTGAAGACAATCCCTCAAATTGTAAAAGTTTAAGGTCCCCACAGCTCCGAAAAGAAGACAGAAAGGATTACGCTCTGCAAAACAAGAGAAATCGTACAACTATTGGAACATGTATATACTGCATAGGATGCTTAATGACCATTGCAATATTATTGATGATGTCCACTACATTCTCATTTGGATCGATTAGTATGCCCCGTATAACTATATCGCTCAGTCTTTGCACGCAGTTATAATCATCTATGTGAGATAATGTACCTACTACTATGGCACCTTCACATTTTGATATCCGATTTTCTGCCGCTATTTTATTATCAATTCTGTCCAAGATGCGGTTCTCTAGTTACTTGAAGGGGTCATTAAACCTACTCAGTAGGTTTCAGTTTAGGAGAGATTGTTCCCAGTCGGCATAAAAACAAAAAAGGAAAAATAATCACTGCAAGCACAACTGTACCTTAATTCGCATAAGAAATTTTGGAATTTTTAATTTGACTCTGTACAGATTTCACTTATGGGTTAAGTCACTGATCTTTAATGCAATCGTGTAAGCACTTTGCTTTAATATTATTGTTAAATTTATTTTAGGGCGGGATGAAGAAGAAAAAAAATCGAAGTACTGAAAGAAAATTAGTAAAATACGGTGCTGATATAAAACACGTCTACTCACTAGCGATCATCATCTACTTGGCCTTTATTTGGCCTTTCTCAACCTACCATAAGCAGGTGTACATGTTGCCGTATATTTCACGTTATGTCAGTTTTTGTAGATGAAAGACTGATACAAATTTTCGAGCCATGATGATAATATATCAGATTTTCCTATCTATAGAAGTACAAAGAAATGTATGCCACAAAAGAGTTAAGGAAACACTTTGCAGGTTTCCTGTAGCCGACAATTTTTAATGTGCGTCTCTGAATTTCAGGTAGAATGGATACTAATCCAATGAAATTAATGAATTTTTTCTATATTTATTATGTATTTTTCTTATTCTTCTTTATTTAAATCGTATGCTTTTTATGAACTTTTTAAGTATAATAGTGTTATATGAAAAGTTCTTAAATTAAAGTCGGAAAGTTACAGCAAGTTAAATGAATAATGATGTTTAGCTCCCATTTGGTAATAAGACATAGTTTTTTTTATAAGCCAATTTAAGTCGTGGTCCGTGAGACCGCTTCTCTGTATTCTCTGTATTTATATGACAGATTAATGCATCTGGAGTCGAGGGTTAATGTTAGAACCCCAACGTACTACACATATCAAAATCTTCATTGAACTTATATGTCGTTCCTACACACAATATAATAACACATATAGAAATAAATTTACACGCATCACTTTTTTTCTCTTTCTCTTTGTGCGGAAGAAGCACGGTTAGCTCTACACTTGGCAGAAATTGGACCAGTATTGATAAATTTATTAGCATTAGATACAGATATAACATCATATACGTAAATTTATTTCTGAGTGACAAGGGAATCAACCGCCTAATGCATATTTTGCAAGCCGCGTTTTGTCAATATGTACATGTCTGGAAAATTTCTCCCATAAAAAGGTCACAATTATTGTAACCAGGAACCAAGTTTAGGTCATTTTAAGGAAGTGGGGTATCATGCGAATACAAAGTACGTGAGTAATACCCTAGGCAGACGTGAAAAATCAATGATCATTCGCTCGTAATTGAATTTTTCCAAAATAGCTTTACCTTTGAATTTTAATTATTAAAAATGTGCTGTCAATTACGTATAAAAATTTACAGAACTTTCGTTTTAATTCACAAAATCTTGGATAACTTGATTTTCGAAAAAAAAAATCAATTACGAACGAATGACCATTGATTTTGTCCGTCTGCCTGCCGCAGTTTGACGTTCAGGCCTAACTAGATTAGTTACATTTTGACTTTTCTGAAAGTAAACATTTCATAGTTCCGGGGGCTCAGCGAAACCTTGTGATATTTAATCATTTTAATAAATATTAGAAATTTTAAAATGTTTTTTTCGCAAGCTTAGTGTATAGTGTTATTGAGATCAGTGATTTGTGAAATTAAAGCTGCTAAGCTATTAATTTAACGTTAAGAATTGTGCAATGCAATGTTGCACAAACAATCGCCGAAATTCCGGTGGAAAATAGTTTTTTAAGCAAGTGACTATATTTAAAAAACTATATATTTCTGTTCTTATAATTATTCTTTTTAAATATATACAACAGAAAAATAAACGAAAGTTTCCAATTTGTTAATGTGAGAAATGTCAGAAAGTTTCTTCTTTTCAATGGCAGCACTATATTCCTTTCACCTAAAGAAAGGGGACACTTATGATTTGTTTATTTTACATAGCAATTTCGGTTACAAAAAATGTCCCCCTTCATAATGTTACGATTTCATTACTGACATGCCGAAATGAATACAAAAACAGCACACTAATACATTTCGCCGAGTGATATAGGTTTTTTTTAGTTGCTTATTCAATGGTTTAGGTACTTTGAAAACTAGGTCAAGCATGTGTCTCTGAAAGGAGCACAATTTAAGCGCTTCTCTAGCCATAATTTAGCTGCTCTTTAGAAGCATATTCACTGATCTATCATGAAAAATAAGCAAAGGCGCAAGTAAGTAACTCAAGTACTTTTAGTGCCATCGCTTGGAAGCGCTATAGCTGATTATTTGATGAGCTTCAGCAGATTGAAGTGCAACAAGGGGTGATCCCATCTAATTTTCTACGAATCTAAATTGTGGATTTTTCCACTATTGACGAAGTAATCTATCATTTTCAATGTGATGTTCAGAGTGGCTAGAAGTATGTAATCTGAAGTTTTGGTTAATATAAACGAAAATAAAAGGGAGAATATTGGCTTATTTAATCAACTTCATAAGATTTTATACCACAAATAATCATGGGCAAACATAAGCGCCTTACTGCTGTTCAGTCTATTGAAGGCCTATTATGAGATTAAGGAAGAAGCACTGCGATGATTATCCAAAAAGCTCATTAAAGTTTTCGAAAAGACACTTCTTCGGTCATCATTTAGAGCGCTCATAGAGCCCTTCTTAAGAGCAGCATTGCCTCTGCGGACAATGCTTATGTTAAAAAGAAATGAACCGCGATAGGGAAAAGAGCGCTACAAACTTCCAGGGAAGCGCGTCAGGAGGGCTCTTAAAGCGATCTTTTTCCCAGTGAGGCTGGACAATTTCTCGTTTACAGTAGACTGAAATTCACTGAAAATAATTTTTAAAATATAACACTCAACGAAATGACGCTCAAAAGCGTTAAGTTAAATAAAACCCAAAAAGTTTTAGTCCTATTTCCAAGTGAGATAATGCCCGAAAACAAATATGAAATAAAATCCAAATTAGATGAAAACAAGTAAAAAGCTAAAATTGGTCTAAGACTACTTCTTATGATACCCCAGATGAATGCTCGTATGCAAGTTCGTATGGTCACCCATCTGTGCAAGTTCGACTTTCGCAGTGGTTTTTCGCATATATTTCTAGAACGGTTCATCAGACAGAAAAAATGATTATCACCAATTTTATAGTAACTTCAAAAAGGGGTTGCCCGATTTAGACAATTTCTGAAATTATATTTGCTATTACTATGAAAACACCATGTAAAAACTTTCAGCACTCTAGGTCGACGCGTTCTCAGGCAGTGTCCAAATATATAGTGCAAAACGAAATTTTTGTATGGCAACCCCACGAAGGAGTAGCCCGATTTGTCTCATTTTCGAACTTAATTTTACTTTTTTTTTAAGTCCGTATACAAAATTTCAGCTCTCTCAGTATAGGCGCTCTCTAGTTATCGTACGACCAGACAAACAGACGGACGGACTTGCAAAAATCAAAATAATTTTAAATATTATGGCTCTACCATCATCATATCTCTGCGTTACAAACGGAATGACAAACTTATTATACCTTTTGCCCCGCGCTGCCGCATTACATAACTTTAAATCAATAATCACGATACCTACAAATATGTAATAATACTTATTAACAATTCTTTATTTTTTCTTTTTTAGAATTATTACCCAATTTACATTTTATTCATGAATTTTGTTCATATTGATATCCGAGATTTATTGTTATACGCGCGGATCTTTTCAAATCTATATCAAAACAATATAATATTTATACCAATACAATATAATATATTTGACTCTCTCTTTGGGGGAGCCTTCTTCTTCCTGTACTCTACTTTTGTTCAATTATTTTGTGTAAAATCATTTAATTCTTTAGAAGATGATGATATATGCAATATTTCCTTCTTTATCATTTTCTCACAAAAAATGATGATCTGTGGGAATTATTTCATCAAGCGTAGTGCCCGGCGTGAAATCCCGCCACGCCAATGGCCTCCGCCCTCTCCCCCGCCCGAGCGATCAGTTCTTTCTTTACACTTATCAATATTTTGATCTTTATTTCATTTCATGTTTTGAATTTTGGGTTTTGGTTCACTTGTTTGGCCTTTTTTCATCTACTTTGTATTTTATTTCATATTTTCAACTTTTTGGGTTTTATTTAACTTATCGCTTTTGGGCGTTGTTTCCCGGAGCCATCTACAGCTATACACGTATGGCTTGCATCTCATATAAAGATGACATAAATATTTGTACTCATGTGATTGGAATTTCAAAATCTAGTACAAGAAAAACAGATAGAGCACTACCAAAAAGTTTATTATGATAAAAATGTAAATAGAGCGCAACAAATTTAACGCGTTCAGACGTAACATATAGCAGGTAAACTGTCCCTTTTTCGTCAGACTAAAGAAAAATATGTGTTTTGCGTTGACTTATAAGACAACTCTTACTAATAAGACAAGCTCTTATAAATTTATTCTTTCGTGCATCTATTTGAATAGACAAATTTGGATTAGACTTAAATATACTTCAATTCGACAGATCGGTTATTCGTTGATGAGTGTCTTGTACGGAGCCCTGAATGCGTGGTCTCTTTCTGCTCTCAGGCGCCTTAGGAAAAAGACTAAGATGATTAAGATGATGTTATTACCAGATTCGCAAAAGAAAGAAGATTGATACAAAACACAAAGAAGAATTTCTTGTTAGAGCAACATGGCTGCCCCCCCCCCCACCTTTGAGTTCTGGATCTTTATTCATTAGCTACCTGAAAGAAAATAGAAGAACGTCTTTAATCTGTAATTCAAGATTTTGTGGGGTCTCTGGACTCAGATACAGAAAGTGAGTGTGTGTTTAAGACAGCACGACCAAAGTGAAAATTTTAATAAGAAAATAATGGTTCTTTCCAATTTCCGGACAACTTACCTGATATTTACTGAGAAAGAGCTGACTTTACCAGAATGAACGTTTCACTTTGAAAGTTGACGATCGTGAAACTCATGCTCTGGTCAACAAAACATTTATATCCAATGCGCCTAGACGAGTTTTCACTTAAAAAAAACTGCATCAACTTACCTCTCAGCTTCTTCATACAGTGGATCTGTTCATTATGAAGCAATACGTTCACATCAGTGACATCGATTTTATCCATCAGATCATAAGGAGGAATAAATGGGTAAGCTTTAAGATACCTTAATCAGGATCAACCGGTGTATAACAATTTAAAACTTTTACGAACCAGATTAACTCAATTTCATACCTACAAATCAAGCTATATGCAACACTGAATCCGACCTAAGCAGATAAACATTTATCTGAATCCCAGAAAATCTTTCCGACGACCATTGCCATTTTATATATGCTACTGAACTGAAAGTCAAAACCACTCCGAACTATAGCTTGCATATTATATTTGAATAGAGAGTTTTATTTTAAGATCCTTTATGAATTCCTTTTACTCAAAATGGCTCGTTTTATAATCTCTGGCTTTTACTATAAAAGACGTAGTATCTACCTTAAATTTTTTCCTTCATTTCTTTGCTTTTCTACCAACGTTGTTATGTCTGTCGTGACATTCATATGATTCAATTCAAGATTTACAAAGTGATACTGTTGCTGACTACATTTTACAGGAAATAACTAGGCGATATGCATCCTAATCTTTTGCACACCAACACATACTCAGATACGCAGAATCATTCAGTCAAACATAAAGGTGCCACACAAACTCTCATACATATGACAAACAGATTCTCCTATACATACATTATTTTCGTTATTGTTAAATTGTTTGCGCTTTCACATATTTTTATTTAATTAGTCTGAGCTACAAAATGGAAAAACGAAACGTCATTAATATTTACGTACTTTGAATGGATTGCTGTAAACTCCGTAAGAAAATTATTTGATCTAAAAGCGTGCGTACTAGACATAAAAATAGAACAAAACAAAATATTTCTGCCCGCAGGCTCCACTAGAAATTATTAATAAATATACCTGTTTTTTTATGCCAGTCCAGTTTCCTAAAAGCAAACTAAGTCATCGAAAAACAAAGTATAACTTGAAGGGAATGACTGTCGGCTCTGAGCCCAGTAATGATGTTGAATGCGGGTGCCCACCACCCATAATTAGCCATAAAAAAAAACAATAAATAAATATATATATACAATTTTCTTGTAAAGAAAATTAACGCAAAATTATTATATAACCACAACCTTAAGAGAACCTTGAGAAGGAGCAGGAATACCTTGTATGATATACATACATAGATGGAAATGATACCCAAGAAATTGTGAGCTGACCCGCGGAGCTCAGAGTTGTCCAAAAAAGGATGAAAAAAAGTTATTAAAGTCTAAAAAGTTATTCGGTGAGTAAAGTAAAAAGATGAAAAAAAATTCACAGAAATATTTTGTAAAAAAAAAAAATTGTGCGCAGTAAGCAATGCTGGACTGGACTAAGTCCTGGATTATTGAAATTATTCTTGCGGAATTTTTTTATTGCTTTTTCTTCCGGGAGTATATGTGGAAAGGAATAGAGCAAAACTAAGTATTTGGATAATTTATTTTTCTCATGGAGTAAGTGTTGAATTTTGCTTATTGAAAATATTAAAATATATATATATATATATATATATGTAAAAAAGACCACGTGGCTCCCAACAAGAATCAAACTTCCACCTTAGCCAAGGGCAGCGTAACAACTTTTTTCTTCCTTTTCTATCACTTTACTGTTAACTTCCCATTTCTTTCTTCGCCTTCTAGAGCAATTAAAAAAAACTGTCGATACTATAAAGGGTGACCGGTAAAGCTTAATAGTACTGTTCATTGTATCCTGATTATAGAAGAGTTTCCAAGCACTGTTCGGCAAGTGTCCAGCTTACCTTTTGTGATTTTATAACCAAAGGTGACAGCGATAACAGAGAAATTCACTATATTCTCTATGAATTCTTACCAGGCTTATAAGAAAGACATATTATGCATCCATTCCTAACAATAAAAGTATCACAAACATGTCGTAGACACTTGACGTCACTTACCACTTCAAGAAATGTAGGCAGATAGTGAACAGTTTGCGCGTAACGACTTTTTACGCTAAGTGTCTGAAACTTTTAGAAAGTGAAGAGGGCGACCCCCTCTGAGACCTGAGAACACCCATCTGCACACACATGCACGCGACTGGAACACACAGGCACATACACACACGCGACTGGAATACACAGCCACATACACGCCATTAGGTTATGTCGGTTGGTATTGCACTATCGGCGTAAAGGCAGTAGCACTTCATAAAGTAACTAAAAATTTCAAACACTTCTTGTAAAAATCATTAAACGCTCATTTTTACACTATCTGCAAGTTACTACAAGTGTCGACGACACATACCTATACTTCTGCTTGTCCAATAACTCATTTAATTACCTATGTATCTGATCGCTGGATGACAAAAACATAAAAGCGACCACTTTTGAGTCACTTTATTTAATCTGATGTTGGACTTCTTGTTTTGAAATATTTTTTAGTTAACTAACTAAATTTTAACTGCGCCCTCTAGGTCGGTCAACGAAAAACAAGGCTAAGAATTTCATTACCTCAGATATCCAGATGACTTAATGTTAGACTTTATCATAAAAATATATATAATAATAAATAAATAAATATATATAAATAAGGAGATGACATCTGTTCATGAGGAGTTGTACTAAGAAAATATTGTATTGTTAAGACATTCCATAAATGCCAAGTTCCACGAGGAGATGTAGCTATCTGCAAAAGTAACAACCATTAAGTGTATAGAATCTGCAAACTTGAATAGTTGGCTAGTCTCCACGGAAAAGAAATAAATTAACCTATAATAACTTCTAGGGTGTTTTAATGTTCAAAAATAACCCTTACGACCTTGAAGAGGGAAAAAATCGAAACTCGAAAACATAATCAAACTATGTATAAATAATTTTTGACATTATGTTACAAAGTAAATTACTTCACTAATTGCAATGCACCTATAATCTATTTTTTACATAGAACTAGCCTTTTCAAATTAATTCGGGTGTGGTGATAGCTATTATGAACTCACGGATATTTTTAAATCAGCAAATGTAAAAGCACTTAAAGTTCTGAAACAACATCAAAGGTGAAAGAAGTTTTCTTTGATACTCCCCGATGTTAGGTACACTTTATGCATGCGTGCACACTTGATTTTAGGCGAATGAATTTACTTTGGTTTTGCTAAATATAAAATACTGTTTCCAGATTTTCAACGGAAAAGATGACATAGAAAATAATTTAACGGAAGTGAAATAAAATTGCTTTGCGGTTTATTATAGGAAACACGTTGGAAATAACTGTATAATTAAATTTTTGAAAAACCTTGTGTATGTTACATACTTACATATGTATGCACATATATTTGACTTCTCTTAAATTAAATAATATTAAATACGTCATATATATGTATGTATATACGAACAGAACTTATTGCAAATGTACGATGGACGCGACGAGTATATGCCGACCGGCTCCTACTTTTCTTAAAATTTAGTAAAATTGCTCAAGCGGTTGTAATGTTTGCTACTTAATTTAACCTACCAAGCTTCCCACACTTTTTGATAGTTTAGTTTTCTTTACGGCCATTTTATGTAAAAAAAAAACCCGTGACTTTGCATTTGACGTAGTTTTGGAGAGGCAGCCGATATAAATTTATGTAAAACTTAGTTTTTGGTTGGATAAACTACTTATTTTTGGAGAATAACAATGTGTAATTTGGAAAAACGTCAAAAAGGTCTCGTTTCAAGGCAACATTTCGAGCCATTCGAAGAGAAATGAAACGGAATTTTTTCATGCCGACATGGGCATTGGATAATGCTTTCCTTATTTTTTTTTTTTAATATATTAAAATTCTAATCTTTACTCTTTTAAATATTTGTTTATATAATATTTTTTTTTTTTATTTGTATAAGCTCTTTATTTAGTGGCTCATTGGCTCTTTTAAAATTCCCTAAAAAAAGGTGGCAAAAGGCTCTACACAGTGTAAACAAAAGGTCGCTAGCTAATCTAAAAGTTATAAAAGGTCAATAGGGACAATTAAACAATTAAAACTATTAGAAAAACTAATGAACAAGAAAAAAGACACAAACAAAAGGAAAACAAACAAGACAAAATTCTCAAAAGAGACTAAAAAACGGCTACAAGAATTTTGAAAAGGATCTAAAAGATAGACAAAAAATTTAAAAGTCCCAATTTTGACAATTGGGTAAGTGGCAGCTCCAAGAAGTTCCAAATTTCCAAAATAAACTAATAAAAATAATTGCCTAAACGAACGAATTTTCAACATAAAATTTTGAAATTTAGCACCGACACCGAAACCGAATTAAAAATAAATGACCGAACGAACGAAAAATTTACGCGATACCGTTATAGAGTCCCGCGAGGGCAGCCTGTAGTATCATAGACCTCTACAAACTGCCCTCATCATCCCTCCAGCTTAGCATCTCTAACAGAGTGCTTGTCCTTCCCACAGCACGTGCAACGATTCCTAAGCGGGGAGAAGCCCCGTGGACTAGTGTTGCAAATGCTGTGGCCTGCTATCACCAGTGAAAGACAAGAGCTCTGTCCTGCACCGACGATAGTGGCTGCCATGTGCAGTTGAATGTGTCAGCGTTCGTTGCCAGATATTCAAGACGTAAACGTCTCTTCAACCTGTCAACGAAGTGGCGCTTAAGTGCGTGTGCGTGGTGTTGTGGGTCAGTGTTCTGATTCCCAGCTTCGACTCTCATGTAGTACAGGTGAATTGTAGATTTGGCCAGTGTCAACACAAAGCTAATCAAACAATTCACTCGACTACAGACCTTTGGTCCCCATAGAAACGATGTCCTAGTAATGGCGAAATTCGGGTGGATCAACTGACACATACCGCGCACGAGATCCATTAGACCCTGCAAAGCCGGACAAGTGAAAAACCTGTGAAACAGGGTGCCTTCACCAGCACAAACTGTACAAATCCTCTGAACTCGGCGGTCAATATGTGACAACTGATTAGGATGCACAAGACTGTGATGCAGCAATTTGAATGCTACATCAGCATCTTTGTAATTAGAAGGATAACTGTAGACTACTCTGCAAGTTATCCCTCCCATCACGCCCATATTCACCCCGAGGTGTGTTCGCCATCTGTTGTATCCTGTATACTCCGGAGGTCTTATTGACATAAGCACGTCACGGAGCACACGTGTTGTAAGTGTGCTGAAAGGTGTGTGTGGTGGTCTGTTCAGAACGAAAGCATCTTCCAACTTAGTGCCAGGGTCACTAGTCCCAAGTTGGCGAAATCTCTCCCGCGCAGAAGCAGCCAGGTCGTGTAGTTGTGCAGTGTTAGTGTTTATTCGACAGTTTCCAGAGATATCAATAATATCTCCGAGAACCGTCAGTGTATGCGTGTCAGCTTCAAAACCCTGAGCATTACCGAACACTGAATCTATTAATTCAGGATTAAACCTGATTGGAATCGACGCGAATTGCGTGTACCTTAGAGCATTCCACTGAAGGTGAAATGCTGGCCTGATTCTGCCCCAGGTCTGAATCGTTGAGATTAGATCCTGTGGCCAGTCACGAGGATAAGGTGGTCGAACAGAGAGTAGGTAGTAATACTCCCCTATGCCGATCCCTCCCAGTACATTCACCCACAGTTGAGAAATCAAGCTGTCTCTCTGGCAAAACACTCTTTGGAATGCCCGCACTTGGAGACACCTTGATTTCACAACCAAGTTAGTGAGACCTAATCCACCTATCTTGACTGGCAGACAGAGCGTGCTTTCAGCAACCCATCGTCTTCCGCACCAAAAGGCGTCTATCGCTTTTGCTTGAAGAAGACCTACGAAGCCTTCATCAAACGTCTCAGACTTTAGCAGATGAACGATGGACGAGGTAATCAAATAGTTTATCACGACTGACCTACCCATTAAGGATAATGGAAACAGTCGACTACGCCATGAGTTTACAGCTCTAGAGAGTTTCTCAAGAGCGATGCGGCTATTATTTGATTTACTCTCGCGTCCGATATACACACCTGAATACTTCAGGCAAGTATTAGTCCATTGGATGTTCAGTGGAGTATCTGTACGATCTCTCCACCTTCCACACCACAAGCCTTGACTCTTACTGAGGTTGATTTTAGCGCCCGCTATATGTTCGAACTGTTCGAAAACAGCACGAGCGACCGGAAAAGCTTCATCTCCTGTCACGAAAATAGACAGATCATCCGCATACGCCAACATAAGAGGCCTCACATTGGTATATGGTAGACGAACCGCATACCGTCCGAGCATTCGACGAAGATTCACCAGTAGCGGCTCCAACGAAAGATCATAAAGCATACCTGACAATGGACAGCCCTGTCTGATACCTCGATGAAACGAGATAGGAGCCAGAACTTGTCCTTGATGCTTAATCAAAATCGCTGAATCTCTATACAGTTTCCCGACGATAGCGAGCCACCTGGGCGGAAACCCAAATGCCTCGAGAGCAGTCAAGAGATACTCGTGCGAGACACTATCAAAAGCCTTTTGCTGGTCAAGTGAAATCATGGCCATTTGTGTACCTGTCTGCTCATGGTAGGCAAACAAATGCTTGGCTACCGCGATGTTGTCGTAGATACTACGACCAGGTACACAATAGGACTGTTGCGGGTGTATTACCGAAGCAATCACTGAGCGGAGTATCGCCCCTAATGCTTTGCAGACGATTTTGTAGTCTACATTGCATAGGGTTACTGGCCTCCAGTTCCCCATCCTCTACAAATCTCCCTTCTTTGGAATCAAGCGCATAACAGATCTCCTCCAACTAGAAGGAAAGTCTGAATGCGTCTCAACCGCCGAATTGAAGACTTCCAAAAGGTCAGGAATTAATAAATCCCTGAAACGTATGAAGAATTCTGGAGTCAAGCCGTCATAACCAGGTGAAGTGTGTCGCCTTAGATCGTTTGTCGCAGCAATCATATCCTCCAATGTGATTACTGTATCCAGGAGCTCCTTACTGTCTTCAGAGAAAGTGGGAATATTCTCAAGGAATTCATGAGTGGTCGAGGATGTTGTCGACGTCGATTCAGAGTAGAGACTACTGTAGTAGTCTCGAATATATTCTGATAGCTGTTGTCCGTTGAGGACTTGTCCAGATTCATCAATTATCGATTCGACCTCACAAGAAGCAGTACGACGTCTAGTCGCCTGAAAGAAGTACTCAGTTGGAGAATCGCCTTCTCTCAGCCAGCGCGATTGGCTGCGCAGCACAAACTCCAAGCTGTGCTTGTAAGTCTGTGTCGCCAAGCGTTCCTTTATTCCATTGAAATAAAGAATCAACCCCGGCTGAGTTGGGAGAAGAGCTGCCACCCGAGAGACCTCGGCCGACAAGCTAGAAGCTTGATAGCCACTTCGATTGAAACTCGTCTCGATAAAAGACCGAATCTGGAGCTTTCCAACATCCCACCATTGACTAAGAAAAGGAAAGTTAACTTTCCTCTCTTGCCAATCGTGCCAGAATTCAGTGAACTCATTGATGAACTGCTCGGAATTCAACAAATAGTTGTTGAATATCCAGTATGCAGTTCGTCTTTCAACTAGAGTGCTGGTCGCCACTACAAGAAGATGATCACTAACGGAACACACTTCATGAGTGACACCAACGAAATGTTCTAGTATTCCAGGTGAGACGTAAAGTCTATCAATTCTGGAGCCTGCGAGACTTCCATGGATATTTCGCGAGACCCTCGTGTATGATCTAGTCGTAGGATGCATCCAACGATAGATATCCACGAGTCTGAAAACACCGACAAAATTCCTCAATCGAGTAGCATTGACAGAGTTGAACTCAACTCCAGAGTGCCGATCCATTGAGGGATTCAGAGTGCAGTTGAAATCACCTCCGAGGACAGTTTCACCGCTAAAATTCACCAGACACGACTGAACACTATCAAGAACTTGTCTTGTAATGTCCTGGTCATGAGGAAGGTACACGTTTACTACCTTGATATTTTTGTCTTGAAAGACAAAGTCCAAGGAAGAAGCGAAGCCTGGGAAGGTATCTGTATAGACAGGAGACGATAGTGTAAATTTGTTGGATACAATGATTGCCACCCCTGAGCCTCGGCGAGGCGCAGGTGTGGCAAACATTGCATAGCCAGTGTGTAAATAAGCATAGCGCTCAAGTTGTGTGTATGTGTCTTGTGTAAAATTCGTCTCCTGTAGAAGCGCGATGTCTATATCGAACATTTTGACATGTTCGATAGTGTTGTGTAACCTTGTATGTGCACTTAAACCCCCGGTGTTGATCGAAGCTATCTTGCACATTCAAAGAGATAAAAAGCTCAAACGATGAATGTGCGACGTCTATTGACGAGGAGAATCGGCCAAGCGATGCTCCTGAGGCAACTCCTCCACCTTCCTATGGAGACGATCTAACCGAGCTACATGGTTGTACTTCCTCCTCTTCTTGGACTCCTGTTGTAGGATTCGAAGCTGAGGAAGTAACAACTCTGGCCTCTCCAGCTCCTTTACAAGAATGCTCCAGATTTTATTTGAGTTCTTCTTGTACTGGAGCTGGTCAAGAATTTCAGAGATCTTCTCCCTAGGAATGTTTTCCATCCCCTTCGAGACCTCAAATTGGCTACCAGTCGAAATGGTGCTACCACACGACTCGTAGCCACTGAAGCTCGAGAGACCAGTCTCTTCCAAACCGGTCATATCGCAGTCCGAAAGCTGTTCGAGAGATGCTTCCGCCTCCCTCACAACAACCTTCGAACCGCGGGCACCACTATCGTCCTCCTCCGAGTGGGGCCGTTTTGGAGCGACTGGCTTTGCTGGCTCTGGAGGAGGTAGCATCACACGGTCAACTTTCTTCCTCCTCGTCCTCTTTTTTTTTACTGCTTGGCTATTCGACTCCTCGTCGGAAGTAGCCGTGTTTTCACGTGCCGACGTGGCGCCGTTTACAGCCATAACTATTTTTGCCTCTAGGACAACTTCAGGCACCTTAACCACTGGCTGCTCCAAAATAGCAGGTTGAGTGCCGGCCGAAGGCTCCTTCTCCAGATCCACTACTATAGTAGTGGCTTGCTTCGAGGGAACCCTCGGTTCAGCCTTCTTCCCGGTTCTCCTGGGGCAGTCAGCAATAAAATGCCCTACCAAATGGCAAGCATGGCATTTCGCTTCGGTGCCAACGTCTATCCAGTATCTCGAGCCGGATATGCTCAGGTAAAAGCCTGACGGAAGCGTACACCCCTTATTCAAGGTGATGGACGCTTCCCGGCTAGTACCGAAGATACCCCGCCCGAGACCCTCGTCCCCAATTTTAATGGGAATGGCGCGAACCTTTCCATGAACCTTCCCGAATCTCCCAAGGAAATTCGAGAGGTCTTCATGTTGGGCTCGCATAGGAACCCGCGAAAACACGACCTTCGTGGGCTTCTCTTTTAGCGGGAATGGAACGAGGTGTCTACCCTCGACCTCGATGCCCTCAAGCATAAGCTTAGTGGCGCTTTCGAGGGTTGTGGTATACACCTCGACCATTCCTCCAGCTATAATTCCCATTGAGAAAAGCTGCTCACAGGAGATGACGCGGAAGATTGCCTTCAGGTATGCAGTCTGAGGACATCCTCTGATGTGCCCGTAGCTCTCGTCCTGCCACCTCCCGTCGAAGAAGCCCTGGAGACCCGCACTGCTCTTGGGCCGAGGCTTACCCGCGTCCAATGGGGGTGGACGAGGAGTGATGCCCCTGCTCTGAATTTCGATAGTGGAAGCCTGCCTGGAACTACCACTTACCTGCGCATATGACATCCCTGACACTAATGCCGGGGATCGTAGTGCAGCTACTGGTTTTGCTACTGGTGCCGCTGGCTTCTGTTTTGAGGCATTTGTCTTCACCACAGAAAGCGGTGGCCTCATGATAACACCGCTCGGCTTTGGCGCTGAATCTGAAGCTGTTTTAACGACTTCCACCAAGCTTGGGTTTTTCCCTTGGGTTGATGCTGTCGTTGTAGTGGCTGCGGGTACTGCTGCTTGTGCAGCAGTGCTTGGAGTTGGTGCTCCAGACTCTTCTGGGACAGCGCCAGCTGTCCTTCCAGCTGTATTCTCCGACGGAGTTGGCTGCAGTTGCTTGGCCTCTTGACTAGGGCCTTTAAAAGCCTTTTCATTGGGCCCTTTTAAGCTTTTTTGTGAAGAAGAAGAAGCGCTTAAGTTCTTCTTCCTCCTTCCACTTGATTTGAGAGGATCCTCATTCCCCCCAGAATCGCTGCTGCTCTCACCCATTTAGAGTGAGGCAGAGAAGTTTTTTATGCTTTTTATACTTTTAATTTTATTTTAATAAATTTATAATTTTCGATAAATTTGATTTTTTTATTATTTTTCTTCTACTTTAATTTATTATTTTACAATTATATTACTTTTGCTAAGTCCAAAACTAAAAAAAATTTACGGTTGCCATGTTGCCATGGCAACGGCCGAAATTAAATTAATTTGTCAAAATGTCAGAAAATTGTTCGTTTTTCACAATTTTTTTAAACTTTTCTTTATAGTGTTTTGGTAAAAAATTCCTCGTTAGACGACACTATCTCAGAGGTGGTACCGCCGGTAACACTACACTTCACTTTTTAGCTATTTTCGCACTTATTTTACGGTATATCTGTTAAAATCTCTGGAACTCTGTTTCGACACGTCTGCTCCTCGGATTAATAATAATTTTTTTTTATGTATATACGACTCTTTTATTATTGGCTCTTTGGCTCTTTTAAAAATTTCTTAAAAATACGTGGCAAAAGGCTCTACAAAGTGTAAAAAAAGACGCTAGCTAAACTAAATGGTATAAAAAGTCAATAGTGACAAAAAATAACATTTAAAACAATTATAACAACTAATAAACATCAAAAAAGACACAAAAATGTAAAACAAATGACACAAAATTCTCAAAAGAGACTAAAAATAATAATAATAATAATAATAATAGTATATTTTCTGGACATAGTACAACAAGATAATACAATCTTTTCAATATGTACTTAAGTAAAAAGAAAATAAAATTAGGTTCAATGAGTAATCAAAAAGAAAGAAAAAAAACAAACATCTTGGCATAATTCAGTATATAAATTAAAAAAAAAATAATCGCGTTAAATGTAAAAAACAAGATAAACAGAAATACAATGTAAAATGAATAAAAAAAAAAATAAAAAAAGATAATATCATAAAGAAAAACAAATTAATAATGAATACTAGCATAATGAAAAAGTCTCTTCCTGAATATCCCAGTAGTGCCTACCCTCTGAATATCACTAAGCAAATTATGCGCAGTAACAGTATCTTACTGTGGCGTGGCGAGCTAAGGAATTTTACCTTTCCTTACAAGTAACAGGGTTCTTTTGAGAATATTATTTTATGTAACAATGCTAATGCTCTTTAGATCAAGTAAGAATCTATCGAACATCCCAGGAGAGAATCACGATATGGAGACACATGGTCAAGCCTCCTTAAGCCAAATACAAACCTGGTGCAATCATTAAAAGCAACATTCAGCCTATTCATACATACACAATCCAAAGAACAGTATATAACGCTATCATAGGTAAAGTGCGGAACTAATAATGTCTTGACAAGTTTCATACGTAACTCAGAAGATAGCAAATTAGCCGATATTCGAAGCTGTCAGAGGCCTCCATAAACTCTACCAATAATATTTGCAACATGATCACAGCAGCTCAGTTTGGAGTTAAGAGAAACACCTAAATTTTTAACTTTTTGCTGGTATGGTAAAATGATGTCATTCAATATTATCGCTGGTAATTCAGAAGTGTTTACTGTAGCTCTGGATATGAAAATGCAATTAGATTTTCTCGGATTTAGTTTGAGTCCTACGGATACTGACCACGCACAAATTCTGCTTAAATCTGAATTGAGTTTATATGCATACTCTTGCAGTGATTCTGATGGACCGCCCACATACAATTGGACATCATCTGCATACACGTGTATTTTAGATACTCTAATATGATTAGGTAGATCGTTTATGAACAAAACTAAATAGAAGAGGACCCAGTATCGATCCTTGAGGGACTCCAAATTTGACAGGTAATTTGCTGGATATAATATTGTTAACTTTAACTTCTTGTGAGCGATTGGTTAGAAAACTTGATATAAATTGAACTGCAGAAGAGGAGAATCTAAATTGTGAAGACAGCGTGATGAATACTGTCAAATGCCTTGGAGATATCAAGTAATGCTAGAATAGAAAAATTATTCTTATCAAGCGAGTCACGTATATCCGAAGTTACCTTTAGTAAAGCCGTTTCACAGCTACGATACGCTCGGCAACCAGACTACATATCAGGAATGAGTTTTTTATCTTGAAAATATGCGATCATCTGTGTAGAAGAAGAATTGAAAAAAGGTACTTGTACATCAGCTAAACTAGAAAGATATATCTGCTGCCAGCTTATAGTCATACAATCTTCAATTAGAGCTGCCGCCGCGTTAATACGTTTAAAGTCAAATAATGTTTTATATGTATCTAAAGGTCTCATGGCTAGATCAACGCTAAGAAAAAGAATATCGTGGTCTAAGAAACTCGGTGGGCTTAATTGATTTTGAAATAGAATAGTAATTTCACTTGTAGATAAAAAGATATCAAGTAAAGATGGATTACTATTCCGGAAATAAGTCGGTAGTTCATTAATTATGTTTAGGTCTAGATCGTGAGAGATGTAGTAAGTTGTTTGATGAAATATTATCTCGTAATAAGTTTACATTAAAATCTCCACCTATGAGAACCTTTCGATATTTCCTGTTTAAATCCGAAACAGTTTCTTCAAATTCTTTGGGATTATCTACAGTGAAAAGATTGGGTGGACAGTATACCGCGATTAACACTCATTTTTCATAGCTACTATTGATTTCAACACACAAAAACTCTAAAGATGAGGTCTTAGAGTATGACAAACTTTTTGCTTTAAAGATGTCCTTGACATAAATCGCTACACCACCACCAATTCGGCTTTTGCGATCATTGCGCATCAGCTGATACCCGGGAAAATTCACAAGTGAAGAATTTATAGCACTATGTAGCCATGTTTCGCACACAATAAGAGCATGAACGTCGGATCCACCAAAAATTTCCTGCAGTTCATCCAAATTGGATTTTATGCTTCTCGCATTAAAATGACAAATATTAAACGCCTTATGCCGATTACAGAAGATATTGACCATCGTTCTTACCCCACCCACGGTCGGCAAGTAGTTATCCAAAATCAAAAATAATCAGGCGAAGACTGGAACACTCGAAGAAGAGACATGAAAATATAACAAAAATGCAATATATGGTACTACTAAGACGTGAAAAAATTAGTAACAAAGAAAGATTACATTAAGCAATTTCATAATAAAACAATAAGATTAAGTTCTGCTAAGATTCGAGATATATAGTATATTAAGCATTGATGAAAATTCAAATATATCCAAAAGTAAAATGCAATTAAATATATTAATTATATGACGATGTTGTGTAGATAAAAGCAATACCAAGAAAAAGTTACGACTCATGCCAAATTCGTAGCCGATCGTGCTCCTGAAAACGAAGGGTCCATAACATGCAACTGATTCATCTGCGTAATTTTATTGCGGTTTTCAAGCCTGCCTTTAATCACATAAACAATTCCATCCCTGGTAGAAACACTCTGCATGATACCCAGCTTACGAAGTCGTATTGCCTCCCTGAATAATAGATTATTGTTAGCAGTGAGGCTCTCGTTCACGAAAATTCGGCTGTCAGAAGCAAATTCCAAACCTTCAATATCGCTTAATTTAACTTTGCCACATTTATAAAAAGCACCAATAAATGATTTTTTTCTACAGTACTAGCAAAGCGTACTAGTATAGGCGTGTGGATATTTTTCTGCTTGGACGGAATGCGATATGCATCTATGAACGGTGAGGCTGGATGATTTCTTTTTGCAGCTAATTTATTAACAATAATCACTGGACGTTCACCATTTACAAACGGAATACCAATAATAACTGCCTCATTTAGCCGTTGCACTCGAATTATGTGCTTATATTGGCGCTGTAAATCAGCATTAAGGCTCTCCAAGATATCAATCTTTTGTTTCAGACTATTCACCTCTGCATCAACAACTTTAATTCGGGCATCTAGGTGAGATATCATGCGATCCTCGAAGAGTTTTAATTTATCGTCCAGCAAACAGCTTAATTTTTCTAGCAGTTTGTCCTCCGAAGAAATCATCAAAGTATTGTCGTGACCGCTAACAGAAGTACCACTCTCAGAAGTCTTACTGCAGCTTCTCGTTGACATAGAGACAGGGGAGTTGTCCGAGCGGGAACTGTTTTTTGCCAAAGATGGGACAGCGGTTCTCGTTTGTGTTGTCGGTTTGCCCATTTCTCGAAATTATTTATGTAGTCAAATCAAAATATTTTTATATCAGAGAACAGAAAAATTATATTAAGCACACTGCAGGTTAAGTTAGCGGGTAAACTCAAAATATTGCAAATAATTACGGAGCTCGATCAGATACACGTGTTACTCACAGGCCATCACTTGATGCGGATCTTCTCATACAGGATATGAATTAGGACCGTTAGATCGCTAAGGCTCGCATGAACGTGTAAGACTCAGAAGTGGTCGAATTTGGGTTGAGTTCATCCAACGATCAATACAAGAACAAGCTGGATTTATAATGGCTCTGAATTAATATTGTTCACCCACTAAGGTTTACATAACCGCTCGAGGTTAGTACCATCAAGGCTCACAAGGATCACGTTGATATTAGAATGGAGCAAAGCAAGTGACTATCATTAACCTGGCCAGTTAACCTTATATAACAGACTTCGAGTTCCCACTGTGAACTAAAATTCGCATCGAATAGAAAAACATTTATTAAAGAAACACACACACACACACATACAGAGTGGCAGGGGCATATACACACAAGCGCACGGATCGGCTTGTTCCGAATTACAATATTGTTTTCTTGTAAACGAAAATATTTGGAATTTACGTTTTTTCTATGTAAGTTAAGATATTTGTTGTCAGGATTATTGTTTTATTGCATGAGTTTATTGTGCACATACCGCACGAATTATTCCTAAACAATAGATCTTGAGGTGTCTTATATCCAATATCTTGTCCTCTTTCACTTGTCTTAAAAGAGATTATTTAATATTGCTTTATCGTATATCCTCGGCTATAAGAATTGTCTTATGGATATGCGATTTCATAGTCACACAAGCCAAGTATTGGTTTAACGTATAAAGTAGGTATTAAATGTATTTTTTAATGTAATCTTTTACTTTTGGTTGGACAGCCGAAGAGTGAAGAAGTGGGCGATGGAGACACCTCCTCCAGACTTATCACAAGATTTGATGATATAATTAAAACTTTAAATTTTTGCATTATTGCAATAGGATCTATAATTTAGGATGGCTGACGAAATTGTGAGTTCAGAAGATTACGAAATTTCTGGTACTATTATAGTAACCGACTTTTCTGGTAACAATACTTTTGAAGCTTACAAACTTGTACAGTACAATTCAACACAGTTGATAATTTCCCTAGATGCAAAATTTTGCGAGCAAACAAAGAGAGAACAAAATGAGTACACTGTGAAATTTCAGGACTTTTTCGTTTGCTTGATTTTTTAAAATCTCATGAATGTGACATATTTCTTCCCACACTAATCTACATACTGGAGTACTGCAGGTAATAGTGATATATGTTTGGGCTTGCCTGGCTTTCTTATATAATTATAAATTTACAGGAAAGTAATTCTTTTTGTTTTCACTGAGAGGTAAATGGAAGAACCCTTCCTGCTTTCTTAGGAAGATATGGAACATAAACACGCCTTCACTAATTTGTATATTGTATATGAATGATAATTATCTACTTCTACTTCTAAAATAATGGATAGATCAAAAATCATTATCTCTGCAGTTTCTAAGTAGTCCCTCAAACATTCTCAAAAAACAACGCACCAATATATGGCGCCTATCTTCCTAAACCAGTGCAACGTAAGGTATATTCATGTACTTATTACTACCGAATTCCAGGTAATGCTTACAGTAAACCTTATCTAAGTCGGGCATGCCCATTTTTCCCGCTGCGGATACGGTCCCTGCCACTGACATGTATAACATAGACCGCCGACACTACTGAAATTGCTTACATTAATAAAAATTGTTAATGCATCATATCACAATAAATTTAAACAAGTTCACGTTACATCTGTCAATACTAAGGCTGAAATACAACAATGGCTAAGGAAAAATAACATACAATTTGAGGAAAATATTTTCAAGCCTCAGTTGTATAATTTGATTAAAATACTTCGTACTTCAAGAAAGCATATAGTGGATGATCTGATTCGGAGTTATAGGAATGAAGTTTTACGCCCACCCCGAAATAAATCCAATTGAAAAAATTCGGGCTACGAATAAATCCAAGGTAGGGTTGGTTCCAGAAATACAACCTTTAAATTAGATAATGTTAAGTAATTAGAATTAAAAAAAAAAAATATGGCGGAGAAGTGGAGTAGCGTTTATCGAAATGCTATAACAGCTGAGGAAGGATATTTTGGGTATGAAGCGTTTTTGGACAAGTTAATAGATAAGTTGATTTTTCCTTATCTGACCGTAGTTCTACTTCTGATTGAGCGAAGATGAAGAAGCAGGCCCCTCTACAAGGTGAAGTGATGTCAATTTGCAAATCACAAATTTTTCTATTCAGAACAAATTCAAGGCAACCTCTGTTGAGTGTTAACTCTGCTGTATCAGTTGTTCTATGTTGCGTTGCATGGCATTTTATTCGGTGTTTGGTTTATATATCTCTTTAGAACAAAACAAAAATCATAACAATTTCTTTAAATTGCAATAGGTTTAAATTCACAAAAATACAGAATATTAAAATATTCTAGTAGTCTATGTACTCTAGTAAGTACTAAACTTTTCATTTGTACTTTTATAGATGATGATTCCTGGCAGGATCCATCATTCTATTGCTTAAGTATATCTGAGAAGAGACCCTAATATTTCTATAAGTTTTTGCGTATGTTGCAGCTGTAAACATCTTTTTGCATAGAATTTGCGAGCTGACCAATAGAGTTTTAGGTAGTGAATTAAACACACCAAGGCAGGTAAGGAAAAGAAAGAGACAAGTGGATTTGTGAAAACAAGGTATACAAAACAATTAAAAGACAAAGGGAGAAGAAGATATCAATATCCAAGGGAAAACTATGCCGAAAAGATTATTGTGACCCGCATGTCATTATTTCTGGTTTTCTCATGTTCCAAGAAACTCACCAATGATGATCGCAGTGCAATTCATACAGTGTTGGAAACTGACGGAGGCTGAAAAAACTAATTTTTATAGTGAATAAGTTAGGGAAATGGAAGTTAAACGCCGTAGAGCTATAAATTCTGAAAGAAAAAGAAATAGTTATAGGACATGTATTTTTTACATTATAATGATCGAATAGAAAGAGTATGTAAAACTTTCTTTTTAATACTATAGCTATAAGTGAGCAAATAATATCATATTTTAAAAATTTACGTGATCGCAATACTGCTGTACCGCGTCCTTCTAAAAAAGGAAGAAATCTTACAAAATCTACAAGTTAGATAAAATTCAGAGAGTGAAGGATCATATTAATAGCTTCCCAGTAGTTGAGTCATCCTACTACCGATCAACTATATCGAGAAAATATCTTGAGTCACACTTAACTTTATCAAAGATGTACGAATATTACAATTAGATTACGAGAAACTCAGTATCTCAATCAATTTACCGTAATATTTTCATTTATTATTTTAACCTTGCGTTTCACAAGATCAAAAGAGATTAATTTGATCGTTGCGTTCAATTTAAAAGTAAGACAAATCATACTTCTGAAGGAAGTAGTGTATGTGAAAAACACCGAGAAGAAAACAGATTACTAAAAATTGAAAGAAACGTTGATCGAACTAATATTGACCACAATACTATTGTAATATGCTACGTTTTGCAGAGTGTCTTCAATTTACCAAAGGGATCTGCTCCGATATTTTATTATATCCACAAACTTATCCCGTATAATCTAACTGCTGCATTATGTTTACCGAATTAAAAAAACAGAACGAATTGCGGCGTGTGGATAGAAGTACATAGCTGCCATTTATCATGATTTAGCATCAGTTCTTAAAAAGTTATTGACAAAAATAGTACTGGATGTCCCACATGCGAAAAATATAGTTGTATGGAGTGCTTCATTTGTTCCTCAAAACCATAATAGAATAACATTGACGGCTATATTACAACTTTTGAATGACAATAATCAATTCAAATCTGTAAATCAAAATTACTTAGAACCGGGCAATTCGCGAATCCAGGAATTGGACAGCGGTCACAATGTTATAGATAAATATTTTAAGCATACAGGGATTCGGAGCCTGTCATTGCTCAGGATTCTAAGCAGCATGAAATATGCAAATGTAATTTTTCGAATAATCCAAGTGAACTCGATTTCAAATCTTTCTCTAAAAGATCCACTGAACTTAATTTTCAGACCGTTCCATTTTAAAGACTGAGGATTTTACTTTACGAAACAGGTGATCTCATTATTGTCTCACTTAAACTTGCCAACTGATTAACTCCATAAAAGAAAACATAGGATACATTGATGAATTTTTATTAATTTCTTGTAAAAACAAAATGTTTTCTTCAACAGTCATAAAAACACTGTCATGTAGCAGCGCGTATAAGACTTCAGCCGGCGAAATTGATTTTAAAGATGCTTACCTCTTCACGAGACCAAAAAAAGGTTATATTCGAACACCAAAAATATTTTTTTCCAAGCCTCTGACAACTATCCAGATTGCAAATCAAATTCCAAAGGAAAAAATAAAAGATATAAAAGATTTGCTGCCTTTTTTGATTGAACAGTCTAAAAAATATTTTCAGGCTTTACTTAGACTAAAATAAATTAATGAATTTTTCACAGTGTTTTATAATTGGAGAAGACTACGATTGTTCTTCAAGTTTTGTGTTAGTTAATAATAATTATTATACAATAACTAGTAATATGGATTTTTCATCAGTTCATTAGAATATCAATACCAATCCAATTTTTATTTTTGAAGGCTGAGAATTCAAAAGTTGATTTACTAAAATCATAAGAAATGCACATACGACTTTCCAATATACAGACGTAAGATTTCTTTGAAACTGGTCCGTTCACAAGGAGCTATTAAGTTTGCAAATTGCAACGGGCTTCTGTTCAGATAGTCCGATCTAACTAACTTTAGAAAGGTTGGAAAAATATATTCTACTTGCAAACGGGATGGTGTTTTATCGTGAGCACGTTGCTCCTCAGAGAGAACACACCTTTTTGACTTCCTAGTTAGAAAAATACTCTATCGACGACCGCCAAAGAAACAGTTATTATTGAATTCCTTTCCTCTTTTAATTGCTAAATACGCAATCTGTCGCAAACTTTAATTTTACACCATATTTGGGTTCTTCGTAACCTAATGATAACACAATATCTTGGATCGTTTCCAAACTTTTAACTTTACACACTTTTTTAGATTGCTTGCAAGTTTTTCATTTTACACACTTTTTGGATTTTTCGCACACTTTTAGCTCCACTCGGTGAGGCCGTTGAAAAAACCACTGATAACTTTTTTTACAAATTTCTTTAGCTTTTTTATTATTTTCTCATAGCGTTGAAAAAACGTACTTGAGTAAATCCAAAAACGTTCTTATGCATAAAAGTAATGTAACTTTATATGCCTGTTGTTATCGTCTCAAAATATTAATTTTAAAACGGCACGAATTATTCTGTGTGTGTGCATGCAATTTGACTGGAACAATTAAAGAAATATATGGATGTGCTGCGAAGAGGATAATGTAGGCATACGGTGAGAGGGGACTGTGTGCCCGATAAATGAATTGAATTTTTTTAATTTGATTTTATTGTATCTCACATTGAATTGAATTAAAATTAAAATGAATTCAATTTTTGTTTTTAGAGTCAAATTATGTTACATCAATATATTGTCTAGGACAATATAGTTAGTGTACGAAATTCAACAGTTTGTTGAACTAGGTATATTGTTTTGTTGTAGAATGTATCTTGATAAATCTTTTGTCACCTTACCTCTGGTAGGGGGTGAACAGGAATTGTTAGCTTGACTGAAAAACGACTGATGGTTGTTAAAAAATTACTGACTCTTTATTGAAAGCTCTAGATACTTATATACAAAGAATTACTTAGTAAGAGCGCTTATTCTAAGTAGTGCATTTCCTCATAACATCGAACTGACGAAAAGTGTCAATCAGCAATTTCATTAAAATGAAATTGCTGGCCAAGTGCGCTACAAAGAGAACTTTGATTACTTGTTTACAATCGTATTATGGGGAAATGCAGTTGAAGTATTTTAATTATTACATCAAAATTGGCACTTAAAGTAATTTAATTATTGCGAAAAAATGGGTCAGTGTTGCAATTGCTGTTAAAGCAGCTTGAAATGTTTGTTCACATGTGAACATGCTGGGGAGGTGACAGATGCTAGAACTCGACCACAGTCCTCTGAAATCTTACAGTTAGAGTGGTTCTGCTGATTCTTCTTGCATCGTGTGAAGAATGTTCTTATTGCATTCCTACAGTAGTAAGCTAACATCAAGAACGCTAGTGAAAGTAGTATGATGGACGTAGATACCATAGACTATATGGTCACTGTTCTTTTGAAAGTATCGAGATGAGGCAGTTCGAAATTTGTGGTGTGGTCCAGCATCGTTTCATCTTGCCGGATAAGGTTGCCTGGTTTTAGGATTACATGAGGCTGATTAAAATATATAGTTGTTATAGATGGTACTGTCTCTACTACTTAGCTGGAGACAACCTTCACTGGTTGATTTAGATAGGTAGTATTGGCGTTACTGACAAAGGACTTACATAAATGTGATATTGATTCCGACAGACTAAGTCAGCATTTCCTTTGAACTAATACAGTCAGGTCTGCTGTCGGGTTTTCGAGGTTGGCATAGTTGTGACTCTAAAATCGGTCTTTGAAAAGTTTTTTCAGATATCAATGAGTCTCTTCCCATCACAAACATTTGTACCGATATTGAAAAATAGACACTGTAGTGAACTGGACCATTGCTTGATATACTCCAGAATTTTTATCTGAACTGACAGTGAACATTATAATGAATATTTTTCTGAGTTAATTACCACTCCTTAATTTTTTAGTGATGGTGTGCTTTTTATGTTCGTAATATTTTCTGTCTAAGGGCTGATAAAGAAAGAATTAATTCTGTGAATATGGGAAAATTTAGTGAAATTGGTAAAGGGTTAGTTAGAGAGAGCACATACCCTTAATAGGCGCCTGATTGAATCGCACTTTTGGAACCAAAGTGACAATTTCTTTTTAGTGGATATATCAACCGCATTGGCAGAGTTTACAGGCTAGATCAATGTTAAGCTGTGCATTGAGCAAGCAGAGGGTGTAGGAAATCAAATAAAGTGGTTCGAATTACAGACTTTTATTTACGCCCGTCGTATTTTAAAATTTTCAGTGAGAATAGCTGTGAGATCGACACTTACTTTGTGAAGAAATTACCAAATTTACGAGTTGACGAATTTTCTCAGCCAGTACCCCGTGTTGAAATTCATTGAAAACAATTGAGGCAGATACAGAAAAAAAACGAATTTAGGTACAATTATTTTTAAAAATGGAGAGAGATTGCCTCGAGAGACATGGTTAATTATTAGTTCAGAAGATAACAAAATAATCCTGTCTGAGTCAAGAGATATAACGTTTTTAAAGAATAATTGAGGGCTTAGAACCACTTTAAAGAGTGAAAAGACGGCAAAAAAGAGCTGAGGAAAAATGCAAATTTAGGTGCTGCAATTGCGGGCGGAATGCATTAGAACTCTACGTGTTCAGATAAATCTAAAGCGACAAAAATGCTTCCAATGAGCAATTGTATACAAGTCCAACAGATGTTATAAGATAAATAAGAAGACAGCTTCTATGTGACTCAAGTGCCTAATGCTCCGAATCACAACCAATAGCATAGTACATCAATATATTCCTATACAATATATCGATGTATTTATGATTTGACCCTAAACACTGAAATTCATTCTCCCTAATTATAATAAAATGAAATTAAGCATAACTTCCATCTTATTATCCCGACAAATATTCTATCCTCATGTTGTAGTATTTTTTCTTCATATGTGCACAATATACACATGTATACTTCTTCAATTATTCCACTCCAATTGTATCACAGTTAATTACATCACAGTTAATAAAAAAAAACACAAGCTCGATGTATTTTTTCCTTTAACTTGCTTTTTTTTCAAGTTTATACATATATATCTGTCGCACGACCATCTTAAAGCGCTTAGAGGGATGTCTGCAAGTGAATAGAAAGTTTGGGTTTGAGTATAACAATACTCAGTGGATTTGCCTATGCTACATATTCAAACTACTTCTCGCTCTCGAATCAAAAGTCGAACAAACCCCATTCATTAACAATAATGGCGAAGTTCAACGTTTATTGTAGAAATAGGACCGATCAATTTTACAAGAACGAGTACGATCCAGGATTACTCAACAAAATGGCATAAGTCAACGCAATCTGTCATGCGAGATCAAGTACTGACCAGGATCCGAATATTAATAAGTAATCAATGAGGAGTGAATAATCAAGAGCACTCCCGTTTTACTATATTCACACTATTTGTACTAGTCTACGTATTACTATACAGGATGTTTCCGTCGGGTGGTCCGAAGAGCAGAAGGTGATTGTACTCACCTCGACGAACAAAAACATTATTATATATTATTTTTAATTATATAATAATTAAAAATAATAATATAATGACCTATGTAGGACTTCATGACCCTTTCAAGGACTGCTCACTCCGCGCCGCACTGCTCTCCTCTTCGGAGTTGTGGTAGTCTAAAATAAAAATTTCTGATTTTTTTTTTTTGAAAACGGTAGTTAACATAACTTGTTTTTATACAAAGTGAGTCAGTATTAGTATAATTATTTAATGTGTATTTAATGTGTTGTTAATGTATTAAACGCGATGAAAATAGTTCTGTCGCGAAAAGTGAATAAAAGTGTGAACGTTTATACAGGGTGTTTCAGTCTACGTGGGCCATAGAGCAGGAGATAATTGTACTCACCTTGACGAACAACGAGTTTTACGGCGGGGGGTCCACATCAGCAGTTTGGTAGATACAGGGTGCTTAAGAAATTATGCTAGTTTCCACAAAACACCTTGTATCTTAACAATTGCAGTGTGTACGGCTACAGTTAGGACATAGGGTGTAAAAGGTCAAGTTAAAGTTGACACGTAGCGACACACACACATACATCCGTCGCGCATACACACACATCCGCGTGCGCGAGGGGGCGTGTGTGTCATTGATCTGTACGCCCCCCACCTATTGCGTATACATACTGTATGTATAAATAGTCACATCCTTAATAAACATCAATGTTTAATGGTGAGAGAATTCAATTGTAACGCTAATTTACTAATAGCAAACAGTCAGCTCTAGATTTAGCTATGGGCTACGCGAGAATTCAGCCACAACCAGAATTAACTAAATATACTTTAGTTAATAATAGTTCTAACAAAGCGCTCTCGTTAATTCTAGTTTTAACTGTGTTATATTAGTTAAAACTAGAATTACCGAGAGCGCTTTGTTAGAACTAGAATTTACTAGTAAAATCGGGTTTTGACGGATTTCGTGTTTTGACTGTAACATATACATATATACATATATTATTATTATTATTGACAAGTTCAGCCCTAATCAGTTTCGAAGTGATAATAAAGAACAACAAACCATTCTTCATAGTGGTTTGAAAAATAATAGCTAATTGGCAAGAAAAATCAAAAATTTAATAAACAAGTAAATAAGCTAAAATTGGTATTAGACCAATTCTTATGATACCCTAGATGAATGCCCGTATGTAATTTCGTATGGTCACCCATCTGTGCAAGTTTAATTTTTGAAGTGGTTTTTTGTATCTCTTTCTAGAACTGTTCGTTTGTTTCATAGGAATTCATATTTTTAAGAACTTTGCAGTACAATAAAAACATCTAGGACTGTTCACAGTATACGTAAAAAACCTAAATATTATATTACAATACCAAGAAGGAGTTGCCCGGTTTAGTCCATTTTTAAAGCTTTATTACTATGAAAACACTGTGTATGCAATTCCAGCTGTCAATGCGTTCTCAGGCAGTGTTCAAATATATAATGAAAAACGAAATTTTTGTATGGCAACTCTATGAAGGAGTTGCCCGCTTCATCCCATTTCTGAACGTATATTTGCATTTTTTGAAAAAGTCTTTGTTCAACGTTTAAGCTCTCTACGTTAACGAGATGTCAGGCAGTGTTTAAATATAGTAGAAAATTAAATTTTTTATGGCATCCCTAGGAAGCAGTTACGCGATTTGCTCCATTGTGGAACTTGAATTTACTTTTTTTTTAAAAAAGCCGATGTGTATTTGAGCTCTCTAAATGAATTGCGTTCTCGAGTTATCCATGTATATATCATGGACAGACAGACGGACAGACAGCGGATCGATGGACAGACGGAAATGCAAAAATCAAAATAACATTTAATATTATGCGTGGGTGTCCAATCAATTTTGAACTACCATCATTATTTCGAAGCATTACAAACGGAATGACAAACTTATTATACCCTATTGATTTCATTTAGAGTATAATCATAACGACATTTGTGACAGTTTGTTATTTGGAATTCGATTGTTACGTAGACAAACTTCCCAATCAATTAAATCAAATTAATTGTATCAAATATCAAGACTGATTGCCCAAAAAGAGAAAGAGAGTGAGCGTAAGAAAATTCTGCACGCGCTGCTGCACTTTCTTCAGTAACAAATAACACAAAGCCTGTCAAAGCGGAAAAAAAGCCTTGAAGGGCAATCAGCGATGATCTGCTCTCGGGTGGTACTAGCGTTGAAACATTATGCGACTAAACATTTCCTGTACCACGAGAGACCAGTTGTAGCTCTAGCTCTGACTTTTATAGCTCTGGCTACTATATCTATCTAAAATGTAAAAGAAGAAAATATAGAGGGGGAAGAGGGAGAATCAATCGTTGGCAAAAAACCCCGCTCAGAAGCGGCCGGTATCGGAAATTCCTGAAGCAGAAATCTCGGACCTTTTCGATTGTGAAACAATGCTTAGCATTTGTGACAAGTCCGTGGCCGAGGGGAGCTATAAATCTGCCCACGGTGGAAGCGAGGCATCAGTGAGCACACTATCCCTCAGAGGAGCGTTCAAAGTTGTTCCTTGATGCACCTCATTTTAAGGTAGTTAATGTATAGCTACCCTCATAACCATTGAAAGACTCATTCTTGATACCCTGTGTTGTGAGCCTCCCAAACTTTGGTGGTGAAATCATCCTTGGAGATGTTTTGAACTGCTTGCTACATACCCCAGGATTGTCATTCCCGGGTTGAGTTCAATCTTGCGACTGCCGGTCAATTGAGAAATTTCGTCAGCCATTTCGATCTCGTGAGTATCTGGCGTAGCGTAAACCCAACGAGTAAATCATACACTAGAATATCACAAAATATGAACGGCGGCCTCTCCAGCTCTAAAATCGATAGACGTCTCATCCACCATTATCGGCACCTTTGTTAGTGCCACACATAAAGTGTGCTCAATAAGGTATCACTTTCTTCATGTAGCGACCAGCACAATAACTGAAGAACGAACTGCTTTCTGGATCTTCCACATTCATTTGTTGACATCAGAGCAGTTCAGTGAAGAATTTACCGCTTTTTGGTACACCAGGCGAGAAAGGAAAGATGACTTTCCGAAACTCAGTCAGTGGTGGGACATTGATATTTTTCATATTCGCTCATATGTCAAGACAAGTTCAATAGAAGTAGATATCGGGCGTCTAGACTATCTGGCTATAAAAAACTGAAAGAACGACTGACAGCACAAAATTAGAAGCATAACTAGGAATTTATGCTGCAGCATCAAACGCACTGGTTGAGGGAAGGAGAATAATCGACCGAGTTCTACTTCCAAACAACTAGAAGACGAACAGCGAAAGTCGAGGATGAATCGATAGCGAGTGAAAATGGAGAAATCCTTAACAAAGAAAAATTCTCAGAATACATTCGGGATTATTACACCCAGCTACATTCAGAGCCGATGTCACGAGTGTCATCAGGCATCAGTGAATTTTTTTTCAGCATGCTCGCACATTTTCTGACGAAAGTAGGGTTACACTGGACAGCGAAATCAGCCTCGATGATATTCTCACTGTAATAAAGAACATAAGGCGTCAGACATCATCTGATCATGATGGCCTGACTCCAGCGCTCGTCATGAATTTCAGGGATCCTTTGATTCCAGACCTTCTGCAGCATTTCAATTCAGCGGTTACGATTCCCACAGAGAAGGGTGATCTTCGACGGATGGGGAACTTTAGGACAGTAACCCAGTTTCGAAGTTCCCAAGTTTCCATGTATCCAATTGTGAGAATTCCAAGTAGAGTTCAGCCGTAGAGTTACATTAATTTCTCAGCTATGGATAAATGTACTGACGGGTCGTGGCAAAGGAGAATTTAACTACCTTCTTTCTGTTCGCGTGTCTTATAGTATAGACTGGTCTCAGAATATTATATCTACGGCTCAGACCTGTCGCAGAATCAGACCGCAATTTCATCTAAAATGGAATTCCTTTAAGTATGAAGAATTTGGAAAAATTCCAGTAGATTTTAGTCCTGAATTAACAGATTCGCTTGTTCATAATGCTCGCGGAATCATTTTGGGATTGCCTCCTCATGCTGTTCTCGGGGACATTATTAATATTACCGGAAGCTTCGGTATTCAATCTTCTACACAGGTCCTGCGCAACGTGACTGGTCCTGCTCAGGAGAGATTTCAGCGGCTTCACAATAGTGACCCTGCTGCTAAGCTGGAAGATGTTTTCGTGTAGAATAGGCCACCCCATATCCCCACTGCCAACACGGTTGCTTCGCATTGTGTTTGCTGGTGTCTATGCAGAGGGATACGTAGCTGTGCGTAGATGGAATGTTCACCTCGGGGTGGATATGGACGTAATGGGTGGGATAACGAGTAAAGTAGTCTACAGATATGCCTCTAATTACAAGGACGCAAATATTGCTTTCAAGCTACTGCATCATAGTCTTGTGTATCCCAACCAGTTGTCACATATTGATCGCCGGGTTTAGAGCAAGTGCCCGGTTTGTGGAGGTGATGGGACTCTATTTCATAGGTTCTACGCCTACCAGGTTCTGCAGAATTTAATGGATTTGGTGAAATAATTGTGTCAGTTGATCCATCCGGGTTTCAGCATTACGCAGCCATCGTTTCTGTTCGGACCGAGGACATGTACTCCGCTTCGTCTTGATATAAGCTGAGTCAACGATTCACTTGTACTACATGAGAGCTGGTACCGGCAATCAGAACACAAGAAAAACAGTACATATCACCATTTTGTTGCCAGGATAAAGAAACGGTTACCCCTCGAGTACCTGGCAGAAGATGAGGAAAAATTTAGCTGCACGTGGCAGCAAATTGCATCCGTCCAGGACGGAGTGCTCACTCTTCACTAGTAATAATAGGCCGTAGCATTTGTGGCATCACGCCAGAGCACATGAACTTGGTTGACAATGGGGTCAACTTGCAAGGGCGGGTGCAACTGCAGGCTGGTCTTGCGGGACCCTATCGGCTATCCTCATTCAGTTTCGGTTCGGGTACCACGAAATTTCAAAATTACTCCTCAAAATTTCGGTCTTCTATCATTCGATTCAACTCTGCTAGCTAGGTCACCTTGTTTTTTGTTTTGATAAAGGAAGTCTTGGAACTTCCACTTTCCGTTTGTGCTAAGAGACTTTCAAAAAAGTATATAACTGTAATATTGTGACAATTTCTGTATATTATTTTTCGCTCTTTTCGGTTTCTTTTTTGTACACTTCATCTTATAGTTTATATTGCATCTCTTTCAGGCTCCTTTTCTATATTTTGTACTTTATATAATGTTTTGATAATTAAAGCTCATATATAAACATAACAAAATTATTATTGCACTGGTCTCTGCTATTTCCAAGTATGAACCATTTTGTCGTCTTTTTATCCAAAAAGATAATACTTAGCAAGTTATGATCCCGAGTTTATTGTGGTTCGTTGCCTTACCGTCGCTGCATAACCCCAACCCTCAGCGGGCTTCTTTTAATCTCTATTCATTTTATAGAAATGTTCTTAAAATGTGAATCGGGTATTACATGTATTTCACAACGTTTTTTTTTATATATTATTAAGCCAAGCGTGTATTACAAGAAGAAGATAGAGAAAGCATTAGGGGACATGAGGTGCTGATGTATGTCACTCTTGAACCTTCAAAGATTTGAAAGCCCCAGGAAAACGGAAGATGGTAGACTATTCCACACTCGCATATTTCGGGATAAGAAGGCAACCCCAGAATCTTACTGAACAGTCAAAAGTATATTGAAGGGTGAAGGGATGTGAGAAAGCAATGAAAAAAGCTAACAGCTATTTCGTTAATATCATGGGCACCTGGGGGCAACAATGTTGATCCTAAGGAAGTCGTTCGATCACCCATGGAGATGTTTCTTCGAGAGTTTTGTCTTCACCCCCTTCACCACCCATCTACTTCTCCTAGTATTTGGTTATATCGGGTGGTATTACACTATCGGCGTAAAGGCTTTTAGCGCGGCGCGTATGTGTGTGCATGTGTGTATATATGTGTGTATGTGTGTGTGTATATGGGGGTGTGTGTGGTTGTGGGTGTCGCATGCAGACTAAAGATTTCAGACACATAATGTAAAAAATGGCTACGTCAAAACCGCTATACTATTTGCCTATTCTTCATGAAGTGTCTAGACTTTTCGTGAAATGCTGAGTAACGTCAAATGCCTACGACATATGTATATATATATATGTTTTTTCTGGACAAACAAATTGCTTTTTCACGTCGCGATTATTTTTCATAGTGATTATAAAGTGTTGAATAATTTTTTATTGTGGAAGAAGTGTTTGTTTCTACTTATTCCTGCAGAATTTCCTGACGGCAGCTTCTGTCAAGCTCCCAATATTTTGGCCACCATGTCTACAGGCCTGGTTTGTTCAAGGAGAAGCTGAATTCCGAGCAGAAGGTATTAGTGTAGACAAGACGAAATTTGGCCACGTAGTGCAGGCTCTTCCGCTGGAGGTAATTATGAATGTTCCGGATTTCTTAAAGCTCCTTCTACGGTAGAAAAATATGAAAAACTAAAAAGATTTCTCATACAAAGATTCAGGGAGTCGGAAGAGAAAAGATTGGAACAACTTCTGTGCACCTCGGAGATGGGAGATAAAAGACTTTCCGAGTTACACAGATCAATGAAGATTCTAGCAACATTTGGAACTGAATTGATTAAAAAATTATGGATGAGGAGGCTTCCGACGAATTCAACATTGCATTGGTTGCATAGCAAAGAAAACATAGAAAATTTGATGATAAAATTTTTAATGTTACGATATTTCAATATGTATCTGCAATAAATAACAGTTTTTCTTTACCACTCCCCCAACAGACCATTTCAACAATAAGTAGTGATATATTAATATAGCAAAGAAAGTAACAATTTCAGAAAATAAAATAGATAACTTGGAAAATTTTCCAGAAAATCTAGAAAATTTTACAACCCCTAAGAATGAAAATAACGATTCAATTGATCATTCCAAAAACAATTTCAGATATCGATCAAGAAGTCGTTCACAAAGTCCGTCAAGACTTAAGAAGAGTAAACAGCTCTGTTGGTATCATTTTAAATTCGGAGATAAAGTTAATAAATATATTTCTCTATGCACTTTTGTTAGCAACAGTAATCCAAAAAAAATAAATATTCCCTCAGCGTCCTGTTCGTCTAATACTAATACTTCAAAAAGACTTTTCCTATTAGATAAATAAATTTAAATTTTTAATTGACACTGAGTCGGATCTTACAGTATTACCTAACGCACATTATGCTAAATTTAAAAGTAACCCAAATTTGATATTAACCGCAGCTAACGGATCGACAATCGATACGTACGGCACAAAATTACTAAAGATAAATTTCGGATTAAGACGAGATCTAACTTATCCGTTCATAATTACTGGAGTAAACAAACCAATTAGTTATTGGGGCGGATTTCCTAAAAAAATTTAATCTATTAAAAATAAAAAATTGATAGACGGGAACACTTCATGTAAATGGAATCAAGATATATGCAAATACTCCTTCACCACGTCATTATATAGTTGATAATGCGTATAGTAAAATTTTGAAAAGATCTCCATCGTTAACACAAACACTTTGCTACGACGGTCCAATTCAACATAATGTTGTGTGTCACAGGACAACTACCTTTTTCAAGATCCCATAGACTTAATATCCAAAAATTAAAAATCGCAAAATTGGAATTCGAACATATGGTAAAATTAGGGTTATATCGACTTTCTTCTCCATTACATATGGTGCCGAAGAAAAACTTTTCTGAATAGCGACCTTGCGGGGATTACAGGCGTTTAAATGCTATTACTACACCCGATAGATATCCGATTCCGCATATTCAAAATTTCTCGTTGAATTTAAATGGCTTTTCAATATTTTCAAAAATTGATTTAGTAAGGGCATATCACCACATACCAGTAGCCTATGGTGACATTCAGAAGACAGCCATAACTACACCTTTCGGTTTATTCAAATTCACTAGAATACCATTTGGATAATGTAACGTTGCAGAGATCTTTCAACGCTTTATGGACCAAGTTTTAAAGGGATATAATTTAGTTTTCAGGGACATAAACGAGTAAACTAGTAAAAATAAAACATATAATACATCTTGAAAAAGTATTTGCACGGTTGCAAGAGTAGGGTATAGACATTAATCCAGCAAACGTATTCTTGGAGTCAACGCTTTAGACTTTTTAAGTCACAAAATCACTAAAGATAGAATTCTTACATCTGAAGATAGAGTGAATGTCATTGAAAATTTTACTTCTCCAAAGTCACTAAGACAAATCCAACAATTTATCGGAATGGTTAATCATTATCATAGATTTGTTCCGCATATAGCAGAATTGTTAAATCCAACTCATGAAAATTTAACCAAGTTTCTAAAGAAACCCAAAAATCCTAGCAATTTTGTCTGGAAGGTCTTTATAGAAAAATTAAAGAAGCTCTTTCCTCCTCTACGGTTTTGGTCCATCCACTCGAAGTTGCTAAGTTTATTTTAACGGTCGACGCGTCGCCCGTAGCAGTTGGAGGTCTATTAGAACAGTACAACAAACCTTTGGCCTTCTTTTAAAGAAAATTGACTCCAGTCGACATTTGCCAGAGAGCGTCGTCCGTAGCAGCTGGAGCCGTATTAGAACACTACAACAAACCTTTGGCTTTCTTTTCAAAAAAATTGGCTTCAGTCGACATTTGCCAGAGAGCTTTTGGCAATATACTTAGCTATTAAACATTTCAAGCATTTTCTGGAAGGTCGAGATATTACTGTTTTCGCAGACCATAAACTATTAACGGCTGCAATCTGGACTAAGAAAAAACGAAGTCCCGGACAAGCCAGACATTTGGATTTTGTAACACAGTTCACTTCAGATATTACACATATCAAAGGAAAGTCTAATGTGGTTGCTGATTCCTTATCCCGCATAATTGTTTGCGACAAAAGGCTCTGCGAGCTAAATAAAGGTATTATAGATTTACAAATCATCGCAGAAAATCAAAACGACGACTAAGAATTAAAGCATATAATTTCCGCGAAAGGAACTACACAAAATTCCAGGTTTCAATTAATCGAAACAAAGTTCTCCTCTTCCGAAAATAAAATTTGGTGTGATATACTAACAGAAACTTCTCGACCATATATTCCGAAACTCTTAAGGCGAAAGATTTTCGATATTACCACACTCTATTACACCCCGGTATAAGAGCAACTAGAAAATTAATTTCGTCAAAATACTTTTGGCATAACATGAATGAAAACGTAAGTTTGTGGTCAAAGTCCTATTTATCTTGTCAAAGCTCTAAAATTCACAAAAACATACGAAGTATAAAATCGGCCAGTTCAAAATGCCAAAAGGCTGGTTCGAACATATTCACGTGGATATAGTCGGCCCATTACCACCATCTCTTAGTTGTCATTGACAGATTCACTAGGTGGCCTGAAGTATATCCTATAAAGAATATTACTGCAATGACAGTGGTAAATACGTTGTACTCACAATATATTTCACGTTGCAGAATACCTCTAGAAATAACAACAGACCAAGGTGCTCAATTCGAGCGTAAATTATTTGACAAATTTTCAAAATTGCTTGGATCACATATAATTTGCTCTTCATCTTATCATCCGCAATCAAATGGGACGATAGAGCGTTTTTATAGACAATTAAAAGCAGCTTTCAGAACAAAACCAGCTCACTAATTGGGTAATGCAAATACCAGCGATTCTTTTAGGTTTCAGAACCCCATTATAAGAAGATATTAACTGTTGTCCAGCTGATTTAGTTTATGGGCAACCGCTGCTTATCCCAGGTGAATTCTTTGTAGATACACCAAAAAACATATTAGATCAATCAAATTTAGTTAATAAACTCAGGAACCATATACAACAATTTTTACCGGCAAGTACTAGAATACAAGATACAAAAGTATTTGTTGCTAAAGACTTAAAGGGTTGCAAATTCGTTTTTGTAAAAATTGATAGACCTAAACCTTCATTAAATTGTCCGTACGAAGGACCTTTCAAAGTTATTAAAATAAACAACATGAATTACACGATTGACTTCGGTGGAAGAGAGACCACTATCTCTGTGGATCGCTTAAAACCGGTATTTGTGGACGTGGATTTGAATGAACAGACACCAGCATCAAAAAATACAATTAGTAAAAAAAAAATTATTATTATTATTATTATTCTGAAGAGAGCGGACGTCAAATTTTGCTCTGACTAATAAATAGTAAAAATACAGGTGAAATCTGTGTACAAAAGTGTGGAAAACTGCACAAAAGTGCTACTAGCGTCACCAGCTGTGAATTGAAGTGCTATTAATAAACTTTTTTCTCAGAAAAAACTATAATTAAATTGTAAAATTCATTTGCAAAAAATTTAAAAGTGAGTGACAGTCCTGGAATTAAATCGAATTTAATTTATTTCGGTCGTTGCCATGACAACATGGCAACCGTGTAAATTAAAGTTTATGTGAATTAATTCAGAAGGTAAAAATTTATACAAACAAAACTATTTTAAATTATAAAAAGTATTTTAAAAAAAAAAATAATAAATAAATAAATAAAGGCAAAGCCACTTCTGCCGTACTCAAAATGAGTACGTGCAGCAGCGATGCTGGGGGCCTGATGATCTCCCCAAATCAAGTGGAAGGTGGAAAAAGAATAGTAATGCTTCTTCTTCTTCTTCCTCTACCAACGAATACCCCAAAGGGCTCACTGAAAAGGCCAATAAGGGCCAAACTGAAGAGGCTAAACTGGCAAAATTGAAGCCGATGCCTCCGGAGAAGACTGCAGCAGACCTTGCTCGAGAAGTAGATGATGCACTAGCTCCTACAGCGAGGAATACAGCAGCAACTAATGCAGTTGCCGCAGTGTCAAACGTGCCTCGTCAAAAATTAATTGAAATTGTCCAAAAGGCTTCAAGTTCAGCGCCAAAGCCCAATGCTGTTGTAATGAGGCCGCCGCTGTCTTCAACGAAGAATGCTCCAAAGAAGCAGCAGCCAACAACGACAGGACTAACAGCAGGATCACTACGACCCCAACCTGTAGCGTCAGGGATTTCGTATGCTCAGGTAAGTGGTGGTTCCAGGAACAATATAGAAATTTTGAGCAAAGGCATCACTCCTCGTCCAAGACCAGTGCGGACCTCCAGGGCTTCTTCGACGGGAGATGGCTGGATGACAGCTACGGTATGCAGCTCGAACACATCAGAGGATGTCCTCAGAGCGCAAACCTGAAGGCAATCTTCCGCGTCATCTCCTGTGAGCAGCTATTCTCCATGGGGATAATAGTTGGGGGAATGGTTGAGGTGTATACCACAACCCTCGAAAGCGCCACCAAGCTTATGCTTGAGGGCATCGAGGTGGAGGGTAGACACCTTGTGCCGTTCCCACTCAGGGAAAAGCCCACGAGGGTCGTGTTTTCGCGGGTCCCTGTGCGAGCCCAACATGAAGACCTCTCGAATTTCCTTGGGAGATTCGGGAAGGTTCATGGAAAGGTTCGCGCTATTCCCATTAAAATTGAGGACGAGGGTCTCGGGCGGGGTATCTTCGGTACTAGCCGGGAAGCGTCCGTCACCTTAAATAAGGGGTTTACGCTTCCGGCAGGCTTTTACCTGAGCATATCCGGCTCGAGGTACTGGATAGACGTGGGCGCCGAAGCGAAATGCCATGCTTGCCATTTGGTAGGGCATTTTATTGCTGACTGCCCCAGGAGAACCGGGAAGAAGGCTGAACCGGGGGTTCCCTCGAAGGAAGCCACTACTACAGTAGTGGATCTGGAGAAGGAGCCTTCGGCCGGCACTCAGCCTGCTATTTTGGAGCAGCCAGTGGTTAAGGTGCCTGAAGTTGTCCTAGAGGCAATGGCTATAACGGCGCCACGTAGCCATCTAGGCCGAAAAAGGAGGACGAGAAGGAGGAAGACGAAGGTGGACCGGGTGATGCTGCCTCCTCCAGAGCCAGCAAAGCCACTCGCAACAAAGCGGCCCCACTCGGAGGAGGACGATAGTGGAGCTCGCGGTTCGAAGGTTGTTGTGAGGGACGCGGAAGTGTCTCTCGAGCAGCTTTCGGACTGCGACATGACCGGTTTGGATGAGACTGGTCTCTCGAGCTTCGGCGGTTATGAGTCGTGTGGTAGCGCCATTTCGACTGGTAGCCAATTTGAGGTCTCGAATGGGATGGAAACCCTTCCTAGGGAGAAAATTCGCAGCATTCTTGGCCAGCTCCTGTACAAGAAGAATTCAGGTAAAATCTGGAGTATTCTTGTACGGGAGCTGGAGAGGCCAGAGTTATTACTTCCTCAGCTTCTACTCCTACAACAGGAGTCAAAGAAAAGGGAAAGTACAACGATCTAGCTTGCTTGAATCGTCTCCATAGGAGGGTGGAGGAGCTGATTCAGGAGCATGGCTTGGTCGATTCTTCTCGTCCGTAGACGTCGTACCATCATCGTTTGAGCTTCTTATCTCTTTGAATGTGTAAGATAGGCTCTCTTAACACCGGGGGTTTAAGTGCTCATACAAGACTACACAGTACTATCGAACATGTCAAAATGTTCGATATAGACATTACACTTCTACAGGAGACGAATTTCACTCAAGACACTTATACACAACTTGAGCGCTATGCTTATCTACACACTGGCTATGCAATTTTTGCCAACAAATTTACACTATCGTCTCCTGTCTATACAGATATCATCCCAGGCTTCGCTTCTTCCTTGGATTTTGTCGTTCAAGACAAACATATCAAGGTAGTAAACGTGTACCTTCCTCATGACCAGGACATTACAAGGCAAGTTCTTGATAGTGTTCAGTCCTGTCTGGTGAATTTTAGCGGCGAAACTGTCCTCTGCACTCTGAATCCCTCAATGGACCGGCACTCTCGAGTTGAGTCAATGCTACTCGATTGAGGAATTTTGTCGGTGTTTTCAGACTCGTGGATATCTATCGTTGGATGCATCCTACGACTAGATCATACACGAGGGTCTCGCGAAATATCCATGGAAGTCTCGCAGGCTCCAGAATTGATAGACTTTACGTCTCACCTGGAATACTAGAACATTTCGTTGGTGTCACTCATGAAGTGTGTTCCGTTAGTGATCATCTTCCTGTAGTGGCGACCAGCACTCTAGTTGAAAGACGAACTGCATACTGGATATTCAACAACTATTTGTTGAATTCCGAGCAGTTCATCAATGAGTTCATTGATTTCTGGCACGATTGGCAAGAGAGGAAAGCTAACTTTCCTTTTCTTAGTCAATGGTGGGATGTTGGAAAGCTCCAGATTCGGTCTTTTATCGAGACGAACTTCATTCGAAGTGGCTATCAAGCTTCTAGCTTGTCGGCCGAGGTCTCTCGGGTGGCAGCTCTTCTCCCACCTCAGCCGGGGTTGATTCTTTATTTCAATGGAATAAAGGAACGCTTGGCGACACAGACTTACAAGCACAATTTGGAGTTTGTGCTGCGCGGCCAATCGCGCTGGCTGAGAGAAGGCGATTCTCCAACCGAGTACTTCTTTCAGGCGACTAGACGTCGTACTGCTTCTTGTGAGGTCGAATCGATGATTGATGAATCTGGACAAGTCCTCAACGGACGACAGTTATCAGAATATATTCGAGACTACTACAGTAGTCTCTACTCTGAATCGACGTCGACAACATCCTCGACCACTCATTAATTCCTTGAGAATATTCCCACTTTCTCTGAAGACAGTAAGGAGCTCCTGGATACAGTAATCACATTGGAGGATATGATTGCTGCGACAAAGGATCTAAGGCGACACACTTCACCTGGTTATGACGGCTTGACTCCAGAATTCTTCATACGTGTCAGGGATTTATTAATTCCTGACCTTTTGGAAGTCTTCAATTCGGCGGTTGAGACGCATTCAGACTTTCCTTCTAGTTGGAGGAGATCTGTTATGCGTTTGATTCCAAAGAAGGGAGATTTGCAGAGGACGGGGAACTGGAGGCCAGTAACCCTATGCAGTGTAGACTACAAAATCGTCTGCAAAGCATTAGGGGCGATACTCCGCTCAGTGATTGCTTCGGTAATACACCTGGAACAGTCCTATTATGTACCTGGCCATGATTTCACTTGATCAGCAAAAGGCTTTGGATATTGTCTCGCACGAGTATCTCTTGACTGCTCTCGAGGCATTTGGGTTTCCGCCCAGGTGGCTCGATATCGTCGGGAAACTGTATAGAGATTCAACGATTTTGATTAAGAATCAAGGACAAGTTCTGGCTCCTATCTCGTTTCATCGAGGTATCAGACAGGGCTGTCCATTGTCAGGTATGCTTTATGATCTTTCGTTGGAGCCGCTACTGGTGAATCTTAGTCGAATGCTCGGACAGTATGCGGTTCATATGCCGTATACCAATGTGAGGCCTCTTATGTTGGCGTATGCGGATGATCTGTCTATTTTCGTGACAACAGATGAAGCTTTTCCGGTCGCTCGTGCTGTTTTCGAACAGTTCGAACGTATAGCAGGCGCTAAAATCAACCTTAGTAAGAGTCAAGGGTTGTGGTGTGGAAGGTGGAGAGATCGTACAGATACTCCACTGAACATCCAATGGACTAATACTTGCCTGAAGTATTTAGGTGTGTATATCGGACGCGAGAGTAAATCAAGTAAAGCCGCATTGCTTTTGAGAAACTCCCTAGAGCTGTAAACTCATGGCGTAGTCGACTGTTTCCATTATCCTTAATGGGTAGGTCAGTCGTGATAAACTATTTGATTACCTCGTCCATCGTTCATCTGCTAAAGTCTGAGACGTTTGATGAAGGCTTCGTAGGTCTTCTTCAAGCAAAAGCGATAGAAGCCTTTTGGTGCGGAAGACGATGGGTTGCTGAAAGCACGCTCTGGCTGCCAGTCAAGATAGGTGGATTAGGTCTCACTAACTTGGTTGTGAAATCAAGGTGTCTCCAAGTGCGTACATTCCAAAGACTGTTTTGCCAGAGAGACAGCTTGATTTCTCAACTGTGGGTGAATGTACTGGGAGGGATCGGCATAGAGGAGTATTACTACCAACTTTCTGTTCGACCACCTTATCCTCGTGACTGGCCACAGGATCTAATCTCAACGATTCAGACCTGGGGCAGAATCAGGCCAGCATTTCACCTTAAGTGGAATGCTCTACGGTACACGCAATTCGCGTCGATTCCAATCAGGTTTAATCCTGAATTAATAGATTCAGTGTTCAGTAATGCTGGTGGTGAAGGCACCCTGTTTCACAGGTTCTTTACTTGCCCAGCTTTGCAAGATCTAATGGAGCTCGTGCGCGATATGTGTTAGTTCATCAACCCGAATTTCAGCATTACTAGAACATCGTTTCTATGGGGGCCAAAAGTTTGTAGTCGGGTGAATTGTCTGATTAGCTTTGTGTTGACACTGGCCAAATCTACAATTCACTTGTACTACATGAGAGTCGAAGATGGGAATCAGAACACTGACCCATAACACCACGCACACGCACTTAAGCGCCACTTCGTTCACAGATTGAAGAGACGTTTACGTCTTGAATATGTGGCAACGAACGCAGACACATTCAACTGCATATGGCAACCACTATCGTCGGTGCAGGACGGAGCTCTTGTCCTCGCTGGTGATAGCAGGCTGCAGCATTTGCAACACTAGTCCGCGCGGCTTCTCCCCGCTTAGGAATTGTTGCAAGTGCTGTGGGAAGGACAAGCACTCTGTTAGAGATGCTAAGCTGGAGGGATGATGAGAGCAGTTTGTAGAGGTCTATAATACTACAGGCTGCTCTCGCGGAACTCTATAACGGTATCGGGTAAATTTTTTCGTTTGCTCGGTTATTAGATTCCAATTCGGTTTCGGTCTCGGTACAAAATTGTAAAATTTATATGTTGAAATTTCGATCGTTTAGGAAATAATTTTTATTAGATAATTTTTGGGAAATTTGGATCTTCTTGGAACTGCCACTTACCCAATTGTCAAAATTGGGACTTTTAAATTTTTTGTCGATCTTTTAGATCGTTTTCAAAATTCTTGTAGCCGTTTTTTAGCCTATTTTGAGAATTTTGTTTTGTTTCTTTTCCCTTTGTTTGTGTCTTTTTCCTTGTTCATTAGTTTTTCTAATTGTTTTAATTGTTTAATTGTCCCTATTGACCTTTTATATCTTTTAGATTAGCTAGCGACCTTTTGTTTACACTTTATAGAGCCTTTTGCCACCTATTTTTAAGAAATTTCTAAAAGAGCCAAAGAGCCAACAATAAAATAGCTTATATACATAAAAAAAAATTATTATTTATTATTAAAAATAACATTATACTAAAAAGCAAAATATAAATAAATATGAAAATTTTATTTTTATTAAAATATAAAAAAAATATTCATCCTGAATGTTATCTGTAATTAAATTTAAGATTCAAAGAACTGCAAGATAGATTTATTGACCAGTTCAACGTGCTGAATATAGTCAGATATATATGGTGACCGTACGGTACGTACTTTTTACGATACAGGGTGTTTTGTCAAAACCTAGCATAATTTCTTAATGACCGTGCAACTCCGTAACGGTTAATATGCCCCCTGCCATAAAATTTTTTGTTTGCCTATAGGTGAGTACTATCACCTCCCGCTCTATGGACCACCATGGAGGAAACACCCAGTATACACTTACATATGTATAGGTACCTAGAAATAAAATAGGCTAGAAGGTTTAAGTCAAATGTAAATTAATAATATTAAACGTATTTAATAACAAGTAAAAATCTAGAATTTGTCTAAGACCACTTCTTATGATACCCTAGATGAATGTCCGTATGAAATTTCGTATGGTCACTCATCTGTGCAAGTTTGATTTTTGAAGTGCTTTTTGGCATATATTTCTAGAACGGTTCGTCGGACTGAAAAAAACGATTATAACCAATTTTATAGGATATCGTATACTGCACAGGTCTTTGGTACAATAAAAATGTGTTGGACTGATCGTTTTCAAACTGTGCTTAAAAAATTCTAAATTGTTGCCCGATTTAGTCAATTTTTGAAAATATATTTGCTGTTACTATGAGAACACCATGTACCAAATTTCAGCTCTCTATGTCGACGCGTTCCCAGGCAATGTCCAAATACATAGCGGAAAACGAAATTTTTGTAAGGCTACCCCACGAAGGAGTTGCCCGATTTATCTCATTTTCGAGCATAATTTTACTTTTTTTTAAAGTCCGTATACAAAATTTCAGCTCGCTAAGTATACGCGTTCTCGAGTTATCGTGCGCACAGACGGACGGACAGACGGATGGACAGACGGACAGATGGACAGACAGACGGACAAACCGACGGACATGCAAAAACCAAAATAACTTTTAATATTATGCATGGGTGTCCAATCCATTTTGCTCTATCACCGTTATTTCTGGGTGTTAGGAATGATCATACTGAACTTGTTAGAAGGTAAAAATGAAAACCACTTTGCATTAGGTAGACCTTCAAACCTTTAATTCACAATTTTGCTCACAATGCTAAGATTGAAAAATGAATTCATTGGCTTGACAAAGAGACGAAAACCCGTTGACTCCATCTATGTAAATCTATATCGTTCATATACATAAATTTTAAGCAAGGGGTAACTAGTACAAAAATGATAGCTACGTTTTCAAAGAAGATTTAAAGTTTACAATAATGAGCTTATATTTCAAATATTTTTATTTAGGTTGAATCTCCAAGACTAGGTGTTACAAATGGAATGACAAACTTAGTATAGGTACCCTACGATTTCATCAAGGATACAAAAATATTGGTTGAAAAACATTGACACACAGCCAGACAGACAGATAGATAAAGAGACGGGCAGACGGACGGACAGACGGACATGAAAAAATCAAAATAATATTTAATATTATGCTTGGGTGTCCCATCCATTTTGCTTTACCATCATTATTTTTGTGCTTTACAAACGGATTGAGAAACTTAGTATACCCTATAGATTTCATCTAGGGTATAAAAAAAGGTTTCTATTTGCCTTGCAAGTAAGTACTTAGAGAGAAGTTTCAGTAGTAATCGGGAACTCCAACAACATGAAAACGATATTTGTTATCATTATAGCGGTCATATGCGCAGAAAATGTGGAGCACACCATTCAGTTAATAGCAGAGACAGAAGTTTATTTGAACACCTGGAAAGGTCAACTTTTACACCAAGCTTTGGACCATCTTGTCGAAATTAAAGGTACCAGACTTAAGTTCACATATTCAAATAATGTTTTTTTTTTTGAGCTACACAAGTAAGACTCAATCTTATAATTATGTGTAGGGTGTTATTCGACAACAGCTGTAACAGTCTAATCAACTGGCTATGCGTTGATATCAGTTATTCCGGAATAGTAAAATGCGAGGTAACATCCAAGAATGCGAAGAGTTGAAGAAAAAGATTTCGCCTATCATCAAGGCGCAGAGAAATGAAAATCAAGAGCTAACTGCATTACAGTTTAGACTACAGTTGAATGAAATAACAACAATGACGATTCCCCAACTGCGAGAAATCAGTGAAACTTTATATATTTTATGAGTATGTTGGTCTCAGTACACATGTGGAAGCTACATCGACTAATGATCCATGCCAACCAAATGACAGATTCAAATTCAATTTATTAACAGGACCTGTACACAAGATCTAAAATCTTATTTTAGTACATACAAACACTGGGAAATTAGATTCAATAGCGAAAGTAAGGAATGTACAGTTGACAGAATACATTTCTCAAGAGAGAGTGGAAGAGAATAACCAGGAATGAATACCACAGACTAAGGAATAGCATCATTCAACCAAGTTTAATTAACTAAAATTGCATGGTCGTCTTATGGTAACCATTCACTTACAGTCCGCCTGCAGGCCGTGGACTGTTAGATCTAGACTGCAGATGAGAACTGATGCAGGTAACACATTATTCAGTTTAACCGACAGTCCAAACATCCAAGCCATGTCTGTCAGGGCATCACCTGCAGGCAAGCTGCAATTGCGCTACACACTATCAGTTCCCCTGACAGTTCAACTTCATATTTCAAAGCGATAACATGGGCTTCGAAAGTGATTTTTGTACATTATTGCTTTTATTAAACAAAAATCGACAGCAGTTAAAAAAAGTTTTTGGGTGAAACCAAAGAACATCTAACAGATGTTAAGTTATATGTTCTTTGGTGAAACATTGGCTTCTGAAATACGACAAATATTCGTATATGCGGCTCGTGAAAAGGATAAGAAGCAGTAATACGAAGGATTTGAAGAATTTTGTTCATATGGATGACCGGTGCTTTCAAATTTTACTGAAGTTGGTTAACGAAAACAAGTAAAAAAGCTAGAACTTGTCTAAGGCCAATTATAAGTACCTACCTAATACCCAAGATGATTGCCCGTACGCATTTTCCTATGGGCGGTCACACATTTGTGCAACCCCACGAAGGAGATACCCGATTTGGTCCATTTTCCAACTTAAATTTACTTTCCTTTTAAGCCCGTGTGCAAAATTTCACTTCTCTAATGCTTGCAAAAATCAAAATAACTTAATATTTTGCGTATTTTGCCGTATTTGCCGTAACGTCTTATTATTACGATATATTTTATAATTGTAATTTTTATTTTAATTCTCCTTTTCGGCATTTTTTAAGTTTTTGTATGATGGAGTACGGCTAAAATATTTACAGAAACAAAAGTTGCAGGCGATGGCCGCGGATGACGCTGCAACACACACTGCAAGTTACTTATCAGTTTCGTTGGACTGCAGGCCTGGATATGCAGGCGGCCTGTAAGTTTATGGTGTAAATCAGCCGGTATACCACTTGCCTGCAATCCACGGCCTATCCTATCCTATCGGTTTCAAAGATAACGGGTTCGGTATGATTTTTATAAATCACCTTGTAAATTCTGAACGTTCTATATATGATAATCATTTTTGATAAAAATAGTAGTTAAATAAAAAAAACCAAGCTAAAATTCCGAACTTTATATTTTCTTGGACCATAACTTTAAAATGGAGAAGAGAAGGGGAAAAATGTATAGACCATTAGAAAGTTCTAACAATTATCAATCTAATCATCATCATGCACATAAAAAAAATTTCTTCCCTAGGCATGACCTATCCATAGCCTTCGGGTGTGACACCACTTAAAGGACACCCTTTAGAGCCCGATAAAACTCGAGTAGACCATCAGATAAATCTTTACCTGTGCGGTATTATAAAAATAATGATGCATCTAAGATATTGGAAATACATTGAAACAATGAACAATGACTTTCTAGATGCCAACCATCCAGATATCGGAACCAGTCCGACTACAAAGAAGGAACCATCGCTTGAAGAACAAGATGTCAAACATCTATACCATCCTAACCGCATCTAGCATACCTGCCAGAATCCTGCCGAACGTCGCGTCTTTAGAAACCAACTATTTCAGTTGTAGTGACCATGACAGGCTAATAGGGAAATTTATAATTTGTGTATGGTAAAATAGTTATGTAAAGTTTAGGCACAACCGTGCAGTTTAAAAAGCAAGGTATTAGGGAAGCTTAAACGGGCAAATCGAGAGACTTCCTTTTATGTCTATTCCGCACAGATAACACACGAAATTTGATTAAAAATGCGACTTTCTTGTTACATGGGAATTAGATATGAGAGCTAATAAGGCGGCGTTGAATAATAGCTACCACAAAAGTTCCATACGAAATTAAAAGTCTTATACCGGGAAGAGGCTTCGATTTTAATATTGAGATATTTACATTTTTGATATTGCAATTATGTCATATTGTAATACAGAATTTCAGAGACGGTTTAGGATACTGAGGAATTAATTAGAGAACTGACATTTGATTTGTTATTTAAGTTGTCATTTGACTTAAGAAAGTTCCCGCACGTACAAAATGCGAGCAAATATTGTAAAATTATTTGGTTATATGGAAAACAAAAACGAAATAGATATTTCAACTTGTAAAATATGTCATATTGCAATAAACTCTGTATACCGCGAAACTTTTCGCAATATCAATATTGAGTTCCAATATTCTAAATACTGAGTGTACACGGAGTGTATATTGATTTCTTCTTCAGTATACAGAGACACACGTGCGGTTTAGTGCAAACTCCAATAATGAAACCGCAAGTCTATCTCCGGTATTATATAAGTAGAGATTGCATTCGCTAGTGTGTTCCAATATTGTACATACTGAGTGTACACGGAGTGTATACTGATTTGTTCTTCAGTATACAGAGACACAAGTGCGGTTTACTGCAAACTGCAATAATGAAACCGGAAGTCTGTCTCCGGTATTATATAAGTAGAGATTGGACTGGGTGGTGTTAGTAAGGTTACAAACGTTCTTTGGGTAGAACTCGATGTATCTAATATATAAGTGAAACCAGACTCATTTTCAGACATATGACCTCAAAAGTAGGTATTAGGACGGTTGAGCGTGGGAAAATTTTGGGGACCGTGGGAACTTGGTTTTCCCCACGTGTTGTAGTCTTGTTCGATAAAATTTGACCTTTGACCCCCCCCCCCCTTCAGGAGATACCTTTAAAGTGGCCACATTATGCTACATGACCTTTATCTAAAAATAACTCCATAACATTAAGATAAGAATTGTACCACAAATATTATGTAGTCATCGGGAATAGGTCAGCAGCTAAAAAGAAGATAATAATTACGGGGTAGTCCAGAATGTATTGAACCCACAAATTTTTTTCCGTAAAAAAAATCGGTATTGAAAAATGCATGCAACTGATAACGTGCTCCACCCATGCAAAAAAATATCGCGAGAAGATTCTAAAATTTAAGTACCAGGCGAGCATGAATTTTAATTAAGTAGAAAGCATGGGTCAAGAAACCTCCGCAAAGCTTTTTGTTCGTCGATCGCTAACATATGCGTAAGATAGAAAAAAATTATTTTTTTCCTGTCGGCAGCCTTATCACGAAACTTTTACATTCTAGTGTAGAAGCGTTCTTAGTTCTTATGTTATCAGCGAAGTAGAGTAAAGTGCAAATTATTGTTTTGCGGGCTCTTGTTTGATTTATGATGACCTGGTATCTAGCTTTGGATTTTCTCAGCGAATTATACCTATTTTAGTTAATAATAGTGTTCACATCGCTAATAATTAATATTGTTCACTAATAATCAGTTAATATAGGCAACTGACAAGATAACAAAATTGTTTATTAACTGAAGCAAGTACAATATATTAAGTCTATTGCGGTAGAAGAAAGTTTATTTAGAAAGCATTTTCTTATCTGCAAATCACATTTCGGTACTCTTCGGGGATTGAACGATCTAAAGCACCAAACAGATTAATATAATAGAGGTGTCTAGCCATTGTTCTGTCTGTTTTCATCGAACCTCCAACCTAGTCAGATGTGTGAAAACATTTGGTTAAAATGCCCAAATTTACCATTGAAAAAGATTATGCCACCCATGTTAAACGTTTTAATGTACGTGCCCGTAAGGTAGAATTTAAATTATTCCTCCTCCTAAAAATGCGGAACCCGCAACCTGGATTAAGACCGCCGTAGAAGACATGATACAACATGTCGTAAAAGAGCTTCAACCAAACGATCAGATTGGAATAACTTTTTGCGGTGAAAGCTTTATGGAGAGAGGACCGGGGTGGATGAATTATAGAGCGGTACATGAGGTTAAAGTGAGCGATATCTGGGAAATGATTTCCAAAATTTTTCAAAGTAATTCCGAAGGTATAATGAAAATAATTCTTCGTGTAATATGAACATACAATTATGAAACGTCTTCAAATTTCAGGGATAAGTACGGATACTTTTTGCCTGGGTGTCACTTCTGTTAGATTATCACAAGGTCGAGGAAATAACCGCGCGAATAAGTACAACACATTTAACGAAGAAGGTTCTATGAGAAGGGGTATAGTAACAATAGAAAATAAAGACAACTTGTGTCTTCCCCGTGCGCTTATTGTTGCAATTGCGAATGTGGAGAAAGATCCCGATTATGCCAACGTCCGAAAAGATAGAGCTAAAGTTCAAACGCGAAGAGCTGCCGAGTTAATAAACAGTACAAAAATAATTATATCTGTCGAAGGAGGCGGAATTCCTGAGCTTCGAATATTTCAAGAATATTTAAAGAACTATAAAATTACTGTTTATCAGTATGGAGTAAAGGGTAGAGAAGTTATTTTTGAAGGACCCGGTACTGGAAAACCTTTAAATTTACTATATCACAAAGGTCATTACAATGTGATAACCTCGCTCACGGCTGCATTTTGTTGTGGTTATTATTGTGAAAATTTCCACGTACCATATAATACCAAAAATGATCACAGGTGTGGGGGAACATGCCCCTGCTGTCAACAATCACCAGCATGTTCTAAGGCTTTACCCGATTTATTATGCAGTGACTGTAATCGTAATTTTAGAGCACAACAATGTTTCGATAACCACAAAGCCTCTGGATCATTAAATAGAAAGACTGTTTGTATGCAAGTTAAAAGATGTATCGATTGTTTAAAAACATACAGAAGCATGTGATAAGCATGTGCCGCAAGATCACCTATGTTTTATTCAAACTGATAAGAGAAAGCGAAAACTTGATGATACTGTATATATATTCTACGATCTGGAAACTCGGCAAGAAAAAAATGTTGGAGAAAAAGTACTCGGCGAAATCAAACAACATGAACCAAATTTATGTGTTTTTCAACAAAGATGTCATCAATGTTTAAATGATAATAGCTTATATTTTTGTCAAAAATGTAAGTTTAGGCTCAATATTAAAAAGGAGAATGTAATATCAGTATTCATGGAGCACATTTAAAAAGTAAGAAAAGACTTTAAAACTGTGATCGTAATCGCCCATAACGGACAGGCGTTTGATCACCAATTTGTATTAAATTATATTCTAAAAAATACCGGTTTAAAACCAGAATTAATTATGCGAGGGGGGAAGCAAAATTATATTAATGCAATTGGGTAATGTGAAATTTATAGACTCTTTGAATTATTTTCCAATGGCTCTGTCAAAACTACCACGGGCATTTAAAGTATCACAGACATTAAATAAAGGTTATTTTCCTTATTTGTTTAATACAGCACAAAATGAAAATTATATCGGTACATTACCCCCTATCGAATATTATAGTCCAGATACAATGAAGACAGAGGAACGAGATGCATTTCTTAAATGGTATGAAGAACACGAAGGTGATGAATTTGATATGCAGCGCGATATTGTCGCATACTGCGTTAGCGATGTTGAAATGTTAACTGAAGCGTGCTTAAAATTTATAAAGTTGTTCCTCGATGAATGTAATGTTGAGCCGATTTTGGAAACAACTACTATAGCATCAGCATGCAACCTGGTATTTAGGCGTAATTTTCTCACACCTAACACCATTGGAATAATTCCTAAAAACGGATATCGGCTCACTGATAATCAGTCGAAAGAAGCAATGCAATGGATCATATGGGTAGTGAACCAGCGTAAGATTCTTATCAGGCATGCTGCCAAGGGTCGAGAGGCCGTAGTTGCCGGCGTTAAAGTTGATGGCTTTTGCAAGGAAACTAAACAAGTTTTCGAGTTTCATGGGTGCTACTATCACGGTCACCCTCTTTACTTGAAAAAATAATCGTGAACAGGCCTTACATGATGACCCAAAAGATACGTTAAATCAACGCTATGAAAGAACTGTTGCAAAAACTGCCCGGCTAAGATCTCTAGGCTACGAAGTTATAGAAATGTGGTCGTGCATTTTTGATAAACAAATGAGGGAAAATAAATATATGAACTATTTAAAGGCACATCCTCTAATAAATGCTTCACCATTAAATCCGAGGAATGCTTTTTACGGTGGACGAACTGGAAATGTATCTAAATGGTATGAACGCAAAGCCGGTGAAAAAATTAAATATATTGACGTATGTTCGTTATACCCGTACGTGTGCAAATATGGAAAGTTTTCAGTCAAACACCCTAAAGAACATGTTGGCCATGATGAGTGTTCTAAATTGGAATTAAATAAAATCGAAGGCCTAATAAAATGCAAAATTTTACCCCCAGAAGAACCTTATCACCCTGTCTTACCATTAAAACAAAATAATAAACTGATGTTTACATTATGCCGTGTATGTGGAGATGAAAGAAATCAGGATAAGTTATGTCTTCATACAAATGATGAAAGATCATTAATAGGTACTTTGGTCATTGACGAGATAATCAAAGCAATTGAAAAAGGGTATAAGCTTGTTGAATTATATGAAATTTGGGAATATGAAATTATTCAATATGACAAACAAAAACGAATAGACGGACTGTTCTCTAAGATGATGGATAAATTTCTAAAAATGAAACAACAAGCATCTGGATGGCCTAGTAAATGTCGAGCTGATGAAGAAAAGTGTAAATACGTTGAAGAATTTTTTGAAAATGGGGATATCAAACTAGATCTTGCGGAAATTGTTAATAACCCCGGATTAAGATCATTCGCTAAGCTAATGCTAAATTCTTTCTGGGGCAAATTTGGTCAGCGGGAAAATCTTCAGAAAACATCTATCGTAAATAATCCGAAAGAATTATATGAGCTGCTCTTAAACCCCTCTATTGAAGTGTGCCATCTGCTTCCAATTAATGAAGATAATGTTGTGGTCAATTGGCAATACAAGGAAGAGGCTGCTGATTCTTTATGCACGGTCAATGTGTGCATAGCTGCATACACAACAACACAGGCTCGTCTTAAACTCTACAGCTACCTGGAACAATTAGGTGATCGGATTTTATATTACGATACAGATTCTGTTATATATGTTAGCAGAGAGGGTGAATATGACCCACCTCTAGGTGAATTTATCGGAGATATGACCGATGAATTGGAATGTTATGGACCCGGAAGCTATATTACCGAATTTGTCAGCGGCGGACCTAAAAATTACTCATACGTAGTTTTCAGTACTAGAGACAAGGCAGAAAAAGTCCAATGTAAAGTGAAAGGCATCAATCTAAATTACGCAGCCTTACAAGAAGTTAACTTCAATTCCATTAAGAGCATGATACTAAACGAAGATAGTTGTGATTACATCCCTGTACTTTCACAAAATATTCGTCGTACAAAAGGTCACGAGGTTGTGACCGTTCCTGATATGAAGAAATACAGACCAACGTCTGCAAAACGCCGATTCTTAGAAGATTACAGCTCTGTTCCGTATGGCTTTAAAAGAAAATGTTCATAAACTTAAATACAATAAATTTTATTAAATTATGTTGCAAAATTGTGTCTTTTTTAATCACCGGAACCCGTAACTTTGTATAGTTCTTTCAAATATTTGCATGTTTCAAGCACTCGCTCATCCTTTTCAATTGGTGTAATAATTAAAAAAAAAAGATTATTTTTTCTTATTTTTCGGGGAGCTCCCGCAGCTGATCTTTTAAATTTTATGCAAACCAAACCAAGCCATTTAACTCCGCTTCTCTTTACGATCCGTCAGGGATAAAAGACAAAACACCCACTGGTAGAAATTATAAAACTTCGCGTTCTGGTTTGATCGATCTAAAATGGCGATAAAAATATTTAGTACACACCACGTACATTTTATTTTGATAAGAAATTACACGGCATTTTTTTAAAAGGAAAAGAAATTTGTTATGCTTAAAGGGTATTATGTACTCGTTGAAAACGCTCAGTATAAGTGATTGACTTTGAATATATGTGAGGTGAATAGATGGTTTGTTCTAGCTTGTCAGTTAAATTCCATTTCCCATCTAATTTATTTTTTTAATTCTTACTTTAAATCGCCTGAAAACTGATAGAATCAAGATTTGCAGCAGAAAATATTAACACTGTTTAGGAAAATTGATTAAAAATAATATGTATAGTTTTGACTGATTACAATTTTTTTATTTATGACATTTTTAAAAAAACCCCTCTCGCGCTACCTTTTTACGATTATTGCTGGAACATCCTGATTTTTCGAGTTGTTGGTAGGGCGCAGTTGATTCGTTTTTGGAAGAAAAACTTTCCTACTTAACTCTGGAAAACATCGATTTCATAGAAGTAGACTTCGCTTTATATGAATATTCTTTACGACTCTTGCTCGGGGATTTTGGAAAAATCGGCTCAACATTACATTCATCGAGGAACAACTTTATAAATTTTAAGCACGCTTCAGTTAACATTTCAACATCGCTAACGCAGTATGCGACAATATCGCGCTGCATATCAAATTCATCACCTTCGTGTTCTTCATACCATTTAAGAAATGCATCTCGTTCCTCTGTCTTCATTGTATCTGGACTATAATATTCGATAGGGGGTAATGTACCGATATAATTTTCATTTTGTGCTGTATTAAACAAATAAGGAAAATAACCTTTATTTAATGTCTGTGATACTTTAAATGCCCGTGGTAGTTTTGACAGAGCCATTGGAAAATAATTCAAAGAGTCTATAAATTTCACATTACCCAATTGCATTAATATAATTTTGCTTCCTCGCATAATTAATTCTGGTTTTAAACCGGTATTTTTTAGAATATAATTTAATACAAATTGGTGATCAAACGCCTGTCCGTTATGGGCGATTACGATCACAGTTTTAAAGTCTTTTCTTACTTTTTAAATGTGCTCCATGAATACTGATATTACATTCTCCTTTTTAATATTGAGCCTAAACTTACATTTTTGACAAAAATATAAGCTATTATCATTTAAACATTGATGACATCTTTGTTGAAAAACACATAAATTTGGTTCATGTTGTTTGATTTCGCCGAGTACTTTTTCTCCAACATTTTTTTCTTGCCGAGTTTCCAGATCGTAGAATATATATACAGTATCATCAAGTTTTCGCTTTCTCTTATCAGTTTGAATAAAACATAGGTGATCTTGCGGCACATGCTTATCACATGCTTCTGTATGTTTTTAAACAATCGATACATCTTTTAACTTGCATACAAACAGTCTTCCTATTTAATGATCCAGAGGCTTTGTGGTTATCGAAACATTGTTGTGCTCTAAAATTACGATTACAGTCACTGCATAATAAATCGGGTAAAGCCTTAGAACATGCTGGTGATTGTTGACAGCAGGGGCATGTTCCCCCACACCTGTGATCATTTTTGGTATTATATGGTACGTGGAAATTTTCACAATAATAACCACAACAAAATGCAGCCGTGAGCGAGGTTATCACATTGTAATGACCTTTGTGATATAGTAAATTTAAAGGTTTTCCAGTACCGGGTCCTTCAAAAATAACTTCTCTACCCTTTACTCCATACTGATAAACAGTAATTTTATAGTTCTTTAAATATTCTTGAAATATTCGAAGCTCAGGAATTCCGCCTCCTTCGACAGATATAATTATTTTTGTACTGTTTATTAACTCGGCAGCTCTTCGCGTTTGAACTTTAGCTCTATCTTTTCGGACGTTGGCATAATCGGGATCTTTCTCCACATTCGCAATTGCAACAATAAGCGCACGGGGAAGACACAAGTTGTCTTTATTTTCTATTGTTGCTATACTCCTTCTCATAGAACCTTCTTCGTTAAATGTGTTGTACTTATTCGCGCGGTTATTTCCTCGACCTTGTGATAATCTAACAGAAGTGACACCCATCTCTGAAATTTGAAGACGTTTCATAATTGTATGTTCATATTACACGAAGAATTATTTTCATTATACCTTCGGAATTACTTTGAAAAATTTTGGAAATCATTTCCCAGATATCGCTCACTTTAACCTCATGTACCGCTCTATAATTCATCCACCCCGGTCCTCTCTCCATAAAGCTTTCACCGCAAAAAGTTATTCCAATCTGATCGTTTGGTTGAAGCTCTTTTACGACATGTTGTATCATGTCTTCTACGGCGGTCTTAATCCAGGTTGCGGGTTCCGCATTTTTAGGAGGAGGAATAATTTAAATTCTACCTTACGGGCACGTACATTAAAACGTTTAACATGGGTGGCATAATCTTTTTCAATGGTAAATTTGGGCATTTTAACCAAATGTTTTCACACGTCTGACTAGGTTGGAGGTTCGATGAAAACAGACAGAACAATGGCTAGACACCTCTATTATATTAATCTGTTTGGTGCTTTAGATCGTTCAATCCCCGAAGAGTACCGAAATGTGATTTGCAGATAAGAAAATGCTTTCTAAATAAACTTTCTTCTACCGCAATAGACTTAATATATTGTACTTGCTTCAGTTAATAAACAATTTTGTTATCTTGTCAGTTGCCTATATTAACTGATTATTAGTGAACAATATTATTACGAGCGTGGCCTTAGTTCGTTATTTAAAACACAATATTTCAGATATAATTCAAAAGTTCTTTCTTTATTTAACTTTACCGTTTACTCTCACAAATTCACAAATAATTATCAAATCAACTCTTTATTTATCGCTAGTACTGTACTTCTAATTATCGCAATCCCAATAGTTTACTTCGTTCACTTCGCTGTCTGAAATAATACTCGCCTCCTGGACGTGAGCAGCGCCGTATTTATACTCTACGAATTATCCTAGAACCTTCCTGAATATTCCATTCTCCAAACCCAGTTTACTAGGATGTCACTAACCTAAAGTTGTTTCCATTTCCAATAGATGTCGCTTGTATCACTTTGTGGCGCGTAACACTGCCCCCTTCTTAAAATTGTTCGTCCCGAACAACAGGTGATCCACGGTCTTGATGCTCGCAGTATTGACATAAACGATCTAGATGAACGATTTTCCGTTTGCCTCTTGTACCCCCCTGAATCCTATATACTACGTCATTTATTCTAGTCACTACTGAATACGGTCCTTCCCAGTGTTGTTGTAATTTGGGAGAACGTCCCTTACGTCGTTTCGGGTTGTACAGCCAAACAAGGTCACCTTCATTAAATCCTGCTGAGTTAGCACGTAAGTCATATCGGGTCTTCATCCGATCGGTATTTATTGCTAATTTTGCTCTCGTGACTTCGTGTACATCAGCTAATCGTTGTCTAAGTTCCGATACATAATCGTCTGGTAACTTTTGTTCACCTCTGGGTGTACCAAACTTGAGATCGCTAGGTAAACGCATCTCCTTTCCGAATATCACTTTTGCTGGCGTTTGTCCGGTCATGTTGTGTACAGCTGATCGATAGGCCATTAAGAACATGGGAATATGTCGATCCCAATCGCGTTGGTGATAGTCGACTACTTTCTTTAGATGCTCGACCAATGTTCTGTTGAAGCGCTCTACCATGCCATCAGATTGTGGATGCAGAGGAGTTGTTCTGGTTTTTCTTATTCCCAGAATTTTACACATCTCTTGGAAAGTCCGTGATTCGAAGTTCCGTCCTTGGTCCGAATGAAGTTCATGAGGAACACCAAATCTACTGACCCAATTCATTACTACTTGATCCGCTACTGTGGTAGACTCTTGATTAGGGATTGCATAAGCTTCGGGCCATTTACTGAAATAGTCAATAGCAACTAATATATAACGGTTACCGTTATCTGTTTCTGGAAAAGGTCCAGCGATGTCTACGGCTATCCTTTCAAATGGGACTCCTACATTATACTTATGCATTTCTCCTCTACTTCTGTGTGGTGGTCCTTTGCAAGAAGCACAGATAGTGCATCTGCGGCACCATTCCTCAACATCCTCTCGCATATGTAACCAATAAAACCTTTCACGTATTTTGGAAATTGTTTTATTCACCCCCAAATGTCCTCCAGATAATCCACTGTGCATTTCTTCTAGGACATCTTTGACCTGGGATGCTGGCACGACTATTTGCATTCGGAATGACTCGCCGTTAGTTGATTCCCATTAATATACCACATTCAACGTGAAGAGAGTTCCATTGAGCCCAGTAGCTCTTCAGTTTCTCACTCCTCTCCGAGATATCTTGCCATTGTGGTCTTTCCATGTCTTCTTTCCAAGCAAGAATAGGTGCTATGTCTGGGTCTTCCCGTTGAGCTGTTCGCAAGCTCTCGTTGTTCCAACCTGTCGATGGTTCCACCGTCATCAGCTGTATTGTTGCTTTTGTTTCTTTTTCTTCCAGCCGAACGCAATGTTTGCATTCAACTTTGCATGGACGTCGTGAAAGGGCGTCTGCATTTCCATGGATACGTCCTTTTCGGTGTTGGATTTCAAAGTCATAAGCTTGGAGTCGCTCTATCCATCTCGCCACTTGCCCCTCAGGGTTCTTAAACTGCAAAAGCCATTTAAGCGCTGCATGGTCAGTGCGGAGGATAAATTTCTGCCCGTAGAGATATTTATGGAAATGCTTGGTTGAGTTTACAATGGCAAGTAGCTCTTTCCTTGTAGCACAATAATTTCTCTCTGATTTTGAGAGTGCTTTGCTAAAATAAGCTACTGGCACCTCTTGACCATCCTCCTCCTGTGATAGCACTGCACCAATACCTACATTGCTGGCATCCGTGTCCAATATAAAAGTTTTTCCCAGCTTTGGATAGTGAAGCACTGGAGTTCCACAGAGCTGTTGCTTCAAATGTGCAAAACTCTCGTTACATTTATCTGACCATATGAACGGCTTTCCTTTTTCTATAAGTTGATGTAGGCTCCTTGCTATATCTGCAAAACCTTTTACGAATCGCCTGTAGTATGTAGCTAATCCAAGAAAACTCCTTAATTGATGTTTGTCCTTTGGAACAGGCCAATTTTTCACAGCTCTTATCTTCTCTGGATCAGTTTTTACTCCTTGTGATGAAACTATATGCCCCAAATATTTTACTTCATTCTTGAATAGAGCACATTTATTCGTACTGAGCTTCAGTTTCGCATCTGTCAGTCTTTGAAGTACGTCCCGTAAGTTGTTTTTATGTTCCTCGAATGTCCTTCCGATCACAATTATGTCATCTAAGTAGACAAGACATGTTTTCCAGGTTAATCCTCGTAAAACACATTCCATGAGTCGTTCGAATGTGGCTGGAGCATTACATAATCCAAATGGCATAACTTTGAATTGCCATAAGCCACTTCCAACTGAGAAAGCAGTTTTTTCTCGGTCCTCGGGATGTATTTCCACTTGCCAGTAACCGCTCTTCAAATCCAATGTGGAAAACCATTGCGCTCCGGAAAGGGTGTCCAATGTGTCATCAATCCTTGGTAACGGATAGCTATCCTTTCTTGTTACATTATTTAGTTGGCGGTAGTCCACACAGAATCGGGTGCTGCCATCCTTTTTCCTGACCAAAACAACTGGCGATGTCCAAGGGCTGTTAGATTCCTCAATTATGCCTTGTTCTTTCATGGAATTTATCATATCTGCAACTTCTGGTTGTTTGGCTAATGGTAGTCTTCGTGGTGGTTGCCGAATGGGCCTAGAATCTCCTGTATTGATCCGATGCTGGACAAGATTTGTTTTGCCGAAATCATCATCATTCATTGCAAATAATTCCGAAAATTCATCGATCATATCTTTGGCATCGTTGTATTGCTGTTCACTTAAGGCACCAGATGAAAGAAGTTTCTGAACCTGTTGAGTAGTAGCTGGTATACGTATTGCCTCCTTAATATTACTACCATTTTCCAAATTAACAATCTGATAAACAGGCTCACATTTTCCAATTATAGCACCTTCTTTTAGTTGTACCTCATTTTCGGATGTGTTGAGCACTCTGACTGGAATTAATGTTGCGCCTTCTGCCTTCACTAAAGTCTTACCAACGATGATGTTCGATGTTACTTTTGTAGGGTTAGGCTCCACCAGATAGAATCGGCAGGTCCCGATGTCATCAGTAAGCTTTGTCCATACTAGCGTCTCCGAGAATGCAGAGAGAGTCATATTCTCACAGACCATCGTCCTTAATTTTGCAGGATAATCTGTTCCTCCTCCTAGTCTCATAGGAATTTCTATGTTGCCATATTTGAGTATTCGTTCTCCGACATCTAAATTTATTTTATATGTGGTCATAAAATCTACTCCAAGGATGCATTCATCCATTATGTCTGAAACTAGGATATTGTGAGGAAATAGTAGTTCACCTAGTTGAATATCCAAAGTTATTTCTCCAAAAACTTGTGCTGCGGCTCCAGTTGCTGTTCTTAGTAAATATTTGGTGGTATTGTGAAGCCATTTGTTCTTGACAAGATCCGCTCTAATAATTGATCTCGAAGCTCCAGTGTCGATAGTGACAACGCAGTCATTTTTCCCTACACTTCCATATATAACAAGACTGCTATTATTTCTCTTCAACTGGGCTATCTGTATGATGACTTCGGGGCTGTCGACTCTACCAACCAACTTCTGCCCCCCGAAGTTGGTTTTTACATGTTTTCCGACTGCTGAACAGGGGAGCTGATGCGACTAGTCGGTGTTTGATTTCTAGGCTCTCCCCGAATAGCTTGCTCCCTGGCTCGACATCTTTGGCATTCTGTTCTGTCCTCCTCTTCTGGTAATTCTGTTCGACGGCGTTTTCTGCAGTCCCTTTGGAGGTGTCCTGGTCTATTACAATTCCAGCATCGCAGAATACCACGTGAAGAATTGCTCTGTGATGGCTGAATTCTATTACAAGTACATTCCTCCACCGAAATTTCTCTCACTCGTACTGCACTTCGAGAAGCTTGCCTGGCAGATTCATACGCTAGTGCATAGGCTAGTGCTTCTGCTGTTGATTTCTTTCCTGCTAGCCTCAACGCTTGTTGTAAATTTTGATCTGCAATAGCGTTCACAAATGCTTCTGTTGCCACTTCATTAAGGAAATCCGCATTTACGCTAGAGTATGAGAGATAAGCTAATCTTTCCACATCAGCCTGCAGTTGTTGTAGTGATTCGCCATGCTTTTGAATCCTGTTGCGTAGCTGTAGGCGATATACTTGCTGCATGTGTTCATCTCCATAACGTAACTCTATCGCCTGTACTAATGAAGTATAATCACGTTGCCTTTCTATCGGTATAGTTTGTAAAAGCTCTGATGCAGAACCTCGAAGTGCTAATACCAGAGCTGTAGCTTTGTCTGCATCATTCCATCCGTTTACTTCGGAAGCAGCCTCGAATTGTCTCTTGAAAATATGCCACGAATTTTGTCCATCAAATATTGGAGGTTTCATTCTGCCTGCATTGGATATTTCAATTCCTTCGTGCCGTGGTTGTCGATGCTTCATCATCTCCAAATCTGCTTTAAAGTTGTCAAGCTTCTCCGTAACATTTTGTTGTACTTCCGACACTTGTTGTTGAACTTCTAGCACTTCCTGCTGGATTCCTTCAATTTTTACATTTTGCTCGTCTAATGAATTCTTAAGAAAAGTCTTCTGTTCCTCCAAACAAGTTTCTAGACAATTCTGCAAAGAATTCTTTTGTTCGTCCAAACGGGCTTCTAGAGAATTCTTTTGTTCATCTAGACGGGATTCCAGAGAATTCTTTTGTTCCTCAAAAGCATTCTTTTGTTCCTCAAAAGCATTCTTTTGTTCGTCCAAACGGGCTTCTAGAGAATTCTTTTGTTCATCTAGACGGGATTCCAGAGAATTCTTTTGTTCGTCTAATCGGGCTTCTAGAGAATTCTTTTGTTCCTCAAAAGCATTCTTTTGTTCCTCAAGAGCATTCTTCACCTGCAGGGTTGAAAGCTCCATTTTGGTCATTAAAGTACCCAAAAGCTGTTCTATGTTCATCGCAGGCTCTTCTTCAGTTTCTGATTCTTCCTCGAAAATGTATGTCTCAGGATTCTTTTCTTCCTCTATCAAAGCTTGTCTAAGTCGCTCGAGTAGAACATTCTTTAGACCTGTCGTTTGCAATGACCGCTTCCCCAACTCCACTTTCAATTCCTGTATGCGAAGCTCCTCTAGTTTGCGTCCCATTACTTTGATAATTCACTCACAGTTTAATATAAAATTATCTTTCGGAATTTTCACTTAAAGCAGGAAAGTTTCACACGATTTCACCAAATTAATCACTCTTTGAATTTCAAAGTCAAATGCCACCACTTTATTTCGCGATTTTATTTTACTTCTGACACCAGTTATTACGAGCGTGGCCTTAGTTCGTTATTTAAAACACAATATTTCAGATATAATTCAAAAGTTCTTTCTTTATTTAACTTTACCGTTTACTCTCACAAATTCACAAATAATTATCAAATCAACTCTTTATTTATCGCTAGTACTGTACTTCTAATTATCGCAATCCCAATAGTTTACTTCGTTCACTTCGCTGACTGAAATAATACTCGCCTCCTGGACGTGAGCAGCGCCGTATTTATACTCTACGAATTATCCTAGAACCTTCCTGAATATTCCATTCTCCAAACCCAGTTTACTAGGATGTCACTAACCTAAAGTTGTTTCCATTTCCAATAGATGTCGCTTGTATCACTTTGTGGCGCGTAACAATATTAATTATTAGCGATGTGAACACTATTATTAACTAAAATAGGTATAATTCGCTGAGAAAATCCAAAGCTAGATACCAGGTCATCATAAATCAAACAAGAGCCCGCAAATCAATAATTTGCACTTTACTCTACTTCCCTGATAACATAAGAACTAAGAACGCTTCTACACTAGAATGTAAAAGTTTCGTGATAAGGCTGCCGACAGGAAAAAAATAATTTTTTTCTATCTTACGCATATGTTAGCAAATTGTATCGTACAAGACTAGAACACCTGGGGCAAACCAAGTTCCCACGGTCCCAAAAATTTTCCCACGCTCAACCGTCCTAATACCTACTCTCAAAGTCACCAGCACTGGGTTTTCATAGCTAGGCTTTCGATACGATATTTTGAACAATGTGTGTATGATAAGCGCAAGTGTAAAGTATAAAAATATTGGTAGACGAAATTTAAATTCCTAAGAAGATTTCTACTTCGTTATTCTGTAAGACCTATGAAGCATCCAAACACTAAAGATAATACATTCCTTTGCAATTGCTTATTTAAAAAGGGTAGATTGCCAGCTTTGACGTTTGAAAATTGCTCACACAAATAATGTTAAATTTGTTTCAATTAAACTTTTAGTAGCTCTTACCATGCCTCTTACCCTATATTTACTCATTTATGCTCCAAACTACAAAGCTGGGCTTTAGGCTATTAGCGACACCTGCAACACTTCCCACACATTTTACAAATATAGTTTCATAATGATGATCACAATAAGTTCGGAGAATACTTATCTCTATAGGGCAAAAGGGCAGTAAAACTAACTGAAAAATGTGCAAGTATTTATATAACTGTTGTTATTTTTCTAAATTAGGAGGAAAAATTATAGTTCTTGTTCGAATGTGATTAAACCATTGCAAGGTCCAAGATAGTCCTAATATTTCATCCTAGTTCAACTTATTTATTCTTTGTTGGGTAAAGATATATTTTAGAATTTGGGATAACTTGAAGTATGTTGTGATAAGGAAACAACAAAATAGGCTCTTTTATGAAATAAATAAATTTCTAGCTAACCATGGAAAATTTACATAAACCTTTCCGAATTTACTTCTAAGTTCCATAAATTATTTTCCAGCAAGACGAGAAAAAAATCGAATTTGCGCAGATGTTTGGAGCTAACAAAGCAATTAAAAGAGCAATATGTTATATCTGACAAGTTTTCAGATTATAAACACTTTATGTCGCCTTCACATTCCTGCTCGAAAAAAAACATGTTCTTGTTTTTAGTCATCCGATTAAGTCAATTTAAATTTTATTTTATTTTAGCACTAAATTATTGCAGTAAGTGTCGACGGAAGGAGATAATCGAAAGAATTAATAATTTACCTAAGTATACTTAATTTTTTACCTCTATTACGGCAGATTATTAACATAAATTTTCCTAATTATCGCTCACTTTTTAAGATCTAGAGATATTAAGTTTTTGTCACAAGTCATGTGGGACATTTAACTTATTTCTTCAAGTAGAACTCGTTTCATGTTATTTATGCCATCATCTGGACAGGCAATACTACACCCCATCGCAGACATGTTCCCGAAATAGAGGTCGCCGTGACAAATTTAGAAAAATGCATTCACCGTATGCAATTTCACCAACATAAAAATTAAATTTAGAGTTGAGATGGAAACAAACGCTTCTCAGAATAATTATCTTATGTGTGGTGTGCTCCAGAAATCAGAACAAGAAACATACCGACGGACGTGGAAAAGAATTTAAAAAAAATATAGTATAATCGCAACCGCAAAATATGTGACAGTGCTCATCTTCGGAAGGGAGGAAACTTCAAAATGTTAAGACCTTTAATTATTTGTTAATGACACGGAAAAAAATGTGGTCATATCAGAGTAACATTTAGCGTGTTGTAGCCGCCAATGACGGATTGCCACCTACCACAAAATCTTTCAAAATTTAAATCTATGGTCACTTGCCCCATTGGCTAAAAATAGTTCGGAGAAAAATTTACGGCTACGTTTATGATTTTATTTGTTTTCGGTGAAAATGATGTCTTATAAATTATCATATTAAGAAGAAACATTTTGTTCACAATAGACTCTGTCTGTAATATTTCAGTGTGTCCACCATTTTTTGTGACATTATTCTTCCTAATTTATAATACTTTTTGAAAATATTTGTATGTTCTGCGTATGTATATCTCATTGATAAACTGTATGTGAGTACTTGTTCTCTAGTATGTATTGTAGGAATTACATACCATTAAGAAGACTTTTTCCCCTTGCAATGGACCGCTTAGAAGCTCCGGTAATTTTTGATTACAAGCCATGACAACTAGCCTAGGTCTGGTAAAGGTTACAGCAAAGTTTACCTAATGACAAGTTAGGAAGCTGTAGAGCAAAATTTGAAAATTTCTGGTGTTCTTTAGAATGAAACAAGTAATTTCATATACTTTTGTCTTTTGCATGAATGAGGGAAAAGAACGTGGGTATGCATTATTGCAGTGCAACTGAGATAACGAGTTAAAAACAAAAATCGAGAGAACGTAGGATTACCCGAACAAAATCTTTTTAAATCCCTCAAATTCCTATCATATTCATAATAATGTATACCTACATCAGGTCACACTACCTCCCATTTTTCAGAAAAAGATAAATTTCGCTTTAGCCCAGATGCTGAAAGGAGATGTAAAATTCCTCTCGAATGAAATTTTCATTTTCCCGAAAATATCAGAGAATCAGCAGGAATTTGTCCCACTTAATCTCTTCACAGCAAAACGAATGTAAACAGGAGCACGTGCTGCTCAATTAGCATAGAAATTACACTAACAAACATTGGCCATGCTATAAAAAACATTGGCCGATTCTCTCAAATTTTCAGCAAAAACCGGTTTTCACAAAAGCGCGGGAACAATTTATGAGAGTAAAACGTGAAAACTCCGCCCCATCTCATTTATTTACGAAAATGAAACATTTGCCATTCTGTTTCGTTGCATGCAATTTACGCTTGGACATTTTTTATCTTCATTCATAAAAGTTTTAAAGAGAGTTTATTTTTTCGATTTTTTTTCTTTCTTCCTTCTTGCCATGTGCATTTAAATGTAAAACACTGGGAAATCTCGCCTGCTTCTTAACTTGTCATTAGGTCAACTTTGGTTAGAGTAGCGACCACTGAATCGATAACCTATCAGCCACACATATGTATATCTTGTGATAACAGCACCTCCTGGTGATTCTATGAGCCTAACAAATTCATTGACTTCTTTGCTGTTGGCTCCAGGTCGCCGCCAAAAAATGGCTTAATCAATTCATTGGTTCTCTTTTTTCCAGGAAAGCGAAAATGCTGAATGCTTTCCTTCTTCGTCATTTGGAGTTATGAGTAATGTTTCCTCGTCTCAGGGGTGCCCCATCTCCATAAATTCATTTTTTCATAAATTCTAATACATTTTTTTTTATATCCTAGATGATGAAATCATAGGGTATACTAAGTTTGTCATTCCGATTGTAACACATAGAAATAATAATAATAGAGCAAAACGGATTGGACACCTAAGCATAATATTAAAAGTTATTTTGAGTTTTGCATGTCCATCCGTCTGTCCGTCTGTCCTAAGGATAACTCGAGAACGTATTTACTTAGACAGCAGAGATTTTGCACAAAAGCTTTAAAAAAGAGTAAATTTAAGTTCGAAACTTCTTTGTAGTATTGCCATATACAAATTTCGTTTTTCAGTATATATTGCGTATCCACTGCCTGTATACGCGTCGATATGGAGAGCTCAAATTTTGTACACTCCGTTTCGATAAAAATTGTATATACAAGTTCAAAAATGGAAGAAATCCGGCAACCTTTTGCATTGTAAAATTAAGGTTTGTTTTTTACGTATACTTTAAAAACGGTCATTCCTAGTCGTTTTTATTATACTGAAAAGTTCTTCAGAATATGAAATCCTATGAAACTGGTTATATCCATTTTTACTATCCGACGAACCGAAATTAGTTATAATCATTTTTTCTGTCCGACAAACCGTTTTTTATAAGAATTGAAGTCCTGGCACATTGATTACTTTCTCTATACGTTCAAAACTTTTTCTACTTCCATCCACCCTACAAATCAATTCAATTCGTAATCTCCTGTGTATTGGAGTACACTACACGGAAGCAAAAGAATACAACTAATATTCAGTTTTGTATTTTCTCTTAACTAAGAAATCAAAATAAAGCAACATGTAATTTGTTCGTATGGGCGATCAGCAAGAGATGGGTAATTTTTACCCATGTCAATAGTTTTCGCTAAGTTTTGTAATTTTGTAGGCATATCAACTACTAAAGAAAGTGAATTTGTTTTTATATCATATTATATAAAAAAATAGTAATCGTGGGGTGTAAAAAGCTAAGAAATATACAATTGAAATCGGAGACATTTTAAATTACTTTTTCAGCGGTATGCAAAATTCAATATAAAAACTAGTAACATTGGCCAAGTCTCGATCTGATGGGAGTCACACAGTGGAAAAAGCTAATAGCAAGCAAGTATTGAACCCATTTTGTAAAGTGCACTGTACACGGCATACTTCTTCCAACAGGCCGAATGGACTTTGCGTGTTAATTTTTGAGATAATGTGTTATAATGAATTTGCACGAACTTTACATTTTCTGTTTCTGTACTTTTTCATTCAAAAATATTCTGTGAATTTTGCTTACGTCACAGCTCTCCACCTCGCCCTCTTGCATAAATTAACCCGAAGTTTTTACCTACTGCAACGTTTTCAAGGAAAACTGTAATTTCCTCAAAAGGTTAACAAAAAATATATGATAAAATGAAAATAATAATCTTTGAAACCTAAATATATTACTGCTTGCTTTCCCAAATTTGTAAACACACTAAATCCCGGAAGGCCATTGCTGCAGGAGTGAATTCCGCGATTTCGACATTCTTTTTCTGGCTTACTTCCGATTCGACAACATCTTCAATAATATCTAAATCAGATCACGCGTCAAATTATCCATTTCTCCAAAACTATGTATAAACTAAACCCTATTCTCAAATGCCATTCCACATTGCATCTTCTTTTTGACGAAGTTCCAGGAAAATCATACTTTTCCATACTTTTTACATATATTTCTCCCCCTTCGAAAAAGTTTTCACCCAAAAATGTACTAAAATGAAAGAAAACAAGTAGAAAAGCTAGAATTGGTCTCACAATTCTTATTATACCCTAGCTAGATGAATGCCCGAATAAAATTTCGTATGGTCACCGATATATGCAAATTTGATTTTTGAAGTGTTTTTTCGCATATATTTTTAGAACGGTTCGTCGGACAGAAAAATGATTATCACCAGTTTTATAGGATTTCGTATTCTGAAGAAGTTTTTATTACAATAAAAATTGCTAGGGCTGATCACCATATATGTAAATGTGGCAACAACAAGAAAGGGTTGCCCAATTTATTCCATTTTTCAAATATTATTTGTTATTACTATGAAAACACTATGTACCTACCAAATTTCAGCTATTTATGTAGACGCGTTCTCAGGCAGTGTACAAATATATAGTGGAAACTGAAATTTTTGTATGGCATCCCCACGCAGGAGTTGCCCGATTTGTCTCATTTGCCAACTTAACTTTACTTTTCTTTTATTAAGTCTGTGTACAAAATTTCAGCTTTCTAAGTGAACGCGTTCTCGAGTTATCCTGCGCACGCCGCACGGACAGACGGACAGACGGACGGACGGAGATGCAAGAATCAAAATAACTTTTAATATTATGCGTGGGTGTCCAATCCATTTTGTTCCTATTACTGCAATAGTCTGCCATCTGTCGTCACAACTGTGTTTACACCTTAGCTTTTGGCAGCCCAGAATCTTGGTTTTTTGTGAATGGCTTCGTTTTCCTATGGGTAGTACGGCTACAATTTACACTTATGAAAAGGAAAGGGAGAAATTCTCTATAAGGTAAGAATAAAGATTATTGATAACACTAATAGTTTTCCCGTAACTTGGCATTGAAGGTTTCTGTACGGTATCTTCTGACGTTTTAATTATTGAAACAGCCTTGAAATGCTTACACGCAAATATGTAGAACGGTTGTTGTTGGGGAACACGTGGTAATTTTGATTGCTCGCACTCCGGTTGATGAAGAGTTCTTCTTCCTCAAACCGGGGAAGGAAAAAGTCGAGCGAAAACGTTACTCTTCTCGATCAGGATCAGAGATCATTTTTACTTCTATATGCTTTCACTGGATGTGACGTAAAGTCTGCTCTTTTTCATAAACGAAAATTGGAGCTCTGAATCTTTTCGCGTAACGTCAAGACCTACGTGATGCAGCAAAAATTCTCAACCAGAGTGATGTTTCTCGAAAATCAATTACTTCGGATAGAATGCGAATCTTTGTGATGGTGGATGGGTATTCAAAAACGGCATATTGGAGCCAATAAAAACATCGCAACCTCCTGCCCCGGAGAGGCTGTCTTTTGAACATGATCTTTTGTAATTGTTCGAAAGGATGTGGCGCATTGTGCGGTTGTCGAAAGTTAGGACTCCATAGAAAAAAGAAAGGATGTCGACGACCAGGAAGCCGATTCTTTGATTCCCAGCAATCTTGGAATTTCCCACCAGTTCCGTGGGAAAATCAAGAACAATTCGAGTAGTAAATGAAGAAACTGAAAGAGAATAAGCTGTCAGAAATTAGTTACATAAACAGCCTTAATTTATGTATTGCTAAATATTCACGAAGATAAATACTAAATTATACCTACCCTCACAATCCTAATTTTCTTACGGTAAACAACTTTTGAATCTTTATAATATTAGAATAAGAAAAACAAAAACAGGAACGTTAATATTGCATACTTGAAAATACTAGTTCTTATACCGTAGAACTTTTTTAATCGTTATTCCATCACACAAACCATTTGACTGATTTTTGATTTTAGAAATTTTTAAATAAATTTTTTGTTCTTCTATTTTTCTCAATGTATTCATTTTTTCATTTCTTTTTCATTTTTTTATTTTTTATTTTTTTTCCGACTCATTCAATTTCGCTACTTGGGATGTGTTGATGAGTCAGTACCAATACTTGAAACTTGCCACCCAAAATCAAATGGGTTGTCTGATGGAATAACAAATAACATTTTTTTTCGCTTTTGCTGTTGTGTCGGAGAAACCAAAAAAATGCCTTCTTGAACATGTATCAAGTTTACCCGGTAATAAATCATAATAAACTACTTTAACATCTACATAATGTTAAAATAAGGAGATCAAAGCAGGGGAGTTAATTTTGTACACTTTAATATACCATTATTTATACCCGAATGTCTATACAAATGTCAAAACCAGAAAATCCGCACAGAAATATCGATTTCGAACATTACATGCAATTAAATATCTATACAAAATTTATATTGGAGTTTCAATGCCTACGGGAAAACTGTTAGTGTTATCAATAAACTTTATTCCACCTATTTTGTAAAGAATTTCGCGGTCTTTCTTCTTTATAGGTATACTTTATAGCCGTAAGACCGACAGGAATGAAGATATTCACAAAAAACCGAAAAAGGGTCATTTTTTCACCGTTTTTGGGCTGTCACAAGTTATGCATACAATTGAATTCCGGGGATATTTTACAACTTAGTCGGAGAGCTGAAAGGTAAATGTGTACCAATTTTTCGCTTGATTGGACTTTTTGCGAAGCGAAATCCTGAGGTTCGTGATCACATGAAATTCACGTCGTTTATACAAAAAATTTAATAATGAGGATCGTATTTTGTATCAGACGCCATCACATAATAAAGTTAACATAATAAACATGAGAAGGAACATAGTGTTAATAATTTTTAGAAATTGAGTTCATTGGATGATATACATACTTCATTCCGATTGTGGATTACATCTTCTTCATCAGATTCAGGTAGCGAATCCAGTTTGTTTTTATTACAAGGGAATGATTCATATTAATTTTTAAATTGTTTTGGAATTATACCTCTTTTCAATAGTTTTCTTCAATTATTCCAAATGGACAGCCAAAATGGACGGCTTTTTTTTCTAAACTCTTTGAGGCTTAGGAGTTTTTTCCTAGAATTTATGTTTATAATTTAACAATCAGGAATGCTTTGGCCGTAATTAAAAATTACCTACGTTAATTATAGTCGATCCTTTAATAACGATATAACGTTTTGCTTACGATATTTTGAATTTTTCTTGCCTTGTTAGATTTACTTCCAAAGAAAAGTAATAATGACCCATTTTAGAGTTTGTCTGTCCTGTGCAATTATCACAATATAATGAAACAGTTTTTATGTTCCTGTTAGTATCAACATTTTTCAAGTACCGATAAAGAGCTGAGCAAATTTCGTTCGTACCTCGCATTCATTCACATTCTCCCCAAAGAGAAGCAAACACATCTTCATTCCCACTTTAGTAAATAATTAAGTTATAGTAGAACGTAATCAAATAGCATAGTCCCTCCGTGTGGGGTATTTAAAACTTTATGCATATATCAAAACTTGCACATAAGAAGGAAAAACTAATTCTTGGTTTTGCTTGATTCTGTAAAAAATTATTTTTTGCTTCCTCGTTTTGACGAATATGCACAACCCAATATACCCAACATATTAGTTATTCTTTTAGTTTCATAAATCACACATTTGTCTTTTCTGTGGTTATGTATACAATATTATAATCTCTTTTAAATATTTACCAGAATATACGCTCCCAAACAAATTCATTCCCTTCTTGCCTTCTTTAACAATTCTATATAAATTTGAAATTCTTTCAAATTCTGGCTATAAGGTACACTTATGAAACGGAAAGCGAGAAATTCTCTATAATACAGGTAGAATAACTTTTAAAAATATTGTTACGCGCCACAAAGTGATACAAGAGACATCTATTGGAAATGGAAACAACTTTAGGTTAGTGACATCCTAGTAAACTGGGTTTGGAGAACGGAATATTCAGGAAGGTTCTAGGATAATTTGTAGAGTATAAATACGGCGCTACTCACATCCAGGAGGCAGTCTTATTTCAGACAGTGAAATGAACGAAGTAAACTATGGCGATAATTAGAAGTACAGTACTAGCGATAACTATGAGGAGTTGATTTGATAATTGTTTGTAAATGTTATAAATGTAAATAGAGAAGTTAAATAAAAGAAAGAACTTGTTAATGATATCTGAAATATTGTGTTTTATATAACGAACTAACACCACGCCCGTAACAACTGGTGTCAGAAGTAAAATAAAATCGCGAAATAAAGTGGTGGCATTTGACTTTGAAATTCAAAGAGTGATTAGTTTTGTGAAATCGTGAGTAAAAATTCCAAAAGATAATTTTATATTAAACTGTTAGTGAATTACAAAAGACGCAAGAATGGGACGCAAACTAGAGGAGCTTCGCATACAGGAATTGAAAGTGGAGTTGGGGAAGCGGTCATTGCAAACCACAGGTCTAAAGAATGTTCTAGTCGAGCGATTTAGACAAGCGTCGATAGAGGAAGAAAAGAATCCTGAGAAATACGTTTTCGAGGAAGAACCAGAAACTGAAGAAGAGCCTGCGATGAACATAGAACAGCTTTTGGGTACTTTAATGACCAAAATGGAGCTCTTAATACTGCAAGTGCAAAATGCTTTGGGGAACAAAAGAATGCTTTTGAGGAACAAAAGTATTCTCTGGAATCCCGTCTAGATGAACAAAAAAATTCTCTAGAAGCCCGTTTGGACGAACAAAAGAATGCTTTTTAGGAACAAAAGAATTCTCTGGAATCCCGTCTAGATGAACAAAAGAATTCTCTAGAAGCCCGTTTGGACGATCAAAAGAATGCCCTTGAGGAACAAAAGAATGCTTTTGAGGAACAAAAGAACTCTCTAGAAGCGCGTTTGTACGAACAAAAGAATGCTTTTGAGGAACAAAAGAATCCTCTGGAAGCCCGTTTGGATGAACCAAAGAGTTCTTTGCAGAATTGTCTAGAAACCTGTTTGGAGGAACAGAAGACTTTTCTTAAAAATTCATTAGACGAGCAAAATGTAAAAATTGAAGGAATCCAGCAGGAAGTGCTGTAAGTTCAACAACAAGTGTCGGAAGTGCAACAAAATGTTACGGAGAAGCTTGACAACTTTAAAAGCAGATTTGGAGAGAATGAAGTATCGACAACCTCGGCACGAAGGAACTGAAATATCCGGTGCAGGCAGAATGAAACCTCCAATATTTGATGGACAAAATTCGTGGCATATTTTCAAGAGACAGTTTGAGGCAGCTTCCGAAATAAATGGATGGAATGACGCAGACAAAGCTACAGCTCTGGTATTAATACTTCGAGGTCCGGCGTCAGAGTTATTACAAACTATTCAGATAGAAAAGCAACGTGATTACATTTCACTAGTACAGGCGATAGAATTACGTTATGGAGATAACACATGCAGCAAGTATATCGCCTTATCGCCTGCAGTTACGCAACAGGACTCAAAAGCATGGCGAGTCACTCTAGCGGAAATGCGGAATTCCTTAATGAAGTGGCAACAGAAGCATTTGTTAACGCCATTGCAGATCAAAATTTTCAACAAGCGTTAAGGCTAGCAGGAAAGAAATCAACAGCAGAAGCACTAGCCTATGCATTAGCGTATGAATCTGCCAGGAAGCAAGCTATTCGGGGACAGACTAGAAATCAAACAGCAACTAGTCGCATCAGCTCCCCTGTTCAGCAGTCGGAAAACATGTAAAAACCAACTTCGGGGGGCAGAAGTTGGTTGGTAGGGTCGACAGCCCCCAAGTCATCATTCAGATAGCCCAGTTGCAGAGAAATAATAGCAGTCTTGTTATATATGGAAGTGTAAGAAAAAATGACTGCGCTGTCTCTATCGACACTGGAGCTTCAAGATCAATTATTAGAGCGGATCTTGTCAAGAACAAATGGCTTCACAATACCACCAAATATTTATTAAGAATAGCAACTGGAGCGGCAACACAAATTTTTGGAGAAATAACTTTGGATATTCAACTAGGCGAATTACTATTTCCTCACACGTCCCTAGTTTCAGACATAATGGATGAATGCATTCTTGGAGTAGACTTTATGACCACATATAAAATAAATTTAGATGTCGGAGAACGAATACTCAAATATGGCAACATAAAAATTCCTATGAGATTAGGAGGAGGAACAGATTATCCTGCAAAAATAAGGACGATGGTCTGTGAGAATATTACTCTCTCTGCATTCTCGGAGACGCTAGTATGGACAAAGCTTACTGATGACATCGGGACCTGCCGATTCTATTTGGTGGAACCTAACCATACAAAAGTTACATCGAATATCATTGTAGGTAAGACTTTAGTTAAAGCAGAAGGTGCAACATTAATTTCAGTCAGAGTGCTCAACACATCCGAAAATGAGGTACAATTGAAAGAAGGTGCTATAATTGGAAATTGTGAACCCGTTTATCAGATTGTTATTTTGAGAAATGGTAGTAATATTAAGGAAGCAATACCTATACCAACTACTACTCAACAGGTTCAGAAACTTCTTTCATCTAGTGCCTTAAGTGAACAGCAATACAACGATGCCAAAGAGGTGCTCGATGAATTTTCGGAAGTATTTGCAATGAATGATGAAGATTTCGGTAAAACAAATCTTCTCCAGCATCGGATCAATACAGGAGATTCTAGGCCCATTCGGCAGATACCACGAAGACTACCACTAGCGAAACAATCAGAAGTTGCAGATATGATAAACTCCATGAGTGAACAAGGTATAATACAAGAATCTAATAGCCCTTGGACATCGCCAGTTGTTCTGGTCAGGAAAAAGGATGGCAGCACCCGATTCTGTGTAGACCACCGGCAGCTAAATAACTTAACGAAAAAGGATAGTTATCCATTACCAAGGATTGATGACACACTAGACACCCTTTCCGGAGCACAATGGTTTTCCACCCTGGACTTGAAGAGTGGTTACTGGCAAGTGGAAATACATCCCGAGGACCGAGAGAAAACTGCTTTCTCAGTTGGCAGTGGCTTATGGCAATTCAGAGTAGGGAAGCGGTAATGCCATTTGGATTATGTAATGCTCCAGCCACATTCGAACGACTAATGGAATGTGTTTTACGAGGATTAACCTGGAAAACATGTCTGGTCTACTTAGATGACATAATAGTAATCGGAAGGACATACGAGGAACATAAAAACAACTTACGGGACATACTTCCAAGGCTGAGATATGCGAAACTGAAGCTCAGTACGAATAAATGCGATATATTTAAAAATAAAGTAAAATATTTCGGGCACACAGTTTCATCACAAGGAGTAAGAACTGATCCAGAGAAGATAGCAGCTGTCAAAAATTGGCCAGTTCCAAAGGACAAACATCAATTAGGGAGTTTTCTTGGATTAGCTACCTACTACAGGCGATTCGTAAAAGGTTTTGCAGATATAGCAAGGAGCGTACATCAACTTACAGAAAAAGGAAAACCGTTTATATGGTCAGATGAATGTAACGAGAGTTTTGCAAATTTGAAGCAACACCTCTGTGGAACTCCAGTGCTTCATTATCCGAAGCTGGGGGCAACGGATGCCAGCAATGTAGGTATTGGTGCAGTGCTTTCACAGGAGAAGGATGGTCAAGAAGTGCCAGTAGCTTATTTTAGCAAAGCACTTTCAAAATCAGAGAGAAATTATTGTGCTACAAGGAAAGAGCTACTTGCCATTGTAAACTCAACGAAGCAGTTCCATAAACATCTCTACGGGCAGAAATTTATCCTCCGCACTGACCATGCAGCGCTTATATGGCTTTTGCAGTTTAAGAACCCTGAGGGGCAAGTGACAAGATGGATAGAGCGACTGCAAACTTATGACTTTGAAATCCAACACAGAAGTGGACGTATCCATGGAAATGCAGACGCACTTTCACGACGTCCATGCAAAGTTGAATGCAAACATTGCGTTCGGGTGGAAGAAAAAGAAACAAACGGAACTATACAGCTGATAACGGTGGAACCGTCGACAGGCTGGGACAACGAGAGCTTGCGAACAGCACAACGAGAAGACCCTGACATATCACCCATTCTTGCGTGGAAAGAAGACATGGAAAGACCACAATGGAAGGATATTTCGGAGAGGAGTGAGAAACTGAAGAGCTACTGGGCTGAATGGAATTCCCTTCACGTTGAATGCGGTATATTAAAACGTAAGTGGGAGGCAACTAACGGCAAGTCATTCCGGATGCAGATAGTCGTCCCAGCATCAAAGGTCAACGATGTTTTAGAAGAAACGCACAGTGGATCATCTGGAGGACATTTGGGGGTGAATAAAACAATTTCCAAAATACGAGAAAGGTTTTATTGGTTACATATGTGAGAGGATGTGGAGGAGTGGTGCCGCAGATGCACTATCTGTGCTTCTTGCAAAGGGCCGCCACGGAGAAGCAGAGGAGAAATGCAGAAGTATAATGTAGGAGCCCCATTTGAGAGGATAGCCGTAGATATCGCTGGACCCTTTCCAGAAACGGATAACGGTAATCGTTACATATTAGTTGTTATTGAGTATTTCAGTAAATGGCCTGAAGCTTTTGCAATTCCTAATCAAGAGGCAACCACAGTGGCGGAACAAATTATAATAAATTGGGTCAGTAGATTTGGTGTGCCTGATGAACTTCATTCGGACCAAGGACGGAACTTCGAATCACGTACTTTCCAGGAGATGTGTAAAATGCTGGGAATAAGAAAAACCAGAACAACTCCTCTGCATCCACAATTTGATGGCACGGTAGAGCGCTTCAACAGAACATTGGTCGAGCATCTAAAGAAAGTAGTCGACTATCACCAACGCGATTGGGATCGAAATATTCCCATGTTCCTAATGGCCTATCGATCAGCTCTTCACAACACAACCGGACAAACTCCAGCAAAAGTCATATTCGGAAAGGAGATGCGTTTACATAGCGACCTCAAGTTTGGTACACCCAGGGGTGAACAAAAGTTACCAAACGATTATGTAACGGAACTTAACAACTATTAGCTGATGTACACGAGGTCACGAGAGGAAAATTAGCAATAAATACCGATCGGATGAAGACCCGCTATGACTTACGTGCTAATTCAGCCGGATTTAATGAAGTGACCTTGTTTGGCTGTACAACCCGAAACGACGTAAGGGACGTTCTCCAAAATTAGAACAACACTGGGAAGGACCGTATTCAGTAGTGACTAGAATTAATGACGTAGTATACAGGATTCAGCGGGGCACAAGAGGCAAACGGAAAATCGTTCATCTAGATCGTTTATGTCAATACTGCGAGTATCAAGACAGTGGATCACCTGTTGTTCGGGACGAACAATTTTAGGAAGGGGGCAGTGTTACGCGCTACAAAGTGATACGAGCGACATCTATTGGAAATGGAAACAACTTTAGGTTAGTGACATCCTAGTAAACTGGGTTTGGAGAATGGAATATTCAGGAAGGTTCTAGGATAATTTGTAGAGTATAAATACGGCGCTACTCACATCCAGGAGGCAGTCTTATATCAGACAGTGAAATGAACGAAGTAAACTATTGTGATAATTAGAAGTACAGTACTAGCGATAACTATAAGGAGTTGATTTGATAATTGTTTGTAAATGTTATAAAAGTAAATAGCGAAGTTTAATAAAGAAAGAACTTGTTAATGATATCTGAAACATTGTGTTTGGAGGAACAGAAGAATTTTCTTAAAAGTTCATTAGACGAACAAAATGTGAAAATTGAAGGAATCCAGCAGGAAGTGTTAGAAGTTCAACAACAAGTGTCGGAAGTACAACAAAATGTTACGGAGAAGCATGAGAACTTTAAAGAAGATTTGAAGCATTTTAAGCATCGACAACCTCGGCATGAAGGAACTGAAATATCCGGTGCAGGCAGAATTAAACCTCCAATATTTGGTGGACAAAATTCGTGGCATATTTTCAAGAGACAATTCGAGGCAGCTTCCGAAGTAAATGGCTGGAATGATGCAGACAAGGCTACAGCTCTGGTATTAGCACTTCGAGGTCCTATATCGATTGACAGGCAACGTGATTTCACGTAGAATCACGTTATGGAGATGAACACATGCAGCAAGGATATAGCTTGCAGTTACGCAACAGGATTCAGAAGCATGGCGAATCACTGCAGGCTGATGTGGAAAGATTTTCTTATCTTTCATACTCTAGCGTCAATGCAGAATTCCTTAATGAAGTGGCAACAGAAGCATTTGTGAATGCTATTGCAGATAAAAATTTACAACAAGCACTAAGGCTAGCAGGAAAGAAGTCAACAGCAGAAGTGCTAGCCTATGCATTAGCATACGAATCTGCTAGACAAGCTTCTCGGAGTGCAGTACGAGTGAGAGAAATCTCGATGGAGCAATGTACTTCCAACAGAATGCAGTCATCACTGAGCACTCCATCACGTGGTATTCTTCGATGCTGGAATTGTAATAGACCAGGACACCTCCAAAGGGACAGCAGAAAATGCCGACGAATGGGAGCGCTAGAAGAAGGGCAAAGATATCGAGCTTGGCAGCAGACTCGCAGCAGAGTGCCGTCATTTGAGACCAATCCTTCGCGTGGTCTCCTTCGATGCTGGAAATGTAGTAGACTGGGTCACCTCCAAAACGACTGTATGAAACGAGGACGAATGCAATCAATAGAAGAAGAAGAGATAAGATGGCGAGCTAGAGAGCAAGCTATTCATGGAGAGACAAGACTGCAACCTCATGACTTTGAAGTACCATACCGCAAAGGACGTATCCGCGGAAATGCAGAAGCCTTTCCAAAACGTCCATGCAATCCTGAATGGAAACATTGTGGACGGATGGAAGAAAAATATGACGATGACTACGATAACGAAAGTCGAAAGAAGAAAGGAAAGAAATCCAAAGACGATGATAACTACGATTACAACAGTAAAAAGGAGAAAGGAAATTAACCCAAGGGCGAGTAGAATGGAAGAAAGAAAAAGACGAAAAGTAAAGGGTCTAAAGATGCTGATAATTACGATGGTAAGGGTATATTGAAGATCGGAAAAGGTAAAAACAAAGGTTCTGACGATGATGATGATAAGAAGCGCAAAGGCGGCAATGACAAGGATGACCACGGCGATAAAAGGCTAAGAAAATTGAGGGCAAAGGAATCAAAGACAATGAAGATGAAGGTGATAAGAGACAAAAAAAAATCAACGCATGGAAGACTGGTTCAACAGAACATTAATCGGACATCTCAGGAAGGTAGTCGACTACAATCAGCGCGATTTGTATCGACATATTCCTATATTTCTAATGGCTTATATATAAGCTGTTTACCATATGAACGCACAAAGCACATCTAAAGTTACCAGAAGACTACGTAATGAAGCTCATACAACGATTAACTAATGTGGACGAGGCCACGAGACGTTCTCCAAAGTTACCACAACACTGGGAGGGACCGTATGCAGTTAAAACTAAAATTAATAACATGGTATACAAGAATCAGCGCGGTACAAGATGTAAAAGAAAAATCGTTCATCTAGATCGCTTGGGTCAAGCATCAAGACCGTGGACCATCTGTTGTTCGGAACAAAAATTTTTAAAAGGGGGCAGTGTTACGCGCCACAAAGTGATACAAGCGACATCTATTGGAAATGGAAACAACTTTAGGTTAGTGACATCCTAGTAAACTGGGTTTGGAGAATGGAATATTCAGGAAGGTTCTAGGATAATTTGTAGAGTACAAATACGACGCTACTCACATCCAGGAGACGGATTCTAATTTCAGACAGTGAAGTGAACGGATAGTGATAATTAGAAATACAGTACTAGCGATAAATAAAGAGTTGATTTGATTGTTTGTGAATTTGTGAAAGTAAACAGTAGAGTTAAATAAAGAAAGAACTTGTTAATTATATTTAAATATTGTGTTTTAAATAATGAACTAAGACCACGCTCGTAACAATATTGTATAGTTGCAGTAGTTTATCTAAATTTTTATATCTCCGTCCATTTGTATCTGTTGGCGATATAATATTTTTTGGAGTGCAGTGTTCAAATATTGTATATAGTGAAAAACCAAATTTTTGTAGGGCTACGCTACGAAAGAGTTACCTGAGTTATTCCATTTTCGAACTTGAATCTACATTTTCTTGAAAAGGTCGTGCAAAGTTTCAGGCAGAGCTGTAAAATACTCACTATTTATTGGATTTAATACCTCTTAATTATCAATATCGAGTATTTAAGAATTGGCAATTCCCAGTACTAAGCCTCCTGTACTGGAATTAAATGTATGCAGTCCCATACCCTGGAATGGCAAGTAATACTTTAAAATACCGGAAAGTAATTGAATTTGTGATTTCATTACAAAAATACCTACAAATTCCCAAAAGTATTTAAAATGGATTTGGCTATTACTATATAATTCCTTTCAATGCTTTTCAAATACTTTCAATTCTTTTAATTACTTTGACAACTTCAATATTAAACATGAATTATGAAATGAACTAGATCAATTGTCTTTTTAATTTTATTGTAAAAAAAAAACTTTTCCTTGTTTGCCATGTTTTCAAGGTGCAATAAAATTAAACAAGCTGGAGTGAAGGGAGGACGCAAATTTTCACCACAGGCATGGTGAGTATTGACCCTTTGATTTTTACTGTAACAACACGAAATCGTCCAACCCTTCCAGGATGCACAGCCTCGACCTTACCTAGAAGCCATTTTGCAGGAGATAGATTTTCGTCCTTCACTAATACAACGTCGTTGACTTTGACATCGGTCTGCAGGTGCTTCCATTTTCTACGTTGTTGCAAGGTATGAAGAGAGTCCTTCGACCACCTCTTCCAAAAGTGTTGGAGAATTGGCTGAGCTTGCTTCCAGCACGTGAGTCTATCAATATTCATTTCAAGACGATTCTCTTCTGGTACCAATTTGATCGAGGTCCCAATCAAAAGATGAGCTGGAGTAAGTGCCTCCAAATCATCAGCACATTCAGATAGCGTACAAGTCTGCCTCGAATTCAAACATGCCTCAATCTGAGTTAAGAGTGTAGACATTTCCTCGTAAGTTAACGGTCTGTTGGAAATAACCCGTCATAACTGATGCTTCACTGACTTAATGCCGGATTCCCAAATTCCCCCAAAGTGTGGAGACCCAGGTGGGATGAAATTCCATTTGGTACCATCGTTAGCAAGAACTTCAGTTAAGATGGAATTTTCTGAGCATATTTCATGAAATTTTCGTGTCAGTTCTGCATTCTCTCCTACGAAGTTGGTTCCTCGATCGCTCCAAAGTTCAACGCAGTGTCCTCGTCTTGCAGAGAACTGCCGAAATGCTGCAACAAAGGCTTCTGTCGTCAGATCGCTTACGAATTCTATGTGTACTGCACGAGTTGCCAAACAGATGAAAAGACAAATGTACCCTTTTGTTATCTTTGATGTTCTTAACTTCGAGGTTTTGATGTTAATTGGCCCATCTACTAATCTAATCTACGCCACAATGTACAAATGGTCTTAATAGTGTAACTCGTTGTCGTCGTAACTTTGCCATAATCTGAGAGAGAAGTTTGGGTCTATTTCGAATGCAAACGATGCAACGTTGAATGTGTTTCCTGACCAGGTTTCTACCCTTGATTATCCAGTATTTGTTTCTGATATGTGATAATATTAACTGCGGTCCACTACGTAATGTTGACAAGTGAGCATTGTGAATTATTAACGACGATAAATTATTATCAGAAGGAAGAATGATCGGGTGCTTTTCTTGATATGTGAGGAGAGAGTATTCCAGTCGGCCACCTACTCGTAAATGTCCTTTGTCGTCTATGAAAGGGTTCAATGGTTAAGAGGTTTATTTGCTTTTAGATCAATTAATTCCGAGTGAAACATTTCACCTTGTACGAAGAGTACCAAGCTGTTAATCGCTTTAGTTAATTCTTGCGTATAGTCAGAACGCCAATCTGCCTATCACCTCACCGTACTTGCAGATTATTACATCGGTTTACTTGCAGAGTATTATGTCGACTGATTTGCAAATTACTGACGAATCTGTGGCAAGTCGGTGTCACCCGTACAAGTTTGGAAAGTGAAGAATACTTGTCTAGTAATGACCAAGTTTCCGCCTGAGTCTGATGCAAGCTAATATGATTTACTCTTTCCTCTATCTCAAGTCCTAATGTATTGTAGTTTGATGTAGTGGGCAGATGGAGTGGGTCAACTTGTAGAAAGTCAGGTCCGTACCACCACAATATATGGTGTCTTAATTCTGAGGGCTGTATGCCTCGACTGGCACAATCAGCTGGATTAAGTCTGGTAGGAATATGGTGCCATTGATCAAAGCTGAGAATACCTTGTATTTTACTAACCCTATTGGCAATAAAAGTTTTCCAGCGGTTTGGATGGCCTTTTAACCATGAAAGCACAACACTGGAGTATGTCCAAGCATGTAGCGATACATGTTCCGCAGATAGAGCTCGTTTACATTTCCTTAATAATTTGGCTACTAATACTGCACCGCATAGTTCAAGACGTGGCACACTTATTTGTCGTATAGGTGCTACCTTCGTTTTCCCGGTTATCAGGTGGACTCTTACTTCACCATTTAAATTGATGATTCTGGAATAGACTACAGCTGCATATGCTGAAGTTGAAGCATCCGAGAACCCATGCAATTCGAAGGCACGATAGTTTTCCTTCAGTCCAATCCAACGTGGAATTTCAAACGTTTCTAGAATATATAAATCCTCACGATAGCGTAACCAATCCACAAACGCTGAAACATAATTTTTGCGACGATTATTGTGGGCGAAATCCAGCCAAGTGGATCATAGAGTCTTGCTGCATCTGATAAAAAGCTCCTTTTTGTAGGAATATCAATTGCTGGAAGTAGTTGTACCTTTATTTTAATTTGATCCAATATGGGACTCCAATAGACTCCTAAAGCCTTAAAACTGTTGTCTCTTGATAAGTTGAAAGGGATGGACATTTCCCTAGCTTCAGCGTTAGCAGGTCAGGAGAGTTTGATATCCATTTCCTCAAATGAAAACCACCAGATTGAAGAATGCTTATGAGTTGGGTTTGTATTTCTAATGCTCTCTGTAAATTATGTGATCCTGACAAGACATCATCAACAAAGAAATCTCTCTCTAAAATTTGAGCTCCTACTGGAAAATTTTTATGTTCATCTTGTGCCAATCTCTTCAGAATTTGTAAGGCTAAGTAAGGAGCTGACTTTGTACCGTAAGTAACTGTAATTAAACGATATTCTTCTGTATTGCTCGATTCAGAAAAACGCCATACAATCCGTTGCAAATCAGTATCTTAACAATCTACACGAATTTGCCGATATATTTTTTCTATATCAACTGTGAACGCTATGGCATGTGTGCGCCATCTGAGAATGATTTCGGATATCTCCTGTTCCAATTTGGGTCCTGTAGACATAATATCATTGCGTCAAAAACGACACGTAATTTAGTGGAGCTACTTGACTCCTTTAAGATGCCATGATGAGGTATATAACAAATACCTGTCGGAGAGCTTGATTCGTTCTTTGTCACTTGCTCCATATGACCTAAGCTGAAGTATTCTTGCATGAAGCCGTTGTATCTTTGCTTAAAGGTATCGTCTTGATGAAACTTGCGTTAAATGGACAACAATCTCCTGACAGCTGCATTCTTAGATTCTCCTAACATCATCGAGTCTTTGCAAAGGGGAAGTTTTACAATATATCTTCCGCTATCATTACGCTGACAAGTGCTATCAATGAACTGATCACATTTAGCTTCTTCTTGTGTGTATGATTGAATTGGTTCAACTTCTTCTAATTCCCAAAATGCTCTCAACTGATCATTGACTTCGCTAATAGTGGCAAAATGTAAACAGACGGAATGACCTTTATTAGCTCCTTGCGTATTCGTATTCGATTTTTGCGACGAGAAAATACAACCGGAGAGAATCCATCCTAGTTGAGTTGATTGCGCCAACGGAGTTCCTTCAGGACCGCGGAGCACACCTTCCAAGAAAATTTGGCTACATACTTCAGCGCCCAAAATCATATCTATTTTGCCGGGTATACAGAAGTTTGGGTCGGCTAAGCGGAGTCCTTTAATATGTGGCCAATTACTATATGTATATGATATATGATATTCCGGTAGTAATGTCGTTAATTTGTTTAGGACGAATGCTTCCACATTTATAGTAAAATCAGTATCTATAGTGGAAGAGATACGAAGAGATACTTGCCCCTTCGATGACCCAATTTCGACGGCGCCTATACCTGCGATAGTGACATTCTTCCGCTTTCTTTTCAGATTGAGGAGTTGAACAGTACCTTCTGAAATAAAGGTTGCTTGAGATCCTTGATCGAGTAAGGCTCTGAGTTTTATTTGTGAACCCGAAGAATTGAAGATATTACCCAAGCTGTGGCTAATAATACTTGCTTACAGGAGCTTGAGTAAGAACAGTATGAACCAAGCGTATTTGAGGTTTGGCCCCCCACAGGTTTCAGCTATAGGATTCGTCTTTACTGGACTCCTCTCTGTTTCCGTTGACTCCTTGTGTAGCATGGTATGATGTTTCCCCTGACAACGGTGACATTTATGTGTTGACGGACAATTATTTGTCCAATTGCCTTGAAGCAAGCAGTTGTAGCAAAGATTGTGTCTGCGAATAATATCCCAACGTTGATGCATTGACTTCTTCCTAAACGAAGGACATACATATAGTGGATGTTTATATGAACAACCGAAACAACGAAACTTTTACATAGTGAAGTGAGATGTCGTTGAACAAGAATTATTAGAGCGAAATGAGATTTTATGATTCGGATGTTGCTTAACTGTTTCAACTGTTTCCAATGTTCGAAGCCTAGTGAGTAGAAATTCTTCTAAAGTTTTAAATGATGGTAAATTTGGCGAATTATTTATAGAAACTTCCATTCTTTGCGTGTTATTGCATCAAGCTTTTCTACTGTCATAAATACAACTATATCGTCCCATTTATCTACCGGTCTTTTGAGAGCTTCTAACGCTCGGAGAACATCCACTGTTCCATCCAGTAATTTTCTTAATTCTTGACTGTACATGTGGTGTTTGCTTTATTTCTTGCTCATCGCACAACTCTATCAAACCTGCCAATTCACTACTTATTTCGATAAATTTAGTCTCTACTGTAGAAAAATTATCATTAATAAAATATTCCTTTTGCAGAATCTCACTGGTTGCTTTGGCGATCATCTGTTGATGCATGTCATAAAATTTATTCCAGTAATTGTACAAGAGATTTATACGTGCTTGATAAAAATGTATATTTCTAAATTCTTTACCTATTTTGAATGTGTTATCCATGAAATTATTTATAGCTTTGATGTTGGTATTTTGTTGACTAAATAGGGCTTCCATCACTGTGTCAATGTCCCTCACAAATATATTTTAGTATGCTGTTATCACTAAATTGGGAAATAATTGCTATCTGAATCGGATTATATACTGCACTAATACAGGTCACTTGTCACAGTCACAAATATATCGAGGAAGTGGTCACTAAATTGTTATGAAGGAATTCACAATTTAACACTGTCTAATTAAAAGTTCCCAAATTGGAACGCATACTATATTGAAAATGATTGCTTTTCGCTCACACTATTGTTGCAATGCTCCTATACTTTTATACCGCTAACTGCTAGTAATCACCACACCATCATATTCTTATAATATCCATATATAAACCAGCAGTATAAAACACGTTACTGTTTTACTTATGGCGAGATTCGTTGCACCGGCAAATGATAGTCACTCACACAACAACTTGTTTAATGCAGAATTTACTATAACGGACACCTTTTGTTAACAATTGCAGCAAGAAATTTTTTAACAATCCAATATTTCTTTGGAAAGAACGAAAATAATATTTGGATGCATTTAATTAAGCAGATGTAGTTTCTAATGATAAATTGCCTATTGCACTTTTCCACTTTCACATAATAAAGTTACGATATTAATACGAGTAATTTATATACGAGCGCGAATAAGTAATAAAGTAGTACAGTACGATCGATAAACACCTTGATTTCCATAAGATCCTTGGCTCGAAGAACCAATATGTTTATGATAAGAAGGATCTAGGACTCTGATTGTGGAAAAGGTGTTTTATAAAATTAAACAACTCGTGCTTGAGTACTACAATATTTAGATTTAATCACTCGGAGTGTCTGATTACAACTGAACTGTCTTTACATAGGCTTGCATATCGGATACCTAACTTACATATCTACAGCGGGATTACTACAGTGTTAATTACTCTAATTAAACAACTAAGAAGAGCCAATATTGGTATTTAAACATGCATAATGAATTGATCATAAATCATTTGTCATTGCCTTCGGTTTCGAGAAAATGAAACATTTCAAATTTGTTTACAGCTTTAATTGAAATAGAATGTATAGTAATATACAAATAAGTTGCGACGTGATTGTGATCATTTCATTAATTCCTTTTATTTTTATTAGGAAGTAGGGGCCAAAACACAACAATTTCTTGCCTACTCTCGTGTTCTCGATCGTTAGTGCTTAAGCGTAAGGTTAAGAGTAGGGGTGACTAGGCCACTAAGACCCTGTGGACACCGCGACCAGAGGTGATCTCCTAGAGTGGTTAAGCTAAATCTATCTTTTTACAAGCTCGATTATTGCCTTTGGAATTAGCTTGCAAACCTTATTTGGAGAGATATTTATTTAGTAACTTTCAACCTTATAGTTGCAAGCGCTGGACACTCGCATATGATATGCTTGAAGATTTCATCTTCCTCTCTGCACAATCGACCCAGTTCACTGTTTCAGTTGACTATTTTCTTAAAGAATCTCTTGGGATGCTTAAGCAGCAGCTAACGACAGGGGTATAGATAATTTATTAGATCCGGTGCAATAACTTTTGAGCGCATGGTTATGTAACACTTTTGTAAAATTATGATCTGATCGCTTCCCCTCGCACCAAGTCCACTACACACCACTGATGTGTGGTGTGCTTGTGTCCAATTTATACTGCTGAATGACAAACTAAATACATATACCCTATGATTTCATCATTTAGGGGAAAACAAATCATTGTGAGTCCTGAACTTAAAACAACTGGAAAATCAAGGAACTCTAAAGGCTAAAACACAATGTGAGCGACACGATAAAAACGCGGTAAAAAACGCCGTACAAAACGTCCGTGAAACTACAACACAAATGCGCACCCTAAACGTGCGACAAATTTCAATTTTCATTTAAGTTCGACGACAACGTCGAACGATGTCGTCAGCATTGTATTTTATACCATACACTTCCATGTTATTAGAACCAAAATGATAGCGTTTTCACGGCGTTTTTGTCGTGTCATTCACATTGTGTTTTAGCCTTAAATCTCTCAAAATATGTTTAAGTGCGACTATCTGCATGTACTAAAGACGCGAACAGGAAAAGGGCAGAAACTGTCCAAAATACAAAAAAGAGAGGCGACGCGTACAAACCTAGATTCATGTACTATTAATTAATTAATCAATGCATACTTTTCATAATAATACTTGCATCAATATTGCCAAAAAATTCCGGTATAGTAATGCTACGAAAAGCATTCACATAATTTTAGATATTAGAAAAAGCAGGCCGATCAACAAAATATTTTTTTTTTTTTTATGTGTATAATGACTCTTTTATTGTTGGCTCTTTGGCTCTTTTAAAAATTCCTTAAAAGTAGGTGGCAAGAAGAGCCTAAGTGTAAAAAAAGGTGCTAGCTAAACTAAAGTTGTAAAAGTCCATAGGGACCGGTAAAACAATTAAACTAAACAAATGACACAAAACTAAAACAAAATGACACAAAAAGTAAAACAAATTCAAACAAAATGCTCAAAAGAGTCTATAAACGGTCACGAGAATTTTGAAAAAACATTAAGTAATAACCAAAAGTTTAAAGCCAGTCCCAATTTTGACAATTAGGTAAGTGGCAGTTCCAAGCAGATCCAAAATTCCAAAATGATCTAATAAAAATAATGACCTAAACGAGCGAATTTTCAACAGAAAATTTTACAATTTTGCACCGAGACCGAAACCGAATAAAAAATTAAAAACCGAACGAACGAAAAAATTTATCCGATACCGTTATAGAGTCCCGGGAGGGCAGCCTGTAGTATCATAGACCTCTACAAACTGCCCTCATCATCCCTCCAGCTTAGCATCTCTAACAGAGTGCTTGTCCTTCCCACAGCACGTGCAACGATTCCTAAGCGGGGAGAAGACCCGTGGACTAGCGTTGCAAATGCTGTGGCCTGCTATCACCAGCGAAAGACAAGAGCTGCGTCCTGCACCGACGATAGTGGTTGCCATGTGCAGTTGAATGTGTCACCGTTCGTTGCCAGATATTCAAGACGTAAACGTCTCTTCAACCTGTCAACGAAGTGGCGCTTAAGTGCGTGTGCGTGGTGTTGTGGGTCAGTGTTCTGATTCCCAGCTTCGACTCTCATGTAGTACAGGTGAATTGTAGATTTGGCCAGTGTCAACACAAAGCTAATCAAACAATTCACTCGACTACAGACCTTTGGTCCCCATAGGAACGATGTCCTAATAATGCCGAAATTCGGGTGGATCAACTGACACATACCGCGCACAAGATCCATTAGACCCTGCAAAGCCGGACAAGTGAAAAACCTGTGAAACAGGGTGCCTTCACCAGCACAAACTGTGCAAATCCTCTGAACTCGGCGGTCAATATGTGACAACTGATTAGGATGCACAAGACTGTGATGCAGCAATTTGAATGCTACATCAGCATCTTTGTAATTAGAAGGATAACTGTAGACTACTCTGCAAGTTATCCCTCCCATCACGCCCATATTCACCCCGAGGTGTGTCCGCCATCTGTTGTATGCTGTATACTCCGGAGGTCTTATTGACATAAGCACGTCACGGAGCACACGTGTTGTAAGTGTGCTGAAAGGTGTGTGTGGTGGTCTGTTCAGAACGAAAGCATCTTCCAACTTAGTGCCAGGGTCACTGGTCCCAAGTTGGCGAAATCTCTCCCCCACAGAAGCAGCCAGGTCGTGTAGTTGTGCAGTGTTAGTGTTTATTCAACAGTTTCCAGAGATATCAATAATATCTCCGAGAACCGTCAGTGTATGCGTGTCAGCTTCAAAACCCCGAGCATTACTGAACACTGAATCTATTAATTCAGGATTAAACCTGATTGGAATCGACGCGAATTGCGTGTACCTAAGAGCATTCCACTGAAGGTGGATTCTGCCCCAGGTCTGAATCGTTGAGATTAGATCCTGTGGCCAGTCACGAGGATAAGGTGGTCGAACAGAGAGTAGGTAGTAATACTCCCCTATGCCGATCCCTCCCAGTACATTCACCCACAGTTGAGAAATCAAGCTGTCTCTCTGGCAAAACACTCTTTGGAATGCACGCACTTGGAGACACCTTGATTTCACAACCAAGTTAGTGAGACCTAATCCACCTATCTTGACTGGCAGACAGAGCGTGCTTTCAGCAACCCATCGTCTTCCGCACCAAAAGGCGTCTATCGCTTTTGCTTGAAGAAGACCTACGAAGCCTTCATCAAACGTCTCAGACTTTAGCAGATGAACGATGGACGAGGTAATCAAATAGTTTATCACGACTGACCTACCCATTAAGGATAATGGAAACAGTCGACTACGCCATGAGTTTACAGCTCTAGAGAGTTTCTCAAGAGCGATGCGGCTATTATTTGATTTACTCTCGCGTCCGATATACACACCTAAATACTTCAGGCAAGTATTAGTCCATTGGATGTTCAGTGGAGTATCTGTATGATCTCTCCACCTTCCACACCACAAGCCTTGACTCTTACTGAGGTTGATTTTAGCGCCCGCTATACGTTGGAACTGTTCGAAAACAGCACGAGCGACCGGAAAAGCTTCATCTCCTGTCACGAAAATAGACAGATCATCCGCATACGCCAACATAAGAGGCCTCACATTGGTATATGGTAGACGAACCGCATACTGTCCGAGCATTCGACGAAGATTCACCAGTAGCGGCTCCAACGAAAGATCATAAAGCATACCTGACAATGGACAGCCCTGTCTGATACCTCGATGAAACGAGTTAGGAGCCAGAACTTGTCCTTGATTCTTAATCAAAATCGCTGAATCTCTATACAGTTTCCCGACGATATCGAGCCACCTGGGCGGAAACCCAAATGCCTCGAGAGCAGTCAAGAGATACTCGTGCGAGACAATATCAAAAGCCTTTTGCTGGTCAAGTGAAATCATGGCCATTTGTGTACCTGTCTGCTCATGGTAGGCAAACAAATGCTAGGCTACCGCGATGTTGTCGTAGATACTACGACCAGGTACACAATAGGACTGTTCCGGGTGTATTACCGAAGCAATCACTGAGCGGAGTATCGCCCCTAATGCTTTGCTGACGATTTTGTAGTCTACATTGCATAGGGTTACTGGCCTCCAGTTCCCCATCCTCTGCAAATCTCCCTTCTTTGGAATCAAGCGCATAACAGATCTCCTCCAACTAGAAGGAAAGTCTGAATGCGTCTCAACCGCCCAATTGAAGACTTCCAAAAGGTCAGGAATTAATAAATCCCTGAAACGTATGAAGAATTCTGGAGTCAAGCCGTCATAACCAGGTGAAGTGTGTCGCCTTAGATCCTTTGTTGCAGCAATCATATCCTCCAATGTGATTACTGTATGCAGGAGCTCCTTACTGTCTTCAGAGAAAGTGGGAATATTCTCAAGGAATTAATGAGTGGTCGAGGATGTTGTCGACGTCGATTCAGAGTAGAGACTACTGTAGTAGTCTCGAATATATTCTGATAGGTGTTGTCCGTTGAGGACTTGTCCAGATTCATCAATTATCGATTCGACCTCACAAGAAGAAGTACGACGTCTAGTCGGCTGAAGGAAGTACTCGGTTGAAGAATCGCCTTCTCTCAGCCAGCGCGATTGGCCGCGCAGCACAAACTCCAAGCTGTGCTTGTAAGTCTGTGTCGCCAAGCGTTCCTTTATTCCATTGAAATAAAGAATCAACCCCGGCTGAGTTGGGAGAAGAGCTGCCACCCGAGAGACCTCAGCCGACAAGCTAGAAGCTTGATAGCCACTTCGATTGAAACTCGTCTCGACAAAATACCGAATCTGGAGCTTTCCAACATCCCACCATTGACTAAGAAAAGGAAAGTCAACTTTCCTCTCTTGCCAATCGTGCCAGAATTCAGTGAACTCATTGATGAACTGCTCGGAATTCAACAAATAGTTGTTGAATATCCAGTATGCAGTTCTTCTTTCAACTAGAGTGCTGGTCGCCACTACAAGAAGATGATCGCTAACGGAACACACTTCATGAGTGACACCAACGAGATGTTCTAGTATTCCAGGTGAGACGTAAAGTCTATCAATTCTGGAGCCTGCGAGACTTCCATGGATATTTCGCGAGACCCTCGTGTATGATCTAGGCGTGGGATGCATCCAACGATAGATATCCACGAGTCTGAAAACACCGACAAAATTCATCAACCGAGTAGCATTGACAGAGTTGAACTCAACTCCAGAGTGCCGATCCATTGAGGGATTCAGAGTGCAGTTGCAATCACCTCCGAGGACAGTTTCACCGCTAAAATTCACCAGACAGGACTGAACACTATCAAGAACTTGTCTTGTAATGTCCTGGTCATGAGGAAGGTACACGTTTACTACCTTGATATTTTTGTCTTGAATGACAAAGTCCAATGAAGAAGCGAAGCCTGGGAAGATATCTGTATAGACAGGAGGCGATAGTGTAAATTTGTTGGATACAATGATTGCCACCCCTGAGCCTCGGCGAGGCGCAGGTGTGGCAAACATTGCATAGCCAGTGTGTAAATAAGCATAGCGCTCAAGTTGTGTGTATGTGTCTTGTGTAAAATTCGTCTGCTGTAGAACCGTGATGTCTATATCGAACATTTTGACATGTTCGATAGTGCTGTGGAACCTTGTATGTGCACTTAAACCCCCGGTGTTGATCGAAGCTATCTTGCACATTCAAAGAGATGAAAAGCTCACACGATGAATGTGCGACGTCTATTGACGAGGAGAATCGGCCAAGCGATGCTCCTGAAGCAACTCCTCCACCTTCCTATGGAGACGATCTAACCGAGCTACATGGTTGTACTTCCTCCTCTTCTTGGACTCCTGTTCTAGGATTCGAAGCTGAGGAAGTAACAACTCTGGCCTCTCCAGCTCCTTTACAAGAATGCTCCAGATTTTATCTGAGTTCTTCTTGTACTGGAGCTGGTCAAGAATTTCAGAGATCTTCTCCCTAGGAATGTTTTCCATCCCCTTCGAGACCTCAAATTGGCTACCAGTCGAAATGGTGCTACCACACGACTCGTAGCCACTGAAGCTCGAGAGACCAGTCTCTTCCAAACCGGTCATATCGCAGTCCGAAAGCTGTTCGAGAGATGCTTCCGCCTCCCTCACAACAACCGTCGAACCGCGGGCACCACTATCGTCCTCCTCCGAGTGGGGCGGTTTTGGAGCGACTGGCTTTGCTGGCTCTGGAGGAGGTAGCATCACACGGTCAACTTTCTTCCTCCTCGTCCTCTTTTTTTTTACTGCTTGGCTATTCGACTCCTCGTCGGAAGTAGCCGTGTTTTCACGTGCCGACGTGGCGCCGTTTACAGCCATAACTATTTTTGCCTCCAGGACAACTTCAGGCACCTTAACTACTGGCTGCTCCAAAATAGCAGGTTGAGTGCCGGCCGCAGGCTCCTTCTCCAGATCCACTACTGTAGTAGTGGCTTCCTTCGAGGGAACCCTCGGTTCAGCCTTCTTCCCGGTTCTCCTGGGGCAGTCAGCAATAAAATGCCCTACCAAATGGCAAGCATGGCATTTTGCTTCGGTGCCAACGTCTATCAAGTGCCTCGAGCCGGATAAGCTCAGGTAAAAGGCCTTTGGAAGCGTGCACCCCTTATTCAAGGTGATGGACGCCTCCCGGCTGGTACCGAAGACACCCCGCCCGAGACCCTCGTCCAAAATTTTTAAGGGAATAGCACGAACGTTGCCATGAACCTTCCCAAATCTTCCCAAGAAATTTAGGAGGTCTTCATGGCAAGCTCGCATAGGGATCCGTGAAAACACGACCTTCGTAGGCTTTTCCCTGAGTGGGAACGGCACAAGGTGTCTACCCTCCACCTCGATGCCCTCAAGCATTAGCTTGGTAGCACTCTCGAGGGTTGTGGTATACACCTCAACCATTCCCCCAGCTATTATCCCCATGGAGAATAGCTGCTCACAGGAGACGACGCGGAAGATTGCCTTCAGGTATGCGCTCTGAGGACATCCTCTGATGTGCTCGAGCTGCATACCATAGCTCTCACCCTGCCATCTCCCGTCGAAGAAGCCCTGCAGACCCGCACTGGTCTTGGGCCGAGGCTTACCTGCGTCCAATGGGGCTGGACGAGGAGGGATGCCTTTACCTATAATTTCCATGACTGACTCGTTTTGCTTAGAACTGCCACTTACCTGTGCATATGATACACCTAATATTATAGGGGAGGAACGTGGTGCTGCTGGTACTGCTGGTTCTGGTGCCTGTTGCTTTGAGGTGCTTGCCTTCTTTGAAGAAAGCGGTGGCCTCATCACAACATAGTTTGTCTTTGGCGCTGAATCCGAAGCCTTTTTAACAATATCCTTTAGCTTAGGCTGATGTCCCAGACTCGAAGGCGTCGTCGTAGCTTTTCCCAAAGCTGCAGCTACAGACGCTGCAGAGATAGCCGTAGATTTTGAAGCCAATGCTCCAGATACTTCCATAACAGCTACGTCTTTCTTCGCAATAGCGCTCCCCAAGCAAGGCAGCTGCACTTGCTCTCTGCTGCTACTGGCCTCTTCAATTGGGCCCTTAACGGCCTTTTCTTTGGGCCCCTGGGTAGGTTTTTTAGATGAAGAAGCTTTAACATTCTTCTTCACCCTTGTACTTAATTTGGGGGGATCATCAGTCCCCCCAGAATCGCTACTACTGCACACACTCATATGAAGTGCGGCAGCGTGGATTTTTATATTTTCCAATTAAAACTTATTATTATTTTATATTTTGGTTAGTTTTCCACTTTCAATATGCAATTTATTGTCCAAATCAAAATTCATCGCACTTTCGGCGTTGCCATGGCAACGACAAAAATTAAATTATTTTAAATTAAATTCAAAACTGTCATTCACTTTCAAACTTTTTTCACTGGGTTTCTTTAAATACAAATTTATTTATTTTTGCTTATAGTTTATTCCAAACACAGTTCACAAACACAGATTGTATATTGGGTTCTCTAATCTTAATATCTCTTCTGTACTTTCACTGGAATCGCTGTTTTTCTTTATTATTATTGGGAGCTCTAAATTGACACGACTGCTCTCTTTGAAATTATAATAATAATAATACTGAAAAGATGCCAGCAAATACGAAGTTCAGTCCTTGTTTCTGTTTAGAATTTTTCACACAAGGTTAGGCCTTAGAAGATATAACTAAAGAATCGAATACATAATCGTTATGCTCATAAATGTAGTAAATCTGAATTATTTCTGAAGGGGGGTTTGGCGAAATTATTGAATATAAAACAAAATAGTGAACTGGCACTGACATATTGAACAAAAAAAAAACAAAGTTGGGAACACAAAAACGTACAAAAGGAAATATTTTGAACAGTTATCTTAATAAATAGTTAGTTTTTTGCATTTTACTCACTTTGATCTTGAAATTGGTATAAAAAAGTAACAAATATATTTTATATGGATATGTACCTACTTGTATTGAAAACAAAAAAGGGAAAAAAATTGTTTGCTTGTGGAACAGTTTAAAAAGTAAAATGTTTGCTAAAGATAATATTATTGAAAATAATTGGTACTCAATTCCTCAAAGTATAGATGGTGAAATATGGTCAAATATGTGCACAATAAAATTATTTAGTTGGGGCATTAATGTATCCTGCTGTTCAACCACTCTAAATGTCAATGCAACGCGATAACAGCGTAGCGCACCGAAATTATCAGAATACGTAAGCAAGACGCTATTTGGAAGTGCATCGTTTCGAGTGGAGGATTCCTGCCTTGTACGTATGATTTATATGAGCGTAGCAATCCATATTAAAAGAAAATGTGTGACGAAAGAAATGGATCCATATCAGTTGCTTCTTAGTATAATTTATGGAAATATCATAAACAATGTTACTACATCTTGTAGTAGTTTTAGTATTAGTAGCATGCGAAAGATCATTGAATAAAGTACCTATAATGCTAAAGTAGGGTGAAATCTAAAACCCATTACTGTCTGCTGTATTCAATACAGCATAGTATTATGAAACTGAGCTCTGCATCACTATGGCAGTGGTACATTTTGGAGTTGTTCCTTCTCGTTGATTATCCTATCATCGTTACATGGGAGGTATACTAATTAAATATTTTGATATTGAGTTGAATGCGTTGGTATAATTAGGCATATTTGCTTTCACTTCATGATAATGAAGATTAAAATTTATTATTATTATATTCTCCTATTAATTAAATATAAAAATTAAGCATTTATGTAGTATTATCTTTCGAAAATTTTAGATTTCAATTACTAAACATAATAATATTTTCAATAAATTTTGTGTAAATATGTTAACCGAATATTCCTAACTCCAGTATGGACAGAATAGGTTTTTTCTTAAGTTTTTCAAACTATCTGAAGATAGAAAACGAGCGCTTTGAATAATACATTCTGGAAAGATTTATATTCAGATTGCAGATTCTTCCAAAGTGTTTTATTTTTATGCGAATGATTTTTTGAGAATGCATTAAGAAAACTTCTACAGAAAATAAGTGTATGACTTTTGCTTTCGGATGATGGCTGTTGCACAAAACGAGTGTCATCGCTTTAAACAGAAAAACTGAAACACTTTCTTGTAATAACTACTTCAGTTTAGTTTCATAAAATGATGAAATGGACTATTAAGTTGCGACAAAAAAAACCAAATAATAAAACTTACTAGAAGAAAGCGGGGGGGGGGTGAAATATACGAGTCTACAGGCAACTTTTTGCCAACTGTGTGAATTTTTTAAAAGACAAGTACCGACGTACTTCATCATCATCATTTAATGTGAATAAAACCCATTTTCCTTTTAATGATTCACATTTAGATTTTTATATAAATCTTTATATATTCACCACCAACTTTTGGACATCCAAGCTCATTGTAGTGTAGACAGGAGGCAGTTTAGGGACTCGTTGCTGTCCTGATGAGATCCCCCCGTACTGCCTTCAGTATGCTCTCAAAACTTTCTTATGAAATTTTGATTTTCGGCTACAAAGCCAGAAACTGACAACTTTTCTTTTAAAAATAATAAAGCTTACGTTAGGAAATATAAGGTGCCTCAATTTCCTGAAACAAAAATGGTAGAAGCATTCATATTTCCTAAACTTTCGTAATCATTAATTTATGAGAAAAAGTCAGGTACATGGTAAATACATTTTAAACTCCCCAAAGAGACGAAAAACTAGTAAGGAGAGTGAGTTTCAAGAATATTTAAAAGAAATTTTGGAACAAAAATTTTAAATTTTTCATAATTTGTCAACCATGTGTTCTGAGTTTACCTTTTACCCAACCACTGGAGAGTGCTTTTAACTGGTGAAAGTCACCAGTCCCATTATTAGCTACACTTTGTTTTTGTTTTATCTTCCACTCATTTTGAGGTTACAAATTTTTCACTTAACCCGGGGGTTATTATTATTATTATTAATTGTGGGGGATGCAGACAGGATTTCTGCCTCTCATCTTGTCACTGCGACCTATAAGATCTATTGTGACATTACCCCTTGATGCCCTAGGGCGCCCATTCGAACTTAAGGTCTTTGATGAAGCCTATAATATTCTTTAGGGCCATTTTTTCGACATCCTCTGGCAGTGGAAATGCCTTTCCTAGATATCTTAGCCTTATGCGGCACAGAGCTTCAAAGTCGCATAGGACATGTTCAGCGGATTCATCGTCTTCCATACAGAATCGATAGGTCTCATCATTGACCTTACCCATCTTCTTAAGGTGGTATCTAAGTGGGCAATGCCCAGTAAGTAGGCCCGTTATGAGCCTTAGTTCCTTCCTGCTGAGTGTGAGGAATTCTTTGGTCCTCTGTTGCAAGTACTTTATAAACTTCTTTGCTTGTCTCAGCCCCGGGGTATTTTCCCAGTATTCCTTCTTAGTTCTGTCCTCCCAAAGCTTGATCTGAGCTGGGAGGTGACTTTTTGGGTGTCCAAAGACCGGCTCAGGGCCAATAAACGGAGATTTGGCTCCTTCCTTTGCCTTCATGTCCTGGTACCCAGATCAATGTCACCCTATTTGTCTCGGCCAGTTGCTTTAAGACAGTAAGACAGTCCCAAACCAGCTTTGGCTCAAAGGTAAAGGAGTTTAGCGCTTTAAGTGCTGCTTGGCTATCTGATATTATATATATTTTTGCTCCACGCATATTTTTATGGATTATTTCCCGAGCGCAGAGTTCTATGGCGTGTATTTCTGCTTGAAAAATGGTTGGTGAGGCCCCCAGTGCCTTTGCGAGATGGCACCTTGGCCCATATATGCCCACGCCTGCTTTACCTTTCATTTTGGATCCATCCGTGTACCATTTTAGAGATCCTTTTTCAAAGGGTAGGTCCCCAGTGTGCCACTGTTGACGGTTCCCCACGATCACCTTAAATGGTGTTTCAAAGTTATGGCGTTTCGGCATAACGTCTGAAATTGGGTTAGCCATCGGGTCCTCTATGAAATCTGCGGCATGTCCATGTTGCCACTGTAGCTTTATCCAGTATTTTTTTTAAGTGAGAGTTCCAGGTTAGTCTATTATCCAGAATAATACCTAGATATTTGACTTCCTTTGAGAATTCCACTACTGTTCCCTCAAGGGATGGTGCTTTTAGGTAAAGCTTCCTTTTTCTCGTGAAGGGAACAACTGTTGTCTTACCAGCATTGGCTCGAAGTCCCATTATTTGGCACCAGTTGCAAACTATGTTTAGGGCATTTCGCAATAGATCAGAGATTATCTGATCATGTTTACCCCTAATTGTAATGACCACGTCATCCGCATATCCCTGATTGTCATAGCCGGAGTTTGTTAGCTTCTGTAGGAGATCATCCACAACCAGAGACCATAGTAGAGGGAACAGTACCCCACCTTGGGGACATCCCTTGGCAGCCACTACTGTAATAGAGTCCTCCCCCAGGTTAGCTGTGATTCTCCGGCTTTCAAGCATAGCTTTTAATCATTTTGTCAAGGAAGGTTCAATTCCTTTGTTGGTAGCTGCATTCTCAATGGCTTCAAAGGAGGTATTGTCAAATGCTCCTTCGATGTCTAGGAATGCGCATAGGGCAGTCTCTTTATCCTCTACTGCCTTTTCTAGTCCTACTAAATCTGCTCACAAAACAAAAGCACATTTGACAAATTACGCTCATGTCATTTTGTCCCTCTTCCTCTAGTACAAGTTTGTGCATTCTGTAAGTTTTGTTTCTTCCACTTTAGATTTACATAGGAACCTTTGTATTAGAAATTGACTATTGTGTTAGTTAAAACTGTTGAAAGAGAAAGTATAGTCTCTTTATAGAAGCATCCTACTCGCTTGACAATTTTGACAGAGCTGGGCTACTGATGATATATGTATACTGCGGCAGTACCAAGATTTGCCAGTTTCATACATTTTTTAATACGAATTTCTGGCAAACTATTTGTAGCAGAATAATGATTTATACCTTAAATTAAAGGTAATAAAGAAGTCTAGTAAATAAAGTCCGAAAAAATTGAAAAAAGTGTATTGGAATAGAGATATTAGCTGCTCGGAAACTTGTAAAAAATGGTAAAACTTGAAAGTCTTTTTAATAAAATTCCTGTGAGTAGGTATTATCATTTCTTTAGATTGTGACTATTTTAGAAAGATAAAGCCTAGATCTAGCAAATAATGTCGAGTTTTTTCATTTTTAGTGGCGCTTTTTATAATTATTTGACTCTAATAGTACTTGTTTTTTCTCCCGATATTTCACCGAAGAGAAATTGCAATATTTCGTTAAAAGTTGTTGCAATACAAAGCAAAATAGCACATTTAACAATTATGTGCAAAAAAAAAATTAAAATTTAGGAGGGTTAATTCTCGTTAAAAAATTTCAATTTATGTGAACAGAAAATTTTCATTTTTCGTCTTAAATTGTATGGTTTTGTCGGATGTTGGGTTCCTATCTTTTGCGGTAGATGTCTCTAATATGCTCCGTGGTGTAGGTCTTGGCTAATTTTACATGAATTTTCTCACTTTCAGGACAAAACCTTCGTATTTTAAATTTTATTACCTGGTATTATCGCTGGTATGTAAATTGAAACTTGCAGAGTACTGACTCCTCTTAAAGCGGCCCACACACGATACAACTGTTGGTCCAACGGCTGTTGACCAACCGTTGGACCAACAGTTGTATGGTAGTCCACACACGATACAACTGTTGGACCGATTTCTTCAGCAATAATTTCTTCCGAAATAATGTCATCGGTTGTCAAAAAAAAAAGAAAATGTGCATTTGTTTTTCAGCTGTGATTATGTCTTTGAAAATTAATAATATATCAATAAACTCTTCCCAGAAGTCCTTATACTTAATTGACACCATTTTGGTTTGTTTTTTACAACGCATTTACAATAAAAAACTTGACAGATAATGAAATCAGATCAACGGTTGAACAACAAGCCCACACACCATACAACGGTTGCATATATAGTACAACAGCGGTTTACCTGCACGCACATCAAACCATCCAACCGAGCTTGATTGTTGGATGCTTCGTACAATTGGCCCACACAGCATACAAAGGTTGTATGCCAACACAGATTGGTACAACAGTTGGACCAACAGTTGTATCGTCTGTGGCCTGCTTAAGTCTCGTCCCCACCATAAGAAAATATCATCACACAGCCAACACACGGGAAGTCAGCAATTTTTTTTTAGAACCTTACTGGAAATTTTTTTCTTAGAACCTTACTGGAAATTTTTTCGTTAGAATCGTTATGCATTATTTCAGGCCGACAACGGTTGCTTGGCCCTCTAACAATTTTTATGAGAGTATAGACTCGTGGATGAGCAAATGGCATTCATTTCTTCTTATAAATTTACAGAAAATGTTTCGGGAGAATTTTTATTCCGTATGGTGTGCGACTGAAGTTATTTTCAGATCCAATGGGCCATCCGACCAGGAGTATTCTTGAAGCAGTATGCAAACCGGTTTTTTACGGAAGAGGTGGAAAGACGCAGAGAGATATCTCTTTCCCGGTTTGCATACTGCATCAAGAATACTCGTGTGGGATGGCCCAATGTGTGCCGTTGTCGGCCTCCAATGCATAACAATAAAAATGTCCAGTAAATTTCTAAGAAAAAATTGCGGCTTTGCCTACATCAAGTCCAGACATCACTGATTTTATTTGGAGCGAGGTGAGGCATTGAATGCTTACCTTTTGGTTACGTCTGCTCTGCAGTAGTAGCGGAGCGGCTAGCGCCTCTACAACACAACAAGGTATTAAGTCAAATTGCGTTTCGCAATCATTATATATAAGTATAGTTCTATACACAACGATATTGCTAATACGTTTCTTCTTTCCATGTATTCCAATGCGAAAACGATGAATTTCTGAACAGTTGAGCAAAATACGAAGAAATTGGATACGCCAAAACATGTCTTATTCTCACGTCCTGTTGTTCTGAGCTGGTAATTACTAAATTGTAGGTTACAAACTAAAATACTTTTTTCCAGAAATATTTCAGCTAACATATACAACTTTCGTAAAATTCATTTTAAGCTAATTGCTTTCAAATGCTTGATTAATCATAGTTTAAGTTGTTTGACGTGCCGAGAAAATCTTCGTTTTGTTTTTAAGGAATAGTGTTTATGTCCTTTCCCTTTTAAGTAATCCTGCAGGAAAAATGACGAGGAAAAACAGGGACGCTCCCAAAAATTCAGATGAGAATAAAGACAGTACAAACAACGAAGTTGTTGATAATCAACACGAGACGCATGAAATTTTTAATATTGTGCGACTACCCACATTTTGGAAAAAGGCTCATGCGGAATGGTTTATTCCGATCGAGGCCCAATTTAGCGTAAAAAACGTGAAAAGCGTGTTATCCGCTCTTTCAGTCAAAGGTATTAATGCGGTTATCGGTGTGCTCAATAAATCACCTGCTCAAGATAAATACAGTAATTTAAAAGAAGTAATAATTAAACGTCACTGGCTTTCGCAGCAACGCAGGTTAGAACAGCTTTTAGCAGTTGAAGATTCAAGGGATCGTAGGTCATTAAATTTCTACCGTCATATGAAAACAATTCCAGGAACGTTATAATCTGTAGGCGAACCTTTGGTTCAATCTTTGTGGGAACACAAACTCCCTCAAACAATTACAATTCCTCAATTCCTCTAAAAGTTGCTATTAATCAACCTTTTCTTCAGAAATTGGAACTAGCAGAAAAAATCTGGGAAACGTAACATACGTCTAGCATTAGCTCGGTAAATGTACGCGAAAAATCATAATCCAACAATTAAAGCTCTCAGAAATGAATTAAAAAACACTCATGCTGAAATTAATGAACTTCGTAGGACCATTATATTTTATCATTTCGTAACAGAACACGAACATTTCTTTCACACTCCCGTAAGCGAAATCAGAGTTCTAAATGCCAGCATAATGACGGACAATACTGGTATCACCATTGCTATGGCCACAAGGCCCGACAATGAAGGCACCGTTGCACATTCAAGTCGAATAATCAAAATAAAAGTTCGTCAAACTAACGCGGTCGAGTGCAAGTGCGGCCAACGCTGAGTTACAAGAACTCTGCCGCTTATTCATGCTATGGAAAATTACACATACATTTCTTAATCGATACGGGTGCAGAAGTATCGGTAATTCTTTATGAAAATTTGCTAATCACGGTTCGAGATTTTCCGAATCCAACCTAACAGCAGCCAAAATGAACATTAAAATATACATCTCAAAACTTTTAAAAATCGATTTAGGTCTTCGACGAGCTATCATATTTCCATTCGTAATTGCAAACGTCAATAAACCAATTCTAAGCGCTGACTTTGTGGTAAAGCATGGCATAATAGTGGATGTAAGGCGAGGACAACTTTCTGGCCCACTCACAGGATAGCGAACAATTGGAAATGTCAAGCCAACAAGTCTCATTACTCCGCGAGTATTCATGTATAATAACGAGTACGGAAATTTAATCAAATGGTTCCCTCTATTAACGGGAACACCAAACTATCCTGTCCCAATAAAACAATGTGTAGTACACCATATAGTAACCGATGGACATCTACCTTTCTCACAACTTAGGCGTCTCGATCCTGTAAAACAGCTTTTATAATGCATTGTCATCTATTTTAATTAACCAGCTCTAAACACTTTCCCATTCTGCCTTGTATTTCCTCACATTACTAATTTTTTTATTTTCTATTTCCTCGCATTCATAATCTGAATGTGAATCAAATTCACCAACTAGATTATTTCTAGTAAAAACAATAAATATTAAAATTTTTCCTATGTTTAATAGTTTCCTCAAAATGCCTTACCGTTTTTCCTGTGAAACTAATAGATTATCTGATAACTGCGATTTGGGCTTTTCTCCACTCAAATAATTTTCGGACGATTGTTCGTGTTTATCACTATCACATCCACAATTTCCTTTTACCAGGAATCTAATATAATTTAACATATTAGAAATAAAACTAAGCTTAAGCCCAAAAATGTTCTTCATATGTACCTTCCAATATCCATCACTTTATCACTGTTAATTAGTAATTACGATGTCTGCTAAATTGAAATTCCTAAACTGAACGGAATTACGGGTGTTACGAATGAAGTGAAAATTATTAAAAACAAAAAATTTCTATGAATTCTGCTTGCATGCACCCTTCGTGCACCAATCACCGTGCCAATCCAATGCAACAAAATGCTCAGAAATATTTATATTTTGTGAAAGAACAGGCGAAATGGAATACGCAATTACAATGCAGCCAGCCAGCAGGAATTACAAGAAGAACAAAAAATAAAATTAGAAAAAACTGTTTCATCTTTCACAGTCTGTTTCCCATTCGCTTTAACATTCGTATACAACTCATAGGCGGCGGAAATTAATTGTAACTTATTATATGGAATATGGGGGGTGACTCCGAAAAAGTACCAAATTAAACAGGTACGTACCATATATTTTATTCAATAAAAAAGTACAAAATTTGGTACTTTAGTACCAAGGTGGCAACGCTGCTCCAATCTCTCATAGGAGATTTACCTAATGGCTGCCTCCACTCTTCGTACAAATAATACCGGCGCATAGATTTTGCATGCAGATGCATGTAAGCTGTATACCACATTGTAATAATAACGATGGAAATCACTCATCTTATTTATTTACCACACTATATTCGAGTGGTAGAACTGTAGGCTTTCGGAGAGATATGCAGGGGATTTAGAATAAATTAAGCTATGAAGGAAGATAAGCCTGCGTGCAGTCAAATAGGTTTCGATAGAGGTTCTGAGTAGGGATATGGCAAGAGCAGATATATGAGCGTTCCGAGGAAGACTATAAATATAGCGTATGACGTCGCTAAAGGCTACAGTAACCCTTCTTTGAAAAATTGTTTGTTAAAAATAAGTCTGCCGTAGTTAAAATGGGGGACAGTAAGAGTCATCGCCAATTTCCTGCGAAAATCCACAGGCAGATAACTGGAGGAGATATAAGTAGTTGTCGAAGACTGCCATAAATTTTCCCCATTAAAGCGCTGATATAGTCACAACAACTAAATTTAGAGTTGAGTTGAATTCCCAAGTTCTTGACTGACTCAAGTCTTGTTTGGATTAATTGCAAGCTCATTATCCATTACCTATTCGTGTACGTGCTGTTGGTCATCATTTATTTTAGCAATACAGTCTTTGAGAAGGCCTATGGGTCTGCTAAGGTACAGTTGAACGTCATCGGCATACAAGTGCACAAAAGCGCTATTCACAACAGAAGGGAGGTCATTTATATAGAGGGAGAAGAGAACAGGGCTTAAGACCGAGCCCTGAGGAACACCAGCAAAAAGGGACTCCGGAGCGGATATATTCTGCAATTTTACATATTGTGAACGATTCGAAATAAAACCGGAAATTACCCCACGGCTAATGAAGAAAAGTCATATTTAGTGCCAAGCTTGCAAATCAACTTGGCATAACTCATCGAATCAATGGCCTTACTAAAATCGAGAAGGACCTGTACTGCCCAATGATCATTGTCAAAAGCCTTATGGATATCGAATGTGACATTCAGGAATGCAGATTAACAACTATCACCTGGGCGAAATCTTTATTGCCAAACTGACAATATATTCTCTGGGCCCACATACTCCATGCTTTGTCTATAAATAATTTTTCGAGTATTTTAGCAAGGAAATTAAGTACAATAATGGGCCGGAAATCACTAGGTAGTGGGGACGAGATTTCTTTGGAATAGGCACAGCTATTGCCTGCTTCCATTGAACGAACATTATTCCCTAGCTTTTTGAGAGGAAGCTCTGGATCCAGCTTGGTCCCAAAATAGAAGCAAATAAATAACTTTACTTTTATATATTCCAAGAACCATACAGTCACGCTCAGCCATCACTTGACAAATTTTATCAGTAATCCAGGGAATACTGCAAATTTTCAGAGGTAAATACTGATTACATAAACACAAAATGGTGTTGGTTAAGATAGAAACTTTACCATCCAGGATCACCTCATAATATAGATGATTCCAAATAATTCCGTTACAATCGTCCGGCAGTGCCTGCATATCAATATTTTTAAAATCCCGATAAGTGAAGGAGGCTGAAAATGGAATAGCTGACAGATTTATCTCATATGTTAAAAACAGAAAATCGTGGTCAGAATTGCTTGGTGCCGAAATTTCAGGATTAAAGGGAACTTTAGCAATACTTACTATCGGAACATAATCTAGTTGACAAGATGAAGAGCAAATAAAATATGTGGGCAGATTATTAACTAATAATATCAGTTCTAAGGTCTATAAAAGATACAGAAAATTATTCACTACTGGACTGTAGCAGAGTGCATTAAAATTCATATCTCCGCAGACTACACCATGCTCAAATCGCAGCTGCACGTTCGAGACCGAGTCAATAAACTAAACCGCAATGCTTAAATCAAATCAAATCAAATCAATTTGGAGGGCAATACACGCCAAAGAGAGCACATTTAAATGAAGAACATAATTCGATCCCAATAATCTCCAATTAATTACCTTAAGTCGACAATTTGATAATGGATGCATTTAGAGATTTACGAGCGATCCTGTCAATTTCTTCTGAAAATATTATTATATTATTATATAATTAAGTATTGAAGCAAATTTGGAGTTAACATATCCATTTAACCAGTTGTGCAGACAATAATCACGTGAATATTACACCCCGAAAACATATCTCTCACCTAATCAGCGTTGTATCTCAAGCTTCTCGCGTGAAGGGAAACCACATTCAAACCAGAGGCACGATTAGTAAAGATTCTTTTACCTTCTCAAAGGAGAAAGATTTGCTGAATTCAGGCTCCGGCACTAGACCAATGCATAATATGTGAAAACCAATGAATAGAGTGGTATGATTCTCAGACCCAAATATAATCTAAACTGAAAAACTAATCCTAATAATATTAAATAATAATAATAACAATAATATTAAATAATCAACAGTAAATTACAATATCATAGAGATCTAAGCGTTAGATATATTTTCATCAGCAGTTGTATCATCGTGAGTATTCATGCTTGTTATCACCAGTAGAGTATCGCCATTTTTCAATCGAACATTTACAAGACCCTGACGGAGTCCTGCGGCAATCTTCATTATTGTTACTGTACTTGGTACGAAATGCAGTAGCATACGGTGAAAGTAAATGGTCTATTATAGACGAGATGTTTTCGCTTGAAGTGAACGGAACCACAGTGATAATCGCATCACTAAGCCTGTTCCCCCTACGGACCCTCTCTAGTCCCCAACGAGCTTCAATGAGTTCGTTTTTCATGACATCAAGCTCCTCTCGCAAACTGGCTATTTGGCAATTGAAAGATACTATTACTTGTTCAAGCTTCTGAGATAATAGTTCCTCCAATTCGTGGAACTGCTTGGTAATTACCTGCGACAAATTATTAGTTAGTTTTATCTCAAGAAGTTCGAGCGAATCCACTGAGCTGACAGAACTAGAACAAGTTGACTTACGAAGAGTTCCATTACCAGATTTGCCCTCCAGCTGATGATATAGAGTTAAAGTATGTAAGTCGTACAAATGCTCAAAGTTTGGCTATATTACACGGAAAAAGTAAGAAAACTTCCGAGCTCAGAGCAATACTGTTACAAATTACAACTGGCTACCCTATGCTACAAACACCAATCTAGTATTCTCTTTTCAAATTGTCATAAAAACTAAATTAAAAAAAAAACAATTGTACGCAATTTGTTCACCTAACAACCACATTAATAAAAAGTTTTATTAAATTTTATTTAAAACGCGTTTTGTGTGATATATATCAAGAAATTTCCTGTGCGTATCTTTCGTAACACTTGAAAGCTTTGTTTATCACAATGGAGACCTTAAAAAAGAAACGAGGATTAACTAAAGGAACAATTACCTGCTTTGAGTCTTTCTTGGAAGAAATCAAAACTCTGAACTTAAAATCGAACAAATAGATGTAAGATTGGAAAAATTAGAGATCGCATTCCAAGAATACGAACAAATACAAGCGGAGATTTACAATATATCGGAGGATATATCCAACGAAAGTCAATATAGGCAAAACATTGAAAGCAAATATTATGACGTGAAAAGTCAGCTCCTTGCCAGTATGAAGCAAGTAACAAGTTCAGCTACACCAATTACCCACTACGATTCGAATGATTCGCCACAAAATAGTGACACTACGAATACTATTTTACAATCGCTAACACTACAGCAAGCTGTTATGAATATTATTCTACAGCAGTTGACAGTAAGTAATAGTCGAACTGCTAATAGTACTAATAATACTGAATCAGCAACTAATTTAAAATTACCACGAATAAATATACCGCAATTCTCTGGTCAATACGAAGACTGGGTAGCATTTCATGACCTATACAAATCGCTCGTCCACGATAACATACATCTTACACCAGCTCAAAAGTTTCAATTTCTAAAAACCAGCTTAAAGGGTGAGGCAGCATCCACGCTCAAGCATCTGACAATAAGCGATGCTATTTATGTTGAAGCTTGGGATCAGTTGAAGTCAAGATATAATAAAGAGAAATGCATCATCGAAGCACACCTTGAAAATATCTTCGATTTTCCGCCATTACAACTGCAACCTTCAGCAGCATCTCTCTGCAAACTAAGCAATACATTCAAGGAATCTGTTCGAGCCCTGAAAGCCTTAAAACTTGCAACTGATGGATGGGACTATTTGCTAATCTACGTTATGGTACAAAAACTTGATCCTGATTCACTTCAATTATGGGCAAGAACATCAGCGCCAGACGACAAACCAACATTCAAAGCTCATCTGGACTTTATAGATCAACGTGAGTTTAAGTTACAGAGTTCTTATCCAAGTAAAAAGCAGAACACTTTCAAACTGAAATCTCAAACCACTAAACAAGTTTATACTAAAACTTCTACAATTTGTTCCTGTTGCAAAGGCGAACATGTTATATACCGATGTTCCAAGTTTACCAACATGGGCATTATACAACGTAATTAATTTTTAACAGCAGCATCCTTATGCTCAAATTTCTTACGTTCTGGCCACAATACATCAAGCCATATACGCCATCTTATGCTATGACATAAATTGAACCAGCTTCACAATCCGCTAAGCCTTACAGTCTTCACATTACTCAAGGTACTACGACAGTATTGCCAACAGCTGTAATTCTTGTTGCTCGTGCTGTTCATGGAGGATTACTTATGCTTAGGCCATATGCGTCATGTTGGAATCCTATCACTTCCACGACATAACTGTTATTTTATTCCACACTACGCAGTCTTAAAACCATCTAGTACCACCATAAAATTTAGAGTAGTCTTCAATGCTTCGAAGCCTTCAACCGCTGGTCTATCACTTAATGACGCGTTACGCAACGATTACACGAGTCAATAGAACTGACGGACAGTCCTGATTTCGTCTGTAAAATTTACTAACAAAAAACGATTTGCGTTCTATCAATTGACCAGTCTGTTCATAATAAAAAGTCGTCAAGCGGTGCAGACATTCCTCTTCTATATGCATATCAAACAATTTCTTCATTAATCCGTTTTTATTCTCTACAAAATAAACAATAAAATGTATGTTAAACACTTTTCAGTCATTTCCCACTCAAAAGAGAAAAGATTAGGAATATTAACACAAATATCCACTAGCATCTACCTTTTATTTTCAATTTCCGCCATCTTAATTGTACGTTTGACAGTTTATTGACTAGTCCGTACTGACTCGTCAGAAATCTTGTCAGTACAGACTGGTCAGTAAAAAAGAGTAGTCAGTAGGGGTTTACACGAGCCTGTGTAAGTGTCAATCGCTGTCAGAGTCAGTTCTACTGACTCATGTAATCCCCGGGTTATATACTGGACCGACCATTCAAGATGAGTTGATATCCATTCTCGTCAGGTTTCGAAAACACAAAGTTGTCTCTACTGCCGACATTGCTAAAATGTACCGCCAAGTCAAAGTTGACAACAACGACACGTGCTATCAGAAGATTCTTTGGAGAGCTTCATCATCAAATAACGTTTCAACTGTAAAATCTATTCTTCAAAATGCCAAAAAACTCAAGGGCACACAAATTTCAATCAGAAGGGATCTCACCAAACCTGCAAGAGAAAGTCGTAATAAACTTTTTAAAATCAAAGTAACTACACTAATAACAGGAGGGTGTCAATCCGTGATGACAAAATGTGGATCGATGATACCATGTTCGTATAGAAGGACGATCAACTAAATCACGGGAACGAAGAAGGCATACATATTCTTAATGGACTGTTAAGCACAAAACTTTTGAGTGTCAAAGATGATTTGGGCAATAACAGACAGGTAGATAGCAGATCTAATTTATAGGATAAGAGCATCTCGTTAAGGGAAACAAGTTATAAGGGTGAACCAGTTAAAGTACTATCGTATAATATTCATGGCCTAGGTAATAAGTGTCTGTATCCTTCCTTTTTTGAATATATTAAAAGTTTTTAAATTTTTTTACTTTATGAAACCTTTGTTCTAGAAAAAGAAGTGAAAGATACTCCAAATATTTTGCCTAATTTCAATTGTACTGGATATATGCAAACAAAACACACTCATTGGGTAGAGCGAAAGGTGGATGTCTGTTCGGAATAAGAAGCAGTAAGTCCCAGAACATTAAATTTGAAATGCTAAACAATAGAGTTATCATTTGCGTCACATATGCAAACTGTGAATGTATACTAATCCCTGTTTATTTAAATTATGGAAATTGGGTAAACCGATTTCCAAGAGCTGGAAAGTTTGTTTGATAGCTGCTACAGAAAAAATATAGTGTTGCTAGGTGATTTTAACGCGCGAATTGGTGGCCTACAGGGAATACAGTGCAGATATTAACTTTTATCCCCCAAAATTTAGTCGTACAAGAAATTCAAAAGACACTGAAATAAATAATAAGGGTAGAAGACTATTAGAGTTATTGTCGAATCAAGGACTGACAGTTCTAAATGGAAGATCGCGGGACGATGTGGACGGGGAGCTCACTTTTTGCGGAGGAATGGGGGCGTCGGTTATAGACTTGGCATATGTATCTATGGATCTTTTAAGCAACATTAGTTTATTTAAGATAGATGATAAAATATATTCGGATCATTTCCCAATCTGCCTAAATTTAGATTCATGCTTTGTTAACACAACTGAAAGGGAAATGTTGCTCATTCCGAAATTGTGCTGGGAATGGATTCAGAAATAATCTTGATATAAATTTAAATCGCCTAATTGAGACAAAGGGCAATGAGTTGGAAATTGATGATTTAGTTGCGGTGATATACGAGTCGTCTTGAAAAATAGTTAATGGGAAAAAACCTAACCATAAATTCAAATGGTTTGATAATCAATGTGCCACCTGTAGAAAACGCTCATTTACCTACTTGTCCTTCTTGAGAAAAATCGAATACAGTTTTTAGCCGACAACTCTATCTTAACGCCAATAAAAGTTATAAACAGCTCTGCATATTGAAGAAACAAAACTATTACTCTTACATAGCTCAACGCTTAAATGAAATTAATGACAGCAAGCAGTGGTGGTCATTGGCAAATGAGCTCAATGGCTGAAAATGTGTGATCAGTGCCGACATAAAACTAAGCGCCCTTAAAGAACACTTTTTGAAAATTTTAAATCCTGGCCTAAGTCCACTCACTTTCTCATATGCCCAGCCATTACAATTAGTGCATGAACTAGATAAGGAAATAATATTGGAAGAAGTTGCCTATGTGATAACTAAAGCAAAGAACAATAAAGCCCCAGGCCCAGACAAGGTATCTTATGAATTTTTCAAGCATGTCCCTGCCTCATTCTTAGTAAGACTAATATTGGTATACAATCAAATATATGACTCAGGACACGACCCCGAGAGCTTTGTTAGAGGTATAATTTTCCCGTTGCATAAAAAAGGAGATATGACAGATGCTGGAAACTATCGGGGTATCATATTTATGAATGTTATTGCTAAAATTTTTGCAGGAGTTTTGCTTGAGCGAATCACTAAATATGAAAAACGCAACAGAATACTTACAGAATTCCAAGCAGGATTTCGACCTGGATACAGAACAATTGAGAATATTTTTAACCTTCGTAGCATAATCCAGCTCTGTTGGGAAGAAAGAAAGAGGAAGAGCATTTGACTCCATTCCACGGAATTCGCTATTCTATAAATTATACAACTTAGGATTACCTTACAAACTAATCAATGTACTCAAAGGTCTATATAGCAACACAAAAGCTACGATTTGGAACGGAATAAATGTCTCTGAATACCTCGAAATAAATCAAGGGGTCAAACAAGGCTGTATGTTGAGCCCAATCTTATTCGCTTTTTATATCAATGACTTACATGAAAGTTTACAGGAAGGCGTCACCATAGGTAACATCAACATACGTCTCTTTAAATACGCTGATGATATTGTGCTATTGAATGACACCCCTGAAAAACTACAAAAAATGATTTATAATCTCGAAAATTACTGCAAGTTGTGGTCATTGAAAGTAAATCTGGAAAAATCAAAAATTATGATATTCAGTAAAGGAGGTGGCAAGTGAAGACAATCAGAACGCTGGACCTATGATGGCGGGGACGTACAAATAGTAAGCCAATATAAGTACCTAGGAGTCATTTTCACCCCGAAATTGACATTCACAAGACACCTAGAGGAAAGATTATCGACAGCAAAGATAACCATAAACGTTACGTGGAACAACTTTATGAAAAATTAAGGAGTATTAACATCAGAAAAATTTAAAATGTTCCAAGCAGTAACCAGGTCTGTTATGTGTTACGCTTCAGAAATTTGGGGATGCACAATGTATGATCAAGTTGAACAGGTACAACGATTTTTCATAAAAAAACTATTTGGCTTCCCCCAACATACCCCTAATTATATGATACAAATCGAGTCCGGCCTCCCCTCCATGTATATTCACACACTGGAGTCTCATTTTCGGTATTTATTAAAAATATTTTCTATGAATGATGAGAGATTACCAAAAATTCTGGCTACCAAGGCTATGATACGTAAGATTGGCTGGTACGAAAACTTAATATTCCTAGCAGACAAGCATGGCGTTGATGTCACGACTGCAAAAACCGATTGTTTAACACGGATCTTAGAGAAGAGCAAGAATTTATACATACAAAATATATAGATAGAGCCAGGCAAGGGATTAGACATGGTTTGTATAGTTAGTTGAATTATAACCTGAATGAAAATAACTATTTTAGAGACGAGCACTGTATCAAAAAAATTAGATATATATTTAAATGCAGAGGCAGCCCTTTTTACCTAAAGTGTGCCCTGGAAAGTGCAAGGCAGCTCTCAGTGCTCGCTTTGTAATTTGGGAGACAGAATTTAGAATAGTATACCTGAAATGTAAAACTCTAACCTTGCAACAAACGCAGGATGTCTTAAATTGTAAAGCTTGTAGCTGGCAGGATTTATATAATTATTTAAAAGCACCACTCAAGTATAGAAAATTCCTTGTAAATGAATTTAACTGCTGAATGGACACTAGTTTTAAGCACATATTGTTATAAAATCCATATTAATAGACAGTTGAGTCAAGTGGTCAATAAACTTTAACACATAACGCATAAAATAATAAATGTATACAAGGATCTAGGCTTTCTAACCCCAGCAGACGACATTAAGTCATTGCTGTAGTTTATTTGCAAACAAATGATGTTTTTGTTAACCATTAATGAGATTAGGTTAGTTTGTTCAACCAAAAATTGAAGATAAACGTTATTATTATTATTATTATTATTATATTATATACTGGACCGACCATTCAAGATGAGTTGACATCCATTCTCGTCAGGTTTCGAAAACACAAAGTTGTCTCTACTGCCGACATTGCCAAAATGTACCGCCAAGTCAAAGTTGACAACAACGGCACGTGCTATCAGAAGATTCTTTGGAGAGCTTCATCATCAGAAGTTCACGCTTTTGCAGATGCATCGCAAACAACCTATGCTGCGGTGGTGTATCTTAGATCCGTAACATCCACAAGTGAAGTTAACATGTATCTGGTAGCATCTAAAACACGTGTTTCACCCATTAAACAAATAACACTCCCAAAATAAACTCGCCTCCTTGATACCATATATTGATGACGACGGTATTCTACGAGTAGGTGGTCGCTTGGAACAAGCCAGCATTGGATATACTCAACAACATCCAATCATTTTATCCAAAGAACATCGTCTCACCTTGCTCATTGTACAAGATTATCACCAACGATATTTTCATCCTGGATAGCGTTTGCTAACTAGCCTCATCACTCTCCGCTACTGGATTATTGGTTGTCCCTGCATAATTAAAAGAGTCATCCGTACTTGTGTCATATGTACACGATACAAGTCCCAGCCAAGCCAGCAGCAGATGGGAAACCTACTCGCAGTGCGTCTACAGCTTGCTAGAGCATTACAAAACGTTGAACTCGATTACGCAGGACCAAGTTTCTTCGAAGCTGGAAGGGCAGAGGATCAAAAACATATAAAGCATATATGGCTTTATTCGTATGCTTCACAACAAGGGCATTCCACCTAGAGCTCGTTAGCAGTCAAACTTCATCCGATTTTCTGGTAGCACTAAAGAGATTTGCTTCGAGACGAGGACTACCACCACATATTTATGCAGACAATGGTACAACATTTGTTGGAGCTAATCGAGAACAAAGGGAAATTTTAGGAATTTGGCGATCTGATCATCAACAACAAATTGCTACATTTGCAGCTGAACGTGACATTAATTGGCACTTCATACCAACCTCAGCACCTCATTTCGAGGGTATATGGGAATCTGGAGTGAAGGCAGTGAAACGTCATCTGCGATGTGAAATGGGTAATGCACTCTTGACGTTTGAAGAAGTAACTATACTGTTGTGTTAAATTGAAGCTCTCTTGAACTCCCGACCGTTGTGTCCTAAAAGCTTGGATACAAATGTTTTGATGCTCTCACGCCTGCACATTTTCTTGTTGGTTGCCCACTACTTGCTGTTCCAGAACAGATTAATGAAGACGGATCTATCAATGCACTAGCACGATGGAAATATATTCAGAGACTCCATATCAATTTCTGGCGACGTTGGTCAATGGAGTAATATCACAACTGCAACACCGAAATAAGTGGAAAGCAGTTCGTCCCAACATGGAGATTAACGACATTGTTCTCATCAAGGATGAAAACTTGCCACCATCAGCTTGGTTACCCGGTACAGTTCAACAAGTCCACCCCGGTAGAGATAGCCTCATAAGAGTGGTCACACTGGTGACAAAGTCCGGCATCCTTAAGCGGCCCGTGACTAAGCTGTGTCTTCTTCCCTGTAACGTCAATTGAAGTGGATACTACAAGGCGGGCGCAATGTTACAAACTACAACTGGCTACCCTATGTACAAACACCAATCTAGTATTTTCTTTTCAAATTGTCATAAAAAATAAATTTAAAAAAATTGTACGTAATTTGTTTACCTAACAACCACATTAATAAAATGTTTTATTGAATTTTATTTAAAACGCGTTTAATTAGAACCAGTTATCTATATACGAATAATTTATCTATTATACAGTCCACTACCTCGCCAAATACGTCTACACTATACGCATGCTTCGACTACACGGAAGATAAGAAAATAAACTTAAGATTATCAAAATATTATCTTTTCGATCGGTTAATTTAGAGGAGCTTAATAAGTGAAATTAAGACCTTTTGCAAATGATGGGTTATTGTATATTAGAGGTGACACTGTCAATTTTAATTAGTGTAAGAATAAGCTTTGAAAATGGTTAAATACGAAAAAATCAAGATTTAATAGTGTAAAAACACAAATGATGGCTATGAACTCTAATGAAAGTGTGCGGAAATATTGTTTTATCATTTATCTGAAATATACGTTTGTTGTATATTATTTTGCTATAAATTCCATTGTATTAAATTTATATTGTATTAACGTAATTTCGACTTGCAATCTTTCAATCCATTGTTAATTAATCTCTCTGTATGTGCTGTAAAACAACTTCACTCGATCGACTATCCATTGTTTTTTGCTGAGTACAATCTGTTAACAGTGCTACGGATCATCACATTTTTGCAATTGTAAACTGACTGTGTTGTTGCAAAGAAATTTTATGCAGTCAACAAATTAGCAGGAGACAAAATAAAGCGTTGATTATAAACCAAAAAGTTGAATTTGTATTAATATTATTTATATTATTTATGTACATTTGAGATTCCCACCTTTTAAATTATGTATACGTTTAAATAATTTCCAAATAAAAGAGAGGTAAAGTGAAGAAAAGGAGAGCTCAAACAAGCAAAAAATAAGTAATGAACAAACCTATGGTGAAGTTGCGCGCAAGAAGTGTAAGAAACTATTTAAGTCTCTATGTAATATTACGTGAGATAATGAAGGTATATACATTCCTTTTAATGAGACCGAAAGAGCCCGACATTACTGACTGTTTAACATCATGCCGCAAGGCATTATAAAGCTTAAAGGTGTGATCGAAGAATAGGTGTATAGTTATTTATCCCTGAGATCTTGGTATAATTATGTTAAAAATTCTTCTAGACAGAGAACTGCAAATTAATAAAAAGATAGTCCGGGCAACAAAGTTTAATGATTGTTATTAACATTTGCAATTAGCGGAAGTTTAAAAAGGAGGAAAGGACATGAGATGAAATGTGATCGAATCTACGAAGATTATATAGATATGTATCAAATTATAGAGTTAAACGGAAGTGACAATTTATTGAAGTTCCAAAATATATCTTACGTGCGATAGTATTGATATGATCATCCCAGGTAAGTATGTCGTTGAATATAACACCTAAATTACGACGAATCTTAACCCATTGAATAGGTGTTGCTAAGGATTAGTGGGGAAAACATATTGTGTCGATATTTGTCCTGTAAACAACTATGGAATTCGGTTTTTGAGGTTTGACATCTGCCCATTTTGAATTTTTTATCGATTAACGCATACCAGATCTTCGTTAATGCAACTTATTCCATCCTCAATAAGGCTATGAGATCTGCACAGAAATGGGAGATTAATACAAAGATATCATTTATGTACATGCAAAAAACCAATGGGCCAAGAATCGGTCCTTGTGGAACTCCACGATTGGCAATGAGGTAGGAATAGTACCTCCCATTAGAGTATACTGTTTGTAAACGACCTATCAAATAACTTTGCAAAAGTCTAACTGCATAAAGTGAAAAGTTGAATTTTGTAACCAGGTTATTACATTTTTCACTTTTACATGGGTTGAACAAATTTAGTATTTATAAACTAAATTTCAAAGATCATTTCAATTATATCTGTAACAAAATTGCTAAACAAAGAAGAGTCAGATATAATCTTTGGATATTAAGCGCAATAACAGTGTACTATGCAAAAGCCACATTTCGAATATTGTTGGCCAGGGGAAGACAGGGGAAGATTCAAGGCCGTAGCTAGGAGAGGGCATAGAGGGGCAATACCCTACCTTAAAATGATAATGCCCTACCTCAAAAATTGCCAACTTATTCCATATTCCGCGGCGACGTCATAAAAGTCATTGCGACGAGTCTGCAATGTCGGCAACACTAACTTGTCAGCCACTAGTCAGCCACGTTTGCGTTGCTTACCATCCACCTCTTCCTGCTATGTCTGAAGGTAAGACGATTGGTCGACTACTTGAACAGCTTTGGTTAGGACATTTGGTTGTTACAAGAGTCGTATATGAAAAGTATTCTCTGATTTTGAAGACTCCAGATAAAATGAAAAATTCAATGGTGATGATATTGCAAAAAGTATTGATATCAAAGGCGTTATGATAAACATGAAAATTCTACTGGCAAAGATAGTAGCAAAAAAAAATATTAAGTGTTCTGCAACCGGCTGATGCGGCTTTATAGGCTTTACGGGGTGAAGCACGGGATTGAAGGATGCCATATCAATAATAAAATGTATCCAGGAAGAAATTGAGGTCAGAAGAGATGTATGAGACAATTTTGGAAGAAGCTGAGAGTAAGTATTGTAGAAAAGGATCTCAAAATAGTTCCCAGAACAGAAGAGCCAAGTAAAGGCAGGACATCTGGAGGATTAAATGCTGTATGGTCCATGACCTTCTCGTCAAAACAATGCATAGTTTACATTCCGCCTTTTAAAGAGGAATATTATGAAGCTGTAGAGATAATAACAGCTGAGATGAAAAGAAGACTGAAGACAATGAGGATCTACTAGATTCAATATTGTGTCCTGATGAGTTAGACAAAGTATAAGCCTGTTTATCATTTAAATTTATCTATAATTATTGTGAGAAAATTAATGAGAAAAAAACAAATCTGTAATTGCAATTATTTTTAAGGTATTAAAATTCCTTCCAAAGAAGAGGCTACTATTGTGAAAAGGTACTTGAATGAGTTGAATGGTCGAGGAGATCAGAGCGAAAACATATGAGAAGTTCTATACGGACAAAGGGAATCTTTCAGGTATACGTATGAACAATTTGCATCAGTCGCAACAATCGACTGTAGTACTGCTTCGTGCCAATCTACCCTTTCGACACTAATTGCTATCAAACGGTTTCAAAGAATGTCAATGGTTATCGAGATAATAGCAGGTTTCTTGAATTTGAACGGAAAAGAACAGACAAAATAGATATTGACGAAGGGCTACGACAATTCCACAATATGGTAAATCGAAGTCTGGAATTATATTGTTGTAACATGTTGTGTTTCTTGTTTGGTCCATTTATTTCTTCAAATAAATAAATGCACCAAAAATTTGCGCCCTAATTCAAATTTCTGATGCCCTACCTTTAATTTGGTTCTAGCTACTGGATACTACGGTGTGGAAGCAGGTCATCAGTTAAATTAATGCTTGAGACAATATGCTCATGTAAAACAACGAAATGTGTTTCACGTGTTAATTAATATTTTTAAGCTAACCCGGGGGTTACACGTAATAGTACAGCTTGCATGTAAGCTGCACAGCCATACTTCTAGCACGAGTAACCTCTACTGCCATGCTGGCAGCTCAGCTTTCAGCGAACTTGCATGATGAAAAACCATGGCAGCTGAGGTGATAGTTATTTGACATTACATAGTTTTCAAGATGGCGGAGAAGAAATGCTTGATTGAAATTGATAAATTTATACTGGGAAAATAAGATTTTCTAGGATCTTACCAATCTTCCTCTTAATTTTTTCTTGGGTTTTTTCGTTCTGCTTCTTCGTTTATTGCTATAATTTACCAATATACGCAAGACTTTACGTCTCAATGCCACTTTTTAAATGAACTTGCATGCAAGATGATAAGACACCAACCGAACTGCCTTCTGCTGTCAAGCTTAAAATCGCGTTGGTAGGGTGGCTTGCATGCAAGCTGTACTATCTTGTGTAACCCCGGATAAAGCAGATATTTGCGCAGAAATGAAAAATCTGGTAGTTATATGCAGCCGTATAAACTACGAAATAATATGGATTCAAGATTTTGTATACAAAGTTTCGAATGTTTTGTTTGATTTTTTTAATATATATATAGGTACATATTTTTATGCAGTGCAGCCTTTTTTTAATTTGTTGGCTCCCCCAAATGTTTAAACATAGAAACGCTGTCGCTAATTAAATATACATGCATAAATCGAGATCAAAATAATCAAACACCGAAAAGTCCTTAATGATTTACAATAAAAATAATTCACCAAAAATATCACAGAGCAAAAAAACGGTAACTTCCAATGGAAAGCAGTACTCTAACATTTCCATAGTCTGATTTTCTTTATAAGTATGTAATTAAGTAATATTATAACGGCATAAATATGTTAGTCTACATGCAACAAAAACTTTGGGAAACATAAAGTTCACCTCCAGGTTATCTCAGCCTCCAACAAGCTTACCCATCTGATTTCATGGCTACAAAGTTAATGCTGACAACAAGTTTTATACAGCTTTCCATTGGGGGGCTTTAAGAAAAAAAGCTTTAGACGAAGCCTCCTACATTAAACTTACATTTATTAAGGAAAAGTAAACAAGGATACAACTTGAATTGCTTCTTATTAAATTAAAAGCGTGGAGCACTACAAAGCCTTAGGCCATTTGCACATCAAAAAACGAAAACACTGAACCAAAAAATAAAAATTTTGGCCTAAGCTAAACAGTCTAACAGAAAATATCTGCATAATACATAATACATATACAATAAATAATACAATAAAAAATATCCATATTTTTATTTTGAATTAAAATTTATTCTTATATTCGTACGAGAAGCAAATTTCGTTCCGAACTGTACACTTGTTCCACATACGTATGTACGAAATTTCTTTTCGGTCTTACATATCTAACCTCTTTTCCACATTTGATACAAAACCATACCAACTTTTATTCGTTCGGTTTTGATATGTCAGCAGAGACAAATTTTCGGTGTGAAACTGTTTATTCGTTCGTTTTTGTTTGCCGATGTGAAAACGACCTAATATATTAAGAGTCTTTGCTCTCGGGAAATTCGTCGACGCTTTGATCCCACATCCCACACCTATGTATAAATGTTGTAATTTCCCAAATTTCAAAGCTCGTACAGGAGCCCAAATAAAATTACACAAAAATTTTGAAAAAGCTCAAAAGCACTTACCTGAAAGAATAACGTAAATGCAACCCATTGGTAATATTTCGTGTGCTTTATTGTAAGCGGGCCTCGGCCCTGTGAATTATGAACACCTGGGAAAGGCACCTCGGAGCCCTGTTTCTTCATGAAGGCATCTACTACTGTATACGTTGAATGAATCCAACAATATGTGTTGAGGACATCTTCCGGAATGTCTCTGAAATAAATGAGAAATTTTCGAATGATGCACAGAATAAGTTCCACACCATTGGCACAAACCTAGTATGAACACAGTCTATCGGGTTTCCCACGTACTGGCGTGTTGTCACGGCTATCGAAAATGTTATCAGCAGTATAACAGTTGCGTTTGTGTGCAATCGGAAAACAGGTGAATCGATTTTGATGTGAGACACCTGAATGAAAATTCCGTTAGATTGCGTTCATCATTAGTCACAGGCAAAATTATCATAAAATTAGCAATTACTTCTTAATCGATTAATACATTAGGATTTAATAAATTTTTTATTCAAAACCTTAGTATAAATATTAAATAGTATTAAATATAATTTAAATTTTGACTACTACATTACAAAACTTGTATGTTCTACAATTTTAATTGCAATTAATTAATTATATATTGATAGGAATGCAAATTACATAGTCAATGATGGAACAATAGTTAATGCTTATGCGATATATACAAAATATTAGTTATTTACAATGCCCAAGAATTATGTTACTTGCTGCAATCAAGTACCGATTCATTTCGATTTCGGAATAGTTCGAATGTCGATTTTCTATGTCGATGAAATTTCGATAATGGTCTGATCCAGATGCTATAGCAGATCCGCTAGAGTTGTTTTGCATTTTACTTTGGCCAAAATCGTGTGGAACCGTTTTATAGTCGGTGTTGCTTACTGAAAGCAAAGGCGGTGAAGAATTGAGTGTGGAAGCGTCTGATTTTGTCAGGTGTACAAAGGTAGATAGAACACAGAGATATCAGTGTTTACTACTCCTACGAATAATATTGTGTGGTGGTGGTGATGGTGATCAGCTATGGCAAAAGTGCAATAAAGGTGATAGAGAAAATCAAAATAGCCTGTAGTTTAACTGAAAATACGAATTTTAATTACATACTGAAATACTATGTAACAAAGTTGCAAGGAGTAATGATCCAAGTAAGTTAGTTTAATTTTATTTCGCCAAATTTGATCAGCTCCTATTATTAAGACTTGCAACATGATAAAATACATTATTGAAAAATTAAATTGATGAAATTAAAGAGATAACAGTAGGTATACTAGCAATAGTCATCTTGGAGAATTTGATTTTATTAGCCAACTTGCATGCTTGCACTGACTACTGACGTTTTGTAAAAATAAAAAAAGTGTGATAAAAAACAAATTATTGAAAAGAATATTATCTGGGCAAAATGCAAAATATAAATTTTCAAAAATTTGTAGAAATTATTGTTTAATGCCACGTGATATAGTATTAAATTTGGATCCTAGAAATTGTCGGTAGATTTAGTTATTTGTTCTTTCGACGTAATAAGGCGTATTCAAACAATGCCGAAGGTAGGCACGAGATACATTTATCAGGAAAGGCTTGATTCAAGTAGATACGTACAAACGCCTGCTGGAATGATATCAAAAGTGTCGTGATTCCGTTCGATTTAATGAATCTAACTGCAATCCTGCCATATTATCACTTGACAACGAATCTAGTCGGATAATTCATCTTTTACTGATGACAGTGTTGTGATATTGCTTTAGATTATTTTAAATATATCCCAGCTTACGCTTTGACTCCACACTGATGCTCTTCATCTACCTTCATCTACGTTCGACTTAGGTGGCCATATTAGACTCAAATAGCCCTCCTCCATTCAAGGATAGATTGAAGCTTTTAGAATTTCCGTCTTCCTCTACATGCACGGTTATGACGGGTGCGATATTTATTCATGGTCTTATTACTCAGCAAATTTATGTTAATTATCATCTTCACTTTACTACAGATCGAAACCTGCTTTACATGATCAATCACAGAGATCATTATGACTGCTATGAATAATTGACTTTTCTACTGCTTTTTCTCCTTTAATTGATATACATTTAAGTAGATTTTCATTAAAGGACTTTTATATAATATTAAAACTAAAATTGTAACCTTTATTCTATTACTTGCTCTTATGCCATAATATTAATTATTTGTTTTAATTACTTTTTTCACTTGCTAGCCTTTATACGCATTGGATAATTTATTTATTTTTTATACTTAATTAGTACGCATTCTCAGTTTAATTGCTTTCATTTTTTGTGCTATAAATGGTCAGTTATACATGTTGCCGTTAAATAAATGCGGAACATGAATACATCCACGGCTATCCTCCGATTTTCTTAAAACTTTGCACACCAGCTCTAATTTGCTCAAAAGTCACGAATATCAAAATAATTTTGAGCGGAAGCTTATACTTTCATAGATATTCAACTTTTAAATTACCGAAATTTGCACTACACACTTCACAGCACATTTGCCATTTTCACAAATAGTTTACTCTTCTTGTTCTTTCAAGTGCACAACAAGCATGAAATTTATCTTATGGATGGGTATAAATGTCGTAGACATTTGACGTAACTCAGCATTTCACGAAAAGTCTAGACACTTCATGGAGAGTAGGCAAATACCGTAACGGTTTTGACTTAGCCCCTTTTTACATTATGTGTCTGAAATTTTTAGTCATTTCATCAAATGCTAAAAGCGGAGGTCGCACCCAGGCCTGCGACACACACACCCCACACCCCACACATACACACCCACCCCACATACACACACATATACACACATGCCTCCCCCTACACCGCCCATCTCCCACTCCTAGTATTTGGTTATATAGGGTGGTATTACAGTATCGGCGTAAACGCTTTTAGCATTTACACACTGCAATTTACACTAAAAATTTCAGACACATAATGTAAAAAGGGGCTAAGTCAAAACCGTTACATTATTTGCCTACTCTCCGTGAAGTGTTTAGACTTTTCGTGAAATGCTGAGTTCCGTCAAATGTCTACGACATATACATACGATCCGAATATTCGGGTTACCAGCATTGCGTTTTTTTATTTATTAAAGAACCACACACAACACACAAACCGACAGCCACGTCCGGCTGGTAAGGCACACACACACCCGCGCACACAAAAAGACAGCGCCCACATCCCTGCTAACGCCCACGCAAACACAAACACTCACACACACACACACACGCGCACAACTCACGCACGCTCCGCCTCGCGCGCGTGTGTGTATGTGTGCGTGTCTGCCTCTGCGTGTGTGCTTTTTATTAAATGTTTTTCTATTTCATTCTAACTAAATATTGCTATACTACATATCAATTGAATATTCTGAAAAAAAAATGAATACTGTTCGGATGGTATGTAGATACCCAGCAATAAGATGAATTTCATGGTTGTTGTGAACTTAAAAGAAGAAGAAGAGTAAATTATTTGTGAAAATGTCAAATGTGATGTGATGTATGTAGTGCAAATTTCGGGAATTTAAAATTTTAATATCTTTGAAAGTATAAGCTTCCGCTTAAAATTATTATGATATTCGTGATTTGTGAGTAAATTAGTACAAAGTGTGTACAAAGTTTGAAGAAAATCGGAGGATAGCCGCGGATGTAAACTGTATTCAAAAAGGAATGTCGGAAACGGTAAATTACAAACAGGCGCCAAAGTTTTGTCAAACATTTTGGTAAAATATGAAAAATCGATTTTCTACTTTTAACTCAGCTTTTGTTTATACCGTAGTTGACTGACATGGCGCTGAATCGCGAGTTCAAAGTGACGAAACTGGAAATTAAAACGAAACGTTTGTATCTTGAGGAAACTATGAAATTTGTGGTAAATGGATATTGAAGGGTGAAGACAACACACAAAGAATTTAATAAAGAAGCAGGACAATACGAATTAATTTCTTAAAAGCTAAATCTGGCAGCGAAGTGGCTTACTTAAGTTGGGTTCTCTGAAAACATGGTTCTCTTCTTCCTATAATTAACAGATGGTTGTCCCAAAATTAGTATAACTATATAGTACAAATATTGAAAGTTAAAAAGACCAATCTTTTACGTCTAACAGATAATTAGCTTTACAAGAATTCTTGCAATCACCGAAATTAGGTGACTCGATTCATTCCATCAATGGACATATAATACATGGATGGCTTTAATAAAAAAGTAGAACCATTGCTATTTATGTAAAATACTAGCGGCCCACATTGCAGGTTATTAAATTGCGTAACAAATAAAATTACATGACAAATTTTTGCGAAAACTCTACATGCACCAAGAAAGAAGCTGAGTGCAAACAGTATAATTTACTGCTGCTGCTAGAATTGGCATGTATAAATAAGCTTCACTTATCTATGTATAAACTAACCCTAGACCAAATAGAAGATTTCGCAGCTATAGTGTGAGAAGATTGAAAAAAAAAATTCCGGTATGAGAAATTTCAAACGATGGCAACCTTGTTAAATGTTCAATTGTTATATTTCGAAATTGAAACAACTTCAATGTAATAACTGAACGAAATTTCATATTTTCAATGTCTTAAGGCACAGTGTCTTAAGGCCCAGACTGACAACACTAACGCCGTAAAAAACGCTGTTACTTAATTCTAATAGTTCATCGGTGTATGATATAAGACATAATGTTGACGGACAACGTTTGACGTTTTGGCGTTTAGGCAAATTCGGATTGTGGGTAGCGTTCACATGCATTGTTTATGGTTTATCGTAATCATATGTTTGACTTGATAGATTAAAAATATCAGAAAATAAGCAATGCCGTGTTATGGATGCATACTTTAGTGAGTACTTTTGGACGTGAACTCCAGACGGTCAGCATGAGCTGACAGCTCACTTCGGGAACAGCGTTGGAGTGCGGGGCGGAAACGCTAGTTCGCCTGGACTATTGGCGGAGAGTGTGAGGGTGCCAAAAAAACCTGCTGCTGTCACATGCCACATACAAAAAGATATCGTGCCTTCTAAGGAAACACAGCACCACTACTTCCAGTTCTGAACCGCTCCTTACATCACTTGCATTTACCTGTTGCAAAGACATAGGTGGATTGTCTTCTTTGTCATGCCGCATCCAGCCAATGGTACTACTTTTGCTATGCTTGCAATCTCGCTGTGTACTTAATCTAACCTGAAATTTGGTGGAGGAGCGGACATTAATCAACCACTATCCTAAGAAAAGGTTCCACGCGAGCCAAGGAGAAAGAATAATCTCTAGAACTTGATTACGTTATAATAAGAAATTAGTTTATTGCTATGTTTTATAATTACCCCCGTCGCATTATAAATTCGCACCTTGGACTAAACCAATGTACATATCAAAGGCAAAGGAGCCAATCTGGCAGCAAGATTTTCTAGGTACCATCTCAACGAAAAAAAAAACTGGTAAAAAAATCTACTGTAACTAAAAATGCTGGGGACAAACCCCAGACAGTGTTAATTGCAATTACCTTAACCTGATATTCCTTTCTGATGGCTTTCTGGAGCAACTAGTCCTGTAAATAAAAAAGAAAAAAGGAACAAGCACCCGGAGAGGCCCACCCGGGATTTCCATTACATGACGGTACACCAACTAGTTTTCCTCTCATAAAGTTCTGACGTAAATAGAATTATTCGGGCTTTGGGGCCTATGTATCGTTCTGTACACTATCCTGTGCCTAAACAGGTAAGTTTAGTTCATCGTCTACTATCGTAAATATATGCATGTCTATAACTCAGTGGGTGTCATTATATATTTCATATATATAAGTAATTGAACTGCAATTCTTTCCAGAAAAATCATACCTAAGCATAGATGCCGGTACCAGAAATATTAAAAAAAAATCAAATCTTAAATATAGTATACAGGGTGTCCCAGACTAATATGTCTATATTTTGCCAAATGGGGTTACAGGGCGATTAGTAAAATATACTTTTTTTTCGTCAACCACCCTATATCTTCAAAAGTATGCCATGTACGTTTTATTTTGTATGTACAATTTTAGGGTCTTTTCTGTGAATGTTCAACCACAACCGTACCCCTCCCAATACCAGAGTTATGATGCTTCAAATTCAAAATGTTGGTTTTTAAATTTAGTTTTTTTTCCGATACTTTTTTTTAAAATACCTCCACTAACATCATACACTTTTTTTTAACAAAATTTCGATAGCCCAGAGTCTCCTCTTTAATTTAGCCGGCATAATTTTAACCGCTAAAAGAGATATTAGCAGATATTTCTTTTAAATGACGTATTTTCAGTTCCTACTGGGAACAAATAATCTGTGACCTGAATGGGTTAAGAGCTAATAACTCCTTAACCGTCACAGATACAAAAACTGCATGTTATGATATTTTGAATTTGAAGCGTCATAACTCTGTAGTGGGAAGGGTTACGCGGGTGGTTTAGCAGTCGTAGGAAAGGTCATGAAGCTCTGCACACAGCACCGTCTTAAAATATATATCTATATAGGTAAACTTTTTCAGCAGCAAAAATTAAATATTAATATGGTATATATATGTAAGTAGTTTCAATGTATTGAGTTTGAAGGTTATTTTCTATATAGTAATGCATGCCTGACCCCGATGTGCGTGTGTTGACAGTGTGGATTTCATCTCAAGCCATCAATTATGTGACTAATGGGTTGCAGAGGACTACTCTTGACTCACAGGCCGACCCCATCTCTCCTAAACATTGCACTTTTCTGTTTTCTTGCTTCATCTGTTGTTGGATAATTATGCACCTGGCTTCGTTTGGAACCATATTAAGATGCCCCTTATCTATGATTTGTATGCTTAGTAGGGATACTGATTACGACTTTCAAATATGTATTCCTCACGCCGTTCGTCTCCGTTTACTAAAATATGTATGTCTCCACCGTATAGCGTTCACGTTGTCGAGGTATGAGGCTTCCACCTGGATCCTGTGCGGCCCGTTCTTCGAGACGAATAAATTTTTTCTCTGAATGATACGATACCTATCTGAGTGATTCTCAGTCTCCAGTTTCTTCATCTACTATATTAATTAATATCTGATGATGGTGGATCGCCCTTCGATAACCTACTCCGCCTGCCGGAATTTTCTATTTCCAGATTTATTGCTGTAATCCTGGAGTCAAATTTTCTCTTTTCGCGTACGCTTTCTTTTTCCGCCGCCACAATATTCTGGGGACTTCGTCTTTTCCTTTATATCTTTCTTTTTACCGGGTTTTTCTAAATTTAGAAAAACTTTTTCATTAAGATTACTTTTCACGTTGTTACTCTATCACTTCTTTTTTTTCCATCTCTTCTTCTTCGCCCTGTTTCTGTTCGCCTCCGTGGCCTTACTCATGCAGTCGTATAAAAAGTGGCAACACATTCGCCGTGTGGGTTGTTGCTCGATGACAGAGCCATACAAAGTAGCATATTGCACCGTGTGGTCCTGCGACCATAACAAGGCAAGGTCATATGCTCCACCTGTGAATTAGACGACTTTGAGAAATGGTCCACTCAGTTAGCCGATCTTAAAATATAGCCCTCATCTTTGCGGGCGCCCAATGTGTGACACGACCCACGAGCATCGTTGTTATTGAAATGGATGCTGTGCTGGCTCTAGAAAAGCCGCGCAGGGCTATAATACTCTGCGCGTGACTAGTCAGAAGCATATCCCGAAGCCACGCCAATCATTGCCAAGGGCTTGATATCTGTCTCGATATCGGCAGTCAGAGCCGCTCTCACAGGCCAGCAACTAAAAATCCAGCCTGTCAGCGTTCTCTGCCTTCCCATACCAACATTAGTCGAAGAAGCCACTACAATCAGTAACATAAACAACTGAATGCAAAGCTGCTCCGTTCTTGACGTCTCATTCCGACCACAGATCAACACTCATTCGAGGGTGTCTCTCCTAGCACCCACGCACACATCGAGTCTCTTAGAATTTAAATTAGACAACAAAGGTGCTAGCAAAGTAGTTCAGTGCCTCCTTTGGGGGGATGTCCGTGTGGCCGTTGGGTCTCTTACGAGCTCATCCGCTGCCAATTCTATCTGCAAGGTCCTGAACACATTGCTTGCCTTCACTGGACCTCGCCCCGAATAACTCTGTATAGCTCCAGTGAAGGATTTTTGTTGCTTTAGTCGACTCTTACGACAGGCAGAACATACCGTGAGCATTCATCCACCCGACAGGAAAGTAAAGGCTGATGCATCAGAAAATGTTTTCAACATATTCAACCCACCCAAAAGATGTGTGGGCTGAAGGTTCTAGTCGCAAAATGCCTATTTGTGATTGATCAGATCAAATGATGTCAGTGATGGAAGACAGTCATCAAAGGTATGTATAGTAATTTCTTTATATGGGCTTAGTCTTTCGCAAGGCCTAATGTCCTTCGCATGGTGAGTAGCTAATGACTTTCTTTGCAGATCCTCAAGGTCGTATAGACAGTTTCCTGTTTCTGATTTAAATCAACACCACTCTATAGTTGACAGGCTTAGCTCGAAAGTTATAAGATTTTGCACCCTGTTCGAATGCAGGACTTAAATTTCCCTGACCTCTCGTACGGATTAATGTGAATTTGTCGTCTACCTTTTCTGTAAAGGCTCACTCAGAGCTCCTAGGTTTGCATGTTCGATCATCTGCAGACCGAACAATACCTTGTAGGGTGACAATCCAGTTGCTTGGCGAATAGAACTCCTGAGTGAGCTAGCAATATAGCTCAGCAGCTCATCTCACTGAGCAAGTTCGTTCTTGATGAAGGTTCTCATCCTTGACAATAAGGACTTGTTCACTTGCTCTGACGCATTGGCTTCTGGTAAAGTGCGCCCAGCAAATCTGGAACCCATTGTCTCCGGAGCTCCGAATATGTGAAAGATTTCTGTCTCGATGAACTGACAGATGTCTAAAGTAGATGCCTTTGTCATAGGCTTCAAAATGGAAAATTTCGAGAAGTGGTCAAGAAAAATAAGTATACAAACATTTCTATTTGTTGATCTGGAGAATATGTTCTAAAGAAATGTATGTACAGCGGTTACGTCGTTCTAGCACAGACTGGGCTCCTACTGGTTGTCTGAGGATGGCATTTGGAGCTTTGATTTCCTCTCACACGTCACAAGTATCTACCTAATTTCTGACATCGACTGCCATTCGTGGTCAATACAGATGAAGAGTTAGTCGTTCAGCGTTTTTCCTATAACCTCCTTGAGAAGCTAGTGGCGGATCATGGAATCTCGTGGAATCCAAAGCTTCCAAGCTTCTTCTTACTGAATGGGATCGCCTGTCTCGGAACTGTCGGAATATAAACGAAGATCTGGTAGCTTGTTAGAAGCTGATTTAACTTTCTGCCTCAGCTCTTTATATTCCAACAAGTTGAAATAAGGAGAACTAAGGTCAACTTCCGAACCATGATATTCGGATGGAGTCAAATTGTCATAGTGCATCCGTGAAGCATCAGCGACGACGTTCAGGCTTCCTCTTCTGTGTTCAATGGTGAAGTCGAAAATTTGAACTTCAGACTCCACCAAGCAAGTCTACAGCTGAAGTCCTTCTGAGACATCAAGCTTGCATGATCATTCACTGTCTTAAACGGCCTAAGTTCAAAGAACTTAAGGAAATTCTGCACACTTAGTATTGCTGCTAAGCATTCCTGCTCTGTGGCTGTGTAGTTTTTTGTGCTAAGCTCAACTTTTTCGAGACATAGGCTATCAGCTTCTCGTGGCAATTGTCATCTAGTTGTAACAGTCCTCCACAAATACCTTGTTAGATCGCATCGCACTGGGTAACGAACGGCTTGGTGCAATCTAGACTCACTAGCAATGGAGCAGAAGTAAGTTTCTGTTTTAACTGTTCCACAGACGTCTGGGCTTCAAGTTCCATTGGAACTGACTGGAATTTTTCGACGCGTCAGTATGGGAGGCAGTTAAATCGGAATTATACCATCCCGCCATACCTAGTAGGCGTCTGCCTTTGCTAAAAAGTTTTAGGAGAGTGCATATTCCTCTTTTCCTAAATACGAAGACCAGGTATTTAGTCTCTGTTATACAGAACTTACTCTTCTCTATATCGATATTGAGGCCAGCTTTCCTCAAATAATCCGTTACACGTGCTAGTAAAAGAAGATATGTGTCTTAGTCTTGTGACAGAATTAAAATATCGTGTAGATAGACGAGAACATTTTCACGAAGATCGAACAGGATGACTTTGGCCATAAGGCGGGCACGTATGGAGCGTTGCACAGCACGAATTGCATCACACGGGATGATCAGGTACTGTAAAATCGGCCTTCTCTCTGGAATCAATATCTAACGAGATCTGCCATCAAAACATTGCCGAACCTTCCCAGGCCTGCTCACTAGAACAACTAGAGAGCTCCAAAGACTTTGACTTCCTCTATGACACCCAGTGATTTGTTTTATCGGAGTAGCATCGTTCGTTTCGATTTTGTGAGTGACCATCGAAATTTTTCCGAAGCCCAAAAGGGCAAAGGAAGGAAAGAGCTTTTTAGTGGCTTCAAGAAGTTGATTTTTCTGACTAGAGAGAAAATGGCGGTCCGTGTCAGAGGTAGCCAGCAGACTTGGTTTCACTTCCGCAAATGCATCTAGCATATCTGAAGCAAACCTAAATAGACGCTAGAAGTCCACTCCCAGATACAATGCTTTAGTGAGCTTAGGCACGACGTAAAAGCGCACGTTCTGGGTCTCACCACGAAAAAAACAAAACCTCAATCTCGCTTGCCTACGATATGTGTTCAAGCTACTAGTAGTTGCAATTCGCAGTTGTGTAGCTTGTATCTGTGTTACCAAGGATCGAAGTAGGGCTATAGTATCAGACGGGTATAAAAGCAGATTGAATCTCAGGCAGCACACTTGATTTCACAATTTCGAGGAATTCACTGTCTGGCGTATGGCTTTGTAATTGGTCACATATCTGTACCAGTGTCTGGTTATATGTAGCAAATGGTTCACCAGGCCTTTGCTTTCGTGACATCAGCTGGACTGTGACCTTAATGTCATCTTGTGGGATTCCCCATTCAACCAACAACCCGGTCTTAACATACCCCCACGTAGACGTGGAATTATTACTTAATAAAGATCAGTTCCAGTCCATAGCTGATTCTGACAGTAATATGAACATGTTCCTGACTAACAGGTCAAAATCTCCTTCTAAAGCGGAGTAAGTAAGCCCTTCCGCTCGAAAAGTAAACTCTCTACTGAGAATTTTGAGTCGTCTCCATTATAGGAAATTTTCCATTATCTGATGGGACTGCCTGAGCGTCTGTGCCATGAATTTGTCTGAGCTCGGTTGGCTGAATATGATTGCTGCCCCTCAGTCGATGTAGGTAGAAAGGAATATCTTTGCTGACCATCTGAGGACGAAAGTATTGCACTGGTACGTCCTACGGGCTCCGCAAAATATCTAGGTGGTATGACATGATCTCCAAGTGGTGGTGGACGAGAAACGTCCACTTGATGGATAACAGCAGAGACTCTTTTTCGAACATCTAACATCTCCGCTCCCAGTGAGTCCATATTTTGGGAGATCCCTTCACGTACTAAGTCCTGGAGCTGACCTCTGAGACTGGCTATAAAGGTGTCTAAAACTACTAGGGCTTAACCAGAAGGTGCAAGGCGCAGACTGTTCCTTCGCGAGCTTCTATGCAAAATGGTTGCTAAACGTAAGCCAGGAGATAAAGATGCACGGCCTGGCTGTGAGGTTGTTAGTGGAGGCACGTTGAGCTGTAAAGGCTATTGAAGAGAATTCTGATTACCATGCCAGGTATGATATCTTTTCAAAATCGCATGCATGCAATAAATTTCTGTTGCGTAAAGGCACTTCTGCAATTAATGCAGTTCGTCTGCTCACCTATCCAGGATTGTAGAACTGCTTTGTGAAACACATGTCCACAGATGGTAACTCCAGGCTTTCTCTTGGCAGACCAGTCTCCTTCTTGACAGACGTTGCACTGGTCGGGCATCTGGACAGGAGCGTCGATAGGAGCTGGTGTTCGCATGACAGCCGTCAAGTGAAATCACCAGTCCCAACTAATAGTAATAAAATAGTATACATAATGTTCAAAATCGAACGAGATGGATATGTACAAAAATTCGACGTAATCCAGAAAAGCAGGTATTGACAAGGCTAGGATCAGGATACCGAACTACCAATGCAGAAAAATTAAAAGAAAAATGTTTCCATTAACTAAAGGTTGATGCTTATACTAAAGGTTGTGGAACAACTTCAGAGTTGCTACTTAATATTATTGTAAATACAAATTCTTAATTCAGGCTATACGTCTAACGTATGTAATACGATTTTCAATAGGAATTCCAAATAAAAATTGATTTCACGGAAAGATAAAAGTCTCTAGAACTATTTAAAAACCACAGTGAAATTGAACAGACAAAATAATCGCGAAAATATACTTCCAAATGTAGCCAGTTGCCTATTTTCTAAATTCAATTTTATTAAAAAATCAAAGTTCAAACCAGAAGTTCAAAAGGTACAATACTACACCGTTATGCCAAGTGTACGAGGAGCCAAATTCCAATCAAGATAAAAATCAGCGTCAACACATGTTTATATATGTAGTTTGTCTTCTCTGTCTCCAAGAGCCAAGTCCCAAAACAAAAGGTTTCTCAAAATCCACTCTCTCCAATCAGGTTAGATGTACAGTGGTACAGGCAAGTAGTGTGGATGTGTGCATGAAAATTTTGAACTTCTTAAGGTAAGAAGGTCAAGCCTCAGAAAAGTCGGGTTGGAGATGTCAAAGGCTGAGAATGTTGCTAGAGATTCTTCGGCAAGGCATATGGAAGTATGCCAGCTCCTGATTAAGAAGGTCTCCAGCATGACTTCCATCCTCTAAGAACTCTTTCCTTTCTCTTCGGTCGATTGCGATATCTAATCAACCCTTTTGTTGGGCAGTACCATGAATCTGGTCAACTAGTTAGTTAAAAGTCAAAAAGTTATCTCACAGACTCATGACACTGTCCACCCAGATGGCTGAAGAGACATGCTTCCATGAGAGAAGGAAACGAAAATAATTTCGTGATGCAATCTGCCATTTCCATGGCTGAAGGCCAGTGGGAAAGATAAGAATCAATAAATGCAAAAACCAGATATATTCAAGACGAGGCTTGACCAAAGTCAAACCTGAAGTCGAACTTCAGATGAAAACACAAAAGCAACAGTATTGAAATTTCAAACTTCACTCGAAATGTAAAATCTCAAACTCAAAAATGGAAATTTAAAACTTTAATTGCCAAGAACTGTAGGTACACGGAACAAATCAATTAGACTCAAGTCCGCATGCAACTTCCACTGGGTATGAAACTTGAGTTCCATTAAGTAGCAATTACCAGAAGATCGTATTACTCTAAGTCCCAGTCCCCAGTAAAAGTCACAGTTAGACCTACGAAATCTAACTGAAGTGGTCCCACGTTGGGCCCCAGTTTTGTTATTGATGCATATTTGAGTGAATGCTTTTGGACGTGAAGTCAAGTCTGTCAGCATGAGCTGACAGCTCACTCCGTGAACAGCTTTGGAGTGCAGGGCGGCACACTAGTTCACCTCGACTATTGACGGAGAATGTGGAGTCAAGGGGCGTGTTCTACAAGAGCCTGCCGCTGTCACATTCCACATTCAAAAAGATATCGTGCCTGCCAAAAACACGCAGCACCACATCCGGTCCTGAAGGGACCTTAACTGCTGCGAATGAGGTGGATTGTATTCTTCGCCGTGTCTCATCTCCTCAATTGCTGGCGCTATGTTTGCAATGTCGCTGTTGACTTGACCTGACCTGAAACTTGATGAAGGAGAACTTCATAACGTTATAATAAGAAAATCATTTTTGTTATGTCGTATATTCACCCCCGTCGCATTATAAGTTTGCATCTCGGACCAAACCAATGTACATATCAAACGAAAAAAGACTGGCAAAAAAAATCAGCTCTGACTGAAAATACTGGATGCAAACCCCAGACAGTGTTAATTGCAATTACCTTAACCTGATATTCCTCCATGAAGGCCTTCTGGAGAAACTGATCCTGTAAATAAAAAAAAAATTGAAAGGGAACCAGCACCCTAAGAGACCCCTCCAGGATTTCCTTTACATGGCGGTACACTAACTAGTTTTTCTGTCGTAAAGTCCTAACACAAATAGAATTATTCGGGCCTAGTGCGCTACCTATCGTTCTGAACACTATCTTGCGCCTAAACAGGTTAATCTAGTTCATCGTCTACTATCGTAAATATATATATGTGTGTATAACTAAGTGTGTACGTCATTAAATATTTCATATATATAATTAATTGAACTGGAATTCCTTCCAGAAAAGTCTAATTTTAAGCATCGTACATGTATGCCGGTACCAGGAATATATCCGAAAAAAGAAATTCAAACCTTAATATACATCTATAAGTAGCTGAAATATTTGTATGAAAGTCACTTAAGTATCGTATATATATATATACCAGTACTAGCAAATTGCTATATAGTATATTCTTCCAGTAATGATCATATCTTCAATATAGTAAATCTATATAGGTAAATTGTTTCAGTTAAAATCAAATCTTAATATAGTCTACTATATACCATATATAGATATATAAGTAATTGCAATATACTGAGTTTGAAGGTAATTCTTTACATGGTAATGCGTGCCTAACCCGGAGATGTGTGTGTTGACTGTGTGGATTTCGTCTCAAGTCGTTAATTATGCGACTAATGGGTTGCAGAGGACGACTCTTGGCTCAGAAACCGACTCCTTCTTTCCAAAACATTGCGCATTTCAATTTTCTTGCTTGATCTACTGTTAGATAATTATGCGCCTGGCTTCGTTTGGAACCATATGAAGATCCCTTATCTATGATTTGTATGCTCAGTAGGTGTACTGAACACGACTTTCAGATATGTATTGCTCAGGCAGTTCGTCTCGTTTACTTAAATATGTATGTCTCCACCGTATAGCGTTGACGCTGTCGCGGTATGAGGCTTCCACCGGGCGCCTGTAAGGTTCGTTCTTCCAGACAAATAAAAATTATCTCTAAATGAAACGATACCTGACTGAGGACTTCTTCTTTCCCTTTAAATCTTTCTTTTTACCGGGTTTTTCTAAATTTACAATTTTTTTTCTTTAATAGTACTTTTTACGTCTTGCCTCTGTCACTTCTTTTGTTTTCATCTCTTCTTCAGCCTCCCTGTTCTGTTCACCTGCCAGAGCTTGCTCATGCAGTCGTATAAAAAGTGGCAGCAAATTTGCCGTGTGGGTTCGAACAAGTTGTTGCTAGATGACAGAGCCTTATGAAGTAGCATACTGCATCGTGTGGTCCTACGACCATAACAGCCGTGAAAAATATCATCGTTAATTGAATATAAAATGGCATGGAAGTTAAAATGTCACCGTCTTTTATACGAAAAAACGCACCTGCATAGAAACCCAACTCCTGCTATGTTTTATCGAAGACCCACCATCTTTTTCTGTGTTAGCTAAATTTTTTAAACTCTTCATAAGCCAACAATAAGGCCGCACACTTTACCTTAGGAACAAAATGCACGTAGCATCGTAGTCACCACGCAAAAGTTGGTCGACTTTCAACTTTAGCGCAATTATCCTGCGATGACATTTCACAGCTGATTAACATTTTGTTTGTTTTAAAATTGTGTATGCTGAACATCGTGAGTTCCAAAGAAAATTTAATTATGGTGGTGAAAAATTTTACAAATAATAATATTGTGGTCCCAATTTATTATTAATACAGTTAACAAAATTCATTTAAATTTCATCTTGACGCAGTCTTCAATGGCCATTGTGTTCACCATGTTTGGTTGATTTTGACACTTCATCACCGCATTTCCACGCTTCCGAAAATTTAAATATGTGTAGTCGCCTGAGCTTTCGTTATAATAAAATTAGCAATGACTACCAATAATACGAAATTCATAATGCAGAGTAGAGCCGATAGTACGTTTACATGAATACTTGAAGTATACTTCAAGTAGAGATCAAGTAATCAAAATATCATGTATATGCGCATTGACTTTACGTATACTTGAGTCAACTAAATCACAAAATTTTGTTCGATTTACTTGAAAAAATTCATGTAAACGCAACTTTAGTACTTGAACATCTTTCATTTGTGCGAGATATGAAAACGGCAAAGAGAAACAAGAGGAAGATTATTGTTGATAATTCAGGGTGTGAGTTTTAGCATTTTTCGTCAAGATATTTAACTAAAAATCCGCAATTCTGTATTGAACTTGTTGTCAAAGCTAAAATGTCACTTCAAGTAAATTTCAAGTCCAGTAATTGGAATTAATTCAACCAAAAACCCTACTAGAGTTTCAAGTGGATTTCAAGTCAAGTACTCAAGTATTCATATAAACGTACTGAGAGTGAGCTAGTCCAAAACGAAAAAACAATGCAGCGCAGAGTGAATCTAGGCTTTGAAATTAACATAACAAAAAGCCATGACAACGCCAAATCAACACACAAGCAAACAACTGTCGTTGTTAAAACAATAAATTCGAAAAAGGAGACATTTGTTGGCACCATCAGATTGCTTCGAAACTATATGAAAATTAACGTACCTTTTTTACTTTTAAATCATGAAGCTTGTCAAAAATAGTCCTTGCACTCATAAAAAATATTAAGAGGAGTCAGTACTCAGGAAAAGTTTCAATTTAGATACCAGTGAACCTGTAGGTAATAAAATATACTATACGTAGGTTTGTGTCCTGAAAGTGGAAAAATTCATATAAAATTAACCTAGACCTAGACCACGGAGCACCTAAGGGACATCTACCGCAAAAGACAGAAACCAAACATCCGGCTAAGCCATACAATTTAAGATGAAAAATGAAAATTTGCAGTTCACATAAATTGAAAATTTTTAACGAGAATGAACTAAATTTCTTTTGCTCATAATTGTTAAATATGATAATTTGCTTTGTAGTGCAACAACTTTCAACAAAATATTGCAATTTCTCGTCGGTGAAATATCAAGTACCTACTATTAGAGTCAAATAATTATAAGAAGCGCCATTAAAAATTAAAAAAACTTGACGTTATTTACTATGTAGATCTAGGCTTTATCTTTCTAAAATAGTCAAAATTTAAACAAATGAGAATACCTAAGGAATTTGATTTAAAAGACTTCAATTTTTACCATTTTTTACAAGTTCCCGAGCTAATATCTCCATTCCAATACACTTTTTTTAATTTTTGCCGAAGTTATTTACTAGACTTCTTCATTATCTTTAATTTAAGATATAAATCGTTACTCTGCCACAAAAAGTTTGCCAGAAATTCGCATTGAAAACATGTTACTTATGATAGAAAAATATATGGAGCTTTCCACGTCATCTACATGCTAGTAGTTCGAAATTCCAGTTTGTGACCTTTCGGAAATGGCTACGTGAAAATACAGAGATGGCCACATGCACTACTGCGTGGAAAAAAATTATGCCAGTTGCCACTCTACGCCACTGTGAGTGTCATTTGTGACATTTGTGCTGACAAACTGAAATTACGAACTATTAGCATGTAGATGTCGCGGAAAAGGCTCCTACTTCCTTTTATCATAACTATAGTCCGCGCCATGAAATATGAGCTATCAAAGGGTATGCATATTTGCTTTCAGAGGGCATTGCCAGTAAATAAAATTAGATTCTGTTATTTTTTAAATACTATTGTGCTTTTTTGTAATTTTAATACATATTTGTGACTTAATAATAATTTCTTTTCTGTCATTCTTGCAAGAAAATTATTTATTAGAACTAAATTTCATCACAGATCTTGTACAAGTAATTTGCAATTCTAATTTACAACTAGAATCAATATAAATTGATTTGATGCAGCAACAAGATGGATTTCAGAATTTTTATTTTGACTGTTTCGCTTGCGTCTCAAATAAAATGCGTAATGAAGGACAGTTCAAATATCCTGAATGACTTCTGACTAAACTAAGATTCTTTCGCTTTAATTTTAAAAGTGAAATTTTTTTATATATATTTATATTTATTAAATACTTCCGTTATATGTGGAGCTGCTGAAATATTTATGATTTTCTCAAAACGAAATTTTTAATATTTTAGCATAGAATAGAAAATAAAGTTCAATCAAAGTTTAATCAAAGACCCAACCAACCAATGTGTAGCGTATTTCCAGATGTACAGTATGGATATCGGCATATACATAACTGATTAGAATAACCAAATTTATTTGTAATTAAAGTAACACAACATGAAACATATTTGCGAGAATGAAATTTATCTGATCTTACAAATCAATAAAATAACTTATTTTAATTGGAAAAATTACAAAATTTGGTTCAGATTAAATTGGTAAAGCGGCAACCCCAAACTGAAATTTTCCTGACCTTAATAGCTCATTTTTCGTGGCGCGGAGTATAACAAGTTTTCATGTTATTTACTGATTCAATATTTTTTATACAATTTTATTCAGTATGCAACAAGTAAAAAGCTAGAATTGGTCTAACACCAATTCTTATGATACCCTGATGAATGCCCTTATGAAATTTCGTATTTTCACCCTTCTGTGCAAATTTGATTTTTGAAGTGGCTTTCCGCATATATTTCTAGAGCTGTTTGTCGGGCAGAAAAAAAATATTATAACTAATTTTATAGGATTTCGTACTCTGAAGAAGTTGTTATTACAATAAAAATGTTTTGGACTGATCGTTTTCACAGTATACATAAAAACCTACATTTTTATATGGCAACACTAAGAAAGAGTTGCCCGATTTAGTCCATTTTTGAAATTTTGTTTGTTAGTACAATGAAAGCACCATATAACGAATTTCAGCTCTCTCCGTCGATGCCTTCTCACGCAGTGTCCAAATATATAGTGGAAAACGAACTTATTGTATGGCAACCTCACGAAGAGTTTCTCGATTTGTCTCATTTTCGAACTTAATTTTACTTTTTTTTTAAGTCCGTGTACAAAATTGTAGCTCTCTAAGTATGCTCGTTCTCGAGGTATCGTGCGCACAGATGGACAGACAGACGGACGGACATGCACAAATCAAAATAACTTTTAATATTATGCTCTACCATAATTATTTCGAGGTGTTACAAATGGAATGACAAATTTAGTATACCATATAGATTTCATCTTTATGATTTAAAAACCAAAAAAGTACGTTAATTTTTAGCTAGGTTCGAAGCAATCTGATGGTGCCAACAGATGTCGAATTTATTGTTTTGACAACGATAGTTGCTTGCTCAAAAAGGTGTAATTACTGGGCAGCTAGAAAAAAGGTGAAATTTCATATAAGGCAAGTGCGGTCCGGTGACATTATTAGAACTGGAGACTCGTCTCGGACTTCTGGAAGGTTATTTAAAAAATTTCAGCTCATGCGAGCAAAAATTGAGTATCTGGATGAGACTGAATGTACTGGAGAGAGGAGTGAAATTTTGAAAAGTCCTATTGTAAAATTAAGTCGAAAATATTAAGCGCCATATATGAACTGCGACCTCGCAATGCCATCAGTATAAGTGATATAGATAAAACCATAGTAATATCATGGACTACGAACTCTTGGTTGCACAAGCTACCATTTACAAAATTCACAGGTAAATATTCCGATGAAGCATTAAAATTGAAAAGCGATATGAAAATAAACGATTAATATTTCAGGCGCATTTAGCATGAATTTTTAATGTGCAAATAAGTTGACTGTAGAGCAGATCCGATACTTTCGGATACTGTAGATGCCCACCTCACAGCCCTACCTTGTCTAGACACAAATGTGGACATTTCAGCGGACTGAATAGTTTACTCTTTACTCGATTTGAAGGAAGCTCGATTCCCGTACTGGTGCTAAGTGTTAAGAGGGGGCGGTTTTAGAAGCCATCCCGACTTTAGATGAATTATCTACATTCGTCAATAAACGTTGCAGAGCTTTAGACAGCATATCGGAACCACCAAGGTATAACAGACTAAATCGGAAGTACATAATTGCAATTTATTCTGCATAATTCTAATGAAAAATCCTTAAAAATTACAATTGTTTCTACGAACACCACACATTATGCACATACTGCAAAGCTACAGACTATTTTATAAACTCTTGTCAAGGCTTCTGAGTTATGAATCCATCCAGAAGATTCACTGAAGTAAAGAGGTTGAATTTACGTATGCAGTGCAGGTCTAGTAGATGTAGTACTTGTAACCAAAAACATAATACACTACTGCACAGGGGGTGTTATATAGAGAAGAACTTTCGTTTTACCGAATTCATTCTTGCAACAGTGCTTATTAAGTGAAGGACAATACCGGATCCTCTGTAACCCGCATGGCCATGCTTGCACAACAAAACTGATTTATAAGTTTTGATGGATTGAAAATACCATCGAATATGCAATTAGCGTATACTGTAAAAACCATCAGCCCTAGACGTTTCTATTGTACTGAAAAGTTCTTCAGAATATCAAATGCTATAAAATTGGTTATACATAATCATTTTGACTGTCCGACGAACTGTTCTAGAAATACATATATGCGAAAAACCACTTCAACGACCAAACTTGCACTGATGGGTGACCGTACGAAACTACCTACGGGTACGGGCATTCGTCTGGTCTTCTACTGTATCGTAAGAATTGGTCTTATTGTTACACTAATTTTAGCTTTTTTTATTGTTTTCACTAAGTCTCTGAGACATTATTTTTACAAGTTGAATTGTTTGGGGTGCCTACATACTGCTTGGAAAAGGGAGAAGAGATATGATACGAGAATTTTTTCCTCAGAATTTTTTTTTTGTAAGTCATAATGATTGCAGTTTTGCACATTCGATGTAGTTTATATGATTTTAGGTGACTGCGAGTTCGTAAATGTGAGAAAAAGATAAGCGACTGTTTTCGTGCGAGTGTACACCATTTATTTATTTTTTTAATAAGGGAAGCGAAAGCAGTTAATGGTGGTGTTAAGCCAAGAATTAAATTTATAACTTTTAGTTTCATTATTGTATGAATAAGCCGTATATATAGATTCAACAGTACTAAAGTAGACTGTAATGACAATAGTTCAAATAATTGTAGACCGAACTGTAAGCTTATTGTTGTCAGTACATGATTTTTAGTTTTCAAAGTTGTCGATAGTGTAGCTGATAACAGAACTGTAGCGCCATTTTGCTTAATATGATTGTCTTTTACGGAGTGTCACGAGAAGAACTTGTATTAAATTAAGTAGGACGATTTTAAAAAAACTGAAGGATTATCCTAAAAGGGAAGAGTTTTCAGAATTTTTAAATAGTCGTTGTCAAATCTTGGAAAACAGAGAGTTAGCTAACAAAGCTACTTCGACCACGTTTTCTTTAAGATAATCTACATCCAAACCTAAACATAACTTCAATAATCGTAACGAATCAACTGTTTTAACATCAGTGGTTCCGGCGCATGGATTCCACACCTTAGTGACCGCCATTGTTTACATTAGGGACAAGTGGGGTTCCTTTATACCCTGCCGACGTGTTCTGGATTGGGCGTCTCAGTTAGATTTCTTTGCGAGCCCTAGTTGAAGAAATTGAATTTAAAGGGATTTCGTATAAAAAGGAGAAAGTTCATGGTATCGGTGATATAAACACCAAGGTCAATTATAAGGTGTATGTTACTATAAAATCTCGTTGTACAAATTATGTGACCAATCTCGAAATGTGGCTCCTGCAGTCAATAGCTAATAGTCACCCGGAAAGTATAATAGAGATAGATTATTGGCAGATTCCAAAGAACATTCAGATGGCTAACCCACTGTTAAATCATCCGGGAAAAATTGATATGTTGATTGAAGCTTGTCTTTTCTTTGAATTATTTTGCATTGAACAAATAAAGTTAAAGGAGAATCTACCAATTCTACAAAAAACTCTCTAAGGTTGGGACTTTTGAAAATATGAGGGAGATATTGGAATATAGAAACCATTCAATCGCCACCTTTGATCTGGACTCAAGAGCAATGCGATAGTGAAGCGCATTTTCGTGGAAGTTGGAAATGGACAACTGATGGTCGATTTATTGTAAAGTTCCCCGAAGGATAGCCCATCAGTCTAATGAAATCAGTCATATGAAATCGCTACTTCATATTTCCTTTATGTGGAAAAAAAATTGGACAAAAACCCTGTATTGAAAGGTCAATATGTGGCCTTGTTAAGAGAATATCATGTGTTAAAATACATGGAGGCTATCCCTGTAAAAGTATCACATTCGACGCGATATTGTATTCCTCATCACTGTATAGTGCGCCTGGAATCGTCTACTACCAAGCTTAGAGTCGTTTTTGATTGCAGTTGTCCCACAAGCTCAAATATTTCCCTCAATGACTTTATGATGATAGGACCCCCCTTCAACAGGAATTGTTTGACATTTTTATTCGTTTTCCATCGCATAAATACGTACTAACTGGTGACATATCCAAATGTATCATCAGATCTTGATTGACAATGAGAACAAAACCCTGCAATGCATTTCATGGCGGAAAGATTCTTTCGAAGAGTTGCAGATGTTCCAGTTGAATACAGTCAAATATGGAACTGCGGCAGCACCGTTTCTTGCTACGTGGTGCCTGAAGCAGCTAGCAGATGAGCACGTTGGCAAGAGTCCAATGGGGGCTAAAATAATACACATACATTTTTATATGGATGTTGTCGTTACTGGGGCAGATTCCATTGATGGGCTTATCAAGATAAGAACCGAACTATGTGAAATTCTAAAGAAGTACCAGTTTGAACTACGGAAATGGTGCGCGAATGAAGACAGTATTTGGGAGAGCATTCCATTGGTCGATCGTGAAAAAACATTGCTTGGCATCCTAAAGATAACAAAATGTGCATTCGATATTCATCTGATTTCTAATTCAAGGAAAATAACTAAAAGAACAGCACTTTCGGAGAGAATTTCGGCCAAAATTTTCGACCCCCTGGGACTTATAAATCCAGTGACAGTACTAGCGAAGATATTTCTACAAGATTTATGAAAATTAAAATTGGACTGGGGTGAGTCACGGCCCATGAAATATTTGTATCAATGGGAAAGATTTGCAGGACAGCTGAACAAAATTATACACATAGAAATTCCACAATTCGTATTGGTCAACACAGGAATATCGAGAGTAGAGCTACACTGATTTTCGGATGCATTCCAAATAGGACATGGGTGCTGCATATATTTTCGATCGATTAATAATACTGACGAAATTTTCATTAACCGTTTGTGTGCGAAAACACGCATTGCTACAATGAGCACTATTACATTACCCAGATTGAAACTGTGCACAAGTGAGCTTTTGGCACATCTAATAAACTGAGTCAAGAGAAATATCGGTCATTCAATAGCCGAAATATATTGTTGGACAGCTTCAGAAATTGTCCCAGATTGATTAGAAGTTCACCCATCCGATTGGCCCGCATTTGTAGCGCACAGAGTGGCTAAAATTCAAGAAGTATCGACTATCATTAAATGGAGACATGTACCGATGAAGAGTAATACATCCAGCAGGTATAGTGTCGAGAGGAATGCTGTCAGAAGCCTTAATGAAATCAACAAGTTGGCTTACCGGTCCAACTTTCCTGCATAAGCTACAACCGGAATGGCCCACCACAAAGCGAGGGGATACTCGTCTAAACGAACAATTACCAGAATTGAAAGTAAATGCCAAGGTTATGCTAACGGTTAATGCAAGAGCGGAGACAATTAAAAACCTTATCCGAGACCATAAGCAGATTAATTCAATTCGAACAATGCAAACAATATAAACCTACGTCCTTTGCTTCGCCGCTATAATTCGTCGTTGTCAAAAGAAACTAAGACTCATCTAACCGAAGAATTTTCCGCTGATGCACTGGACTCTTCCCTAAGGGCAATCATCTGGAATATCCAGCGCAAGGAATTCGCGCCCAAAATACTCACATAAGAAAAACAGGAGGAGCTAAGTAATAAAAGTTGTTGAAATCATTGAGCGCCTTCTCCAAAAGGATTCCGCATTGGATTGATTACTCCATAAAGCTAATACTTCATATCGGACGATCCAGTCAAAAATCTACCTCTTGTAGAATTCGGTTATGTCGGTTCGTATTACACTATCGGCGTAAAGGCTTGTAGCATTTCATGAAGTGCCTAAAAATTTTAGACACATCATGTAAAAAGTCATTAAGCGCAAACCGTTACACTATCTGCCTATTTCATGAAGTGCCTGGACTTTTCGTGAAGTGCTGAGTTATATCAAGTGTCTACGACATATATATGTCGTAGAAATTTGACGTAACTCAGCATTTCACGAAAAGTCTAGACACTTCATGGAGAGTAGGCAAATAGTGTAACAGTTTTAACTTAGCCACTTTTTACATTATGCGTCTGAAATTTTTAGTCACTTCATCATCAATACTAAAAGCGTTTACACCGATAGTGTAATACCACCCGATGTAACCAAATACTAGGAGAGGGAGATGGGTGGTGAAGGAGGAGGTCGTACCCAGGCCTGCAACACCCACACCCACACACATACACCAAAATACACCCACATATATACACATACACGCGCCGCACTTAGAAGGTGAAACTGCAGATCATCAAAGGCACATATGAAAATAATTGCAATAGTTATTGTTGGTTTTGAGATAGCTGAAATAACATTTTCTGTATAGTAAAGGATAAAGTTTTCCTTAGTTCAGGCTAAAATTATTTATTTGATTTATGATTGTTACTAAGCCTGAAGCACGTTCTGAGGATATAACATATAGGTCACATGTCACACTCAAGAAGGGCCATCAGGTTTTTGCTCCTAACATTGTCATGAAAAGCCCAACCGATACCTTGAGGGTAATATCCATTTTCTAGTGTATACGTGTATGCAGTTTAGTATAAAGGTGAAAAAACGTTGTGCACAAATGACATATAACTGAATAGATATTTTGATTATCCTGAAAATTCTTTATTAGGTAGCTGACAAAAGAAAAGTAGTAGGTTGCTGACGTATTCTGAAAGCACGAAATACAGAAAAGCATTCAAGACTACATTATCTAGATCTGCAAAATTGGAAAACATTGAGCTATCTCAAATTTGTCTTTGAAAGTGATTTTGAGCCAGGAGAAAAAAAATCACGCTTCTATTAAGTTCCCGTTGACTGTTGATCTTAAAATAACAAGCAGCAAAATCCATCTGATGGACTTTGGGCACCTCAACCTTACCCTTTTATTATCAGGTAATCATTCTACTAGTTCTGTTAAAATATGGATCATGGATATTGAAATTTGTTCAGTAACATAAACATAAAAATCAATAACAAAATACTTCAAAATAAGTTAATAAATCTGATCACTTTAAAAGTTTAAGTTTAACCCATTTGATATGAGATTATTGGCAGCTGTGGCAACTATTGAATTAAAAAGAAATGCTCACCGACTCACACCATTCAATAATTCAAGGAGTTAGGAAATAGATACGGGAGTCGTGTTAAAGTAATTTAATTAGAATATATTTGGAAAGAGATTAATTAATTTTTGCTCAGATAATTTGTCTACGAATATTTCTTTAGTTTAATTATCCTTAGCATTTATTTAAGTGGAACGCTTGCTATTAAGTATTGCACAGTTTTTTCTAATTATTAAGTTTTTTGTTCCTATGATCTGAATAAGAAATGCTAATTCTTGTTCTTTTGTTATTGTCTACACATTACAGGGGACTCCACGAAGACATTGCGTAACATAAAATTACGCATAGCGAAATATCAATTCCATGCAAAAAAAGGTATTCCAGATATAGCCCATAATTTCACATCTTGAACATGAGTCGTAGGAACATATAAAAACAATTGGTAACAAATTTTGAAGATAAAAAACAATATAATGTTCACAAAACAATAATTGTAAAATGTTATAACATATGAAGTATGTTTACATTTACGTTTCTTTGATCATAAATAGTTTTGTGGGACTGTAGGTACTAGATCTGATTTTAATTTTTTATTGGATCTCCTTTTACTTGGCCATCACGATCCATTTTTTCTGCTTCTTCAGCTAATTAGAATTTTGTCATTCATATCAATTTTTTGATTATTTAAATATTACGATTGGTTGCAATGCTTTTTAAATAATAGATAGAAGTCCTCTATTTTATCAGCTTGCATATTTTTTAGTCATTCAGGTAATCGAAATTCTTTCTAATAATTTGTCCATCAGGTAAAAGTAAATTCTCCATGGTCAGTATGATCTTTTCCTGATCGAATACCCAGCTTCAGATTTTTTCTTTCATTATATCAATATATATGTTCTTTATTTATAGATAATATACATAAAGTATATGAGCTTATGTATAAGTTCTTGTTCATTTCCATTTGTATGGAATTATGTTTCCAACGAAGATTGGAATGAATACACACAAAGGTTAAACTGCGCAAGATTAGATTGAAAATATGGCACAATACTTATATTAGCAATATTATTTTGCAGTTATTTGTGTGTGTGACACATTCTTTTATATCGAAACGTGTTTTGCAGACGTCTGATTTCTCCTTTGTAAATCTTTAAAATCATGTCAACCGCATACTTGGATTATTGCAAAGTTTATGTTATCGAAAAATTATATATGCACTTATTAATTACATGACGAACTAAAGAAACAATTACCATTACTTGTAGGATACAAAACTGATCCATCGTAATATAAAATGTACAAAAGTATATCCACACCGAACTACGTAAATCTCGAGAATTCTTTAAAAATTTGTAAAAATTTCAAAAAATAGGCAACATTAGCTATAAATTATACTAAGAAAATAGTTCTGCTAAGATAAAACATTTAAACAAAACGAAAATGGTACAAAGAGGCGCATAAAAAGCTCTTACATCGTATCTCTACCCTTTTAAAATTTCGTGAAAAAGCCGAGTATTAGCATTTTACCTTGTTTTGTTTTCGTATAGTAAGTTACCACAAGCAGTGTTAGAGAAGAATATTTTGTGTAACTGGTGTAGTTGTGGCAGTATAGGTGGGGTGCAGTTTGCTGATTATCGAAATTTCAAATATTTTTATAGTAAAGTTTTATATATACTTATATATCTTGTTTTTAAATGCTTGCTCCTTCCGGTTAATTTTAAAATTAAAAAAAATATTGAAGAGGGTGGGTGTAACAACCAAAAGATTTTGTGTCTTTGTCTTCTTTATGCTCGATTGCTAACATATATGCTGTCCATATAAAAGGATATATACAAAACTATCTAGCATTGTACAAGTGATAGACGGATTAGCTTACGAATGATTGTGTGCTTTGTACTTAATTACGTGTCAAGGATAGTACAAGTATTTTTTAATGTCATGCCGGGTATTAAGACTATATATTTATTACACTTAAATTTAGTAAAATACTGGGATAGTTGTGATGTTACATTGAATGTTTAATTTTATAATCTTTTGGTAGTAACAAGCCTTATCTCATTAAAAAGGCCTTTTTATAATATAAAACTATAGGGAAAATATATTATTGAAATATGTATAATTAACAGTAAATTTTATAAGAAACATGAGAAAACATTGCGATTAAATTAATGTTTATCATGAGAGATGCTTATTCTAGATAACCATCAACAACCTTTCAGCTCACGTAAATCAAAATTATCTCTTTTAAGATTATTGTCTTAATAATATTACAAAAATAATAGTTTAAATAAATTAAAAACAAATATTCAAAATATTGAGCTAAGTATATAAAATCAATTAATTGCGTAAACCATTACAATAAACTGCAACGAAATATATCCAAAGCAATTTACTTTCCCAGTATTTCTTTCAAAATCATAAGAGTAGCATGTTATTAAGTGCTGTTATAGGAATTTGTGTGATTACGTTACTACTTTCTCCGGATAAAATGCTATGAAACCTACAATTCAAGATATTGGTGATGATAAGATTAGTTGACTCTAATTTTATACTTAATCTGACAGAAATGGCATGTTATTCGATTTTTATAATAATTGATATTGTTATAAAATATCCCATTGTCATGCCTGCCAAATTTTATCTAGTTTTGCAAAAAGTAATTCTACTATGCAGTGATCAACTAAAGTTAAAAGTAAGGAAAATAGAGGGCTAACTTACTTTTAAACATAAATAAATGAGCAAAAAAATTAATGAATTTCAAATACGTAGGTAATACAAATTTGTGAAGACAGGTGCAATATGTGATTTGATTGGTGTCACTTTCCACTGCTGCAAAAAAAAAACTATTTGATAATAAACCAAACAGGGTCGATTCTAAATAAGATATCGATTAAAGATTTGTTTGTATGATTTGTGTACGCATTAAAATTTCTAACTTAAAAGATTTCTCCATTTATGCTAATTGACAATACTATCTAAGTTAACTTTTGATAAACAAAATTATTTAAATTTAAGGAAACTTCCAGAAATATCTAATCATACTTCCTTTCGATTGTGAGGGAAATGCAAAGATACTTTTTCATCAACAATTTGACAATCCAGTATATTTGTTTAACCACCATATTTGCTTTAAAATTTCTTTTTGGCTCTTCTATTTACTTATACCTACATAGTTTGAAAGTTTCTTGATAGTTACACGGAAAAGATATATCTTGAAAGATCTTTTTCCTAAAAATTTTAATATTTAGGTATATACATATAATATATACCGTCGATGATACTGCATTACCGCGAGACTAGGACTATCATAACCGCGCAGCTGCATAGAATAGCAAACTAAAAATGTAAATGGAAGAACTTTAGCTTACTTCCCTATTTTCAATAATTATATTAAATAATTTTATAGGATTATTTCCATACATTCTAATTTCGTAGTTAATGGTAAGGTACGTTACTACAACTTGTTTTATCAATTTTATGTCTAAAATTCAAAAATACGATATGTCTCTTACTATCCTAGAATTCAGTAGCAATAAATTTCTCATTATAATAAAAAACAAGTAAAAAAGCTAGAATTGGTCTAAGACCAATTCTTCTGATACCCTAGATGAATGCCCGTATAAAATTTCGTATGGTCACTGATCTATGCAAGTTTAATTTATGTAGTCATTTTTCACATATATTTCTAGAACGGTTCGTCTGACAGAAGAAATGATTATAACCAGTGGTGGGATTCTAATAATTTTACAACCGGTTCGCTACGAAAAAATGTGGTTGGGAGACTGTTATTAAATTTTTTTTAAAGCTTTCTATATTAAAAAAGAATTATTTATTGTACAGGAAAGTAAATTTTATAAAAACAACGATAAACTTATAATTTTAAATATTTCCATATAGCCTTTTGATTTTCATCTGCTTCTGAAATTTGTTTTTTTTTAACCCTTGTATCATCGGCTGAATGATTAATTTTCAACCACTTCTTTACAAGGGGGACGGAATCCCATTCGATAAGTGGTAGGCCGATTAGACTAATAGTCATTACGTTGGAAATATTTTGCACAGTTAAACGGTTCCGTTTATCTGAACATATTTGGTTCATTTTTGAAAATCCCCTTTCTGCTTCTGCGGAACTTACAGCAATGGTTCTTATAATATTTTTTGCTTTTTTAATACTTTCCGGGACCATATAGTTCTGTGTATCTTTTAAGAAATTTTCTACAAAATCTCTATAATCATTTGTATCAATTTTATAATTAAAAATGTCGTTAAAAGTGTCTAATTTTTCTTCAGCTGCCTTCCACGGAACAATTATTTCTTCAATATTCCACCTAGATGGTTCTAATATATTAAGAAATTCTAATTTACAGCTGCCTTGGGCACAATTTGATTTTATATGGTCGCAATCCATTAGCCTTTTCTTTAAATTAAGTACTATATTATATATAAGTTTAGAGCGTGGAAGTCCAATAAATTTACTATTTTCTATAAATTTGATTGTTTTAAAAGCTTCTGAGGTAATTAAACTTTCAATTTTGTTTTCGTATACACCCTTTTCCTTTTGGAGTATTTCAAAAAAATTGATTGACCTTAGAACAAGTTTTTCGGCCTTAATTATGTCCACATTTCTAGCTTGTAGCGCATTTGACAGAATAGAAATTTCATTTAAAATGTCAATCATTAAAGATAAATCATTTAAAAAGAATTTATTTTTCAGTCTTATAGCCATACCCATGAATTTCTCATTTAATGAAAAATAATTATGTAAAGCAGGATAGGCACGCCAAACAGCTATGGTTGATCTTAAACTGCATGCTGCCCATCTTGGTCCGAAAACTCTTCCAATATTTATAATATCGATTTCTAGTTTCTTTGATATTTCGGAAAGCTGGATTTGATTTTTATTGGATTGATGAAAAATAGTGTATATTTTGTCAATAAAAACTTTAAAATGGTTTACTTGCTTTATTTCATTTATGGAATCATCCAAAACAAGTTGGAGACGGTGGTTTAAACAATGCCATATTAATACATTTGGAAATTCATTTGAAATTCTCGTACTGACTCCAGATTTTCTCCCTAGCATGACACTTGCTCCATCTGAACAAAATCCAACTAAATTTTCTTTCAAGTAATTATAAGTAAATCCATTGTTGTTTAAAGCTTTCATCAAAGAATGATATATAGTTTCTGCATCTTGTTTGTTTAATTCAAGTAGAGTTAAGAAAATTGTTGGTGGTGTAACAGAATCTTCAACTTTTAAAAAAATTATAATGACTGGTTTGGAGGATATTGTTGAAGCTTCGTCAATAATCAAACATATTTTCAAATTATTTGCAATAATTTTCTCAAATACTTCATTTCTAATATCATTTGCAATAAAATCCACTATTTTTACTGCGGTTTTACGAGAATGCAATGCTATTCCCATATCTAACCCATTTTTAATCTGTAATTCTACTTCATCTTCGATATCTGAAAATGGTTTACATCTTTTGGTTAGACTGTAAACTGTGTTAAATATTCTACAAGTAGACGTCAAATATTTTTCATTCATTGTATCAATTAATGCAGGCATACAATTCTGTTTCAGTTGATTAAAGCTTTCCACACAAATATTGTGAGCCTTTGATGAAAAATGTTCTTTCATTTTTTTTCTAAGCGAAGCTTGTTGGATTTCTTTATTTCTTCCAGATGCTTTAATTTGTATGTTTTTCCATTCCTTTGGAGCATGAGCATTTTTATTTTTTGTAAAATCATATTTCGCACAATATTCACAGCCTAACATTTTATTTAAAACTTTTAAACCATCATATTTTTCTTTAAAGCTTGTAAATTGTTGCCCAGACCAGCATTCAGGACAATTATCTTGGATTTCAGAACTATTATTCTGCTCTGCTCTTTCAATCATTTGAGTGCTTTGAACATTTTTAGAGGATGATGGTTGTGGTTGTGGCTGATTTGTGTTATTTAATTCCGATTCGGAAACAATAGTATCGTTCTTTTGTTTTTTGCCAAAAAAATCTAATAGATTATGTTGTCTTTTCATTGTTTCTGGGTGCTACGAAAATAAATATGAAATAACAGTAATTAAATTGAAGCACTAATAAAATACAGATTACTTACTTATATTTAAATTTCCAAATTAAGTGGTTAATAAAACTTAACGAAATGTAGTTATTTTTAAATCAATTTAATTTAAGTTACACAGCAAACTAAAATCACTTTATGTAATTGTTTTCTTGAACGCTTATTTCTCTTTAATTTTGATTTCTTCTATTAATTGAGAATATAACAGTTTTTAAGAACAGTTTCAACTAAACAAAGCCAAGATGTTTTGTACACAAAGTTTTTTGGTATGTATATTTCTAATTCGCATTCAAAACAAAAACATAATCATAACTGTTCTCCAATTTTAGTCTTCAAGTATTCAACTTCACGAAGTACGAATACGATTTTACTTCTCTTTGTATTTTCTTTTCTTTAATATTTTTCATAGTGTACTTCAATTCTATTCTTCTATGTGTATCATGCATAGCCAATTGTGTATTTTCAAAACCATCGAGAAATACTTCCCAAGCCATGAAACAGAAATCTATCAGTCTGCCTACAGATGTGCCGTCGTCTGATGAAATCGAATCAAGCTGCCGACATATTGGGACTGCGAGTGTCTTCTGCCGTGGTCCGATGAAATGGAATGTATCTGCTTGCCTACAAATTCGAACTGCGGACGCACATACACTATTGCGACTCTCAACTGAGAATTATTGAGCGTTAAATGGTAAGGTGACGTTTACAAACGCATATCTTCTTCATGGTGCTGTATTTAAGGTCAATACAAACCTATGTACAAAATGCGCATATAAAAGAGATAAAATGTGGTATATCAATATCGTATGTCTATTGTGTTGTTGTATTTTTTTCCGAATAATTTTATGAAGTAATTATGAAATTTAAAGTATAAATTTTTTATTTTTTACAACCGGTTCGCCGAACTTGGAAACCTTTTACGAAACGGTTCTAGCGAACCGGTGCGAACCGGCTGAATCCCACCACTGATTATAACCAATTTTATAGAATTTCGTATTCTAAGGAAGTCTTTAGTACAATAAAAATGTCTAGGACTGATCGTTTTCACAGTACATATTTGTTATAAGCCAACACCAAGAAGGGGTTGCCCGATTGCCGTATTCCATTTTTGAATTTTTATTTGTTATTACTATAAGAACACCATGTACCAAATTTCAGCTCTCTACGTCTACGCGTTATCAGGCAGTGGCCAAATATATAGTGGAAAACGAAATTTTTATATGGCAACCCCACGAAGAAGTGCCCGATTTATCTCATTTTCGAACTGAATTTTACTTTTTTTTTCTCGAGTTATGGTGCACCCAGACGGACGGATAGAAGGACGGACATGCAAAAATCTAAAAGAACTTTTAATATTATGTGTGGGTGTCCAATTCATTTTGCTCTACGATCATTATTTCGAGCTGTCACAAACGGAATGACGAACTTAGTATACCCTATAGATTTCATCTAGGGTACAAAAAACAAAAACTTTATGTCTGCTAAAAATTTGGCTTTGACTTTAACTTACGCGGTAGTGACATTAGTAGTCTCGTGGTTATGCAGTATGACCGACAAATTGAATAAATAATCTTTTAATGTTAAGAGTTATGCTTAAAAATAGTAATATTTTTGGAAATAAATGCGAAAAACCATATGCAGAGATAAGATGAAGGCTGCAGTATTTTCCGTGCGCAAAAACGAAAAAATAGTAGATACAAGTATTCTCAAAGCCATACTCATAGGTTTGAGTTTAAAGATAATTTGTTACTTTAGTAACTGAAAATCGCAATTTTTTTAAAAAAATCGTCTATTTTCGATATGACATGATCTGAATAGGTTATGAGCTAATAACTGTTTAACGGCTACAATTAGAACAAAGAGTGTAATATGTCAAATTAAAGAGGGGAGTCTACAGCTTACAATTTTCATAAAAAAAAGTTATGTTAATTACAGTTTTGCAAAAAAAGATAGAGGTCAAAGTAAAAAAAAAGAAATAAAATTCGAAATTTTTATTTTAGACCTATATATGTAACTCCTTGGGGCATGGAGCTGGTTGAGCAGTCGTTGGAAAGGCAATGAAGTTCTGCATACAAGTAGCTCATAACTGTGACCATATGCCCTGTACTTTTCAAGATACCGGGTGTTATGTGAAAAACTATCTTTTTTTCTTAATCACCCTGTAACTCCCAAACGGTTGATGTGCCCCCAATGTTTTGTTCGGCTATGTGAGTACTATCGCCTTATGCTCTATGGACCACCTAGACGGAAACACCCTGTATAGCTTAAGTGATAACCACACCGAAGCGTCTGCATGAATTAGTTACCACACATGATACATGATATTACACCCGATGCACTTTGTGAGACTGGTGAGAATAATCAGATTTCGACTTTTCCTCTGGATTTTTGATTGCATCCAATACTACGCATAGGGAAAAAAATCTGTGCTTTATAGAATGCTTTTCTTGTTGGTAGAAAGTGGGAAACGTTAGTATCAAGTACTTATTTCGTCATACAACTGAGCGAATCTTGCTTATATCCTTGATTTTATAATTTTAAAATCTCAAATCAAGCACATTAAATTTTTTTGATATGAGATCTTAGAAACTGAAAGAATATAATTTTGTATGAACTTCCATGCAAACATAAATCCTTGACTGCAGAACGACTGGTTCAGTTTTAATATTCTTAATATTTTAGAATTCGAGCATTGGTGGGCTTCCCTTACTGGCAATACTTATTTTCGTAGCCCTTGTCGAACATCGTTTACCTAGAGAAATTTAAAAGTACGATTTTTGTAAATGCAGCTCTCATTTCGTAATTACTAGTCTTTTATGTCAATTAATTTTATTTGTTACACAAGAATAAGGCAATAAAACAATAAAATAACAAGTTTTTTTTTGTGAATCTTGCAAAATTTCATTTATATCGTGGGGTTATGTGCATTAATAGTGTAAAGTACAGCTATTGTCTAATAAAATCGAGGTGCTCTTTGAAGGATATCGGAGTGACCCGTGTCATTAACAAAACTGAATTTTGAAAGCTGCTAGGGATCTCTGCAGGCAAACTAAATATTACAAGCGTTGTGAATTGCTTCGATTTCCAAAGCGCTTCCATTTGCCTAAAGAATTATGGTAGATTACTCAATTACATTTCCAGCTGCTTACAGTTCAAGTAGGAGACTGGGTGGAGGAGTATGTGCGCACCCAAAGAGAAGCAGCATCCCGAAAGCGGTGCGGAACAGAATTCTTTCGCAGAACTAAAATATATCTGAAGAAATTTTCGAAAAGCATCCACGTTTTCCTGACAAAATGGCAGAGATGATCCTTGATTTTTAGTTCTTCTGACATTCAATCCTGATTTTTCTCCACTTAAATACTAGATTTTCAAATTAATATACATGTTGTGCAAAATACTAAATTTAAAACTGATAGGCTTCAAAAAAACTTAAAAGGCGACAATATGTTTACTAATGTTAATAAATTACGAAGACTTAAAAGAAAATTCAAAAAGTTTAAAACTGAGTCATCATTTTATTCCTACATTTTCTTTCTTACTTTATTATTGTTAAAAAAATAGAGAAGAAAACATAAAAATTGACAGGACTCTTATAGCAGAGTTTTCATGAGATAAGGTAGAATTATCTGAGAAAATAGAAAAGTTTGATTTTGGTGTGAAAAAGTACAAGTGCAGATGAATACTGATAAGTAACCATGTACATATGAACGTATATGGTATAATATCGAAAAGTATAACTTCTGTTGGTTTTTACTTTTGCGGGCTGGGGATCGAAGAAAAAATATTGTGTATTCTCACAATTTTTTTAATTTTTTATTTTAAGTTTTTTTTTTATTTAGATTTCCAACTACGATAAAACTTTGTGCGATGACAGATCATTTAAGAAATAGTTCTGCTTCGACTAATTCAATACAATGAAAAGTTAAAATATAATTGTAAAACATTTTGTGTGACCTCCACATTGAACTACTGATGAGACCTCTCTGATCGTTGCGTCGAAAAGATCAAATTTTCTGCATTTTAAATGAATTTCCAAAATTATAAAAAAAAAACAATAAATTCCAGTCTTAGATAAAAATTTTCCACTCAATCTGCAATCTAGTTCTTAGCTATGTAACTTCATATTATATTGGAGGAAGTTTTCAAATGATACTGGTCTAAACCTTGCTTTTCTTCCAGGGAATCTATATAGAAAATGGCAAATCTACGCTATTTGTGTAGTTAAGATTATATATGTTACAGTCAAAACACGAAATTCGTCAAACCCCGATCTTACGCGCTCTCGGTAATTATAGTTTTAACTAAAATAACACAGTTAATCTAGAATTAACGGAATGCAGTTGATACTACTATTATTAACTAAAGATTATTTAGTTTATTCTGGTTGTGGCTGAATTCTCGCGTAGCTTTTAGTTAAATCTAGAACTGACTGGTTGCTATTAGTAAGTCCGAGTTACAATTGAAATTGACGAATTTCGTGTTTTGAATGTAACATATAAAATAAATTTTTTATTTAACTTTATTTTAACTTTGTCCATAAGACTGAGTCACACACAGCCAATGATTTGATTTACTTTAGTTTATGGAATTAACTGATGCCGTAACCAAATAATAGAACGTTTGACTTTTAGTAGAAGTTTTATTATAATATACATAATTTTCTAATTATAAAAGGGTAAAAACACAGATTTGATGTAGGTACGACATTTATGGTAATTTCGAATGGGAGATCTAGATTTTTCCTTGCTCCGAGGCGGGCTTTGAACTCTGCTCTAAATATGCTTCGTCTTCTGCTCTCCGATCGGGGAAAATATAAATATGTTCGATTGTGATTGCATGCACTCTTGAAGTCTAGATGTGCTTTTGACAGAAGGGAGTAAGAAGAAGATTATTGTTGGGAAAAAATTTATAATTGCAAAAATGGGAAGTGAAGATATTGATGGTAAGAAATTAATACACAACTAATTATTTGCAAAACATTGAAGGTAATTCTTTTGTAGATTTTTGTGAGTACTCCTTTCTGGCGGAAAGTCATCCGATAAAAATAAGTAAATTTATAATACGTACTTTTAGCAATTGAGCATAACATTTCTAAATATCCTTGTTTGCTCGTAGCCTGGAATGATGTGGCAACAAAAGCGCTCCTTGATAAATACTACAACAATATAAATATTGTATAAAAAGTCCATTACTTTATTAATATATTTATGACATGATGACACCGACGTGTTGAATAAATTAGCAACTTGTCTTATTGTTGACTTGTTGCTTGGCTATACACATTTTTTATTTTTAGTATACTCTAACTAATTATTTTTGTTTACCATAAAAAAGAAAGGAGGTGAACTATATTATCAGGTTGAGTAACACCTCCATGACTGCGGACTGAATATCGCGTAACACTTTGCGAGAAAATCTATAGTTGTTTTTGAAACTCGAAAATGTTTTCGGAACTAAAAGAAACATTAAGATAAATCATAATTTAAAAAACCGTGCACAAGATTGTACCTCTTCATTGGTGTACAAAGAAATTGGCGCCCCAAAATTACACACTTGTATTCTTTTGGTGGAGCTATTGTAAGCCAAAGCTATCACGGAAAATATTTCTTCATCACTTGATGAATATGAGCTTAATGCTCGGCCAACCTTAAGAGGAGTCAGTACTCAGCAAAAATTTCAGTTTAGATACCAGCGATCCTGTAGGCAATAAAATTTATTTTACGCAGGTTTGTGTCCTGAAAGTGAGAAAATTCATATAAAATTAGCGTAGACCGAGATCATAGACCACATTAGAGACATCTAGTGTATAAGAGCGAAACCCAACATGTGGCAATTTAAGACGTAAAATGAATATTTGCAGTTCAAATAAATTGAAAATTTTTAACGATAATTAAGTTTTTGTTTGTACATAATTGTTAAATATACTATTCTGCATTGTATTTCAACAACTTTCAACGAAATTTTGCAATTTCTCGTCGGTGAAATATCGGGAGAAAAAAGGTGTACTATTAGAGTCAAATAGTTAAAAAAAGCGCCACTAATAATAAAAAAACTCGACGTTATTTGCTAGATATAGGCTTTATCTTTCTAAAGTAGTCAAAATCTAAAGAAATGAGAATACCTACTAACAGGAATTTGATTTAAAAGACTTCAATTTTTATCATTTTTTACAAGTTTCCGAGCTAATATTTCCATTCCAATACACTTTTTTTAATTTTTGCCGACGTTATTTACTAGACTTCTTCGCTACCTTTAATTTAAGATATAAATCATTACTCTGCTACAAATAGTTTGCCAGAAATTCACAATGAAAAATGTACGAAACTTGGAAATCTTGGTACTGGCTCCTCTTAATGCATCCATAACTACAAAACCAGAAATAGTATTCCACAAGCAATTTTAATCAACAAGGAATATGAACGTATTACTTGTCAAATGTTTTATAACCTAATAGAGCAACCTCAAATCTCACTTCACTTTACAGAGTTGAAAAAGTGCTCTTTTCGCTCTGCGAGCAATTTTTTTTCATTCGAACACGAAATCTGACAGAGAGCAAATTGAAAATGTCATTCGAACAAAAGTTCTAAGGTCGAGCAATTCTAGAGCAAATAGAGCACCCCATTCGAATTCGCTATTAGTTAAGTAAAGCTTAACACAAAATTTAATTTTTAGTTATAATTATAAATATAATAATTTCTATCGTCCCTTGCCAGAAATTAATCATCGGACATTATATATAAGAATTCTTCAATACTAAAAACGAGCAGGTGCTTGGTTTGAGAACCTTATATTACTTGCATAAATATGTATTAAAGTGGTTTCATAATTTTTTAAACATTCTTTCTGTATTTGTATTTTGAAGCCATAGGTCTTTTTTCTCCATGTATCAAAAGTTATGGTGTTGCTCGGCTTCGTTTTGGAAATATAAATTTTTAAAGTTTCGGTATATCCAATATAACGCAATATGGGAGCACTATTATATTACTTAAGATATGTGGCGAATTTAAAAGTTCATATCTCCAAAACGAAGCCAAGTACCATTACAATTTTTGGTACATTGATAGGTAAGACTTATTTATGGATAAAAAAAAACTTCTACAGATCCACAATTTTTTTGAAAAAAAAAATATATATATATATATATACTATACATATGCATATATATAAAGCAGTTAGCTGCATTTGGCACTTGTATCAGAAAAGTCGGTTGCTCCGTTCTCGCGGTATGATTTTGTTAAAATAACATTTCATCGTAAAAACCAGAGGAAAGACAGACGATGATAGACTGTACCCTATTGGCACACTTCCTGATAAAAAAGAACATTGACAATGCATGTAGCGATAAAGGAGCGAAAGATATGCAACGGCAATGCTCAAGCGGGTCGATAGGTGAGCTTGAGCTGTGCGACCAGCCCCGGCACAGATATTGAAAATATATTCCATTCTAGGTGTGATATAGACCTTGTAGAGGAGTACTAGTTCAACGAGCTAAAATATTTCTTATATCCTTTTAGAAATCCAAGATACTACGGTGCTTCTTTTCAACAGAGAAAATTTGTCCAGTTTAACTGAATATTATGAAAGTCAAGTACGCTTAGTGCCGGTGTATCGAAAATTAATGTTCCATTAAAACGGGAATGGTAAAATGATGATTTCGTTTTAAAGAGGGTAGGATAACAGACTCTATGAAATGCCTTTGAAATATCTAGGGTAATGATTTTGGACTCACCAAAATTGTGGGGACAACGCTCCAGCATTCAGCAAATCTCCAGGTGATCGTCCAGAGCGGAAGCCATATTGGCGATCGTTGATTAGTTTCTAGAGACTTCATTAATTTGGAGTTAATGATATATTGAAAAACCTTCGAAATATTCGAATTGGTCTATAATTTGAGGAATCACGGCCCCAACAAATGAGACGCTCACTGCACAATTTGATTAACTCTATAAAAGAGAAGGTAGGAAATATTGATATATCTTTATAATTGTGAAAAAAAAATATTTGTTATTCACGGTTGCCATGAGAAACTTTTTTGGTAATATTCTTGACGTTAAGCTCCTTAAGGACCTTGAACACATCTCTCGTACGAATATGTATTAGTTCTTGTACACATCCATATGGAAGATATAAAACAGGTGTCTATGAAATGGATGGCAGATGAGACTACTGTCAAGTAGTGAAGGAATAGAGAAACTCGGGAAGTTGTTCTATACTAACTAAGTATGATAAATTAGTTAAAATAATTTGCGCCGATTATAGACTGACTAATATTAAAGTGCTTATTAAGAAAAATAAAAAAAAAAACAAAAAAAAAATGTGTTCCAAAAGCAGCAATGTTACCGAATTTCAATACTTGAACCAATTGCTTTATAGTGCGACGAAAGTGGATCAGTGTGCTATTTACTAGAACTACTAATCTCAAGCAGAACAATGATACCTATACTAAAATTGAGAAAGACCTTCATATGATTACCTTCTCCTGTGAAAAATTACATCGTTATGCACATAAGAATTCTGTTCGAGTTCAAACACATCATAAGCTCTTTATTTATAGTTTTAAATTGGATTTAGAGCATGTTTGTATTACTACAGTTCACAGAATTAAATTAAAGCTATGACATTAATATACATTTTTTAATGTAGAATGTTTACCGAGAAAATATCTATTTAACATACATTCTGTAGTGATTCTCTCTTGACATGATAAGGTTGTAAAGAAATTAAGGTATATCATTCTTTAACCATTAGTTATGAAAATATTTTGTTCAAATTCAGAAAAACGGTTATTGACGCGTTGCAAAATTATTTTCAGCAACATTTGAATTTTTGTTTTTTGTTTTTTATAAAGAGAAAGGTTTCATCGAAGAAAGCATTTTATAGTATGACGATAATGTAATAGTGCCTAAGGCTGGTCAAAACAATTATCTAAATCAGGATCATAATAAAAATGAAAAAGCAAAAATACTTCTATTTTGGATTTAGTATGTCTACATAAACTACCCTCGAATGGTACGGAACAATAAACGGGCTCAACAACATTGAATTCAATAGGCTACATGGGCTTTCTTTTCATATTAATTAGTACCAATTACAATTTAAACATGAAATAGAAATATTTAGGTTTCAGTGTTTTTTATTTGAAAATTATATTTTATTATATTTAGTATAAAAATTTAATTGATGGATCAGTGTTTTTTTTTCATATTTTGGGCTATATCTTTACTTAAGGACCATTTACATTATGATGGCAAGCATTTTTTCCGGACAATGTGGGAGATAGCTTATTGAAATTAAATATAAATGCTACCAACGAAATCATGCCAATACCTCTCACATCACTTCCACTAGATTTTAAGGCAAAATTTGCAAACTGTCAAACAGTCAAAATGTCAAAATGATATGTCTATGTCCAAACCATCTGAAATGGTTTCGAAAGAGACGACTGCAACGAATCTGTGGATGCGCTGCTATCTGTTTCTAGCAGAGGAGCTACCTCCGAAATTACTTGAATCCTTTCCATTAAAAAATATTTAAAAACTTTCAATTTCACAATATTTAATTGCGGATTAAATTATTAATTAATTTAATAAATATTTGCTATAAAATTGTAGTAATACGTGTTGCCAGTATAGTCGAAATTGACAGATTAGTGCTGTCAGTAACAATGTTTTAGTTCCAGCATCCCTAAAAACTTTGAATGCTTAATAAATTTTTATGGGAATAAGGTTTTCCGGACACGCATACATTAAAACGGCCTCTAGAAAAATGTAAAATGCGTTTGCTTATCTCGTCACTCATAAATAAATTTCCGTATACCTCCCTCATAATATCTGGAAAACATGCATATCATCATAATGTAATTCTTCCTTTACTTTTCTTTTTATTGAGAAAAAGTTTGAGATTTTGTTTAGAATCTTTACAGGGCTCCCTTTCAACGATACCCAAGTATTTTTCTAGAGAGCTCAACTCACATCCATCAAAAATTAAAAAATATATATTTCATAATGTCTGACTGTCGAAATATGTGCGCGTGCCGAAGGCCTAAGGTTCTGACAAATTTAAAGTTCTAACGTTCTTTTCAAGTAAAATATCTCTGGCAGAAAGATGGTCGGCCGCAAGAGTGATCTTAAAAGAATTCAGTGTTTTCGATTTGATCTATGTATGTAACCCTAAATAATAAAATTTACCTTCTAGTTGGCTTTTGAATACCTTAGTCGTTTATTTGTTATATATGGAACTGATAATCCTTGTAAGTGACGATTATCGTCTCGTCGGATACGGATTATTTAATAATTTAATAAATGCTTTTTAACTACTTCGGTTTCTTCATGAAAGTACCAACTCTGTTTTAGCAACCTATGATAATTGATTTTCAAGACCCGGTTATATGTACATAGAAAAGTCTTTATTGAAATGATTAAAAGTCAAACTAAAAAAATTATTCTGCTAGAATACTCCAACCATTAGCTGGACTGACAACATATTTTCAAGTAGTAATAATTAATAATGCGATTTCTCTCACACATTTGTTCATAGATATAAAATATATTTCTATTTTTCCATTAGGCTTGAACTTGTAATGTAATGAAAAATTCACATACATATGCGTAGTCGCAAGTCAGATATATTAACACTTTGGACACTGTCCAATGAATTCGTTCAGGCTGATCAATAAGCAAGAATAAACGTATATAAAACATACTATGTAATACGGTCATTGCATTATCTAAATTTGCCTTTTTTCAGATATATCTATATAAACACTCTTGTTATTATACTACAACTAGTTGGAACCCTTGTATTCTGGAAATTCCTGCAGGGAAAATCGCACTCTTCCTTTCCCCATTAAAATTTACTTTCACGAGCTTTGAAATTTTGTAGTTAAAGCCGCTTGCTGTCGAATATCTTTCTGCTTATAATTTTGAACCCGATAACTTAGATTTGATAAGGTACGCAAAGAGATATGTCTATTGGTCTCGCTTTTACTGTAATTTGACAGATCTATGTGGAATACACGTTAAAAAATTTATTCTTATTCCTACTGTATTGAGATTATTGATAAAATGTAGTTCGCAGTTGTGAAAAACTGCGGTGATCGTGACTAAATAGCCTAGTGTTGGCTTTTTCCTACTGTGGAAGACACTTAAAGCCATTTTCAAAGCCATTAATCTGAAAGTAACTAGGGGCATATAGCTGAAGGCTCCATCAATATATAAAAATTAAAAATAGTCGTATTTTTTGGCTTTAAAAACGGAGAAAAGAAAAGACTGACTTTAAGAAACAAACAGTTTCTAAGCCAAGTAAAGCTACTGTTATGCTTTGTTGTTGATGAATAAAGGAGATGTGAACTAGTATGGTACTTCAGGCGTTGTGTGAATGAGTACACATACATAGGCATAGTAAAAATATACCTATGGAGAATCAGTGGATCTTTGTACAATTATTTGCAGGAACTCTGCATCTTAAGCATTCATATATGTATTAACTACTGGAATATAATTTCACCAGGAATGCCTACCATTTTACATGAATTCTAATAATTTTTAATTTTTTTTATTAACCCCGACTTCCACCTAAATATTTGGAAATATATGTGTCAGTTTAAATAAATTTACTGAGAATAGAAATTCGCATAAACTTAAATTCTACTATTGATCGATAGCTGGTTCATTATGGTTCGAAAAAGTAGCAATCAAAAGCACTTAAGAAATCACCTATTAAACAATAACTAAAAGCAAAGAGCAATTAAGGTTTTGTTATTTTGGACACGTTAAAGCAAGAAAACCCAGATATATGTAGCAGAAATCTTGGATATATCTATTAGAAGCTTTACTTTTGACAAATATCATAAATGGTATAATTTAAAGCAAATCCAATTCACGATTTGTTTTCTCAAATCAAAACTGACTTTCTGGCTTTTGAGAAATTTTGGAATAAACTAAGAAATACTTTCTGTGTGAAAAATAAATATTTTCTCAATTCAAAAACAGTCTTTTATTTTTTCAAGAAAAAAGAATTTGCAATAAGAATGATTTTCTCATTTTTTTCTTTAATATTAGAAAATATTTCTCACTCGAGTACCGTTGCTAAAAATTGTATGGCCTTCTATCCTTTTTAAAACCAGTATGATGTTCATGAACATTTTTTCAGTCCAAGTGATAATTATTTAGCCTTTAGAAAAACGTATAATACCCTCCTCAAAAGAGAGCGATTTACTGTTTACATTCAATGAAGAAATACTTACATAAGTAGATACTCGTAAATTTCTTGTTTAATTGTTTTTAATAATTTCACAAATTCATATTTTTTACATGATATACTAATTTTTGCATATTTACAGTTTTGTACTCTATGATACAGAACAAGTGAATATTTTATGTATGTATATCTTTCTATGTATAAAAAGCTGTAATTTAAAATAAAATTGTTAGTTAGTTAGTTAGTTAGTAATTCCTATTTTGATATATAAATGGAAATATCAGAAAGGTGGTTTATATTATACCGGGTCTCCCGCAAATGATGTTATATCGGGTAACTATATATAGACCATGTCGAGGGGAATAAAAAATTGTATGAAAAAAGGAGAACAAAATACGCCTTTAAACTGCAGAATAATGATAATAATCGACACATACTTGATGCACTAAAACTTCTCGCAAATCGAAACACGTCTAATGCTCACCACTCCACGAGTAAATGTACGAAGATTTAATAGAAAAGAGAATAAAATTTCCACAAAATGAGAAATATTGTCTAGAATTAAGTAAACCGAGCTTGCTAAGGCTGGCAAAACAGTACTGCTAGTAAATATTTCTAGATTTAAGAAACTATTTTCTATATAATAAGAAATTAAGAAAACATTTTAAGAAATATTTTCTTGAATTAAGAATATCAAAACTGAATTTGTTTTTGCATGAAAGTTCATATAATGATTTCTAATTTCTCATATCAAGAAAATCTAGTGATCTTGATTTGAAATTTAAAAAGTATAATATCAAGAATGTAACACATTATTCAATCAGATATGTAACGAAATAAATGCTTGATACTAATGTTTCCAATTTTCTACAAACAAGAAAGATATTTCTTGAAGCTTAGAAAATTTTTTCTTTCCGTGTACTGGGATGAAATTGTAAGATGGAAGAGCGTTGTAGAAAATGAAGGAGAATTTATTTTAAATTAAAAATGAATTTTGCTTATCTTAATTTAAAAAAATAAAAGAATAAAACAATATTTATGTTTTGCATATTAACTTATTACTATTTGAAGTAATTAATTGCATCTTGTTCTATTGGTAAATTAAAAACAAAAATATTATGGTGCATTTAGTGCACATACCCCGTATTTTCCCTCTATTTATATCCCCTAGCTCCCAAAGACAGGGAACTTAATTTCTTTAGAGGAAATATGCATGAGAGACGTAATTTGACTTTTTTTGATTAGTTTTACTTTGAGGATTAAGTGACCCTGCGTTTAAACTTTCTGAATAGCTCTGTGCTTATTTCCTCACCCTACTTTCCTCTCAGGAAAAGTCGCGTATAGGATATCAAGAGGTACCCTTTGGCGTCATTAGCTATAACTATAAAAAAAGTTTATGAAATCATGGTTTGTAGCTCGTAAATTAAATTACTTGGAATAAAGCCTGATTCACACCGCCGCGCTAACTATTGTGATAACGTAGGGATAGCGACAACGAAGCGACAACAATAGATCGCTACATATTATTTTCAATGTAAATAATGTAAATGGTCACAACAATGCGATAGATTGCAGTTATACAAATAATTTCTGTATCATATGATCAGCGATTGAAATGCCTATCGAAGCATGCACAATTTCAATCGCCAATCGCGAGCGGTAAGATCAAAATGGATAGTACAGATGCAAGTAAATATTGGTGTCGAAAAATTAATTGAAATCATAAAGAAATACCCAATTTCATATGATCTGAATTAAAAAATTTTATAACAGTTTTCTTCCATTGTTCCCTCATTTCTGATTCAGATGGCTTTATATAATGGGTGTAAAACTGTCATCTTCATCTTATTATGAAGAAAGTATAGGGCTTAAACAATTCCGAACGGGTTTTCAACTACATGCTGTGACAACTGATGTATCGTACTTATATTTCTGAGAATTTTATCAAGCATACCTTGCTGTGAAAGGACACATCAAGCAAAATTTTAAAATACCTGCGTCCATAATTTGTCCAAGCCCTCCAATATCGATATAAAATACTCACTTTCGAGATCAATATAATAGGTAAAATTTGTTTAGCCAGTATATGTACTGAATGGACATTTGGGCAACAGCAATTTCCGCATTGAGATTTTCCCTAAATATTTTATTTAGTTCAGGCTACATATAATATAATTATACATATCACTATCTCTGAGATCTATCGCTTTAATGTGAAAAGAATTGTATCGCTATTGCGGTGCGGCGGTATGAATTAGGTTTAAGAATAGAAACACCCTAAAATTTTGATATTATATTTTTTCAGTACCAATTCGAGAAATTTCACACAAATTCGACTATCGAATAAATTTCCTTAATTTTTCTGAATTCATTTTATTAATGTTATACTTGCAATCAGAATCTTGTCTTGTCTTTTTAAAGTCAAGAATTAAAATTTTTTACTATTTATCCAGGTCAAATTAATAAATCATAATTACTTGGTGCAGTAAGCAACATTATTATTATTTGTTTTTTTTTGTATTATATAATAAATTAACAATAATCAATAAAATCATTATATGGTTCTTACATCTAAAACATAAAGTTTTTGTTTTACAGTACATTATCTTTCTATTATATAATATATTATCTTACTGTAACTACATAGTACATATACATAGATATACTTTTCTATCTGGAAATGTTTCTTGCAATTAATATTACACAGGGGTTGTCAATACGAACAGAAAGAAGACATATCTCGAGCGATAATCAAGTGAAAATGGTGCAACATTTCAAGTTCTAATGCCATTCAAGTTTTACGTGATAGTTAGTGCAAAAGTGTTCCAAACGTTGAGACAGCATATGTTAAGCATCCGAGCAAAAAGTTTATCCTTGAAAGATTGAACCAGTTTTCACGCACGTTACTATAAAACGCAATATACAACGACACTGTCGGCGGAAATATAGGTATCGTAAAATTTCGATACATGAAATATTCAGGACGCAGAATTTCGTATCCCTTTTGTCTACCATTTGCATCCCCTCGTTAAAGGAATTTGTTTTGGAAAATAAAAATAAATTTCAATAAGGCCACATATTTACGACACTTAAAAATTACAATAATATATAAAAGATTACTACATAAAGGAACTTTACCATTTTATTCTTTTTCTCACTTTATTAATTCACATTTCTTTGAGTGTCTCTCGTTTTCCGTGTTTCTGTCTGCTGCCCAGTGATATGATATCAATGCTCGTGTTCCTTTGATTTACACTTCTTAAATATTACGAGTATGCATTTTTCCTTTAAGTCTTTAACTGGTATGTTTAAAATTCTCCATTTATTGATTTTTGTTCTACAGAACTTTTATTTTTTGGATATGGTTTTGGTAATCTTATTTATCATGACTATATTTCTGCACAGACGAAGAGGAAATTTGTTGCCTAGGCGAAGGCCCCATATATAATGTATACCAAAAAGGAAAGAAATATGAGAATAGAATGAAGTTAGCTCTGATTTATGAGTGCATAATGGTAGTAATAATTAATCTTAGTATCTTATAGCGTTATTTTTTCTAGCTTCCTGGATATTTTTAGCTTATCACAGAGATACGCCGCCAACAGTTTCTTATACAAATTTCGGGAGAACCATATTTTATTTGGTTTTTTTTGTTTTTTTTTTTTATTTTACAGTTTAGAGCAAAATAAAATAGAGAAAAGAAAGTTTATGATTAGTAAGGAGATTAGTAAAATGCTGACACTCACCGATGATCTACTCACTTGCATAAACGCATAGACGCCACGTAAAAACTCCATATTAGGCTGTTGCTGTTGTGCTTGCTGCGGTTTTTGTGCCCGGTTTATGTATGATTTTACACCTTCAGCTACCAGATGAGGTTTGAGTTTTTTTGAAAGAGCTCTGAAAAAATAAAAACTATTTAGATAAATACTAAAAGGCTTTGTGATTTTTAGTTTATTTGGCAATTAAATATGCTATTACTCGATATAACAAAGCAGAAGTGGAGTTATTCTGGGCGGCAATTTCAACAGATTTTAATTTGCACAAATAATTGTAAACAAAAATTTAAAATATTTCTATAAAACATGAAAATGTATATAAAAGTTGAAAAAAACATGCTAACTTAAAGTTATTTAAGCCAAGAAGAAGAATATACATATAGAAAAGAAAATTGTCATGGATTAATAAATAAAAAAAAATATATATATATATAATAAGCTACTTAATTACTTGAGACAACGAAAGTCTCCAGTTTGTCTTTTATAACATCGCTTTTAAGAATCATTTCCATTACATCACATTACCTCTCCTATAACATTATATATGGATGGAATTGATTGATACGCAAAATCATAAAGTTCTCTGGAGCGTCGCTGTAACTCAGTGGCTAGGCTTGGTTCATTAACTAAACAGGATGGTTTCAACAAAAAGATCCACAAAGAAGCCGAAAGACTTCTTAGTTCAACTCATCTAGTCGACTCCCCAAACTGCAGGCTAATTAAAGATCTGTTGTTGAGTGGGGCATCGGCAATATTATCCTGACTTGTCACTGTTATTCATAATTCAAGTGATTGACATTAAAAATAGCCCTCCCAAAAGCCTGGCAGAGTGTCATGCATACATATATAAAATATATATTGCATAATATACGTAGAGTCATCTTAAAGAATTCCATTCAAAATCTTTTAAGTATGCAAACCGAACGATCAAGCAAAATGATACTCTGTTCACTGAATACTGTCCAAACTCAGACTGAAATATGGATTTTTTACATTTTTTACATCCATGTGGATCCAGGATAAGGTCGTTGAATAAGCAAAAATGCACGGATAATTATGTACTCTCCCGTCTACCTTGAGAAATTACTTGTTATTAACTGACGGTGAATTCGAAGAAACCGCTTAGCTTTGTTTCTTAGCGTTCACAGTTTCCACTTACCAAGAGAAGAAAGTATTGCCTCTTTGTCTATAATTGTTGTGACGGTAAATATGAGCCTGAAGTGAAATATATGTATGTATATCATCAGACATATTCAGTGTGCTCCAATATGGCACTTCGGCAACCTTTAAGCTATATGGAGACTGCGGCCCGCGCACGATGGATTTATGAGAAGGAACATTTTTTACTATATATCCTATCAAGAAAGAAGTCCAGAGAAAATATCTGCAGCATTAGGTGAACTTATTAATTTGAAAATATCTTTTTTCCAGTGTCATACTGATTATAGAAATGGGTGTCTTTAAAAATCTGGCATGCGAAGTCCTACATGAAATGAGTCGGAGATAACTTAATATTTGTTGTTACATTTGTTCGTTCTTCACAAACGAGTCATCAGCCTCTGCACACACATAAAGAAGAAGACAGTAGTAGTTGTGATAAACAATAAAATATTTTGCGATTTGGGTTCTCTTACCTTTCGCTCATATTATCCTGTAAACCATGTTTTTTTTATATTTGATTTTCATAACAAATCTAACCATACATTTTTTTTTATCAATTGATTGTAAAATTGAAGAGAGCCAGCATATTCTAAAGTAACAAATATGAGTTAATTACTATATTATCTAAATATTGTTCGGCGCCTATGGGCTGAGCCTTAGTTCAAACTAAATTAAATGGGCAAGAGTAAGAATACTTTCAAAAATCCTTTCGGCCGGAACTGTGGCGAAAAGTTAGGAATAAAATATTGAGATATATTAAGGGCTCAAAGGTTTAAACATGTCTAAGGAAAAATCTTGAGAAAGGCATGAGCAAAGGTTTAATGTTGACTATTATTGTGGAGAAGTTCTTCTTAGGTTCTTGAATGAAAAATATAGCAGCACCATCTATACATGCTCGGTGTATTAAACTCAGCCCTCGTTAAGTTAAACATGAAGTCCCATTCAAACAACAGGACAAACTAATCAAACGGAAAGGTATGCATTTTCGTAAAAGTTTGTCCAAGGTCCCCAATTAATACCCAAAAGTCTGCAAATCTCCTAGGTATTCCGTATTGGTATTGGGTTTCTCCAGTTGAACGCATCATGTAGCAGTATTCAATAGTATGTTTCATGCTAACCATGAAGTAGAGGCATTTTTAGAAAAACGTTTTATTTTTACGATTCATATCAAATTATTAAATACAAGAGAAGTTTTTCTAAAACATTCCTCTATTCCATCTGACCGATTCTAAAATTTCAAGTTTGAGTTCACCATTCACCATCAAAAAATAAATAACAATGGCGCTCAGACGCTGGCTCTCGTAGTGGTGCAGACAAAATAATGGAGCGTGTGTTTGCCTCGTATCGACAGAAAATATAACTGAAAGGCTACATTCCCGGAGACGGCAGTGTAGTGACAGAATCCCATATATTCTTAGTCGACGCAAAGGTTTATTGTATGAAAACCACAAAAGAAGAATTTTCGTTCTAATTTAAGGAGCTGGAGTGTTCCATAATGCTGACTTACCGTGGCGATAATAGTGCTAAAAATTGTGGGTATCAGATGGTTATTTGATCGCCATCCTTTTTTAAATTATTTAAACGGTGCAGTGTTTGAAGAAGGTATGACTCCATAATAGATTTTATGTTTGGTTAGATTAGGTTATAAGTAAGAGCGACTAGAATACTAAGACCATGCGGTACAGTGATCACAATTACTCTATTGGGTGCTCCGCTAATGCGGTTAGGAAAAATATTCTAACCTATTTTATTAACCTTTGGGTTAGATTGTAAACCTTGTTTCGACAGATAAGTGTTTCTCCAGTTATATGCAAACATAATTGTGCAATCGCAGGACTCTCATATATAACATACTTCGAGGTTTCATCTTCGTCTTTACACAGACCATGCCCAGTAACTGAGTTAGTAAACAGCCTGAGCGACTCTCTGCTAATGGTACTCATTCACTTACAGTCCGTCTGCAGACTATGGACTGCAGCAAAACCCTCGAGAATACTTCCCAAGCCATGAAACAGAAATTTATATGTATGCGTTGTGAGTGTGAGTCCGTTTTCTAAAATGTTCTATATTGATAATTATGGAAAAATGCCAAACTTTGATTTCATATATGCTAAAGAGCCTAATTTACTATCCATACAGGAAAACAGACTTCTAGTAATTTAAAGCTTGGTTCCTTACCAAAGGCTAAACTTCCTATATACCTTAATTAACAAAATAATAAAACAGTTTTGATTACAAAGTATATTTACCATTTTACGCTCAATACTTTTCAGCTGAGTGATGATTGCATGTGGGTATGTGCAACCGGAGTCTGAATCTGTAGGCAGCTACATTCGATATCACCAGCGCACGGCATCCCATGACGGCACAACGACATCACAATGATTACTCAGCTGAGAATTTTAGTTTGAGGAATAGTAGTCATTTGCTTAAGATAAATTTTTATACCCTAGATGAAATCTAAAGGGGTATACTAAGTTTGTCATTCCGTTTGTAACACCTCGAAATAATGATGGTAGAGCAAAATGGATTGGACACCCACGCATAATATTAAAAGTTATTTTGATTTTTGCATGTCCGTCCGTCCGTCCGTCCGTCTGTCCGTCCGTGCGCACGATAACTCGAGAACGCCTACACTTAGAGAGCTGAAATTTTGTACACGGACTTTAAAAAAAAAAGTAAAATTAAGTTCGAAAATGAGACAAATCGGGCAACTCCTTCGTAGGGTTGCCATACAAAAATTTCGTTTTCCGTTATATATTTGAACACTGCCTGAGGACGAGTCGCCGTAGAGAGCTGAAATTCGGTACATGGTGTTTTCATTGTACTAGCAAATAAAATTTCAAAAATGGACTAAATCGGGCAACCCATTCTTGGTGTTGTCATATAAAAAATTAGGTTTTTTATATATACTGTGAAAACGATCAGTCCAAGACATTTTTATTGTACTAAAAACTTCTTCAGAATATGAAATCCTATAAAATTGGTTATAATCATTTTTTCTGTCCGACGAACCGTTCTAGAAATATATGCGAAAAACCACTGCAAAAATCAATATTGCTCAAATGGGTACCCATACGAAATTTCATACAGGCATTCATCTAGGGTATCATAAGAATTAGTCTTAGACCAATTCTAGCTTTTTCACTTGTTTTAAATAACTTTGTTAGAAAAGGTATGAAAATTTTATTACCGTTCGGAAGATAAGAAAGCAAGCATAAGATTATCACAACACCAATTTTCTGTATGAATAGTAGTTTAGGGCGGAGGAGCTATTCAAATCAAACTTTTGTCAGTTTTACATAAGAACACTGCAAATATTTTAGATTGTAAGGACTCCATTGGACCTCGCATGTGGTAGGGAGGGTGTCTGTTTCATGGCTTGTGAAGTATTCTCGAGGGTTTTGACTGCAGGCAAGAGGCCTGCCGGCTAATTTTCACCATACACATACAGGCGGCCTGCAGTTCAACGAAACTGATAATTTATGGTAACCATTCATTTGCAGTCCACCTGACAGGTCGTAGACTGTTAGATGTGGACTGCAGATGAGAACTGATGTAGCCCAATTATTATTCAGTTTAACCGATAGTCCAAACCTGCAGGCTATGCCTGTCAAGCTGTAGCCTACAGGCAAGCTGAAATTTCGCCACACACTATCAGTTCGCTCACAGTCCCACTTCATATTTCAAAGCGATAAAATGGCTGTTGCAAGGAAAAAGAAGTTGTGATTTTTGTATATTATTGTTTTTATCAAACAAAACACAGACAAAAATTCAAAAAAGATTTTGGGGGAAAAATTGTCTCGTGGAATGCGAGAAATATTCGCATAAGGTGCTCGTGAAAAGGTTAAGAAGCAATATCGCCGATGATTTGAAGAATTATGTTCGTATGGATGACCGGTGCTTTCAAATTATGCTGAAGTTGGTTAAACCTAACACTAAAAACAAGGTGAAAAAGCTTGAATTGGTCTAAGACCAATTATAAGTAATACCCTATATTTCTAGAATGGTTCATCGGACAGTAAAAATTATTATAACCAATTTCATAGATTTTCTTATTTTGAAGAAGTGCTCAGTACTACAAAAACGTCTAGGACTGACCGTGTTCACAGTATACGTAAAAGACCTAAATTTTTATATGGCAACACTAAGAGAGATTGCCCGTTTTTGAAACTATATTTAATATTTTTACTTTCAGCTCTCCACGTTGACGCGTTACTAGGAAGTGTCCAAATATATAGTGAAAAACGAAATTTTTGTATGGAAACCCAACGAAGGAGATACCCGATATGTTCCATTTTTGAACTTACATTTTTTTTTTTTTAAAGCCCATGTGCAAAATTTCAGCTCTCTAAGCGCACGTAGGTTCTGCAGTTATGGCGTGCATAGATAGACGACGGACGGACGGAAATGCAAAAATTAAAATTTAATATTGGATTTAAGTAGTCTAAATACTTTCTTTTAAAATGATCAATACAGTCTGTACCGTAAATGTAACCCTTTCTGCGTTTTTTGCACTTTTTCTTGAACTTATCTAGTGAAAATTACTTAAAAAGCTCATTCCCGAAAGATAATTGCCTACTTTCTGTCACTTTTTCAACTTTCCGCTGGATATGCTTAAGAAAAAGTGAAAAAAAAAACACAGAAATGGTTACGTTTTCGGCACAGAGTGTGGTAGATAATTTTTAACCTAAGCTTTTGGGCTTCTTAAATACGATATGAAAAGTTGGTATAAATGTGTGTTTTGATAAAAATAGTAGTTCAATAATGTTAAATTTGTTGAGCCATAACTTCAAAACGGAGAGGAGGAGGGAAAAATGTATAGCACATTGGAAAGACTTAACAATTATCTATCTACAAAAGTTTAAATCGTCATCATAGGGTGCAATAGGGTGTAACTTTCAGAAGGTACAGGGTGATCTATAAAAACATACCCAAATATCTTAAAATCCCCTTATCTCGGAAACCATTACGACCCCCCCCCCCCTCCCTATAATTTTTTCCTTGCCTAAGCACGACCTATCCGTAACATTCGGGTGCCGGACTACGTACGGGACACCCTGTATATATACATAAATACTGTTACGCGCAACAAAAGTGACACAAGCAACATCTATTGGAAATGGAAACAACTTTAGGTTAGTAAACTTTATGTTCGGAGAATAGAATTTACGGGAAGGTTCTAGGATATTTTGTAGAGTACAAATACGGCGCTCCACACATCCCAAAACTATGAACACAGCTTGCCGTCGCGCAACAAGCTGTTAATAATTACCCGACATCGCGAAATATAAAGTTAATATGTATTCGGACATTTACAGTGTAAAGTGCATTAATGACATAAGTGAAACCTAGGCCAAAATAAAAGCCTGTAAGTAAAAACTCTTCAAATATCCCGGGATATCGGTTCGATTTTTAATTTCGCCATAATTCGTTTTAATTCCTAAATCGCGTGTGAAGAACTCTGATTGATTGGTTGATCCAGGAAGCGAGTCTTATTTCAGACAGTGAAGTGAACTATTTGGATTGCGATAATTAGAAGTTCTAGCGTTAACTATAAAAAGTTGATTTGATAATTGTTTGTAAACGTTATAAAAGTAAACAGTGAAGTTGTTGAAGATATCTGAGAGATTGTGTTTTATATAACAAACTAAGGCCACGCTCGTAACAATATATACATATGTATGCATTTAAATCTATTAAAATAAAGGAAGATAAAAATTTGCTTAACTGGCGTTATCCAATTCCTATTATCCAAAATACTCAATAAACATTAAACAAAACTTACTTCCTGCGGCTGCGATCAACAGCAATGAACTGATTGATATTAACGTTGCTGATGCAGACTAAACACAAAAGTTGGCTTATTTGAGTCAAGTGTCTGTCGTCAACACTCTTCTTATTTTTTAGTTGCCGAATGACGTAAAATAGACCAGTTTTCGGTACCGAACGTTGTTGGCTGTAACGGGCAAAATCAAGTGCCTTTTTAGTCACCGATTACAGTCAGTGAAGGTGCAGTGTAAGGGCTGTCTTAGTTGCAAAAGTTTGGGAAAATGGATTGACTACAAAACAGTTCCGTAGTTAGGTTGCGCAGATAGGTGACCATACGAAATGACAAACGAGAATTCATCTAGGGTATCATAAAAATTGCTCTTAGGCCAAATCTAGGTTTTTACTTGTTTTTAATAATTTTCAGTTTCGAGAAGCTCTGCTCTCCTGATGTCACTGAAACGGATAAAATTAACAATATCCGCAAGGCTATGACAATGTTTGGTACAATCGATAGAATATCATTTTTTACGATGAAATTCAAAACTTCAATCTGGGGTTAATCAGCAGGCAAGATCTCAGCCAGATTCATAATTTCGTCACACAGATAAATTTTCAATATTTATCTGTTAATATTTTATGCATATCCTTGCAGCTCTTCATTATTTCTTTCTTTCGTTGAAGACTTGACAATAGGAATATCATTCAGAAATTTCTTTGAGCGAAATTTCCACAAGTGCATCATAGATCTCCCCAAACTGGTGGCGTACGGGTTTGATCGCATCAACCCTACTTTCTCAACGCGTATCACTGACAGCTTTGAGAGTCAGAGTCAGTTATGGCATACTACAGCATCGCATTAGCATTAAATATTACACACAAATTCAATGGCCCTTTTAGAACCGTCTGGGGCCGGATTCACTAACTCGGAGAGTTGTGGAGTTGTGAAGATGAGAGTTCTTTTGCCACTTAATTCTCCAGTCGGAATTCTGTAACTCGTGGAATTTGTATTGAGATTTACCAAACTCTCTATTCAACTCGGCAAAACTCTCAGCTGTGTTAGTTGTGGAGAAGTAAGAAAAATATTTCGCAACTGGCAGTATTGGCTGCTTTTATTGTCATTTGTGAAGGTACCAATGTATCTAGGATTTTCAAATTGATTTGTGGATTCACTGCATATGCTGACTATGTTTACAAAAACAAACTATGGAAATCCTTGCAATACTTACAGAGAAATAAGGATTTGGGTGTCTCAAGGTACCCGCTAAAAATTGTAATTCACGCGAATATGGTCAATTTGGTCGTCTTCCAGTACAGAAGAGATGCTATAAAAATGTTAAATATGCACGTTAAAGCTTGTATGTAGGATGAAACCGCATCTACATTTTGTCCCCTAATTAGATATGTAATTAGTTTTTGACTCCGGTAAATAGTTTTGGAGATAACTGCAAAGAAGTAAATCAGTCCTCCTTAAGATGAAAAAATGGCCGTTTTCTGGTACAAAAACTCAATTCACTTCACAACAGAGTACTGATGGATGTGAAATAAAGAACGGAAGAAATATATGCAAAATATAGGAACTGGGGTGTATATGACCCACGTGCAAAAAATCCGTCTTTCGGCGATAAAAAGTCAGCTATGAAGTTAAAATAATTAAAAAAAAACTACGTCACTCGATTACCCGTTTCTTCCTCTTTAATTGGATACCAAACATGACGTATTGTGGACAACCCCCAATGGGGGGTTGCACTCTAGACCCTAAATCCGTAGGAAAAAACCGCAATGCTCTACGACCTTCCCACACAGAGTTATCCGTCTTTCAATATTTCGATACTTCTCACATTTTCTTTAACTCCTCAAGTATGTTAGAGAATCTCGAATGGAGAGTTAGGGAGTTTTAACCGGGGAAAACGAAAACTATCATCTCCCAAACTCCCAAGCCGTCCGAGTTAGTGAATCCGGCCCCTGGTGTCAAAAGTAGGAACCGGATTACTTGACTCACTTTAGTGATTCGACTCAGATTTGAGTTACTCATTCCTAATTGAGAGCGGCCATATTACCAGAGCAGACTGTACATATAGTGCTACGTAAACATCGATTTTCTGATCTCGCGATAGTAGTGATATTTTCGGCTAAAAACTATCGATACTATCAAATATATCGACATTTTTTGTATATATTTATATATAAAAACACACGTACAATCGTATAATAAGTCTCATACTGCAAGATCGTCTTATAAAAGTAATAAATACGTCAGGTTTGGTTTTGTTGGGTTGTGTCGAATAAATTTTTCGACAAATTATCATTCAGTGAATTATTTTCGACGAACTTTTTTTCGTACGAATCATTTTTCAATTCAAATTTGTAGATTAATTTTTTCATTTTATTAGATAAAATTTACGCGAATCCGTCGGCCGAATCACGGCACGGAACCTGTGCCAGCTGCCTCTTTGCCCCACCCCTAGTCACGGCGCTGCTCAATTCCACAATTTATTAAGAAACAGTATGTAAGATTTAATGAAGCTGGTGATGGGAAGTTTCCAGTAAATTGAAAGAATTCCCAAATTGCTTCTCTATAGCATTTACAAAAAAAATAAGAAAAGTAAAAATCTCCGATAGAATTTGGTGGATGATTTGAAAGAGAATATGGCGGTGTCATATGGTTTTTTTTCGGAGATGTGCAGAATGTCACAATCATTACAGTGACGACTGAAATGGTGGAGTGATCTAAGACTCTTTGGAAAAACTTTTAATAAAGAAATCAATTTTATAATTTTTTATCGGGTAAAGTTTATTTTTGTTCATGTAATCCCTACGCGGTTGCTTACTGACATATTTATACGTTTTCCGGATTAGCCGCGTTATAAATAAGTTATTTAATGAGTGCTAAAACAAGTAAAATACTGATCACCAAAACATGCTTTCATTAATTATTCTTTTCTTACCTTAACTTTTTGTATGTGTAAAGATTTTGAATACAACATTGATAACAACAATTAGGTATATTTTAAATATACAAAGACATTTCACTAAACACATTTGTAACAAAATTAAAAACTGCATGCTCACACTTAAAAATAAAATAAAATTTTGTTTTTGTTATGTAAATTTATTTGTGTATAAGTCGTGTTGTTTCGGACTAGTGTGGTGATCGGTTTTATTTTCTGGAAGTTTTAATGACGTTAGGGAACCTTTCCAAACTGTAAGCAATAAATAAGTTTGTGCAACTCATACAAATGTATACATATGTATATATCAGTATAAGTTTTGTTATGTTAATAGTTATGAAGATTATTATGATTATTATTAAGAAAACGACCATATATATATATATATATGTATATATATATGTGTGTGTGTATGTAAATATATTTGCCAACTTTTTGTAGTGCCTATACTTATATATATAGAATAATTCACATAATTCTGCCTTTTGAGCGATCTCAAAACTTTTATGGCTTATTACTGGAAGAAGATTACATCGCTCTATAGATTTTGCATTCTCCTTGAAACTAGATTCTTGAACAGAACTTCTTAGTTCCTATATTCACAAATAAATAGATACTAATAGATGTGCATGCCAATGAGGTAGCAATGCCTTATGGTAACACAAACTGATATGGACTAACGCGGACTAACCTAACAAAGCGTAGCTTAGGACACCTGTCTAAGTTATGCAATAATGTTTATTAACTTTAAACCTTAAACTTATACTTTTGAACTACCAGTTTACTATTTATTATATTTATATGTATAATTTAGACGTCTGATCTTTACATTTCAAAGTCAAATATTGCTAAAAATGAAATAAAAAATATATGTACATAAATGATACGAAGTAATTATAAAAATACAGGGAAATTTATAATTGTTGTTATATAGACAAAATCAAAAATTTATTCACATGATTTTCCCTTAGTTTCAGCAGGGTGCCCAGAAAGGGGTATAGCTTACTCCGAAAGTTGCTGTCAATACTTGATAGTCTTCAATGGGTTCATGAAAATTTCTCCGTCACAGGTTCCTTTGACAGTGGCCTTTATTGGGGGATAGTGATGTCAGCCGTGAAGCCGAATTTCCAGTGTCTTCATATATTAAAAGCAGCGCCATATCCTCTTGAAAGGGTGGCCGAAGGAGTAACCGATAATTAAGAGAAAGACATTAGTAGTGTTAGAAGAAGAGTCAAAAACGGCACGAACCTTAGAGGTGGTGCTTTCTTCTTTCATAATGGCGTGATTGTGAAAGTAGCAAGGTGACCTGCTTTTAGGAAGATGAACCTCGGGCTATGGGAATTTTTGCATATGATTCAACTCATCCTCTAAGCAATGATTGTGATTTTTTTGTAAGGTTGGACCCTTTTGAAGCTTACATTATTTATTCAAATATCGTCGAAGGGCTCTATCTCTCGGAACGATTAACAAGCTATTAGTAGAAAGAAAAGGGGAAAATTGCATGCTCACCATGACACCATGGAACTGGGGCGTTTTGTTTGTAATTATATGATTGTATAAACCAGACATCTTACAGATGTTGGTTCGTAGCATTTTCATTAGTTATGTAGATATTCATTTCAAAGTTACTTCTGGCAACGCCAGCAAAGATAGATTCTTTTATATTTACACACACTCGCGTTTTGTCATATCTGAATATACATTATGTACTTATCGTTCAGTTATTTTAGGACAGGTAACTTCACTTCTGCATCATCTGCCGCCCAGAAAAGTTTTGTTATACTTACATCTCGGAAATAAAATATTAAGATTAAATCAAACAGTGAGTTTATCTTTCAACAAGGAATCATTCCCAGAAAGCTACCGCTCAATTCAGATATTCTATTTTAAGATTTTATAAGTTCGGTATTGTCTGTCATCAAGCCTAACGTGATTTTTTCAAGAATCTTGGCTTCTTGCCCCGAGGATTATATCTTTCCAGGTTGATCAAAAGAGGGTTTGCTAATTGCAACTTATTGAAGCAATGATTCTCTCTCAATCCTTCTTTTGGATAAACGGTCGGTCAGGGTGTGCAGTACAATTGGCGCAATGTCTACACTCTAAAAAATTTATGTAAACATGTTACAATCTCAAGAGTAAATTTTACTACATTTTTTGTACTTAGTTTAATTACATTTTTAATATATAACGTTTGAAGTGTAACTAAAATAATTACTACAACAAATGTGGTATTCTTCTAACTTGCTTTGAATTTTTTTCATAATTTTACTGCTCTGAATAGAGTAAAATTCAACATGTTTCAGCTTGCATGGTTGGGTTCTCAGTATGCGTCTAACCGTTAGTCGAAAAGGTTATAAATATTTAGTGTCACCCTGAAAATTGTAGCAGTGGGATATTGTAATGGGTGAACTGAATTAATTTTTGAACTTGAATTCAACTTCACCCACTCCATTTGTATTCCGAATTCCAGGATTCCCTAAAAGTTGACTCAAATTCAATCTGACCGAATATTACCTTTCCGCTAGTAGTGCTCTTACTTATTCAATGTAGTAAAGTTACTTACTCAACGTAGTAAAATTAACTACATCCATACAGTAAAATTTTTATCAAAATTTATTTACTCAATCCCAGCAAACATGACGAAGATTCACTTTCTTATTACCTGGACGATAAAATATCTCGCGGATGGTAATCATATTCGTATTGCATTATTAACTTCCAACGGGAGAAACTGTTACCCCGAAGGCAAAACATCTTGAAGAAACGAATGCGTATCTTCTACGCGATACGTTAAAGTAATTCGCCAATATCCCTTCCTGGCGAGTTATTTTCATATCATGAATAAGAAACGTATTCGTTTCTTCAAGATGATTCGCTTTCTTATCGTTTAAGCAAATCGTTCAAAAATCGTACTTTGGAACTTGTAGTAAGGGAATTAAGGCGATATTTCTTTAAAGTAGGTATATATTTATTTAATTAAATTTTTTTTTTTAATATGAATCTGTGGAATTAAAATCACTAGTGAACTCACAATTTAATGACACGTTCTTCCAAATGATAAACTCGTGTATCATAGAGATGACAAATAAGCGAAACTATTGTCTTCTTGCTTCACATTTAAAATCAGAAAACAAAACTGTTTGTAATTTCATCTTCTTTTCGTCTACGCAAGACAAGGAAGAAATCATTTCACAGTATTTGCTTTAATTTCGCGTGGAAGATATTTGGGCAATATCATCCACATATCGTCCGCAAGATTTTTCATCCAAATGTTTGCTGGGATATAGTAAAATTTACTACCTCTGTAGAGTAAAAAAAACTCTATGAATGCGTAAAAAGTTGCATTTACTTTTTGGTGTAAATTTACTACAATAATACGAGGTAACTAGTTTCCTATTATTTTATTAGCATTAAAACTCTGATGACGTGCGATTATCCACGGTCCGATGTGGAGCGTACAATGACTGTCGCTCGTAAAACTTTTCTGTCTTTTTTACTAAAATAGCCATCATGCCTAGGGGTGTTCGTGACATGAGATGTGTGACAAGAACCGGCGCGAAAAAATAGAGAAATTGTTTAAGAGGAGGTATTTCTAGTAGATGAAAATAGTACCGTGAGTTGATATTCTGATATTTCCACCAGATGAGTCTTCAGGGTTGTATTGACTGAGCATTAATGATATGCTGTTTTGCTCTATAGGGGGATAGACTGCTCAGGGGATACCCTATGATGCAAAGCACAGCATGGCAAGAAGCAGATTAGGAAAGGATTAGGGGACATGAGGAAACTGGCGGAGATGCTGGTGTATATCACTGTTAAACTTTCGCAGATTGTAAGCCCGAGGAAAAAAAGAAGAGGGCAGACTATTTCACATTCGTACAGTTCGGAATTTAATTTTACGGTGAACAGTATTTTGAAGGGTGAGAGGATGGGATCAGACTAAATATTTCATCGGCCATGTATGGCGATAAAGAAGCGAAAGGTATTTAACGTTGGCCATACATGTAGTAATAAAGGAGCGAAAGATATACGACGGCGATGCTCGAATGAGTCGATTTGACAAGTAATTGTCAAATCACCAATAATCTTGAGGGCACCCTTTTGGACAATATCTAATGAAGCTAAGGCTGTACGACCAGCCGTGGCCTAGATTTGAGAACTGAATTTCATTCTAGGTCTGATATAGGACTTGAAGAGAAGCGCTGTATTTGATGGGCTGAAATCTTTCTCACACCTTGCTACAAATCCAAAGCATTTCGATGAATCTTTTGCAGAAGAGAAGATGTGATCTGTATATAGTTAAAATTACGGGAAATATTAAATCAAATCAAATCGCATTTAATAAGCTTATACGACATTTAACATAAATTAAACATGCAAGTCTATGCTTGGGACTTTTTTCCAGTTTAACAGAAATTTTTCTATTTGTTCAGCAAATGCCAATTTAACATTTGAATAATCTCTCGTAGCTCATTACGAGGCACTCAATTTTTCAATGGTAGTGAAACATGAGAATGAAGGTAAGGAATTGGATAGAAACGGCAGCAATTATCTCTAACGACTTTGCATTTGACGGATTTTCCGTATTGCAACGTTCTTTAATACCAGACGGAAAACAAAACAGAGCATTCAATAGCGACTGCAGAAAAGACTACATGAAATTGAAATAAATGTTTTAATAAAGCAATCTATTTTTATCGTTATTAAAACAGAGGTTCACCCCTTTTTTTTACCTTAGGTATTACGATGAAATATTACAAAACGCTTTTTCTTTTAAGAGATTTTGGCGCACAAATTCAGATAACAAGAATTTCGCAAATATTTCAAAATAAACTTATCGGGATAATAAAGTGATCATAGATTTTCAAAGATATATTTATCACTTTATATAGGTATTATAAAAATGCATTTGGCATATTTTGCTCTTAAATTGCAATTTGGGCCAGGTGATCACCGGCTTGAAGACCAATGTTTGCTGTTGGCCGGAGAGTGTGGAGGGGGAGAGAGTAATCTAATAAATCCTAAACGAATTCAGTTGATTAATTAACTCTGTTAAGTTCAATTGTACAATGGCGATATTTTACTCTAGTTAATAGATAGCAGCAATGCTGGGGTGAATTTTTTTCTAATTCTGTTAGCAGCAAGTCAGGCTCGCGCTGTTCCGAATCAGAATTTAGGAAAACTTTCAAAGGTTAAATTATGCACTAGCTTAAATACCAACACTGTAGACAATACAATTAAAAATTATAATCACATTCACATTCATTAGATTGAATTGTCATAGAATATACCAATATATTTGAAATATACACAAAAGGGCATATATTGTAGAAGTAAAATTGTTAAGTCGTATGGAGGAGTTTGTCACATTTAAAAATAAAAAATGCAAAAGTTCATTGCTGTGAAAAAGTTAAATAGAAAAAATTATAATATTAAAATGTAAAATAAATTAAGGCATAAAATAAAATATATATATACAAAGAAAAAGAGTTTCAACAAATATTCATCAATATTCTATATCCATTTGTTAATCCCAATAATTTCCTTTATTCTCTATCTATATAATTTAACGCGAAAAACTGGAAGCCTGGAAGCAGTAGCTCTATATAAGAAATTTGATAAATTACGTCAAATAATTAATATCCTGAGTAACGACACAGTCGATGAACCAAATTCAGTTAAAGTTAAATCTTATCTAAATTTGAAAAATTAATGAATTGTTCCACATTGCGCTAGAACGTTAGTAAATACTTTATCGATTATTGTCTTTTCCCCTTCAGTTAGCTCTATATTTCATTTTTCAAATTTCAATAATACTCAGACATGCGGAGGATGCAAAAGTGATTTTATAAGAGCTGCTTTTATTAGATAGAGTTGTCTTAGAAATTAACTCAAACATCTTTTTATTCAGCAACTATATGAGACCAAAGAAGAAAGTTGTAGTTTTCCTGTTATCTGTAGCTTTAGAAACCTGGAAGATCAGGGGAAAAGGAATTTGTTCGCACATATTGAACCGTATCATTAGAACCACGTTACCAAAAATTTTGTAACGATACCCTATACGATATACAAAAAAAAATGGTGTTAGGCCGCCCACAGATTGGCGAGCGGTGAGCGGTGAGCGATGAGCTGTGAGCGTTGAGCGGTGCGCGGTACGCGTCAAAGCTCTCACATTGATCCGCTTTAGATATTAGTTGCATCGTAGCTTTTACTGCATAATGATGTCAAGGCTTATGAGAAAAATGGTATTACTCGATAATTTACGGATTGATTTTAGCAAAAACACGGAAAAGACTAGCAATTTTAAAATAATTAAAAACCGGTTGGAGTCTTGAAAATAACATATTATATGAAGATCTTCCTAGAAATTCTGAGCAATTTTTTGAATTTCTACGAATGTCAATTAAAAATTTCGATTAAATTTTAATAAAACTTAGAACTCGCCTGCAGAAAAAAAATAGACTTCTAAAGGTCAATAAGTCCAGAGGAAAAACTTTTGTTATATAAATTACAACACAACTAATGGGCAACGCTCACAGCCATCGCTCACCGCTCAGTTCAGCTGAGCTGTGAAAACACCGCTCGGCGACAAAGCTCAACGCTTACCGCTTTTCAATGTGAAAGTTTTCATAGCGATGGCCTGCCTAAGCGGCGTTTTACCTCTCACAGCTCATCGCTCACCGCTCGCCAATATGACAGCGACCTTAGACATCCCCCACTCTCTCCTCATTAATGTGAAAAATACAAAAATTATAAGTTTTGATTGTCGAAATATATGCGCGTCAGACGTCACTAAGATCTAACATTCTGCTAAATTTCAAATTCTTACGTGACGTCGTTTTCGAGAAAAACGTCTGTGACAGACGGACATACGAGTAATCTTATAAGGGTACCGGTTTTTGCACGGAACCCTAAAATATGAATTGATCCGAGACAAACTTGAACTCAACACTGTCAGGTCTTCCCATCTTGCATAGAACTCGAATGGTATATCAGTCTGCTGTTTGCGCTGATAATTGTTATGCTAATCACGATGCTGACAATCTAGAAAATTTCGGTTTTGCTGCCCATCTGGTTTCTAGTTTCTCGTTGATAGCTATGATAGCATGACGTCAATAAATAATACAAATAATGATAGCTGTAGTTGAATTCTATTGAATTGTTATCCATTTATCATAAACTTTTAGGTTCAAAAATTATCATAAATATTCAACACCAACGAGCATTCTAATTTAATATGACATTCTAGCCTTATTTTATTTAAAATGTTATTTTTATATTTAATTTTTGGAAATATCTTTGTCGCCGTATTGCAATTCAGGTTGTTATTAATATTTAAATAGCTAGCTATTACCTTTTGTCTTTGCTGTCTCTCTTATACCTAAAATTTGCCACGGCGGCAATTTTTACACCGAACGTTGCAAGAATATGTTTTTAGATAGAACACAATGACAAGAACAAATTTGTAGTTTTGAGTAGTATCAGAGTGCTCACTAAGAAAATAATAATAGAAAGGTACTTATTTCCTTTAAAGATGATGAGCACATTCAGCAACAAACTTAAATGACCGACACGATTTTTTATGCCAAATTAATAGCACTATGGCACGTGCGCTCTTATCTAATGCCTGGCAACGACTAGCTATATGACGAATATGACCCCACGCCAAGCGCATTATTTGTATGTAAGTTCTTGTTTTAATTGCCCTTTTATAATACGAGATATTAAAGGAGGCACTTTTTGCCCGCGATACCCCAGCCAACCTTACATATCTGATCTCACAAAGTACAGGCCAAAAGCTCTAATTTAAACTCTATCGAAAGATGTGAAATATGTCATAAAAGTAATGTTATTGATATACATATCTAGAAATTAGAAGCATAATTATCGAATCACCACTATGGGTTTCGTACCGGCCACAAATCATTGTAACTACTGTGTCTCAGCGACGTCAAATAAATGGAAACAAAACTAAAGTTCTACTAAAATGATTTGCATGGGATGGCTTTCCTCGTGTATAAACTAAAATTGCATAGTAGTTCGACACTAAAACCACAAACAAAACTCACACCAAATTTAATTGAGCCAAACTCCTATATCCCGCTTTCCTCTCTAACATTGCTACTTACTCATTTCAAATAGATAGAAAATGACACATAACGTGGTTCTTGTAATATTCACATATTTCTACAATTCCAGACCAAACTGCACATCTAAGAGGCTGGCTGCCGACATTTACTGAATCACCAATTTCACCACAGATAGTTCACCACGATTCGTCTACACCAAAACATAGCCAACAACATTGAGCAAAACATCGAAGTAATTCGGACTGAATTCGGAATCGATATGTGGTGGGGATACGTCAGCAGACCATAAAAGGGCGAGCAGATCACGTTCATTCCGCTTTCATGGTCAAGAATACAGTAGTCAAGATCAAGCTGCCAGAATCTTTCCAATTTTTGTTTTGTTTTCTGTCTTGAGTTTAAAGGCATTCTTGGCTGGGCTTAAGACTGCCAAACAAATCCGATTTTATTTCCTTCTCTTACCTCATGTTGAGAGGTATTCTTGGCTGGGCTTTTGGACCACTAAGTCCGGTGACACACGATTATACACATGCGATACATCGTACCAAAAACTGGATTTCTTAGCACTATTTTAGAACATTTTCGTGTATACCTCAATTTAGAGCAGAGGGTTAGAGTCGGATGATACACGAGTATTTTATTGCATATGTATGCCTGTACTCGGTTTTTGTGCGTATAGAACATATGGAAATGATTAATTTTCTTTGCGCCTCAAGAACTTGTGTGTACCATGGGCTGATACACATTCGATACAAACACGGGTTTTACGTCGTGTCTAGTCTCGAGTGTGTATCATCGTGTGTCACGGGACTAAGCACTCATCTTTTTTCCTCTCCTCTCCTGCCTTGCGTAGAAAGGCATTCTTGGATGGGATTAGGACCGCCGAGCATTCCCATTATTTCCTTCTCTTGCCTCACATTGTGATGTATTCATAGCTGGGCTTTTGGACCACTAAGCAATCTTCTTGTTTCCTTTCCTTCCAAGCAAGTTGTCTTGTTGTGATTCACTATAAATATTAGATAACTCATATTACCATCAATATATTGTAATTTCTCTGACCTGGATTATATTTACATTAAATTAACTATACTTAGTCTCAGACCGTAAACATTGTACAAATTGATAAGAATTTAAGAAATTCCCACAAGAGTAGATTCATCTTTCATTTCAGGGATTAGTCCATTCTGCGAGCTACAAAAAAAGGCTATTTTTATTAATATTTTTTTTGAAGTTTTTATTATAGGTATTGATTTAAAAGTTGTTGGACTTATAAACACGCTTTCGAAATACAGTAAACATTTTTTTTATTTTTTATTTTAAACACTTTTTATACACAAAAATGATAGATAAACGTAACGTTTCAAAATGTAGGCAAGTGAGTTGCGTGAGCCATATTTCTGGAACGAAATATCTGAAATAAAAAAATCACATGCAATTAAATGGCGGACTTATTTTGAAAAAAAAACAAAATAGTAGGCTCTTTTTTCAGTGATTTTTGCTATAAAAGAAATAGTAAAAATTGAAATTTTGAGATGACTGTAGTTCAGGACGTACTCACTGTTATACTTAATCTAATTCCATGTGATTTTTGTATTTAACTCACTTGCCTACTTTTTGAAACGTTACGTTTGTCTATCATTTTTGTGTATAAAAATTGTTTAAATTAAAAAATTCAAATTTTTTTTCCTATATTTCGAAAATGTGTTTATTTATTAAACCCAATCCCAACAACTTTTATATGAATACATATAATAAAAACTTAATAAAACGTTAATAAGAAAAGCCTTTTTTGTAGCGCGCAAAGTATACTAATCTGACTTTACAGATCACTGCGCGTTAGATCTAATGCAGCTCAAACATTGATCCTTCGATCTCCCGGATATCTCATCTTAACAGTATTTCTCCCATTACATTTTCTGACGTGAGGACTCCCAGCATAAAATCTCTCATAGAAAATCTCCCCTAGATATGGATTTCCTAACATTATTAAGGGAACAAGCCTCGCGGGGAGAGGAAATTGTGCGATCATGCTCTAACTTTAAGAAAACTGGAGAAAAAAGGCGAACAAAAAGGTAGATGTCTGCAGGATAGCAAATAATCAGAGCGGTATGGGAGAAATACAGTACAACTCATCATTCAATGATGGGCATGACGAAATAAGGAGAAGGCGAAGAAATCACGAAAGATTCATACTTCGAAATGGATACATACGGACAACTGAAAGAACAATATTTTAGTCATGTCGGAGATCTACGTGACACATTGGAAAATCTAACGGAGTCGGATAAGGACATGTCTATGTGTTCCAAAATGGAAACAAGATTCACTGGCAGAACAGAAACTGCTGGAGATTTACTCTGAGGAGTCAGCACCTATGCAAGAAACAAAAAAAACCACAAAGAATCAATTCCTTGACTAAAATTTTATAAAGTTATCTTACCCATTGATTATTGTCGTCCCACGCAGTAAATATACAAATATTGGACGATGTCAGCTGTCGCACGGCACGCGAATATTTTTATACAGTGAGCCAACTTAGAGAAATGAAACATACTCCAAGATAAAATGGAAATAAGGTATGTAGTGGAACGAAATAGTGCCATCTACATTGCACTAGAGACATCGAATTTAACACAATTCCATGAATCAATCAAATTTCCCTATTATCATGAATCAAGTTCGAGGAAGTAAATATGATTCGCAATCTTATTCGATTAACTCTCTAGTAGCATATACTGTACAAATTAGTTTGTTTTCGTTGCAAGTAAATATATTTAACAAAGCGAAAGTCATTTTATACCATATTGATTGGAAATAACATAAATTAGTTTAAATTATTTTTAAAGATATTTAGCGAAAAACAGCTGATAGCAACAATGACTAAAATGGTAACACTGTATAAACACATGATGAGTTGCAGTTGCTATGCTGGGTTATTGTTGCTATGGTAGGTTATTGTTACTATGCCAATTATTGTTGCCATGCGCCTTTGACTACCGTTCTTTGGTGCCGTGTACAAACCATGGCTATATAAACAGCAATTTAACTTGACTCGATCTCTTTTTCAGTTTGGCAGTGCAGTGAATAACTTGATGATTTTTTCTCAGTGGTATTTCCTAGTGTTATGAATTTTTATTACCAGTCTAACACTTTGTTTGGTTGACAATTGAAATAAATTTTTCTTGTTCTGGGTTGCGACTAGATTAAGAAATTTATTTGAATAGCAACTAAATTAATGATTCTTATTACGGGTAACGACTGTAGTACGAAATTTACTAATTAAACATTTTATTGTCGTTAACGACTACAATAAAGATTCTTATTACGGGTAACGACTGTAATAAGAAAATTACTAGCACTAAACATTTTATTGTGGCTAACGACTACAATAAAGATTCTTATTACGGGTAACGACTGTAATAAGAAATTTACTAATTAAACACTTTATTGTGGTAACGATTACAATAAAGATTCTTATTACGGGTAACGACTGTAATATGAAATTGACTAACAAACACTTTATTGTGGGTAACGACTAAAATAAAGATTTTTATTACGGGTAATGACTGTAATAAGAAAATTACTAACCAAGACTTTATTGTGGGTAACGACTGCAATAAAGATTCTCTGTGGGCTTCGACTACAGTGAGATCTACTCACCTCATTTTGTTCCTGGTATCCACCAGAATAAAGAATATCCCAATCCCAAACCTCAGTTAAAATTATTCAAATCAAGTGAATCAACTGCCAAACATAGATCAGGCGAGTACAAAGTTTATTGAAACAGAATTATCATAATTGTTACATACCATATATTTTACATTCATTACGTTTTTGATAAATTGGATTATTTATATTTTAAATTTATTAAATATCAGAACTCTAGTTTGATATTGAAGTGTAGAATTAGTAGACAAACGAATAGAACCACTAACTTTATACCAGCGGCATCAATTTTCACCACATTATTCATTATTGTATGTACGCTCTGACTACGGGCAGTACACTATGTCTTTTGAGAAAAATTCTCATTCAAATTCTCTCAAACTAACGAGAATCGAACTTCCCAAATTTTCGGTTACATACAACTCTCTACGATCTCTTCAAATCATAACAGTACCAATTTGCAAAAGATGCAGAAGTTACACTACCTAAAATATGCAGTGACTGGGCACGCAGAGAAGCTTCTAAAACAATTCCAAATTACGGAAGATAACTAACACAGTTGATGGGATTCTCTTGGAGGATGGTACAGCAACATGGGAGTATTAGTCAGTACACAGTTGAAGACCCTTTTCAACTTACAACCAGTCACTACTGAATCGATCTTTGGTATTAAAACTTTGCTAGATAGTACTTCCGAATGTTTGCATGAGTTAAATGATTTAAAGGTAATATAAGATAATTGGGATCCACTCCTTTGTACTTGTTAAATAAAACAAATCATTTTTTGTTAAGTAGTATTTTGCAATTATTTCAAGTTACAGAATTCAGTCATTAGATTTATTTTTCTTTCAAAAATAATTAAATCTCAAATTTTAACTTGAATAACATTTCATATTGTGAATTGCTTGCAACTTGATTCAACTTCACTTCTGTAGTTAGTATTCTCATTTTGAATTATCATTTTTCTACGTTCTGTAGTCACTCTGTTGGTAGCCGCTGTGCAGTAAACTTCAAAAGAGAAAAATAAATTGGATTTTATCATTAAAGGTTTGGCTTTGTTATTTCTGTGCACACTATTTGGTTTCACGAGTTTAACGCTTTATAACATATAGAACACATGGTAGTATACACATACATATACCACACATGCACAAGGTTGGAATTCGTGAGTATACTTCTTTCAACATTTTCGTTTGGAGAGTTCATATAAACTTTGAACATTATTTCGAGAACATATGGTACTATACACATACATATACCACACATTTATAAGATTTGGATTTCGTGAGTACACTTCTTTCAATATTTTCTTTTGGAGAATTCATATAAAATTGTGAGCATATATATATTTCATATATTTTTATTATTATCATTTGTGCAATTTGGTTTAAATCACGGCGTATGCTAAAATCATTGAAGTGATAAATTGAGGAATGTCATTGTTCTAATACAAACATTTTGTGGACAGTTAATAACGGATGACAGTTATCTCGTGCATGCGATTAAACAGCTATTCGTAAAGGAGTCTCAACACAATAATTGTTGCGTCATCAATTGCTAATAATTTATTCCTTTTTGCCTTTCGGCCCACAAATTCCTTTATCGGACCAAGACGATGTATGTTAACTTGCTAACGCATTGACTTTCATAGATTTCTATTTACGTGTATTCTTAAAGTGAAATTTAATTTGAAATATGGTTAGTGAAGGCTCTGATGATTCCCAAGATGAGATTCAAGACAATAAAAAGAGAATTTCTGATTTACGTGGGCAACGCGGTACGGTTACGATGCAGCAAACGAAAATGAAAAACTATATGGAGACTCCCGGTAGAGTGTTTTCGTTAAGTGAATTAGAGCCTAGACTAGGCCTGCTAGAAAGTTATATCGCGCGGTTTAATAGTATTCAAGCTCAGCTCGAGGTCGAAGACCCTGAAGAGCTAGAGGCGGATAAGCGTCAGACATATGAGGATGCATACATTTTAGTAAAAAGCAAAATTCTTACATTAATTGAGCAGAAACGTCCCCGTATGTCAATACCTTCCTTGGAAGCTAGCACGTTAGTTTCACCCATTCGCAATGCAAGCTTGCCGAATTTACAAATTAATAAATTTTCGGGAAATTTTGTCGATTGGCCCGACTTCTATGCCACATTTAAGGTTTTAGTGGAGGATAATGAGCATTTCACAAATGTCGAAAAATTAGCTTACTTGCGTGGAGCCCCCTACAGAGCTTTACTTGATTCGGGATCATCTCTCCATTTCGTGTCCGAACGCTTGGCTCAGCAACTGCAGCTGGAAAGGGCAAGGACGAACGTTAGCGTCGTAAGAATTGCGTCGACTTCTCTGTCTCTCAAGCATAAAACCCAACTTGTCATCAAATCTCGCATATACAATTATCAGAATACCTTTGAAGCTCTCATCGTGCCTAAAATTGCGAATGATCAACCTTGGCGCACTTTTAGTACAAAAAATTGGAAAATTCCTGAAAATATCGTTTTGGCCGACCCACACTTCAGCACCTCCAGACCTATCGATATATTAATCGGCGCTAGCTTATTCTTTGAACTACTTTCGGTGGGTCAGATACGTCTAAGGGATGGACTTCCTATTTTACAAAAAATACTCTTAGGTTGGGTGGTGTCCGGAGGCAAAACCTTATCTCGTGGGACTTGCTTGGTAGCTACAGATGAAATAGAATGTTGTGACAATAACTTGGAGAATGCGGTTCGTAAATTCTGGGATGTTGAAGAATGCACCAAAAGGCAGGACCCACTCTCCAGCGAAGAAAGGTCTTGCGAAGATCATTTTGTTAAGCATGTTAAACGTGATATAACTGGCAGATTTTATGTTCGATTGCCTTTTCGTAATGATTCTTGCTTACTCGGAGATTCATTGGATACTGCGAAAAAGAGATTTTTTAATTTAGAACAAAGACTTATGAAAAGGGACAGTGTCAGACAACAGTATTCAGAGTTTTTGAGAACTTATCTGGAGGCTGGTCATATGGAAAGGGTCTCATTCTCCATGCTTCCCAAACAACATTATTTGATGCCACATCACTCCGTGCTTAAGCCCGACAGCAGTAGTACGAAATTGCGAGTCGTTTTCGATGCGTCCTGTAAAACAACTTCCGGATACTCTCTTAATGATGTTCTTATGGTGGGCCCTGTTGTTCAGGACGACTTGTTCAGCATTTTAGCGCGATTTCGATCTTATAAATTTGAATTAACTGCCGACATCTCAAAAATGTATCGCCAAGTGCGCATGGAGCCACCAGACACCAACATGCAGTGCATTCTCTGGAGAGATTCACCTCAGCACCCATTGGAAGTCTTTCGTTTAGCTACAGTCACTTCTGGGACTGCACCCGCATCATACTTAGCAACTCGATGTCTGCAACAGCTCGCTCAGGAAGAGTATTGCAAATATCCGATTGGTGCCAAGGTTCTAACTAGGGATTTTTACGTTGACGACATGTTGAAAAGGGCGGACACACTCGAAGAGGTTCAAGTAATTCAGTTCGAAACAGATCAACTATTGAGAAGTGGTGGTTTCCCCTTATCTAAGTGGTGCTCCAAAACTCTTGAATTCAATAGACAACGCATTTTTGGAAAAGTATTTAGAAGGCACGGGTGATAACGTAATCAAAACGCTGGGTATGATCTGGAACCCCGAACTAGACATCTTTCGTTATTCATATCAACCAATTGGCAGCTCAGCTCGTGCTACGAAACGGGCGGTGCTATTTGCAATCAGTCGTTTGTTCGATCCTCTTGGTTTAATAAATCCAGTCATAGTAAAGGCAAAAATTTTTCTACAGCATTTATGGAGCTTGAAGGTTTCTTGGGATGAATCACTCCCCCAAAATTTCCACTTACAATGGAGACAATTTTACAATGAACTCGAACTTGTGAATCGCGTTCAGATACCTCGTTACATATTTTCTGCATCACCTGCAAAAATCGAATTGCACATTTTCGCCGACTCCAGTATGTCTACAAATGGAGCCTGCGCTTACGTGCGGTGCCTACATAATGAAACTATTACCTGCAACCTATTGACGGCTAAATCCAGAGTGGCACCATTGAAGACGCTGTCTATACCCAGACTTGAGCTAGCCGCCGAATTAGCAGCCCGACTATATAAGCTTTTCCAAACACGGATCGAACAGGTATACTGTTGGTCAGAGTCTTCAATAACGCTCTTTTGGTTGTCCTCATCACCTTCGAAATGGACGGTATTCGTTAGCAATAGAGTCGCCAAAATACAGGAATTAACGGAGAACTTTCAACGGAAGCACATTTCCTCAGTTAGTAATCCAGCCGACATCGTCAGCAGAGGAACTACTCCAGCTGAGTTTCTCGAGTCTACTATTTGGTTCCACGGACCAGCCTTCCTTCGAATGCAGAACCATTTGTGGCCTGAATCATCCTTCGAATTTAATAGAGAGATTCCTGAGAGGCGAAAAACGGACATCACTCTTGTATCGTCTCCAGCAAATGATTTTCTTAACTCTTCGAAATTCTCTAACTCATACTTAGAATTGGTCAATACCTTCGCATACGTCTATCGATTCATTCACAACTCTAAAATCTGTTCAGAAGATTTTTTGAAACGCACATTCGGACCAATCACTCTGCAAGAATTCGAGCATGCCCTCATGGCAATAATTAGGTTTATTCAAAAGAAACATTTTAGAGAAGATTACTGTCGCATGTCCTCTAAGGGGCTGACAAGATTAAAGGGCCCGCTCGGAAATTTAGATCCCTTTATCGATAATGATGGCGTTATTCGTGTTGGTGGTCGGTTGCAGAATTCTAATCTTGAATATGATGCTAAACACCCAATACTACTACCTAAATGCAACTTTACTAAGGCATTGGTTACTCACTTTCATTACAAGAATCTTCACGCTGCTGTCCAGACGCTTCTATCTATCATCCGAACCAGATTCTGGCCTATTGGAGGCAAAGGTATAGTGAAGGAGAGCGTACGTCATTGTGTTCGATGTTGCCGACTATGGCCTAAAGTCATAGATCAGATTATGGGCCAACTGCCGGCACCAAGGGTGCAAACAAGCCCCGCATTCCACCATACTGGTGTAGACCTTTGTGGCCAGTTCTACATAAAGAGCCATATACGCAACCGCCCCTCGACCAAGGCATACATAAGTCTCTTTATATGCCTATCCGTAAAAGCTGTTCATATGGAGGTAGTTATGGACCTAACGACCGAAGCATTTTTATCAGCCTTGACAAAATTCATTTCGAGACGACCGCATGTGGCAGTCATCTATTCTGATAATGTTACTAATTTTGTCGGAAGCAACCGAGAGTTAAAGGAGTTGAAGGAACTCTTTAATGCGTAACAACATCGTAATTCAGTCCAAGAAAGGTGTAAAGCAGATGGTATAGATTGGAAATTTATACCTCCTCGATCTCCTCACTTCGGAGGATTGTGGGAGGCGGCAATAAAGCAGGCCAAACATCATCTTCGTCGCACTCTCGGCGTGGAATCATATTCACTTGATGAGCTGGAAAGGGTTGTTTGTCACGTAGAGAGTATTTTGAATTCTCGTCCTCTCACACCGCTATCAAATGACATAAATGATCTTCAAGCTTTTACCCCAGGGCCCTTCATAGCTGGAGGCAAAATGGCTGGTATACCTTCACCCAGGCTTGTTGACGTCGACACCAGATTGTTAACTCGATGGCAACATCTTCAAGCGAAGGTTCAGAGTTTTTGGTCACGATGGCAAAACGAGTATCTTCAAAGTCTTCAGCATCGCGTCAAATGGAAAACTTCGAAACCTAATGTCAAAATTGGAACAATGGTAATACTCAAGGAGGAGAACATACCCCCGTTGATGTGGCGCCTAGGTCGAATGGAAGATGTTCATCAAGGAAGGGATGGTCACATACGAGTCGTGACGGTACGAACTATGATGGGTCTTGTGAAACGAGCAATTACTAAGATATGTCCATTACCTGTAGACAACAAAGGCTCATCCAATGATTTGGAAGCTGGAACTTCCAAGGCGGCCGGTTCATGTTAAATAAAACAAATCATTTTTTGTTAAGTAGTATTTTGAAATTATTTCAAATTACAGAATTCAGTCATTAGATTTACTTTTTCTTTCAAAAATAATTAAATCTCAAATTTTAACTTGAATAACATTTCATATTGTGAATTGCTTGCAACTTGATTCAACTTCACTTCTGTAGTTAGTATTCTCATTTTGAATTATCATTTTTGTACGTTCTGTAGTCACTCTGTTGGTAGCCGCTGTGCAGTAAACTTCAAAAGAGAAAAATAAATTGGATTTTATCATTAAAGGTTTGGCTTTGTTTATTTCTGAGCACACTATTTGGTTTCACGTGTTTAACGCTTTATAACATATTGGCAATTTTCCTCAAAAAACCTTGAGAGGAACAGTACTCATTCAAAAACTACTCACCGAAACACGTCGGGGATGGGAGCAACAGCTCAATAGGTTACAAGAGTTACCTAAGCTCGCTCGCTCACTGCATTTAAGGATTTTTCTAATGTCACGATTTTGTACTTTAGAAGCAATCGCAGATGCTGGCCCTCTAAAACCCTCACTATCTCTAACAGCGAAAACATCCAAAGCGTTCCACTTGAGCAGCAAAATCAGCTATGCTATGTGACAAAACATACACAATTTATATCGTTATCAAAAGTTTCAGGAGTTAAATCCAACCTCCCGCAAAAATCTAATCACGAAATGGAAACCATGCTTCAACTGTCTCTCAAATAAACGCAGTGCGCAATTATTTTCTATCAAGGCTATATTTTGTGATGACGATATGTCTCTCGACGCACAGTTGAGAAAATTCTGGGAAGCTGCAGAAGTGTCTATACCAACCGAAGTTGATCCATACCATCATCAATGTGAAGAGTTCTATAAAACTACAGTAACAAGAGACGAAACTGGTGGATATAAAGTGAGACTACCCTTCAAGTTTGAACAGAAGCCTTATTTACGTCACTCAAGATCAATCGCAGTCAAGCGAGTTTTTCCCATGGAGAACAAATTCAGTCAATATAACGAATTTAAACGCCTCTACTGCGATTGTCTCAATGAATACATTACGCTACATTTCAGAACTCAATTCAATAAATCATGGATACTACCTTCCACATCATGTGGTTCTGAAACATCGCTCTACAACGAAACTGAAGACCAGTAATTTCAAAAGATTGTCTGGAGAAATACAAAAGATAAACCTGTTAAAGATTATTGCCTAGAAAAAATTCACGTTTGGAACAACCTCAACTCCTTAATCAGCAATCCGTACTTTATTGCAATTGACTTCAGATGAACAAACTAACTTTCCAGACGCCGCTGTATTGGTTAAGAAGGATTTCTATGTTGATGATGTGTTAACATGCAGAAGTTTCAAGGCTACTTTCTTCTGGAGGCTTCAAATTACGAAAATGGGTCAGAAATTCTAAAAAACTTTCCTATCGAAGATTGCGAGGTTCAACTATCAGAAACAGAGCCACAATCAGTCAGAGCCTTAGGAATATTTTGAACACCTACCTCGGACCATTTTTCGTTCAAAATCGGCAATGACGATGTACGCTGTACAAAGCGAAATATTCTGTCCAATACATCCACTTGGCTGAATCTTTCCGTCTGTCATTTTGGGTAAAATTCTTATGCATCGACTATGGTTAGTAACATTGCTCATGGGACGATCCCACTCCAAAACATATCAGTGCGACATGGGTATTGTACCATTGACGAAACTGGCAGCATCCGCACAAATTTGATCATGGCAAAAGCAAGAGTTGGACCAGTTAAGACTGTCACATTACCTCGTCTTAAGCTATGTGGTGCTAATTTTAATTGAACTCATCACTCGTGTCAAAAGGAGAAATGGAATGTGAAAATATACCAACATTCACCTGGTCTGACTGTCAGATTGCTCTAGCATGGATACATAGCCTGCCTAACAAGTGGAAAACCTATGTTGCTAATCGTGTAGCCAATATCGAAGAAGTTTTACCCAGATCCTCGTAGATATATAGCTTCGAAGGAAAACCTTGCGGACTGTGCAAGTCGAGGAATATTTCCATCGGCATTAAAAGAAACCAGTTTATGGTGGCATGGGCTCGAGCGGTTAAAACTAGGAGAGGAATATTAACCATCCATGATCAAGACTACGGAAACAACGAAAGAACAAAAAAAAGGTCTTACGCTGCTATGTCACGTCAATGTCGAGCTTATTAAAAGATTCACTTCTGTATCCCAACTTTGGCGAGTTGTCGCACTATGCCTCCGCTTCATAAAAAATACTAAGTTACCAAAAGCAGAAAGAACGATCGGTCCACTTACTATGAGCGAAATCAATAACGCTGAGAATAACGTCTTGCGGAAGGTATAACATGACTCGCATGACAAAATTTTCTTTCACGAATTATAGCAATTAATAAGACAAAGCGAATAAAAAAAAACCGTTTCCCGATTGGACCTAACTCTACTGAGCTATGTCAATTTGAAAATTAGGTGATCTAGAGTTAACGTAAAAGTCAAAGTCACTCAAAAATTACGTCCGCCATCTTGGCGGCGCCATTTAAAATTTTTAGTACATTAAATCGTTGAAGTGAATTGTCATCGGAACTACATGTATGTGCAAAATTTCAAACCAATCGGTTAAGTACAAATAGTTGAAAAATCTGCCGCAATATTTGAAACTAACAAACACATATACGAAAAGGATCTAAATAAATATAAAACCTATTCTATTGACTTAGTTGCACAAAAAAATTAATTATACATTTCTATATTTTAAAATCTATTTTTCACATTACTAAAATATTTACAAATGTATATATCTACTACCATCTCTTTAAAGAAATTTAAATCTGGATCATATTCTTACGACATTTTTTTGAACCTAAATATACAATATGTTTAACACGCGTAAACGCGTGAACGGACTGTCCGCAAAGTTCTGCTATCCCGCGAAAACGCGTGAATAGATCTTAATGTGTTAATTTAGTATTCTTTTGGAATTTTGTTTTTGTAACAAAATAAGATGTGGTAAAATTTTTAATTGTTATTATTGACGTATTATATTGATGTATTCGCGTCAAGCTACAAGCCTCTACTTTTGAGTTGCTTCAAAATTCAAGTAACGCTTCAGTAAAATATTTTCTAAATATAGAATTTATTCTAGATGTCATACTCGTTTTAGAAACGTAGGTATACAGATACCGCGCAAACAATGGAGGGAGAAACACGCTGTGCGGTAGCATCTGTCCGGTAAAATGAAAGTTTTCTCAGATTTTTAACACTTATTTAATTTATTTAATTTCAGTATATTAGATTGACAATATGGATGAACCCGCTTGTATTATTTACAATAAATCAGATCTAGATGATCTATATATTTAATTAAAGCAGCTGCTATCAATCGTTTGGTTGGGTATAGCAAAAAAATACTGGACAAAAAATTTAAAAGAAATGGAAAAATTTATAGCAGCTCACATTCATCGAAAATGTCAAGCGAGTTATAATAGAGAATGTTCAATCGACGAATCTCGTAAATGAAACAAAACAGAGGAGGTAAACAAATTATTCAAGACGCACAAAAGGTTAACTATGCATCTCTTTGCTTTGTCTGTGGTCAAATTTGTGATAAATACAGACATGAATGCGGGTCGTAACAAATGCAACTATGAGACAAAATATTATTGACGCTGCTGGACTACGTAAGCTTTATATATGCAATGTGAAAATGTACTCGCTCGATTGAATAATGTACAAGATTTAGTTGCCGCAAATGCGCAATATCATACTAACTTGTTTGACAAATTTTTATAAAGTTAGCCCTTCAACAATTGTTGGTCGTCCCGCTAGTCAGAGTACAAAAGATTTTATTGAATACATTATACAGTATATAAAAAGTAGGAAAAGGGAATGTCAGTTTTCAGCAAACCAAATTAAGACATATTGTACAGGATCAAGATTATAAATTTCCAGACGTCAAAACAATAAAAAATAAATTGAATGATCACTTTTCGAATGAAATAATATGTCACACTAAAAGGGATGATCTCATAATTTTACACAAAACAAGTATTATTAAAGAACTTGCTGAAGATTGGTATGAAAAGCGTCTAACAAATTTTGTTGGTGAGGCCGTTAAAATTGTTGAGATTGCTGCTAAAATTCGTTTAGAGGAAATTAGTTCGATGTGATATATTAACGACCATTGCGAAATTCCACACTTGAGGAAAAACCATCTTTTTCATGATGTACCTAACACGCTAAAGAGTTTTTTAGACATTACAGCTAAAACACACACAGAGAAAAGTGAAAGCAAACAGCATAAATGTGACAAAAAAATTGCAACATGATCGCACTGAATCGTATCATCTGCAAGGCCATCGCCAATTCTTCTTTGTTTGTCGTCTATGATTCACAAAAAATATACATCCAAAGGGTTGATCGATTATTTGTCTAATTTAGGTTTAGCTGCTTCAAAGAAATTTTAAAATTTGAATCATCCATTATTAACGAGCGGCAAACCATATTTTAACGCCAGATGCATACATTCAGTTTATTTTCGATAATGCCAATCATAACATATGCTATGGGTGGAATCATGATTGCAACTCCCTCAACAAGCGTTGTTCCGAGAAACCTATTGCAAAATTTAACAAGATCCCAACATCAGAAGAGATTGGCAAAACTAGATATATGTTGAGTTGAAGCATTTTGAGAACAAAAGTTCGGGTGGCTAAAATCTATTACTATAGAAGATATTTATGACGAGAATAGCAGGGACCGAAAATAATGATTATTTTTCATTTCTTCTATAAAAAAATCATTTAACAAGGGATATGAAAAACCGTTCGGGGATGAATATTGTGTGCACATAATCTACTTTCATTATATGGTAGAATTCGAAAATATAATTAATAAAAAAAAAAATTCATTTGCAATAATTATTTTTGAGTTTTAATTTTGAAATCACTAAAAATCATTACATCTGAGCTTTACGCCATTCACTCAAGAATAAAACTCACTTCTAAGTTTTTCGTTTTAGAATCATCAATGATCATTAGACTTGAGTTTTATTTTTTTCGCTCAAAAATAAAACTCAGGTCTGATTTTTAAAATTTGGAATCAGAAATAATCATTATCGGTTGAGTTTTAGTTTTTCAAAAATAAAACTCGAAACAGTATTCCCGGTCCAAATTGCGTTGAATATTATTATTAACTTTGCTTGTCGATACTTCTTGGGTAGTAGAATACACTGATAATTTTCATAATTTTTCAGCTTTTTTTTTAATGATGTTATAAGCCTTTTGTTAAGATTTATGCATGTAAGAACGCTTCTCATCACACTTGCGGGAGAACGAAGCAATGTGAAGAGTTGGAATTTTTTTTAAAGAACTCAGAATATGACTTTAGGCATCTAGTTTGAATATGCGCAAAATCGGATGAGGGGAACCTCCTCTACCATATATGAGGGTGGTTAGAAATTTTAAAATCTGTATATGTGAAGGAATTTTTTCATAATAGTTTCCTGCAGCCTTTTGTTTTTTGAATCATTAGATAAAAAAAATACATGGAAAAGGCTAAAATTGCTATAAGACCAATTTTTATGACACCCTAGATGAATGCCCGTATGTAATTTCGTATGGTCACCCCTCTGTGCAAGTATGCTTGTTAAAGTGGATTTTTATTTATAGCATGATGCGTCGGGCAGTGAAAATAATCATAACCAATTTCGTAGGATTTCATATTCTGAAGAAGCTTTCCGTACAATAGAAATGTCTAGGACTCATCCTTCTAATCGATACAGTACACGTAAAAAACCTCAGTTTTTGTATGGACACACCATGAAAGGGTTGCCCGGTGTAGCATATTTTTCAAAATGTATTTACTATTTTTATGAAAACGCCGTGTAAAAAATTTCAAGTCACTACGTCTACGCTTTTTCAGCAGTGTTTAAAAATATAGTGGAAATACGAAATTTTTGTTGGCAACTCCACGAAGGAGTCGCCCGATTGGTCCGACCGTAAATCTACAAATTCCTTAAAAGCCGTACACGAAATTTCAGTTATCTAAGTGACCGCGCTCTCGATTTGTCGTGAGGATGAACAGACAGACCGATAGACAGACAGACAGACAGACAGAGAGACAGACAGACAGACAGACGGACGGATATACAGACAAACAATCAGAGACACATGCAAAAATCAAAATAACCTTTAACATTGTGCGTTCGTGTCCAATCCAGTTTACTCTAAAACGGAATGACAACGTTAGTATACCCTTTGGGATTTCACCTAGAGTATCAAAAGTGTTCGTTTGTGTAGTCCGTTGTCCTCAATCTTACTTTGCTCTATAGGGTATCTAGGACATTTAAATTCTGGTCGCGGCGATGCGACGGAAGTACGTACCTAGTATATACGATTACAGAACAAATTGAACGCGTTGGTTATTTTTAAGCGCAAGGGCACTACGACTACTACAGCAGACTTCAGTTGACTGCTTTGGCAACTTTATGCTGTACCGGGAATTATAGTTTGAAGGAATCATCTAGCAGTTCAGGTAGAATGTAATGTAGTTGGCGGCATGCCGTGGCATGCTGATTGTGGTGATTTGCATAAAATAGGATACTGCAATATTTAGAGCGTAGGGAACCTACATTACTGGAGAATGAAAGTATGATTTCTGTCCTGTTTCAAGATCCAAGGCTTCTCCGTTTAGTAGGGAAGTAAAAGAAGGTTCTGGAAAAAAGCAATTCAAAGGCATTGTTTTTAGGATGCTATCTTTAAAAAAGGTATGTAAAGGGTATCATGTCAAGAAACAGTGAAAAATGTCGATATTTTATTAGTTCTAGGGACAAAAATATTGTAATGTCGTATTTAGATGATAAAACTAATTATATCTGACTTTAATACTATTATACCAAAACCGCGATAGTTCTTTAATTTGTTACCTTGAATATTTTTTATACTAGCTAGCGATGTCACACCGAGAAAGCTCTGCACAAGAATACAAATTAATTCTTCCTTTTGTCTCCAGAGTTAATCAATACTTAGATAAGGGCTTGCTTTGGTTTGTTGCTCATGATCAATATCGAGCAAAGCAAAATAGTTATCATAAGTTATAGCGTTACCTATATGTAAACTTTATAATAGCTACAATTTTAATAAAAAGACGAGGTCGAAAACGAAGAGTTGTGTTGGAACAGGCCTCTAACAGATAAAGCATTCAATTTCATTGGTTTCTTTCCATCTAGTAGTTTTTAACATAAATATGTTCGTACATACTTTAATAAAACTAGAATTTTACCGACTTGGGCTTCCATTGATATGAATCTTCATATTTTTATTAGTCATTCCACACGAAACCCGACCATCTCCAATTTTGATGAGACTTGTTTGTATGGAATACCAAAATAGCTCACCCATATTTTCTTCTCGATAGGGATTAGAGATTTCGTGATTTAATGATGAAGCATCATTTTCAAGAAATCACATCGTTCGGTGCTGCTATTAAAGTATTAAGCTTCATTTGGCCCTTGAATCAGTAAAATCGCTTGCTCCGTTCTCGAGATATGATTTCTTGAAAATGATGCTTCATCTTTAAATCACGAAATTTCTCACCCCCTAGTGAGGGGATAATACGGGTGAGCTATTTTGGCATTCTCTACAAACTGTGAGAGTTTGATGCAAATCGGAGATGGTTGGGTTCCAAGGTGATCGGTTTTGTGTGGAATGGCAGTTATATTCAATAATAACGTGAACACATGTAATATGGATTGTTTGTTCTTGGCTCTTTTGCCTCGATATTGCTGCGAAGAGCTTAGGGTGTTACACCGTAAGTAGTGTTGTGGGTGCAGCGGCTCTTAAACCGGTACACCAGAAAGCTGTCGGAGTTACAGTGCAAGACTCACTTAAGGTAAAATTAAGAGTCTTGGTTCACTGTATCGTAGCAACTAACTAATACTTTATTGAAATTCGCTTTTTATAATGTTACAAAAATGCCTAATTAGCTAAATACAAAAATTCATAAATAACTTACCACAGAATTAAAGAATTTCCCTAGCCACAAAGCTCTCACGAGCATTCCTTCAATTATCTCAGCTGTGTCGACTTTCGTCTGGCTTTATCATTTCAAATAGAATAATTTTGTTGATATGCAAAATGAAATGCAAGAAGATATACAAGTGAAACCATGTGACAATCTTAGAAATTCTTGCTGTGATAAGTTTGTACATGTATGTATGTGCGTACTATCTAAATATTTTTTAATGTTATGTTAATTACAGGAAAATGAAATGATGAACATGGATTATATGTATAATGGAATCTTTTTGAACACCTATGTTTACTTCTTGGTTTATTATATTATTAATGTAATATTTAATTATTCTAGCAACAATTTAATAACGAACTACCATGTTCATCCAGGGATATGGGAGAGAGTCCAGTTTTTATCGACGAATCTTCTGTTCAAAATTGTACTTCTCTTTTAGGGCAATCAATTATTGAATTAGATTTGATTCATCCTTATAAGATGACTTTCACTTTGAGTTGATTGCAGCAAGGAATCGAACCAGACAAAGAAAAGCGAGTTGACACTGATTCGAACCTATTGGACTATTGGAAAGGAAACAAACATAAGACTTCTTTGTTATATAGAATATCATTGATTTTGCATGGTGTTCCAAACACACACATCATCGTAGAAAGAGCGTTTTCTGCGCTGAAGTTAATTCCTAGTGACCCTAGTGACTTGTCAGATGCAAAATTGACAAAATTGTGTTTCGTTAAATTAAATACAAATTTATAAATAATACGAAATTTTTGTAAAATGCTCGTATTTTATCTCTATATATGTTTGTTTTGCATTTCTTGAAGATGCAACAGAACATCCGCTAAATAATAGGAATAATATTATTACACAAACAATGACATAATAGAAAAGGAAGGCTGGAGGAAACTGTTATGAAAAAATTCCTTCACATTTACAGATTTTAAAATTTCTAACCCCCCTCCAATATGATAGAGGAGGTTCCCCTCATCTGATTTTGCGCATATTCAAACTAGATGCCTAAAGTCATATTCTGAGTTCTCTAAAAAAAATCCAACTCTTCACATTACTATGTTCTCCCGCAATTGTGATGAGAAGCGTACTTACATGCATAAATCTTAACAAAACGCTTATAACATCATTAAAAAAAAAGCTGAAAATTATGAAAATTATCAGTGTATTCTACTACCCAAGAAGTATCGACAAGCAAAGTTAATAATAATATTCAACGCAATTTGGACCGGGAATACTGTTTCGAGTTTTATTTTTGAAAAACTAAAACTCAACCGATAATGATTATTTCTGATTCCAAATTTTAAAAATCAGACCTGAGTTTTATTTTTGAGCGAAAAAAATAAAACTCAAGTCTAATGATCATTGATGATTCTAAAACGAAAAACTTAGAAGTGAGTTTTATTCTTGAGTGAATGGCGTAAAACTCAGATGAAATGATTATTAGTGATTTCAAAATTAATACTCAAATTTTAATTTTTACTGGTGATTGAAAAAGTAAAATTTGGATGATGATGATTAAATCGTAATTTTCACTATTTTGATCGTAATGATTACGGTCCCTGGAGAATAGGAATCAATCTTATGAGACTTCAATGCAAGATTTTACTTGGTTTTATTCGAATTTTTCGATCTAGTTTTCTGATGGTTGTAATGGATTCATGCAGAATTGCCACTGTGACAACAAGGTCGTGAAATTTTGGCCAGTGTCGATCCAGAAAATGATCCATACAATTTGTCATCTATCAGGGTAAGATTTTGCGGTTTCCATCTACTAATGTCATTCTATGGAGCGGTAGGATTTATAATGCAGGGTACTGGACTTCGTGAAGCTTTTTGTGAAATTTACGCCGAAAATTTGGCTGATAAAGCTTTATCGGGGCATGCGTATTCAAGAGCTGTAATAGGGCACTTTATTGCATAACTTGATTTGATTTCATCATCAATGAAATTAACAGATACTGGAAAATCAAAGTTGTATGCACTTCTCCTTGTTTTAGAAAAATAAAATTTTGCTCAGGAATTAACAAAAGAAAGGAATTTATTGATATAAAAAAATATATAGAGCAGTTGAATATAGTTAAAAGATAAGGACGAATTTCGGAACATTGGGTTTAGTACTGGGACATAATTACAATAACTAAAAATTTTATATGAGCAGAAAAATCAGGAAATTGGGATTTGCATTTGAGATATGCTGAGAGGATGATTCCATATTTCCATGCGAGTGGACAGTTTTTGTATGCAAGGTCAGCGCATTTATATCTGCAGGATATGCGGAAACTCAGACAGTCAATGTCTGAATATCAATTTGACAAAATTTACGTCCCAAAACTTTTTTTACTGTTAGAAGGACTCACAAGTTTTGGTCTCGAGTTTAATCTGATATGAATATTGAACAAGTCTTAATGAAATCCACGAAAACTCAGGGTGGACTAACGCATGATCGTGGATGTTCTGAAAGAGTTTTAGCTAAATTTGTTTTATCTAGTTGAGGTATGCAACGAAATGGAAGATTTTTGCAACGACGGAACAACATATAGATTCTAAAGAATATCGAGCTGCGAGATATGTGGCAGATCTTGAAAAATTATCTGATTATTAGATCGTTATGACCCATTTTCGACTACTGTAAACATAATGTCTATTTATTCTGGAATTATTGGCGATGAAACAATTAACTGCTATAAAGCGCGAAAAGAAGGTAAAAAATATATGAAATCAATTAATGGAAATAATTTTGGTAGCGTTAAATTTCAACGGAAAACCAAATTAAAAAAATAATAGAACTTCAACTGCAGCACTTACAGCATCTACTTCCGTTTCGATGCGCACGAAACAAATCGAATGTTCATGTCGTAAGAGATCTGCATACTTCCCTACAGTCGAATATCAAGATAAATAATATACGGTTTTCACAAAAGAAATTTTTATCCAATCAAAGTAACCAAAAAAATTTAATACAAACTATATCAGATAAACTACAATCAGTGGGATTTTTGTGCAAGCAAGCTCTCAAAGAAACCGATACATTAATTATAAATACTGCAATTAAACTAGCAAACCACAGTGGTCGTCGAGGGTCAAGATATTGATTTACCAATACTTCTGTATCAACTGAATTCGTATGGTCTCAGTTTATTTTTCCACAAACCAGGCTCAGGCAGTGAAAAGGATTCCTCTTATACATAAAATTGTTTCAAATACGAAATGTACACAAATGTAATAGCATTTCTTCACTCATTTTCGGGTTGCGATACAACTCCCGGTTTTGCTGGAAAAGGAAAAAAAAGCAGTAGTGAAATCATTATTTAGCAACGAAAATTTATCAAACCTAGCAGTGTTTTTTTTTAAAGATTCAGCAAAATAACCATTGCAAAAATGGATCTCATCTAATAGCCGGTATATACAAAAGCAAAAAAATAAATATGTCATTAAAACAATTAAGATTTGAGCATTATCAACTGACAATTAACAAATCTACTTTCAAATTGGAAATACTTCCCCAAATTGAAGGAGCAGCTGCACAACACTCCTAGAGTTTATTACCAATTGCAAACTTTGCTTGGTTATTTTGACAACGCGCCCGATAACAAAAAAGCTATGTAATAGGGCTCGAATGAAAATCTAGGTAGACTCGTGCCCAAATTTATCCCAGATAGTTCAGACTTAATTCCTGAACAATTATTAAAAAGTATTAGCTGCAGCTGTAAAAGTGGTTGTAATAAACAAAGATGTGGATGCCGAAAATAAAAAATAAATAAATAAATAAAATAAAATATTCTAATTTATGCAGTAATTGTCATGAAAACTGCTCAAATAGACATAAAGAAATATTTGAAGACGTAAGTGATTCGGCAGAGATTATTGATGAAGGGCCAGAAAAGTGTTTTGATATTGAAACTGAATATTTCGAAGACGTCGATTATCTCGGAGATCCTTCGGAATATGAAAATTTTATTGGTGAAGAAAAAGAACAACCACAATGCCAAAATCTAAAATTAATTATAATTTAAAATTTTTTATTTTGATGAAAAATATCAATAAATTAATTGTTCTACTTAATAATTATGTATTGCAATTATTATATTCAAATATATCTACCTAAAACAGATTACTCATCGTTATACGATTCATTTAGTGAAAAATAAGTAAAATATACGTTAATAAAGATGCACACTGGTCCAGCGAGTCTTAATTCTAGCTTATCATTTTCAGTACGGTGCGGTGCATTGCTGTGAAAACCTTAAATCAGGATGGTTTCCGCCACTTTTTCTTTGATTAAATTCAGTGAACTTTAGTAATAATACATTAAAGAAAATTCTGGCCTTGCAATTTAATCCATTATTAACAGAAATAATAAAAAATATTGAAAAATTGGAGATTGTAAAAGCAATTTTTTTTTGTTTTTCTCATTTTTAAACAGTTTCATGAAAGTTAACCATCAACATGTATAGACCATTTTAAAGTAGACAATTCAGTGGTTAAAATGAGCCCAGACAGAATACATAAATCGAAAAAAACTCAAAAAAGCTTTCCCTGGAAGATTGTGGTTGTATCCCAGATTTCAAAATCATGCTTGTTCAATGCAAACTAAGGTATACTTTCAGAAAACTTCATGTAAATTAAATTATTTTCACAAAAGAGAAAAGAAAAATCCGAAAGCCCGGCTATCCGCCATTTTCTTGGAAAATTTAAGGTTATGTTGAAAAATATTTTATATGAAAGTTTCAGATTTTTTATTATAAACAACTTTTGTGAAGGACATTTTACGCTAGGATATCACGTTTCGTCGAAAATCGGAAACCAACCATTTTCAACCCTAATCACCCCGCCCTGCCTTTTTAAAGTTCTCGTGTTTAATTTTTGTTTTTTTTTTCTTAATTTCAACCTTCACCTTCCAGGTGGTCCTTGCCTGTTTAAAATTTCTTTTGTTTCAAAAAGGTATTGGCACTAGTCATATGTCTTTCACTTGATTAAATATTAAGAGTGATGCCTATTACAAAAATGCCCTTACGTAATCAGGCACATTCCTTAACCTTTTTAGAAATTTCTGGTATACCGTTTCACGATGCATATCCCAAACATAATCGGGCAGCTTATACATATACATAATATATATATTTATGCAAAATATCATCAGTCATAATAATATTATTGAATGTAAACGAAATATTCAGTAAAGAGAAAAATACACACGAAATGATCTAATAAAATTACTTCAGAACGTTATACAAGGCATGTCCAGAAATTTCAGCGAAAACATTTCAAATAACAAATGGGTTCTTCATAAATCTATATCGATTGATGTACCCTATATAATGAAATCATGATATACCAAGTTTATCATTCCATTTGAAAATAAAGAAATAATGATGGTAGATCAAAATGGATTGGACACCCAAGTATAATATTAAAAGTTGTTATGATTTTTGCATTTCCGTACACCAGAATGTGTATGCTTAGAGAACTGAAATTATACACATGGCGTTTAAAATAAATGTAAATTTAAGTTCGAAAATGAGACCCATCGGGTTGCCATAAAAAAAATCGTTTTTACTATATATTTGGACAATGGCTGAGAACGAGTCAACGTAGAGGGCTAAGATTTTTTACACGACGTTTTCATAGAAATAGTGATTATAATATCAAAAATGCGCTAAATCGACCAATTTCTTCTTGGTGTTTCCATATAAAAACTTGAGCTTTTTACATGTACTGTTAAAACGATTAGTCCTAGACAATTTTATTGTATGATCTTCTGAATATGAAATCCTATGACATTGGTTATAATCATTTTTACTGTCCAACGAATCATTCTAGAATTATATGCGAAAACCCACTTCAAAAATCAACTTGCACATATGGGTGACCATACGGTTAAATACGGGCATTCATCTAAGGCAGTGGTGCCCAAATTAAGTATTTAAAATTTTTTAGCGAGCCACATAATAATAAATATATATATAGATTGGTAATGCACAAAAAATTCTAATATATCAAAGAAAATGCGTACTTTATTAAGAATTCAATTACAAATTAAATATAAGAAAAACATTAATGTGAAACTTGACACTGCATTTCTTCTGCCAGTTTCTTGTACTCTGGTACATACGATGTTATAGCTAAATTCATGCAGTCATTCAGATGTTCATTAGTTATCCTGGATCTCAATTTTGATTTTAAGAAGTTCATTGTTGAAAAACCACTTTCGCACAGGTAAGTTGATCCAAAGCAGGAGTGTAGCCTTTGAAAAGTTTCTTTTAAGAGTGGATATTTTTTCTCATCTACGAGTATCCAAAAATCTGTTTGTGATATTCTTGTTTTCAGTTGTAGATCAGATTGAAAATCTATTATTTCCATCTCTAAATTAGTAGCTTTTTTATTTCTCATATTTGCAATTTGTTGTGATATTTCAGAAATATTAGTATTAACAAATGGATTTAAAATGAATGAAGCAATTGGTTCAATTTTACGAAAATCAGAAAATCTAATTTCAAAATCAGTTTTGAGCTCAGTGAGAGATTGAAAACATTTATTTGTTTCAATTTTCTCATATTTCTTAACGTAGTACTCCAAATTTGTAAAATGACCAAAATTACATCCCTTTATTTGGGCCATCCACAAATTTAATTTTCATTTAAATACTTCCTATTAATTCAATAATAGTTTTTCCTTTTCCCTGAAGTTCAAGATTGAGTATATTCATTTTAGTTGTTATGTCTGTAAGAAAGGCTAAATCACATAACCAGCTATGATCAGTAAGTTCTACATAATTTTCGTTTCTAGACTCTACAAACTGTTTTATCTCTGGAAGTAGCTCTAAAAATCGTTGCAGGACTTTTCCCTTACTAAGCCACCTAATTTCAGAATGTAACATTAAAGTTCCATACTCAGCATCAAGTTCATCGGTCAGTTTTTTGAATAATCTGCACTGAAGTGATCCCGCACGAATAGAATTGACAATTTTTAGAACAACTCTCATTAAGTGTTCATAATGCAGAACTTTTGCACATAATACCTGTAGATGTATGATACAGTGGTGAAGCCAACAGCAGAACCAATCATTGCAGGTGCGCCATCTCTTGTTATGGATACAAGTTTTTGAAGCGGACGATTAATTTCTGTAACATGATTTTTAATAACTTGGTATATGTCGTACCCACGTGTATTCCCTTTTAATGACAAAACTGACAGTATATCTTCCTTTGCTGTGCAATCGTTGAAAACCATCCTTATAAAAATATTTATTTGTGCTACATTACAGATATCTGTTGATTCGTCACACTGTAAACTTAGAAAAACACTTTTTTGTAAATCATCTTTTAATTGTTCTCTGATATTCACAGACATTGCGTCTATTCTACGAGTTACTGAATTTCTGGATAATTGAACTTCCTGGATAGCTAGCATAATTTCATTCTTATTTTTCAATTCTTGAAATAATATATCTGATGCAGCAAGCATTGATTCTTTAATTATGTTACCATCCTCAAAAGGTTTTTTGTGTATTGCAAGTATATAAGTAATCTTAAACGATGCAATAGTAGCAGCTTTTGGTTTATTCACGGGCCTGGTAAACAAAGATTGTTGGGCAATTAATACTGTTTTCATTTCTTTCAATTTATATTTTCTTAAATTGCTGTTAGGAGGATATTCAGTATCATATTTTTTATGAACTGTTGTGAAATGTCGATCTATGTTGCATTTTTTCCCAACAGTAACTGTTGAACCACAAATCAGACAAATACATTTGTTCTTAAAATGTAAAAAAAAAATACTTCTCTTCCCATTCTTCATGAAAATTATAGTTGTATACACGTTTTTTTCTTTTTCTCTGGTTCCTGTGCCGACATGATTAGGGTAACTACAATGTAATTGCTAATATATAATAAAGACTAACATAAATAGAATAATATTTTTATATCTGGATGAAACCACTTGTTAGGTCATGCACAACTTCTGATAAATAAAAGTTCTGTATATAAACATATTCCAAACTCAACGATCCTATCTCACTGCCCTCTCCGTAGCTACTGACCACCGTCATGCATTAACAAACCGGTATCGGCACATAACGAAAAGCACTTCGGGTGATGCCGTTTTGAAGCGAAAATATTCCTGACCTGATGTAGAGAAGGCCTCGATTTTTTCTAGAAATTTATTGGATATTTTTTCTTTAGAATTTATATGCATTTTTGGAGCCGACAATGGCACACATTGTATCTGAAAATAGCTCCAGTCGGCCAACAGACTGAATAAAAATTCTGCCGAAACATTGAATGCTTATTGCTCATCTACGAGTCTACGCTCATAAAAATTGTTAGTGGCTCGAGCACCCGTTGTCGTCCTCCAATAATGCATAACAACTCTATGGAAAAAATTTCCAGTAAATTTCTAAGAAAAATTTGTGGCAACGTAGAGGCAACGTTGATTTTATATTGGAACGAGGCACTCATATCCATTGCATAGACATGAAGCCTAACCAATCAATCCATCCAATCTACACACACACTGCGTTCTACATCAGTTTACAAACGAAAATAAGCAAAAGAAAAACGATTGCTGTGCTCTGCTGTCAATGAAATAGTTTTGTCGGTTCATTTCATTGTTCAGAGCTTCGCTAAAGTTAGCCAAGACTTGTCAGTTAATCTTGTCTTGTCGGTTAATATGAACTGAGTGGCATCAAATTTTACTATGCCTTGCATAGCTGGGTATTATTTTGTCTGTGCTATGGCCATTAACAGCGGTATTGTATTTTATAGAGTAAATAATTTTTTAGACATTTATGCCCGAGTTGATAAAATGAGCCACATCAAAAGTTGCCGCAAGCCACACGTGGCTCGCGAGCTACGGGTTGAGCATCCCTGATCTAAGGCATCATGAGAATTGGTCTTATAGACCAATTCTAGCTTTTTTACTACTTTTTCTTATACCATGATAAATGCATTGAGGAACATAAGCGATATTGCGGTCTTAGTCCCGTCTAAAACGAATAGTCGCAATCTTAAAACTATTTATCTTGGATATAGACGTTACGATAAAAATATGTCTTAACATCAAGTTAGCAGCTTTGTCAATATGATGCAAATGTACCATTTTGGAACATTCTAACGTATTTGGTAAGGTGGTACAAATTTTTTTAAAATGGTACATTCAATCTAGACCTATATATTTATATAATTTTCATTTATCTCTTAATATTCATTTCCACTTTTACTAAATATAAAGGCGCCACTAACTTCTATGATACAATGTAAACAGTGAACACATCAATAAGAAGAAGAATTGATTATTTAACAATTCCAAGTGTCCGCGCATATTTGCAAATATTGCCCTCTTTTTTGCATCCTTTAAGCCGTATATAGAATCACAATATAAGTTGGTTTTAAACCTTGTATTTATAATTGAATTTAGTAGGGATTATTACAGGTCATTGGACCATAAAATACCATTCTAGAAGACTGGGAATACCGGCGGACGATTTCTGCATAAGTAAGGATTCGAAGGAAATCGAATCCCTCCAACATGTATTTTTTGAGTGCCTCGCTATTAGGCTATTAGGTAGCTATTTCTTTTCCAATCTAACGGTGCAAAGCAAAATTTTCAGATCCGTCCTGATATTCTTAAGGGAATGAGGATGTATCTAGGATGGTTTCAAAAGGTTATCTAATGAAGTCAAGGCGTACAATGAACCCCTGGAGATCTAAGTGAAGGAGAGACTAGTTACATCTAACGGTACCCCACTTACCTAACCTAACCTAAACCTAGTATTTGCTGCAATTTATTTTCGCCGAATGAGTTATTTAAAGATTTATGTTAAATTGTTTTTATAAGCCGCTGATGGTATTCATTTAAGCATTGAATTAACATCTCTATTTTAGTTGGTTTTAAAGTAATTCATTATTTAAGTGATATAAATCTATTTTTTCCTGTACTACACATCGTACATGTATAATAAAGTTTGTATGTCTACCTGATAAATTTAATTAAAATTTATTGTTCTAACTATATTTCATACATGAGTAAGTGTAAAGTCTGTGTTCTGTTGCTCTTTTAATAAATTTGGTACATTTTTAGTTCATTTAGTACATTTTTGTAATAATATTGGTACATGATGACAATTTTTTTGCGGCAACTTAAAAAATAATGCAAATTCTGGATCATTGCGGATTTAACATATTTCTTTCTTTTTGAAATAAAAATACATTCAAAATTTATCGTTTGTTTTAATAAAAAAACAAATGCAAGCCTATTTCCAGTGTGAAATGTTTTTTTTTACATTAATTAGTCGAGAATTTATTCTTTTCGCAGTTACTAGAAAAAAATTATTTGGATGGATGGATATACAAAAAGTTCATTTTTCAATATATACTTGATCAGTGCATGAGAACGCATCACCGCAGAAAGCTGACATTTGGTGCGTGGTGCTTTCGAAACCACATTTATTCTTTAAAAAAAAACCCCGATTGTAAAATTGCATGCACTCTAAGTGAAAGCGTTCTCGAGCTATCGTGGTATGATGTTACTTATACACATTTTCTGCATCTTTGTTGCCGTCTGCCACCACTTTCGCACCATCCAATCTGTCTGCCATTTTTACCATTGATCATGAAAAATTCTCTGCTGCCACACCAAAAATCAGGCTTTATGCCATCTTGTAACTTAACCGATTTTTTTTAGTTTTCGCGGTCGTTTCGGAGCGCCCTACACCACTGGAAGCCAAGCAGACTTCCGAATAAGTTATTAACGATGTTAAGAGAATATGATAAGATGGAAAATTTTATTTATGAAATGACGTAAGTATTTTGGTCACCAGACAGAGATAAGGCCGTATAAAAATTTATCGTCGAAATAGCGCAAGATGATTAGATTAGATCTAAGTAGTCTACAGTCTATGTAGTCAATAGAAAAACAAATAAAAATAAAAATATGCATATTATCATATTTTACATTTGTATTTTTTGCTGACAACTTTGACGATTGCATTTCTAATGATAGTGTACTTGTAAATATAGTCATATAGCATAATACTAGTTCCATTTAAAGTCAAGTAGAAAGCTACTGAAGATGGACAAATGAGTCCGAAATGCATTTAGCGACATATCTTTAAGTAGTGTTTTTCAAACGTGTAATTGAGCAATAAAAGGTGGTTTTTATTAGAAGAAAAAACGTCTTCTCGTTTTTGTTTCTTTAAAAGTAAAAATAGCTCTACGGTGTTTTCCAGAAACTCTGTGAAATACTATATTGAGTGTTTATCTCGTTCCAATAAACATTAAAATGCTAGTTGGGCAGTTGAGTAGAAAGCAAGAATTAGGAGACCATTTGGGTACATATATATTACATATGTAGTATAAAATACTGATTTGTGTACCGTCAGTTCACTGCAAAAAGCTATACGCACTACAGTGGTGCCACAGGCCACGGTAACACAGACCTACTGCAATCGTTGTTGCATTTAAATGGTTCAACGATTACGTTTGCTTTTCAACCGATTGATGCAGGCATGTTCGAACCAAATTGATTCGAATATATTTTCATAAATAGAAAACTTCTGAAAGAAAGCATGCTGAAAACAAAGCATCAAATTTTTAATAAAATTAAATCTAATTTTATTTCTCTTAAGCGAAAAACATGTACACTACCCAACATAGCCATCTTCTTAGCATATTGCACAGATACAACATAAAAGTATAGCCTCATTGAGCAAATTAAAATTAAAATTATTATCAAAAAATATCAAAAAAAAAAACAATTCCTGAAAAGGGAACATATTACAACAGTACCATGCTGAAATTGAGTTCTGAAAAGTAAATAAATTCAATCTAATTACAATTTTTTCCCAAAAATAGGTACAACTGCTAACAAAAGCATTGTCATGTAGCATAAATTTCATGGCACAAACATAATCAGATCAAGCCGATCAATTTGCAACTCTATTATTATCATCAATTGCAAGTACTATATCCAACGGGAATTTCTTCGCTACGTGATAGAGAGAATATTTTTTGCAAATATAATTTAATTTAACACAGCAGCATGTGAAGCTCTAAATTTCTTGTTGCTATGCATTTTTGTTCGTTGCTAGGTAAATTTTATCGCTAGTACCGTAAGAGCACAGCTGCATTGCCAATTCTTGTAATCATGCGCCGCTGCTACTCTACCAGTGGTGTCGTGTGTAGGCAAGGGCTATATAAACGACAAGCTGACTGATCTCGATCTCTTTTTGTGCTTTGCATCGCTTGGGGTAAGTTGGCTTAGGGACTAACATTCATATCGGGTATCGACTGATATTTCACTTCTAACAATTAACAATCATTTCTGGTCTCGACGGAAATAAACGCATCTTATTTCGGGTCTCGACTGAAGATAAGATATTTACTAATAATCATTTCTGGTCTCGACGGAAATAAACGCATCTTATTTCGGGTCTCGACTGAAGATAAGATAACACTTTAAGCCGGGTCTCGACTGACTTAAAGAATATTATCTCGGGTCTCGGCTGAGATAATCTTTTACTAATAATCATTTCTGGTCTCGACGGAAATAAACGCATATTATTTCGAGTCTCGACTGAAGATGAGATAATACTTTAAGCCGGGTCTCGACTGACTTAAAGAATATTATCTCGGGTCTCGACTGAGATAATCTTTTACTAACAATCATTTCTGGTCTCGACGGAAATAAACGCATCTTATTTCGGGTCTCGACTGAAGATAAGATAACACTTTAAGCCGGGTCTCGACTGACTTAAAGAATATTATCTCGGGTCTCGACAGAGATAATCTATTACTAACAATCATTTCTGGTCTCGACGGAAATAAACGCATCTTATTTCGGGTCTCGACTGAAGATAAGATAACACTTTAAGCCGGGTCTCGACTGACTTAAAGAATATTATCTCGGGTAAAGAATTGTTCTAACCAAGAACAAAGGGCTTAACATCAGCTTACAGCCAATTCCTCAAGTGTCAAGTTTTAGATCGGTGAGTACCAGTCACTTGTAACATTTTAATACTTATTCATATATCTATTTGACTATATTTTGACTTATATACACATATATATATTGTACATTTCATGTGCATATCTATTTTATACATATATTTTTATTACATTTTTTGACGATCTTATATTATAACTTGGTGCTAATAAGTGTTAGTGTAATACAAAAATCTCTTGTCTCAACATATTTATTTCTGAAAATCGTAAATCGGCGTCAAATAGTGTGTTTTCTAGTGTGTGTTGATCTCTGACCCAACAATTGATATAATTCTGTCTTAATACAAGTACTCGAGATATTTAAGTTAAGCACGTGTGCCAGTGTTTTGAAGTTAAATTATTCTAACTTTTGCTCTAGATTACTTATAAAAATTGAATATCTATTTATATAGTTATTATTAACAATCCTGTGAGTGTGTTTTTCCCATACTTTTGAATCCTTGACCTGAAACCTTTTTATACATAATCTGATCTAAATAGTGGGAGATTCTAAAAACTAAGTGCAGCAGTTTCTTGTAAGTCAAAGAAAGTGAACAGTGTTGATTTGTTGTTAGGAAATAGACCACTGATCTTGATCCAAATTTACCAGTGCATTCATTTCAGTCACTTAATCAAATTTGCGTGTACGTTCTATTAACGGACAGTACAGGCATGACCACTTTCCGTAACACCAAAAGCCGACGCAATTTTAGAGCTTCACTTAGTATTTGGTAATTATCCGTTATCAGGTTCCCATTATGTAAATTGAACACTGTGCACAAATATTACAGTCAGCAGACCTGAATCTTAAGGGCTGGAATACAATGTTGCGCTGTAGCTCGTAGCTGGCGCGCACCATGTAGCTAACATTGGTTACAATGGTGTTGCTTGTAGCCAATGTAGTCAATTTGTAGATTATGAAAATATTATTTAATATGGAGAAATTAAAAGAAATATCCTTTTTATCGTGTGTATTGCAATTTTGCTCTATAACTTATAAGTATTTAAAGGCAAAAAAACGCAGAGAGGGGTGGGTTAGACCTCCATATCAACAGAGAAGAAGTTCAGGATTTTATGAAAATATATTCAAATATATAAATCACTCATTTTACTCACTTCACAGGGTAAATACTGAAATGTTAAAAGTTGGCAAAAATGAGCTAAAGCGTCAGCGCCAGCTACACATTGGAACGCCATCATAGACTTTTCGTACTTTCAAATTTTGACAGGTCTGGCTACAGCGCCAGCTACGAAAAAAAAGCAGAGAAAAGTGATGAGCTTCGATTGTTCGAATACTTAATGCCAAAAACTTTGACATATTGCGAGTGAATAAGAAATCTTGCCGCCAGCAACAGCGGGAAAATTTCATTTTTGCCCGACAACTATTTGCCGCCCCGCTCCCTGTGTGGATAATAGATTTAATTTTGCAAAAGCAATCTAGCAACGGCAGCCGCAAGCGTAGCTCCTGGTGTGACACCCGCTTTAAGTATTGACAAAAATAACCTTTGATCATTAATTGAATATTATTGGCGGATACCTTTGATAGTTTTGAGTAGATGCTTTAAACCAAAGACTCTGGTATATGTATGTTTTATACAGTTTCAGTTATTTTAACAAAAATATCCGGAAAAAATTCTATACGAGTGTAAAAATAGAATCCACTGGTACATATGCTGTAATTATTTAAGTTAATTAGTAGCCTCTTCTAAATTAAATTGTAATAGTTTAACTTCTTCAGAAAGATTATTATGTTTTACACTTGCATATCTTCAAATATTGTCATAATACGATGCTCAAAATGTTCCTTCTTATCGTCAAGTAAATGGCCTTGACCATGGCTGGTCAACCCGTCCGTACCGCCCACCAGTGGGTGTTTAAGCTTTCATAGTAGGTTGTAGAGCTTTGTCCAATGCTGAAGCTATTTTTCGTTTTCACCGCGCAACTAAAAGTAAGTTCCTATACTTGACACTTAAGGAATTTGGCCTCTAGAAACCACTTTTATGATCTCTAGAGACCCAGAGACTCATTCATGCACAGTGGAGATGCAAAAATCTCAAAAGAGACCACATCTCTAAAGACTTTTTTGATCTCCCGTATCCTGTCGTATATTTCAAAACAAATAGATCTCCAGGCTTAGTCTTCGGTCTCCGAAGTTTACTCATTTTTCATCTACAGATTTCCAGGGACTACTTGTGTCACTTAAGTATAGGTCTAGTTGGTAACGAAAAGGATTAAAATGGAGGAAGTTTGACAAATAATTAATAAACCTTATGGATTTAGGGCAGAAAAATTTGTTTCGTCAATACAACTCTGGTTATTTTTGAAAAAGAGAGCATCGAGTAAGGTTTAAATTGGTAAAGACTGGACAGCTTCTCAAAAATTCATTTAATTTGATCCAAAATTAGCCAGAATTATGGAATGTTAAATGTGCGGATTTTGAAAATAGAGTGAAAAATGATGCTTGGAAGTTAACGTAAAAATTAAATGTGCCTCTGGAAAAATTTACAAACTCGGTAATCCACTACAAGATTTAGAGGTATTCTAGGATTACATGGTTTCTTTAAAATTTGAAAGGAGTAAATTAAAAAAGAAGGCTAGATGTACATATTAATCGATATAATTCAGTGTGGAATCCAAAACCACTTTATAAAGTAATCAACTGATTTTCTATAATTATACCCCACGGCCATAGTCAACCACAATGTTACACAGGGTTAGTATGTTTGTATAGGTTCGCAATTCGTAATATCAAGGATGTAATTTATCTTCAAATTTAAGTTTTTTTCTTGTTTATGTGAGTTGGTTAGAAAGATTGCGTTATGTATTTGATATATTTTAAATTTTACTTTAATGGTTGGAGTATCGACGATAATACATATATTGCGGTGTTCGTGATTTTCCCGTAAGGCGGATAGAAAAATAAAAAAGAATAGAAAAGATAAAAATCTCTGTTCTGTTCGGCTTCCAACAGCTTTCCTTATCTGTGTAATTTTCCTTCCTGTGAACGAAGCTACTTATTTTAATTTTACTCGAACCAAAAAAAACAATAATTTTTCTAACAAAAGTTCTATTCGTGAATTTGTTCTCCCAATGTTTGCCAGAAACACGCCAAGTGCTGCCTCCGTTTTTGACACGCGCATTCGACTTTTTCGGTATATTTTAACATTTGTAGAGTTTGAACTATGAGCCTTAGTAGGACGTATCAGTATTTAAAAGATGGGCTTCGAATACTAAAAAACAAAGCATATTTTCTCTATTTTTTTTTTAATAACACTGTGTTACAGAGAAAATATACTTTTGACGATACATAGTGTAGGTTATAGGTCTAGTGGAACTAAAAGTAGTGGCATACTAGAAATTTCTCATACACCCTCAAAATCTCATTTTAGACCAAAAAAACCGTTAGTCGGTAGCTCCATGTATATAATAATTTATAACTCTGGTCTTTTTTTATGATATATGAAAGAAGAGAGATAGGCCTTTCTAACCATATGTTACTTATTTCGTTGCGATGAAAAGTCACGAAGTTACAGTCGAAAACATTTCAAAATTTACCAAATTTTACACATTTTTGTAACTTTGTCAACAATTTTATGGCTTATTTTGCTCTACAATATTTTTTTTTATCTTCATATCATTAATAGCGAATTCAATTCCGCGTCTAATGAGTATTTCTTAACAAAAATCGGTTGAAATTTGACTGATATATCGAATTTTTGCTCATTGAGCCAGCTATATTTGCGTATAGTATTGTACTACAGAAAAAGTTGAAGATGCACTCGGTTTTAGCCGCGAAAAGTGTGAAAACATGACAAAATTCAAAATAACAACAACTAAAACAACAACCACTGCAAAAAGTCATACACTGAATCACCAATTTAGAATTAAGTCTCATAACGCATGCCCAAGCGTATGATACAGCAGTTTTATTGCCACTTCTGTTTGGAACGTAAGGCGGTAATATCGACGAGGTAAGAACTAAATGAGATGAAAATTAGAAAATATCATGTATCCATTTCTAACGCATTGATACTGATATTGTTTGTAGATAACCGCCGTAAAATTTGTACACCCGTACACAATTGTACAACCTGTGCGCAATTTTAATCGCTTTTTATTTTCATATACTCAAAAGTATATACTGAATTTGCAAACATGAACATAAAAAAGTTAATAATTAAGAAGAAAAGTTCAGTGGTAAAAAGTTTGTGAGTAATATTTGCATCGTGCACCTACAGTTATTTCAGGGGCTCCATGCGTCAATGCGCCAAACCTAAGTATGGATTTTACAGCGAAGACCAAAAATGGTGGAAATGCACTGCAATTTTGGGCACGCTCATGTACACGGATCGTACATATGATTGCATATTTTTTAGTTATTACCTCATTGGGTTATACGATTGAGTAAGAAGTGTAGTAGAGAACGAAAGCAGAGCAAGCTAAATCAATGCATTGGCAGATTTTCGGTTCACAAGAGGTCCGCCATCTGTTGAGAAAAATTAGCAAATATGAGAAAATTAAATTGTCTTCGATAATAAATAGCGCCATATCACAGTACAGATTTGAATCGAATCTTTTTGATTTGTTTTTACTGTAGTTTTAACGTGCATGAATATGCTGTTTAATTAAGTGCGAAGCATAAGCAAAGATAACCTAATAACAAGGTAAGAAGCAGCCAAACAAAATTGGAAATTTTTCGTGTTCACAAGACTGAAATAAGTAAATATCATATACTCTCGTCTTTTGCACGAATGAGAGGAAAAGAACTTGGCTACGCATTATTGTGATGCAACTGAAACAACGAGCTAAAAACAAAAATTGAGAGAACGTAAGATTACCCGAATGATAAAATCTTCTTGAATACCTTTAAAATTCTTTCAAACTATTCATAAAAATATACATCGGGTCACACTACCTCGATTTTTTAAGAAAAAGAAAAGATAAATTTCAAGGTGCTGAAAGAAGATTTAAAATTCCTCTCAAATAAACTCTCATTTTTCCCAAAAACATCAGAAATCCAGCATGAGTTTCTCCCAAAATGAATGTAAACAGAAGCACGTTTGTTCAAATATCATAGGATTACAGCAACAACTTTGGCACCAACTCTCTCAATATTTCAGAAAAACCTGTTTTTTTACGAAAATGAATCATTTGTCATTCTGTTTCGCTGCATGTAATCTGCGTTCGCACATTTTTTGTATTTATTAATAAGAATTTTAAAGCCGTGTGAATTTTAAATGTAAAACAGTCGGAAATCTTACCTGCTTCTTATTGTTAAGTTAACTTTAGCATAGGTGTATCATAAAGTTTTTTTAGAATGTTTATTATATATTGTAGTGGTATACTTTTGGATCTTGGCCTTTTTTCGCTGCGCTTAAGAGGAGCCAGTACCAAGATTTCCAAGTTTCGTACATTTTTCATTGTGAATTTCTGGCAAACTATTTGTAGCAGAGTAATGACTTATATCTTAAATTAAAGGTAGCGAAGAAGTCTAGTAAATAACGTCGGCAAAAATTAAAAAAAAGTGTATTGGAATGGAGATATTAGCTCGGAAACTTGTAAAAAATGATAAAAATTGAAGTCTTTTAAATCAAATTCCTGTTAGTAGGTATTCTCATTTCTTTAGATTTTGACTACTTTAGAAAGATAAAGCCTAGATCTAGCAAATAACGTCGAGTTTTTTTATTATTAGTGGCGCTTTTTTTTAATTATTTGACTCTAATAGTACACCTTTTTTCTCCCGATATTTCACCGACGAGAAATTGCAATATTTCGTTGAAAGTTGTTGAAATACAATGCAGAATAGTATATTTAACAATTATGTACAAAAAAAAATTTAGGAGACTTAATTATCGTTAAAAATTTTCAATTTATTTCAACTGCAAATATTCATTTTACGTCTTAAATTGCCACATGTTGGGTTTCGCTCTTATACACTAGATGTCTCTAATGTGGTCTATGATCTCGGTCTACGCTAATTTTATATGAATTTTCTCACTTTCAGGACACAAGCCTGCGTATAATAAATTTTATTGCCTACAGGATCGCTGGTATCTAAACTGAAAATTTTGCTGAGTACTGACTCCTCTTAATTTAATAATTTCGGTAAATAGTTTTGACTGTACGGAATATAAAGGAAATTTCAATTTCATTAATATTTGTAGGATGGCATTACAAATGAAGAAGGGAAAACATTTTATTTGTGCGATAAAACATATCAAAATTTCAGATATTGCGAATAAATATCTGGGAAAGCTTGCAATTCCGTCAGTTAAGTTGGATGATAAATTTACTTATACCTTCGAAGATGAAAATTTCGCTGGTATTAAAAGTGAAAACAGACATTACGGTAAGAGAAATTTGTTTTCTGAGAGCGATGTACATAAGTGAGCCTGAAAAAAGAAAATTACATTAAGTCCGGATATTTGTGAAAATTTTGAAATCAGCCTTTTAAAAACTCCTGAAAATCATATTCAACCGAAGCTATGTCCGACTATTAAATTCAGGTAACTTCATGTACGTTGTGCTTGAATAGAGAGAAAAATATAGTATATTAGAGAAAAAAAAATAGCTGAACCTTGCCAATAAATTGAATGTGCCAAAAATTAAGAAGAAAAATAATTTCTGTAGAAAACAACAATCTAAATAAATATACCAAGTATTCTCGATAGTACAAATGCTTCCGAAGTACCAAAAACCTTTTGCAAGATGCTATTATCCAGTATTGGCTGGTGCCAGGCTAAAACGGAAAAAATTAATAACAGGCAAGGACCAGACGGAAAATTTAGTTAAGGTTATAATTATGAGAAAAAACAAAAATTAAACACGAGATAAAGTGAAATTTCGAAATGGGTGTTAAGGGGTTGAAAGTGGTTTTTTGCGATTTTCGACGAAATGTGTAATCCGAATCCGTAATCCCAATTTCACATCTGCTCTCTCGCTAATACACGCCATGTAACAAAAGAAAAATCCGAATCCTCGTGACTGTACCATACTTAGTACATACACCAAAAATTCAGAGTATTGGTGGCAGCAAGTTCATTGGAATAAATATTTGAGTTTAAGTCGTGAAAAGTGATACAAAAAATATAAAAGGAACTACATGATATATATTATGAAATGCGAACCAAGTTATTGCACCTAGCCGTAAGTTTTTCATCTGCCCAAAGTGTTAATTAATTTATATAAATGTATGTATAATTTAGTCTTTTAAGCAAGACTATAAAAAAAGAAAAAAGGAAGAAAACTGAAAAATTATAAGAAAAAGAGGAAACAAGAGGTACATCAAAAAAAGAAAAAATCCACGTGGAAGTCAGTACGAAAGCTCAATTGGACACTAAGATCTACTCAAAGTTTAAAGATAAATCTTAGTCTAGTGTTTGTTAATATAATTATTTATTTATTTACGTAACTTTACATGCATGCTTAGTTCTAGTGAAAGAAAGAAAACGATATACTAAACTTTGGTTAGCATAGCATACTGGCGCCCACGTAAGTAGTGTAGGTAAACGTAATTAGACAACCCCCCTTTGTAACTATATTATAGAATTAAAGAAAATATGCATGCGCAAACTAAAGTGTTAAAAGAAAAAGGTCCAAGAGTCCCACAGTACAAAACAACGGTAATAACAGTTTCTTTCCTGAATTGCTTTTGGCGCAAATATCAGAGGGCAGTTGAATATCATGTCGTCGTCATAACAGACCTACGATTTGCTCTCGCGCGGATTCGAATTAATTAATTGCAACACAACATTGCTACACTGCTATGAAATAGAAAAATTAAATTAAAAAATATGCTTTTTTTACACCTTCGAAGCCCATGTAACCCCTTAAATATTCGGTTCGAGTTTCCTTTGCAGTAATTAATTATAATTGCTTATGTTGTTGACGTATTTCTTTCATTTAATTGTAAATATTATAACGGTTTTTGTTTTAGATGCCATCGTTTATTTTTAAATTTCAGAATTTAATTTAATTGCCGAGCTGACAACATATTAATTTTTTTAATTGGGATCATAGCCCCAACGGAAACAGTACATGCTTGGTCATTACAACACAACTCTGTGTGATCCAGTATTTGTAATTCTCTTAATAAAAGGTTATATGTATGGACCTTATTCATATCTCCTCGAAATCCATTTTTTCACCGTTTTGACCGTTTATTTGATTTTTTATACCCGATATGAAATCTAAAGGGTATACTAAGTTTGTCATTCCGTTTGTAACACCTAGAAATAATTATGGTAGAAATAAATGGGTTAAAAGTTATTTTGATTTTTGCATGTCCGTCTGTCCGTCACGATAACTCGGGAACTCGAGTACTTAGAGAACTGAAATTTTGCACATGGGCTTTTTAAAAGAAAGAAAAGTAAAATTATGTTCGAAAATGGGACAATCGGGTAACTACTTCGTAGGGTTGCCATACAAAAATTTCATTTTTCACTACATATTTGGACACTGCCTGAGAGCGTGTCAACGATGAGCTTTGAAATTTTGTAGTGTTTGCATAAAAAAAATATAATTTCAAAAATGGACTAAATGGGGCAACTCCTTCTTGGTGTTACCATATAAAAACTTAGGATTTTGACGTATCCTGTAAAGACGATCAGTTCTATACAGTTTTAGTATACTGACAAGTTCTTCAGAATATGAAATCCTATAAAAACTTTTTATAATCATTTTTGCTCTTCGACGAACTGTTCTAGAGATATATTCAAAAATCAAACTTGCACAGATGTGTGACAATACGACATTATAAAGGAGCATTCATCTAGGGTATTCTAGCTTTTTTACTGGTTTTTATTGAATTTACTATGAATTCTGACACATTTGTGATCCTTTATCTGATAAAAAAATACTTTTGTCTCTAGTAGAGACGTTTCTCTCAGAGCCTCAACACATTAAGGCTAAAATACAATGTGAGCGACACGAAAAATGACGTCTTAAAAAACGCTCTGATTTAATTCCAATAACACGACGGTGTATGGTATAAAACACAATGTGAATAACACTGCTTGGCGTTGGCATCGAATTTAAATGATATTTGAAATATGTTCGTTTAGCAAATCTAAGATTTGGGATTGCGTACATAGGTACTGTTTAACGGTTGTGATTAACACTATGTTGGACTTAATAGATTGAAAATATCAGAAAATAAATAATTCCGTAGAAAATATGAATATTAGTTAAATAAAAAATGTCAGGAAAGTTAATTGAGTGGGTAAAATGCCGCCGTCTTTTATACGAAAAAACGCATCCACCTAGAAACCCAAATCTAGTCAAGTATTATTCTTGGACCCACCATCTTCTACTATGTTGGCGATGTTTTTTTATACTCTTCGTTACCTAAAAACGCCGCCCAAGCTACTATACCTAATAATCCTTTCTAATTTATTCGTGGAAATTTTTCCTATTTTTAATCTAGAACATAAATGACAGAATAAATTTAATTTCGGATTGACAGTTCCTGTTGCGCTCGTGTCGCATCCATTAGATTTTCACGGACGTTTCGTTGATGTTTTTTACGGCGTTATTTATCTAGTCATTCACATTGTGTTTTAGCCTTTAGTGTAAGAAACAACTATATTTGGGGTCGTACTTTAAGACTCAGGTTGTCTTGCAATTCATTTAACTTATCAGAATTGTTGTTTGTTATTCGTATATATTCTAAGTACTTAGATCTAAGTGGTTCCTATCTCTTATTTCATTATGCATTGAAAAAAGTTAAAGAATTTCCTATCTGCATAGCAAACAACTTCACAGGAAGCATCACTCCATTCAAAAATTACTTGAATTTCGCAATTGTATTTACTTGCGGCCAATATTACTGCGGAATCGGTGGGCGGTAAGAAAATTTTACTAACAATAAAGATACAAAATGTTGACCCCAATAGTTCCAACGTGCATGCCGGGTCACTTACAGACAAACAGTGGATGAATTTACTGGAGGCAGTTTGATTATTACTTTTACCGCGCTGGTTGAGATAAGTAAGTACTTCTCTGTGGTTATTTTTTTGAGAATAATTGAATTATGTACATATATCATGATACATAACGGTCTTCGGTGTTGTCCTGCTGTTTCGTGGAAATTAAGAATTAAATATGAGGACTTCAATCCCTTTTTATGCAATGGACAAAATGCATATTAGGGCAGATGAGACCATACAAATATTTTAGTTTTCCTCGAGTAAAAAGTTTTCCTAGATAAAAGGTAAAAGATCTTCATATTTAAATTGTTTTTATATGATATTGAAGTCTAATTTAGAATTATTCCAAAAGCTTAAGTCAATAATAACAAATTAGAAATAATAAGCTTATCTATTAATCAATAAGAAGAAGAAATGGATTTTCCCGTAAAAGAACAAGGAAAGCAAATAAAATTCCAAAAAAATGTATCTATACTTTGGGAAATTCTCTTTTTATTTTTATACAGTTATATGTGTGTTATTCATCCCTACTTTCACATTAATATCTACCTTATAATGATTTTCCCATTACAAAAAAGTACGTATTGTGTGGAAAAAAACAAACTTGCTTTAAATATGTATTCAGCTGGGGGAATCATTCATTGCATCCCAGGAAGCCTTCTTGTTAGGAATTGTTGTTGATTGTTCGTGGCTTCAAACTCGAATCATTTCAAAACTGTCAGTCTTATGTTTAAGCACATAAGCGAGAAACCCGATATAATTTTGCCCCTAAGTCGTCAATATATTCGTTATAATACTTGCTCGCAAGCAAATACTTTCAGAAATCTGATATTCGCTTACAAGTAACATTAGTTTACAAAATCAAGTAAATTCTTATATGTAGTTAAGGCTGCAATCACACGACGCTTGGCCTGGCGAGCCTCAAATCGAGAACCGTTGAGCATTATCAGATCGCAGGAATTGATTTTGGTAAGCTTATAATAATAATAGATTGACTGGTTGATTTCTATAAAGATCCAAAGCCAACCATCACAATCATTAAGAATGGATCACATAGATGCAGGTGTGTGGTCCTCTAACTCTTGCAACTGCCCAGAGAATTCTGCCTTCTATAGAACGTATAAGCTTTAACGTTTGTTTTTAAAAATTGTTTAGTCTCTTCTGTGGTGGGAGACGACCAAATTGAGCTTTTTTCGGGTCACATCAATTATCCTGATACAATAAAATCAATTTCTTAGTACCCAAATTTCTAAGGAGGGCTAAATTAGGGAGGTCAGTTACAACCCCTGTTTGCTTAAAAAAAACTCTTTTCATTAAACCATGATCCGATTATAATTACCGAATCTACGATGATTTCCGTAACATACTACGTTTTATTGGTAACTACATTACAATCAACGCCATATTTGTTCTATATATCGGAACATATAAGCTGCCTTTTTTCCCTTACAATTATCTATAATCTGTCGTCTTTCATTTAAAAAAAACCAACAGGCATTATTTGAAGTCGTTTAGGAACACTTAACAAAATTAGATTGCATGGTTCGCTAAAATTTTTTTCCCAAATTTCCAACCTGAAAATCGATTTGGAAATTTTTTTTACGAAATGACAGTTATTCCAGTCTTTAATTTATTGCTATAAGTAAGATCACAAGAAGATTGCCTATACCAAATTTCAGTATTCCCAGATTTCACTTTCCTACAAAAAAAAATTTCAATTTTAAAAAATTGACATACCCATTGGGCGCCACCTACTGGCGGCCAACGAAGCAGCATGGACCTGGACGGCATTCCATCTGTTTTATCGAAAAAAAAAATTAAAATTTATATGAGCTAATTTCTTTACTTTCTTCAAGTTCTATAGGTGTTTAAGTTCGACAAGTCTCTCAGCGCAAATATGTGCCCATATGTCACAATTAGCGTATTTCCATGGCTAAATATATGCGCCTATAGGCCACAAGGACCTTATATGCGCCAATAGTACCGAGAGGGTTAAGTATTCTCGATACTGATCAGATGCCTATATACAGATCACAAAGCTCAGTAATAACGCGAGAAACACACAGTTAGCTTTTCCAATTTCGACCTCAGTATAACTTTAACCTCTACCTTGTGAACTCTGCCTACTTTTGCGCTTCACCAACTTTGACAGCTTCTCCTTGATAGCAGTTAATTGAGCTATTAGCTTGAGAACTCTAGTTATTTTGTAATAATTTAGTACAGGAGGAATAAGTTTCGACTGTAAAACTTTTTCCAAACTTTATAAACAAATCTTTCTTACACTTCTTTCCGTAAAAAATGCATACACCAAATGCTAACAAAAAGCTACCTGCCAAAGCTGGCAAAAAGTTACAACAGAGTAGACCTATTCAAGCTCAACTCCAACTCCAACGTGTCCGACTAGATAACTTGATCGCATATATTCTACATAACTGTCAAAGCTCGTGAGATTGGCCAGACTGAAAAAGTTACGACTGAGTTTCTCGCTTAAATGTCAGTTCACAGCTAATATGCGACATGTGTCGAATTTCGGGATTTAGCTATCTCGATCAGTCAACTTCATATTGTTTGCTAAAGCCGAATTCTGACGGTTTGAAAATCGATTTGGGACAAACAAATAATTATACACAATTATACACATTTTAGGAGCTATAAATAATCTATGTACTACCGTCCATCATCAATAATAATGCAAATTCGTGGCCATGTTCTTGCCTATCCTTGGAACGGAGCAATGTCACCTCTGAATTAATTTCAAGCCATAATTTTGAAATCGTAAGCCCTTTGTCTCCGCGGCAAGTTTTAGGTCCTATTTCACTATCATCGGTAGATTCAACGCGCTGATCTGGCTGAACCCACTTATTGTTAGCACGGTTTTAAGTTTGCATATCGCTTTTCGAGGTGTGTAAAACAATGAATGATTGGTCACAAAATTTCAGAACTCCCCAAATTAGTGGATTTTAAAAATAATCGCACTACATCCTATCTCACACAGATTGTAATGGGTTTTTAGAAGGATGACACCGATCCTCATGACAAATCAAGAGAAGAATCGGTGAAGGATTCTAACTCTCTGATTTTATTATGTTTGAGAACCGCATTTAAGTAAGAATTTCTAGCTACTCCCGCAGTACTAGTTTATGACGAAAAATTATATCCCCGTAACGATTTTTTTATACACTTCTTTATTATGACCTCAAAATTTACATTTTATTTCCCTGTGTAATTTTTTCTAATATGTAAGTCCTGTTTCGGCATCAAAGCACTCGTGTTAAGCAAGCTGTAAATGCAGGCAACTTGATAAATATTGAAATATTTTCGTAAGGAGAGACCTTATAAAAAAAAACAAAAATTTTGAAAGAAAAGGAAAAATAAGAAAAATAGGAGAGTTGAATCAATAAAGACCTATTTACGTTGAAGTGGAATTTTTAGTTACGATTTTATTGGCCTGTACATTTTTTCTGAGTCCGGCATTCCAAACATTTTGAGCTATCATACCCGTGACATTAAGCCTGGTAAATGCCGGTACTGGATGTATTTAAGTGGGATAGCAACACACTACCAAATCCCAACACTGCTGAGTCCGAGCACAAGGAATAACATCCGCCGAAATACCTTCTTTAGTAGTTCCAAGATAGTAGCTTAAAAAACTCTATCCATTTCCAATTTTTCGAAGTACTCTGATCTAGCAAAGCGAGAGCGAAATTGGCTAGTCTTTTTAAGAAGGCTATTCTTGCAGCTCCTGAGGCAGACGACATTCTTTTCCTCCAGCCGTTTTTTTATACGACCCTGTCGCGACGTTTTTTTATTTTTTACAAACTAATTCTAGCTTAGCACCTTTTGAAAATCACGGAGTCGTTCGACAGTTTCCCAATTAAACCTTACAAATCTCCTGAGGATTTGCCTGGTGTAAAGTATTACGCATTTACCGCCGCAGTAGTACCATAGTTGTGCATACCATAACGCTAGCTATTGATTGGAAAGCACTAGTGTATCATCTAGAGTAGAGACAATTCAGTCTCAATCCGAATAGCAACAACGCATCATCTAGAGTAGAGACAATACGGTCACAATCCGAATTTTCAACAACAACAATAGCAAGTAGGAAGCTTTCATTAAGAAACATCGATCTGGTTGTAGTCAAAAGATAACATTTTTAACTTAAAATCATCTTTCCAATTTCATTTTAACCATAATTCTAATTTTATTAATATGTTTTTATTTTCGTTTTATTATGAAACACTTCGAACCAAAAAGGTTTGTGGGATAATATGGATACTACAAAAATATAAATGGGTAGTACACAAATTGAAATTTCCAATTCAGATGTGCTAAAAACTATACTGAGCATACATAATTTATGCCACATCTTAATATTTGATTAGCCAAGCAGAACTTTCTTGCCCTTCTCGCCCTTTTCCAGGGTTACAACAATATCGATATCTGGTAGAATCTCGGTCATTGCTTATTAAGCTAAATTGGAAAAATGTCCGTAGTAACCCAGTTCTCTCCCATCATTCTTATCGCATGCTTACTCATTATTACCTATATTTTTCTAAGTCATCGATGCTGGAGTAAGTAGAAGTTCAGAAGTGCCATTATCAAGGTATGACACATTTTTCCAGATCAGAGGGTGGCCACGGCAGTTGTATGATAATAACAGTTTTCAGAAAAATAATCTCAGATCTCCATAAGACGTTATGCTAATGACATCCAACGTAGCAAATATAAAGACAATGTATTTACTTTAATTAGGTGTCTTTCAGGTTGCAGAGACCACTTGGGTTACAAAAAGAAGATATCTCTGAGTCATCTTTAGTTCATAGATACGCGGTCGGATGGTTAAGGGGAGCGGGATAATGGAGCTCCGCACAACACAAAAAGACAAGGATATGACTCCTTTTTAATTCAAATTAAAACAAAGATGAGATGAATGTAGAAAAGGACATCTTGAGCATGTTGTTTCAACTCCTTTCTCTTAATATGCCACATAAGCTTTTTTCAAAGCCTGCTCTTTTGTGTATGTAGGATAGCTATTATAGTTGCCTTAAAATAGCCGTACACTTGCACAGGAACACGATTGAAAGGGCAGTAAAAAGCAGACACCGTAGGGTTCCAGAATGTTTCTGTAGTAGAGCACTACTCTTCATAATTGTTGTACTTGAAGTTTGGTGCACTTCAGTCACGATTTAGATGCATGTGTATTAGTGTCCTACTGTGGGCTCTGCGTAAATGATATATACTTAAAACTTTTTCTATTATATCAAAAGGCTCTTAAAAAGGAACATCGTATAAAAATCGTTTTAATATTAACTATAGGTAGGTACTACATTCTTTATTATAAGCAACCAAGCGCAAAAGTATGTATCTGCATTCAATAAATGAAGGGCGAGCTTCGATTTTCATTTGTTGACTTTCAGCTGTCCTGTCGCATGGCTTTAGTTCAGAGCGCAAGACATGCCTCGAGGGCAAAACAATTTCCTGCTAAGTCTGTCTGATATAGTATAGTGCTCGTCTGGAATGACCAACAAAAGCATGCTGCTATACAAAGAAGCAGGGAGAATTTGAAATTAATACGTTGCTGGAAAAACTTTTACCCTACTATGTACTCGGGCGAATTAGGGTAGTTGGATTTTTTTTTATAAGCTGAGAATTGCAGGGTTTTAATATTTAGTCTTGAAAAATAGTTTTCTCGTAAATTCTTCCCTCTTGCGAATTATAAATTTTGACGGAAATACGATACTTGTTCCGACTTAAATTTTCTTTTTAGTCTCTAAAGGTTAGTATTATTGTATAGGATTTATATCTTGTTGCTAAAGAAAATAGGTTTGCATTTGTTTTTTTTTTACTTTAGCTTTTGTGTCAGCGAATGAAACATCAAAATGTAAACTAAACGATATTTAAAATTTCCATTTAATATTTATTAAATGAACCCATCCGAGCTATTCGTCGATCTCAAAAAGGAGTTTTTAATTGATATATTTTATAAAAAAATAATTAATTGTTAACATAATCTCCTCCAGTTCACTTATCTGTGAAAGATAATGACCAAAATCATATCGGAATTAAATGGCAATTTATATTCTGTCGACCAAGAAAACTTAATTTGTATTTAGAAGTTGAACATAGCAAATTTTGCATTTTAGGATAAACAAAGTTTGTATTTATGCGGCCATTGCAAATACAATATAAATACATATATGTAAATACAAGTGGCAATGCGTGACTATCTGCGTCGTGTGTTTAAAGTCGAACTATAATGATAAATTAATACATAAGTTCACTCCAGTAAAAACTAAAAATAACACAAAAGTCTAGTAAGTTCGTATTTTTAAAATGCAACGAAATATATCTTAATGAAATCTTTTAAGTGAGAGATGAATTTTAAACGACAGAAATAGTATTATAATTAATAGGGGCGCTACTATTACTATCCCATGATGGTTAAAGAAACTTTTCTGAACATTTCATACATTACTTTAATCACAATTCTTTATAACTAAAATCCATACGCCTAATTTTCGCTTTCATTTTTAAGGGGATTTTTCTCAATTGAAATAAGACCTAAACTGGACAGTTTCCTTGTGACATTGAGTTCCTTAAATGTTTTTTTTTATTTGTTTTAATGATAAAAAGAATTTTTCCAGCTGAGCTAACAGGAATTGTTATATATAAAGCAAGCAAGCTTCTAGAATTCAAAAAAAGTTGATTGAAGTTTGCGTAATATCTTTTAAAATTTCACTGACTGATAAAAGTCTGAAACCATTAGAGTTGTAGAACACAATTAACTCATTGACGAATTTTCCAGCTGAGCTAACAGGAATTGTTAATATATAAAGCAAGCAAGCTTATAGACTTCAGTAAAAGTTGATTGAAATTTGCATAATATCTTTTAAAATTTCACCGACTGATAAATGTGTGAAACCATTAGACTTGTAGCAGAACACAATTAACTCATTGACGAATTACGAAAATTCAAAAACTGCCAATAGGAGATCTTAATAGAATTGAGCATTTAATGGAAGACTTTGGGAATAACTTGGAAATTTCTTGTTATTAAATTTATTCAATAAACACAATACCCGTCATATTTTCAAATCTAATATCTATTTTCGTTTTGAATTGTGCACTTTGTTTATCTACAATTTGTAAGCGCCGTCGTTGTTGAGGAGGGCCAACCAAAGCAACTGTTTCATCAAAAACTATTGAAAAGTTAGCCCAGAGTTCGAATATATGACACTGATTCATGAAAACAAATATCCATGATTGTACTCTGCAGAAATAAATAAATAAAATAAATAAATAAACTAGAAAATATTCTTGCAAAAGTAAAGAGAATAAATTATTTTCTCAAAATACTCAATAATATCTTCCCTATGTTCAAAATTCGGGGATCTTGACGACCAACGTGTTAGAACAAATTGTGGAAACTTTATTCTAACATGTTCATAAAAAACATGTGTTCTTGTGTAAAAAATGATACAATGTCAAAGGCATACATCGTCCCAGAAAAAAGTCTGATAAACTCTACAGACTTTCATAAAACCAAACTTAAGCGATGAGCAGAGCACAGACACATTTTTCTTAGAATTTTCATTTTTGATACTTTTTTTGCGCTATGAATACATTCTTTCCTTATTGCACATTTCTTCCTTATAATAATGAAATGTTTAAAAGAGAATTAATTTATGAACACACGAAGTTATTACATGGAAAGTAAACTAATTCCATTTTATTATAGTTGACTAAGCCCATAACTTTCAGCTATTCTCATTTACTACTGAGCCATCTATATTTATTAATGTCGTTGTCATTTCAGCTTCAGGCTGGATCTTTTACAATTAATACGATTTGTTTATTTGTGTAGAAATGACAGAATCAAATGATAATTTTGAAATGCAACACTGTATGACTGTACATCAAATAAAATTTAAATATAAAAATCATCTATATATACTAAACTGAAGTTCCTTATGAACGCCAAATAAATACCAATTACCAAAATTGTCAGATCCTAATATTTTAAAAGAACGAAACTAACTTTTTTGTGTGCGGGTGAATCTGAACGGAACCCGAGAAAGTTCTAATAATATGATTATATTTTTATGGACTAGTACTGGAATGTGATTGACCACCGTCCAACACTACCAGATTTTTTCACAAAATTAACAAGAGAAGAAGTTATATAAAGTGAAACCCAAGAGTTTTGTATTGGAACACCAAGAACGGGTTGCCCGATTTAGTTCATCTTTCAAATTTTATTTACTACTTTTATGAAAATTCTGTCAGGTACTGTAAAAATATATAGTGAAAAACTAGGTTTTGTATGGCAACACGAAGAAGGGGTAACTGATTTACTCCATTTTCAAATTTTATTTACTATTGCTCTGAAAACAGTATGTACAAAATTTTAGCAGTGCTAAAATATATGTATAGTGAAAACGAAACTTTTGTATGGCAACCGTTCGAAGGAGTTGGCCGATTGGTCCTATTTTCGTACATAAATTTCCTTCTTTTTTTTAAAAAAAAAGCTAGTGTGCACTATTTCAGCTCACTAAGGGAACGCTTTCTACAGTTATTATGAGGACGGACAGACGTACGGACAGGCATGCCAAATAGCTTTTAATATTGTGCGTGGGTGTTCAATCCATTTTACTAGAATTATTTCTGTTCGTTACAAACGGAATTGCAATCTTAGTATAGCCACAGTATATATCATACAGTAGCCCAGTTCTGTCAAAACTGTCAAGCAAGTAGGATGCTTCTATAAAGAGACTATACTTTCTCTTTCAACAGTTTTAACTAACACAATAGTCAATTTCTAATGCAAAAGTTCCTATGTAAATCTAAAGTAGAAGAAACAGAACTTACAACATGCACAAACTTGTACTGGAGGAAGAGGGACAAAATGACAATCAAAACTATTTCTGCAAGAAAAAAAAAGCTAAAAACAATTTGTTCCCCTTCCCATGCCATTCGGCTTGGTAGAAATATCAAACTGTCACAAACATTATACTTTAGAATATGTAGCAAATAAGAATGGTTGAATCGTGTATAATTCGTGTACATGAGCGTATTTTGTCAAAGCTGTGTGCATGATTGTCAAATGTGCTTTTGTTTTGTGAGCAGATTTAGTCAATTTAAAATTTTTTTGTGAAATTTAACAAAAGTACGTAATCAATTCTTTTCAAAACTATTTATCTTTGACGTTTATTTAGTGCAAAGTTTTATAGTACCACTAGTGCCTATTAAAAACTTCATATCAATTAGAAAAACAGAAATGAAGTGCTCGGTCAGTGCTTGCAAATATAAATTGGATTATAAACTAGGGAATCCTGTTTGAGGCAAATGCACTATCTAAATTATCTTTTTTGTTAATAGAAGCAAGGATTTATATAAATTAATTATGTGAATTGTTTCAAAATAAAGTAGAAATAGAACATTTTTTACCACAGATGCTCCGCTAAAACCTTTGTATACTTTTTGCAAATTGACAAGTTGCTTAGAATAGGGATGGCGTGTAAACACATATAAAAATGGACTACCAACACAACCAGAAATTCATTACGCAAAATCTGGCTTATCACCATTCCTGTTTGCTATATATTCTAAGTTATTATAGCCATTTTGCCTGTTACACTGTCCATGGCATCTATATGAACGACACCACTTTACGCTCAAACGACTGTTTGGTTTATGGAACAACACATTTGTAAGTAGATTGCTGACGAGATGTGTACTTACATAAAACTAATACTTCATTGTCAAATAGCTGTTAACTTATGGAACAACACATTTGTAAGTAGATTGACGAGATGTGTACTTACATAAAACGAATACTTCTTCCCGTAGATTGTGCAACTAGCTACTCTTCGCCCATTTACTCCGTATCATACTTAATAGTTCGCTCTTATGGGAAAAATTTTGAGCTTTTTATACCCTAGATGAAATCTATAGGGGCATACTAAGTTTGTCATTCCGTTTTTCGAAATAATGATAGTAGAGCAAAATGAATTGGACACTCACGCATAATATTAAAAGTTATTTTGATTTTTGCATGTCCGTCCGTCCGTCTGTCTGTCTGTGCGCACGATAACTCGAGAACGCGTTCACCTAGAAAGCTGAAATTTTGTACACGGACATTTAAAAAAAAGTAAAATTAAGTTCGAAAATGAGACAAATCCGGCAACTCCTTCGTGGGGTTGCCATACAAAAATTTCGTTTTCCACGATATATTTGGACACTACCTGAGAACACGACGACATAGAAAGCTGAAATTTGGTACACTGTGTTTTCATACTAATAGCAAATAAAATTTCAAAAATGGGCTAAATCGGGCAACCCCTTCTTGGTGTTGCCATATAATAATTTTGGTTTTTTACATAACTTTGAAAACGATCAGTCCTAGACATTTTTATTGTACTAAAACCTTCTTCAGAATAAGAAATCCTATAAAATTGGTTATAATCATTTTTTCTGTCCGACAGCCGTTCTAGAAATATATGTGAGAAACCAATGCAAAAAATCAAAATTGCTCAAATGGGTGACCATACGAAATTTCATACGTGCATTCATCTAGGATATCATAAGAATTGGTCTTAGACCAATTCTAGCTTTTTCACTTGTTTTTAATTAAAATTCTAAAATTCACTTTTCAGTAGCGTCTACTAAGCTGGTCTACTGTATGATATATACTGTGGTATAGCCTATAATTTCATTTAGGGGATAAAAACATATTTACAGCTGTCTTTACAAGTGTGTGAAAAAATGTTTAAATTAATTGGTACATGAAGGTTTTAAATCATTATAAATCTTATTTATATGAATACTCATTGTAATTTTGGCAGTTATATTATAAGTATCTACATTTTTCTAAAAATTTGGATCCAAAAGAGTCAGGCTCGGCGGCAACACTGAAGCAATGCAAAGGCATGGCACCGAGAGCAAGAAGAAATTTAGACAGAATGAATATATCTTTCGCATTCCCTAATTTTGTGTGCTTCGTATTCAGTTTTAAATTTGAGCACCTTGTATAGGAATGCATGCATATGTATAAGGGCTAGGGAATATGTATAACGAATTGGCACACACGTTTTCTATAAGTTTTTGACACTAAAATTACGCGTTTTTTATATGCCACAACATAACTTTGGATCAATGATTTTCATATTTGATTAAAGTTTAAACTTTGTGGCGCGTTCTTTCTTTCTATGCGAACGAACGTGAAAATAAATTAGAAAAATTATGATGAATTTTTTAAGTAAGTAGAAATTCTGTTTTAAGAATACAGCAAAAAAAAATTTGCTTTAGGAATATACCTTTACAGGTTGGGTATTCAGTGAATATATTGAGCCCTTTGATACTTCGCCATTGGCAGATACATTTAGATGATAATCAAATTGCAAAGATCGATATGTATAAGATTATAGCAAGATGAGAAAATTGTCCACAATAGATACCACGTATGAAAACATGATAAGCACGCAGCGGGAAAATGATGGTGCAGGAAATGATGAAGTACGAAAGTATGCATCAAATTTTCGAGGATATTCTTGTAAATAAATACCTACCATTGAAAAATATGGGTACATGTCCAGAAGAAAAGCCGAAACCTGACTTTGAAGCTCAAAATCATGTTAGAACTAGGGTGGTTACCTGTAAATCATTTTTTTTATTCTTTTCTGGCTGGAATTTCATTAACGAGTCATCTGCGTAAATGTCTGTAGTTAAAATTTTCATGTTAATTAGCATCCCGTACCCTTTTCTCCTTACAGCTTAGATTGGCATTGGCGTAAATGTCGCTCCGGTTATAATTTTCATGTTAATTTTAGTTATATCATCTTGAGTATTTACTGGAGTGAAAATTTCTAAATATTTTGCTGGTATCACAAGAACCAATGTGCACATCTAGGACAGTGCTTTTTTTTCTATACGTCTTTGAAAATTGAAAAAATCTTGCATGGACTGACAATTTCTCATTATTTTGTTGCTTTATTAACAGCATTAAGGAAAAACCTACCAAAAAATATATAAAAATTGTATTCAAAATTATTAAGAAATAAGAATATATACATCACACCGAGAAATATTATGCTTTGCGTAGATAGAAATATGATTATGCTTCTACATAGATTAATTATGATTTAAACGAGGTGCGGATCTCCTTCCTCGTTTTTCCGGCAAAATCTAAGGTTTTCCAGGAATACTGCTTCTAGTCGGGTTACTATGATATCCTTAATTCTTTTATAATTTTTAAGTGATTGAAATGTTTACAAATTAGTTTGAGCGGACCGGGATATTGACGTTTTCCGTTTTATACCGTAGCTGATGAAATCTGCTATTATCTAAAAAGTTGATATCGAGAAAAATATGAAAACTCTCAAGAGTCAAAAGTGATAATAGTTAAAAATATTTCTTCCCCCTACCATTCTTATATGAAATGGAACTAAATGGTGTTGACCCCATATGTTAAAAGAATGTGGTGGAGGGGCTTGAAGCAAAGGGACGAGGGAAAACTTTTGTTTACAAAATGGTGTGCGTGTTCATCTCGACGGCGCGGCGCGTCTTTTAATGCGGCCCGTTTTGCGCAGCGGGCTGGCTAAGACCTCGACGGGGGGATGCAATTTGAAACGGTTTTGCTTATATCTCCTGAACCAAGAACCATAAAGTGTTTGCTGATATCTTAAATTACCAGTTTCATCTTGGGCTACAAATTGTGGGTAGGGTAGGTCCCTATAGAGAGACGGGGGCGGCGCAGCCAGAGGGGAGCAAAGATTCAAATAATGGCCACGAAGTGGATTTCATTCATGAATTAGACAAAATTTCGAATTGTGTAATTATTGGCCATATGGATCCGTTTACAGTTGGAGGTGAGTTTACGGAATACGAAATGCGTTTAAAATAATTTTTCATCACGAACGATATTCCCGATAACAAAAAGCTTCCGTTATTCATTATGTATATTGGCGCGGGTGCATACTCTGTTCTGAGAAAATTGTGCTCTACACATGATCCATCAGAAAACCATACAAAGACGTGGCTGATATGCCGACAATATATTTTGAGCCATCGCATCGGTGAATGAGATCAGTAAATCTTACAAGTTTTACAAATGCGAACAAGGAGAACAATCGATCGTCGAGTGTGTAGGAAAGTTAAAAACATGCGCTGAAAAGTGCAATTTCGGTGATCATCTGCAAAGAGCATTAAGGGAAAGATTCGTGTGTGGTGTACGAGACAGCCAACTTAGGTCCACATTTTTGAAGGAAAGCGGTCTAACGTTCAACAGTTCTTGTGAATTAGCAATTAGTTGGGAAATGGCCGAAAGTCAAAATATAGAAATTTTATTGAAATTCGTTTCAGCCAATATATTCGCAGTGCAATCAGGTGGCCAAAAGTCTAAAAAAAATAGTAAAAATCAATATAACTGTCAGTTGTACCAAGTAAGCAAGTCAAATAACACATGTTATCGTTATGGGCGAAATCACGATTAAAGCAAATGCCCTGTAATTAAATGGGAGTGAATTAAGTGCCGTCGTAGGGGTCATGTTTGTAATTATTGTCGAATGATGAACAGTGCAATCAATTTTGACTCTAGTCCGAGCTATCAACGGCAACGGCGAAGTGTGAAAACAATGGACGAATTGGCAAATGCAGCTACTTACTTGAATCATCTGGAAGCTGATTACTTACCATCAGTAAATAAGGTCACGGGTTCGGTAATGGTAGTAGTTAATGTAGCCGGTCAGTTGTTAGAAATGGAAATAGATTATGGTGCATGTGCAACAGTCATCTCGGAAGATGATTATTCCCCCTTATAAAGATAGTACATAGGTGTAAATTTTTTTCAGAAATTCATTATTTAAGAAAAATTATGGTTGTGGTGAAGCGCTTGGATGACAGTCGGGAATAACAACTGGAATTAGTCGTAATATAGAATCAACAAAATTTTAAACACTTATATGGACGATCATGGTTGGACACGCCTCTATCCGAACTGGAGAAGTCACTTTGTTCCTAAAACTCAATTAAAGTCGGTAAATACAAACCATTTTGTACTTTTGAATGATATTATGAGAATCAGTATATTTATATTTCGAAGCCAATATTGCATTGAGGTCTGATGGCTAACCAATTTTTCATATGGCTTACGTAGATACATTTAAATTAAGAGAACAGGTGGAAGGGGAACTTTTATGGCTTTAAGGCTTTATTGCATCCAGTTAAATATAAGTAGTAGATGCGCGTCACCCATAGTTATTGTTTCCAGGCAAGGAAAAAATTTGCTTATCTGTATTGACTGCAAGGCCACAATAAATAAGTATGCATATGGAACATTACCCTCTTCCAAGGATTAGCGATATTTTGGCCAGTTTATCAAATAGCGAAATTTTTTGCGTATTAGATCTAGCAGGGAGGTGTCAACAGCTAAGAGTATCTCAAAGTTCACAAGAATATCTCACAATCAATACACACAAGGGTCTTTTCAGATATAATGGTCTACAATTTGACATTAACAGTGCGCCTTCAATCTTTCAATTTATTATGGTTCAAGTCTTGTTACGAATTCCAAAGGTAGCTTGTTATTTAAATACATACAGTAACTGTAAAAATACCTTATATGAAGTCCTTAAATGGCTCAACAAGTACAACATAAAAATTAAACTGGAAAAATACAAAGTTTTCCACCATCATATCAGGTAGAATATTTATGCCAGATATTGGGAAAATAGGGATTCGTCCAAACCCAGATAAGGTCAAGGCTATACGAGAAGTACCGGCGCCAAGGAATTCCTTGGTCTTATAAATTATTATGGAAATTTTATGTCCAATATGTCTACAAAGCTAAAAGACTTATATAAATTATTAAACAAAAATGTGAAATTTATTTGTTTAAGTAAGCAGAAGAAATGCTTTGAAGAATCAAAGAAATTAATCTGCCAAGATAGCATTTTAGAAATATATTATCAAAACAAAGCTATTGTTCTTTCATGTGACGCCAGTCCCTAGGGCGTCGGAGTTGTATTAACACATACAATCAATGGAAAGGATAAACCCATTTTGTACTCGTCGAGTAAACTTTCGCCTGCAGATGAAAATTACTCGCAGGTACACAAAGAAGCACTGGCCATCATTTTTGGATCAAAAAAAATTCCACAAATATAATTATGAACATAAATTTACTTTGTGTACCGATAATCAATCCCTAACAGAAATTTTTAGTCCTCAAAAGGGCACGTCAAATACGAGGTGTTTTCGAAATAGTGGTTCCTAGAACGGGAGGTGATAGTACTCACATACAAAAACAAAAAATTGTTGGGTAGGGGGTGGGGCATATCAGGCTTTTCGGCGTTACAGGGTGATTAAGAAATTATGCTAGGTTTTCACGAAACACCATGTGTCTTACAAAGACAGGTTGTGCGGTCACTGCCTAACGCTGATTATATGCAGAACTTCAACTGCTCAACCAGGTCCTTAACACAACTTTTTTCTAATAAAAACTGTAAACTGTAGACTCTCCTCATTAGTTTGAACTAGTAAGCCCTATGCGCTAACTGTAGCCGTTAAACAGTTATTACCTCATAATCTATTCAGACCATACCGAAATTAGACGATATATTTTTTTAATTTCGTGTTTTCAGTCAGAAAAATGTGAAAACTCTCAGGAGCCAAAAGTGATAGTAGTTAAAAATATTTCCTTCCCATACCATTTTTATATGAACTGGAACTAAATGGTGTTGACCCCATATGTGTAAAAGAATGTGGTGGAGGGGTTTGAAGGTCCCTATAAAGAGAGGGGGGCCAGAGGGGATTAAAGTTCCAAGTAATAGCCTTGAAGCCAATTTCATTTATATTCGAATTATGCATATATAATTGGAATGCACCGACATTAGGATACTTTTTTTTCGATCGGAATGGAAGGGGCAAATTAAGGGGTCACAATTCGATCAATTATAACTCAGCCATTTGCCCTCGGAGCATAGTGGTGTGAGACTAAAACGTCTTCTCAGGATCTCAGCTATCCGATTTTGGACTTGATTTTTGAAAATGTACTAAATCTCAATTTCACCCCCGCAGGGGACGCTCTAGGATTTCAACTTTTTTTTTTTTAAGTAAAGGCGTTCTTTATTTTTGGGGAACCCATTCGAACTGAAGTACTAAGCTTTTCGCACCTTATATCGGCTCTAACTCGTTAGGGTTATGTCTAATCAGAAAATGAATTTCACTATTCGCCGCACCTAGTGACCACCTACAATTCGTGGAAGATTGTTTTTTAATTTAGGGTGGGTGTAGGAATGACTTTTTGAAACTGTTACGAGTTTCGTAGGGCAGCGGGTTACAGAGTTAGAATCCATCTTCGCATATTAATTTAAAAAAAAATTTAAATTTAAAAAAAGTATTTTGCGGGGTGTGGGAGTATTTATTTTGTATTATATAATCTGTGTAGATTTTAGGAGTATAAATTCAAGGTCAAACAGTCATATATAACAATACGAAGAAATTTATTATTTCAGGAGTTTGGGTGTTCGGGGTATCCCACATTAACGGGTTAGTTGACAAATGATATATGAAATGTAATTCTGCTCTAACCCTCTTACTTCTGAGTAATGCAGATTTCTGTCCGACTAAATTTAATTACCTTAAGCATACTTTTACTCACACTCTACAACCACTATTTTTCGCTAATTACGGGGTGTCCTTGAGAATAAGACCTTATAAAATTCGTAAATAATTTACTTTTTTTTAAATCTTTTATCGATAATGAAATACTACATAACATTTCTATTAAAACTTCTTTTCGCAGTGATAGTTCATTATAAGCAAATTATCGGAGAATTTTTTTTTTTTTAAATGGGTACATTGTTCGTAAAACTTTCTCATTTCTCGATTTCGGGTGCTTTGAGGGAATTAGATAGGTTATAGCAACTCAAGAGGCAAATGCTCTACGAAATGGAGACCTGCTATCCTTCTCTTACTTTCTATCCCACCCACATTACTTTTATTAACAAACTTCCTTCGCATTCTACGTCAGCTATACTGCCTGCATTACATCAATACCTACAAATCCACCCCACCCCATTCTCGGCTAAATATTATCCGATTTAGAAATTTCTTTTCGCTAATTTTTTTGTATTTTTTTTTATCATATTCTCGTACTTTTGTTCTGTTTTTTGAGAATTTTTTCCGCCCCTCCCTATTACGTTGCAAAAATAACTATCAGCGCCAAAATTTTTGTCTGAAAATTCATTTCGATACTTTTCGCACTAATTATAGATAAATTCAATTTTGGATTTTTTTTAATTGTTTATAGAATCAGACTTCCACGTATCTCCTCTGTCGTTCGTATTTTATCCAAATGAATTTTGCGTTTCCGTTCAATTTAACTCCGATACTCCCGCAATAATTTGAAAATTTGGGCATTTTCCATGGGCAAATCTTTATTTTTAATTTCTCCTGTACCCTGGCATGTGGGTACTTTTTGGAAAGTTCTTGGTAAGTACATAACGAAAAACTAGATGGATTTTCTGCCCAGTTTTCGGTCGACTGGGCACCAAAAATATATTTTTTAATTTTGAACTTCACAGTTTTCTGATATGGTGTCTCTATCGGCACTTTCTTGAACCATTTTCAACGCCTTTTAATAGCCATATTAATTTAGGGATGTTTGTCATTTTTACACAGTTTAGTTCACGCTAATAGGACAATCTTTTAAATAGTTACAGACGTACGCTCAGTACAAAGTCGCCGACACAGGATCTATGAATTGGTCGTGTATAATAAATATCATAAAGAGGTAATTATTGATAAAAGCAGTATACAATGATAGTACAGTTATAATAAAATAATGGAGAAAAAAACTCACCAATTTGAGCGGGAAAAAATGGAAGCCTGCTATCTTATAATTACCTTATATCCTATGTATACAAATTCATACCAAGTAACTTTTGTTGTCAACAGAAGGAGCTCCAATATAAAAGTTTTCTATTCGACTTCTATGGATACGATAAAATCCTGCCATATGATTTGTTAATTATAATCACTCTAATAACGAAAGACCAGGAGTTCGGGAGGGGGGGGGGGCGACGACGCAAAACGTTTTCTAAGGTACTTAAAAACCCAGGTATGAGTTTTCTTGCGTTAATAATAAAAAGTAAGACGAACGGAGAGAAAAAAAATAATGAAAAAAGTAATAATAATAATGTAAAGATATTTTGATGATGGAAACACTAAAAAACTCCTGAACGTATCTAAGCCATTTGTTGAAAAGACAACAATACTTACAAGAGTACTCAGAATTGTTAAATTCTAAACTCATATTTACAATTTCCAAACATTAACATTAATTCATGAACTAGCTCATTAGAGATCAAGTAGTCCCTTCAACTTTCATTATTTGTGTCTTCCTATTATAGAAATAGATTTGACCTACGTCAGTTAGTTTCAGAGTCGAACTGGGTTTTCGAACCGGCCCGGGCAAAAACCACAAACCAGCACTTTAGGGTCTTCAAAAATTACTTTTTTCAAATGCAAACAACCCACATTATTAGGCTGAATTCATCTTCAAAAAAGAGATTTCTAGTTTTCGCTAATCATTCTAATACTCAGTATACGTGTGGCTCATATGGAACCGTGCAAAACAAAGTTAAAATGTCTGCAAATCGAAGAGAAGTTTTCTCACAAACGAATAATACTATACTTAAACAAATATTCCATTTTAAATACCGAAACCACTAATAATAAATAATAGGTACAATTGGAATTTTTCTGGAATTTGCAAGATTTAATGAAAAAGAGGAACAAGGGCTTTATATAGAGCTAACATGTCTGCACAACATATGTATAGGAGCTGTCTACCCTTTTGTACTTAAAATTAAAACTAAAACGGGGCTTCACTATGAAATCAGTATCCAAATGAGAGACCAACAGTGTTACTCGTGAGGTAATTGAGAAATGAAGCTTAGTTATGCTAAGTTTTTGCGTTGGTAGTAACTTACATTAATTTATTGTTAACAGTACAGATGGACGACGGTGCTAAGTTTAATGAACAAATCAATAGTATTTTGATTTCTGCCAATCAGTATTTTACTTTTGTCACCCGGACTAATAGTATTACCGTGTTGTGTTAGTAATACTAAGAACTTGTCGGAAGAAGTAAAGGCTGACTGCAATAATTTTGCTCACTGAATATCTATACTCTACTTGAGAAGTAACATATTATCTTATATGAAATAAAATTACCTTTTACTGTTTTAAAAATTACAAAATTTAAAAACTGATTTTGCATACTTTAAATATATTTTAAATTAATTAAAAGATATATCAGGGTAATTTTGCATTACTGAATATTGTGTGTGTCCAGAAAAAATATAATATACCAACAAATTATTACACACATGCTTTTGAAGCCACGGAAATGCCAGATTTCTTATAATATAATGATATCCTGGCAACCCTTACATGCTATTTTGACTACGCGCCCTGTCAGTGCTTAAAAGTTTTGGGAGATTTCATTTCTCCTCCCAACTTCTTCGCCATCTAAATACAGATTTTGCTACCTCTGCAATCCAAGTATATTACGAACTAGCATATAAATTAGCGGCGATAAATTCTTTATCTAGCTCAATGAAATCGATGCCAAGCATTTGGGATGACAGAGCTATCTTGCTGCGTTCACACCGGATGTTTTAAGCATCCTCCAGTCTTGATTCAATCAGAACGCCACGTAAATTTCTATGTACATATATCCCTCTCTGCATTCACATCTGTAAAACAAAATGATTTATTCAGCCAGCTCTGATAAGTCATTAAAACATGATTCACACCGCACGATTGCAGCCTAGAAAGCAACTTTTCCTTGCACATCAGTTTTTGTTAGTTTGTAAAGCATGGTTGACACAAGCGAAGTTACTGTCCAAAGTAACCTCTTTTTCAGTCTCTCACCTTCTCTTGGCATACAAACTAGTTTACTTGTGCCAGCACGAAAACGAGTTCCTCTCACTTCAACTTTTTAGCGAAGTTGAATCTGAGAAATCGTCAAATGCATGTGTTTTATAATGTACAATTGAGAACTACAGTTATATTATTGCTTTTTGGGTGGGATAGTGTAGGTGTAGAGGTATGTTGAAATGATAAGAATGGGTGCTTGTGTTCACTGCCATTTTATTTGACTAATTTCCTAAATTACATCTTGATTCTAGGCTATCTAACCAATTTGAGCATATATGCTAATTGGTCGTAAGTTTCACAAGAAAATTGCACATTTAGATATTTTTCGGTTTCGACTGACTTCAGCTACCTTTTCCATCATTGCATCAAATAATTATTTTTGATTATCCAAGAATTTCTTATCCTTTAATTAATGAAATATGTTAATTTTTCTGAAATACATATATCAATATGAATGCGCCCAACCATATTATGACATTTTCCGATGTGGAACGTAAACGTTTCTCAATTTTCCCATGTTTCGTTCCAACATTTTTCTCTTTCCGACTGATCATGGGAATTATTTCTACCTTTTTATAACATAGATGAAATCTAAAGGGGTATACTAAGTTTGTCATTCCGTTTGTAACACCTCGAAATAATGATGGTAGAGCAAAATGAATTGGACACGCACGCATAATATTAAAAGTTATTTTGATTTTTGCATGTCCGTCCGTCCGTCCGTCCGTCCGTCCGTGCGCCCGATAACTCGAGAACGCGTACACTTAGAGAGCTGAAATTTTGTACACGGACTTTAAAAAAAAAAGTAAAATTAAGTTCGAAAATGAGACAAATCGGGCAACTCCTTCGTGGGGTTGCCATACAAAAATTTCGTTTTCCGTTATATATTTGAACGCTGCCTGAGAACGAGTTGCCGTAGAGAGCTGAAATTTAATACGTGGTGTTCTCATTGTACTAGCAAATAAAATTTCAAAAATGGACTAAATCGGGCAACCCATTCTTGGTGTTGCCATATAAAAAATTAGTTTTTTTTAAGTATACTGTGAGATCAGTCCAAGACATTTTTATTGTACTAAAAACTGCTTCAGAATATAAAATCCAATAAAATTGGTTATAATCATTTTTTCTGTCCGACGAACCGTTCTAGAAATATATGCGAAAAACCACTGCAAAAATCAAAATTGCTCAAATGGATACCCATACGAAATTTCATACGGGCATTCATCTAGGGTATCATAAGAATTGGTCTTAGACCAATTCTAGCTTTTTCACTTGTTTAAATATTGGCTTACCTGGTGAATTTCGCACCTTCTGAGCATTACCAACAGGTTGCCCCCGGTCACCTTAGTAAAGTTGACTTTCTACCGATTTGGTTGTTGCGATCGCGGTTTTTAAGTACGAAAATGTAGCGTTTGTTTATGTATTTTTTCGCCTATATCATGGATTAATAATCCAGGTAAGTCAACAATAGTGCATTTTATGTGCTTCTTAATAGTTCCAACATGAATAATTTCCACGATATATGCAAATTATGCGAAATTGTTCATGTTGTGGAAGTGAATAACGAAATGTCAACAATGGCAAACATTTTCGAATTTTATTAATATTGTGTATTTGCATACTGCGAATTCATGTAATTTGCATATTTAAACATATTTGCATGTTTTGCAAATGTTTATTATGAAGAGCATATGAATTTCGCGAAGAAATTGCATTAATTCAATCTGAACTAATTTATGTATTTTCTTCTATCTGCGGATTAGATCCAGACACTGCAGGATTCTTTGACGACACGGGACCATGGCACATTAAGAGAGGGAAGAATTAAATACTTGATATACGAAATTGTAATGTTTTTTTTTATTGATTTTCAGGTGTGATCAGTGTGTATGTAGTCATGTATAATATCATCTGTGTGATCAGTGTGTATGTAGTAATGTATAATATCATCTGGTGTGGAAATTGTAATTTGTGAACATACATATCATTTTTTAGAATGGTTTCAAGTGAAGAATTAAAAATTTCAAAGGTCATATATTGTGCAGCAATGCAATTAAGAGCAGTTTCGGAGAAGAAAATTCTAAGAAAAAAGAAAGTGTGAGTATGTTCCTGGTATATTGATTGCTAAGGAATAAAAGTTTTGTTGATTACATAATCATCTTTTAAATTTACGTAATTTCTTACCGAAAATTAAAAAGCATTCCCTTTGTATAAAAGCCAAAACATACATGTGTTGATATTTCACAAGCTCCACACCAGCTAATATTATTAACCCATCAACGCCGGCATATACTTTTCCCCGGTGGAAGTCGCCCAAATTTATAAATGTTGCTACTGAATGCATAAAATATAAATTTAAAAAAAATCCACCCGTCCGGCACAATTTGTTCCGCAAATACCTAATATTGTGTCTATAAGTCTAACATATAGAATAAGTATGAAACGGAATTTTTCTGTAAAAACCGTATACCTGTGAGCAATATTTTTGCTTGTCGATGAAGTGAGGTATGGAGTGATGGGTGTTTGCCTCAGATGGAACTAAATTCTTAATTTGCTTACATATCAGGTGCATTACTTTTCGAGTTCCTCGAACCTGTCACATCGACGTACATCATGGGGTGAGATACACGATAAACCGAAACCGGTTTTCGTGTGGGTCTATCCTCAATCGTGTCTTTTCGTCTAGTCTACCATGGAACGAAGTACTGCTTAGATACGAAACCGGGTTTTGCCTGTGTATAGGCTCAAGTGTGTCACTCGTGTATCAGCGGTACGACATATTCTAAGTTATGGAGCAACACATAGGTGTGAGTAAAAATGGCGCCAAAACGTACCGACAGTTTTAGTTATGACAGTCTTCGTTTTGACTTTGACACAGTGGCCGTGCTATTTGCGGTATCTGTATAATTTTGCGAGTTTTGCGCGAATATTTTCAATTCTTGTTGTGAAAAATGATTCGGAGACGGACTGTTTTGAGTACACATGATTTGTACGACATGATTGACAGTGAATAGAGTGAGAGTGAAGAGGACGGCGACGTACGGATAGGCAGAGCAGACAACATCGATATAGACATATATATAATGGACGACGACGAACAGGTGATCAATGACACCAATGAACATTTACTGATCGAGGTGGCCGGCCAAATGGAAGCGAAGTATACTTATAATGATGACAATCTAGCCGTCATAACTTTGCGTTCGAAACGAATTCTCCAAAAGACAGAGGCAACGTTAACAAATTCACTGTGGAAGGTAAATCAAATGAATATCAACTCGTTTATTTTGAATTTATTTATTTTCCCGCGGACGGGAATCGAGCCTACACTTGTTAGAATCTGTCAATGATGGAGAAAGAAGAATTTTAAGAACTTTTATTTTTTAACGATTCTAAATCAAATTTATAAATACAAGAAGAAAAAACAAGTGCCTCGTCCGAGGTTTGAAACCGGGACCTTCCGCTTGCCGGGGGATTGCTCCTACCACTGAGCTAACGAGACATATGATTTTCCCTCTTGCACTTATCAAATTTGTAACTAGCCTACTAAGCCACGTTTGCTTTCAGCTGGCAGTAACCAGTACCGATGAAAGCGCACAAATCAATTAATTTTTATTTATATACTCAGTGCCAATGTTAGAGTACAAAATTTTCAGGTGAACGGCCGTCATTGTAAGGCCAGTTCTAGCATCGAACTCACACTAATCCAGTGAAAACGACAATAACCTTTACACGCGCGCAGAATTTGCCTCAACCGTCAACTTTGCGTGGCCCTCCGTACTCAAGCTGAGAGTATCGATAAATTTACAGACCCGAAATGGAGCCGTTGTAGTCGTTGAAGCCTAGTTGCCACCAACAGGTCATTCAGCATCATAACACCGCAGCAAAAACGTATTCGTGAGGATGGAATTTGTCACATTGTACAACGTGGTGATAATTATCACCGAAATAAGAAATTGGGAGACAACACTGCTTGCACGAAATGTAATGCTTGTCTCCATTCATTTCGATTTGTCAATAAAAGCCATTTGTTTCCTGAATTGAAGCCATTTGTTTTTCGATGTTTCAAATTTCAAATATTTTCAGAGCACCTGAGCCGGTGAAATTACATCCTGACAGGTATATCATTCATAATGCACAGGTAAATAGTGCGATCGAGACCAAATTTATACAAAAGTTAGAGGACTCTGTGAGCCATGTGTTCTGGGGAAAACTTCCGAAATTTCTCATGCTTGCTATTTTTGAGGATTTTCTAAATTTGAAAATTTAAAAAAAAGAAGAAAAATTAAAAATTATTTTATTCAATAATAGCAGCTTACTTATATTATCGATAATAAAGAATCAATATTTCATTGTAATTCTAAAGGGGGCATTATTGCAGAATTGCAATATACAAAATTAATAATCAGAAATCGTAGTGTCAGTATTTTTGATCACACGATTTCTGATTGAGTCATAATCTATCGATATTGTAAAGCAATGACTTCAGGTGCGTATATTAGTGAGAAATTATGCTTGCCTAGCAGAATTGCTTGCGTTGCAAATTCTTTTTGAGGTCGAGCAAACTTTGTTTGTTTTTATTTCTTTTCCGTTCTGATTTCTGTTTACTTCTGTTGACCGTGGTCATGGCGTTACAACGGAATGACGCCCCAGCCCCCATCCGCTTCATCCTCTTTGCCAAATTTCAGCCAAATACCTGCACGCAGTTGTAATATAGAATTTTTCAAAAATACCTCTGCATGCGGGGTGAAATTTCACCCCATCAGACAGGAATGGGTTAAAGACTACTTAAATAAAAAAAAGTACCAGTTGCAGAAAACGTACTCAATTTGACTATTTCTCATGTTCCACTTAGCTAAAATGGTGAAATGAGTGGAACTCGTTTTCGTACTGGTGCAAGTAAACTAGTGGGTATATTAAGAGTAGGTGAGAGACTGAAAACGAGGTTACTTGGGACAGTAACTTTCCGTGTGAAAACCATGCCTAAGAGTACGAATCACATTACCTTCCAGAGTCATATCAGGTAAGAAATCATCCATAAAATCGTATAACTATCTAAAAATTCAGATTCCCTATATGCATGCTTCGTAGCTACACTATGCCAAGTATTAAGAAAAGCAAGCTCCATTCTAAGATGGATAAGATAGACGTTAGGTACACTGTAAAATAAGTGGGACTACACCTAACCCTCGATTTGCACGGTACTCGATTTGCACGGTTTCGGTTTAACACGACTGAAAATATGAGGAAAAATTCCATATACATATACTATACTAATTTTCAGTTTAACACGGTCACAAAAATTAAAAAAAAATTAAACAATCGCGCAAACTTAGAGTTCAAAATCTAAAACAAACTACTATGTAGTAAGTACACAGTTATCTCGCCTGCTCAGATCGAATAGGATGCATTACAATGAAATATTGTGGGGTTGCTTGTGCGTCCATGCTTTCATTTGAATGAACTTGAAAATATGTATGCTTGTGCTCTGAGCTTTCAAAAGAGGAAAACAAGGCACACAATGCAACAAAACAGAATGGAGCAAGAATTAGGATAGGAATTCAGGGCTAAACACAGTTTCGATGGCAGATGGTAGACTTTTGCAGCAATAGGAACAATTTTCTCCAGGAAAGTTTTATGGAGCGTGTATTAGTGTATTACATAGGGATGGGGATTGGGATCGGAAACGAGGTTGGTATCCGAAAAGGGACCCTGGAACGTAGGCTACAACAAGACCCATTGCTCATCCTCCAGACTTATGAGCAATTGCTCAGAAGTCCCAACCGGACGCTCGAACAAAATTCAAAATTGGCCTCCCACCCCTCCTCTCCGGCTCCAAGCAGTTCTTACAGGAGGTGTGTGCCAACCAATCTATAACGTTTTCCTGAGGGGGTCGAACAGTGACAAAGAAAATGTGTCACCGTTTCAGTTTCCTCTCCGCATCCTCTGCATACCGGATCTTCAATAAGCTCCATCCTATGCTGATGACCCCTGAGAAGAGAGTGTCCAGTGAGAATTGACACTACAGTCCTCAGGGTTGGCTTGCTTAGTCCTAGTAATTCTTTCGTTTCATTTGGGTTGGGTAAGCCCCACAAATCCTTTGTGGTTCTACCTGAGGGGTCATCCGAGCAAAGGTGACTGTGTTGGCAGTTCGCCCAATTCGAGGTAATAAAGGCAAAGGTGTTTTGGTGCAATCCCAATTGTGGAAGAGATTTCCTCCGAGGTTGCACCAAGACGAGCAAGTTCGTCCGCCATTTATTCCCGCTAAAGCCGCGTGACCTTGCGCCCAAAATACCAGTACGCCGTTGTTCCGAGGAAGGGAATTCAGGGCAGTTTTACATTCAAATACAAGTTTGGCGGTTGTAAAAGGTTTTAACAAGACCTTGATAGCTGCTTGGCTGTCCGAGCAGATTGCAATCTCCTTGTTCTGAGTAGATATCTGAGTGTAGAAGATACCTTCCCGCTTCAAGGATGTCCTTGACTTCCGCCTGGAAAACCGTTAAGTTTCCATGGGAGTCTTCGCACAGAAAACACCTGGTCCGGTGTTCTCTTCCAATTTGGAGCCGTCTGTATATACATATTATAGGGTTTGTCAATGGTTGAAGCACAGAATATGATTCTCATTCTGCTCTATCTGGAATTTTCGAATTAAAGGTGCTCTTCAGCAAAGTCTCGAGGAGGTAAGATGGACTACACCAATTCAAAGAAGGATTCTTGTACCAGAGTGAACCCAGCTCCGATTGAGATACAGCCTCATCGCAGCGATTGACGCCCCCCTTCTTGACGTGTATATAAACGGGGTGTGTTGAGGATGACCTCAAGAGCCCTCTTGCTGGTTGACTTGAGAGCACCACTTACACTAAGGAGACATAATCTTTGAATCTTCTTCAAAGGATCGTCCGTGGTTTCAGTCGCCACTTTTTCTCTATGGATCTGGAGCAGATAGCGAAGCCTTGAAGAGCGTGATTTGCTCTGTTGGGCTTCCAGCTTAATTTCTATCTAATAACATAGCAAGATATTTTACTCTGTCCTTGAGTTCCAAACGCCAGAGGGCAGATTCAATCTGGTAGTGTTCCTTTTCTTAGTAAAGAGGCATAATATATTTTCAATCTTTAACGCAAAGTCCAAAATCCGTAGCCCAGTCCCTTTGGATCACTTTTTACACCAATCCGCTTCAGTTCAGATTCGTAGCTGGTGACCAAGATCAATATGTCGTCGGCGTAACATACTGCTTCGTACCCATCCGGGTAAGTGTTAGAGTGGTAGAGATCATCCATACTTAGCACCCACAACAAAGGTGGTAAAATATCGGCTTGAGGGTGCCTCTCTGGACTATTTCTACTCTACTTACCCCTCCCAGTTCGGCAAAGAGTGTTCTATTGCTCAACATGTGTGCAATTCAGTGTTTTAGGCACCGGTTCACTCGTTCTCGATTTTATATGTATGTTCGCCTGAATTCATGAAAAACTACATACTTATAATATCAAAATATGTTAATATATGTGTAATATTTTTTTACCTTAGATCTATACTTTTTCAATATATAACATGAATTTAATTGCACGATTTCAATTTACATGATTTCAATTTACACGGTTTCGATTTACATGGTTTCGGTTTACACGGTACTTCTGGAGAACGAGTCCACCGTGTAAATCGAGGGTCAGGTGTATTCCCTAAAATTAAGGGAAAAACACCTACATTTACAATATTCCTTGCATTTTAAGGAATATTCCCTACATTCCTTAAAATGTTTCCTAATCTTATCGGAAAGTACCTAAGCTTTGTGGTACAAATTGTTTGAAATATTATACTTTGCCGACTAGAGGATCTAGCATACAAAAATGGCATCGATCTATTCGTTCAGAAATGACCAAAGCAAAAAGAAAAAAAAAAGAGATTACACAACACAAATACCAGCCAGATCACCACCACCAATAATTCCAACTATCTAATTAATTTCATTACTACAACCGGAGGAGCAGAAAATTACATCAGCGAAAATCTGTACAAAGAAATACTTAGTTTGCAAAAGCAACTTTCGCAGGACTCTGGGCTGTGTGGAAATATTTCAAATTCCTTTTTGCAATTGAGGAACAAAACTCGATAATTGAAAATTGAAGTTTTTTCAGGACGAGGCTTTTTTTTTTGTTTTAAAGGGAAATGAATATATGTTTTGAAAGAAACGCATTTTTATTCATGCAATTAGGTCACCGGCTATATATTAAGAGAAACGTATTAAAAAATATCCATAATAAATAATGTAAAAATACTGCTGAATTTCAAGTGGTTTCATCAAAACTCTATAATTACAGTTTTATCGAGATTTGCTAAAACCAACCTTAAGATTATGCTTTAAGTGGAAACTTCATCCTCTTCATATATCCTTCGAGTACTTTCGTCAGAATCTTCTTTTTCATTCGACGCAAGTACAGGGTGTTTCAACCTAGGCTGTCCATGGAGCAGGGGGTGATAATAATCGCGTAGATAAACAAAACATTTTATGGCAGGGGAACGGGCATATCTACCCCATCGGAGTTACACGTGATTATGAAAATATTCTAGGTTTTCACAAAACACCCTGTATCTTAAAAAGTACGGTCACCGTCAATAGCTCATTATTTGCAAAATTTCATGATCTTTGCAACGACTGCTCAACCAGATCCATACTCATCTCCTATCAGGAGTTATGGTGGTTTAAACTAAAAGGTTCGGATTTTCTAACTTTTTTTTTACGTTGACGACTTTTTATACCCTAGATGAAATCTATAGGGTATAATGTTTGTCATTCCGTTTGTAACACCTCGAAATAATGATGGTAGAGCAAAATGGATTGAACACCCACGCATAATGTTAAAAGTTATTTTGATTTTTGCATGTCCGTCTGTCCACGTGCACGATAACTCAAGAATGCATTCACTTAGAAAGCTGAAATTTTGTACACGGACTTTAAAAAAAAAACAAAAAATATTAAGTTCGAAAATGAAGCAAATTGCGCAGTTCCTTCGTGGGGTTGCCATACAAAAATCTCGTTTTCCATTATATATTTGGACACTGCCTAAGAACGCGTCGACAGAGAGAGCTGAAATTTGGTACATGATGTTTTTATAGTAATAAAAATTATATTCCAAAAATGGACTAAATCGGGCAATCCCTTCTTGGTATTGCCATATAAAAATTTATGTTTTTTACATATACTGTGAAAACGATCAGTCCTAGACATTTTTATTGTAAGTACTAAAAACTTCTTCAAAATACGAAATCCTATAAAATTGGTTATAATAATTTTTTCTGTCCCCATTCTAGAAATACATGCGAAAAACCTATTCAAAAATCAAACTTGCATAGATGGGTGACCATACGAAGTTCTATACAGGCATTCATCTAGGGTATCATAAGAATTGGTCTTAGACCAATTCTAGATTTTTTACTTGTTTTATAAAAGGGTGGTTAACATACCTATTTTTTATAAAAACTGTAAACTGTGGACTCTCCTCTTTAATTTGACCTTTGTGCCATCTGTAACCGTTAAAGTGTTATTAGCTCTTAACTTATTCTCAAAGATAATAATTTGTTCCCTTAGTGACTGAAAACACGTAATTTGAAACAAATATCGTCTAATTTCGGTACGACTTGAGTAGGTTAAGAGCTAATAACTCTTTAACGACTAGGTACAGATAGAACAGAAGTATAATAGATTTAATTAAAGAAGAGAGTCGACAATTTACAGTTTTTATAAAAAAAAAAATGTTAACCACCTTTTTGTATTAAATGAAATATTATATTCCTCAATTTTTTGCATAATTGCCACAAAATTAGCGTAGCTTCACTTTGTAATAACAATTAATACTACAGCTTCTATTGAATATTTGAAGCACAAATGCTACATAGAGGAATAAAGGCTATCGGTAGAGTAGCCAGAGAAATATCATTATGCCTGTTAAAGGCAACCGTTTTGGCCGGAATTAAGATAAGATAATATAATGCTTTTATTGCTGGCTACAGTATAAAGATTACGTAATCTTGTTAACATTTAACTTAAATATACAGAATAATCAATAAAGACTAAAGATATATAATAAACTGAAATGAAAATCTAATGGTCGAGTAGCAAGCAAATTAAACCTAATTACAGGAAAGAGATTTTAGTAGGTACTTATACCATATGTATAAAGAAGGGAAAAGGAGAAAGAAAAATGTATAATAATATTAAAAATTAAAACAATCAAATAAGACAGATGAAAAATTAAGATCTAATAGAAATTAAACAAAGTATGGTATAATTAAATAGAAGACGAACAAGGATGTACACTAATTAGATGAAAGAGACTTTAATCGCTGAAGAAATTCTCTGCGAGAGCCCACTGCCCGTAGGTCAAAGGGCAGTAGCTTCCACTTACGTAGGTTTTGAACAAAATAAGAGTGTACGCCATAATGTGAGTTACATCGAGGAAGAAGAGAACCAATACTTCTGGATGAATGCATAAATCTTAATTTCTTGTAGAGATAGTAGTTTATGCAAAAAGAAGAGATCACGATGTTCAGAATGAGTATCTATTAAGTGACCAAGAACAGAACTTTAATGCATTGAGATATGAGCACTACGCGGTAGTTTATAGTCAAATCAAATAGACTCATTAGATGCTACTGTACCGTACATGAAATGAGGTACAATAAGTGTTCTTACTAATTTCATGCCATCTCAGTTGAGAGAATATATCCATGGACCCATGACTGGCGCAAGGAACCATAAACTCTGCAAATAATATTGTTGATATGACTACAGCATTCAGCTCAACTCCTAGATTTCTGACTGAGTTTTGATTCGGTAAGATAACATTATTAAGTAAAACAGGGGCATATCTGATGAATCAAGAGCATTGCTATAGATAGACATACAACTCGACTTATTGGCATTTAAGATCAACCCATTTTCAACTGACCACTCAGATATACGATGCAAATCCTCATTTATACGAGCAGTGCAGTTCCCTTGTAACCCAATTGGTTTTCTGAAGTAAATATGCACTTTATCAGCATAGAGATGAATAGATACGTCCCGGACAACATTGGGAAGATCATTTAAAAATAAACTGAATAAGAAAGGACCAACAATCGAGCCTTGCGGAATACCGCATTCAGTAGAGCGAAATTGCGACATTATGGTACGCACTTTAACGGCTTGATGTCTATGTGAAAGGAAGCTCCCAATGAGGTTAACAGCAAATGAAGAAATATTATAATTGCTTGCTAGTTTATAAAGAATTCGAGTATGGTCGACAGAGTCAAAAGCTTTACTAAAGTCGAGAAGAACAAGTATCGTTACGAAATCCTGATCAATGGCTTCTGTGATATCAGATGTTACTTTTAACAGAGCTGTTTCACAATTGTGCATTCATTTTACGGAACCCAGATTGCCAAGGCAATAAGAACTTGTTCCGGTCAATAAACTTAACAGCTTGGTTATATACCTTACTGAAATAGCAGAGTTGGCGGTAGTCTCTCTTAGAAGAAGGGATAGATTTTTTAGGGATGGCGATAATAAGAGGTCCTTTCCAAATAGTAGGGAATTGCGATGATGTGCACTAATGTACTAACAATGAAGGGAGCAATTAACTTGATAAATTTAGGAGGAATTAAATCATAGCCAGTTGCAGTGGTTTTGACTGCCATTCAGGAAGAAAGTACATCAAAATGATCAATTCAGAGGAATGCAAACCCTTCAGTGACTTATAGCCAGTTCTTGATTTCGGCCCTGACCAACAGACTGATTAATCGGAGACGAGGATGTGAAATGTTCATTCAAGCAATCAGCGTTGATCGACCGTATGTTCTCATCCTTACCTACCACCCGCAAAAAGCGTATATTTCACCACAAGTTTTTTCGAGGTATACTAGGGTTCAATTTGGAAGCAAAATAGGATTTTTTGGTTTGCCTGAATTTTAGTGTGACGAGATTTCGGACACTTTTATATCGACGATGAGCTGTAGAATTCCGTTAGACTTTATAGCGATGCAAGAGGAAATCTCTTTCAGCAAGAAGAGTGTGAATTTCTTGTGTTATTCATGGACAGTGTTGCGATAAGGTTTTCTTTTTAATCAGGGGAACATGCCGATAGTAGAGTTGTAAAATTAAGTTGTTAAAAAAATCGATGTTTTCATCAACTGAATCCAGTAAGGGTACATCAGACCACGGCATTGCGGAGTAGTCAGCATGGAGCATGTCAAAGTTGATTTTATTATAATCACGATAATAATATAAGTCAGCACATAAAGAAGGACCAAAAGCCAGCTGGTATGACAAATATAAGAAATCGTGATCAAAGTTACTCACTGGAGTCAACTGATTTTGGAACAACACCTTATCGCTATTAGTTACAGAGAAATAATCCAATTGGGACTGATTGCTAGTATTGAAGAACGTTGGCATATGATAAACAATTGTTAAGTCTAAAGTTTGCATGAGGTATAATAGGTCTCATATTTGATTGTGACTCCTTAGGTTATCAACATTAAAGTCACCGCCAACAATAATATTTGAGTAACTACAACAGAAATGGGAAATAGTTCTTTGAAATTCGATGAATGCGTCCTCTTTAAAACCATTAGGGGCAATATACGGCACCCAGAATACACTTATCAACGCCAGGATTAACTTGTACACATACAAATTTAAATGTTGCACCTGGTGAGGAGCTGGGTAAGACAAAAGTTTTGAGGGAGGATTGGACAAAAATGGCTACACTACCACCGATCCTATCCAGGCGATCATTCCTATAGATTGAAAACCCAGGAATAGGTACAGCATTGTTGAGTATGTGAGGCTTGAGCCAAGTTTCACTAATCAGAAGCGGATGTATTATATTAGTATCAAAAATGTCATTAAGAAGATCAATTTTATTATTTAAACTGCACGCATTAAATGCGCAAATTTTGAAGCCCTCAGATTGTTTGGAAAAGATATTCAGAACAGCGCTCAATTTGGTCAAAGGAGACAGGGTATCACCCACAGCAGAGCATACGTATTGCACAGTAGAGTAACTCAGCAAAAATAAAAATTAGAACAAACATATATCAATGGACATCCCGATTGTATACAAAAATAAAAAAATGTTATGTTATGTTAATGTAATAATATAATTAGATTGCCATGTAATATTATTGTTTTGATGTCAGACAAGCATCTATCCATGATTTGTCTATGTTTATTTATTTGCCATGACTTGTACCAAGAATATATTTGAAAAGGCAGAAGACTGCCGAATTTACTTTCAATGGCTAAAAAGCCGCTGTTGTGATGGTATTCCTTGGTATTTATTAAAATGGCAGAATATGCCAGAGTTTCTCCTTTATGGCAGAATATGCTGCTCTTGTTATATTATTTAAAGCACAGTACGCCAATGCAGAGTATGCCGCTATTTATTATTAGAGGCAAAGTATGCCGCTTTAAAAATGTATGGCAGAGTATGCCGCTGTTATACCTGTACTAAGGCAGAGTATGCCGCTATTATAGAGGGATGGCAGAGTATGCCGATGTTGTAACTTTGCTAAGGCAGAGTATGCCGCTGTAATAGCATGATGGCAGAATATGCCGGTGTTATATTTTGAGAAATAAAAAGACACCTTTCGATAGTCAGATTAAGTCTAATTTTTATTGAACAGCAGCTTCTTTATATGAAATGATTACAAAGGAATTAGTATTTCTTTACAATTCTAAAGGGGGGATTATTGCAGAATTGCAATATACAAAATTAATAATCAGAAATTGTAGTGTCAGCATTTCTGATCACACAATTTCTGATTGAGTCACAATGTATCGCTATTGTAAAGCAATGACCTCAGGTATGAATATTTTATCAATCAAGAAATATGCTTGCATAGCGGAATTTGCTTGCGTTGCAAATTCTTCTTGAGGTCGTGCAAACTTTGTTTGTTTTGATTATTTTTCGTTTTGATTTTTATTTGTAATTCTTGACCGTGGTCATGGCTTTACATTAAATAAAAATATATGAAGGAAAAAGAAAATTACAAGATCAAATATGTACTTAATATGTACAAATAAAATAGAAAAAAAAATAGAATAAATATTACACAATTTACATGTGCTCCATATCACTCTAGCTGGGTAAGGTCAGTAATAAACATCACTTTATCCGATTGACCCTGCTTAGATGGGTCAGTATAAGGTGCGCTTTGAGGTGCCTCACAATGCCCTTCATGATTACATCAGTCAACTTGCTGCTCTCGCTGCCTTCAGTCCGTGGAACAAAGATAGACGTAAAACAATGGGTGGACAAACAGACCTGTTACCATCAGATGACGTAGTCCAGCATTATGTCGATTTGGTTGGAGACGAAAGGCCTCAGCAAATGGTGACAGCTGATGTTTAATTACGGTAGCAATTTTTGAAATCACTGATTGTATATTTTCCCCAGATGTTACTGGAATGCCTCTGACTATAATATCAGCTGAGCGCTTACATCGCTTCAGGTCTTCGTTTTCACTTTGGACTTTATTGCAGACTAATTTCAGGTTATTGACTTCCCTGGTTAGATCCGTAGTGGTCTTCATCAGATTATCCGCCAATTCTGACAAGCGCAAATCCAAAGTTGCATTAAAACTTGCGCTCAATTCAGCAAGTCTTCCTCAAGGATAGAATCAATGTGGTCAATAATACGATTCTCAAAAGCAGTAGAAGAAATATTAGGTACTGCACCATCCTCAGGAGGAGGATTGCAAGCAGAGGAAGAAGCCTTAACCGCATCCATTGGAGAATTGTTCTTAGACTCAGAACGTGCAGAGCTAGTTTTAGTTGAGTAATGTGGAGTCTTTCCAGCCATAGAGTAAAACAAAAAGTGAGAATAGTACAAAATATTGAAATAAAACACTTAACTGGAAACAAATGTGCTTAAAAAATTTCAGTGCGGTAACACACAACCACGTCTACTCGCTATGAATCATTACTATTAGACGCATTAAGACTGGAATTAAGGCTGAAATGGACTCGTCTAACTTTTATAGTGAATTTATTGCTATTTGCTTGACTTTTGATGTAATTGTCGAGTTTTGATATAGTTTTAATGTAGGAATCGGCTTTTGAAATATCACGAATATTTCCAATCCCTACGGCCCAACCCAGACGAGAACATTTTAGGGGAGGACGAAATTTGGCTTAGACGTGCCAACAATAATGTTCCTTCGCGTAGTTCCTTATAAGATTACCGAAATTAATTGTGTGCGTGTTCAATTAAGTCACAGTTTTTTATATAAACAATTACTGTATCACAAATTCACAACACGTAATGATTATTTAATTATTATATTATCACCTCAAATCACAAATAAATACCTGTACAGCCGCCCGATGAGAATTTTCAGAAATTGTGCAATTTCAAAATGGCCGGTTTGCTATAGTATTGGTATGCTGCCCGTACTCCCAATCGAAACTTGGCATTTCGGCATTTTTCCACCCCCGAATACTTCTCGCCCGTAAAAAGTGCCAATATCCTCCCCTGTGTGGGCTATGGCTATATAACTTTAAAAAAATCAAGCTTTCCAAACGACTAATGGAATATAGGAATTGAGATCTAAATTGCGAATAGTTTCATCCCAATATCTCATTTTCGATCAAAGTGGAGTTATCGAGTTTTAAAAAAACGCTCATTAATTAATCTTAATATAATGTAGTGAATAAGATCCGATTTATAAAATTTCAAGATCAAACAATGATCGATATAAAGCGAAGACAAATAAGGATGAATATAAGTGACATATTAAGAGAAGCATGTACAAGCAACCACCTGACATACATTAGAGTAGAACACACAAATGGTGAGAAATTTTACAAAAGTGGAAAATAAGGGATAGAATTAATAGCCCATAACGAATTCGGAGCACTTACATATACTTAACAAAAATTACAAACGTCAAGTCGCAAACTAAGCTATTTTGTAATGACTCTTATACTTCTTTGCATCACACAAAATATTCAACTACTAGAACATAGTTCTGCAAACAAGACAATGTCTGAAAGAAGACATTCTTGTAGAAGTTGAATATTTTGGAAAGATTTTAGTAGAACATCCCTTTGTTTACATAAAAGCACGTTCGGAAAAATGTAAAAAACATATAAAAAAAAAACTGATAAGCTTTATTATAGCATGCCTAACGTAGTTTTTTGGACACATAAGTCTCCAACGATTGAACATTAAAGAACGAAACCTTGAAGTAACAGGTTTCCAGTAACCAACTCACTTTCTATCATCTCTAAACCTAACAATAACATTAATTTAGTATCCATTGAAATGCATATTGAAATAAAATCATTCAGTCGGGTGAGGTTTTTTTTTAAATAACGTAATAAAGCTTTTTACTCAAAATACCAATATACTAACTCCTCCCCACGTCGGTTGTCAGTGGCCACTAAAATAATAATAAAATGCACAACACACTTCTTCAACATAATAAAAGATTTGGACAGGTTCCTTTCTTACTCCTTGCATTCTTTTGTGTATTGATTATGTGCTTAGAATAAACTTTCCCAGTTAAGATTTATTTTCTGCGAACAGACCACAGTGCTGGTTTGTTGTGTGCTTAAAATGAAAACAAAAACCCGAAAATTGTCTGAACCGTTCCACTTTCCGCGCCACCATATTCTACTGCCTCGGCAATAATTTAAATAAGGATAAATGGAACGAAGCTTGACCTTTTCACGTTGAGCCCATAAATCAAAGAAAAATTTATTTGAACTTAAACATATGCATAGAAATACCTTCAAGTTGTCTTGCAGTTGGTTCGAAGTTGAGTACATCTGTTGGCATGTTGAAAGAGGTTCTTGCAGAAAAACAAGTAAAAAAAAACGGAAAAATAAGAAACTTGTGGTCTTTGGCGTGGTTGAGAAAACAAAGTAAAGCAACTTAGCGTAGAAACCGATACACTTTCTTCCACTTAACGAACGAGAACTGTCTAAAAACTAAAGCCCGCAGTTCCAATCACCACCAAAACAGGAACACGATTGCTCCAATTTTAGAGAAAAATTTCTTGGGCTTTTCTCGTCGTTTCCCACGACTATAGAGCTACTCCTGACTGCCACTACCAACACAACTCACATTTAATTTTAGACCGATTTGTTGACAAAACATAAAGCAGCGATATTTGTCTTGTTCTTACGGGGGGCCAAAGAGTGTTCGATGGTGCACCGATTGTAGCTAGAAGTGCATACTAGCTAACAGGCCCCAAATAGCAGATAACATGACATTCAAAAGCGCAGTGCTGGCCTAGTGTTTGTGGAAGCATGCTAAGGACAAAGTTCTAAAAAGTATCTCGACAGTAATCACGGTGCTCGAAAGGAAATGATGGTGAAGAAACAAAGCCATTAGGCGGAGGCGAGTGGAGGTGGTCTTGTCGTGGTTTCGATATTATATCACTCAACCTTGAGGACGGTTGAAGTTGGTGACGTTGAATATCATTATTAAGATAGTAATGATCATGATAATGAGAGGAAGCTGAAACGACCATGTCATAGATATTCAAAGACCATTCAAGGTACCAAAACATTGTCGTTGTCATTGCTATCCGCGGGAGATGATATTTTTTGCCTTGCCTAATTTAGAACATCTACTCCGGGGACAGTGATGGAGGACCTCATTTCATGACTGACAGCCAAAAACTTTTGCAGAAAACTGTTTAGTCCATACCCATGCTTAAGTTTATGGTTCATATAGTGAAGTTATTTGCGAGCCTAATTATCCAGGACATGTGGTGGGTACTTTTGACATATATATAGAGTAAGCGGATGTCCGTCCCCAACTCACAAATAATTTCACTCTCAACAAAATCGCTGTGATGGGCTCCTTTTGTCATGCTTCTTAAAGCTGGCATTGACTTCATTTGGGCCATACGTCATGCAGACAGTGGAATCCTTCCTGCAGTTGTCTTGTTTTCATGAGCTATCAAGGCTCACTTTCTCCTGTTGCTCAGCGTCCCTCAAATGCCGACGTGACGTGAACATTGCACAGATATCTTGTCTAAATATGCTCCAAATGACAAATAGGACAGATTTCTTATATTTTTATGCGACATCATCTCGGGCCATTCTTGTAAGCTTTTACAATCCTGGAGATGCCTTCTTCGCCATAATTACACGATTGTTTTCCTAAGCCATTGAGAGTGTCCTTCCCTGGTATAAAGCTTATTTGTTTGTCTCGATGAAATTTTGCGGCTCTCCTAAGTATTCAAAAAGGGTGTACTGCACGGGGACGAACAATATTATACAAAGCGCTCTTCTAATGTAGGTACTCCTCCTCAATAGTATCGCGCTGTTTGCTGTCTCTGCTATGGTCGATAGTGCTTCTGTGGGGAAGGGATAAATGTCAGAACTATTATAAGGTTATGCGATATGCAAATTATCAACTGTACGTTTTTAACAAGCCGTTTATTTTGTAGGTCATTTCGCCGCACCAAAGAGGGATCACGCTAGTGCTGTCTATTGTGTGTATTCAGCGAGTTCCCCCAAGCGGGATTTCATTTCGCAAGTGTTTGTTGTAGGATAACAGAGCACACCAAACTGTTGTGGTGTATTTTCAAGGCTATGCAGTGACAGTAAATTCAGTTTTCTAATTTGTTTTCCATGGCACAACTGCTGCAGGTTTCGTTTTATTAAGCCGAACCAGTTCTTATGAATATTTATGCCAGTCGTAATTCTTTTGTTAGGTAAGTGATGTCAATACGGTCTTTTACTGACTGCGTGAAGTGGAGCAGTTAATAATTTAGATTATAAGGGAGTGAAATCAATTCATATCTCATTTTTATAACAAATTCGATTTCTGACCATCCCCGAAACTTCTTCTATCAGACTTCGCTTTCGATGCATTTATACTCTAAAGTGTAAGCGAAATCACACTGAATGATTTCTGCTGCCACTCTGATGTCGGTTCGTTTCGGCCAGTCTTGGGACGATAGTTCTAGAACACGTAAATTAAATCACAATACTGTTTAAAGATAAATGAAGAAAAGATGGATAAGAAATACACAAATTTGGGGGGTGGCATTGATAAATATCGTTAATGTATGTAAAGAGTTTAGTTCTAGCTGCAAACCTGACAAAAACCCAACAAATTTATATGCCTCTCATAAATAAGTCGACTGCCTACTTTTAAATTGTGGTACAGAAATTTTGATGTGACTACTGACGTCTTTACGTTCGAAATGTTAGAGCAAAAGCTTAGTTTCATTGTAATTATTATTCCACTCAAATTATAAATACTTAAATAGGAGTAATTTCTTAAAACATAGATATATAAAAAAATTCTCATATTTATTTAAAATCTTCAGGATAAGTTCATTAATTTATTTTACCGAAAAAAAATTCGCGTTTATATCACATTTCAAAGAAATGTACCCTACATATAAACCATATACCTGAAAATATTATAAAATAAATGTAAAACAACGAATAAAAAAAGCATAATTTATAGTGTTACATGGAATAATAGTATAATATTTATAAAATTAATTTCTTAAAAGAAAGACGTGCAGAATAAATTGGAAGTGGTTACAAATAAGAATGAATTATACTCGTATATTATATACAACTAAAGTGAGTACTAAAAATAATTCTTCTACATATCAACATAAACACCATCAAATCGCACTTGTTCTAACGATTCTTGACACTATCTGGACCTTAGGTGCCTTCATAGGATTACTTTATACTGGGTACTAGGTCACAGTAGATTAGATAAGTTTTGGTTATAGGGGTGTCGCTAAGATAAGTGTTATATCCGACAAGCGTCAGTGGCGGATCCAGGATTCTTGTGAGGGGGGGGGGGACGTAACTATGGTTTAAAAATGGAATCATGGATCAGACTAGATATTCCATCAGAACATTGACCATGCATGATGTAGAAATATAGAATACAGGCGCGAAACACAAACAAAATTGCGACGGTGCTCGAGTGAGTCCATATGACAAGTTTTTGCCACATCGCCAATGAGCTGAAGGCTCTATTTTGTACAATATCCAATGAATCTACGGTTCTGTGACCAGCCCCGGCCTACATATGGAGATTGTATTCTATTCTAGGTCTGATGCAGGACTTGTAGAGGAGCGCCAGAATCGATGGGCTGAAATATTTCTTACACCTTTTCAGAAATGCAAGATATTTCGATACTTATTTGGCAACAGAGAAGTTGTGATCTATTCAGCTTAACATACGGCAATATTAATGTCAAGAATTTATAAAGTCGGTGTATCGTCAAGAAGTGCTCCATCAAAAGAAACGGGAGAAGAAAAATTATGATCTTGTTTTAAAGAGATGGGACAGCCTTGGAACTTAGATGTATTGAATTTTATGTGATTCGGTTTGCTCCAAGCGAGGATATTATCAAGGTGCTTATTCAAAGATCTAATCACCCAATCTGGTTTAACAGATATGAAATTTCCACTGTAGTCCGCAAGAGTGGGAACGGAGTAAGCGAAAGTCAGGGTACTGTCATCGGCAAAACAATGGATGGGATTGAAAGTAAGGGAAAGCAGATCATTAATGAAAATGAGAAGACAGATGGAGAGATAACAGAGAACTGAGGCACCCCGGCATTTATTGGCTGAGGTTGAGATGTAACGCCATATAATATAATCCGTATTAAGTGACCAGATAAAACACTTTACATTCATAATAGAAGAGGACGAGAGAGGCCATTTGCTTTAAGTACTTCATTAATTTGGAATTAATGATAGATCCAAAAACCTTTTAAATAATCGAAGTGATTGTAATTGGTCGATAATTTGAGGGATCGCTACCCTTTCCTTTCTTAGGAATAGGCTAAATGTGAGGTAGTTTCCAAGCAATTGGAAATTTTCCTGTCGAATAAGACAAGTAGAACAGTTTTCGCAGAGCTTTAGCCAAGAATGAAGCCCAGGTTTTATTTAACGGGGGCTTGAAACTATCAGGACCTGGAGCTATGCAGTCGTTGATCTCCTTAAGGACCTTAAACATGTCTCCCGTATGGATGTGTATTGGCTCTTATATACATCTACAAGGGAGATGTAAAGTGGGTGGAAAAGGAGAATTTGAAGTGAATCTAACAGTCCAAATATTAGTTTTATTCAGGGATTCAACGATCACTTCATTGTAAAGTAGTGAAGGAATAGAGGAACTGCTGAAGTTACTCCTGATGGTTTTGAACTGGGACCAGAAACATTTGCTGCCTTTGTGTCTTGCCAAGATTCTAACATTCTGGTCAAAAAGAAATGTTTCAGTTCTGGACATAGATGCAATTGATAGGCGCGAAAAGCAGACTATTTCGCTTTTGTGGCTTGGTTCCACTTAACGTTAAACCAAGAGCGATTTTGCTGTTCTTAAGATCTGCTGTATAAATACTGAATGTATTCACGTATACCCAAGACTTAGAGCTGTACTAAATTCAAATGTGCATTCATCAACATCCCCTGAAGCAAAACAGACCGACCAATCAAATTGTCTAGGATACTCATTGAGAGTTTCCCTTTTTGCAGAATTATTTTATTTTTATTTTACGTTTGGGCTTAGTATTACATATAAAAACTATTGCATTTTACGAAATAATAAAAAAAAATTATTTAAAAATTAATCTCTTGCTTTTGTAATAACACTCACTACAACAATGTATAATGACTTGTTCGCCGTTGAGTAATATCGCTGAATTTCTCCAATTACGATTTATAATTGTTTCTCTGTTTTTATTTTGCCGCGTCACGTCGATAATATTATAAGAAGCCACATGGAAAGCTTATCAAAGACCCCTTGGCAGCTGTTTTCGATTTAAACAAACCTTCCATCGCATTAACATGAATAGGCTCTGTCCTGCTTCAAACACCCCGAGCAAAGCGACGTTCAAGTACAGGTATCCACGCTTCCTGTTTTCTATATAGGATTCAACAACCATGACCGAAGGCCACGGTGCTAGCTAGGGCCTGCGTTCCTAAATCTATCATATTGAACGTTTCCAGAAATTGTTACGTTTTTTACAAAAGGTGCAGTAGAATAGATGTGAATCATTTTGTTAGGAAAAATTCAGAAGGTCTACTGTTTTTTTCTTTCATAGGTCTTCGTGGTGGTGGGGGGGGGCTCTGCCTTCTTGCTGGATCCGCCCTTAACAACCGTATACCAAAAGTGAACTCTTGAATAGCTGTTCAATATACCTTTATTCTCCTGTGTGTAAAGAACAACAGTGAACCACTACACCCTTATTCGCAAGTGCCTAAAAAACAACGTACCATTGTTATTTAAAAAATGTAAACATGTAAAACAAGTATATTTCTCCTTGTCACACACATTCTGATATACGAAATTGGATTGGCGCCATTAATTTTAGAACTCTTTTTTGATATTTATCCTCTATATCATTTCTCTCGATCTTTCGTTGGTCAGGAATCCCACATAGGGTTACCTTGTGCCGTTTGGAAATCTCTTCTAGGCTGTCTTTGTTATAGAAATGAACCAGGAAATGAGCGGATATATTAACTTTCTATGAAAGGTTTATCATCTCTTGTATGAATGGCCAAATTGCACCAACCGAAGAAGAAACCTAATAAAGAACCACTTCTTCAGTAAATTAATGGCAAATGGAGACAAAGAGATAGGCGTACTACTAAGGTTTTTCAACTCATGCGGATGATTCTTCTCCCGAAGAACAACAAACTTTCACGCTCGAAAAGGTGATATAAAAACAACATTCTGATATTTAAGCTCTTTCAGCGAACGCCACTTCAGCCTATGCTATTTTCTTATTCAAAATATGAAATATGGCTATTGTCATTACTTATCCTCATGTATTTTTTTTAGTTAATTATGTTTTGGATCTAAATAACAGGAGATGTTTTTAGGGCTCCGTACTATAGAAGAAAAAACGGAACCACTATAAGATCACTCGTACGACCGTCCGTCTGTCTGTCACAGATGTTTTTCTCTAAAACAACGTGACGTAGGAATTGGAAATTTGGCAGAATCTTAGGCCTTTTTGACGTGCATGTGTTTCGACAGTCAAAGATTATTATTATTATTACAATTTTGTTTTATTTTTAATGGGGTTGGGTTGGGCCCACTCAAAAAATCACTCTTGCGTCCGCCGGCCGGTTAGAATATTATTGAAATTTAATTTGACACATTTGTTTAAATTAAATGAAATATAGAGCTAACTAAAGGGGAAACACAATAACTACTTACGTATGTTCTGGCGCAATATGGTACAATTAATTAATTTTTCAGTTATCACAGGTACATTTGGATTAGTTTCAAATATACTTGAATTCAGTCGATCAACTTTTTTCTTTAAAAAGTTTATGTACAGAACCCTGATTGCGTGAGCCCGACTCTCTCTTGACTGAATTGTTTTTCGGCTTTTTAGCTTTCTTGGAAATCTATCAAGAGTTTTAGATTTTTAATGTAAAGCATTTTCTGGTTCTCCACAGGGCGAATATTTGGCATCTTGTCTTGTCACATAATATTATCACAACTGAAGTAATTGAAATAGATAGTTCAATACCTAAAGAGGACTTCGATTTCTCCAAGGTATGTACTTTATTAAAAAAAAAAAAAAACTGTTAATTACGGGAGCATTTCCGTGAAGAATCAAATCCTATAAGAACAATTAGTCGTGAAAGACATCAGCGTGACATAAGCGCATTTAAATCTTTACATCTACGAGAGATAAATTTAGAAACCATGATGAAGAATACTGTTTCCAAAATGCTATCAGGCAGTGTCAAATTACATTTATGATCACCATCAACTGAATGGATCAAATTATGATTGGCAGAGGAATTTGCAATCGCATATGTACTGCGAAAAAAAGTTTAAGAAGTAACTCTATCTTGTGTATGTAATTTCCAGTAAGACACATGAAAGAAAACCGCGTGTAGTGATCCATTAGATGCTCTTTTGTGCGTATCTTTCCGCGGCTTCCGAGAGTTTATACCTACTACAAATTGTTCTCGACATATCTAGTTTAAACGTGCCCATATTTTTTCGTTTTACATTAGATACATGTAGCGCAGTCTTAGGGTACGAGGACATCATAAATTTACATTATTTGTTTGCTGAATACTATTTACGAAAAAGTATAACAGAAGATAAAGATATGTTGGACAGGCATATTCAAAAGAGCTGGGACAAAGACCTTCAGGATTTATCGCGAATTTATACGTCCTACTCTACGTCAGATTCAGATTTGTTTATAATCAACGGTCTTCAAGTAGAACTTCAGGGTCATCGAAATCATTGATACATCATTCCACGAGTGTTCTTATGTATTTTGTGAATTTCTAAAGGAAGTAAATGACGTTGGAGGTAGTAGTTATATGCAGGGTGATTTGTATGTTTAACCCTAAACAGGAAAAAAAAAGAAAAATTGTTTCACATTTGTAGCCCTCTATCTACAACCATATAGGAGCTGAATTCCATGGAAAAAGTTACAATCATGACGATCATTTAAAATATACTAATCTTTTAGGTTCAGAATTATAAGAGCTTTCCAATGGTCCATAGTTTTTTCTTTTATTCCCCTCTATTTCGAAAGGAAGAATTCAACATTTCAGAATTTTATCTGAATTTTTTTCTTTAGGTAATATTTTTTTAAAAGGTTCGTTTTCCATATCGACAATGCTCAAAGCCTTCAATGCCTTCAAATATGCCTACAGATTTCCATCGTCTGCTGAAGCCCCTGTGAATTTTCGAAAGCTTCAGTTTCACATGATCACAACAACACAATTACCCAATTAATTTGACTCTATGGTTAGTAACATAATGCACAAGGCAAGGAGGAAAAAAATGTAGATAGGAATAAACTGAGATTAATCAGGATTAGTGAGAGACCATTGTTAATAGGTCATACATAATTTCAATATCAAAAAATAAATTCAATATTCATTCACACAAAAAAGCCAACTTAGTTACCTTATTGCCCTTAGATGACCCTGAACATATTAAATTATTTCCGACAAATATCATTGGGGCAGACTACAGAATAGTATCGAGTAATATATACAATATAATATATTGTGGTGCAACTTCACCGCAGGCATTGATTATAAAGTATATATACACGCCAGTTTGTTGACGGACATATTGTACCATTTTGAGCTGACCTACAGTTGTACAACTATTATACATAGAGCAAATTTCTTCCTTTTAAAGTTTTTTATTAAAATTTAATAAGTTTAAAGCTTTGCATGCCATATACATGTGTTGATATGTGAGTTACTTCATCGGCATCGGGCGTGCTTTGGATGGCGGACTCAAGGTTGAGGGAAGGCCATGCTATGCCATCATTGCAAACTTATTTTCGTCTAGCGACAGGCACTTGTTTTCTCAGACATAATTCTTAGAACTGGGATTGCTTGAGCTGCCTGGCTACTGCCTGGCCTGGCGAGGCAAAGCGAGAGGAGATAAGATGCGAGATTTTTTTCTATAGAATTCTTTGTTTTTAGTTTATTATGTTAGCAGTTTTGCACATTCGATGTGCGTTGTTTTACAATTACAATTAAATAATTTTAAAGATTTTTATTGCATATAAATTTAGTGACAATGTAGTTACATCGTTAGTCTGCTGGGGAGATTCGCCTTTTGCTGACTAACGGTCAGGAATTCTTGTGAATTTTCATCTTTGGGTAATTCCTACCTAAGTGTCTTAAAATTTTCCTTCATGAGACTTTAATTTTTAACCGATATCTTTTTTTATAGTCGCGTATAATATCGTCACGCATTCACGGATTTCCATAATTTTTTGTTGGTGAACATTTTGGGTAACGGGTTGTAACCCGCAACGGGGTGGGGTGTTGAAACAAGGTATGTTTGATATCAAATGAAAGATTTTGAAGAGTAGGTATAGGTACTATCGAGTGGTGTAGTACTTTTTTCGATGTGATAAACTTAAAACCATTTAGAGTTTGTGCCAATTCATTTTTCTAATTTCGTTTCAATATTTAGATTTTTTTTCATGATTCAAAATGTCGAAGCTGCTGGAATTGATATTGCTTGATTTGATTTCAAGGTCAACATGATTTTCATTTATATATTATATTTCCAAATTTGAAAAGCAACTCATACGTCATACTAATGCACACATTACCACACCACCTTCTAGAGTACAAGGCGCGTTTTTATTTTAACATGGTATCCCCTGTAAGCCTAATGCATGTATTCTAACCATTTAAAAAGTGAAAATTATGCATCTTCATGTTTCATTAAAGACAATTCATTACCATTTACTTCATCATTTTCTGCAGGTTTATTATTTATTCAATCCCCTTTAAAACATTGATCTGCCTTGTAAATCTTTATTTATAGTAAGATTAATTCTTTTTATTGTAATTCGTATTAGCATAATTAGAACGAGCCTTACCTGTGGTCGTTACCACATTGTGGAATACATTATTCTATTTTAGGAAGGAAATATTGATAAAGTAGGGTAACACTACTTGTTCTACCAGTTCTGAGCCTCCATCGAGATATTTTGTTCATATCTAAGCCCTTCCGAAAATTTCACCACCTTTTTTTATTTCTGGAAAATAACGGTAAATCTCTCGAAATTTCTGCTATAGAGTTTATTATTGCAGTGGTTCAGGTTTAGTCAGTATCACGGCTAATACGGTCGCACATCGGTTGTATTAAGTGAATAGTGGAGTTTATATCTAATTCAGTTACCGACCCAGAATTTTAAAATTAAAGGTAAGCAGTGTTTATTATAGAAGTGTTAATAAATTAATAGTTTTTTGGATCAGGAGCATTTAAATAATTTATATTTTACAAAATTTGACAATAAATTATCACGACAGAATTAAAATTAATGGGGGCGCACATATGGAATTGAATAATTGACATTTCTAATCATAAGCCAAGAGGGCTCATAATTAGATTTTATATTGAAAGTGGTTCGGCCAGTTGTGAGCCTTTGGGTTTTACTGTCAGAGGCAGGCCGTTTACTAGAAAAAAATAAAGCATTTACGACGTGTTGGAAACGCAATTTACTTATAAATTGTTGTAAGAAATTTCCGTTAATTTTTATATATCTATAAGTTATTTTTTTTTATATGTTATTAACCTAAGCTCAGGGGATACCCTATGATGTAAGCACAGCACGGCTGGAAGGATTAGGGGATATGAGGAGAGTGACGGAGGTGCCGATGTATGTCGCTCTTAAGCCTTCGCAGATTCTATGTATGCCGGAAGAAAGACAGAAGATGGTAGACTATTCGACATTCGTACAGTTCGGGATAAAAAAGCATCACGGAATTTTACTGTACGGCCGAAAGTAATTTGAAGGACAAAACGATGTGTGCAGTCTGCAGCGTGAAAAAATCAGCGTGCAGAAATCATTCTACAAGGGATCAGACTAGCCGTGCATTAAGGTGTACACACCGATGCTTCTCAGCATTAGAATGGAGAATTTTCTCACCTGAAATTTCAGAAACGAATTGCTGGTATTTAAAAAATGAACGGAACGCGGTCGGCTTATATACATTTGAACATCCTTGATAGCAATAACTACGTACTGTCATTTCGTTCAACGGCTCTTCCAAACAACTATAATTAAAAAAAAATCTAAGTACAACTCATCAGTCATCACCAACATCAAGGAACAAATCAACTTTGAAGACTAAGGAAGTAATTAACTTGTTTAAAGAAATTTTCAACTGACATAGGTACATCTAAAACTTAATACCCAAAATAGTTTTCTTAAAGAAATAGGCATATGAAAAAGCAAACTGATTAAATACTGCTGATGGATCTTAAATAAAATACGTAAATTTCAATGCAATTCAATTATTTGTTTAAAGTCAAAGTGCCAAAAAAGTTGCAATTACTGAAAAACATTCAAACTTCAGCTCAAATCACTAATAAATATCCAAGAATAAATAAATGATCTAAAACTCGTCATTTTTGTTTCTATTTCTACGAAAAATTTCTCGACAATAAGTAAAATTATCGCTTCGCGTCGCCGCTGTCTAGTCAGTTTTCAGTATAACAAGTCATTCTCAGTGTCATTATGTTTTTAAACATAATTAAGTGTCTTGGATTAGTTGGTTGATAACATAGGCATTACGACACATACGACACCTTCTGAGAAGAGCTGACATTCCTCATTACTCCGAACTGGCATATCTACATGCCAAAGATTAACTTTTCACTCGCGGCGCTGCAGTAGATAACTCGATCTTTTATACATATCGTAGCAGGGATTTATATCCAAGACACAAAACTTTTCTATTGTGGCTAGAATAAAGGCCATAAAAGTTTACAGAATAAAGGCTTAAACACAATTCCTACGACAGAGCGACAGAACGACAGACGACAGCGAAAATATCGTTGCGAAACAGGCAGTCGAAAAATTGGGAACACAATTGCAACGACAGGCGGTGAGCGACGATTGTGAAAGAAGATATTGAAATTTCATTTGTTAAATGTTTCGAGCGTTTTAAAAGGAGATTTTTATCAAGAATATTTTATATTATATTGAAAGAAATGCAGTGGACCAAAGTGTGAAAAGAAAACTGAAAATGCGGAAATTAACTAAATTAAACGCTTTGAAATATCCATCCAAACCACGTCTTTTTTGTCCATTTGTCTTGCCTGTCTTGTAAACTATAAATTATTTTATGGATTTCGCATTTCCTCGATCAAAGCTCATTATTTTAAAATTACCGCGGCGTGCTACCACCTGAAAAATACAAAAGTGAATGCCGGAACCATTTCATTCGATTAATTTTGTTGGTAGGACTGCAGCGACGACGGCAAAATTAGAAATTGATCAATCCCGGCGACAATGTCGTCGATGGCTCAACGTCGGTCGTCGCAATTTGGTGCATTCGCATAACATGCTGTGCTTTTAGAAGTTTGACAGCGATATATCGTCGTAGTTTGTCGTCTGTCGTCGCAATTGTGTTCAAGCCTTAACGCGTGATGAAATGACTTTAGGAAAATGTAGAATAGAGCAGGAGGCGCAAAATTGGTAATGCTTTGCATTCATTCATGTTTATTTTCATCTAGCGACAGGCATTTGTTTTCTGATTTTTGAATTTGTTAATATTTACCTGGTAGACATTACTTAAGAATTTTCTAAGTTGCGCAAGGACTACAATTACATTTTATGAACTCAATAAACTTGCAATTTATGTTGCCTATTGCATTTTAGCGATAATTAATTTAATTTTGAAAAGAAATATAATATTCGAAATTCATAGCTTTAATTATAATTATAATTTAGGTTAACAAAATGAAGTGAAGTGAACGTGCTTTCATTATAATTATTATTTAGGTTAACAAAATGAAGTGAAGTGAAAATGTAGCCATTTCACATGAACACGATCAAAAAGGGCTTGCTTTGGACCCGACCATCTCCGATTTGGGAGGAACTTTCAGTTTGTATGGAATATCAAAATAGCTCACCCATACTTTTTGTTTTCCCTTATCACGCCCCACCTCCGCAAGGGATTAAGATGAAATGTCATTTTCTAAAAATCATCAAATGAAGCTTATGTAATGCTTTATAATTTTCATAAAAACGTATAATAATACAATTTTCAGAAAAACATATAACGGCACAGAACGAAAAAAGCATTTGTTAATAATAGTATTTTTTTGAAGTTTTGTTTTTTTTAGAAATGAGATAAACGATTAACTTCACGATAATTTTCCCGACTATTACGTGGAATGGCATTTCGGTTCCTTTACTTATTTATTTCACATTTTAGATTGACCTTAGATTTTTTAGAGTTAGGACTAACCGAGTGTTCTTTGCACTGCAGCCATATTGTGCACCGCTTTGTTTTACAGGTCATCTAACAGTCCCACTCCTCCTAGGAAGAGAAATATTTTTTGGATGAGGTATCATCAAAATCGGCAGGCTTTAAAAAATATGAGCCCAGGGTCTGGAATCTACATTCTGGAATGGCCTCGCATTCGCATAAGAGGTGCTCCGTTGTTTCATCTTCTTCGAGAGACAACCCACATACATCAGTGGGTGATATGCCTATTCCATGCATGTGTTTTTTTAGTTTTCAGTGTCTAGTTGGGACTCCTGTGCCGATTCTGAGTTGATTCCTAGACTGCTTTAAAAGATTCTGGCTCTTTTTTGGTGAAAGTCCTTTGCTAAATCTTTTGGCTTATCTGGAGCCTATCAGTGAAGTCCATTGTTGGTCCATTTGGCCCTGGATCGAGTTTTGGAAGGTAAGCGTTACGTTGTTGTAAGGAATACCGCGAACTGGTTGCGGTTCAATGAGGGGGCAGTTAGTCTGCCTTATCATTCTCATCAACTCTCAAGTCTCCTAGCACCCATAGAAATGCTAGGTGGTTCTTTCTACCAAGGTTTGTTAATGTTTAAATGCATAAGATGGCTTTCAATGCAGCATATTTAGTTATGCAATATACATTCGCCCGGAATATTGAGGCGCATTTTCCTAGGCTTTGATAAATATGAACTTTTGGCTTTACACCAATTCCCCATATATACCCCTTTCTCGGTTTTCGAACCGTTGGTGTATCAGACTAGGTTTTCATTTTCGAGATTGGATTGATCTTACTCCTTCTGGTAAAACATGTAAACTACGAATTACTTAATTTCTAAATTACTCAATACGAAAATGTGCAGGCAAAGCAAAAATCCCAGGTATCGGATTTATAGGCTAAGTACATTTAGATCTGCAGAACTTAAAACTTGATTTGTCACTGACATCACAAAGTTCCATTTATTATTTTCTTAATCTTCGAGGGAGAAATTTAGGAAAATGTGTTCTCTTTTGATCCATAATTCGAACAACAATCCAAATCCAATATGACATACATATGCTGTAACAAGGCACACAAACTAAATTCAAAAATTTATATCTCAAAAATGAAGCTGAATACCATTGAAATTTTTTATTTATTATCATTATTTATTTCAAAGAAAGAATAAATGAGCACTTCAGTTCTCTAAGGAATAATAATTTCAAATCGAACTTTGCTAAGCACCTATTAGAAAATAAGCACATTCCTGACTTAGAACCAGAAATTCTGCATTTCTGTGACAAAGGTAGAAAGCTAAACTTGCTAGAGTCACTCGAAATATCCCGAGCTCTATTACATTCAAACTCTGCATGCTTCAACGACCAAACGGATCTATATTACTCGCCGCTATGCAAACCATTGCATTAGACGACATCAGCAATACAAAAATTGTTAGTGTACTGAAGATAGCCGAAAAGCTGAAACCGGTCTACATTCGAGGTAAATAATTTTTATCAAATAAGTGTGGGAGACAACGTTTTAAGTTCTATTATTTATAATGGCGTACCACACAATCTCCACAGAAAAAATTAAAATAATTAGATTTCTAGCTTAAAAATGAAAATACAAAAAAAGTGTTAGAGGTCCCCAGTAGTAAACAACAGTACATTCACTGCCACCAAAATAGTGGCTTTTGTCGACTATTAGTCACTACCAAAATCTATTTTGCATTCACTCCGCCAAATTCTGACAGTTTAAGAATATGGTTGACTACTGACAAACGCTCACTCTGCACTTTGAAGGTAACAAATATTTACGACACCTGCAAAATATTTACTCATCTGTTGAGTCTAAAATATCTTCTATTTCCTGGAAATATTAGTTTCGTGCTTATTTTCACCATATTTTTTATTGAATTCTACATAACTATTTTCAATAAAGTGCACTAATTCCACTGAAGTTAGGATCTTTTAAATTACCATATACCGAGTTACTTCTATTGTTTCGTCTTTGCTTGTAGGATCAGTAATGTTTACAAGTATACAGTAATAAGAATCTATTATTTTATTTACTTCATATCCAGCAAAGTAAACTACTACTACTCCGACTTTGCAAACCTTTCCTCCCTCATCATCACTAATATGCGTTGCATTGTTTCCAGTTGAGATCAAAACTTCTTCCTGGAGACCACATTATCTTGCTTTGCCAACGCATTATCTTTTCAATATATGGCATTGCAAATCTCATATTTTGCATCGTTTTGTAGCAGGCTGAAGGTTTATATTACATATATTTCAAGAAAACATCCTTCGCATCAGAAGACCTTTTCCAGGACCAAGTTGTGAAACAATTGTGCACGCAAAAATACCTTAACATTATTCCTTTTAGTTTCGAGCAACTGTCTGACACATTTATTGTCGTGTGTTGTATTTTTTGTCTTGCTCTGATTTAAAAAAACAAACAAATAAAAAGGCTACAATTGACCTAAGACATTAGTCATCATTATACTCTGAATTACTTAATTTTGATAGCTTTGTTAAGGGAAGGGGGAGGGGGGGGGGGTTAAAGATAAGCACTGCCGACTTTCAACTTCCAGATATTTAATCTAGGGTACAATAACAGGTGTGCACGATCACAGCTCCTAATATTTAGCGCTTATGCGCTAGTTACATGCGTAGCATAATTACCTTAGCTTAATAAATCATTTACCATAGCCGCAGTTATCAAAATCTTACCTAGCAGGAACTTCAATATTGTACACCGTAGAAAAGTTATTCGGTATAATTTACTTGCATACGTTATTTCAATTTCCTGAAAAAATGCTTAGGTAATATCTGCAAACAAAAAAATGCCTTATTGCAGAAAACTTAAGGAGGGTTAAAAAAAGGTCAGTGAAACATAAAACGCACAAAAATACGTACTTCGAAAACTGAAATAAACCACTATATGTACCTGCAAAGCTTAATGATGCTGTGAAATTCGTGTGCATTGTACACGTATTTATCACATAAAGCTATATAATCGCTTTCAGCTGGTAAAACACTTTCCGAAAGTGCAGGTTGTAGCCCGCAGAGCTTCCAAAAGTGCATCATTCCATCTCACGGTGATGAAATGGGTTAAAAACGCCAACTTGTATTCAAAATATATAAAAATAAGGAATTTCTGCGGTTAGCATGGTTAACATTATTGGCTTTATTTCGCTTATCGTTATACTAAACAATTTGAGCTTTTCAAAATTAACAGAAACTTGTTTGATTTTTGTTTCAAATTGAACTTTCTTTGCAATAATATCATAATTTTGGTAGCTATTCCTCTCTGAAAATAGCAACTTTTAAACGAAAATATATTAGTAATCGGTACTTTTTACAGGTTTCCATTACTTGCTCTTCCAAATAAAATCTTCCATGTTCAAATACAAATTTATCTACTAGATGTACCATTATTACGTTATTATGTACCAAACTCTGGATATTTCATGAATTGTAGAGATTGTAAAGCTAATTACATACATACAAAAGCCTGATTTCTTTATTTTTCACTCGTCATTACCTAAGTTTATGCTTTTTCTCTAATTATGTGTAGTTTTTAGCACTACAATATGCACAGATTTGACACGAAGATGTACTAACTTTACATATTCAGTCTATTCCGTTCGTTGATTTTATTAAAACGTTCTATGGATCAAGGAAGTTCAATTTTGAATGTAAAAGATTATTTTTTTTATTATGTATTTATTTATTATTGTTTATTTTTGTATATTATTAAGAAACGCACCACGCTCGCAGACACTAAAAATCACATCGAAGGTGCAAAACTGTGATCATAAGAAACTAAAAACAAAAAATTCTACGGAAAGAAACTGCGAGAAGTAAACTACCGAGATATATGGATGAAGCCGAAAACCAAATACATTACGCCACATACAGCTTTAAGGGAACTCAACTAATTTGATTTGTTCTACGTATAAAAGTTGTATAACAAAGCTCAATATTCTCCAACAGGTACAACTATGGCCATCTAGCCTGGAGTTAACTACTTAAAGTTGCGACGATTGTATAATATATATACAATGATAATAGGAAGATTAAGCAGACCGCGTGTTTTAGAAATCGTTTAACCTTTTAATACATAGATGTTAGGACTGGGAACAAGGGTTGAATTAAAATTCGAACCAAACATATTCTTCACCAATATTTAATTACAAGTTAAGACTTAAATAACACTAAGAGTAACTAACCTGTCCACATGCCTTATCCTAAGTTTTCAGCCAATTTAATCAGTGACGTCCGGTGTGTGTTTTCTTACATTACGCGGTGCTATCCAGATCGACCTGAATCTTAAATTTCTGTGAGATTATTTTCCTTTCGGTTTTTCCTTTTTTAGTTATATTAGATTTCCTTTTTTCCTTATTTCCTTGCCATTCAGGCCTTCGTTTCTTAGTTAGAGTTCCAGCCGCGGGAACTTCTGGATACTGACTCCTCTTAATCGTCGAAGCTTCGTTACAACTTCACTCTCCAAACTATGATCAACCTCTTTGTAACTTTTTCTTCTTTTCCTTTCGGTTATTTCCTTACAGATACTTATGTTTCCTTTTCTTCCCCTTTTTCTATAAAACGCCAAGATAACTTCCACACCTTTTAGTGGATATTGGTTGCTACTTCTTGGAACACTTATAAAAATTTTCCTTATCGGTTTGCTCGCTTCACCGTTCAAACTTAAACTTTGATCTCTGATACTTGCGCTTCTGCGACTCGGAAAAAAGACAAATATGTCTATCGGAACTAACTCGGCTGCCTTATCATTCATTTCGGACTCACCACGCGGTTTTATGTGCTGGCACCACCCTAAGCTGATCGCCCACTAGAAACCTTACTGACTAACTTATTATATAGCCTCGGTGCTTACTAACCGCCTCATAATCACAACAAGTCTTAAACTAAGAAATTTCCATTTACGCAATGATCTATTTATATCAAATATCGTTTTACAAAATTACTCGCAGATTCTGTGTGTCTACTTATTTAATCAGCTTTCCAACTGCGTTTATGCTCACGATCGGGTAATAATCTACTACTATACATGTCCTTAATTTTACTCCGTACTTAACTCTGTAATACCCAAGGCTAATTGACAATTCTTTTGACATCTGTTTCACATTTAATTATTTATGACAATGTGAAAGCATTAATTATTACAAAGTGCCCGATTTATATATAAATCACTCTCCACAACTTAACATCGGTGGACACTAATCACGCTACGAACGAAGCATCTTCGAGGAACAAGTTTTGGATACGTTTAATGTAGTATACGTGTTACGTGACGCTTCATAGATCGTCAAAGGTGATACTTTCTGCAGCCTTCCTCCTCCACGCAAGAGAAGTATTCTAAATCGTGTTTATAATATTGTTACTTAATTATGTTTTGCATTCGTTAACACTATACTAGATTGTGATTACATCCGGCCTTAGCGCATTCACTATTCGACTGCATTCATTAATATTACATTAGATACTTGCTCAACCGCTCGACACATAATATTCGCCTACACCTACTCATACGTGGGCAAGGAGATCGACAGAATTGTTTCATCGACATTTCTTACATCTCCGTGTTTACATGGATTACGCCTAGCAACTACGTTTACATACTTAACCTAGTATCCTACTTTATTTCAATTCTTTTTCTTTCAGTGAAATGCCATCTATTATTTACTTTATTTGAATTCATTTTCTTTTGTAGATGTGATCTCATCTACGTTATCTACTCGTGTCTGACTGGAACGACCAGTCTGTTACAATCTATCTAGAAGGAATTTATTATTTAAGCTGATGCAGAGCAAGAGAACCTAACTCAAATTTTCTAAAGATTTATTAATGGCTTAGAGAGACTAATAGTACCAAAGGTTTTGAAAAATCCAAAAATACAAGAATGGCAAAGTTTTTCGCATTGAGATTTAGACGAAGATATTTGGCGCCTTTAGTGCCGAATTTTTTAATGTACTTCTGGTTAAATCGTTGATAATCTTTCCTTAAGCACAGGTTATTATTTATCCGCAATAAAAAAGTTTGTAGACTTTCGTATCACTGGTTCTGTAATCAAAGGTTATTCGAATTTTTTAATACTACTTCTTGCCACATTCAAGTCTTGATTAAAACGAGCTTTTCGAAAATAATTGTCATATTACTCTTTGTGCAATATAGTTGTACCTACTATCGTTCAGCGATGGGCCATATTAGTAACTCATGTGAGTCAATTGTTCTGCTTTATTTTCGTTTAATTATCTATTCTATGCAAATCACCTTAAAATGTGTTACTTTTAACCCTCAAGTTATCTAAGTGGAAGAGAAACTAATAATATTTAGATGTAGCGATTGTAATATAAATAAGAAATTGTCAGTATTTTTCAATAGAAACAAAATGTTAACTTTGAAATAAATAAATAGCACGTCCTCCTCCCCGCCCAAATCCTATAATCCATCCCAATAAGGTTTTTTTTGGCATTTCTATAAAAGCTGTCGCTCGAAATACATAAGTGTATTTGAGTCAATATAATTTGACGAATTATATTCTTTAGATCACTAAAGCTCCTATCAGAGTACATATTATGCACATAAAGCTCCGTCGACCAATCTAGGTGATATATCCAGTAAGGTTCAGTATGTCAGGAAAACAGTTGGTGTAAAATTAAAAGAGGTCTATAATGAGTAAGTAAACAAGTAAAAAAGCTAGAATTGGTCTAAGACCAAAGACCTAGATGCATGCGCGTATGAAATTTCGTATGGTCACCCATCTGTGGATGTTTGATTTTTCAGTGGTTTTTCGCATATATTTCTAGAACGGTTCTTCGGATAGAAAAAATGATTATAACAAATTTTATAGAAAAATGTCTAGAACTGATTGTTTTCACAGCATACGTAAAAAACCCTAATTTTTATATGGCAACACCAAGAAAGGGTTGCCCGATTTAGTCCATTTTTGATTTGTCTTGCTATTACTATAAAAACACCATGTACCAAATTTCTGCTCTCTATGCTGTCGCGTTCTCAGGCAGTGTCCAAATAAACATATAGTGGAAAAAGAAATTTTTGTATGGCAACCCACGAAGGACTTTCCCGATTTGTCTCATTTTCGAAACTAATTTTACTTTTTTTTTTAAAATCCGGGTACAAAATTTCAGTTTTTTAAGTGAACGCGTTCTCGAGTTATCGTGCGCACCGACAGACGGACAAGCAGCAATCCAAAGAACTTTTAATATAATACGTAGGTGTCCAATCCATTTTGCTCTATCATCATTATTTCGAGATGTTCCAAACGGAATGACAAACTTAGTATACCTTCTAGATTTCATCTAGGATATAAAAAGTTAGAATTGGTCGACTATGTTTTCCCATTTGCTAACACAGTACTTGGCTGTTCTTTGAGAACATATCTTAAGCGGAGAACGATTCTTCTCCTCTTCAGGATATTAAAGTACAACCGGCTGGAATATCTTAGAGAATTTTTTCAGCTCTCTTCTTCGCTACGTACTCATAATATTGTAATTCCGCAATTCAGTAAATTGGTTATGGAACGTTCATTCCCTGTTCAGGCTGCCCGTCTTTGGAATAGTCTACCCGTTAACGTTCAGAGGGCCCAAACTGTCATTGAATTTAAGACTCTCATTAAAGCTCACATTTAACATCATTACTACGTTAATATGTAATATCTCCTGGATGATATTCTTTCTCGCGGTAAGTGCAATCTTGTAAATATGGTTTGGTTTGATTTTCAGATTTAGTTTTAGTTTCTTTTATTAAATGTTATAACCATTTTTATAGGGTTTCATATTCTGAGGAACTTTTCGGTACCTTAAAACCGTATAGGACTTATCATTTTCATAGCATATGTAAAATCCAACAATTTTATATGGCAACACCAATAACAGGTCGCCCGATTTACTCCAGTTTAGAAATTATATTTACTTTTTTTCATGAAAACACTATGTAGAAAATTACAGCTTTCTACGTTGACGCGTTCTCCGGTAGTGTCCAAATATGTAGTGAAAAACGAAATTTTTGTATGGCAACCCTGCGCAGGAGTTACCCGATTTGTTCCATTTTCGAACTAAAGTTTGCTTTTTTTATAAGAAAGGCCATGTGCAAAATGTCTAAGTACACGCATTCTTGAGTTATCGTGCAGACGGACATGGAAAAATCAGAATAACTTTTAATTTTATGCATGGGTGTCTAACCATTGTAATCTACCAAAAATATTTCTAGGTGTTACCATCGGAATGACAAACATAGTATACCCCTTAGATTTCATCTGGAATCTAAACAGTAACTAAAGGTAAACTAAAATTATAATTAACAAATTCATTAGATTTCAAATACAGTAATCAAAAGCCGTATAACATAAAAGAAACAAATTAAAAATGCATAGCATTTGAACAAAAACAAAAAACAAAACACAAAGTATATTTATATACGTTTTTTTTCGTTCATTACTTTCAAGATTAGATAATATTCGTAGTGCTGACGAATTATCACAGTACATATAAACTGATCTATTCAAAGTGTGTTATCAATCCAACACTCGAAAGCTCGCTTGAAATAAGTAATATGGAGCAAACCTCTTCAAACATTGGGAGTATATTTAAGCTTAGTTAAAAGTGAAGAAATATAAACTCTCTTCGATACACGTTTTCAATAAATATGTGCGCCCTGCTACGATTTACATTTCATTTTATTTGCCTCAGTTAGTCGCAAGGCCTCTCACTTTCATTCCTATGTAAATTATTTTATTGATTTGATAGCCTCCCACGAATTTGTTCATGACACCTTAATTGCATCCTTCGAATCAGTGCCAACAACTCTAGAAATAAAAGGTCGGTAAAAAGTTTTTGAAATGTCCTACTTCTATGAAAGGGGGCGATGACGGCAAGGTTGATGCTATTCCTTATATATTTTTATCGGAATTTCTTGCAACAGTATTAGAGTTCCAACAGTGGTTGACATTTCAAGAACAAGCTGCTAACAAACGGTTAGATTTCGCCGTTTAACCTAGTCACGGTAGATATCAGCAACTAAATTTCTCTGTCCCAATACCTAAACGTGGCCCACTTAGAATAATTTATTCACGTAAAAATTACATCTAGAACGTTCCGAGTTATGGATGAGAATGCCCTTTCTTTTTTTCATTCCTTCCATTGTCCTTAATTTGAATTCTTTTTACTGATAAAGCAATGGTGAGAAATTCATTTGGATAATGCCAAAAGAATACTTGTAGTCTGGTATTCATCTACTTATTAAGATATTTTTCTTTACAAATAGGTGAACATAATTTGGATTTCTTAAGCTTTAATTGAAACTATTATGAATTCTTTTCAAAAGAGTTGGTATTTTATTATTTATGAACTGAAGTTTAGAGGGAATAATTCCTACGGGAATTATTTCGGGTGTCCCATTGTAATCAATTCAAAGTATTAGTCATACCAAAAACATGTTTAGACAAAAGTTCCTTAATCGCAGATAGCAATTTTGAAGAATATTTAAAGGTCGCTTAAATGGAAAGATTTAAATACTCTTAAGTCTCCCTAATGAGTGAGCTCGAAGTGACAAACAACCTTTCTATGGAGGATCTCTTTCGGAAATAATATTTAATGATAAGACTGGTCTAGGTTATGTCCCAGCCATCACTAACACTATAGGTTAGCATGAAGAACTCTTTTGAAGATCGCAGGAAGATTTTCGACCATTTACTTACAGTTAAAAGGAGTTTATTCGGATTTGTGTGGATACTTGTGTAGTAAGTATGTATGTACAGGGCCATATGTAAGATCTGTAGACCACTAGGCTGAGCATGTGGTGAGGGACCTATGCCTATTTAGGGTTTTTTCGGTCTTAAAATAAAACCGAAAAGTTGTACATATACATATAATTCCATAAAACAAAACATTTTAAAGTTTTAAAAAAGTAGAGCCCCTCAGTATAAATTTTACAAAAAGGTGAGCTTTCAATTTAAATGACGAAGCTTAAGATGAAAGCGTTTAACCTATTTAAACTTAATATTATTAAAATTTGGAAAAAAAAAAATTTTCGAATGCAAACTACCAAAGTTTGTATTTTGCTCTTGCCTTGATTAAAAAGTAAACTTCAGAGTAATTAATATATAAACTTTAATAGGTTACGCAAAACCTGAACCCCACATAAGAGGGGAAGTTGCTTTTAGTGATGTAGGTACCTTTATTAAGGCGGTTAAGGTTGTGGTACCTGTCACCTTATTTTTAGTGCAGGTAATTATTTATAATGGTATAAGATTACTGAACCTTCTACTTCAAGATCTCAAAAGAAAATAATTGTTGTGCAGAAAAATTTTACTCACGTTTTACAACTTATGTTATTAGAACCAGAGGCCAGTATTCAAATAATATAAATAACACCAAACAAACTAATACAAATAAAAATATATTTTATAAAGAAATTTACTTTAGCTTGGCCTTAATGATAAACTTTTTCAGTTTTAACGCAAAACTTCATGAGTTTAAAAGGCAGAATAGAATTAGTAGGTACATTTCCGAATTTTAGAGCAATTTTTGATATTTTGAATGTATTTTGATTTCAGATTTCTTCTATCTGCAGCAATCCATGTGCATGAAACGGATTACTTCTGTTTTATAAAATATTTTTGTGAATTCAATGGAATTTTTGTATTTAGACTTTCTCCTGGTTTCAGAACAAAACATATAAAGTCTAAAAACTATGAATTTTTTTCTGTTTTCCTGATAATTCGAAAATGTTTAGAAATGGCAGTAATAAAGTGTTAGTTTGAAATTTATGAGTTAAAAGTTTTAAAAATAAACCGAATTTCAGACAGTGATAGGATATCAGTTTTTGTTGTAGAGGGTTGGAGGTTTTTTTATATTCGTGGTACATGGTCATATTATCTGGCAATGTTGAAATAAATCGATTTTATTTATTATGGTAGTTTTTCAAGGATGTAGGATGGTACGTTTTGTCGAGATTTTCCGGTATAAAGGGACAAAAGAGAGGAATCACGTATATACAGGGTGACTCAGATCAAGATACCTTCCGGTATACCACGCGATTCCTTGAGGTATGCTGATCAAAACATTGTTCCACATACATAATTTTCTGAAGGTAATGGTACTCTTATTTAGTATTTAAGCAAAGTAATGCGGCGGAGCGCCATCGTGCATAAAGTACATCTCGCTCCTAAGGGAAAGCGGAATATACTCATCCAACATGTCTTCTAAATCATGTTTTAAAAAGGAGAGGAAAGTGGTTCTAAGATTACCACTACCTTCAGAAAATTATAACCAAAGCAATTGTGGGTCCAGTCATAAAAGACCCTACGTACCTACCTGTGATTATTGGTTTAATGCAATTTTATGATCTGGCTTGAATCTGCCAATAAATCTCCAGTGCTAAAACTGATTCAAGTATTGGCATGCAGTTTTTTTTTCCAGTGATAGAGAGTAGTAGGGTATTAACAAGAAGCAATAAATTTGGGTTACATGGAAGAAAGTTTTTGAAATAAATAACGGTATTTATGAAATTTGTGTGTAAAAAAAAATCAAAATTTTGGAAATATTTCAGAATAATTTAAAGGCGCTTAATTAACAAATACAGAGGAATACACTTTTCGACAGCTACTATCCTTGGCTATTTAATAATGCAACAATAACTAAAATCTATAGGGTGGTTCAAAAGTTATACTAATTTACTCCCATCAGGGTTCACGAATATTGGCGAAATCTTCAACTGGACACAACTCCTAAAGGAAGGGGGGGGGGGGGGGGGGGGGGGGTATGTGGAACAATTTTTTGATCAGCTTACCTCATGGAATCGCGTGGTATACCGGAAGGTATCTTGATATGAATCACCCTGTATTTAAAAAATGGAATCTCGGGGTAAATATTTAAGGGAGGAAATTGGGCAGAGATAAAAGTGGACACGGATTAACGAAAATTAAAAAGTTTCAGGAGTTGCAATAAGTCGCAGGTGTAAGCCCAGGATATGTACGACCAATGCAAAAAGTGAGAAAGTACACACGGGTGTTATAGGCTAAGGTTTATTTTGATTAACGGTAATTTGCAGATTTGAAGGACCTCGACGCAATATTGACGGGCACCCAACTCTGTGTGGAAGGGTCGTAGAGCATTGGGGTTTTCCCGATGAATTCAGGGTCTAGAGTACAAGAATATGGGTTACAAATATTTCAAGGACAGGTTTTTGGTAGTGAAGGTTCGTTTCACCCCGACAGGGAGTTGCAAAAATTGGCATTGTTTGATATCATACGAAAGAGGGAGTTGACGGTAATCGTGAGGTGTGGTTTATTTTTGATCGTTTAAATGACATAACTGAGTTTTCACCGCCGAAAAGGGATTTTGTGCACTTGTGTCTTATACACCCCAGATCCTATATTTTGCATATAATATTTCTTCCATTCTTTCTTTCACTGGCGGGTTGGCCTACTAAAATTTATTTTTTCGCTATATATTTGGATACTATGTGAGAACCCATCAAAGCAGAGACTTGATATTCTGTAAATAACGCTTTGATAAAAACATTAATTAGATTTTCAAAAATGGGCTAAATCGGGCAACCCCTTCTTTGTGTTGCCACATAAAAATAGAGTTTTTTTTTACATATACTGTGCAAGCGACCAGTTAGTTCTAGACGTTTTATTGCACTGAAAAGTTCTTCAGAATATGAAATCCTATGAAATTGGTTATAATCAATTTCACCATAGATGTTCAGTCCACCTACAGCATTTGAATCCCTCGATGAACTTCCTCCTGGAACAATATACATCTCCACCTTCTCATAGTGAATTCTTCGATGAAGATCAGTTTTCTATAAAATATAAAAGACAAAACGCACAAAGAATCATACCTTGAGGTTAAATAAACTCAATATACATACATATCAAACCAAGAAGCACTACCACTTCCAATCTGTCCTACAAGATATACTAGAGCCCATTCCATCTATAAATGCATAAAAAGTATTATGTTTTCAACTAAAAAATACATAGTTAGCAACAAACTCACCAAAATCCCACTTTCCTCCGGTTATTTACAATTCTAATGTCATCAAGTGACATCACAATCAGATAGCGTTGCCAGGGTAATACCATGATACCACAGGACACGGCGTATATAAAAATGCAGTGAGCCGCAGCGAAATCACCATTCATTTTTCAGATTCTAATCTAAAAGTACCCTCCTGCAGCGTCTAATCTGAGTTTTCCTATCCTTTAAACAAAAGTGTAATTTTGTTTACTGTTTCATATAGAAGTTTAATTCTATTGATGTAAAAGTATAATTTTACATAAATCCAAAAGATCCAATTATGAACGTTTCCTCCAACAGAGTCTAATCTGATTTTTTATCCTTTGAAGAAAAGTGTAATTTTGTTTTTTTCTTTATATAGAAGTTTAATTCTATTAACGTAGAAGTCTAATTCTACAAAAATCCAATCTGCTATTTGCGCCCTATTTATATAACAGAAGTATAATTCTGCCTACACGCGGAAGCTTTCGCTGTAACAGAAGTATAATTCTGGTTACACGCTTCACCACGTTGCGGCTTACACGTTTCAACATTCGCTCGCTTTAAAAGAAGTATAATTCGCTTACAGGCTTCAGAACGTTGCAGCTGAAGTATAATTCTGCTACATTGTCGCTCTCACTCTCAGAAAATCTTATTCTGTATTTAATTTATGGAAGTCTAATTCCAATGAATAAAAATTATTCTCTTTTTCGTTTTATTCCAGAAATAAAGAGAACGCTTTGGGGACAATATTTGATCTGGATCTTTTTATTTGAATTTTTAATGTTTTTTTCATGAATTTTTATGGCTTCTACTGAATTTTATATTATTAGTAGTACTAGTAGATTTTAAGTTTTATTGAATTGAATTGTGATATTTAGGTTACTACATTTGAATTACTAATAAAATTTATATTTGAATTGAAATAAAGGCTGAATTATCATTTTCAACCGGCAGCCTTCCTTACGTATAAGACTAGATCTCAAAACACATGTAAAGTTTTTAAAAACTAACTAACTAAAACTATGATATGAAACACTTTTATTTAAAGAAGAGAAAAGTTATAATTGGTCTAAGTGAAAATCAAATGTTTTGTATGGCAATACTACGAATGTGCTGCTCGATTTGTTAATTTTGGAAGCTCCCGATTTAACCCATTTTTTACACTTTATTTACTATTGCTATCAAAATACCACGTACTCAATTTCAGTGTTCTACGTCGACGCGTTCTTAGGTAATGCCCAAATATATAGTGAAAAACATAATATTTGTATGGCAACCCTACGAGAGAATAGCCCGATTGGTTCCGTTTTCGAATATAAATTTACTTTTTTGTTTAAAGCTGGTGTGCAAAATTCCAGCTCTCTAAGTATTCGAGCTCTCTAATTATCGTGAGGACCGACGGATGGACATGCAAAAATGAGAATAACTTTTAATATTATGCGTGGGTGTCCAACCTATTTTGCTCTACCAGCATTATATCTGTGCAATACAAGCGGAACGACGCTATATTAGTTCATCTAGGATATCAAAAGAACATAAAGTTCAGGTTCGTGTCCATATGCAAAAATCTGTATTTTAATTTTAAAATTAGCAATGGTAGTAATTTCTTACCGGGTAAACAATTTTCGGGAGATAATTCGAGACGATTATTTTTGGGACTCTTCGGTGTGAGAAGATTGTAATGTTATTTTATTTTTTCTGCAACTTTTATTAGCGGCAACGTTTCGGTTCAGGTTTGACCTACCATCATGCACAAGCCCCAAGATAAATTATCAAAGAAAGTTTTTTTTTAATTTATTCTACATGATACAGCTTATGGCAATAAAAGATAGCGATGAGTTAAGCAAAGAAAAAGAAAAAAAAAGAGCAAAAGAAAACAATTGAAAATCCTTATAACGACTGGTTTAATCAAAATGTAAAAGAAAAAAAAATTTGGACAATAACATATAAAAATATGAAAAAATTTGATCAAAATAGCATAGTAAAACTTACATGATCTTAGAAAACTATTTTTGGTATTTACTACATTCCAGTCACTGTACACAAGCTCCTTGTACATGGAGTTTACCTACTGACATACTTCCAATAGGTCAAATCTCAGAAGGAGCCTTAGAAGCAAGACATAAAGAACACAAGGAAATCGTCTCGGGTGAATAATAATAGGGATTTGCTAAATTTTCTTCTTTTGACATCAGACCCCAAAATTTCATCTCTTCGAAGATACCATGCGAAAACCTTTCAGTCGAAACAGTAAACTTTTTAAAAATTTCGAATCCTTCAATTTCTATATCCAGTGGCGTTCTCAGTTTAGAAGATATTAGCTTTTCTTATTATGATTGTAGATTATTCATATTGTAATATTAATTATAATAAAGTAAAGTAGTAAAGGCATGTTTCTTTGTAGATTACGATAAGGTTGATTATAAGTAAAACAATAATAAGTGTGAAGTAAATAATATATTTTGCACATATGTATACAAAGCTGCGTAAATTAATTCATAAATAAATGTACCTTTTTACGCAATATGGTATCGAAATTACTCAAAAATTGTTTAAAAAGCTCATTCCCAAAAAATAATTGCCTGATTTGTGGCATCATCGAACGTTTTTGATGGATATGTTCAAGAAGAAGCGCAGAAAGGGTTACACTTTGGAGACAGAAGAGCCACGCTTTTGGACTTCTTAAATGTAATATGAAAAATTGGGGTTGATGGGTGTTTTTTGAGATTAATGGTAGTTAATTAAAAAAAAGTCGCCCAATTAAGATTCCGAAATTTCAAATTTGTTGAGCCATAACTTCAAAACGAAGAAGAGGTGGAAACAAATTTGAAAGCTTTAGAAAGGTTCAATGGTAATCAATCTAACAAACTTTAAAGCATTATCATAAGGTGTAAACACAGACTATATACATATGGAGAATCGGGCCAAAAGCTCAGTTCAGAATCTTTTTTCTACTCAGCTCACAACAGCCAGCCCGCGTCAACGTGCGTTGCAGAATCACAGCCAGCCACAGTCATTAAGCAGGGCGAGGTTTGGTCATGCGTCGCACATGGGTATATCGTAGTAGCAGCATCAGGGTTGCCAGAAAATATAATTTTAAATCGGCAGTTCCGGGTTAAAAAATCGTCAAATGGGAGTAAAAATCCTCATACATATTAAATGCAATGAATCCTTTGTCTTATTCACTTTATTAAGAGAACGAAAACAAATGAGAATAACTACAAAATATATAATGTAAAACTAAACTTAACAGTTGCTTCACTAATATTTTTAGGAATAGAATTGGCAAAAAATAATATCAATGAATTTTTTTATGAAGATTAAAATTTGTTAAGTAAATCGTTGTCTAAATTTAAATTCATATAATCTCGCGTAAATAAAATTCCTTGTAAAGAATCTGTATAAAGTTGATTGCGAGTTTTACTTTTATTAATTATTAAAATATACGCTCGACATTTGCTGACGAATTTGGAAGAGTTAAAAGCGGATACACACATTTTTCAAGTTTTGGAAATAACTTTCAGCCGTCATTCAGTTTTAAATTGAAAATAGATTTCCAGAAATGTTCGATTGATATGTTAACACTTTCATCAAAAGTAAATATGGTCTTATAGTCCAGATACCTTAGCATTATCTATATCCTTCATGAAAAATAAGACTTGAGAACTCACGAATTAAGGGCAATAAAGAATCTCTTTGTCAATTGATAATTTTTACCGGATCGATTAACGAAATAATATTAGATTTGTAAAATTAAATGGTTTGCAAATTTGTTCGCATAATTCAATATAAAACATTATGCAGTTATCAACATACATAAGTATTAATGTCTTCATAATACATATACATATATATTGGGTAATGCTAACTTATTTCTGACAAAAATGCCTAAATAAACTTCTTCACGATTGCGCAACTTATGTGGAAATTTGAAGTCTACCAAGCTAATATGTTTAATTTTTAGACATTCTGGTTTTACGAAGCAAATTTCGTTTGAGATAGGTGTAATAATTTCTTAGGATTGTAATCTAATAGGATGAGTATATCCTTGAACTGTTGACTTCTTTTTGGCTTGTTTGAAACATAATTATAAATATCACGTACCATTGCTTCAACTGCAGAAAGCAATTTAAAGCACGCATAGGGTTTAGCACAAAGCTATGTAGTGGTAGATGCAGTTTTGTATTAATATTTATTTATTAGTATTATTTATGAGTCCGTGGACTCATATCAAAATCATCCAAACCATTTGCAGAATTCGTCGACGTAATATTCTTGTTTTAAAAACATATTTCGAGAATATCAAAAGTTGTAGAAATTAAGAATTTACCCATTATTTTGCAATATTTTTGTATTCTCTTCAACATGGTGCTGGTAGTGCTGTTTCTCACTAAATGGTAAATTAAATCATAATCATAAATGCTATGGAGATGCAGTTATAGTTAGGTCGAATTTTTTTATTTCGGAATGTATTTTCAGGTCAAAAACTTTACATTTTGGCATGTACGTACGCTACCCTCAGGTCAAACATTTTCTGTTTCGGTATATACTTCAAAATCAAAAATTTGTTCTGTACAAAAATGACCAATGCTTACAATTGTCATAAAATCGTCATTGTGAAAAGTAAAATCGGCATTAAAATTCTCGATACAGAAATCGTCATAATGACGTTAAAACATTGAGCAGCAGAGCCAGCCATAGTCAGTGATTAAGCAGTGTGCGTTCACATAAAGATTAAAAAAACTGTGTGCGCGATGAGCTAGCTCTTTGTTAATACGGATGATATATTTTGATATTTGTTAGAATTTCGTGATTTTACGATGAACCATCCTTTTCAAAAAATCATATCTCGACAGCGGAGCACCCGATTTTTCTGATTCAAATGCCAAATGAAGCTTAATGCTTTATGTTTTTCATAAAAAAATATAGCGGTTCAGAACGAAAAAAAAACTTTATTGAATTATTCCAGGGTAGGTACCTAAGAGCAAATCGTGGGAAGTTGCTACTACAACGAAATCACCAATCCATTATATTTCTAACGATTATAAATTTGGGAAGTCTTGTAGTGGATATACTGTTTTCAAATTAAGGTTTTCGAAGGTGGATTGAGTTTTTTTTTATAAATTACAAAGAATGGGTGCCGACCGATAAAAGTATTGATTTTGTTTATTATTTTTTTAGATAAGAGGGAATCTCATTTACTTAGCAATTGCTATAATAGTTCTTAAAGCACTGAATATCATATATAGAGAATTTTTTTTTTATGATATTCAGTGTTTTTAGCACAATTATAGAAATTGTTGCATCTCGATTCAATTCTTCAAGTGAAAAATCTTCAATTATTATTATTAGATTTAGTAATTTGAACTTGATGGTGAAGGAGCTGGAGCACCTACAACATTAGGATCAGGAATGACAAAAGGTATATGCAAATTCAACTTTAAGCCTGGAGTGGCCTTTTTCTTAAGCCTTCTTTTACCAATTGTTGCGGGTTCAAAATGTTCTTCACATATACTTATATGGCTTAAATTTGTCAATGATACTTGCTTTTGAGTCTTTCCGGAAATTTACTTGTGTTGGACTTACATCCAACAATTGAACATTTGACATGCCAATTTTTAGGAATTTTAATATAATATACCTATATACTTACGACAACCTAAAATTCTACACCTAATTCTTTCCAACGAAACACAAAAGAATCGAAAAATAATAATATAATAATATTCAAACCATAAGCTAACAATATCATTACAAACTAAATTCGAACCTAACACTAAATCTTCCCCAAAACAAAATACCTATATACTTACGACACCTACAAACTCTAAACCTAATTCTTATCAACGAAAAAGAAAAGAATATAAACTACACCTAATAATAATCAAACCGTAAACTCACGAATTAATTACAAACTAGATTATACCAAAACTAATATATACTTATTTTTATACGACAAGTTCTACACCTAATTATATTTAGCGAAAAACCTATCCCCAATTCTAATTCACCTGACAGAAAAACTACTTACAAAAAATTTCCATAACAAGAATAAATAGTCGAATTAATACAGCCAATTCCCAAGAAAAATGTCAACTGTCTTCCGCACACAGAGCTCATCGCGCATACATTTCTAAAACATCACCCTCTTTGATCACTGACTGTGGCTGGCTCTGCTGTTGCGATATACCCATGTGCGACGCACGACCAGACGTCGCCCTGCTTAACGACTGTGGTTGGCTGTGATTCTGCAACGCGCGTTGACGCGGGCTGGCTGTTGTGTGCTGAGTAGAAATTAAATTCTGAACTGAGCTTTTGGCCCGATTCTCGATTTGTATATAGTCTGCGGTTTAATGTTAAGAAGTTACTGGGTAATCTAAAAAAACATATCCAAATATTTTAAAGCTCCATTATCTCGAAAACCGTTAAGATCTCCCTCCCCCACGCGTACAATTTTGTGCCATCATGTGTAACACCGCATAAGGGACACTCTATATAATTTCAAAATACTGTTACGTGCCACAAAGTGACACAAGCGACATCTGTTGGAAATGGAAGCAACATTTTAGTAAACTTTGGGTTCGGAAAACGGAATATTCATGAATAATAGTATAATTTGTAGAGTATAAATACGGCGCTACTCACATCCAGGAGGCGGAGTATTATTTCAGACAGCACAGCGAAGTGAACGAAATAAACTATTTGGATTGTGATTATTAGAAGTACAGTACTAGCGATAACTGAAGAGTTGATATGATAATTGAACTTTTGAATTATATCTGAAATATTGTGTTTTAAATAACGAACTAAGACCACGCTCGTAACAATACTTATAAAGCTGTGTTAATTGTTTTTTATGTGTGCACAAATAATTTTGTGAGAAATACATTTGTTCTATTTATTTGTTGAAGGATACATATTGTGATCAAAAGATCATAAAGACATTAACCCCATCATACAGCAATCATAATTAATTTCTACATTTCACGACAATAATTGACATAAAAACTAGCGCAAGTTATCCACCTTTGTTCAAAACGCAAAGCTGTTCACCTTTACCTAAAAGAAGGCATAAACAATGTGAGCAATTCATAAGTACTATAAATAAGATTGTTTATTGTTAATAAAATTGGAGTTTTTGAGTTTATTGAGGAGTCGATTTCTCTTTAAATTTTTACGCCCCCACCAGAGGTAAGCGTAATTTAACCACTACACCTACGCCCCCACAAGCGGTAAGCGCTATTAGTATTTTCAGTACCCTCGCCGAACATTGGTCCTTCCAGTTATTTACAGCACAGTCAGAAGGAAGGAAGTCTACGAGCTGGCCTTATCTTTAAGAAGAAGAAATGATGTGAGCTTTTTTTGGGGATCTCCGATCAGTGAGAAAAAACTACAAAACTTTCTCTTAGTAGTTTGTTCAATTTTACCTGAGGTTTCGACTCTGAGTTTTAGAGTCCTTTTCACGAGGTCTGTGGAAATACATTTATTCAATCGTGTAACATATTGAGAATAAAGTTTGAATATAAATATATGAAATGATTAGATTACCTTGTGTACTACGTAAACAAAACTACTCGAGTATAAAAATGACGAAAAACACTACATTTATGTAATAAATTAACCGACGAAAAATAAATAAATAAACACAAAAAACAAATAGGTTCTAAAATTAAAGACTAGAAAGGTACTGAGCTGCATCAGCTGTTTTTGGATGTTATGATGGCTGTGGTGTCGTGTGTGCCGGTATGTGTGCTAGTTGGTTTGCGTGAGTGGTGTTATTATTGATTCCTTGGTTTTGATGTGTGCTTCTTTGGTTATTGTGTGTATGAACGTGTTTGTTAATTTTATTTAGAATTGTGTAATAAGCGTGATAGCTCTCACAAAATACTTCCAAGCAGGCAAGTAATAAATTGTAGTAACGCGGCGGTCTGGCAAAATATGTTATTAGCTGATCCTACATACGACAAACCAGGATCCACTGAATCATATTTGCAGCTGATTGTTATTGCTATATCATGCAAAAAGACATCAAGACACACAATGGTCTGATAGCACAAAATAACGAGTTTGGATGGATTCTATCTGGCCATACGTGATGTTCCAAGTACTTCCATCACCTGTATAGTATCTTATGCGGAGCTTGACAATACCTGAGATAACTTACAACTTGATGTGCAAAACTTCATATAAACTCGGAACACGTTTTGAAAGCTATTTAACCTTTTATTCAACCAAAGAAAGCTATTATTGCGATCAATTTATGTGGCATAATACAGCAAGAGAGAGAGAATGTGTAGAGCCTTGTATTAGAGGGCCATTAGCTCGTTTCAGTCGGACCGCGTGCTTGTGAGGTTTTGCACATCTAGATGTAAGTTGTCTCAGACAATACACTCAAAAGGTTTTGGGAGATAGAGAGTGTGGACAATTCTGTAGAGGAGTACATATACAGTGAGAATTCTCTTCAAAGCAATGTAGAAAAGCTAGGAGAATCAGAACGGGGAGCTACAGCGAGATTCCTAGAAAGTAGAAATTTATCCTGAATGAAAAGCTGGAGAAAGATTACATAAATGTTTATGCATGACTACGTAACTCTTAGCAATAATCAAGGAAGACAGCATAAACTCGGGGTAGTATTTGATGCCTCGACCAAAACCAGAAGTACTATCAGTCTTAATGATACCATGCACGTTGGACCAAAATTGTAAACAGACCTCTCCGAAATACTACCACGATGGCGTAAATATCGATATGCTTTTACTGCCGATATGAAAAAAATGTATCGGCAGATAAAGATACACATCAAAAATTCTCTGGAGAGTATATCAAAAAATTCTTTGGAGAGTATTCGATAGTCACACAATCAAAGAATACTACTTGACAACAGTCACATATGAAACAACAAGAACACCATATTTGGCTCTACGTACACTTTAGTAATTGGCACTAGATGAAACAGAGGCATATACTAAAGCTTCACAGATTTTATTAACGGATTTCTATGTGGATGACCTGATGACGGGAGCTAACACTCGCCATGACGCCAAAATGATCCAGAAAGAGCTGACTAGTCTCCTTTCAGCAGGAGGATTCAAACTGGACAAGTGGGCTACCAACCAACAAGATTTATTAGAAGCCATATCAGAGGATCTTAGAGAAAAAGGAACACAGGCAATCTGTGATGAAGATACCAGCGAAGCTCTCGGCATACACTAGCTACCATCGAGTGACTGTTTTCCATTTAAAGTTAGGCTATCTCCAGCAGACCAGATAGCAACAGAACGATCAGTTCTATCAGACTTCGCCAAGATCATTATTCCGCTAGGATGGCTATTACCTGTCATCATACAAGCCAAGATAATTATGCAGGGAGTCTGGTTACCTGAATTAATGGCAAGATAGAACCGATTTAAAAATGAATTCACATCCGTCCAAACAATAAAAATATACTGTTGGATAAAATACGCTCATTCAAGTAATGGAATGGAGATACATGGATTCTGCGACGCGTCCGAAAAAGCATACGCTGCAGTGATATAGCAGAGTTGAGAGTTCACTGAAGGAAATGTCAGTTACAATGCTCACTGTGAAAACTAAGGTCACACCAATTCGAAAAGATTGCACCCTCCCCCAACTAGAGCTATGCGCAGCAGTTCACCTAACACACCTTAAAAAAGTATCCAAGGCACTATATATTCCGGAAACTGCTCTGTATGCATGGACAGATTCCTCAATGAACTTAACCTGGATCAAAGGCAATCCTAGCAGATGGAATACGTTTGTAGCTAATCGAGTGGTTGAAATAGAAAGATTTATTAGACAAGAATAATGGCATCATATTAAAACTGACGAAAATTCAGCTGACTGTGCATCAAGAGGAATACATCCGACACTGCTGAAGACCCATACTTTTTGGTCGAGCGGGCCTAAATGGCTATCATTATCAAAAAATAAATGACCTAGCTTGTTAGACAATAACTACAGAATCAGTGCAGAAATCCGGGAACACCATCTAGTATTACATGTTAATACTAAAACAACTGACATACTGGGGAGATGTTCAAATTTATCCCGAATAATCATAGTGGTGACATACTGAAACGATTTGCCACCTGCCGTAAGAGAAATGAAACGCATACAAACGAATTCACTACCGAAGACTTCATGCCACACTAACCAACATAATAAAAATGGTTCAACAGGAATTTTTTCATCACGAAATAAACGAAGTGGCTATGAAGCAAAGTTTGAACAAATCTAGCAAACTAACACTCACACCGTTTCTGGATAAAAAGGGATTATTGAAAGTAGGGGGAAGACTAGAAAACACTCTAATTCTCTATAATAAGAAAAATCCCTTCATATTTCGCCATAATCATTACTCTACCACACTAGTGCTCCGAGGCGCGCATGGAAAAACACTACATGGAGGAAACCAGAACGCACATGCGTATGTAGTTCACCGGTATTGGATAATCGATACAAAAACAGCTATAAGACGTGCCTCCATTCAAAACAAGAAAAAAGGTTTGCATCTTGCATCTTGTCTATAGAAAAAGTCTAAGTTTTATTCTATAATCAAAAAATTTTAACATTTCCTGTCAAAATGAAATGCGCGAAGGTCATTAAATTCCCACACCATCACGTCAGTACTACCACCAAACTGTGTACTACCAATCTTCAGAACAACAATATTACCTACGATGGAAAAATCAAAAATATCACAAAGAAACCACTTATAGACATACAAGAGCTGGAGCACAATCCAGGAATTTATTTTGTAGACCTAGGGATTCTTCAAATGGTAAACAATGAATGGAACACTATAGTGTGTTATAATTTGAGTACATACTATCAACAGTTGGAGGGATTCGAACTGTGTATCTGTTATCTACACTTTCTATCTCCCAAAGCCTTTTGAGTATATTATCAAGGTCAGCATAAGATACCATACAGGAGATTGGTGTACTTGAAACGTCATGTTTGGCCAGATAGGATCCACTTAAACTCTGTGTTCTGAACTATAAGACCATTGTGTTTCTTGATGCCTTCTAGCATTATATAGGATAAAAGTCAGCTCCAATTATGATTCGGATGGGTCCTGGTTTGTCGTATGTAGGATCAGCTAGTAATGTGTTTCGTCAGACATCCGTGTTACTACAACTTATTACTTGTCTGCTAGAAGTAATTTAGTGAGGCGTGGCAAGATGAGTGCTTCAATATTATTGAACAGTTTGCAGATAAGTGTGGATATAACTCAATTTTTACTTTGTTTCGAGCTATTCTGGACTTAGCATTCCAAGCCCAGTAATCTCAGCGTGTGCTTTGTATCTTGGTAGGCCAAGTATGATTCAATGTTTTCATTTTATATTCTTGCTGTAGGAGCGTCTGATGTGGTTGCTTGCAAATACTGTATTTGAGCTTGCTATGACATTTCTCATTGTTTTGGTAGGTTAAACAGTTACCACACAATTTGTTGTCCTCAATATATCGTTTTCTCTCATATGGTGGTTGATGATAGTACTGGCATTTTGTCGTATTTGCAGTGAAGTGATATGCTTTAAAGCTGGACCAGTCTAGGTTTTTAGGGGGGAGCATAACTGTCTGTGGCCTGAGTTCTTTCTTTTTAGAATACTTTTAGTGATTCCAATGATTGAAATTTTTTTCCGAAAAGCGAAATAGAACGCCATATGTTGGAAGCTCTCGTGCCTTTTCTCAATCTTACTCATACAGCTTGTGACCTTCAAGGTCTAATTTCTAGATTACTAGATGAGATAACAGTGGAGCCCATTTTGTAGTATCTATACCAAGATTGGATATTGCGTGTAAGCATTCTTTTGTTGTAACGTGAGGCTTGGGAATACAAACAGCCGTCTCGTGGTCTAGCTTCGGTTGGGCAAGTAGTATCTGTATTTGAACTCAGAAGAGCTTCCTTTTGTTACTGTATCTATCATTGCGCAACTGCCATGCAGCCTTGCAATTGGCATCTGAAATTGTGAGATGCTGCAATAGACTGGCAGCTTCCCTCTTTATATGAATTTTTAAGTACTGCATCTTCTCAGCCTCTCCCAGCCTGTGTTGTTGTGGATCAGCCTGATGAATATATCATGAAATGATCTACAGTTTTGATAGTCTCCATAGAGCATAGGTATTGCTAATTTTGGTGGTTTGATATCATCACTGCTTCTTTGGAAGATACCTATCTTTCTTGCAAGAAGATGGCAATATCTTGGCAGACGTCCTCACTGGCCTGATACACCTTGTTTTCTTTGTACTCTTTGTGACTGGCTACATCATTTTTGAAATTCACATACACTGCAAGGAATTTGCGTAAAATAAGTCTAGTTTTCCCTTAAAAATTGGGAATATACCCTTAGGCTACCTAAAGTTAACCAATTATTACATAAAAGAACATATTATGGGTAAATTTCTTTTCAAATCATGTATGAGACGCTTTATAAAAGGAACGTTGAGATGAAAAGTATGATCAGTGGCGACGACCTTCCAGTGTACATGACAATCCCATCATATCGGTTCATCCCGGGCAATGTACATAGTATAGCTAACTGTCGGCTTTCCTATTGTATTCCTATTCTGATCCCTATCCCGATTCCGGGGGAGTATACCCCCTAAAAAACCTACCAAGCCAAGGTGTAAATGCCATTGTGCCGAGGGCTGCGTGGCGTGGGTAGTATTTGCACTGTCTCAACCGATCTCCTTTGGGAAACGGGCGCACCCCATTGTAACCATTGCCTTACTCCGATATGGGGGCTCTTTTGGAGCAGACCACACTCGTGGGACCAAAAATGAATCTTCCTTTCTTAACTAAAAAACTTTCAACTGTTACAATACGTGACAGTTCAGCACCAGTTGCTGACAACAACCCAGCTTCAATTGCTGGCGGCTCCACCTCTGCACCAGCGGAGGCGAGGCAATCAACATCGACTGCTGGGGAACCCACCACTGTATTAGCGGGGGAAAGGTCCTCAACACAGTCCACAACTGAGGTAGGCAAATCCAAACCTACCAAACAGAAAGACCGACACAAGATGTCGGGCGCCCAAGAGCGTAAGTTACGCAAAGCCAAGCGAGTCTAGTGGAGGGAAGAGAGACCGATGCAGCCAAACCGTCCTCACAGAAGGCTGGGAAGGTTATTCCGCAACAGCCGGCTGTGAGGAGCGGGGCGGCTCCAAAGGTTAAAAGGAAATTCAACTGGGCGCTAATGGGTAAGCTCAGTGGAAGTCAAATGGAGGTGGGCAACCGAAGGAGCGTCACCACCGTTTCCGGTGCAATTGCATCGACTGCTGTGACTGGATCATCAGACACGCGGGTCTTAACCGGTGGTCCTTTGCGCCGGCCAGAGACAGGTGGAACTGGTACCATAGTTACCCAGCCCCTGGCAGGGGCCCCTTCGAGAACCACACCAAAGAAGGATGCCACCAAACTCAAGACGGGCAGATCAAACGAGGAAGCCACTCCAATTCCTAAAAGAAGAAAGGAAGTGGGAACACCGAAGAGCTTCGCCAGGGTCGTCAGAGAAAATAACGACACCTTAATTAGGGTGGCCGTGATTGACTCTGGCGCTCCTGCAGTAAAGTTCACGGGAGAAAGGTAGACAATCTTTCAACAGGCCTTGGACGCGGCCTTCGACACCGCTCTTGAGGTTGTAGGCTGTTGTAGGTCTGCTTGTTCGGTTCACCTGGAGTGGTTTCAAAAGGGGATTTTTCAGGGCAACCTGTGAGGACGCCTTCACGGTAAATTTCATTAAGGAACAAGTGAGGGTACTCGGAAATCTTTGGGAGGGAGTCAACCTACAGGTGGTAGGGAAGGACGAAATCCCGAAGCTCTTGAGGGCCTCCGTTACTATTAATGGAAAGCCTGGAGCCAACGAGGAGATCCTTGGGTGCTTGAAAAAGCAAAACGGCCTAAAAACGACCTGTGGGAGGTTTACCACCACAGGGAAGAAGAGAATTACCTGTTCCTGGTTTTTGGGGTTGACCAAGAGTCTCTTAGTTGGCTCAATGAGAGAGACGGCCTGGCTCACTATATATATACAATGACCAGGCTGAAATTTAGACCTGGCAGCAAACTGGAGTCACCTCCCGGCGAGGCCATGGAGACAGACACCGAAACTGAGCAGTCGAAAGACATTCAGCTCGATTGCCCGCACCAAGTTATACAGGTTGGGCTCGCAAAACCTGCCGCAGTTAAACCGCCCGCCGGTGCAGCTGAGGCAATCGAGGCTGTCTCTGGGCCGCCCCTCTCTAGGGACAACCTGGCGATGGCCTTTTATCATAGTGTACCGGTAGGCCCGAGGAGAAACCCCACGATGGGTTCCTCAGCAGATCTGTCCATCTCGGATGAGGAAAAAGAGCTTCTCGGAGTGATTTGCTCATCAGATGATGATGATGGAGCTCTCACAGAGGACACCCTGGAGGAAGGGGAAAAGAGGTAATGCTAGCGATGAGAGTGATTCATATCAATCTTCATCGCAGTAGGGCGGCAACAGTCAACCTACAGAAGCTCCTCTGTTCAGACAGCGCGGATGTAGCACTCATCCAGGAACCATGGACTATAAATGACATTATTCCTGAATGGGGGAAGACACTCCAGCTCTTTTCCTGCAGTGATCCAGGTAGGCCCAGAACCTGCATCATCGCAAAGAAATGTTTAAACCTTATCTCTATTTCACAGGCTACTTTCATAGACGCAACCACGATCTTGTGGGAGAGGTCAGTAGAAGGAATGTTGAAGAGATTGGTTCTCTCATCTCTCTACCTTCCCTTCGACTCGGATCAACCACCGGCATCTATGGAGATGGCAAACATTGTGGGATTCGTGAACAACAGCAACCTGGAGTTGTTAATCGGGTGCGATGCTAACTCCCACGCCCACTACACAATCTGAGGAAGCACCGACTGTAATACCAGAGGTGAGTCACTTCTTGAATTTCTTGTTATCACTAACATGCATGTACTTAACAAAGGCGATGAACCAACGTTTTTAACACGCAGTCGAAGGGAGGTCCTAGATCTAAGTCTCGCAGCTAGTCATCTAACGTCGTATGTTCACAACTGGAGGGTTTCGGGAGAGGTCTCACTCTCCGACCACCGTTACATACGCTTCGAGTTAGATATGCCGGTTGATAACCCAGTGACCTATAGAAACCCTACCAGAACCAGCTGGGAGATTTTCAAAAACCTGCTCACTTAAAGGCTAACCAATATAACCGACGCTCAGTTAATTTCTAAAGCGGATGTTGATAGGGGAGTCGAAGAAATCACCACCGCGCTAACCCAATCCTTTGAGGACTCGTGTCCGATTGGACGGGCAGATTTGAATTCGGTCCCCCCTTTGTTGACGCGCGAGCTAAACAATAAACGCAAAATTGTGCGCAGGCTATATAATAAAGCCAAAAGATCAAACGACGCAAACGAATGGTTAATCTACCAAAACAAGTTGCGCCAGTATAAATATGAAATTCGAAAATCTAAAAGAAAGTCATGGCAACACTTCTGCGAAAACGTAGACGGGGTAAATAAGACGTCAAGACTTATGAAAATTCTATCCAAGATACCAATTCAACTCGAACTCCTCACGGACAGCGACGGAATGCGGGCCTCCTCCTTTGGAGAATGGTTGGAAATCTTGTTAGACGAACACTTTCTGGATGGTCCAGACGAGAGCCTCTCAGCTCCGCATACCGAAACCCTCACTTTCGGAGACGGAGAAGTTGGCTTCGTCACGGACGAATCAGTCAAATGGGCAGTTGACTCTTTCAAACCGTTCAAATCCCCAGGCAAGGACGGCATCTTCCCAGCCCTCCTTCAGAGCTCGGGTGACGCTCTGATTAGCAACCTAACCACTCTCTTTAGGGCATGCATCAAAATGGGCTATACACCGAAGTTGTGGCAAGAAGTCCGCGTTGTGTTTATACCGAAGGCAGGTCGGGTAGACTACTCAACTGCAAAAGCGTATAGGCCTATAAGCTTGACTTCTTTCTTACTTAAAACCTTCGAACGCATCTGTGACTGGGAGCTGAGATGCTCCATCCCCAGAAGCAGACTATCACAGCACCAACATGCGTACTTAAAGGGGAAGTCCGTCGAGGCGCTCTCCATGTGGTGATTCACTCAATTGAAAAAGGCTTCCTCTTTAAACAGTCTACGCTAGCTGTTTTCATCGATGTAGAAGGCGCCTTTAATAATGTTCTTCTACATAGGTTCACGGAAATACTAACAAAACATGGGGTGGATCGATCTCTAAAAAATTGGATTACACACATGTTGCATAATAGAACAGTCTTTGCTGATCTTGGCGGGGCAAGCAGAGTTAAAAAAGTTCACAGGGGTACCCCTCAAGGCGGTATTCTATCACCTTTGCTATGGGTACTTATCATGGTCGATCTCCTGCTAACACTTACCCGGATGGGGTACAAAGGAGTATGTTACGCGGACGACTTGACAATTTTAGTCACCGGAAGTTATGAACCTGTACTCTGTGGATTGGTGCAAGGCGCGATCCGACTAGTCATGCGCTGGGCCACAGATTACGGGCTGAGCATCAACCCACTGAAAACTGACTTATGCCTTTTCACCATGAAAAGGAATATCCCCAGTTTAAACATGCCCCTGATTGGCTCCACAGGCTTGGAATTAAAGGACAGGGTGAAATACCTAGGTACTATTCTAGACAAAAAGTTAAACTGGAAACCACACCTCGAAGACAGAGCGAACAAAGCTGTTAGAGTGTTTGCAATGTGCCGTAGAGCAGTAGGGAAGAAGTAGGGACTCAGACCGCGGATGATTCTATAGATATACACTGGTGTCATTCGACCCATGTTAACCTACGGTTCAGCGGTGTGGTGGAAAGCAATGGAGTTCTCCAAACATCGCAAGATGCAGGAGAAGATTCCAAGGCTTCTCAGCGCAAGCGGCGCTTTTAAGTTAACTAGCACCCAGGCTCTGGAGGTTATCCTCAATATACACCCGGTGCACATACATATCAAGCAGAGGGCGTCGACTACAGCGCTAAGAATGCATCTTAACCTTGGCTGGCTTCATGGGGGAACAAGAGTTCCACATGAATCCATTTATGAGCTCGTGCAGTCTATCGAACCTGGCATTGACATCGAGACCATGCTGGAAAGCAATTTTGAATATAGAATTCCATCCAGGGCAGAATGGGAATCACTTTCCGTGTTTCAACTATTGACAAACCCAACTATAATATATACTGATGGTTCTAAGTCCGATGAAGGCACTGGAGCGGGAGTTTTCTGTGAGGAGCCTGAAATTAAGTTCTCCATGCACCTTGAAAACCACTCCACGGTTTTCTAGGCAGAAGTCAAGGCTATCCTTGAAGCGGGAAGACACCTCCTTAACTCAGACACTGAGAATAATGAGATAGCCGTCTGCACGGACAGCCAAGCAGCTGTCAAAGCTTTTGTCTAAACCCTTAATAATCTCCAAATTATTAATGGAGTGCAAAACCACCCCGAATTCGCTTTCTCGGAATAACAGGGTGATAGTGCAGTGGGTATCGGGGCACAGCAACATCAGCTGGAATGAAAGGGCAGACGAACTTGCTCTTCTTGGAGCAGCCTCAGAGGAACCTGCCTCTACAGTCGGGATTGCACCAAAACAACTTGTCTCAATAATTTCAAGCTAGGGTGACCGCCAAAACAGTCGCCTTAGGTTAGAAGATCCCACAGGTAGGACAACAAAGGAACTGTGGGGTACACCAAACTCAAATCAAACGAATAAGCTCCCAAAACTCAACAAGCCAACCCTGAGAGCTCTGGTGTCCATTCTCATTGGGCATTCCTCTCTCAGGAGCCACCTTCACAGGATGAGACTTGTTGATGATCCTATATGCAGGGGCTGCGGAGAGGAGTCCGAAATAGTGACCCACTTTCTATGTCACTACCCGGCACTCTCAGGAATATGTTACAGAATTCTTGGTTCACACCTCCTGGAAGAGTTACCTGATGCCGGTAAGGAGGGCTGGGAGCCAATACTGAAGTTTATAAGAGCGTCCGGCTGGGCTCTATGAGCGATCGCTCATAGGTCTGGAGGGTGTACAATGGGCCTTGACTTGGCCTTCGTTCGGGGGACCTGAAAGGGGTCCCAAACCTCATAAATCAATCAATCAATCAATCAATCAATCAATCATGTACTTTAACCAAGCTGTGTTATTTTTCATACATTTTATTATTTTGTGACCAATAAGTTGTGAAATCATAAAACTAAATCGAATGGAAGTATACTCTTATTTGGTAAATTTGGGAAAATAATATCAATTCCATAATATTATGGAAAAACAAAAGTAGGTATATAGTATACACCGCATGTGTACAGTCCAGGTTTATATACATTCAATGTAGGGAAGGTAGCTATACTTCCACCGAGTGGACAATTTCCATTCAATTCACGCATACAAGGGAGAATTTCATTAGTTAAGTTAATTGTACCCTACACTGTAGTAAAAATACTCCAAATACAAGAGTCAAAACGCGATGAAATACGCATGTGTACACTGTACAATTTTATGCTGACCTTTGTGCGGTTCAGTTAAGACGTGCGCGACATGATATTTTTCTTGAAATGTTTAAGAATGCAATAATCATGAAATCATGAAATCCGTGACGATCAAGAACAATTTGGGCAAAAATCACCTATCAGTGCTAAATATAGCAGTGGAACGATAAGAAAAGTTGTAAAAATTTAAGCAGGAAGTCTAACAGTTAGCCGAATTTTTGGGTGAAGGTATACTTATTTTAGTAACGTGATAATAAACATTCAATATATATATATATCTATAAATATAGTAATATATATAAATATATATATGTATATATATATAAATTCAAAAACAAATGAAAAAATGGAACAAAGAAAAGAAATGAAAACATGAAAAAATTGAGAAAAGAAGATGTTAAAAAAAATTTAAAAAACCAGATTCGTTCGAAACGAATCGAACCTGTATACGCCCGCAGTGAGCTGAAAAAAGAAAAAAGCAAAAGGAAGAAGAAAAAGCGTTTCGTGTTTTTAAATTTTTTTAATAAAAAAAAATGTTTTTTTCTATTTTTCTCCATTTTTTTAATTTTTTCATTTCTTTTCTTTGTTCTATTTTTTCATTTGTTTTAAGTCACTCAACTTCGCTATTTGGGACCTGTTGATGAGTCAAAACCAAGACTTGAAACTTGTCACCAAAAATTAATGAGTTGTGTGATGAAATAACAAATTAAAAACATTTTTTAGCTTTTGCTATATACCGGAGAATCCAAATAAATTCCTTCTTGAACAAATATAAGTTTAACCCGGTAAAAAGTCCTAAAGAGTAATCTCTACTTTTGTAAAATATAGTATATATAGTAATAGTGTAGTGATATTGACATTTGACTATTTACAATGGTGTTTAGGTCCCTTCCGTTGCGAAATTAAAGTTCTACAAATTCAACACAAGTAAGTTTAAAAACTTATCACACTTTTTTTTGTATTTTGCACTTTTCATTCATAGTTTTAGTAAATGCTTTAAGAGTAGGCAATGTTTTTTCTATTGAGTTTTTTAAGAATGGTTCAGAAGATGTGAAAATTGCAGGCTGCAGTTTGGGTACAGAATATAAGGGGTTATTTAAAACAAAGAAATACTTACCTCAATATCTCCTGCCATTCAAAAGCTATTAATATTTCTATGTTATACGAAAACTGAAAAATTTAATTTACAGAGCGCAGAAACGTTTACGTTATCCTCATTCTGTAAAATGCACATTTCTGCTCTGGAAATTAAACTTCACTTTCCGCATAATATAAAATTTTTAATTTTTAATTTTTGGACGGAAGGAGGTATAGAGGTAATTAAGTATTTCTTTGTTTTAACGGACTGATAATGGGTCATATTTTAAGAGTGTAAAGATATATCCTTGGTGGAAATATTTTACGTGATAAAGGATAACTAAATAACAAGACTTTTATTGACGAAATATATTCTCGCCCCTACACCCATTTGGACCCCAACTTGCAAATTTAACACTTCAACTATAGCAATATTATGAGCATTAATTTAAAATTAAAATAAGAAAAACAAAAAGATAAAGGATATGTTTATTATTCTTAATTTTGTTTTTCTAAAAGATATCCTTTTTATAATTTTTCCTGAAAGATTGTTGTTATTTTTTTTAAAGCGGATCGAAAATTGGGAAATTGTAAGGATTTTAAGGTCCTTTAATTCAGGCAGCATGCATTACAGAAAAAAAAAGAGTTGCATTCTTATTTTACAACTGCTTGACTTTCAGCAAAAGAAGAACAAAATTGGTGATGGTCGGATTGAAATCCAATTGAATTCCTATGGAATGAATCATTAAGCATAAGAAATTTGTGAATTCTTCAATTATTTCATTTTATTTTTTTAATTAATATTTTTGTTAAATAATGTGATATAACATTTGAAAAACGCTAAATAGCTACGAAAGCCTAATAGAATCAAATATATCAAACGACTTATTATAGAGGTAACATAAACAAGGAGCTAGAACTAACCTCCTAAATGGTCACAGTATCAAACGCACCTATCTGTTTTGTCCCTTAAGAATCTCAAAAGTCGATTTACTGCTCCCGTCGTTATCTTACAGATTTCATTGTGGAAAAAGGAAGAAAAAGGATCCGAGTCGATGGTTCGAGGATGCTAAACAAGGGTTACCATGGATCTTACAGGTCGACGTATTTACCTACTGGATAAATTATGGACCGATATATCAACGTGCGGAGAGCTCCCCGGATGGCACGAGAGGGAGATACTAAATTAGATTATAAATACAAAGTAAACCATTATTATAACTAATTATTAATCAGTTCAATGTAAACTCTGGATCGCCTCAAAACAAGTCCTAATAATCAAACTCAGAGTTTAATTCCATAGTTCAAAACCAAAATTCAAATTGCTGCAAATTCTCTAAGTTCAGTGGCTCGAAAAATCGCCACCGAAATCGGAACATCTTCGATCAGGGCTGACAACCAGGATGAAGTGAGGAGATCAAGTTGAGAAGAGGTCAGTCAGTGAGTTTTTGGTCTTCTTAGAGGTCGGGTAGTAATCAGCAATCGGTGACATTAAGTTGAGGAAAAGAGCAGAACCAGATAACGGACAGAGGCAATTGTTTTGAGAGCGGTCAAGGAGGTCCCGTAGTTGAGTACCAATTAAATTTTCTTTTGTTAATTGTTTTTTTTTTTATTTTGTCAATATTGTTTTGATTCTATATCGTTAAGAAAATATAATAATTCCATTTGATCTACGGACGTTGTATGTTGTCCTCGCATTCATACCTATATAGAATAAATATCAGTTTGTTCTACGATAGTTTAGTTTTGTTATTTAACTTTCAAGTTTCCGAGTTTCTTGATTCTCGTGATAATCTAAAACAAAAATTAAGTGGCGCCCATATTTCTAGGATTCAAAGAACCCTGGCCGTCATCATTGAGCTACCAAGGACGGTGCAGTACGTCCTCGTTACGGAAGGGTAAGGGGAATCGTAACATTTTTGGCGCCCAACGTGGGGCTACATACCAAATCGGTGAAAAATATAAAATTCCAGAAAACCTAGAAATATTTTAATAAAAGTGGCTGGATGTCAACATATCAAATTATCTAATAGGACAACATACACACGGTTTAGTTTGCAGTAATTAAAGTTTATACACATATAGGTATACACTTGTGTTATTTCTAAATTGTTTTATTTTTGGTCGGCTAATTAAGTCTCCCATGTATTATTCAGTGTGCTGTAGTTCAACGTAATTTCCATAAACGTTTTCTTTGGCAATAAATATATATGTGCATGCGCTTGTTTGCAAGTTGTTTGGTACACAGGAAAAAAAAATTCGAAGCATTGAGTCGTCTACGATCACTTATCAGTAAATTTTAGCATACCGTTAAACTTCGCAGATCTTGGTTACAGACTCGATGCTGAGAGTTGAGGAAAAATTTGCAGATTTGCTGAAAGATCTTTTCATTAAATTTGATTTGGAAATATAAATATATATTTACATGGATGTGCGCATATATATTTTTAATAGGAGAATTGAATAGATTTGAATCATAATTGTGCATCGGGAGGAATTACTCGAATATTTGGGAGAAAAGTTACGCGACACTTTTGTGTTTTTATCAAAGGAAAAATCTTTATATATATATATTTAAATGTTGAGTGAGTGTCTATGTTTTGAACTAGAATGATTGTTCGTTTGATGTTGTGACCTTATTTCATGCGTATCCAGAAATTTTATTGCAATAAATTACTATACGAATAGCGGATATTCATTTTGTCAAAAATTATTTGTTGATGCGTGGCGCTCAATATAAATGTAGTTTAATACTTAAGTGTTATATGAGGAAATTCGTATTGGTGTGTCTCGCGTGCAAATTAGTAAATACCGTGCTAGCGGATTTTCCCTACGGAAAAATGCAACGGGCTATATCGCATATATCTCTAAAATAATGATCAGAAATTTAAATATTTGAGTCGAAGCAGTAATAAATGTACCTCCCTTCTTAAAACGATTAATTTCGGATGTGATTGCCCTGAAACTTATTTATCTCTTTTGGTATTTTCCTCTTGGTGAATAATATTTTTTTTTTTGGTAGTGTTTTCGTGTCTTTTTGTGAGTGAATCGAAATATTGTTAAAGTCTCTTCTAGAAATCTATTATTGGGAAAGCAGCCTTGGAAAATTTGGGAGCCATTTTGAGAAGATTCACTATACTGATCACGCACTCGTATATAAGCATCAGTACAGGGATATTGGAGCATGTTGCAGTTTTCGCAACATCACGAGATGATTTGATTTGTAAAGCATCTAGATGCGGTACTCCCATTTATAAGAAATCCTATGAACTTTTTTTTTTTAACGAATAGTTCTGAATTTTATAGAGTATTAAAAGCTGGAAATCTCATTTCCTTGTGGATTTTGATAGTTTTAGTTCTGTAGAACGTTCCTTACCATAGTTGCCGATAATACACGAATTGGTATATTTGCTTCTTGGCGAAGTCGTTTGCATATGTTCTGGTTTGTGTAGTGGATTTCGATGTCCTGATGGTACAATTTCTCTTCCTTGGCCGTGCGTATAGTACTATATCTTTTCTTTTCTTTAATAAGAGCTTAAAAGTGAAATTTATAGCAAGAGAAAACCAATTCCAACGCAACATATTCCCTCAGTGTCGTTTATTTCTTAGTGAGAATTTTATATCTTGTTTTTAGATTGTGATTTTGGTATTTTGGCGGCGAGTGTCTCCTTGAAGATTTTTTTTTGTGGTCTAGTTAAGTGTAAGTCCTCAGATTGGAGCGGAAACAAATTGGCTGTATATAAATAATAATAATCAATTTTCTTTATTCTACAACGTGAATGCTCTGGCAGTAGCAACTTACATTTTCGTCCCAATCTTCTTTAAAGACTCGTAGTGTAGATTCGAAATGGATATTAACAGGTTAAGTCAAGAAGAGTTGAGCTACGAGATGACGGAAGGGGGCTACAAACGGGGCCAGTTTAAGACATGCGTAAACTTTACCGATCCACGTTGAAAGTAGAGAAACGAAGAGGTGGTCAGCCTTTGTTGGAAACCCACCCTTTTACCTTCGACCAAGATAGAGAGGCCTTGGGAAAGAAACTTACTGAAGTCAAAAGTTTGATTGAAGCCTTCAAGGGGGATCAGGAGTGCGGCGAGTATAAGAAGATTCTAACAAAAATTGAATGGAGTTTGAACAGGCTGAATAGGATGTCCGATACTGATAGTAATCAAGCTAGTGCTAAGATTTATTTGAATAGTTCTTTTGTTTTAGCAATGGGGGAGCTACAAGATAAAGTTGTAGATGAGTCGGATGATTCAGAAACAGATCAGGATCACACACAGTCGTTCTCTACGAAAGTTTGATTGAAGCCTTCAAGGGGGATCAGGAGTGCGGCGAGTATAAGAAGATTGTAACAAAAATTGAATGGAGTTTGAACAGGCTGAATAGGATGTCCGATACTGATAGTAATCAAGCTAGTGTTAAAATTTATTTGAGGAGTTCTTTTGTTTTAGCAATGGGGGAGCTACAAGATAAAGTTGTAGGTGAGTCGGATGATTCAGAAACAGATCAGGATCACACACAGTCGTTCTCTACGAACTGTAGACATAGGATCGCTATTGAGAAGTGGGACATTCGATTCAGTGGTGAGAAGGTGCAGTCCTTAAATTTATTCCTGGAAAGGGTTTCAGAGCTTCGTGAGGCAAGAGGTGTCTCAAAAATTCAATTTTTTCGTTCCGCTCTAGATTTATTTGAAGGTCGCGCATTGCTATGGTACAGGGCAAATAAGGGCAAGTGTTCTTCGTGGTCTGATTTAGTCAGGGAATTGAAATAGGAGTACTTACCCCTAGATTACGACGATCGCTTGTTAGAAGAGATTAAAAGGCGTACTCAAGGGGCAACCGAATCAATTGGTACTTACGTCGCAGTTATGGAAAGTATGTTCTCTCGTCTCTCTACAACTCTGACCGAAGCACAGAAACTCCGAACTTTAAAACATAATATCAGTCCTTATTATCAGAGTCAACTCGGCCTAAGTAATAGAAGATTTATTGGAACTCTGTAGAAAATTAGAAGCCGTTAAAGTATCTGTTGAAGCATTTGCACCTCCGCCCTCTCGGCGCAACAACATGTTGTTAGAGCCGGATTTAGCTTACATATCTTCTGAGCCACAACGTATTTCGAGTGTAGAAAGTCATAGTCCTCGCCTGAAATATAATTGTTTTAATTGCAAACGGGATGGTCATACTGCAAGATTTTGTCGTGAAAGCAAACGGTGTTTTGGGTGTGGCGCAATAAGCAAAATTAAAGCTACTTGTCCTAGATGTAATCAGAATCGCAACAAAAATAAGGAAGTACGAAACTCAAGTGGTGAAAGTAATCTGAATTCAGTCTCGGGAAACGAAACTCGAGCTCGGCAATAAGCGGCCAGTCGAGTTCCGATAATTATCCAATGGCCGCGAGAAGAGTAGAATTTTCAAGAATTTTTTCCGATGTAACAAATTGTCACAGGTTGCCAGTTGAATTGGACTACACTTTCACGAATGTAGTTAATGATGTTCGACCTTTTCTAGAAGTTTCACTGTTTGGTATTCGGGTCTAGTGGATTCAGGAGCTTCTCGAACCGTTATCGGCGAATCAGGTTGGGATAAATTAAAACGAGTGGGATTATCATTACTAGGGTCTGGGCCAAATTCAGTTACCTTGGCGAATGGTGACAAAGTTAAAACTATTGGGGAAATTAATGTACCGATTCAGTTAGAAGATGTTATTAGAATTTTCAAAGTTCTCGTTATCCCAGGCTTACCTCACACACTCATTTTAGGGATGGACTTTTGGTGCGACATGGAACTGGAAGTAAATTTGAAGGATAAGTTTTGGAAATTTAATGAGCCGGGAAAGGTTGATGTCTGTTCTTTAGAGGGAAAGTCCAAGCTCTCAGAAGGGCAATCCAGAAAACTTAATACAGTTGTAGAGTTAGCAAAATCAAAGATGGGCGATGGGCTAGGTTGTACCAGCAACGTTGAACATATAATTCGAACAAATTCACCACCAATTAAACAGAGGTACTATCCGGTGTCCCCAGTCATTCAGAATATAATTAATGAAGAATTAGATAAAATGCTAACTGAAGGTGTAGTAGAGCCTTCCGACAGTACTTGGGCGTCCCCGGTAGTGCTGACAAAGAAGAAAGATGGTTCATACAGATTTTGTATAGATTACAGAAAACTTAATAGAGTCAGTGAGAAAGATGCTTACCCTTTACCCTATGTATCGGCGATATTGGATAAGTTAAGAGATGCTAGATATATTACTTCGCTCGACATAAAGTCTGCTTTTTGGCAAATTCCTATAAGTACTAACTCAAAACAATATACCGCCTTTACGGTTCCAGGCCGCGGATTGTTTCAATTCCGTAGGATGCCTTTTGGTCTCACGAATTCGCTGGCAGCGATTAATTGATCGTGTTCTATCTGGAGAGTTGGAAAATTTTGTTTTTGTCTACTTGGATGATATCATCATCGTCACATCATCTTTTGAGCAGCATACTAATATTTTAAGGAAGGTCCTGGACAGACTCTTTGAGGCTGGTTTGAAAATTAACTTTGAGAAATGTGAATTTTGTCGAAGTGAGTTGCGATATCTTGGTTAGGTAGTGGGAGAAAATGGTCTTCAAGTGGATCCGATAGGGTCAAATGTATTCCGAATTCAGTTTCAGATGTAAGGACATTTATCGGGATTGTGGCTTGGTATAGGAGATTCGTGCCAAGTTTCGCGTCGTTAATATCGCGACTTACGGATTTACTGAAGAAGAATCGAAAATTTGTTTGGACCGAGCAGTGTAAGCAAATATTTAGAAAAGTCAAGGAGAGGTTCATATCTGCACCAATCCTCTCGTGTCCCAATTTCGAGTATCCATTTATGGTTCATACAGACGCTTCTGGTCATGGTATAGGGGCAGTTTTAACCCAGGATATAAACGGAGAAGAGAAAGTAATTGCCTACTTGTTATTTCATCACACAACTCATTAATTTTTGGTGACAAGTTTCAAGTCTTGGTTTGACTCATCAGCAGGTCCCAAATAGTGAAATTGGGTGATTTGACGAAGAAATGAAAAAATGAAACAAAAATGAAGAAAGAAATGAAAAGTTTGACAAAAATAGAAAAAACAATTTTTTTATTTATTAAAAAAATGTAAAATTTTTTTTAAAGAGGCAGATGCATTCGAAGCGAATCGAACCTGTATACGCCACGCAGTGGGCTGAAAAATAAAGAAGAAAAAGGAAGAAGAAGAAGCGTTTCGTATCAGCAGAAAACCTTCTACTCATCGGTGCAGCTTGGTTTTCTGCTTGCTGCAGACACTTGAAAATAGATCAAACTGATCTCTTCTCATATAAACTCAGAATAAATTCTGGGTGTGAATTGTATGAGGAAAAAACACTCGCATCGAGCCCAGGAGGAAAAATAAATAAAAAAGATTACTCTTTCGGACTTTTTACCGGGTTAAACTTAATTTTGTTCAAGAAAGAATTTTTTGGGATTCTCCGGTATATAGCAAAAGCTAACAAATGTTCTAATTTGTTATTTCATCACACAACTCATTAATTTTTGGTGACAAGTTACAAGTATTGGTTTGACTCATCAACAGGTCCCAAATAGCGAAATTGGGTGATTTGAAGAACAAATGAAAAAATGAAAAAAAAAGAAGAAAGAAATGAAAAGTTTGAGAAAAATAGAAAAAACATTTTTTTTATTTATTAATAAAATGTAAAAAAATTTTTAAAGAAGCAGATTCATTCGAAGCGAATCGAACCTGTATACGCCACGCAGTGGGCTGAAAAATAAAGAAGAAAAAGGAAGAAGAAGAAGCGTTTCGTGTCAGCAGAAAACCTTCCACTCATCGGTGCAGCTTGGTTTTCTGCCTGTTGCAGACGCTCTTCCTTCTTCTTCCGTTTTCTTCTTTATTTTTCAGCCCACTGCGAGGGGTATACAGGTTCGATTCGCTTCGAATGAATCTGCTTCTTTAGAAAATTTTTTACATTTTTTTAATAAATAAAAAAATTGTTTTTTCTATTTTTCTGAAACTTTTCATTTCTTTCTTCTTTTTGTTTTTCATTTTTTCATTTGTTCTTCAAATCACACAATTTCGCTATTTGGGACCAAACCAAGACTTGAAACTTGTCACCAAAAATTAACGAGTTGTGTCATGAAATAACAAATTAGAACATTTTCTAGCTTTTGCTGTATACCGGAGAATCCCAAAAAATTCTATCTTGAACAAAACTAAGTTTAACCCGGTAAAAAGTCCAAAAGAGTAATCTTTTTATTTATTTTTCCTCCTGGGCTCGTATAGGAGTGCTTTTTCCTCATATAATTCACACCCAGAATTTATTCTGAGTTTATATGAGAAGAGATCAGTTTGATCTATTTGCAAGCGTCTGCAGCAAGCAGAAAACCAAGCTGCACCGATGAGTGGAAGGTTTTCTGCTGACACGAAACGCTTCTTCTTCTTCCTTTTTCTTCTTTATTTTTCAGCCCACTGCGTGGCGTATACAGGTTCGATTCGTTTCGAATGAATCTGCTTCTTTAAAAAAAATTTTATATTTTTTTAATAAATAAAAAAATTGTTTTTTCTATTTTTCTCAAACTTTTCATTTCTTTCTTCTTTTTTTTTCATTTTTTCATTTGTTCTTCAAATCACCCAATTTCGCTATTTGGGACCTGTTGATGAGTCAAACCGAGACTTGAAACTTGTCACCAAAAATTAATGAGTTGTGTGATGAAATAACAAATTAGAACATTTTTTAGCTTTTGCTATATACCGGAGAATCCCAAAAAATTCTTTCTTGAACAAAATTAAGTTTAACCCGGTAAAAAGTCCAAAAGGGTAATCTTTTTATTTATCTAAAGAAGAAAGGCAACCAGTTATTTTTAAAGCGCACGACGCTCCTACCTCCGGTCATGTGGGAATGCAAAAGACATTTGACAGATTATCTCAACATTTCTATTGACCTAAAATGAGGAAAGATATTGCAACTTACGTAAGAAGTTGCAAGACTTGTCAAGCAGTCAAACCAGTCCTCCAGAGACCTGCTGGCCCTATGGCTATCCGCAAAAGCGCTAATTTTCCATGGGAAACACTGTGCATAGATTTGATAGGCCCGTTACCAAAATCTCGTCATGGTTATGTTTATATCTTCACCATCGTAGACCAATTTAGTAAATTTCCGCTTCTCTTTCCTTTGTGTTCAGCAACTACTAAAAATATCATCCAGGTATTAGAAGATTCTGTGCTACTGTTGTTTGGGGTACCGAAGCAAATCATTTGCGATAATGGATCTCAGTTTACGAGCAGGGAATTTCGAGGTTTATGTCACGGGTATGGTATCAATATAAGTTTCACCGCATTTTACCATCCATAGGCCAATCCAAGTGAGCGTACGAATCATATATGTCGCAGACAATCATCGGGAGTGGGATCGGCAATTATCAAAAATTGCATGTGCAATACGCACATCTACTTACGAAGTCACCAAACTGACCCCGTACTTTGTAAACATTGGGAGGGAAATGACGATAAATGGTCAATTGTATAGAAGTTTGCAGGAAAACGAGCAGTACGATAGTAGACTACGCGCGGTTTCATTAGAAAAAGTAAGGTCAGAGATACGAATCAGATTGAATAAAGCCTTAGAACCCAGTAAGAAAACGTATGATTTAAGAAGAAGATCTGTAAGCTATTTTCCCATTGACATGGTTTGGAGGAAGAATTATGTGCTCTCAAACGCCGCTCAATATTTTAGTGCAAAGCTACCTCCCAAGTATATAGGTCCATTTAAAATTTCAAAGAAAGTCGCTCCTTGGACTTATGAACTTGTCAATTGAGAGGGGAAGAAAGGAGGCACTTGGCATGCAAAAGACCTGAAGCCGTATTCGGAACGTGAACCGGACTCATAACATATTCGTTATTTTGTTAAGTGGAGTTCGTTTTTTTTTTAATTTCTTAAATATTTTTGTTTTCGCTCAGGATTAATACCTTGAGAAGATTTCAGGGAAATCTTTTAGAAGAAGGGGAGGTATATTATAGAGGTCACTTAAACAAGGAGCTAGAACTAACCTCCTAAATGGTCACAGTATCAAACGCACCTATCTATCTTGTCCAGTTTTGTGTTTTGCCCCTTAAGAATCTCAAAAGTCGATTTACTGCTCCCGTCGTTATCTTACAGATTTCATTGTGGAAAAAGGAAGAAAAAGGATCCGAGTCGAAGGTTCGAGGATGCTGAAGAAGGGTTAGCAGGGATCTCACAGGTCGACGTATTTACCTACTGGATAAATTATGGACCGATATATCAACGTGCGGAGAGCTCCCCGGATGGCACGAGAGGGAGATACTAAATTAGATTATAAATACAAAGTAAACCATTATTATAACTAATTATTAATCAGTTCAATGTAAACTCTGGATCGCCTCAAAACAAGTCCTAATAATCAAACTCAGAGTTTAATTCCATAGTTCAAAACCAAAATTCAAATTGCCGCAAATTCTCTAAGTTCAGTGGCTCGAAAAATCGATATCGAAATCAGAACATTTTCGATCAGGGCTGACAACCACGATGAAGTGAGGAGATCCAGTTGAGAAGAGGTCAGTCAGTGAGTTTTTGGTCTACTTAGAGGTCGGGTAGTAATCAGAAATCGGTGACATTAAGTTGAGGAAAAGAGCAGAACCAGATAACGGACAGAGGCAATTGTTTTGAGAGCGGTCAAGGAGGTCCCGTAGTTGAGTACCAATTTAGTTTTCTTTTGTTAATTGTTTTTTTTTTATTTTGTCAATATTGTTTTGATTCTATATCGTTAACAAGATATAATAATTCAGTTTGATCTACGGCCGTTGTATGTTGTCCTCGCACTCATACCTATATAGAGTAAATATCAGTTCGTTCTACGATAGTTTAGTTTTGTTATTTAACTTTCAAGTTTCCGAGTTTCTTGATTCTCGTGATAATCTAAAACAAAAATCAAGTGGCGCCCATATTTCTAGGACTCAAAGAACCCTGGCCGTCTTCATTGAGCTACCAAGGACGGAGCAGTACGTCCCCGTTACGGAACGGTAAGGGGAACCGTAACAGACTTGTAAGACGTCGTATGTTTGTATACCCTTTTGAAGTTAATTATTGGTTTGAAAATGTTCATTTTGATTTCGTAGGTACAGCCTAACTGGTAGAATGCTATTTATACCTATATTTTTGTGTTTTGGTTCAAATAAACTTATATAAGATTTTTGTTTCGTTCAATCACGTTTTTCTTATACCTATTTCCTTTAAAGCTATGAATTATGTTAGGAAAACTTGATTTGAGGGAAAAGTACCACTAATGGAGGTATTTGTGTCTATATTAAAGAGATAGTTTTAGACACAAATTGTGCAAAGATCATTCATTATGTTTATAATTCCGTTTACTTTATTTATTTCCATCTATTATTTACATTTGTATCAAGTGTCTACGACGACATATATAAAGTAAGTCTATGCACATTAAATTGACTGAAGATATTACCAGTAATACGACGCCTTTATTACAGCAAAGTCTTCATATAATGAACAGGAACATATATCTTTATTAAACTGTGGGTTTTCCTCTTCAATTTGACATATTATACCTATGTCCTAACTGCAATCCATGAAAGAGCTACGATGTTCTTTATAGAATGAGTTCTTAACGGAAATCGTACACCCTGTACTTTTCAAGATACTCCGAAACGGGTGAAATGCCCCACCCGCTTCTGTAATTTCTTTTGTTGGCTAGGTGAGTATTATCACCTCTTACCCTATGGATCTCTATGACGGAAACACCCTATATGTATATGAACTTACAAATATTCGTCTTAACTTTTCAATTCGGGCGTGTGATGAAATTAGAAAAAGATTCCTAAATCCAAAAGGAATGTTCAAAAAATTCCAATTTTTGGTCCACTAGCGGTGTCTGGTTTCGAAATATTAATGATATAACAAATGAACGGAGAAAAATCAGAATGTGAATTATATTACTGTAATAAGATCTCCCTTTAATTATAGGCACTCTATAGTTGATTTTGAAGCTTTAAAGTATTAAAGGAAAATACCAAAAATCAAAACCTTGTTCAATTATTTCAAATTATTTCGGCTCCTCTTAGAAGACGCAAGTTTATTTCAAAAATGTGTCAGCGATTTCTACCGACATCTACAGATTTCCTCCTTTTTAATAACTGTAATACTGGCTGTGCCTTGCCAGTTGAGTGAGTAATTTACTGCCTCTAAGAAAACCTTTTATGAAAGGCGATAAACTGTGACCCACAATTGCATCGAGTTGATTGCTGATTTGTTTTGAATTTCTTCTATTCACCTCATCTAACTATAGCATCCCAGCGGGAAAAATTATCAGGCCTTCCAATTGAAGGCTTGTGGAAGCAAAGTACTTTTTCTCAATTGCTTCCACGTTAGTTATATTGCAGTTTGCTGGAAGAGAACTTAGCAGAAAAATTGCCAGGCTTTCCAATGGAAGCTTGTGGGAAGCGGTAGAAAAGCTTTTATATTGCTTCCTCTTAATGACATGTAATGTTAAAAAGAAATGAAGTGTCCAACGAAAAGCCATGCATCTATGCCTTCTGAGTAGAGCTTCCGGTTTAAGCCCTGGTCGCGGCACGGCCCGGTGGCACACGGCAAAATAGAGTGTTCACACCGAGAGCGGCAGATTTTATACAAATGTACTCTAGTTCCGAGGAAGAAATTCTATTATTAGTAGCTCTGCTTGAAGAAAAATAGAGAAAAGTGATGAGGTTCGATTACAAATACTTAAGAATGCAAAAAGCCTCATTTAATTAATTGTGCGGACTTATTTCGAATGAAAAAGGAATTTGTGTTTTTGAGTAATCTCCAAAATCACCGCGCGGCAACTATTTTGCCGTGCCGCGCCGTGCTGCGCCGCTCCCGATGTGACTTAGGTCGGTTTCATATTGGCGAGCGGTGAGCGGTGGACGATGAGCTGTGAGCGGTAAAACACCGCTTAGCCAGGCCGTCGCTACGAAAGTTTTCACATTGAAGAGCGTTGAGCGGTAAGCGTTGAGCTGTGTCGCCGAGCGGTGTTTTCACAGCTCATCTGAACTGAGCGATGAGCGGTGGTTGTGCTCGTTGCCCATTAGTTATGGTGTAATTTATATAGCAAAGTTTTCCTCTGGACTTATTGGCCTTTAGAAGTCTCCTTTTTTCTGCAGGCGATTTCTAAGTTTTATTAAAATTTAATCGAAAGTTTTAATTGGCAGTCGTAGAAAATCAAAAAAGTGCTCAGAATTTCTAGGAAGATCTTCATATAATATGTTAAATTCACGACTCCAACCGGTGGATCAATGTGAAAGCTTTGCAGCGTATCGCGCACCGCTCAACGCTCACAGCTCATCGCTCACCGCTCAACGCTCACACCTCATCGCTCACCGCTTAATTTCGCAAGAACAATCGCGCAGCGGCAACTGAAAAATGACGCGTCGCGACGCGCCGTTCCCGCTGTGACAACCACTTTATTCATGTGATGGTTCCAATTCCCGCTGGAATCATAGAGTCTTTACGAGTGAAAACATCTGATTTTATATCAAAAGCTGAACACTTTTATTGCACGGTCAATAACTAAAATTTTATGCTTTTAAGATCAGAGTACCGTGGGCCTCCCGAGAATTTTACTGAAAACTCTCCTTCGATGCCTTTCATTCTTCAGTAATAAAATAAGTCAATCCTATTTGAAATTCGCTCTCAGTTTTATGTGTTCGAGAGAGTTTTTTACTGAGTTTGTTCTATAAAATTATTGTGCGCTATGGTTGCTTTGCATTACATTAGGATTAGTGGCGACGACCTCCCGGTGTACATGACAATCCTAACATGCCGGTTCATCCCCGGCAGTGTTTCACTTGCTAATCAGGCTTTTAAATAATGCAGGTTTTGGACTTTAGAGGGATGTAAATCTGTATGTATTAAAGCCTTAAACAAATCATGATAAAAATCTCCATGAACGGTATGCGCCGTCAAATGTTGAAATTGAAATCGTGAGAGCTTTGATGTCTGAGTTGGATTGTTCGACAGCTGATGTAGTTTTCATGCAAGTTTCTATGGTTGGATCAGTTTTGAATAGCTTTACTGCTGTTCTTGTAAGTTGGAAAGTAATGTCGTGTATTCTTCTACTGTCGTTTCTTAGAGAGTGGCTGAAGTTGAAGTAAAGACAGATTTGTCTTCGGTATCGGATTGACTGATGAAGCTATCGTTATGGACGAATCGTGTCCAAATCGCATTTATAATATCAATTCGAGTTCAAAAAGGCTCTCGGTGCTTCGGCTTGCACCAATTTTACCATGATTAATGGCGCATTTTTTAAGCTGCTTCTGATTTTATAATTTGGTTGACGTTGGACACATTGCTATCTCATTCTACCCGACCCGGAGGACAAATGTTAAGGCCTATGTCGGTCTAAGCGAAAAGAGGAAATGCCGGGCAAATAAATGATAAGACTGAGATTTTAATATGGAAAAAATTGTTTATCTTTATTTATCACAGTAAGTTTGTTTTCACATAAAATTCTCAGTTGAACTTAATTTACCATTTAGTAATGTAAGTTTGTTTTTATTTTTAGGGTTTTTTCCATTATTGAGGAAAGAAGCCAACGGTATTATTATTATATTATTTATATTATTATATTTATTTCATTTAAGTAGAAATACAGGCATTTTTTTAACAACAAAAAGATCTTATTTTTTAAAAAAATATAGGAAGATTTAATTTATATCATGAATATTGTTACATAATATGTACAGATATAAAAGAAAAATGTTGTACATGTAACATATTATTTAATAAACCTAGGTGTTACAATACTTGTTTATGAATGAAATTATTTTAATCTAATTTGAACCTTTAGAAATAATTTGATATCACGGCGTTTTTGATGATATCAAAACATTTTAAAAGGTCGAAATTAGATTGATTGTTGTATAGGTAAAAAGTGGATAAGCTAATTTTTACATAGTTGAATTGCTTAGTAGACAGAATTGCTGTTAGACGAATGTTTTAGATCAATTTTCTTTGGATAAATAGTTTTGGTTACATTTTCCGCAAACCCATAGTCGCACTTTCAACACCACGACGAGTTTATCACGACGTCGTCAAATCCGTTATTAGAGATTCTTATGATAAGCTGTACACCTTAGTACAAGACTTTTAAACAGTCTATGACCCCATTTTATCTCGCTCCCATTTCTCATTTATTATAACTCCCAAACCTAACGAATCTAGACCGGATTGCTCCAACTTCCGTCCTATAAGCATACTACTTTTCCATCTCAAATCCAGGAAAAATTATTGCTACTTCAGGTATCCCGCTGTTCGCAAGTAAATTACCTTATCCGATCTGTATTTCATGTCCATCTCTGAAAGAAGTTTATCCATAAATTTAGCTAGTTTCTCATACAGAAATTAGTTTTTAGTTACTTTACAGAAAAAGCAGAGAGAGTATTTTCCAATGTAGAGACTCCCTTGCAAAATAGTTCTGGTGGTTAGCAAGGCTATATCCTTAACCATTTCTCTTCTATATGTTTATAATTGATTTTCATATATTTCCAACAGGGCTCCATTGAAGATGGAATCATTCGTATTAATGATGATTTGAGGTTTATACATCGCTGGACTATCAAGAATGAGAATCTTAATTCTCAGGTATCAAATTGTTTAGCTGTATATCAAACAGATCTTGATACAACTTGTAATTTATCAATTATTCTAAAGGACGAGACATATGTAATTTTAAGGAAACTTAAAAAAAATGTAGGACTACGCTCTTTTTGCAAGCTATTTTAACATCCAAACTACGTATTTCTACAATACATTACAATATGCGGCATCTAACTGTATTAAATAAACTTGAATTTGAATTGCTCGATGTTGAAATTGATGTGATCTGGAGGTAGATTTTCACTTTTGTTAGAGCTCTTGAATAAATTTGGGTCGATATAATAAATTAATCTGTGAAATAAACAGTTTAGGAAAGTTCAATTAAATTAAATGAATTTAAAAGAGCGCATTCGTAGTTTCTGCATCACAAAAGTAGTTTTTTATAGACCAATTCCTGATTTGTTCTACATACATATAACCTAAAAATGTTACCTTATTGATTTAATCTTTAATCTCCCTGATAAGAGCCAGAAAGTTAGTATTTGATTGAAAATTATCCTGCGAAGATCTATAGAAAACTAAACTAAATATATATGTACACATGGGATATTAGCACGCTTTTGCTTCGATATTTTGAGTACTAAATTGCTTCTCATGTGTATATGCAGGTTGAATAGATGTGTTTGTAATTAGATAATAATAATTATTAAATGTAGAAATCTTTTTAATTTACCAAACAACTTCGGTCGCAGTGAGCTAGAATGCATATTTTTTAATTTGCTTGAATAAATTGGAGTCATTTGATACAAATTGTTTATATTCCATAATACTGTAAAAAGTGTCGCATGATTTAAGTTGTTAATTATTTGAATCTGAACGGGTTCGAATGCTCCATTGTATGAAATGCATTCTTTTGTTTTTGTGTTACTTGTTTTGGGTAAAGCAAGACTACTTCACGTACGATGTAATTAGAGTGCTTTTCAGTGTTCATTTGTAACACTGTTATCCACCACTGCGTACTATTCAAGTTCGATTTTAACTATCTCATTTCGCAGTGAATATGCATAGATATAAACTGCACAAAAATATCGCTAAATTATTTAAAAAGAACACATTTCCATTATCATTTATTGTTCTACACATATTAGCTAAACTCTACTGGCACTCAAGTATTATGTCTTATTATAACCAACGAAAAATCTCTCAAACTTTTACATACCGCTTATGTTGAATACTACGTTTATGTTCAGAGTGTCTTAGAGATGAACAACCAGTAATGCTCCTAAGTGGCAGTGGAGTATTACGAGATTCAACATCAAAATCCACACCCGGCAATTCCAATGAGGCAATCGGATGAATACGCGTCAGCGATAATGTACTCTCCAAAACAGCACTCAGCAGTGGGGCACTTCTCAGGGATCTCAAGCTACCACGTCTAACAGGTTCTTTATACATTTATTTTGTTTTGTATTGATGTTTAAAATGTTATAATGTTTAGTGGTTTATGTACAGTTTTGCTTGGTCTATGCAATGCTAAGTTTAGATTAGAAGTAGAACAGGTGCAGTGTTAATAGTAGTAATTTGCAATAACTTTCAAATGCAGGCATAACAACGAACCGTCTTTCTTTCATAAAATCTCAAGCTTTCAAACAATGTCGAAATATAAAACATTGAAAAGCATCAAACTATGTATATATGTATATTGAAAAGTTTACGTGTATCACTTCAGCTTTCACTTTGGAAAAACACTTACAACGTGCAGCTACAATGTTTGATTTAATTCATAAAAATGTAGTTGGTTTGTCACTTTAAGAGCCTTCCGACTATATCATTTTGTATCAAAAATATGTAATATAACTTCAAATTGATATCAAGCATTTCTACACTACAAATCTTGCAGCAATTACGGTGAAAAAACGGAAAATTGTCACATGAAAAAGTTTTATGCCGAATTTGTCTAGCACCATTTTTTTATAATTTGTTCAATTTCTCTCTCTCTCCCTCTGTTTGGGAATAATTTTATTTTAGAAATTTGTTTTTTTAAATTTTGTTTTGATTTTAAATTTTTAGACTTTTCCGTTTTTCTTCATTAAGATAATATAAGTAAGTATACAAGCGACTCAAACGAGAAAGTGAAAGCTTTTTGCGCTTCTTTGTAGTGCAGCGTATAAAGTCTAAATCTTAGCTCCAATTGACGACTGCTGGAACTGCGTTCCTTTACTTCGTAATCAAAGCAGTGAAACATCATTCACAAAGCCATAAATAAGGAATTTATATTAAAGGTTTTCAATATTTATCTCGCATTACACTATTGGTTATCCCCAATGCTCAGCACAACCATTCTTCCAAAAATCTATAGACGATGAACATCCTTTCAAATTGGCAGCCACATCTGCCTTGCGTTGAAAGACGTCCTCCAGATTGAGATGAATGATCTCTGACTTCCCTCCATCCTGATGCTACCTTTTCCTGAAAAGGAAAATTTTAAAAAAATTAAAGAGAATATTTATTAATATTTTACATTGTAAGCGTTTGTTATGCTTAAATTATCACCGTGATTTATGAAAATTAATTTATTAATAGCGAAAATATTTGTGCTAAGTTGCTAATGTATGCTTTTGAAAACCCAGAGAGTACAAAAGCACCGCTAATGGAACACCAAATTTCGATAATTTTAGTTGCATCGTTATTTTTAGTGCATAATGGTGTCAAGGCTTTTGAGAAAAATGTATTACTCGATAATTTACGGTTAAAAAGATTAATTATAGCAAGAAAACGGAAAAAAACTAGCAATTTGTAAAATAAGTAAAATCCGATTGGCGTCAACTGAATTTAACATATTATATGCAGGTCTTCGGAGAAATCCTGAACAATTTTTTGCATTTCTACGAATGTCAATTAAAACTACATTTTAACAAAACTTATAAATCGCCTGCAGAAAAAAAGCCAATAAGCTCAGAGGAACGACTTTATATAACACTAAATTACACCACAACTTATGGGCAACGCGCATAGCCACCGCTCGCTCCTTAGTTGAGCTGAGCTGTGAAAACACCGCTCCGCAGCACAGTTCGCTCTTGTGACAACTTTTGTAGGGATGGCCTGGATGAGTGGTGTTTTACCTCTCACAGCTCCTCGCTCACCGCTCATCAATATGAAAGTGACCTAACACCTAACTCTTATTGTATCTTAAAGTGTATATACTGTAAATATGTATTTATTATCCTGACCTACGGAATTTTCCTTGGCCTCCAACTCCTGAAGTGGAATTGCAGCGAAAAGCACAACGTAACAAACAAATCTACACATACCTACATAGTACCTATATACCTATGTGGAGAATAAACCGCTGACTTTTATCATTTGATATATATACATATTTACGTACATATACTAGGTTGATATTTTAGTGCAACGTATTGTTCAGTTTGAACTTAGATAACTTCCAAATAAAATAACTATCCTGTATCATTCCTAACCGAAATGAAAAAAAAATGGAGTCTTAGCAAAGCTACTTGTAGGCTAGTCCTCCAATGTGGCTTTTTAGTTTCTAGTACGTAGCGTAAACGAAACTGAAAACAATTAAAGGAATATGTTTAGGTAAATACGTAGTTTGGTTTGCAATTTTTATGGGTCATTTGGAAGTTAGTCTACTGAAGTAAAATAAATAAGTATATAAATAAATCCCTTTTAGTTTGCTACCTACTTGTTATACCCACTTCGGTTGAAATTCGTTTTGATAATGGATCACATTTGGACCTTTCCAGCATCCCTTACTTGACTAAGGAAAGAAAAGTCATATTTGCTCACTTGCCAATAGTACCAGGATTCACTGAACTCGTTCATTAACTGCTCTGAATTCAACAGATAGTTGTAGACATACACTTAGGAAATATTTGCAAAACATTAACATAGACTAATGTCGCCGTTGGATTATGCGTAAATTTAATAACTAATTTTAAGAATATGAGATCATCTATAACAAATAAAGTTGTAAAGCGCTTTCTTAAATCCACCAAGTTTTATTTCATCATATCAACGCGTAGCGTAAACGAAACTGAAAACAATTAATGGAATATTTTTAGGTAAATACGTAGTTTGGTTTGCAATTTTTATGGGTCATTTGGAAGTTAGTCTACTGAAGTAAAATAAATATATAAATAAATCCCTTTTAGTTTGCTACCTACTTGTTATACCCACTTCGGTTGAAATTCGTTTTGATAATGGATCACATTTGGACCTTTCCAGCATCCCTTACTTGACTAAGGAAAGAAAAGTCATATTTGCTCCCTTGCCAATAGTACCAGGATTCACTGAACTCGTTCATTAACTGCTCTGAATTCAACAGATAGTTGTAGACATACACTTAGGAAATATTTGCAAAACATTAACATAGACTAATGTCGCCGTTGGATTATGCGTAAATTTAATAACTAATTTTAAGAATATGAGATCATCTATAACAAAAGAAAGTTGCAAAGCGCTTTCTTAAATCCACCAAGTTTTATTTCATCATATCAACGCGTAGCGTAAACGAAACTGAAAACAATTAAAGGAATATTTTTAGGTAAATACGTAGTTTGGTTTGCAATTTTTATGGGTCATTTGGAAGTTAGTCTACTGAAGTAAAATAAATATATAAATAAATCCCTTTTAGTTTGCTACCTACTTGTTATACCCACTTCGGTTGAAATTCGTTTTGATAATGGATCACATTTGGACCTTTCCAGCATCCCTTACTTGACTAAGGAAAGAAAAGTCATATTTGCTCCCTTGCCAATAGTACCAGGATTAACTGAACTCATTCATTAACTGCTCTGAATTCAACAGATAGTTGTAGGCATACACTTAGGAAATATTTGCAAAACATTAACATAGACTAATGTCGCCGTTGGATTATGCGTAAATTTAATAACTAATTTTAAGAATATGAGATTATCTATAACAAAAGAAAGTTGCAAAGCGCTTTCTTAAATCCACCAAGTTTTATTTCATCATATCAACTTAAAAAAGTCATAAATACACAAAAAAGCTTATCGATGGCGATTTCGGATAATGTGTCTATCATCAGGTATTAGGGCCAATAATACCAGCGTCCGAATAAAATAGCAGTTCAGAGGATTTCGGCCTCATTGGATTAGAGCAAACCTTTGGAGAAAATAATTTAACTTTTTCAAAAATTTAAATATTTGGTGGAGGACGGTTTATTTATTCCCGAATTAAACTTAACATAATAATAAAATAAAATAATTTACAAGATTCATTAAAGTTATTAAGGACTTTCTATCATTTATGTTAAGTTTGACTAAACGGTCGTTTATATGCTATTAATAATATCACTTCATGCGAACTATTAAGACTGTCTATAAAATCATCTAGCGAGAGAACGTATAAGTAGCATTATCTCGTCCATAGCTGCGCTGCGAATTAATGGTTTCCAACATACCTTTAGAAGTTTTAAAAGAAAGTAGAGCGAGCTTATTTCTCTTAATTTTATACGTTTTTGAAATTGTGTAGAAGCTCTCCAGTTCCCCATATTGATCCAAAATTCAATCAACTCCTTGGTATCTTGACAACCAGCGTGTCCGCATGAGTTGTATTATTTTTAAAAATGTTGTACCTTGATTGATGGCCTCTCACGTCACATGTATTTATATTTTGCAGCTCTTAGAGGACTCTTACAAAACATCAACAAAAAATGTTCCCAGAAGTAAGCGCTTCAATATTGCTCTTAAGAAGCACTGTATGAGCGCTCTAAATGATGGCCGAAGAAGTATTTTGAATGTGTCTTTTCGAAAACTTTAATGAGCTTTTTGTATAATCTTCGCATTGCTTCTTCCTTAATCTGATCCCATTGGGACGAAAAACCAGCGCTTCTGAAAGGAGCACAATTTAAGAGCTTCTTCTTCGTCATTTGGCAGCTCTTTATAGAAGCATATTCACGGATTTATCATGAAAAATATGCAAAGGAGCATGCAAGTAACTCAAGTGCTTCTAGAGCCATCGCCTGTAAGCTCTATAGAAGATTATTTGATGAGCTCCAGCAGATTGAAGTGCAGCAAGGGGTGATCTCATCTAATTTTCCACGAATCTAAATGAGAATATTGGCAATATGAGCAAACATAGGCGCCTTACTACTGTTCTCTGTCTTGAAGGCCTCTTATGAGCCTCTTACGAGATTAAGAAAAAGCACTACGATGATATCCAAAAAGCTTAAAGCTTTCGAAAGACACATTCAAAAAACTCCTTCGGTCATCATTCCGAGCGCTCCTAGGGCGCTTCTAAGAGCAGCATTGCACATGCCTATATTAAAAAGCAATGAACTGGGATAGGGAAAAAAGCGCTATGAGCTTCAGGAGAACCCTTAGAGCGCTCTTTTTCTCACTGGGATAAGAGGCCTTCAAGACAGAGAATAGTAGTAAGGCGCTTATGGTTGCTCATGATTATTTGTGGTATTAAATCTTATGAAGTTGATTAAATAAGCCAATATTCTTCCTATTTTTTTCACTTATATTAACCAAAACTTCAGATTGCATACTTCTAGCTACTCTGACCATCGCATTGAAAATTATAGATGCGTTACTTCGTCAATAGTGGAAAAATCCATAGTTTAGATTCGTAGAAAATTAGATGAGATCACCGATTTTTGCACTTAAATCTACTGCAGCTCATCAAATAATCTTCTAAAGAGCTTCCAGCGATGGCTCTAAAAGCACTTGCGTTACTCACTTGCGCCTTTGCTTATTTTTCATGATAAATCAGTGAATATGCTTCTATAAAAAGCTCCCAAATTATGGCTAGAGAAGCGCTTAAGTTGTGCTCCTTTCAGAAGCGCTGGTTTTTCGCCCTATTGGGTAATTTTATATATGTCATAAAGCCTAAACTACTTTCCACATCGGACAATAGTCTTCCAGTAATTTTATGCTTGGTTTCTTACCTTCCCAAAGGCAACACTTACTATATACCTTACTTAACAAAATAATAAATTTCTATTGATTTAAGAGTAACAAATACCATTGTCGCTCAATAACTCTCAGCCACTGAATTATAACAATGGACTGAGCGTATTGTCACTTTCTTATAGGAAAGCATGGCACAAGTTATATAGTTTTCTCTTTCGCCCTATGGCAGAGTTGGAGCTACCAACACAAAATATTGCGTTCTGGAACGTTTGCTTATGCCATTTGATGTTTTTATGTTGGCTACAGATGCAATCACCTCAGAAGGAATTAGGTAAAGATAGTGTTTATCATTCTCCGTCTCTCTTGCCCATAAGCAGGATTCAGTAAGAATAACTTTTGAAAATTAAAGTCGGAATGAGTTTAATTCCTTATAAGCAATTAAAATATCACTTGGGCACAAGAAAATATATTTTTTAATTAAATTCGATTTACGGGTATAAAATTTCATCTGATTGGTTGAGTTTTACATGTTTTTTATGTAATCGTTTTAAAGAGTGCTCTAACGGTGATATACAGAAACACAATATTTTTTGTGCCACATGAAATAGCCAATCGCTCAGTCAAAAACCCTCGAGAATACTTCACAAGCCATGAAATAGACTCCCTCCCTACCACATGCGAGGCCCAGCGTAGTCCTTACATTCTAAAATATTTGCAGTGTTCTTATGTAAAATTGACAAAAGTTTGATTTGAATAGCTCCTCCGCCCTAAACTACTATTCATACAGAAAAACCGGTGTTGTGATAATCTTAAGCTTGCTTTCTTATCTTCCGAACTGTAATAAGATTTTCATACATTTCCTAACAAAATTATTTTAAAAAAATTACCTTAACCAAATGACTACGATTCCTCAAACAAAAAAGCTGAGTAATCATCGTAATGTCGCTGTGCCGTCATGGGATGCCGTGGGCTGATGATATCGAATGTAGCTGCCTACAGATTCGGACTACGGCTGCACATATACACATGCAATTATCACTCAGCTGAGATGTATTTAGCGTAAAATGGTAAGGTTACTTTGTAATCAATACTATTTAATTATTTTGTTAAGTAAGGTATATAGTAAGTGTAGCCTTTGGTAAGGTAAGCAACCAAGCTTTAAATTACTAGATGACTATTTTCCTGTATGGATAGTAGTTTAGGCTCTACGGCATATATAAAGTCAATGTTTGGCACTTTTCCATAAGCATCAATATAGAGCATTTAGAGTACGGACTCCGAACGCACACATATAGATTTCTGTTTCATGGCTTGGGAAGTATTCTCGAGGGTTTTGGCTCAGTCAAAACCAGGCCAGGCCAGGAAGCTCTGCATACAATGAGCTTTTAACTGTGACCGTATGTCGATTTTAAGATACAAGGTGTTTTGTGTAAAACAAGCTTTTTTCTTAATCATCCTTTAACTCCTAAACGGTTGCTATTGCCCCCCCCCCCCCCTACCCTCCTGCTATACAATTTTTGGTTTACCTAGGTGAGTACTATCTCCTCCGGCTCTATTGACCTCCAAGTGGGAAACACCATGGATACATATATATATATATAAAAATCACCAATGCAACCTTAACGCTTTTACCTTTTTGAAATAAGACACTTATCCAACTTTTGCTTTAGGTATTTTATTTCTAATCACAATCTCTATAAGAGGCCTTTATACATCTGAATTTCTGATCTTGGTTTTAATACAATTTACATAAATTCATTATTCTGATATTAGTTTTAATACCGTTTACATAAATTTATCTTTCTGATATTGCTTTTAATTCCGTTTAGACAAAATCATTTTTTTGATATGGGTTTTAATACCATATACAACAACTTATTGTTCTCATTAATGACCGAGACCGCGCCGCTATCAAGTTCAAAAATGTTAAATTACCTTTACTCTTTTACCCTAACAAAATTTCATCGTTCATTCCGAACTTGCTTAAACTTGTCCAGAATATTATTAATGGACGGTGGCTTAACAGATGTAACTTGATGCTTTTATAAGCATCGGCCATCATCTTGTCATTTAGAAATCGTAGCACGCAAGTTATATTCCCGGCGAACTCAGCATTTTTCTAAACATATTCACATAATATGCATTATGTAATTATTTCCGTTTTTATTAAAAATAAGCTTCCCACGATTTCATTCGCGAAATCGTGAAAAACAACTATCTCGAGTTACAAACTCAACGTCGGCACATTTAGCTGAATTACCGTAAGTAAAAATTTCTAAATTAAAAATTGTGAAAGATGTTTTTTAAGGTAGTTAGTTCTCAATCGTGTTATAATTGAATTAGTCGAAGTTAAATAAAGTTTTTGAAATTAAATTAAAATTTCTTTTATTTTTTTGATTCCCTAAAAAAATAAAGTGAAAAGTGGCGCAGTCGGTAGTTTTGCTGACGGTATTTAATAAGTGTTCAATTAATTATTTTCTTGACCTACAAGAAGTGGTGAAAACTAATTAATTATTATTTTGATTTACAAGAAATGGTGAAAACTAACTAATCATTTTCTTGATTTACGAGAAGTTGTGAATACATTTCTTTTTAAAGAATAAAGTCGGCAACGATAAGTCGAATCTAATAAATAAAAAGTGCTCGATTAATTACCGTGGATTAATGAACTCAGACAAAGCATATAAACCAATCAGTGTTGAGGAATTAAGTAACATACAGGATTACAATATGGCATTAGCATTTGTGACGGTCAAAGATGTGATGAATGCAGCTAGAGCAGTGCCAATCTTTAGAGCCGATGGAATATATGAACTGACACATTTCATCTACGAAGTCTAAACTCCCTTAAGTTACTGAAAAACCTGCAGAATATAAACCCGAGAATAATGAACGTAGTATATTAGAAAGATGTTTAAACAAATTGCATCGTTCAGATAATATGTACCTTAGAATAAACCAAGTGAAAAGCTAGCTTAGAACAAGCTTATCATGAATTGCTTCAAACAGGAATAGATTTAAATTATGAGCACAGAACAAGAATCCCAGTGCAAAAAAACCGTTTTTCAAATCAACAGAATGACAGAAGTTTAACTACTAATTACGCAAATAATAATAATAGAAATTTTCACACTAATTACACAAACAATAATAACAGAAATTTTCATACTAATTACACAAACAGTGATTTTGGAAATTTCAATAGCAGTAATAGATTTAGAAATCTTGCAAACTATCGCAGAAATAATTTCTCTGATCAATATTCTCATAACAGGCAACATATTGCAAATAATCAACCAGAACCAATGGAGGTCGACCACGAAAATTTTCATGTACAGCCTCGGGATACCCATTTCCAATAGCTAGTTTTACAATAAACGAATAAAAAATAAATTGTCTTATCGATACTAGAGCTGCTACATCCTTCATACATAAAGATATTTTCCCTAGTTTCAAACGAGTACAAATTAGCTAAACCAAAATCTATTGGCTTAGCTAATTTGTACTCGTTTGATAACATTGTCGGGTAAGCAAGAGATAACACAGGCAACTATAAGTTGGAAATTGCTAGATTTAAAAAATAAAAGTTTTGATGCTATAATGGGACAAAATATTTTAAAATCAGTAGGTGGAAAGATCTAGAGCAAGGAACAATCGAAATTAAAAATAAACTGACTAAATTTATAGATACGTGCCCATATGAGAAAATTTATCAGTTGGAAACACTTGAGCTAAATAACGTAGATTTACTTAAACAATTAAAAACAACTCATCTATATTTGGAGGAGCTAAGTCATTTAAAACAAGAGGGTAATAAATGAACTAGTGTAGCTGAAGTTAAACATCAGATAATAACGAAACATAGCCAACCAATTTATGGTAAAACCTACAGATTCCCATAAATTCATGAGGAAGAAGTAGAGAGACAAGTTATGCTGGCAGGAGGAATAATAAAACCCAGCAGTTCAGCTTATAATTCCCCAATTTGCGTGGTACCGAAAAAGATGGACAATTCCGGAAAACAAAAATGGCGATTTGTCGTAGATTATAGAAAATTGAACGATATAGCGGTGGATGATAAGTTCCCTATACCAAATATAGACTCTATGTATATTTGACAAATTAGGTAGAGCCCAATATTTGACGACTCTAGACCTCGCTAAAGGATTTCACCAAATCCTCGTAGATGAGAAAGATAGGGCAAAAACGACCTTTTTCACCCCACAGGGTCACTACGAATATGTAAGAATGCCATTCGGACTGAAGAACACTCCGGCAACTTTTCAGCGAATGATGAACTTCGTGCTAAGGGAATACATTAATAACATTACGATATTTTAATATTTAGCACCTCCATTCAAGAAAATGTCGATTTAATAAATAAGATTTTTCAAAAATTACGAGAGTTCAATTTAAGTTTTTTGCCAGAGAGACTGAATACTTGGGGCATATTCTCACGAATGAAGGAATCAAACCTAGCCCAAAAAAAGTGGAAATTATCAAAACCTCAAAATACCCAAAACTCGCAAAGCAATAAAAAGTTTCCTAGGCATTACCGGAAATTTATTCGCGACTACGCTAAAGTAGCCCAACCTATGACACAGTGCCTTAAAAAGGACAACAGAATCAATGAACACGATTCACGTTTCGTTGAAGCCTTCGAAAAGCTTAAGGAACTTATAAAAAATATTCTGTTTTAAAGTACCCTGTATTTAAGAAAAAAATTGTTCTTACGACTGACGCTAGTCAGTTCGCAATCGGTGGAGTGTTGTATCAAGACAATCACCCTATCGGCTTGCAAAGCCCGAACCCTAAATGCTCATGAAATAAGGTATTCTACGGTTGAAAAAGAATTGTTAGCCATAATTTGGGCAACAAAATATTTTAGACCATAGCTTTTCGGGCAAAAATTCACAATTAGGACTGATCATCAACCACTTGTCTGGTTAAGCTCATTAAAAGACCCCAATTCCAAATTACAAAGATGGCGAATTCGATTGAACGAATTATACTATGAAATTGAATATTTAAAAATAAATGAAATTGAAGACAACCAAGAAAGTGATCGAGCCACGATTCACAGTGGCGTTGAAGATTTAAATGATCATATCCCAATTGCAGAAGTATTAATAAACAAATACTTGACCCAGATACATTTAGATAAAAAGAAAGCCGAAGAAGTGATAACAAAATATCGGAGATAAAGGAAAATGTATATATCAGAGGAAGAACTAAGTAATAATAACTATTTGAACGATATGCTAAGAAGATTAGGAAAAAAGGGAGTTCCAGGTATCTATTCTGAGCTACAGTATACAAAATACAACTTGTTACAGAAAATAATGTTAGAACTTTTCAGCAATAATAAACAAATCAGCTTTATCAAATGTACCATTAGAGCCGAAGACTTAGAGAACCAGAGTGAAGCCATCAAAATAATCGAAAAAATGCATAAAGAGCCAAATCATATGTAGAGGCATCACCGAAAACTATGAAGAACTAAAAAAGAAGCATTTCTTTCCAAAACTGAAAGTACTTATATTCAAATATATGAACAATTGTGAAAAATGTAACCTAGCCATATACGATAGACATCGCATTGTACACAAATTTAATTTATTGCAAACACCAAACTCGCCAAACGAAATTATTCATGCAGATCTATTTTTCTGTCTCCATCAAATGTTTCTTACCACAATGGACAAATTCACCAAGCATTTAATGGCAAACTAAACGATGGAAATAACATTACCATTTTTCAGACTTTCAGACAGAGATTCTCACTCTTTGGGAAACGGAATAGATTAGTAGTAGATAATGAATTCGATAGCCTTAATATGAGAGAGTTCGGAAGAATAGAAAATATTGAAATTCACTTCACATCTCCACGTTCACATACTGGAAATTCGGATATAGAAAGAGCTCATGGGACTCTAAACGAAAACCTAAGAATCCTCGAAGTAGAAAAAGCTAAACTCACTCCGGAAGAAAAGGTTCTAAAAGCTATTGAAAATTATAATAACACCATCCATTCAACGACCTTAACGAAACCAGCCGATTTGCTCAACAATAAGATCAGTAATACAGACAGGGTTAGGGATAGAATTCATAAAAAGAAAATATATCTAAGTTAAATAAAGATAGGAAAAGCTTAGTTTTAGGTGATGAAAAAGAAATCTGTGCAAAGAATCCCAAAATAGAAAGGCACAAAACGGAACCTTGATAAGATAAAAACGAAATTCTCTAATGGCAAATTAACGGATCCTAAAAATCGTAATATACAACCTTGCAGAATTAAGCGAAAATTTAAATATTTTTCAGGTAATAATACTGACGTTAATGCTGTTAATCAACCCAACTAATGCGCTGATTAACATGGAAAAGTTAGAAACAAAAGGCGGATTCGCACTACTACAACAGAACGACATACAAATAATCGAAAGGTATGACAAAGCTTTACATATAATCGATGTGGATATGCTAAGACAGACTTTAGAACAAATGAAGACCGACTAGACAGTATATTTGATAAACGGGAGGATGAAACCATTCTTAACCAATTAAACTTACAAATTAGGAAAACCAGTAATAACATAGAGACAATACTACCACACAGAAAAAAGAGAGGCCTGATAAATCTTAGGGGGAAAATTCTCAAATGGGTTTTTGGTACACTACGACGACGACGATAAACAGGAGATAGAAGAACATTTAAAATCAACCGACATAAACACATTAAACGAACATAGACACATTAAACGAACAGATTAAAGTTAACAACGATCTACAAGAAAACCTACCGACAGAATTAACGAAAATCAGAAATTGACATTTAGCCTATTAAATAACTCAATTCAAATTAATAAGTAAAACATTACATTTCATACAAGTTCTTACTAATATAAATTTATTAAATGAAGAAATAGACAGAATCCAAGAAAAGATAATTTTTGCAAAGCATAACAAATGAGCCGACCAATTCTCACTCCAGAAGAAATAGATTTTTATGAAATAGATATTTTTGAAATGCAAGAAAGTAAAAGCTCTTTACTGCAAATAGAAAATGAACTAAAATTTGTAATTGCTATCCCAAAGTTCTATAAAGAAAAGGTGAAAAATACAAACTCCTTCCTATTCCAAATGGTAATTATGAGGAGCTGGTCATTGAAGAAACAGATATACTTCTTTTTAATAATAAAGGTTATCTGGACGACGGTCAATATTATTTAAAAAAATTTTAATTAGCAAACGAATGTACCCAGAATTTAGTAAATAACAAATTAGAAAAATGCAAAAAGATAAAAAACGTACAATTTGAGGTAAGAGAACTGAAGCAATATTTAATTTTGATCATAAATGCAAATAATGTAAAAATGCAAAATACCTGTAATGACTTAGAATATAAATTAAATGAAAATTATGTAATAAACTTTCATAATTGCAGTATAGAAATAAATAATATGAAATTTCAGAGCCTAGAGAAGGAATTTAACCAACATATAATACTACCCAATTACTTAGAAATGGGAAATATCAGCGAAGCGCTAAATATGAAGCAATTGCATTTAAAACAAATTAAAAATATCAATGAGGTAAAGGAAAAAAAATGTAACAAGGAATAATAATATCACCTTTTATGTAAGTACCACATTTATTGTAATATTAATAGCAATTGTAGTACTATATATTGTGAAAACAAAATCCAATCATGTTAACGTTGAGTTGGTAACGAGATCGAAAAAGGATAGAGTCCAGGAGGACTTCAAGCTTAACGAGGGGGGAGTTATATTCCCGGCGTACTCAGCATTTTTCTAACATATTCACATAATATGCATTATGTAATTATTTCCGTTTTATTAAAAATAAGCTTCCCACGATTTCATTCGCGAAATCGTGAATAACAAATATCTCGAGTTACAAACTCAACGTCGTCACGTTTAGCTGAACTAGCGTAAATAAAAATTTCTAAATTAAAAATTAGGAAAGATAGTTTTTAAGGTAGTTAGTTCTTAATCGTGTTTTAATCGAATTATTCGAAGTTAAATAAAGTTCCTGAAATTAAATTAAGATTTCTTTTATTTTTTTGATTCCCTGAAAAAATAAAGTGAAAAGTCGCACACATTGTTTCCCGTATGTATACAATGTATTTCTTGTTGCGCACATTTTTGATCGTGGAAGCTTTTTCCGCATTATGTTATATGTTGTATGCATCTTGACTGGAGTAAATTTGTTTCTGTGTAACTATTGTACTGGAAATTTTTTCTGCAGGTAAAATTTGCCATGGAAATGATTTTGGTTTTACTTTATGGAATGTGTAGCGAATTGCTGATGAAATTTTCTACACGGATTTTTCCATATACAACATACTCTAGCTAGATGATACCCCCATGTAATTTGGTTGACCACCTCTGTGGAAAAACGGATAAAAAAAAAATAAAAACTGATATTTTGAATTTGAAGCATCCTAACTCTGGAGCGGGGATGGGTAAGGCGGTGATTTAACATTCATAGGAAAGTCCTTAATGTTCTGCATATAATAATGTCTTAAAGTAGACCGTGTACCCTGTACTTTTCAATATATAGGATGTTTCAAGAAAAACGATCACATTTTACTAATCATCCTGTAACTCGGTAGGGTGACATTTTACCCCTCTTCAGACATAAAATTTGTTACTTGTCTGGACAAGAGGAATATTGTAAAGCCATGACCACAGTCAACAGATATAAACAAAAATCGAAACAAAAAAAAAATATATATAAAGAAACAAAGTTTGCTCGACCCCTAGAAGAATTTGCAACGGAAGCAAATTCCGCTGTGCAAGCATAATTCTTGATTGAGAAAATATACATACCTGAGGTGATTGCTTTGCCATATCAATACATTGTGAATCATTCAGAAATTGCTGACACTACAATACTGGTTTTTAATTTTATGTATTACAATTCTGCAATAATCCCCCCTCTAGAATTATTAGAGAAACTGATTTGTAACCAATTTGTATAAATAAGCAGGGATTTATCAATATATTTCAGAGTTACTTTCAACTTTAACGAATAGTTTTAATTCTCTAAAACCTTCGCATACTCTGCCATCTTCATCACATCGCCATATTCTGCCTACAAAAACAGCGACTTACTCTGCCATCCAAAATAAAGGGGTATACTCTGGCTCTAACATAAAAAACATTACAAAAACAGCGGGTTCTTAGCCATTCATACTGTAAGTTCGGCAGATCTCTGCCAGGTATAAATTACCTTAGCAATCGAATCTAATAACTTCACCATGAACAGCATCAGAACATATCGCGAAGCAATTTTATTACAATATAGTCTTATTAATCTGGGACACCCTGTATACATACGTTGAAATTTACTTTGATTTTCCAATGTGGAAATAAAATGAACCTTTTTGTTTTCATTTTATTACTTTTCTTTTTTATTTCTGTATTTTGTTTGTTTTGTTTTTTTTTTCCAAATCGAGCGTTAGCTAATGTGAATAATCAGTTGTCTTGTCATAGTATAAAAGAGCTGAGAATGAAATGCCTACATATATGGATAGAAGTAACTGCAAACCAAGCCACTGATAATGTAAATAACGTGACATGAAGAAGTTCAGCATTTACATGAACAAATTTGCTTTAAAGTATGTGTATAAAATAAATGTTCTACTAAAAATATGAGAAACACAGTTTAAGCATAGCAAAGGGGCAAAAATACCAAGGCGCTTTAATGAATAGGAAACCACCCTTGGGTATCCAGTAGAAAGAGGCACCGTGGGATTTATGCATAAACCGCCAATTTGGTGAAAAGATGGCAAACCTACTAACTCTGTGGAGGAATAACACAACACAGTTTTTCGTTCGAGGTTGTTACAAAGGAAATGCTCCCTTACATAAAACCCAAACATACAGCAAAAATGTCAACAGTACACGCCCAACGATGAGCGATAGTTGGAACTCAAATAAGTGGATTTTGGAAGAGCGTCTCTGCAAACATCATGATTTGAAAATGATTTGCGAGTAAATCATAATCTTTAGATAAAACTTCGAAAACGAACTCAATACCAAAAGGAAAACAGATTCCCAGCGTAGTAAAAGGAACATGATGCCTAATCTACAAATTACAATGTTATGGTCGTAGCGTATTGCATATAGCAATATGCCAGATGAAATACTGCAGCGTGTAAGCCGGCTGCTGTCAAACAGAATATTTGAACGCACCCCGACCGAGAGAAGTGCGTTTCCTCGAGCGGTGTGACATGCTGGCGAGAAAGAAAAGGAAGAAGATGAAAACTAATTTGTCTTGTCACATTGCTATACCGTGCGAGCATCAAGTTGCTTATAGATAAAAAGGTTTCCGTTGCCATCAGATAATATATTAATCCTAGAGACTATTTTCATCAACCCCACACCAGGAGAAAATCCGTACATGCCTGGGAGTAAAAACCAACGAGGCTCCTTTTCTCGCTGATGAGGCTTTTACGTATCTGTAGACTTCAGTCTTTCTTGAATTCATCAACTCAAATAGCGAGTTGCTTATAGATTAAAAAGGTTTCCGTAGCCATCAGATGATAGATTAATCCTCTATAACTATAACCCCGCACCAGGAGAAAATCCGTATATGCCTGGGAGTGAAAACCAAAGAGGCTTCTTTTCTCCCTAGTGAGGCTTGTTACGTACAGTTGAACCTCCAGTCGTTCTCAACTTCATTAACTCAAATAACAAAGTAAGAGTAGCGGCGGTTCCCGGTAGTTTCATACCACGAACAACATACTTGTGTTCCGTCGCACAGAGGTGGACTCAGATTTTTTGATTGGGACATTTCTCTTGAATATTCTTTCTCTTCATGAATCAAATCACTTATTACCTCTGATTGATCATACTGAAATATATCGGTGATTGTCAGCGAATAAAATCTGAGTCCACATCTGTATGTGAAGAAAAGTTTATTTTCTACATTTTCATGCGGCTTGGCCTCAGTTTAGTTTGAAAACTCGTTTTTTACTTATTGTATTTTCTGCCTTTTTCACGTTAACTAAATTGGAAAATTCTTCATTTTTCCTGAAACAGATTTATCACAAATCATATCGATGGAAATTTTTCCGATGATTTTCCCGCTTTTCCGGGTTTTCAATGGAGTTTTCCACAAAAGCAACTTTATGCAACTTAATTCGCTCTACAACTTTGTCTTAGGTTGCAAAACGTTCAAATGCTTCCTTGGTCGGAAAAACTGTGGAAAAGCGTTTTACATGAATTTTCCTCGATTTTTTCTGCAAGTTTTCACCATCGTCGGGGAGAAAGTAATGATGGCAGTTGATAAGGAACTTAATCCTGTATAATGTAGAAAACTTTTTTTACCGGAAAAGTGGGAAAATTCCGGAAAATTTTCCGGAAAAGTCGGAGATTTTTACGGAAAAATCGGAAAACTCTGCATTTTTCCTGAAACGGATTTATCACTAATCAAATTTGTACCGAATTTTCAAATGATTTTTCCCGATTTTCCGGGTTTTCCAAGGAAATTTCCGGTTCAAGTTTTGATAGATTCAATTCTCACGCGACATGAACCTGTGTGCCAAATTTCAGCTCGCTGTGATGACGAAAAGTGGGTCTACGACAGACCTGTAAAATTCCAAGTACAAGTTCCAGTACAGTACCAGCACCTGGACTTGCAATATTTTAAGTACAAGTACAAGTCCCGGCACTGGTACTTAAAAACATTTCAAGTACAAGTCCCGGTACTGGTACTTTAAAATTTTTCAAGTACAAGTCCCGGTACTGGTACTTAAAAAAAATTTCAAGTACAAGTCCCGGTACTGGTACTTTAAAAATTTTCAAGTACAAGTCCAGGTACTGGTACTGTTACTAGTACTTAAGTACTTTACAGGTCTGGTCTACGAGAGTGTCGAAAATAGTAAAAAAGAAATTTATAAATAGACAAATTCGTATACGAGTTAAAGGGAAGGACTGGCCTCAAAAAGAAGACTAAGAAGAGATTTCTATACATGGGATGACGTTTATTGCCCAACATAACTTTTCCCTCGTTTTCTCTATTAATTCCTCCTCAAAACCCATAATTTCTCAAACTAATAAATGAAATTAGTTTTATACAAGATTTTAATAACTAGTTTATTTACTATTATCTTTTAATTTACTATGTATCATAAAAACATCCGAATCCACATAACATGAATGTCAATTATTCACTGGTCCATACAGAAATGTCAATTATAGGCTTAAACACACTTCCGACGACAGAGCGACAGAACGACAGACGACAGCGAAAATATCGTTGCGTAACAGGCAGTCGAAAAATTGGGAACACAATTGCAACGACAGGCGGTGAACGACGATTGTGAAAGAAGAAGATATTGAAATTTCATTTGTTAAATGTTTCGAGCGTTTTAAAAGGAGATTTTTATCAAGAATATTTTATATTATATTGAAAGAAATGCAATGGACCAAAGTGTGAAAAAACTGAAAATGCGGAAATTAACTAAATTAAACGCTTTGAAAAATCCATACAAACCACGTCTTTTTTGTCCATTTGTCTTGCCTGTCTTGTAAACTATAAATTATTTTATGGATTTCGCATTTCCTCCATAAATTTTTCCTCAAAGCTCATTATTTTAAAATTACCGCGGCGTGCTATCACCTGAAAAAGACAAAAGTGAATGCCACAACCATTTCATTCGATTAATTTTGTTGGTAGGACTGCAGCGACGGACGGCAAAATTAGAAATTGATCAATCCCGGCGACAATGTCGTCGATTGCTCAACGTCGGTCGTCGCAATTTGGTGCATTCGCATAAGATGCTGTGCTTTTAGAAGTTTGACAGCGATATATCGTCGTCGTTTGTCGTCTGTCGTCGCAATTGTGTTTAAGCCTTTTGTTGGCGACTAAATGCTTAAACACAATTGCGACGACAGACGACAAACGACGACGATATATCGCTGTCAAACTTCTAAAAGCACAGCATCTTATGCGAATGCACCAAATTGCGACGACCGACGTTGAGCGATCGATGACATTTTCGCCGGTATTGATCAATTTCTAATTTTGCCGTCGTCGCTGCGAATGAAATGGTTGTGGCATTCACTTTTGTCTTTTCAGGTGGTAGCACGCCGCGGTAATTTTAAAATAATGAGCTTTGAGGAAAAATTTATGGAGGAAATGCGAAATCCATAAAATAATTTATAGTTTACAAGACAGGCAAGACAAATGGACAAAACAGACGTGGTTTGGATGGATATATCAAAGCGTTTAATTTAGTTAATTTCCGCATTTTCAGTTTTTTCACACTTTGGTCCATTGCATTTCTCTCAATATAATATAAAATATTCTTGATAAAAATTTTCTTTAAAAACGCTCGAAAGATTTAACAAATGAAATTTCAATATCTTCTTCTTTCACAATCGTCGCTCACCGCCTGTCGTTGCAATTGTGTTCCCAATTTTTCGACTGCCTGTTTCGGAACGATATTTTCGCTGTCGTCTGTTGTTCTGTCGCTCTGTCGTCGGAATTGTGTTTAAGTCATAATTTAGAGATTTTCCCAAACTTGTTGTTGGCAACTTATCGCGTCGCTCTCATTGTCTGAAGTATATGGGACTTCCATACATTCGAATCTTTGACAGAAACCAATTTACGGCGGCTTTGTTGTATCGTCCTCACTGTGTTTTGGGCTTTAAGCATGATTCTCGACTTATCAACTCGAGATACTCTCTCGATTGCGAATTGCTTTAGAGCTTAAAATGAACCCCCATTGATGTTAAAAACGAAGTCATGCGAACAACGTGTTTGGATTAGCGGTGTTATATATTTTTTATATATATGTATTAAGATAGATCTACCTATTCTCCTATTTCCTTAAGCGATTCTCACAAAGCGACTTTTTATGGACATTTAAATAGAACCATGGAAATGGACATTAATTCATTTTAAGTGCGAAATAAGGTCAGTGGAAATTTTTAGTCACTTAGTTGCACCTTTAGTTATATCACTAAACAGATCAATTACTTTTTTTTTAGCATTATCAGTAACTAATAAGTCACTTAAAGAAAGAATCGCGCAGTAAATTCGAAGCATAAATGCATGCTTTCTAATTTCATTGCAATTCTGAAATCAGAGAAATGCAGAAATCTCGGGAAGAAAGCGGAATTACCGTGCTGAGCTCTTTATTTTCCTCTCAATCGTAGCAGAATTAGAGAAACGAAGGAACCTCGAAGGAAATTCGAAATTGTCATTTCTTGCTTAAATTCGAGATTTCTTCGAGGGGTGAGTTCGGCGCTAAAATGTTTACAGGGGTTTGTCGTCTCATATATTAATAAAGTGAATATTGACACCTAGATAGGACAGGTTGAAAGGATTAAGTCGAACACTTTTTATCTTTCGCATTACCTCCCATGTAAAAACACTTGCATTTCTTAGTCATCGAAACGATCATTCATAGTTGCATATCTCTAGGACTTATATGAATCTAAGCATATAAAGGGAAATATTCTGAACATTCAATAATCATTTCCATCAAAATAACTGTAGGTATACGTATTTTGACGTGAAAACTGGGATGCAATCTCGAGTTAAAAACAACGTTCAATGTGTTCACAGATAGTTCCTGCGGATCGATTTCATCATAAAAAAATATTATTGGCTAAGTTTATAGGAGGCCCAGCCCAAAACCCTACATTTGAATAAATATCCTATTATCAATTGGATTGTGTCATAACGGCTAAAATCTATGTAAATCTTAACCTAAATTGCACTACATTCCCTTAAAAACGTATCCTAATCATAACACATTTTACTTTTTTCTAACATTTTGTCGAAAATGGATGTGCAGCGTTTTGAGCTGGACCTTCTCAGTTCTTCAAAAGCCATAACCTTAAGACCTAGCTATAATAGACGTACGCCAGCCAATGCAAGGAAAATTCCTTGATCGAACGCGCAATAAATCGTACAGATACATGTACAACATACGACAAAGATCGTTGGATTTTACTAACTTCTCTGGATAACATTCCAGTTGTATAGAATTTTAATAGAATCAACAAAATTTTGAACAAACACATAGTAACCCTTTTTTACAATTTGTTAATACGACTTCCTGGACTTTTCTGTTCTTCAGCTGGATTTGCTCGTAATTTTAAACATAAAGCCATTTGGTGCTGCTCATTCCACGAAAGTTTAATAAATTCATATGTAACTTTTCTAATTCTAAAGGTGGAACTCTATGCAATGTGCAATTATGTATGTACTATATATCTAGTTAAGCTAATACAATAAAAATCTATGGACATATGTAAGGCTTTGCTTAACGACAATTAATTAAAAAGCCTATAATTGCTTTTTAGTTTGAAAAAGAAAGGTCTATTTTTAAATTAACTATTAAGATAAGTTTCCGACACGTGAATCCTGTGATGATTCCGAAAATAACGTGCCACCCTCATTAAAACTGTCACGAAAGTCGAAAGAAGAAAACAATATACATCTCGTTTACCATTGTGTTTATATTTCACAATGGTAAAGAATTAGTATTTTTTGGATTCAATCAAAACGTTTCAACAGCGCCAAGAACTTTGGAAAATGAAATCAATTCTTTTATACATAAGCACACAAATTATCAGAGCACTCTGATCCAAAAATAGATGAAATTTCCTTATAACTTCGTAGACTATATACCTACACTCTTATGTGTAATATACTTCTGTTCATTATTATGCTGAATTCATTGGTTGCCGGCGCTTTTGCTTTGATTTATGTGAAAGTTCTTATTGCTTGTTCCGCTTCAAACTAATTAGGATAATCGAGGAGAGACCAAAACTCCGAATATTTATTTTTATGAGAAAGATTTACGACAGTTGGCAAGTACATAGCTGCAGTGATAAATAATCGATTTTCCCCATTAGAAATCTTATGGCCCAAATTAGTTCGGCACCTGTGAGGTAAACAACTTTTGTAAGAGTGTAAATAAAAAGTTTGTCCCTCCCGCTTATTTCGTGATGAGTAAATCATAAGCCATATGTACAATATTGCGTGCATAAGGAGTGGATATTTAATTATATTTGAGGATGAGACCTTCGCCGTTCTGATTTTGATGGCTTGTGCACGTTTTAGCAGGTCTAGAATCCCCATTTGATCTTCGACGGAAATGCTGATGATTCTAGGACACTCAGAAGTCTCCGCCTTAGGGGGCTTCATGATAATGAAGGTTGCTGATTAGCGGGGTTGTGATCGAGATGGATATTGAAAGAATATTACCTCATTATTGACTCATAATAAGTTATTTAGATCTGGCAATGTAAATGAAAAGTTTGTCCCTCCCGCTTAATTCGTGATGAGGAAATCATAAACCTTAAGTACAATATTGCGTGCATAAGGAGTGGATATTTAATTAAATGAGGATGAGCCCTTCGCCGGTCTGATTTTGATGGTTTATGTACGTTCTAGCAGGTCTAGAAGCCCCATTGATTCTTCGATGGAAATGCTGATGATTCTAGGACACTCAGAAGTCTCCGCCTTAGGGGGCATTATGATAATGAAGGTTGCTGATTGGCGGGGATGTGATCGAGATGGATATTGATAGAATATTGCCTAATTATTGACTCATAATAAGTTATTTAGATCTGGCAATGATCCTCTCATTAGCATGGATGATATCACCGCCACTGACTTACTTGCGAAAGAGTGATCGTGTCCGAGTAAGTGAGAGAAACAACCCTTCATACGAGGGTTGAACCTGTGGAGGGGGTTATGAAGAAAGTAAGATATGAGTATGAACTCAACTATCGTCGCAGGGCATGCTAAGGAGTTGATGCGAAGAAAATATATCCGAATTTATATTATTGATCTAACACTATACAAATATTTTTAATTTTTATTCAATTGATCCCTGCAAACATTTTCTCGAAATTCCATTTTCACGAAAAATGCTTGAAAAAGTAAAGAGCAGGACAAAATTAGCGCGAAGAGAATATAACATTTTTAATTTGATAATTGATTAACTCGAAGTAAAAATGCGCCCCTTATATTTTCTATAATTTGTCATTTTTATAAAACGTCAAACCGGGACCCGAAATTTGGTAAGTTCTATTCAAAAACTTTCAAAGTTTCAACTCAAGGTAATTTAATGTTCTTTTTCCTATTGTAACAGTTTTTTAATTCAATTTGTAATCTTCATTTAAGTCACTGATACGATGCGATATGAATCCATTTTTTCGAAAAAAACTATAAAATAAAAAAAATACATTCAAATAGTTCCAGAGTATTTCGATAAAATGATCAAAAATCGATATTTTATTTTATTCGATATAGCGTTCCTTTCTTCTCTCTTTCGGACCGGTTTCGATTTGAAAACGAATTCGAGAACGATGTTTTAGTTTAACGAATCGCTTTCGATTTGATATCGAATTGTAGTGTCTGGGATATCAGAAAAAAAGCCTTTTTCTTACATAAAAATGTACTAGATGCTTAAATTGTCACCGTAGTGAAACGAGCCAGCCAGCGCCAACTACACAAGGCAGTAAACCACACTAGTTTAAGTTAAAAAATTTTTAATGTGCTTAAGGAGTAAAATTTAAAATATTTATCATTTATTCTAAATTTAGAATAAAAGTTATTAGTCAAGAAATTTGTAATTACCCATAAATGATTTGCAACCTCAACAGCCTCTAGATTACTACCAACTATGACTTGGAATATCTTGAGAAATATTCGTGGTAGTGTTTTCTTTAAGAAAATCAAGTTTTAATATTTCCGAAGAGGTTATTAAATTCCGTAAAAGCTAGATCACTCCCTGCTCCCCTGTTGGAAGGCAAAACAATGAAATTTTATATGGGAGCACTTAATTATTATTTCATGTTATGATTCAGATAAAAAAAATAGCTAGCTTTTATGCTAAAAATATTTTTCGAATTCTCCGGCTTCCAATAAAACAGAACTTTAACATTTTTTATACGTGTTTAGGATAGCCATGTAATCTGGAAGCTATGCCCTTTATATACGCTGTGTTCCCAAGCAAACAAAAACAGCGATTTAATAGTAAATTGTACTTGTTTTTTGAAAAAATAAGAACTTGATACCGACCGCCCGCTGTTTAATTGCAATCCGAACTGATTACACAAAATCGGAAGTACAACCGGACCCTCAACATGACTATGACACGGTAATATTCTACAATAGATGACGAAACTGTAAGCCAATGTCACTAGGTGTGCTATTGTAAACAAAACTGGTGCCCCAGTAATGTAAAGAAGCTTCTTATTTATCAGCAATACGCGAACAGGAGTTTCGGAACACATTACTTCGCGCAGGAAGGATACTGTGCGAAGTAATGTGTTCCGCAACTGCTTGCTAATTAACTACCGATACACTCGCCAGCCTTTTGCTTTTGTATGCTAGCAGACTAGGTCACAGCAAACATAATGGGATTTCCTCTGCCTTCCTACAAGCGGCAAATTTTAGAGGGGCATTAAAATCCGTCAGAGTTAGACCGCCCCTAACGTGTACGGATTGAATGCCCCCTCAAGAATATTACACTTATATTTAAAAAAAAAATATATATATATATATATATATATATATTAAAGCTCATATTTCTGGAGATATTCCAGGTGACATTTCAAAATAGGATATCCGGTATAGTGCCAAGCGGCACTTAAAGCTATTTCGACAGCTAATACCAAGGCAGAGCCAAGGTAAAGATGTATACAAGCACAAGCCAAGAATACATTTAGGACTTTGAATAAGTCGGTTAGAAGGCAGCATCTATACCGCTTTTCCAAGGCCGACAAAACTTGATCTATAAACAAACGCACCAACGACTTCTGACCTGGATTTCAAACAAGTGAAAAGACTTATTTATGGACCCTAACAAAGGTTGGCGTTCATGGGATCAATCCAAATGTTGTTTTTTTTTTCTAGTTTGTGCCTCTACCTGGATTGAATACTTTCTACTGCGTGAATTGGTTCCCAGAATCCTAGCATAGATGATCCAATAAGCAGATGCATATTATCAGTATAATCCAAATTAGTGAGATAATCAATCAGTTCTAATAAATGCAACCTATAATGAACTCCTATGCTTCGAGCTTTGTTTGGTTTTATTTTTATTATTACTTATTTATTTCTTTTATTATTGCCTTCAGCAAAATTTGTTAGTAAAAAATTATCAAAAAATAAAAATAAAACAAAAGGCAAATCTTACCTTCAGTGAGATTTGTCGTGAAAAATGCAATACGTCCATACGTACGTACATATTATGAATAAAAGCTATCGCCGTAAAATGCGCGCCGCGGAAATACATTAGATGTATACGCGCGCCGCAATTTCAAGCGACGGGACGGTGGCTGATGTTTATAAAATCATCCGGTTAAATTTTTTCAAGCCACCGTCCATCGTAAAATATTCTGGACTTGTTTAATCACGTCCAGAATAATTAAAAATTTTCTCAGGGTAAGAAAATGCAATTAAGTATTTTCTACCCTGAAAACGGCTCTTGACCACTATAGAAGTGATCAAGAAGGAAGTTGATTTTTGTCCATCGAGATATAGGGAAGTCGCGTTCAAGAAAGATATAGAAGTTAGGTTTCTGGTTTTTAACCAAAAAGGTGGAAAAAATTAGAAAAAGAGAGAAAAAGACCAGTCGGTGTGAAATGGGGTTTTTGTGATCGGTTTTCAAAAAAAAAAAGGGATAAAAGAAGAATAAAAGAGAGAGCTGTAATCTTCTGTGTAAAGATGATAGTTAAGTGAACGAAAAGAAGAATACAATAGATAACTGTAATCTTCTGAGAAAAGTGAACGGCCAAACTAAACTAGTGGTAGACACAGGTGCTGAGGTTAGTGTAATAAAGAAAAGATCATTAAAAGACCTTTTAAAGTAATTAACCAAAATGGGGCATGTATACTTCAGACCCCATTTGGTAGCGGAAAGACGCTGGGAAATTGCCAGGGAAACTTCGTTTTTAAAAGCAAAGTTCCCTGCAAGTTTCTAGTCGTAAAGAACTTGCCTGGCATTGCCGATGATGGACTTCTAGGAAATGATTTCCTAACGCACAACCGTAACGTTGAGGATCCAAACAGAGCACTAAGGTTTCCTCGCACGGAAGCTAATCCTGAATTTGCTTTGCCATTAGAGTTTGAAACGGTTGAAGCAGTCGAAGTAAGAACACGTACAGAAGAGATAGAGTAAAAACAGGCTGTACTATCCACCTGCAGTGTCTTGAAAGCTTCTCAAACTAGAAAAGCTGGCTGCCAAGCTCCAAAAGAACCCAACGAATGTGAAATGAGCTGTCTGGGCAAACAAGAGGTCGACGAAATCAGGCAGCAGTTGGTTACCTTTAAGGAACCGATATACATACCTGCGCAGTCTCAAATTGTTGCGCCAGTCCCGTTAAAAACTCAAGAAGAAATGCTCTGTTTATCCCAAGAGATATGTGAGGGAGTCTTCTTGCGAACATTTTACTATCATCTGGAGAAGATTTAATGCTGGTTAGTATTCTCAACGCTAACAGTAATCAAGAAGTCATACATAGTTTAAAGTTACAGCTATATCCAATAAACGACTACGCCATAGTCCCATTCCAATATGGAATACAAAGGAATTAACGAATACCAAAAATATGGAACTGAGTAGCCTCCCAAAACGGCTCATAAAGCTCTTCCGTCAAAAAGCCCGAGGCATAAATTATTGATTAACAAACAACGGCATTATAAAAACGGTAGTGAACCGGTAAAGCCAATACTAAAGGTGCATATTACTTCACCGTCACACAGAACACAAAATGCTACATGGTCAAAATTCACTAGCATAGACGCGCATGAGTATCCCACACACGTTAAGGCAAAGACCACACAGGTGTACGAAACTCAGCCGTCAACAAAGCAGGAACCAGTTACGCTCCAACATGCTAAAAATAATTAAATTAAGCCTGAAAAGGAATCAAATAACCCCCATATATTTACAGGTTAAAAATTAAAGAGCAAGAGTAAGTCAAACCAAGGTTCAGCAGACAAAATGGCAATATTACAGCATATACGCTATTTATACCCGGATTATGAGACTCCGGAAGATCCAAAATAATACCCGCGCATTGTTAGGCTAGAGCAAGAACTCAGCCTAGACCCAAATTTAACCGCGGAAGAGAAAATGTCGATATCAGAGCTCTGCGAAGAGTATAATGATATCTTCTTCCTTAAAGGTGAGACGCTCACCTACACAAATGCGTTACCGCATAATATTCCGTTGGTGTAAAGTCAAGCCCCAATCAATCAGAAATAGTACCGCTTACCTGAAACACAGCAGAAAGTAATTAATGAGCAGCTAAAAGAAATGCCCTTGGATTTCACCTCTATTAGTTGTAACCAAGAAAACGGCGCTTGACGGTGAAAAAAGGAGGCGCGTTGTTGTCGACTTTCGTAAGTTAAACGAAGAGACAATAGGCGATACATTTGCACTACCTCAAATAGAGGATATTCTTGCCCAACTAGGTCATGGAAGGTATTTCACAACCGTCGATTTGGCCAACGCCTATCACCAAGTTCTTGTCGACAAAAACGATCGACATAAAACTACTTTCAGCACAAGCTATGGGCACTTTGAGTTCAAGCGTATGCCATTCGGGCTCAAAGGAGCCCCCGCCACATTTCAACGCCTGATGAATTTCATCTTGACAGGCCTACAAGGCCTTGAATGTTTTGTTTACCTAGATGACATTGTCATTTATGCTAAAAATCTAAATGATTACAACGAAAAGTTGAGAAAAGTCTTCGACAAGTTGAGAAAGAACAACTTAAAACTGTAGCCAGAAAAGTGCCAGTTTCTGAGAAGAGAAGTTATTTATCTAGGAGGTAAATATTCTAGTGAAGGTGCACTACCAGACCCAAGTAAGACGGCCTGCGTCCAGACATTTCCTGTTCAGTCATTTTTAGGACTTGCCAATTACTACAGGGAATACATTCCAGACTTCTCCAAAATTGTACGTCCAATTACAAATTTGCTCCAAAACAATGTAAAATACACTTGGACTGAGAAATGCCAAGAAGCATTTCAAAGCATAAAAATGCTTTAATTTCTCCACCACTTTTGATTTACCCCGATTTTTCAAAATCGTTTAATCTAACTACGGACGCAAGTAACTAAGATCTAGGAGCTGTTCTTTCTTAAGAAGAATTCGCAAAAATTATCTGAATTCCATTGCAATATCGAATACAAACCAGGGAAGTACAACACTAATGCAGATGTACTAAGTCGCATCCCTCACGCATTAAAAGAAGACAGGTTAGGCAATACCTTAACGGTAAAAGCCATAGGCCACCACACGATGGACTCAGATGTGGAGGAAGATAGTTCCCCGAAGACCAAAAATAAAAAGAAATCCGCTCATTGCTTCGTCGTGACTCGAGCTCAGAAACAAAAAAGCACAAGAGGCCCAAAATAACTCCATCACGCAGATAAACGAGCACGCGAAAGGGGATCAAAATGAAATTCAGACCTCAGAGGCTGATATACAAAACCTGGTCACGCTTGATAACATAATTTAATCTAAGGAACCCGGAACTTTCAAACGTATTAGACGCAAGTATTGGTGGAGACACATGCTTAGCGACATTAAGAAATATATTAGAAAATGCCCAAATTGCCAGACGATGAAAGCATCTCCACAATATAAAATGCCGATGTTTATCACGTACATCGCAGAACAGCCCTTCGACAAAGTTTACCTTGATATTGTAGGCCCATAAGAGGAGACCAGATCACGTAACAAATACATCTTATTTTTCCAAGACAATCTAACAAAATTTGTCGTTTGGAATGCAATATCTAATGCAGAAGTAGTCACAGTAGCGAAAGATTTCTTTGATGAAATCCTTACGCGCTATCGCATACCCAAAAGAATACTCACCGATCAGGGAACAAATTTCCTGAGTGAATTATTCAAAAAGCTATGTAAGCTTCTAAAGGTAAAGAAGCTACAGACTTCTGCATATCATCCGCAATCTAATGGAGCACTAGAGCGTGGCCATAGACCATTAATAGAATACCTGCGAACAATCGTAGATGAAATTCCCAAAACATATGACCAATACCTACGAACTGCTGCATTCGTGTACTGAACTTACCCTAATGGATTGCCTTTATTTATAAATTTAAAACGGGATCCAGAACCCGTTTACAAACATGAGAGCTATTATCATACACTGAAGTATACGCTCCAAAAATCCTATGCCACGGCAAGAAAAGACTTATTAGCTAGCAAACAGCGTTCAAAGGGGTACTACGATAAGACAGTACGGCCCCTAACTTTCCACATAGGAAAGAAGGTCTTCATCAACAATGAAAGCAGAAAGCATAAGCTTTGCCAAATCTGGGTAGGACCTCATCAGGTAATATCAATACCAAGCGATGTGAACACCACGATAAGGATTGCTAAACGTATGGTAACGTACATAATAACCGTTTAAAACCATATTTTGAGTAAAAACATATTGCACAGGTTACTTAAATTTCCTACTTCAATTTTTAATAAACCCCATCTCAATACCTTCCTCAGAAACAATTGCGGTGGAGCCACTCCACTGCCCAGTAGAATAAACGGCACGAAATAAGTAAACCGTACTTAAGGATTGTTTCCTTCCTTCGACTTGGCGCTAAAATTAATTATAATAGCCATCCTCCTCCAGTACACGATAGGAGAAGTCACTGAGAAACCCTATGCTATAAGGCATCTAAATAGCTCGGGCATATTTTTCAAGGATCTAGGTAGCGTCTTGGTGTATCATAACACCTGGAATGTCGTTACGGAGATAATTCTGGATGAGCTGGATACACAAATAAGGCTTACAGAGCATGTAGAGCACTTCGTGCATAAACACTGCATAAATATTACGGACAAATGAGACCTGTGTAACGTGCAGCAGCTACACATACACGCTGTAATAGATAGTGTACAAAAGCGCACAAGAGTCATTAAAGAATTAGTCCCAGGAAGGCGTAAGGCCAGATCACTTTTCGACGGAAAAGGCGGTGTCATACACTATTTGTTTGGCACTATGGATAGTAACAATGAGAAGGAAATAAACAGCAGGTTACATGAACTTGAATCGAATGAACAAGCCCTAGCTGAGCTAGAGAAACAACAGATTAGTGTTGTCAAAACCACCTTGCAAACGATTCAAAAATCACTGGCTATGCTAATGGATAGGCAACAAAAAATAGCCCACCAGATTAACGATCTGCATAATGTGGCCGAGGATTTGACTAGAAGGCAACTAAAAAATTGAGAATAACTCTCCCAATCTTTGATTCTCCAAAAATGAGGCTACAACAAATTCGATGCTTTTCTGTACCCAAGTCAGAAAACTATTCCTTAATACCAGACCCGGGATATTCTTATGTGGCAAATATCGCTCAAAGACAAGAGTTTCTCCTATTAAAGAGCGCAGACGTACGTAGACCAATAATCAAGGCAACGACCTCAAATGAATGTACAGCAAGATTATAATATAACCCTTTAAATGAAGTGCCCAAATGTAGGTCTGGAGTACAAATCCCTCAAAAAGACATGCTGATGAAATTAAACAAGCCCAATGCTTGGCTATTTTCGTTTTTCACCACCACGGTGCTACATATCACGTGTCTAGATCATTTTGTGATCTCCAAGTTGAAGGGACAGGGAATAATTGAGATGCTTAAGTACGCAGGTAACAATAAACACCCTCTCAAAATTATTCAACCGAAACAGTTTCCAGAATTCAAAACTTCCCCATTCAATGTAAGCCTGACCGAAATCTTGCCGGAATCTAAAACCAAAATTTAGTACAAACAGAGATTCTGACTAATATATAAGGGTACACACTGAAAGAAAAGGTGTCGAGTAGACACGCCCATATCCTGTCCACAACCACTCTATCATTTACGAGCCTACTAGCTCTGGCCTACTAGCATTAAAGAGAAATGTATTAAAATTGTATAACAAAATAATAATAAATAAGGAAATAAAAACAATAAATAGACAAGCAATACCAGGCTACTAAGAAACAATTTAGAAATTGTTGTAAGATTAAAATTAAACTAATAAAATATAAAATAAAATAGTAAATAATTGTACGTATAAGGAAAACAAACAATAACACAATAGTTGTCAACTTGGGTAGAACTAAACAAAATAATTAAAAAAAAACCCAAAATAATTTTGTGAACCCAACCGGAGACCTACCAAGACCCGATCCGCCATATTATTACTAACAACAACTTCCCATGAGAATTATTCCTCTTCAAAGAATAGTTCTGTTTTTCTCATGGGGGAGAATTGTTGTATATACAAAATGGAACTGAAAACCTAAAAAGGAAGTTAATAAAAAACAAGTTTTACTAGGCTGCTGCAACAGCAAATAATTAGAAAATATTTTGTAAAGCTAAACCAACAATCTTGGAAAAACCGACCTACGCAGAACCAAGTAGCCCTAAACACAAATAGAACCCAGCAAAAGCGATAAAACCGAGAAAGAAAGCTTATTTGCAACAGGAGAAAAGAAAGGGAGAGCTGAACTTAAAGCCAGAGCAAAATCTATTTTCTTTTTAACCTTTTATTTGTGTTTTTTTTTAAAACGAAAATAAAAAATAAAAGGAGAACAATGGTTAATCACAGAGGCCGCTTCAGTCCATCATCGTCGCACTCATGCTGAACTCCCAGGGGGGAGGGGTGGCCATCAGCGGCCGAAAAATGCTCGTAACAGCTGTGTCAAAAACCAGGTGGCTGCATGAACATGGGCCGTGCCGTCCTCTGAGGTTGAGGGTACCGTGGGTTTGTGTCACGACTGTACTGGTTTATGTCTTGGATGTTGGGGATACGAGATTACTTTGGGGATACGAGATCACTTTCAGCACTCTCCAGCATAGGGAAATAGTATAGGATTTCGATTTTGTTTCTGAAGATCGCTTATTTTTCATCTCGAGTCTTGGGGATACGAGATTACTTTGGGGATACGAGATCACTTTTAGCGCTCTCCAGCATAGGGAAATAGCATAGGGTTTAGATTTTTTTCTGGAGTTCGCTTATTTTTCATCTCAGACTCGTAGCCTATAAGTTGACATCAACATTTTTCATCTCGAGTTTTGGGATACGAGATCACCTCACCCACAGATGGCACCACCGTCGCTAGGCGGCTTGAGTCCATAATGTGGGTTTGTGTATTGATGGTACTGGTTTATGCCTTGGATGCACCATTGGCTCTTGACTGTACTTGATCCACCATCGGCTTTTGACTGTACTGGACTATGTCTTGGATGCACCATTGGGTCTTGGATGCACCATTGTGAGGTTGCCTGAGCTGCATTTGCCGATACTAGCAGCATGCCTTGGTTTTGCTGTTTTCTTTTATTAGAGTGGAAGATATCAGCATGGCCCTGTGATGTCGCCTTGGTTCTGCTGTTTTCTTGCTTGAAGATTTCTTACCTGGAGAAGTTGTAGATATCTGCATGACGTCTCATAAAATGTTACGCATAAATGTCTTAGCGGAGAAGATGTAGATATCAGCATGACGTCACCTTGGTTTTGCTGTTTTCTTACTTGAAGATTATTAGAGTGGAAGTTTTAGATATCAGCATGGCCTCGTGATGTCGCCTTGGTTCTGCTATTTTCTTGCTTGAAGATTTCTTAGTTGGAGAAGTTGTAGATATCTGCATGACGTCACATAAAATGTTGCGCATAAATTTCTTAGCGGAGAAGATGTAGTTATCAGCATGACGTCACCTTGGTTTTGCTGTTTTCTTACTTGAAGATTTCTTAGCAAGGAAATTGTAGATATGAGGATGACGTCGCATTGATTTTGCTGGTCGGTACTAGCAGCATGCCTTGGTTTTGCTGTTTTCTGTTATTATAGTGGAAGTTTTAGATATCAGCATGATCTCGTGATGCCGCCTTGGTTCTGCTGTTTTCTTGCTTGAAGATTTCTTAGCTGGAGAAGTTGTAGATATCTTCGTGACGTCACCCCGGTTTTGCTGTTTGCTTACTTGAGAGTAAGGTTACCTAGCGGCATTAGGCGGAACTACCAGCATGCCTTGGTTTTGCTGTTTTCTGCAAATAATTATTATTCTTATTGGGTTTAGGGGGTGTGTATCTTTCGAGTGCAAACTCCATTTCTTGAGTAAGGTTCCCTAGCGACATTAGCCGGTACTACATATGTTGTTCATTTCGGGCTTGGGGATACGAGATCACTTACACTTTTAAAGGGGTTTTGAAATGGAATCACCCCTGTTGTTACAGCCGATCAGTGGTTCCATGTACCATCAAAACACAACCTTGCGGATCTAGCTTCATGGGGAACTACGCCAGAGCGCCTAAAGAACAATTCTCTATGATGGTATGGGCCACTCTTCCTACATGGGCATCAATCCTCATGGCCGCTAAAACCATCAAATTTGACGACAGACTTGGAAAAGAGACAGGCTAAGGTGGTGCTATCAACAATCACGAGGACGATTTCTATATTAGAAGGTATTGAGCACAGAAATTCGTTCAAATATTTACAAGGAACGTTGGCATACATCCTGAGATTTATTAAAAACATCGGTCAATTGATCATATTAGCGTACAAGAATTAGATGGTGCATTAATGGTTATCTTAAAGGAAGTTCAACAGCAAGGTTTTGAAGAAGACATAGCACATCTTCAAGGAAGTAAGCACGTTAATGCAAACAGCAACTTATGCAGTCTGAGCCCATTCTTATATGAAACGGGAATTATAAGAGTTGTAGGAAGGCCTCAAGAATCCGAATTGCCTTACGATTCCGATTCTTCTACCATATGGTCACCACGTAACCAAATTATTAATGACTCATATTCATGAAACAAACTCACACGTAGGCGCCCAAGCACTACTGGCAATAACAAGGCAAAAATGTTGGCCCATCAAAGGAAAAACTATTGCCAGGTCAATAATTCAAAACTGCGTCCGTTGCTGCAAATTTACGCCCAAACTCTTTGGGCAGTTTATGGGAAATCTTCCCGCTCACAGAGTTCAACCGTCAAGACCATTCATCAACGTGGGAATTGACTTCTGTGTACCGTTCTCCATTCATTTCAAGCTGAGAGGTAAGATACCTCAAAAATGTTACGTGGCCATATTTTTCTGCTTTTCCACCAAAGCAGTCCATATAGATGTTGTAAGCGATCTTAGTACCGATGTATTTGTTGGAGCCCTGAAGCGATTTGTGAGCAGGCGAGGTAATTGTAGAAATATTTACTGTGGCAATGCAACTAACTTCGTGGGAGCCAGCAACCAGTTAAAGGAGATTCAACAAACAGTGTATAGTAAAAATGCTGAAGGAAAAATAACACAGTTCTGCACAAATAGAGGCATTGAGCTCCATTTTATCCCATCAAGAGCTCCGCATTTCGGTGGCTTATGGGAAGCTGCAGTAAAGTCAGCTAAGCATTTATTTAAAAAGAGTGTAGCTTCAGCTTCCCTGACTTTTGAAGAATTAACGATAATAATGACAGAGATTGAGGCAATTTTGAACTCAAGGCCATTAACACCAATGTCAAGCAATCCAAATGATCTTTGTGCGCTAACGCCAGGTCATTTTCTAATTGACGAACCACTAACATCCCAATGCACATTCTTCAAAGACGTCTCTGCTCAAAAATTGGAAACAAATATCAGAGTTAAAAAACCAGTTCTGGCAGCGATGGACAAGGGAGTATTTATGTGAGTTGCAGCATAGCTACAAATTGGAGCAACGCTGCGAAAACGTGCAACCAGGAACTATGGTCGTGATAAAGAATGACAATCTCCTTCCGTTAAGTTGGCAATTAGGGCGAATTGTCAGCACAATTAAGGGACCAGATGGCTTGGTTCGAGTGGCTGATGTCAAAACAATATCCGGAATGTTAAAACGGCCGATACATAACTCAGCTCCATTACCTATAGAGCAAGAACAAATCATTTCCGCCGGAGTCGAGCCTTCAGCTAATAGCCAGAGCACTCTTCCTTCAGGCAACAAGCGAGAGGAAGAGACAAAGACGCAACATGGGACTCCTGCCAAAAAATCCCGACGCGCCATCTCACCTATAAGTTTGGTTCTTCTGGCATGCCTGATTGTACCAATATTAGCCAACAGTCCAATACAGTTATTTCCCTTTAAAACTCAACCAGGATTGTACTTTGAAAGCATGGCATCCACTCACCTCGTGACCAACGAATGGAACTGATCATATACTACAACTTGGAATCATACTGGAAGGAGCTTGAAAACATCAGGAATGGAATAAACAATCTAAGGAAGATTTGTGATTCAACAATCGATACTCAAGCATGCACACAAACAGTTGTTCAATTTTCTGACACAGTAAGAGAACTCGAAAACAACAATTCGTTGCTCACCCGTGACTCGAGTTCAAGACATAGAAGGGCCCCATTAGATATTATTGGAACTCTTGCACATTCCTTATTTGGAGTAGTGGATTCGACTTATGCTTAGAAAATGTCTCAAATAATAAATAATCTTGAGGAAAATCAGCAACATCTACTGGAATTACTAAAAACCAAACTTCTATAGTGGACTCAACGGTAAATGTAATCAAAAAATCTAGTGAGATAATGGAAGGTCGACTACAAGAGTTTGAAGTGCATATAAAACGAACCATCCTCCAACTAAAAGGGATAACCGAGGAAGTTCAAGAACAAAGAATCTTAGAAATCTTCAACGCTTTGACAGTGCGTTTAATTTTAGCAACCACCAACTATCAACGAATGCAGACAGTGTTGCTGGATGTCATTATAGACACTCACCACGGAAAGATGAATCCCACACTACTAACACCGAAGCAGTTTCGAAATCACTTAATTATTATCAAGGAAAATCTACCACCAACTTTGCGGTTACCAGCAAATCAAGGTAATTTATTAGAACTCTACAGCCTAATGACCGTTGAAGTGCGAGTAGCAAAAACACAGTTGTTCTTCAGGGTGAAAATACCACTACTTTCTTACGAGCCGTCATCTTAATTCCTCATAATCAATCTACATCGTGATCAATACTATCCGTTGCCAGAACAAGACATGGCAATATGCTCTACAATTGGCCACTTCAATCATCTGTGCAAGCAGCAGCATCCTCTAATCAGAAAGAGAGCCTACACCAGCGCTTGTGAAATTGGATTTTTCACAAACTCTCCATCATTACCTACCTGCAAGATTAACAAATCCTACAATGCACCTCGATGGATACAACTTGTCAGTTCGAACCATTGGATCTACATCATGAAGGAAGAAACAACAATAAACATTGTATGCGGAAACACAGTTGTACAAAAATCCGTATCAGGAGTACTCAATATCAGCAATGGCTGCACCATCAAGGATGAATCAACTACTATCCAAGCACATAACCTATACCCTTCTACATTAAGAACATCGTTTATTCCTACCAAGAATCTAACTGAACTTTTATGTCCAGTTGGAATTGCAGAGCTCTATTATTCACCCTCAGAACATCAAAATATCTCCAATGACATTATTGAACTTAAGGATAAACTACAACAACTACGTGTTGCAGAAGAATCCACCAAGGTTATCACTCATCAAGATGCCCATCAGTTTGCGATCGGATACATTGGGCTGCTCATAACTCTAATCATCTGTAGTTATCTCCTCTGGAAGCATCTCACAAGACAACACCCAGCAAGACGACCATTGCCTCCAATCTCGGTAGCTAGAGTAACCCGGCCCAACAATGCAGACTCTCAATTCAGCCTCCAACCTGAAACGGTGGAAATGGTTGAACTTAACGTTCAACGCGGGGAGGATGTTGAATATCACATACCATATAAATTATTTATAGAAATAAAAAGTATCAAAATTCCATAAAAACAAACAGATGAATGTATGTATATAACATTATTGCTAAATTTCACAGCTCTTACAGCAAATTTGTTGACTAGACATTTCCCACATTCTTGTCGCCACAAAATCGTCTGGCAATGAAATTAGAATCCGACAAAGGTATTGCAATGTAATTAGAATCCGACAAAAATATTTTGTGGTGGTAAGGTGTGGGAAATTATGAAATAATAAAATTTTATGTTGCTTAGATTTTAGCGTTTACGAAAATGTCAAATAAGCATCTTTTTATTATAAAAACGTAATTTTGTGTAAAATAAAATATAGTACAGTTTTTACTTTTATCAGAAGCAGGCGTATTCATTTTTTACCAAGTTCTCATCGAATCGTTGCACTAGTTTTGTACTAGGGTAACACGTAAAGTTGCATAGGTATTGTACTTAGGCAACGTTCTGATAAACGGGCGGCAATTAAGCCAATTGAATTGTTGCGGTAAAAAAAAACAGCATTCAGTATACAACTCCAAGCCGAAAGTTGCTAATAATTCCAATAAAAGTGTAAATTTTTTCTAAGTATTGCTTGAAATTTTCTTCATCATAAATCTGTTAACTATACTTTCATTATTGATATCAGTAGCTTATTAGTTTTTTTTCCAAAAGGGAAACTTCCCTGAATTATTGTCAAAAGTGGTGTGAGAAGTCACATAGCTGTATAGTTTACAACTGCGCTCTCTTCAAAAGTGCCAAAGAACTACTTGGAAACTTCATTAGTGCCACTTGTGAACTACTTTCCTTTATTATGTAGGAACATTTGAACCGGTATTTTAATTAGGTCAGCTAATTTATTCTCATTCAGGTATCCAGAATGAATGTGAAATATTAATTGATCACTCGAAAGCGACTGACTTGAAATAGAAGCTGAACTCACTCTTTTTTTCACTAGAATTATACAAAATGCTTAAAAGTGGGAGGAAAATTCACGTTTTCTTCACAAAAAATTAAATTATACTGGCACGAAAATTTGCAGGATATATTCCTTCCGAGGATAATTATGTCATGAACTTTAAGCTGACGTGTGCTATCTACATCACATTTTAAGTCCATTCACGATGCGCTTCCACAAAAATGTAGGAAATATGCTCATTGGTCAGAAGGATAGGAAAATGAGATGGGAAAAATTGTTGTGGTTATTGATTTTTTTGCCTTGCCTTTGAGTTTATTATTGGTTTAAAAATATGCGATTCGTCTGGACTAACTTTACGTAACTTTATTTTGTTTCCTACCAAAATGGAAATTCCAACGTGAAGAACACAAATAACATGCATTTTCGTGATTATGAAATAATTGGTTTTTGCGTATCAAAAAGGTGAAAATATCTTTCACAATAAGACTACACTCACATCCTTATATTGTTAAAGCAGTTTTTAATTAAACAACCAGCAAATTTTCAATAAAAAGACTAATCCCCTTCTACAGTTCTGACAAGCTATAGCTATAGCTACAACATTGCTCGAAGAATAAAGTTACAATTGGTTTGAGATCAATAATATTATACCCTAAATGAAAATAAAAGTTAAACATCGTGAAAATTCAAAGTTTTGTATGACAACACCAAGAAGGGTCGCCCGATTTATTACATTTTTGAAATTTTGTTTGCTATTACTATGAAAAAATGATGTACCAAATATCAGCTCTCTACGTGGACATGTGCTCAAATATATAGTCAAAAACGATGTTTTAGTATGGAAACCCTACGAAGGAGCTGCCCGATTGGTGGACATGTGCTCAAATATATAGTCGAAAAGTAAGTTTTAGTATGGAAACCCTACGAAGGAGCTGCTCGATTGGTCCCATTTACGAACTTTATTTACTTTTCTTAAAAAAGTATAAAATTTCGAAGTGAACGCGTGTTCGAGTTATCGTGAGAACGGACAGACGGACATGCAAAAATTAAAAACCACTTGTTTGTGTGTGTGTGAGCGAGTGAGTGCGTACGTGTGCGTGTGTGTGTTTGTGTGTGTGTGGTTACGTGTGCGGGGGCGTGTGTCTCACTGATATGTACGCCCCCTCCCGCCCCTCCTTCACCTATTGCGTATACATACTGTATGTATAAATAGCCACATCCTTAATAAACATCAAGGTTTAATGGCGAGAGAATTCAATTGTAACGCAAATTTACTAATAGCAACCAGTCAGTTCAAGATTTAACTAAGAGCTACGCGAGAATTCAGCCACAACCAGAATTAACTAAATATTCTTTAGTTAATTCTAGTTCTAACAAAGCGCTCTCGTTAATTATAGTTTTAACTGTGTTATATTAGTTAAAACTAGAATTACCGAGAGCGTTTTGTTAGAACTAGAATTTCCTAGTAAAATCGGGTTTTGACGGATTTCGTGTTTTGACTGTAACATATATATATATTATAATATAATGTCAGTTCAAAGGTAACACTAAGCAAAAGCTATCAGCCATAAGTGATCACATATGTTTATGTGTATGTGTATGCAAGCCGTTGCTTTTATCGGTTACCTGAATTTTTTAAGAATTGTCTTACTTAGCTACCAAAGCTAAAAACTGCTCGAATGGAAGAGTTCAACAATAACACCAAGGGTATTTTAATCGGTTATTGCCATTCAAAATAAAAAAAGTCTTCATTAATTTTTAGTCTAGAAAATGTAAAATACAAATTACCTTACTTAACAAATAACAAATTTATTTACCTAAGTGCAAGAAATAGAATTTAGATGCTAAGTACTTTGTGGAAAAGGAAAAGAGTTAATATTTTTAAATAAACTTAAAAAAAAATAATTGTCAAAAGATTGCATATATAATTTAGATCCTGGTGTTGTTATTTTTAAAATGTTATCTATTAAAAAAAACTTTTTATTTATTTCAGAATAGTGTATTGAATAGAAAAACATTGCTTTCCGAAAATATTTATGCCCAAAATATATTCACGGCCGCAGGCCACAAGCCACTTGAGGCTTAAGGCCGACTGCTGAAGCCATCTAAGTTACATTCACGACCATTGGCCACAAAAGGTCATTTTTTTATTATGCAAAAATATATGTACATACTTTCATGTAATTAATAATTTTTTCCCCAATGTAATTTTTTACAATTCAGTATGAAATAGCTATCATAGGTAAACCTCTTTCGTACTGATAAATAATATTCCGAATAATTACAAACCTCCTGCCATTTTGAAAAATTTACCAAAACTCTTTTTTTAAAAGGCAGGGGTCGGGGATCCCAAACAGGGATTCTAAGGGCCCAATGTGGTCACCTGCCAAAACGTTCTCAGCAAAATCTTCCTGTCCTCTTAATGGAGCGCATCAGGTCTTGGTGAGGTAAGATTTTCAGCTCGTCAACATATAGGAGGGCAGACCCAAGCATACCCAGCCTGGTCCGGGCAAAGAGCGTAAAGTGCTCGGTTGTCTAAAGGTGAAAAGCCAATGAACGCGGCAGGTGTCGCGTCGCTTTGACAGTACTCCGCGGCAGACGCGTGTAGGATTTGAGCAAGACCTAATGGACACGTCGCGATGGTACTCTTAAAATTTATTTGTAAAAAGCAAAAGTGATAGAAAAGCTTGAGTTATTATTTAAAAGTGAAATAGTTGATATATCAAAGCTATCAGTTTTTGAATTTGCAGCTTACCACGCATATAAACAGTTTAAAATCTATCAAAAGAACTGTCAAAGCGTCTGCCGCGCGTTGAAAGCAGAATCTTGCTCTATTTTCGCTTTTAATCCGGTAAGCGCAGCAGCCATTTGGCCAGCACGAACTTAAACAGGTATATTCCATTAAACTGTCAAGGCGACGCGACGCCTGCCGCGTTCATTGGGTTTTCACCTTAAGGGTTCTTTTTCAGGCAGGAGAGACACTCAGGGCTGTCAACAAGTTGAAGAACTCTCATCCGTGTTAGCATGAAGCGAGCTGTGTCCGGTGATGATGCCGACCATAGTTCTGCATTCTTTTCTTCTGAGCCCCTAGAGAAAGTCAGAGAAATTCTTATTAGGCCAACCAAGAAAAAGTTTTATACACCTGCAAGTACTTAGTTTTGCCCATCACACTATATTTCATACGAGCATCCGATTTAATGAGAGACTCGATACTCGAGCATGAAATGCCTACGGCTGCTCCGGTTCATTTAAAGAAGAACCAGAGCCAGATCTATGGCTAGAAGTTTATCGCTTGCATTCTCCATGATCCCCACGTAATCAGCATACCACTGAAGGGACAACTTGTTGTGCATACACAGCTTATCCACGCAAAAACTGCAGTCACCCAGTAACTTAGATGTTATCCGAGTGCCAGTCAGAACCATCAAGGCTGCCTGACTGTCCGAGAGAATAACAATGTCCATACCCCTGATTTGGATAAAGGAAGGAGACCATTCAGAAAATAGAATAGACTAGAAAGAACTTTATGTCGGTAAGGTACACATTGAATTGATTGAAATCTAATTGAGTAAAATAATTGCAGTGGAGCTAGAATCAAAGATAACCTAAAATTAACAAGATAGGACACAGCGGAACAAATTTGAAAATTTGTCGTGTTTTTTAGAACGAAACAGGTAATGTCATATACTTTCGCCTTTTGCATGAATGGAGGAAAAGAGCTTGACTATGCATTATTGTAGTGCGACTGGGACAACGAGTTAATCACAAAAATCGAGAGAACGTTGGATTACCCGAATGATAAAATCTTCTTGAATACCTTCAAAATCCTTTCAAACTATTCATAATGTAGCGAACGTAAACAGGCAAAAGCCTACCCTGTGTTCACCTTAATAATCATGTTAAGACCGGTTTTCTTCCCGTAGTTGTGTGTGTACGTACTTGCCAGAAAGGCCTTGAAAATTAAAAACAACTCCTAGAATTTAAATGACGATGAGAGTGCAACACGTATTTATGATAGCTCTAGGTTTAGTGCCGGCAATTAAGGATAGGTACGGTGAAGGTGTGTGGTGAATATTATGTCCTCTCCTTAATACAAAAAGGCAGGAAGAATATTGAGGTATGTGGAGGAAGTTTTTCATGGAAGGTACTGGAGCAAGGCAATTCACTGTTAGGCACGGCCACGGGGTGACGTGAATTTAAAAATGTTGATAAATTCGTACTTCGGAGATCAAGTGTAAATTTTATAATAATAATGTACATCAGGTCACACTACCTCTATTTTTTTAAGAAAAAGATAAATTCGCTTTGGCCAAGGTACTGAGATACAAAATTCCTCTCAAATGAAATTCTCATTTTTCAGGATAATCCAGAATGACTTTCTCCCACTTAATTTCTTCAGAGCAAAACGAATGTGCTGCTCAAATAGTATAGAAATTACACTATCAAACATTGGCTATGCTATAAAAAACATTGGATATTTCTCACAATATTTCAGAGAAAACCGGTTTTTACAAAAGAGCGAGAACATTTTATGAGAGTAAAACGTGAAAACTCCACCCCCTCTCATTTATTTACGAAAATGAATCATTTGCCATTCTGTTTCGTTGCATGCAATTTGCGCTTTCAAATTTTTTATCTTTATTCATAAAAGTTTTAAAGAGAGTTTGATTTTTTTTTCTTTGTTTTTCTTTCTTTCTTCCATTTCTTACCGTGTGCATTTTAAATGTAAAACAATCGGAAATCTTTTCTGTGTCCTAACTTGTCATTAAGTTAACTTTCCTAAAATCATATACATCAAAATTCAAAAAGTAAAGAAACAATAAAAAACAAAAAATAAGCATTATTAGGTAGGAATTACAATTCAAGTATCACATTACAGAAAAAGAAATTAAAAAAATAATAATTGTTTATACTATAAAAATATTGACTAACTAGTATTTCCTTCCAGAGAAGAAGAAAGCAATGGATAAAAGGGCTATATTATGTGCGAGTTTTTTAAAAATGCATTGATGGTACCAGCCGCCTGTATACTGATAAGAGCCTTCCATTGCAGTCTTCCGAATGCGGGACAATACCAAATTTCTATTTCGTTGGGCGGTAGTAAAGTGAAAAAGTTCTCTAAAGTACACTGGCTCATTAACTTTTAGCAAAATTGTAAAAGGAAACCAAGTTTCTTCATTTAAGGTATTGTATGACGCAAAAAGACAGCCGAACAAGCAAGACTGGAGATGTGAGACATGACCAAACCTGTTCAACCCATAAATGAAACTCACACAGTCATAACGTCCAAAAGTGAAATAATTCATGATTACTGTTTTTACTAGCTTTAGACGACAAAGACTGGATAATATATTCGCTAAAAGCCAGATTCTGCGTAGGTCCCCGTAGATTTTTCTGATCGTATTATTAATATTGGAGTTTAATATGCCAAGGTTGGTGACCTTATTTGACATAGGCAGTGCAACGCCGTTTAACAGTATAGATGGTATGTCGGTTTCATTCAGTGTGCTTTTATAAAAGATATTGCAGACTGACTTTCCAGGATTTAGTAGCAGCCGCACATCACAATTTATGTACAATTAAAACATCAGCTCACATACATCAATACAAGTACAGCGCAACACGGCTAGCAATCTTCAAATTAATTTAAAGGTACTTTAAATGAACCGCTGCACTTATGCACTAGAGCTTTATGAATAGACAAATGAAGCAATGATTAATGCTTGAAACACCAATATAGCAGATAAAACCACCACGTAACTAAATTACTGAAATACCGATTTATTTCCATTGTGAATTGGATTTTACTGTTGAAATCGGTTGTGGGGTACAACGTTTTTAAGTTCTATTATTTATTAACGAGATGAGGCAACATTGAATTCAACGCGATTGGCTCTGCCCCAAGTGAGGACATTATCAAGGTCCTTATTCAATGATTTAATCATGCAATCTCGTTTAACATATGTGGCGTTCCCGCTGGAGTCCTCAGTCAAAATACTAAGGGAAATGAAGGGTACCATCATCTGCAAAACTACAGGTGGGAAGGCAGACCATTTATGAAAATTAAGTAGAGAAATTGAGAGATAACAGAGCCCTGGGGCACATCGGCATTTATAGGGTATGGTTCAGATGTAACGTCGCTATATAAAACAACCCGTTTTAGGCGACTTGATAAAAAACTTTCTCAACTTTCTCCATATTAGTAGAAGAGGGGAGAGACCAAGTGCTTAAGTTTGGCTAACGGGTAGGATACCATACTCCATCAAAAGGTCTTTGAAATAGCTATGGCAACGATTTTGGACTCACTAAATTTTGAAGACTACGGTTTCAACGTTTTGCAAGAAAAATCAGCAAGTCTCCAGACGAACTTCCAAATATTCACAGCATCTTATCACAATTTATTGTTTATTTCTTACACACATTTCCCGGAAGCCCATGGAATACATATGTTATAACTATAGTTTTAGTATTGAAAGGAATTCAAACTTGAATATATAAATAATGAACTAATGATCAACCAAGCAAGATAAGTATAATGCCACAAAAAACGAAAAGCAGTCGTCCACGAATGCACAACACGTAGATTGTGCATTATGTTTGCTTTCGAAATGATGTAAATGGGTCACAGAAGAAATATTTTATATTATTGTATTGAGTGCAATCGTGTCAAGTGTTTCGTTTTCAATACAGTACTGTGTTCCGGCAGCAGACAATAATGGAAAACCATAAAGAGGCAGCGAATCGGTGCTTTTGTTACTGGCTCACATATGATGCACGTTGATTAGAAATTACACACCTAAAATAACCACGAAAAAGTAATTTGTCGTATTACATACTTGGCGTCAGGGTTTCCTATTCATAGTATCTACTCTAAGAATTTCAAATAAAGATTACCAGAGTTTCTCTGTCTTTAAAAGATGCATAATTAAAATTTGAGCGATGATTTTCACGTCAATTAGAGGAACAAAAATATTGTAAAATTGTCGACATACTTTTATTCTAATGGAATTTGACATGAAGTATAAATTTCTAATTAAAGGAATTTTGATGTGATCTACTAAATTTTTATTTGACGTTTGATATAAAGCTTCCTTAGACATTTAAATTTCTTTTTAAATAACTAGATTTTCTATTAGGCAAGAGCCGCACCAAGCCACTGATATGTTGATGTGGTGATGGTGAAGTTTTAAAATAATCAGCAGCTGATATATTACAAGGACATCACATCAGTAGATAATGCTACATCTACTTAAAGTGATCTGATTTTATATTTCAATATTGCAAGCACTTAAAATCGAATTCGGTGAGTAGGTAGAGCTTTTGCTGCTATTATTATTAAAGAATGGAAGAAAAAAGCAAAATAAAGGTAAATATTAGGTGTATGGTGGGTTTTATATTAATATGGTCGGGATTTTTTGATGGCATTCACATCTGAAGGAAACTAACTATTATTCATGATCAATAATATAATTGAGCCATCATTGATGACAAGATCCAGCATGCCCAACTCCTTCTGGAGGGTGGGTTATATTCCATGTATGGAGGAAAGAAGCTATGCTAACGTAAATTGCAAATACATTTGAGCTTCAAAAATTGATTGGAAGAAGCGTTTCGTATTGGCAGAAATCCTAATACTTTTCAGTACGAAGTAAAATTTAATAAAAAATTCCACAAGAAAATATACCATCTATTCCAATTGCTCTCTAAGCTTTTCCAAAAATTTATCCTCTTTGCAGTAGTCTGCATACGTTGATGCCCACAGGCACATTCGTTTTTCAACACTTTGCACTAATTGTGAAACAATATTGCGTTCACTCATTTTAAACATCAGCAAATCAGTATTACATCAGTACATCACTACCTTTTACAATGTAGAATGCCTCATTCAGACATTAGTGTTGCTTATAATCAGCACATTAGCTGATCAGTACATCACACTTGCCTTAGCCTCTGCAAAATAAGTATAAGTCATCTGTATACAGATGAAAACAATTAGATTAATTGGATAAGAGAATTGGTATTGTCTAGAATTATTTTTTGCAATATGGTCCTTAAGAAATCTCAAGTAAAAGGCGAAAGGACTGAGCTAATAGTATCCTTCATAATGGTTTGGTTTTGAGTTCATATGGTTATATTTCACATAATTGGACTGAACAAGATTAACAATCTTAGATTATGTACAGTATAAGAGATATTTAATTGGATATTTTTGAGGTTTTTTTTCTTAAGACAGGGGAGCAAGATGAGCATGAAGTGAGCTGTAGCTGGTGATGATGCCAACCATAATTCTACATTGTTTCCTTCCGATATGTTCCCAGAGGGCCCATCAAGAAACAGTTTTGTACACCTGCAAGTATTCAGGTTCGCCCATCTCTGCTGATACTTTCTATGAACAATGAGAGACCCTACACTCGAGGTAGCACTATAAATAAAATGAAAATTCATAAGAAAATACGAAAATGAAGTAAAGAAGAGAAAAATATCATAAAATAATAAAATAATAAAATAAAATAAGGATTCAAATTCACATAAGTAAAACCTATAGCTCAAACTACTTGCCGAGGATATACTCATTCTAGCAGTGCCAGATCTAGGAAATTTTTGAGAGGGGAAAAGACGTTAGTTACCTTCCCCTCTAACAACAATCTTCATTTGGGGCATATTTTATTATAGATCCAGCGTTTATATGATAGATGACATATCATATGCTGCATTACCTGGAACTAGAAACAGCATTGTTAAAAACAATATTGATTGTTAAAAATAAACAGAATTTGAAATTCAAACAAATGTTAAGATCTGTTAAGTATATTTCGTAATTGTCTTTTGAATCTGAAATTTTTTTTAAATAAAAGAAAAGTAAAGAATCGTATCATTATAAATGCAGTTTATTTTATTAACACAGAGAATACAAATTAAAAATGTTGTTATGTTTGAGATTAGTTTTTTATTTAACCGCTACTACTAAAATTTGAAGTGAAGTATGGTCTGAAATAAGATTTTATCTCGTTTAGTTATGAGTTCAGTGGTCGGTAGTATTGCCGCTCCATTAAAACTAGCCTCCCACCCCACGTGCCCTCAATAGATCCCGCCCTGCCTTCTAGGATCCATTTTTAGTAGTCAAAAATTATACTCATATAATAATAATATTGGAGATTAATCAAGCTGTATATGTAACCATTAATGTTCAGGTTTTTGCAAGTATGCACACTTTCATATAAAAATATTAAAGCGTTAAGGGAGCAACCCAGGGTTATGTTTCGGTAAGGACTTACATAATCTTATAGTCGTAACCCATAAATGAAACGAATACAATAAATAAACGCCACATTATAATTAGGCTCCTTATTATCTCAAGTTTGGCAACAGTTGAGAAGACATATCCCGGTAGCCAGAGTTTTCTTAAGACACCATAAACATTAATTAATATTTTTTTAACATGGTCGTAACAGGACATATGTGAATTGAGCATCCCACAAAGCATCCCCCATGCGGATATCAGATAAGTTCATAACAACCGGAGGAAAGTCAATAGGCTCCAACCGCCTCCAAGGGTTGGGTTCTAAACACGGAGAATTGGGGAATTTGGGAGATGAGAGTTGATTTGACATTCAATTCTTCAATTTTGCAGGTGGAAAAGTAAGAAGAAAAATTGTCAACTGACAGTATTGTACAAAATTTAACAGAAGGAGTAAGAAAGAATTATCATTATGTATGTAGGTATGTTGTGTCTCTTATTCCACATAAAATCGACAACTTTTTGCTGATCTTAGAAACTCTCTATATTCCGGGAAATTTTATAATTTATAATACCGAAAATGAAAGCTTTTGCGGAAATCGAGATCATTTAGATACGGATGGGAAAATCAGTAGAATTTTAGAAGGAATTCAAAACATTGGGCGCTAATTTGGTGTTGCAAAACAATTACTCTGAATTTTGTGAATATGAAGTAGGTGCGGAAGTAAGGACCAAGTTGCGACACTACATCACTGACAAACTATAAAGATTGGCCTTCGTTCAAGGATCTTTTTATCTCATCTATCTATAAACAAAAAAACAGAGATATCTGCTGTACACAAGTAACAATACCTTAGTTTACAGATAAGGTAAGCTGCAGCTTTAGTCAAGCTCCTAGAAAGTACTGATTAATTACAAAAGAAGGAATTACAAGGAAGAATGGTATGAACTCAATAAACGATATGATAAGAAAATGCAAATGTAAACACAAAAATAATCCCGAACTGTCAGAAGTAAAATATGTAATGTGATTTTTGGAACTTACTAATTTTTGGAACCTCTAACCGGTCGAAATCGAAGCCACTCTTTTCGCATTTCTCTCATGTTTTCCCTAATTCTCTAAACATATTAGTGAATTGCGAATGGATAATTAGGGAGTTTTAGTCGGAGAAAAGGAAAATTTTTATCTCCCAAATTCTCCATTCTCCGTGTTATAGAATCCGGCCCTTGTATATGATTGTATAACTAGATTTACCAATATTTAAAAATAGATTGTTAGCAACACACCATTCACGTATCATAAGATGTTGTAAAGTAAAAAAAAAAAACTTTATCGGCAACATGGAAACAATATTTTTTTATATCTATTCCATAAAAGGCCACCGTTTTAGCTAAGCTCCATTTTTTGTTTCAAATCTGTTCAATTATTTTACACAGTTTAACTTAAACTATAATCAGGTGTACGATCTTGACAGCTTAAGTGTTCAGTATAATACAAAATAAATGAAAATAAAATGTCAGTAAAATGCTTTAATCATGAGAAACTTACATTAAATTGTCTTCTTATTTAATTTTAACACAAAATATAGATACAATTTGTTCAGAAAATAATTTGCAATACTAAGAAAGTTCATATGTAATTCTATAGAGTCACCAAGTTGGAAAAGCTTTTAACTGTACAGAACTGTAAAACTCAGTTTTTTTAAATGAGCTTCAGCTGGAACTATGCAACTGGAACAGAAATGTTATCAGCTTTAGTTATCATTTGTAGCCACACGTGGTAGGCTTTCACTTCCACGTCGTCTAATATTGAATAAAGAATTCTTAATTTATAGTAATTTCGAAATTCCGTTTCCATTTAAAAACAACTTTTCCCCGACAACAACTGACATTCCAATAATTTCACTACGGACCTACAGTGCTTTAAAATTTAAATTTCGGAGCTTATATCAGTTTTATTTAATTCAGCTGCTGCTTTCGAAAACTTCATAAAAAAACTTTTTTCACTGAAATGATGAAGCCAAGCCGGCTTTCACTTCTGATTATTTATCTCCTGGTGTCGAAAATTTAATGACTTGTAAGTTATTTGCATTAAACGATCATTTTCTTAATTCAATTTGGGAATTGTCTTACAAAACTTGTTAACAAGACAAATTGTATTTTCTTAGTTCGTATCAGCATTTTCATGGTATTTGTATAATTAATAAATAGTTTCAAATATGATAAAATATCAATCAATATGTTTCTTAAAAATTTTTCCGAAAAATGCCACTAATTTAATGAAAATCCAGGAGAAAGATCCTTTTTACGAAATGGACATGTTCTATAAGACATTACATATCTCGAAAATCATTATAAATGTTACAATCTTACGTAATGAGGGTGGATAAACCAGGCACCCCTGTATTTGGATAACACAATTGAAATTGTAATTGAATAGCACTAAACAGATCACATGAATGAGGTTGAATTGATGTGGTTGAGATTTGTGTGGAGTTCCTCCTATTCATCAGGTAGATTTTTAAAGATTTAACTCGTTTGAACTTTATTTGATTGAAAACAAAAGAACTGCAGATAAACAAAACCAGCATTTACATACATCGTTACATGCCTAGAAGGGCTATAAACTCTATTGTTTACTGCTATTCTTGAGAGTTTGATTATTTTGCAATTCAATAGCTTTGTTGTACATATATTTATATGTACATGTATTTGTCTGAGCTTTATTTATTCGACTTGAAGAGTTATACTAACCAGAACTTTAACTTTTGAAATATTTGTTACTTCAGGAAATATTATGTCTACGGGTTGTAAGCATTGACCAACTGGATGAAAATTAAAATAACCCAGCACTCAAAGGGTTTGTTTGCTCTGTTTACTTGCAAATTTATGTGCGGGTTATTATACCCAAAATTAAATCATTGTTTATCTATGATTTTTCTGAATTTTGAAAGAATGATAGTATAAAATTTGAACGTTATACCTGTGCATGTATGGTTAAAATAAAGAAATCACACAGTATATTAAGTTTGTCATTACGTTTATAACGCATAGAGCCAAACCAATCGTTTGTTGGAGCTGTTTTTGAAATTGACGTCAGTTATTATTTGTTTAAGTAGGCCGATGAGGAAAAGAGTTCCGCACAGGTCGAACCTGGAAATAGAGATCATTTTATCATGTATTTAAAAGCCTCCAACTTGTTAGAAGCCCTTCGTATACAACACAGTAACAAAAGAGCAGGAGACTATTCACCTTAAATTATGGAAATATGTGCCATCCAAACAAAACCCCACAGATTGCGCTGTTAGGTGCATATATTCAGAATAACGACCTCCATTTAGTCTTTGATGGACCTGACCATCATGGTTACAGAATCAATCACAAGAATTGCCAACTCAACCTAATCTCAACAAATACATTAAACTTTGTACGCTAAAGGTCAAGGTGTTAACTTGTACCAACGAAGAGGTGGAAAGGCTAACAAAATATCCATCATTTATTAAATTACTAAGAATCATCGCATATTGCAAAAGATTTGCCACAAACTGCAATTATTGTCTCGCCAATTGCAAGTTCAAACATCTCACGTACTCTGACCTGCAAGATTCTGAAAATAAAATAATGTCAGCTCAGCAGAAATTTTCGCATGAGTACCAATGTATAAACTAAATCAACCCATATCAAGAAAAATCCGGGTCCTATCACTAAATTCATTCATGAATACCAATCAAGTTATACGAGTCGGCGGCAGACTCGAAAATTCCAATCTACCATTTGATGAAAAAAAAAAAACGATTATCATATCTAACAAACATAACCTTTCCAATATTTTAATCGATTACATACATTTCCTGCAAGCAGGATGAATACTAGTTCTCAATTTAGCTCGCAAAAAATATTGGTTATTAAATGCTAGAAACACAATTCGATATGAAATTCAAAAATGTATTGCGTATTTTAAAACCAACCCAATACAATCCAAACAAATCATGGGAAACCTTCCAGCATGACGAGTTGCCCCCCACTTTAATTTTTCAACATACAGGAGTAGACATGTCACACCTATTGCCATCAAAATGGCAAAATTCAGAAACGCCAAAAAAACTAATTATATTTGTGTGCATAGCTATTAAAGAAATCCATATCGAAGTGATTTCGGAACTGATGACAATCGCATTCGTCACTACCTTGAAACGATTCATTAGCACGACTAGGGAATCAACTTCGTTTATGCAAGCAAAGGAATGTCAAAACAATTTCAAAAGGTTATCCATACCTTACCAGAAGACATTTCCACAGATCCAGAATTGAAAGGTATTAGGGGAAATTTTAATCCAGGGCACTTTGGTGGATCATGAGAAGTTGAAGCTAAAACTAAAATGAGGAAACTGTCCAAAATACCACATTGACATATGAAGAATTAACCAAGTGATCTGTCAAATCAAACTACATATCAGTTCTATACCAACGACCCTAATGATTTTGATATTCTCACTCTCGGACATTCCCTAATAGGTCGGTAAATAAAAATGATACCTGAAAACATTGGATCATTAAAACGGTGGCAATACTTGCAGCCATTAACTAATAAATTTTGCAGAAAATTCGAAAGAATACTCCTAGTACTGCCAAATGAATCAGGATAATTACAAGCAAAACGGCTAATACAGCCTTCTATGGACCTATAACCAAATTATTAAATTACCCACTGTACAGGGTGTTCCAGTTTTACTGTGCAATATTGAAACCTCTTAACGATGCAGTGATTTGCAATCGAAAATCTTATACTCATTTTTTTCGAATTCGTGTTGTTTTCGAAATTACAGGGGAATTTAGATTTTTTCGAAAATATCGTCCTAGCAACGCTTATTTGGCTGTGACACAGCTCGTTTTGTTACTAAACCCCCACTTTGGTTTCGTTTTACTACTGGCTTTCATTTATAATGACCAGGTTTCGAAAGAATTCGTAGGTAAGTACAAAATTAACGATATAACTTCAAAAATGTTTTTCTATTCGAAAAGTTGTCTTTTTTGAAGATCAAAAATCTTCGAAAATGGCCATATTAGCAAATTGTTCCATATATACAGAAAGCATATCTAATCTGTTACCTTTACGATAAATCTAACATTAGTACAAGTACTCCCCGAGATCGAGGAAAAGATATTTTGCAACATACCTCGCCCATACTTGAACGAAATTATTTCGAAACTAAACATTTGTCATAATGGTGGGAAAACTAAGCACTTCAGTAAGTAAATCGAGTGAAACATACTTCATTATTTTAAAATGTACGTTTAGGACTGTGAATGACATATTTTGTACAATTGGTATTGGGGACTCTGCCCTGGGAAAAACAAACCCGGTTTTGCTGTGATCTCATTAAATATGTAAATGGCGTATAAATGAGGTGTTAATTACATGTTGTTGGGTGAGTTATTGATTTATTGATCATGTTGCGGAAGTCAAGAATGTGCAATATGTAAATGAGCCGCTGGCTTGACAACAATCAAATTTGCCGCGGGCGTTGAAGCTTAAGAATGCGCATTGCGGTAGAAATGTCATGGCAACAAGTTTTTGTTTGGGAATGGTAAACAGAGTAGAAGTATACGGCGGGGCTGCTGACCTTGAGTACCGTTAAACGTGGTGAAATAATGGGGAGCGGAAATAAAAAAAAGAGAACTGGTATTAATTGATTTATTGTTTTATTTAATTATTCGTTGATTGGTTTTCCTTAACAACAACAACAAATTAGATTGCGTCATGCACTGATAGTGAATGAAAGCATGAGCCGGCAAATTAAGTTGAAAGCCGGTTAAATGCATTGATAACGAGCTTTAATGTGATATTATGCGTCAAGTTTAAGGTTAATAGAATCAAGTTTTAACTTAAAGATGAGTAAATACAATTGATTAATCCAGATAAACTTTGATGTGAGTTAGCGAAATATATATTCATGACAAACTTGTTTAATTGAATAAAAATTGCTTCCTTCTTTAAAATATGTTTTATTTAAATCTTTCGACATAAATTCTTTCTCCATGATTTTTATCTAAAATTGGATCCAAGATTGCATTTAATTGTGAAATTCTGTTTTTAAATCTATGAATAAGTTTTTCACGTGCCGTTTCGGCGTAGTAGGTAAGCTATGCAGGTTCTGGCACAAAATACCATGTTATTTCTTATGGAGGTCAAACATGACAAAAAATGGTCCCAAGAGCTAGTTCTGGCACTATTATTTCTTATAGGGGTATCCAAAATTACCTAAACTGTGCCGCGTTATTTCTTATGGAGGTTTCCAGAATCACAAAAATTGTCCCAAAGTAGAAAGTGGTGATAGTACTCACCTAGGCGAACAAAAAATTGTACATTAAGGGGGTCCATATCAACCGTTTCACGAAACACCCTGTATATATAAAAGCACAGGGCATATGGTCGCAGCCAAGAGAAAGTTGTATGTAGAACTTCATGGCCCTTCCGACGACTGTTCAACAAGCGCCGTACTCTTCTCCTCTCAGGAGTTCTGGTGGTCTAAATTAAGAATTTCGGATTTTGTACCATTTTTTGACTTTGACATTTTTTTTTCACAAAAAGCTGGTTAACATAACTTTTTTTTATAAAACTGTAAACTGTGGACTCTCAGCTTTAATTTGACCTTTACACCCGATGTGCTATCTGTAGCCGTTAAAGAGCTCGTAACCTATTCAGGTCATACCGATATTAGATGATTTTTTTTTAAATTACGATTTTCAGTCACTAAGGGAACAAATTATGTTTGAAAATACGTTTGAGACCAGCTTTGAGAAGTGATTATGAGCTAATAATTTTCTAACGACTAGAAATAGCATGTAGGGTGTAATAGGCTAAATAAAGAGGAGAATGTTTACAGAAAAAAAAATAGTTATGTTAGCCACCTTTTTGTAAAAAAAAAAGATGTTAAAAGTAAAAAGAAAATGGTACCAAAATCCGAAATAATTAATTTAGACCACCAGAACTCCTGAGAGGAGAAGAGTGCAGGGCTGGTTGAACAGTCGTTGTAAAGGCCGCGAAGCCACGCGCTCTTGATTAGCATAATTTCTAAATCGCCCCGTATGTATGTGCTGATGTGGACTGAACTGTTGAAATGTGCTTCGAAATTCCTTTTTTCATTTAAAAAGAAATTTGAAAATTTTTGTAAAAATTATTTTTATTTGTTTAAGAAAGATATTTTTTATTTTATTTATTTAAACACATCTTTTATATTCTTTTTGTTAACTCTATTTTGTAAACATTTTTATTTTTATTACATAGAGAGAAATTTATTTATTATAAAAGCTTTTGTGCCCTTTGGCGTCTACTCTAACTTTGAACTGTTTTCCTGATATAAATAGTAACATTTTCTTTTTGTAATACAAAACGTCTTGATGTGTATTTTGTATAATTGTACACAGTGGCGGGTGTCTTTGATAAATCTTTCTGTTTTAAAAGGTTTTCCGAAGATGCTTCTTTAAACGTCACATTTTAAATTGATTTTTTTTCTTATTTTTAATGAAAACACGGAACACAAATATCGGCCGCCTTCACTTCATGTAGCTAATCAGCATTACTGTTTGTTATATATTGTAAGGTTCTTTCCTTAGAATATTAAACCAACAGGAACTACTGGACTGCATAAAATTCAAGTATGTGAGCAAAAAACCAACGAGGCAAAGATCTACTGGGTATCAGCTATTTCGCTCCCTCTGTCTACATACTTTAAATGGCAGTAGGATAGTGAGAATTTGAAATAGAAATGTCGATTTGCTTTAACTTATAGTTATTTCTTATTTTTCTATTTTTATTTATAAGGTTCTATCGCATGACAGTACGTAATCGATATTTGTTGCCCCTTATTGGGCATGTATTTCCTCTTTTATTACCATAGTGAGATATATGCACATCATGCAAAGGTACACAAAACACGTGAGTTACATACATTGACCTAAAACGTGACGTAAATCAGACACCGCGTCTATAAGATCCAGACCCATACCAAACTGCAACAACAAAACCCATGGCTTGGTAGTGAGAAAGTCTAAAACTCAACTTTCTCACATTTTCACGTTCCAACAACAACATTCTCTTATTAAATCTAATCTCCCACAACACGTCACAACGTCAGCGTTTTTCATAAACCGTAAAGGTGTCATGTTAATTCCTACATAAAATCCAAATGTTATCATGGCATACATAAAAAGTGCTTACCTGAAATTAGAAGAACTCCAAAAAAACAACTTGTAAGAGCTTAGAGAAGTTATAGTCCAGTCAAATAAGCCGAAAAAATGCAAAAGATCGTATTTAATTCCTTTCAGGCTGCAATTTGGAGGGTTGGTGTAGGGTGGTCCTGGGAGTATTGTCACAAAAATGCGCCGTCCCAGGGCCAAAACAAAGGGGTGAAAGATAATAAAAACACCACCGAACGCGTGATAATCTATTTGCCATGCGTGTGGACCAGAAGTGGTAAAATTTTTAAAAAACTCGAAAATGCCATTTTATTCAAAATATGATTTTAAATAAAAAAGTCCATGGTGACCAACCCCCTCCCTATCTCGTAAGAGCGCGACAGGGACAGCGAAAGAAGCTAAGGGTGGACACATCGCTATATCCACTAACATTTGTCCAGTTATTTCAATTCTGCAACATTTTGGTTCAGGAGCTAGCAACCAAGAGAAGCGTGAATGTTTCGTCGACGGAGCAGAAAAAAGTGGTGGAGTGAAGAAAGTTATCGGATTATATGTTGTTATTGTTTTTAATTTTTGTAATGTTTCTTGACGGAAGGGGTAGGATATGGGATTGCAGGATACACGGGAAGAATGGGATGTAATATATTAATGATATTAAATGTGGGTATTTAGAAATTTAATTTTACAGTTTACTTGTGGTTGTTAGTGGTGTTCCACGAATAGTTATCAACCGCCCAGCTATGGACAGGTCTCGGTTAGACAAGCAATATTGAAATGCAAAGAAATGGAGGGGTGGTAAGTTGGGGGGGGGGGGGTAGTCCTAACAATTCGGGTGAAAGTTGTATACTTCAAATTTTATGAACTAATATAACTACTGAACAAAACACCGTAATAAAAATACTTTTATCTCCGATTATAGTAAGCCGTTCAGACTTTCCAATTACTAGCCACCTATCTAAGTCAGCTTCGACCACAATTTGAATAATTTTGAACGATTCTCACCCCAAAATACTTTCTTGCAATATTTGGAAACCTCAGAGTATTACAGGTGATCAATTGTTCCTTACACGTACCTATAGTTGCTGTGGGGGATGTGGTTGAATATTTATTGGAACGCTTGGACGGTTTAGTCTGAGCTGAAAGGCATCTTAAGAGGATATATTGTTCAGAAGTTATAGTGTGATTGGTTCATAACATTTGAAGGTACCCCCTCATATCCCAAATATTTAGGATTTACTACCCCTTGCAAACAATTTTTTGCTTTTCTAACTGGTCAACAATTCATAGAACACCTCACAGTCTTAAATTGCTCTTAATATTATCTTATTTGCTCTTTAGTATGTATATGTATTCTACTTGTCTGATCTGGTTTCCACCCATTCATAATAATGAATGAAATGAGTTTATTGTTTATTTTTCTGATTTGCTAATCTTTAATATCATACTGCCCAACGTTCTACGTAGCTAAAAAATGCCTGGTACATCAAACAAATGCTTTTTAATTTGATTTGATTTTTTGATTTGAAAATGGGAAGAGACATTTATTGCAGTAAATCATATTGGGAATTCCTAAAACTTTTTTTGTTATTTTTAAAAAAGAAAGCATCTGCAAATTTTACATTACTACTTTGATTTGTCAGTAATAAATTTTTAAATAATGTAACGCTTCTATTTTTAACCATATAAACATCCCAGATCCCACCCATCTAGTCTATACCATTAATATATTACATCCCATTCTTCCCGTGTATCCTGCAATCCCATATCCTACTCCTTCCGTCAAGAAACAATACAAAAATTAAAAACAAACAAGAAATGCACACAATCCTATCTGCTTATTTTTTCCCACGCTTACGCAATCGCAGTTATCTAAAACCCTAAAAAACGAGAGTGTAAAACTGCAGATATAATGAACTAAAAAGTAAGAATTCTAAGGCAAAAGTCATCATATCTCGTCTCGCTTTGCACAACCAACCAACATTTCTAAGAAAAAATCAAAAATGTTCGAAACACGTCACGACAGTAAAACATGAACGCAAATATTGTGCAACATATAATCCGATAACATTCTCCACTCCACCCGTTTTTCTGCTCCGTCAACGAAACATTCACGCTTCTCCTAGCTAGCTCCTGAACCAACATGTTGCAGAATTGAAATAACTGGACACATGTTAGTGGATATATATATAGCGATGTGTCCACCCTTAGCTTCTTTCGCTGTCCCTGTCGCGCTCTTACAAGATAGGGGTTGGTCACCATGGACTTTTTTATTTAGAATCATATTTTGAATAAAATGGCATTTTCAAATTTTTTAAAAATTATACCACTTCCGGTCCACACGCATGGGAAATAGATTATTACGCGTTCGGGGGTGTTTTTATTATCTTTCACCCCTTTGTTTTGGCCCTGGGATGCCGCACTTTTGTGACAATACTCCCAGGACCACCCTACACCAACCCTCCAAATTGCAGCCTGAAAGGAATTAAATACGATCTTTTGCATTTTTTCGGCTTATTTAGTAATTAACGAGTCGCGGTGTTTAAATGTTCGATCGAGTCAGTAGAGTAGTATAACCAATGTGTTTAGAGTATATAGTGAACGCAGAGGCAATGAGTTCACAACTCAATAGATGGCTCTAGATGTACCGAATCGAAGCAATTCTCTGTTCACATTAAATGAGATGATATAAATTTACTCTTTGGTTCTTGTTCGTGCTGCAGTGTAGCTAGATTTGCCAACGCATCACTGTTTATTGCATATTCTTCTCGTTCGTTGTTGCCTTCCCGTACCACAGGCGCTGTTTCTTGTTTGCATGGTGGCTTCACCCATCACTTACGTTGCACAGAATAAGATTGAAGGGCGAAACGGGCAGGCGAAAATGATTAATTTAGCTATGCATTGATGTGGCGGATTTTTGGGATCACTGACTTTTTCATAATTAATGTATGTTTTCTTAGAAGGGAATCTTTAACATCTTTTTGCATGACCTTTGTTTTTGTGGGATTTTCATTTCCAAGTGTTTTTCGAGACCAGATGAAATTTTTGAGGCTGCATATGAATGAAGACCACTTTTCTATTGAAGGAAGCATGATAAGAAAATATACATTTACGTAGATAGACTTGGGGATTACACGAGGAAGTACAGCTTGTATGCTATATATGCTATATATATACATTATTTTCGAACTATACTACAAGTGCTTTTGAAGATCGTGTTCAAGTGGATACTATTTATACAGATTTCTAGAAGGCATTTGATAAGATCAGTATTCCTCTTCTCATTCATAAATTGAAAAATATAGGCTTCCACTCCTCTTTTTTAAGCTGGATTGTGGCCTATATATATAACCGTAAACAATATGTAAGGATTGGCAATATTATATCTGATTTATTAATGGTCACCTCGGGAGTTCCTCAGGGTAGTCACTTAGGTCCACTATTGTTTCTGCTTTTCATTAATGATATAGCAACTTGCATTGTTTTTGCCAAATGCCTAATATTTGCGGATGATTTAAAACTATTCATTAGAATAAACTCTCTAAGCGATTGCTTACTACTGCAGAATGATCTCAATATACTTTCTTATTGGTGCTCTAAAAATAAGTTATATCTTATAACATATCTTGTACGTTCTTGTTTGATTATAAAATTAATGATGCTATAGTTTCTCGAACAAATGATATCAAGGACTTAGGTGTTATTTTGACACTAAATTGGCGTTTACCTCTCACATTAACACTATTATCATTAAATCAAAACGTTGTTTAAGTTTCCTTAAGCGGAATTCCAAGGACTTTCATAACATTGAGACCTTCAAGACCTTATACTTTTCGATCGTGAGATCCATTCTTGAATATGCATCCATTGTATGTGTGCCCTGTGCTTTATTTGTCAAAGATATACTTTCGTTTAAAATAAAAATGTTCGAATTGCTATTATTAATTAATATACATATATGCTCCTGAAAGACAGATACGTTCAAGGGATTTGTTGTATGCTCCTCAGCATAGAACCAATTATGGCTATCATGAACCAATATCTAATTGTGTATTTAATTACAATTGTTTCTCATCACTTGTAGATATTTATATCTCTAGAGAAAAATTTAAAAGTATAATTTTTGAAAAGGCTTTGCTTTACAAAATTATTAGTTCTACTATGAAGGCAATAATGAACAATCTTTGTTTACGTAAAATGCTAATATATTGTGTGTGAGCATTGTGTGTATGCAACTACTTATACTATCAACTACACCAGCCTATCCATATGCTCGACTCAGTTTTCAATTCCACGAAATATTTCTAGTTTACCTATATGTTAACAAAAAACAATAAAAATGGGAAAGCAGAATGTGAGTACGAGCCAGAACAGAGGAAAAATTGGTATATTCATACATATATATAAATTATTCCCAGAAGGAAGTCATGGATTCTCTTCTAACGAATCAGCGTTGCACACAAAATTAGAGCAATTAAACGACAAAATTCATCACATCATCTGACATCATTATGGTTTGCCCGTCTCGTCACTATTCCATGCAAAGTAGAAAACGAAGCCACGCAAACAACGCTGACACACGACGGTACGAGATTCGAGAACGCCACGAAATATGTGCCGAAGTGTGAGCGGAGCATGCCAGCCAGCTGGCTGGAGGACACTACAGTGAATAGGCTTGAGTCTCGGATAGTACAGCGACGGGGCGCCTCTAGCGAGTAGTGTACCCAACAGCCGAATTCCATTCTTGCGTTCACTATATACTCTAAACACAATGGTATAACTTAATTGTTGAGTTTTTTTTATAAAAGAGATTATTTTAATTGTAGGACGGAATTGTGAAAGAAGTGTTGAAAGAAAAGATCAATAAAGCAAAACAATTAAACTACAGATGGTGAAAAGTGTTGTTTTTTATTATCTTCTTTATGATTGAAGCTAGTGAGCTATCGCTTTTGCGTGAACGGTCATTTTTTGATAGAAGTTTCTTACCATCTAGTTTCGTTCCACCATCGGTGAAGTACCACGATCTAACTCGTGCGAGGCTTGGTCATACCTCTTATTCGAGCTGCCCGCGAAAATTTAAATTTGGAAATATATAAATGAAAGAGCGAAAAGCTATTCAGACATATTAGATACGTATGAAATTTTTTTGGAAAATGTAAATCAAGATAAGTACAAGGCTAGTATTCAGAAAAGTAGAAGAAGTATTTATGATGCTAAGCAATTTTTAATAATGATTAAAGAAGAAATTTTTTAATTAAAAATTATGTATAAATTTATAAACGATGTGTTAAGGCCTACTTTTCCGAACGTAGAAACAATTTTAAAAATATTTTTGACGATGCGTATCTCTAATGCAAGTGCTGAAAGCTCATTTCCGGTGTTGAAATGAATAAAATATTATTTCTCAAGTAACTTACATAAAAATAAAGTGTGCTATTATGCATTGAATCAGATGTAATGGACTCGATTAATTATGATGACATTATAGACTTATTTCCTAAAACAAAAACCAGAAAAACACTTTTAGCAATTATTTTATTTTTTATTTAGAATTGAACTGATTTGTTTTATACTTTTTTTTAAATACCAATGTTGCGTTATTAAAATGGGTTATTATGGAAATGTTGGCTTTTGTTTCCAAAAAACTAAAAAAATGCATATGTACCTACCTATATATATTTTATTAACTGAAATAGACTTATTTTTTGGGGCCTCATAATGATCTTGCGCCTAGGACATCTAAAAGTATAAATGCGGCCCTGATCACTATATTATACATAGATAATTATTATGCGCTATGTAATTACGTGTGTACATATATATATTTGTGGGGGCTTTGTATTAGCTTAATACGAGGGAAAAATTAAACCTCTATAAAGAACACTTGAATTTTCACTCTTTCATTTGTAATTTTATTTTCACTTATGTTAGTACATTGAATATTGTAAATTGAAACGTGCTAAACCTGTACTCACCACTTTTCTTGAGGACGTAATCCGGCTCTCAAAGGACCACTGTTTTGGGGTTGAAGATAAAATGATGATAAATAAGAAAGGTCGGATGAACTGAACACAATTTATTTTCAAAAAAAAAAACTATTTACTTTCGCTGTCGCTATGCTTTAACTCCATTGAAGAATGTTGCTTGGATGCTGATGGTTCACTGGTGATAATCAGTATCACCAGTGAACCATCAGCATCCAAGCAACATTTCGTATCCGCACTCGATCGTAAAAAACTGCTATTCTCTTGTATGAAATAATCGTATGATCTTGCTGCGAAACGTTCGTAAGTGGTGCTCCATATACTCTTATATAGAGGATGATGTGATGCGTTCGAGAACGATTATAATGTGTTGCCAATACCAAACTTCTCTCATGATGATAGGGCGAATTTCAATAGTTTGACTTGTTGCCTGATGATGATGCTTTTGTGAATCTCAACAATCATAATCACCACGTTCGGAGTTTCGTACTTTGGCAAAGAGTTCTCGGGCGGTCTTCTGCTGTGTCAATATTAATCTTATGTCGAGAGAAAAGTGGTGGGGGTCAATCCTAAAGAGTGGACCTGTAGATGTTAATATATAAATATTGTAAGAATTAATATTACTCCATACTAGATCCTAGAGTCTGTTGTTAGGATTAACTTGATTATTGTATTGCTTCAAGGAACATATCTCCATATAATTAAGGAGAGACAGAGAGGCAAAACTGTAGGCGAGTCCAGCGATGATGTAGAAGGTTAAAATCGCTTAACAAAAGAATTTTCGAGCTTAAAGTAGGGTACACAAAATTTTAAAAACATGGATGTAGTAATCTAATGATACATTGTAAGGCAAACCTCGACATCGTTAAAAGATCGGACAAAGAAAACCGATGTTTTGATGCATCGATGGAAGGAATGTAAAAATTTTCGAAGATGAATAAATATTTCACTTCTGCACTAACAACAGAATTGCGAACATGCTTCCCAAATAAATTTATTTAAGAATAAAAACTTTTTAATTGATCCGACAAAGCAAAGTTTAGTTAATCATGTTACAACTGCTGGAAATAAAACACCAAATTAATTTAAGAGATTTTTAAAGCAATACTAATAATATCGTAGTATGTACATAGTTTTAGAAAAAAATAAGCCAACATAATCAGCACACTAGAGAAAACTACCTCAAGTGTCCCAATAATTTTAATCAAGACTTTAAATAAATAAAAGTTTGGATAACTTCTTTCCCTTTAGGTGATTTATCTGCTTATAAAGTATTTGGCCCGCCTAAGATTAGACAAATATTTTGTTGATATTTTAATCAAATTAGGATAGGATTCCTTCATATTTTGTCAAAAACTATAGGATTATTTGCCAGGTTTTCCGTGATTGGGCTTTTAAGGTACCGAGGTATGTATCTCTGATGTTTGCACCTTGCACCTCCACCACGTTTTTAACAATTTGGTGCTGATCAATCTACGAATTAAGTTGTTTATTGCCTATAAAATAAAATAACAAACAATATAAGGAATGGTGTTCCTGCAAGAGAACGGGATTATTCGTTGAATGGGGATGGAATACTTTAAAAATGAAATAATATTCTAAAAAATAATGTAAAACTGAAAGATAGATGTAGGCATTGTACATTCCTTTTCGAAGTAGTTCGCATAAATAATCATATCATAAATGCTTAGAACCAATTAGAACCATTTATGCAGTGAAAATTATTCGGTGGAATGGTTCCACTGGAACCAATCAGAATGTACTTAGTGTAAACAACTTTTGCAAGACTAATTTCGCTAAAAATTGAAAAGCCTAGTGCGAAACATTATTGTTCATTTCACCCTTACTTATAAAATGGAAGTGTCCGGTCGGCACTAGATTTTGTTTACCACAATTCGCAACGCATGCTTTGATGATTCCCATGTATCGCATATGGAGATCAGGCAGAATGTCAACGCATGCGATGAAAACCCTCGAGAATGCTTCACAAGCTATGAAACAGACTCTCTCACTACCGCATGAGAGGCCCAACGGAGTCCTAACATTCTAAAATATTTGCAGTTTTCTTATGTAAAACTGACAAAAGATTGATGTGAATAGCTTCTGCGCCCTAAACTACTATTCATACAGAAAAATTGTCTTCTGATAATCTTAGTCTTACTTTATATCTTTCCTAACAACTCGGGTTTCTGTACTCGATTCGACACGATTCGGACTCGTCGAGTATTTAGGTAGTTAATCGGATTCGGGACTCGACTGTAATATTCGACGATTCCAAATTTTAAAAATTAAGCAATGATCAATAAATTCAAAAGGTAACCTACGTATTTAGAAATATTCTGATCAGTTTCGACGTTTATGTTTTATTTATTTTTTAATTATACACATTGCTGCGGACATTAATAAAGACTCGTCTTCACTTTTCATTCTTAATGATATGAATAAAGTCTACGTTTACACAAATAAAACTAAAAAATGGAAATGTAAACAGCTAATCAAACTGGTGAAAATTTGTTAAATTATCTAACTGTAATCAAATTATTAAATTCAACTGCCATCTTATAAAAGAAAAGAAAAGAAAACACTTCTTTTTATTTTACATATGTATATTGTAACCGCCAATGCGTCTAGTCTTATCAAAACATCATCAGGGCTCTTTTTGAAACCCTGATGATGTCCTGATAAGACGAAACGTGTCAGCGGTTACAATGTATGTAAAATAAAAATATATATGTACGTTGTCAAAAAAGCAAAAGGTATTTTCCTTTCTTTTATAAGATAGCAGTTAAAATAAACCTATTCCAGCAAGTCTTATCTATAAAATCTGTGAATTATTCAATTCAATAAATAATTCTAATTTTAACAACTTTTTTTTTTGTTATAAAATCTTCAGCTATGAGAATCATTATGGAACTTCAAAATATTAAACGTTTTCGGTTATTGATTTGAGTTTTAATATAGATCCAAGCTCGATTTGGACTCGAGTAGTTTTCAAAATTTGGGACTCGTACCCGCCGAGTCAAACTCTACTAACAACATTATTTAAAAAAAATTGTCGGAACGAAATGACTTCGATTCCTCAAACAAAAACTCTCAGCTGAGTAATCGATGTGCCGTCATGGCATACCGTGGGCTGTGTAGATGCCTAGATTTACATATTCAAACTCCAGCTGGCTATACTCACATGCAATTATTACTCAGCTGAGAGTTAGTGAGCGTTGATAAGGTTACATTGTAATCAAAACTATTTTATTATTTTGTTAAGTAAGGCATATAGTAAGTTTAGTCTTTGGGAAGGTAAGGAACCAAGCTGTAAAATACCAGAAGACTATTTTCCTGTATGGACAGTAGTTTAGGCTATATTGCATATATAAAGTTAATGTCTGGCACTTTTCCAATAAGTAGGTATCAATAGAGAAAACTTTGGAGACCGAGCTCCCAATGCACATAATATAGATTTCTGTTTGATGGCTCGGGAAGTATTCTCGAGGGCTTTCATGGGATGTATACGCTGTGTTACTGTGAATCCACAATTTCTTAACCCTCAAGCCACTCTTCCACTACAATTAGCTGTCAGTTCAAAAATTTAAATACCATACCATTTATCGATGTATCGAATATAAAATATTGATGTTGGCTATGTTTCTTAAGACGAAAATTGATGTAAAAACATCGGAAATTTTTTAAGAAACATCGAGGTTATCGATGTATCGATACATCGTGTGCATGCCTAGCTTAAAGGTAGGTGCAAAATTTTATCACTTATGCTGGAAAAGAAGGAGATAAAGAGCTTCCTACGACTAACGGTTTTAAGACACCCACCACCATCCTTGTTACCCGTGAGCTCCAAATCCCTGTCCCTTCTGTAAATTAAATATCTGTCATCAAGAATTTCACTGACATAAACATTTGATTGTAAAAATGTTTCAGTGAAATATATTATACATATCTATCATAATTATTTGAAAGCGAGGCTAAACGAACATTTTCAGTTTTCTAACGTTGTCTGCTGACATTCTGGTAGTAAATATTCGAAGACATTAGATGATTATTCGAGACTGGTTAGCGTTTAGAATGTTGCGCTTGATACGATCTAGGCACAATTCGTTTTTTTTTATAATATGAGGCATATTATAAATTTTTGTGTTACAAACTCAAATTTGTTTAAATCCGTCTTCATTCTTGAACTTCTTTGCTACATATATACATAAAGTAATACCTTCTTTTCTTTTGACAACAATTCATGGATAATACCATATTTATTATTTTGGAGAGAATCAGCTGTTAGTTTCCCAAAAATCTTATTAAGATATATACTAATGTACGATCCCTGACCAATTAGAAGAATGCTTTACAAGTACTGGATTATCATTTAATTTGCTATATAACAATCATCACGAGAAAACATGAGTGATGCATGAAGCTATCGAACGTTGTTAAGGGATTGTTTATTAAGATGCATTGGTACATTTTTTAACTCCAGAAAACTCGTTACGGATCTCTCTTCTAGGGTTTACAGTTTCTTTCAAAGCTGAGGTTTCATCATTTAGTGGAGATTTAGCAGACTCAAGAGCTTTGATTCTTTTCTTGTGGTCTAGAAATGCAGAAACAATTTTTTTAATTTTCCGAAACTGTGCAACAAAGTGCCAAGTTAAATTCGAGTAGCCTAGCTCCAAAATGTTACCCTTTGACATGCTATGAATAATCGCCAGAATATTTGATTCCCACTACCGTCACTGATTACTTGAACTATTTTTATTGAAATGCAGCTGACCCACTCATACTACCCATGCTATTCGTAACCTCCTCGCACAACTTACAGAAGGATGCATGCAATCGACGCACTTGAAGCCAGAGTTGTGTTTATTAAGATATATTGAGCAACATGTAGATCTGGGCGCCATAGAGAAAATAAAGATATCAACCCTGGAATTCCGCAAAAAGAAACTAGCCAGCATCCATTGTAAGTGCAGGGTAGTGTAGTGAGTAGTGAAGCACTTGTTTGAGGTTATAGCTAGAACCAGTTGTAAGTCAGTTGTTGATGTAGTTAAATTTTAGTTGATGCCTAATTAAGTGCACCTGGTAATAATAATATGTATTGCAGCAATTTCAGGTTGTAATATCGGCTGGAGTATTTGATAGACCCCCTGTTTTTATCTGGACTATTTCGAAATTTAATAGGTATATATACAGCAAAAATGTTAACTGATGTCTCCCGCAATATCTCGGAACAAACCAGGATATCCTTAGTAAAAAGTATGATCTTCAGTTGTAGTCCATTAACTGCGAAAGATAAGCCAGGGCTATCTGCGCTAGGAAGGCTGTTGGTTCCAGAAATATTGTAACATTGATATAGTTAAGGGTAGTTATAGGCTAAATACCCAATGTATCGCAAAGCAGACTGCACCAAAATTGTTCTGTGATATTTTACACGTTTTTTGGACGCAAAAATAAAATAAAATTTTGGAAATTGAAAAAAATATTCGATTACCGGCGATATTCGAACCACTATACTTGTATTTCTACTTCCATCTTTTGTCAACTGTACCACGAACGCTCTTTTCAATTTTCCTTTTAATTTCACTTCCCATGGAAAAACATCGATTCCTCATACACATTTATATATATTCTTTGGACTACACTTATCTATCTCCAAACCTTATCACATCAAATACCAATATATGTACAACTCTTCATTGGTACAAGTGAAGCTAATAATTGAAGCTAGTTTGCGCTCTAACTTGATAAACACACAACTCTAAAAATTTCTACCATCTTTACATCTGCGGATTGAATCCTGGGTAAGGGCAAAAGTTTATCACTTCAAATACCAACACATGTACAACTCTTCACTAGTACAAGTGAAGCTAATTTTCACTCTAACTTTAAAATTTTTTACTACCTTTACACCTGCGGATTGAATCGTGGGCAAGAGCAACTGCGGCAAAAACAGTTTTCTTTAAAATACACATAAGAAAATTGATTAGTAGCAATTAGGTATGACACATTGACATCATTGTTGTTGGTCCTTTCTCTGTGCTGTTGAAAGTGACCAACTCTGAGTTTCGGCATTCAGACTCCTTTCTCATGTCCCTTACTCTACTTCTTTTCCTTACAATGATTATACTGGCTTCTATACATCACCTCAAGCGTCAAAAAGCTGAGGTATTAAAATATTACATACAATATTAGGCCATAACATGACTTTAAAGAATATATATATATTTTCCCTTCCTATTTAACAGAATACGACCCCGAAGGGCGAACAACCCAACATTTTCACTTCTTCCCAAAGCGCTCAGCTTACATAGCGATAGTTCTCAAACCAAATTACCCTATCGATATGGTTTCAGAAAGGATGGGCATTGTTAAAAAAACCTTCCTATAAATTTGTCAACAACGACTGTAAGACGACACTTTAAAATGTTTTTATTTTTTTTTTTGTGTAACAGAACCAACGCCTTTATAATGTTGGAATCATAAATTTCATCAAGTTTTTCAGAAATTATTTAACATATTTTTCCGCATTTATGCACGAAGTTGTAAATTGCACAACATCAGTTTTACCCTTGCTTTGTTGGAAAAAAAGAGGAAGCTTAAATTCAAAGCACAAGACGAAATCTTCTAGCAGGCTGGATGCATCTAATTAAGATTTACAAAGAAAAATTGTTTGCCTCTTCATACCCCATTAAAGTGGGCTTTCAATTCATTACAATAATGAGCCATTAACGCGTAGAAGGCTCTCTTGATTGCAAAAAGACAACAACGTTTGTCTTGAATTTCCTCTAGAGTGCATTTCAAACGGAGCAATAAAATACCCACTTGGTTGGAGTAGGAAATGAAAAACTAAGAACACTTGAGTGGGCGACACCTTTCCCCAAAAAAGGTTATACAATAACCGTGACGGAGAAGCACGGCCACAACTACGAACTAACTATCATGCAAATGAAGTGTTGCAAATTGTGTGTCATAAAATTTCCAAGGGTGCATTCAGTGCAAGACTGACAGTAGCTGTAGGCTTGTTATCCACAATATGTCAACATATATGCGACAGGAGCACTGTCACAACTTATTGTTTGCGCCTTCGTAGAAATATATCCTCACAATACTAGCCAACCGCCTAGCCTGGATTGTCTAAACCATAAGGCAAAACAATAGGATGACTAGATGCGGTGCAGTGGGGCTGGGCTGCGGTTGGAATGGCAAAAAGGTGTTGGGGCCACAGAGTAACTTGAAAATACGAATTTATACCGGTAGATATGGTACAGTGTTCCGCACAAGTGTTGGCCCAGCACCCAGCACCCAGAACCCTGAGCGGTGTCTCGCTCAGGGTTGATGAACCTGTTTATAAGGGGTCCTACAAATTATGGCTGAGTAGTTTTACGTGGCTCTGGGAAACTTCATTAGGCTTTAATTCTCGTTTTTTAACTAGTAAGTGCTCCGTAAGTGGCTCCAGTAAAGCTAAGTTAAGATTGTTTGCTTCGCTGATGAGATGAGATGAGCCCTAACCAACGGCACATATGGTGTACGAGAATGTCTTTATCAGTGGGGCGAAGTGCGGTTGACTCTCACACGCGTGACTTCCTCGAAGTTATAGTTTTCCTCCCCTCAAAGGAATTTTTACAATATTCCTTTAGAAAGTGCATATATGTGAATCTTTTCCTTTAAAGATGAATCTGTGCCTACCGTTGGTATTAATTTAATATTCCCGCAGGGTGTAGATTTGTTTGTTTTCCAACTTGTTACACACCAGGGCAAAGACGTGACAAGAGACAGGAAATATATGTATGTGATGGGGTCAACATTCTGGATATAAGCACATTTTTTGTATTTTTGTTTACAACGTAACAAAGAGCGTACTATGGAGTTAATTATTTTTAGTCTTTGAATGATGTACAACTCGGCATATTGTTAATTATCATGTAAGAGAGGTGATTATTGCGAGACATCGTGATAGAGATTTTTTTTCTTGCTTAGTTAGAAATAAATCCACAAGGACCCTTTAGTTCTACCTGAGAAAAGTGAATAGTGAAAAGAGATTCAAGAGGTTGACGAGTTTAGATTGGAACAAGAACAACAAGAAAATCATTTCCTTCCGCTTTCTGAAATACATACATACATACATATATATACAGATGTATATAATTTATGAAAACATTTCAAGATTCCTTAAGTACAGGATGGGGCCATTAACTTCCCACCAATTTGGTACTCTTACAACAGGCATTAAATAAGGTAAGTAGAGCAATTGCTTCTGATACTTTACTCAACCTACGGGAAACAATATATACAATAATATTAGTATAATCCTTTTGAAGATAAATGAAACCGAAAGGACAGCACACATAAAAAATACATATATATGTATAATATATGTGTAAAATATCAAATATCTTTTATTTGTTCTGGTCAATCTTAATGTTTCTGCATTATTGATATATATTAAGTAACCAGCTATACTTTAAGTGGTTTATGTTTTGCAAGCTGATCTATTAAGTTAAACATCTAACTTTTTTGTTGATTGAAGTTATAATAAAACTATCAAATCAGGATCATCAACGGCGGATTTTGTATTTTGTCTTGTTGTTTTCCTTCTTTTGTCTTTCATAAATTTATTTAATTGACTATCAAATACTAAATTTGTGTAATTAATTGCTTATTCACTTTTAGGTTCTATAAGTGATATCTTTTTTACTTTTCCGAAGCGTATCTGATTAAACACTTTACTATATACCTACTCGTATATACTAGATCTTTGAGAAGTTGTGAGCGAGATACTGAACTGAATAGTGCTTCCGCAACCTTAATACCTTTATTATCCGTTAAAAATATCATCAAATATTATCGCAACACTTTCAAATCATTTTTTATTATAAGTAGCACGAACAAGATGTGAACTATACGTAGGGAGATACTCGTCTCTGCCAATTCTGTTACGCTTATAGTAATTCTTCAATTTTTGTATATGCACGTTTCCTTCAAAAATGCTATAAAGTGAAACATAAAACTTTGAAGTTGCAGTAACATTTGCTTGATATGAATTTATCGGCACTTTTACGCATCTATGAACACTTATTTTCGGCATTTCCAAGAAGTCCTTTAGTATGCGGTAAATGTTTTCGCCAACGTCCAACTTCTTCCAACTAATATACGATCTTGATGTATCCAGAAAGGCAGAATAAAAACTCAGAACGTTTTAACAACACAAAAAAAAGTTTTATTTCGATTGAAACCTGATTAATTAGAGTTTCAAAACTAGACCTATTTATAACAAAAAGTAATTATTTAATTATTAGATGTGCTCTATCCTCGTGGTAATACTTTTTAAACTGACTTTGTAATAAAAATAAAAGTAAAAATATGTATACAATTCTCAGCCTGCTCAAAACGAAATAAGTATAAATTTCTACACTTAATCCATTCTGTTCAACAACAATATCACGGAGAACGTGAGAGGAAAATAAATAGAAAAGAATTATGTAATTATGTCTTCGTCAACACAGTAATGTGTTGAAGTCAATAGATGTAAGACTACTGGAAAGTTCCGAAAAGTTAGCCTTTCTAAAATTGTGCTTCGTCAAAATTTGTTAAGTTTTCAGTTTCAGCAATATGTAATTAGTAGAGGGGGGTGATATTTGTTAAGAATGGACTTTATAACTGGCCCAGGTTCAACTTTTAAGTTATCCGCGTCAGTAGAAAATATCAGGTCTAACTGCCTAGTAATTCTTCACATTACTGATTTGGCTGAGACCAAGAGATGAAGTAGTGTCAAGACTACCATGTTGTCAAGTTATTAAGTTGGAGATAGTCATCGTCACCTTCATTTAGTACTCATTGTATATTGGGTAGGTTAAAATCACCAACAAGTAGTAATTCGCCAACAGGATACAATCTTACCGTGAATAAACTTAGATGTTGAAATGAGTAGGTACACAGTAAAAAATAATTCCAACAATTTGTGCCACACAGGTTAGGCATTTGTCGATAAGATTAGGGAAAGCTCTACCTTGGAAAACTAAGATAAGGTTTTTATCGCTAAAATGTAGGCAGGTTTTCCTCCCTCAAATGTAGGGAATTTTGGTTTCCCCCCTAAAATTTAGGGAATATTCCCTAAAATGCAGGGAATTTTCACATCTTTTCTTATGTTTTTTCGCCAGTAGTCGTAGTCGCTCGGTAGTCTTCTATCACCTTCACCTATGGTGGAGAGTGGTGCGGTGCTATCACCTATTCCCTCCATTTTAGGGAATATTCTCTAAATTTTAGGGAATGGTCCCTATAGAGAGTTTTGCTATGAAAATTCATAGCGAAATAAGTCAATTTAAATTGACTCAGTTTGCTGCTAAGTCTACAGCTCGAGAATTGAGTGGAAAAAACGCTTTATGCAAACGAAAAATCTTTTTTTGAAAAAAGAAATTTCATTGCAAAAAGAGGGAATTTCATATACGCAGGAACCGTATAATCGTCAGAACGGCTTGGTTCCTGCCTGCCGTATATGCCAAAGCAAACAGCCAAGCTGAGCTCATAAATAGACTTAAAATAAATTTTAAGTGTGAATTATATGAGGCGAAATACTACGTATTTACTTGAATGCCTAGCAACCAGCAACCTAAGAACCAAGCCGTACTGACGATTATACGGTTCCTGCTTATATGAAATGCCATCTTTTTGCAATGAAATTTCTTTTTTCATAAAAGATTTTTCGTTTGCATAAAGAGTTTTTTCCACTCAATTCTCGAGCTGTAGACTTAGCAGCAAACTGAGTCAATTTCAACTGACTTATTTCGCTATGAATTTTCATAGCAAAACTCTATATGAAATGCTAGTCCCGCATAGGGCTAAATCTTGCTAGGCATTCAAGTAAATACGTAGTATTTCGCCTCATATAATTCACACTTAAAATTTATTTTAAGTCTATATATGAGGTCAGCTTGGCTGTTTGCTTTGGCTTATACGGCAGGCAGGAACCAAGCCATACTGACGATTATACGGTTCATGCTTATATGAAATTCCCTCTTTTTGCAATGAAATTTCTTTTTTCAAAAAATTTTTTTTCGTTTGCATAAAGAGTTTTTTCCACTCAATTCTCGAGCTGTAGACTTAGCAGCAAACTGAGTCAATTTAAATTGACTTATCTCGCTATGAATTTTCATAGCAAAACTCGCTATAGGGACCATTGCCTAAAATTTAGAGAATATTCCCTAAAATGGAGGGAATAGGTGATAGCACCGCACCACTCTCCACCATAGGTGAAGGTGATAGAAGACTACCCCTTTTAAAAAAAAATAAGAAAGAGCTGAACAGCTCATTTCTTATGGGCCATACTACTAAGTAGTATGGAAGTTCTATTGGTGTACTGGGCACGCTTAAACATAATATTGAAAAACAATATATGACTTGTTTTCAAGAGCAATGTGTGAATTATATAAAAGTTAATATATTTCCATAAAAAATGTAGCATAATACCTAATTCGTTGAATGTTCTCTTCCTTATATCCAAAAGAGCTTAACATTGCTGGAATTTGACGTACTTTTGAGGTTTTCTGGAGCCAGATACCTAAATTCATTGAATGTTCCATTGATTTGGGGAAATTAAACTGATTTTTCCTTTCTATCAGAGAAAATTACATTTATTTTTAGGGAAAAGCGTGTCTTAAATTTAGGGAATACTCCTAATATTTTTTACAGTGTAGGTAAATAATCTGATCTTTATCATCAAAATATTTATGGAGTCTGGAGGAATATAGCAACAAATATTGTATGAGTCAGATTTTAAAAGAGATAACAGGAGCAATAGTTTCAATGTCAAGAGTGTTGGAGAAACTGGGAAGCTCAACCTGGCTGCAAGTAAACTGGTTTTTCCAGGCGAGGGGTACGACGCCCTCTTGAATTACAGTGTCAGTCTGTCTATCTCTTCTAAAAATTGTATAGTGATTGATACAACCAAGTTTCACTGAAAGCAACTTAACTTAGGTAAAGGTTTATTTTAACTTAGTTAAAGGTCTATGAACAAGATAAAGTCTCTTCTTTCCAGGAGGAAACAAAAATATTTGATAGCGCTATAGCATGCCAGTAACTCGCGGTCATACCAGCTATATTTAGATTGCTTTTCAGTAAGTTTAACTAAATAAAATCCTAAAGGTTGTAGTTGCTGAACTATGGCTCCTATTGGAAACATCAAAAGCATCTACCACTAAGGCCATATTAGCTGAAGTTGTGTGTGCGATAGAAGGGTAGCTTCACTTAACTGGCACTTGACGGTGTTAAAAGCCTTAGTAGACTCCTCGGACGAATTGATCTTTTTAGTCCCATCTTACTTAGAACCTTTTAAATTTTCGCTTAACTTTGTCTGGTGTGGAGCTGCATGAGGAATAAAACGTCGGTAAAAATTTCCCATACCAAAAATACGTTGCGGTTCCTTCATTGTTTCGGGGCGGTGGTAATTGAGGATGTCTTCGAGCCATTCAGGACTATTAATAGTGTGTCCTAAAACTAGGATCTGGTGTTGCATAAATTTGCATTTTTCTATGTTAATATAAAAGCCAAATTCCCTAAAGCGACCAAAAATCGTCTTGAGATGCTCAATATGTTAGGTTTCCGTTCTAGAAACGATTAGCACCTTGTCGAGATAGTCAAAACAGAATGATAAGTTACGCAGCACTGAGTGAATGAATCTTCGGAGCGTTTGGGCTCCGTTACAAAGGCCAAAAGTCATCCCTAGGAATTCAAACAGACCGAATGGCGTACGAATTTCTGTTTTGATAATGCCATTAGGTTCCATTGGGGATTTGATTGTAAGACCTTGCTAACTCTAAGAAGAGAAAAACTTACATCGCGATAGCTGATGCGCTCCTGTATATAAGGAATAGAATAGCGATCCGGACCAGTACATGCGTTTACCAGTCTGTTGTCTCCATAAGGTCCTCATTCCCCATTCTTTTTCTTGACCATGTGTAGCGAAGAAGACCAACTGCTGCTGGAAGGAACACAAATCCTTTGACTAAGAAGCAAATCAAAATCCTTCTTGGCCGCTACTAGTTATCCAGCTGTAAAAGACGAATTTTCGATACAATTGGTTGTCCTTTGGTGGTAATGTGGTGAGTTACTTTATGCGTTACTGGTTTTGTAAAACCATTATCCAGTGTAATGGGGTAAAATGCTTGCAACAATTTTCGCACTTCTATATTACGTATAGATTTTAGTAAAATGAATAGAGAGGAGAATTTTGTTTTTGCCAAATGGGCTGAAACTCCAAAAGAAGTTAGCGTATCGATAAGGTGACGCTTCTTAACATCCACAAATAGTCCGTAATGGCTGAGGAGGTCTGCACCTAAATTAGGTTTAGAAACATTTGCGATAATAAACTGCCACGAAAAATTTCATCGTAATCCCAGCTCCAGTGAAATAATTTTAGTTCCATACGTAGAAATTGGGGAGGAGTTTGTAGCAGCCAAATACAGATTGGTTTTGAATTTTCTGTCAGCCTTAGAAGCTATTATGACAGTAAGATCCGCCCCTGTATTTGCCAAATAAAATTGTCTACTAGATTTATCAAAAATATAGAGGCGATTACCAAAGGCGCCCTGCCGGCTAGTCGCCAAAGGAAGGAGGCCAATTAGTTTGTCGGCGAAGATTTAGAAGTTACGTTATCAAATTTTGATTCATGAAAACTGCGAGGAGGGATGCATTTATGAGCCTTGGTGTCGAAACTCTGATGGTACCAACATAAACTCCTCTGGCGATAAATTTCGGTACCATGATAAAACCTTCGTTTCGCATCTCTGCTCCTAAAATTGTTATGAAACCTTGCTTTTACCGAAACACGTTAATAATACTAAAAATAATAATAATAATAATATTTACAAGGAATACTATGCGATCTGCTAAAGAATTAAAAGAAGATTCATTAGAATTTAAAAAACGGATTCTTTATTAAACATAATTGAGTGGCAGGGATAGCCCCAGCGATATTGTCAGCACAGATCAATACCTCTTTGATTCTCTTATATTTGGCTTCCCTATGCAGATTCAACACAACGTCACTCACCAGATGTATGACGTCAGAGTCCAAAGCACAAATCGCGATATGATATTTTGTTTCGATTACCGTAATACCCCTAATCTAAATTATGATTCCAATTAAACAAAGCATAGCTCGGGCCTCGGGATTTTTTTTTCCAAAATGCAGAAATTTAATATAATAATAGTATAGGACTAAGGACTAAGAATTATCGTGCAATTCATATATCCGCAGTTCGCGGTCACCAATGTGTTAAACGTTTTTACCAACTTGTAATAGCTGTTGTAGGTTTAACTACAGAAAGGCAGAATAAAAACTGAGAATATTTTAACAACACAAATAAAGTTTTATTTCGATTGAAACCAGATTAATTTTAGTTTCACAACTAGACTTTTTTATAACAAAAATTAATTATTTAATTATTACATGTGGTCTATCCTCGTGGTAATACTTTTTAATCTAACTTTTTAATAAAAACAAAAGCAAAAATATTTACGCAATAAATAAGTACGAATTCCTAAACGCAATCCACTCTATTCAGCAATAATATCATAGATTAACCAATAGCGGAATTAACAAACGTTGTGATTCTAAAATCAGTAATAAGGGATGCCATCAAAATGGACAAAGATGCCCCACAACTATATGTACAGCAATGATAAGGTTGCTTGAATGAGGGTCACCACACCATTCAAACTTAAATTGATCTTATATCTGTTATAAATATGAACATACCTGTACTCTCTATATGTAAATAAGGTAATAATAATCCCTCAATAATGATTAATGTGACCAAATTAAGCAAATATTAGTCAGACTGGTCCTGAATCACAAGAAGCCGATTATATTGGCAAAACTATTGTCATGGAGGAGTTTTTGCGAATTCATAGAGTCCAATGCTGCAGCGTCCATATTTCGAAGGGTTTTCCCAAGGGACAATTGTATCCTTTATAATCCTTTATAAGACGAGGGAACGGTGCCTGTATAAGAACAAATGAGGAGTTGTTAAATGCACTTCTCGATACCCACTTACTTATTATGCAAGAAATTTTCTACATATTAGAGGAGGATGGTTTCCGACAATTGTTTACATGGGTCCCCTAACTATTCTGATATCCGGCGAATTCATGTCAACTGTTAGAAAGAGGTTCGATAATACGTTATTTAAAGTTGGGCCCATAATAATGGACTGACTGTAAATCCCTTTAAGATGCAGGTTGTACCTTCAGTCAAAAAAAGGAAGGGAAACGGTAGTATCAAGTTAACCCTATCCAGTAAGTAGTTATCTTTCATACCCTAAGCAGAGCTGGAGAAGTAATATATTAGAACGTGTGAAAAAGCCAGTGTTGCTCTTAATACGTGTGATATCACCTTAGGCGTTAGCTGTAAATAAGAATATTAAGACCCGTCTTCAGTCTCCATAGTCTGTTGGCTCATGAAGAAAAATAATCTGTATGAGTTGTTGAAAATCCACAGAGCCTACACAGCACGCCAACAGCTGCAGTGGAGGTAATGCTCATTTTGTTGCCAATGGACTTCTACTGTAGGGATATAAAGGCTGCCAACGTAGTCAGGCAGAAGGCAATGGGTTGTTGAAAAGGGGTGGGATGTGGACATTTCACAAGATGACCCTACGTTGTTTACCTGGCCGTAGAAATATTAAAGGCAATGAGATAGCGGATTAGCTAGCAAAAAAAAGGTTGCGAAATACGACAGTTCAGATACTATATCGAATGTGAGTATCCCGACCAGAAATTCAAAAGGCCACATCTCACATTTCTAACGGTAGGTACAATCTGTGGGTCAATCGGGATACCTGAAATATTGCGAGGCAGTCGTGGCCTGTGTGCAATACGAGGAAACCACTGCAGCTGTTTAGGGGGAGTGCAGCTGCTGCCAGAAAACTAGTAGGGGTATTAAGAGTCCATTGGGCCATAGGTTACCATTTTCCCATTTTCACATTTTCGATCCTAAATTTGGATTATTTTTTAAAAAATCTATGTTCACAATTTCAGCTTTCTACATTGATGAAGTGTCAGGTACTGTCCAAATATATAGTAAAGAACGTAATTTTTGTATGGCAACCCTACGAAGGAGTTTCCGATTTGTCCCATTTTTGAGGCCATTCTGTCTATTTATTTATATTTCTTTTTTACTATTTTCGACACTCTCGTAGACCCACTTTTCGTCATCACAGCGAGCTGAAATTTGGCACACAGGTTCATGTCGCGTGACAATTGAATTTATCATACTTTGAACCGGAAATTTCCACAGAAAACCCGGAAAATTGGGAAAAATCATTTGAAAATTTCGTACAAATTTTATTAGCGATAAATCCGTTTCACGAAAAATGCAGAGTTTTCCGATTTTTCCGAAAATTTTTTCCGGAATTTTCCGACTTTTCCGGAAAATTTTCCGGTAAAAAAGTTTTCTAAATTATGCAGGATCAAGTTCCCTATCCACTGGCATCATTACTTTCTCTCCGACAATGGTGAAAACTTGCAGAAAAAATTTAGGAAAATTCATGTAAAACGCTTTTCCGGAGTTTTTCAGACCAAGGAAGCGTTTGAGCGTTTTGCAACCTAAGACAAAGTTGTAGAGCGAAATGAGTTGCATAAAGTTTCTTTTGTGGAAAACTCCGTGGAAAACCCGAAAAAGCGGGAAAATCATCGGACAAATTTTTCTGGAAAATTTTCCGAAAATTTCCGGAATTTTCCGACTTTTCCGGAAAATTTTCCAACAAAAAAGTTTTTAAGCTATGCGGAATCATTTTTTTCCCGTCCTACTGGCATCAATACTTTCTCTTCAACAATCATGAAAACTTGCATGAAAAATCAGAAAAATTCATGTAAATTTTTAAAAAAAATTCATATTAATAGGAAAAGTCTGTGGAAAACATGGAAAATCGGGAAGATTCATGTTATATGGGATCAAGTTGGAATACAGCTAAAAAGCGCTGTTTAAAACATAATGTGAATTTTAGAAAAACATTGCAGTACTTCAACGATTTGATACTCGAAAAATGTTTGTTTTCGAATCGGGACCAAACATGACTTAAAAATTGTTTTAAAATATCTCCGTGCAGCACATAATAACAATTTAGTTAGCGTGAAAAAGGCAGAAAATAAAATAAGCAAAAAATGAGTTTTCAAACAAAACTGAGGCCAAGCCGCATGAAAATGTAGAAAATAAACTTTTCTTCACACACAGAGGTGGACTCAGATTTTATTCGCTGACAATCACCGATATAGTTCAGTATGATCAATTAGAGGTAATAAGTGATTTGATTCATGAAGAGAAAGAATATTCAAGAGAAATATCCCAATCAAAAAATCTGAGTCCACCTCTGTGTGTGAAGAAAAGTTTATTTTCTACTTTTTCATGCGGCTTGGCCTCAGTTTTGTTTGAAAACTGGTTTTTTACTTATTTTATTATACCCTAGATGAAATCTATAGGGTACACTAAGTTTGGCATTCCGTTTGTAACACCTCGAAATAATGATGGCAGAGCAAAATGGATTGGACACACACGCATAATATCAAAATTTATTTTGATTTTAGTATGTCCGTCCGTCTGTCTGTCCGTCCGTCTGTCTGTTCGTCCGTCCATCCCTCCTTTCGTCCGTCCGTCTGTGCGCACGATAACTCGAGAACGCGTATCCTCAGAAGGCTGAAATTTTGTACACAGCCTTAAAAAAAAGAGTAATATTAACTTCGAAAATGAGACAAATCGGGCAAAACCTTCGTGGAGTTTCCATACAAAAATTTCGTTTTCCACTATATATTTGGACACTGCCTGAGAGCGCGTCGACGTAGAGAGCTGAAATTTGGTACATGGTGTTTTTATTGTACTAGCTAAAAAATTTCAAAATTGTAGTAAATCGGGCAACTCCTTCTTGGTGTTGCCATATAAAAATTTTGGTTTTTACGTATACTTTGAAACCGATCAGTCCAAGACATTTTTATTGTAATAAAAACTTCTTCAGAATACGAAATCCTATAAAATTGGTTACAATCATTTTTTCTGTGCGACAAACCGTTCTAGAAATATATGCGAAAAACCACTTCAAAAATTCAACTTGCATAGATGTGAAATTTTATACAGGCATTCATCTAGGGTATCATAAGAATTGGTACTAGACCAATTCTAGCTTTTTTACTTGTCGAGCTTAAATTTATTTTGTTTTTTAAAAGTCCGTGTGTAAAATTTCGTATCTTTAAATGAACGCATTCTCGAGCTATCGTGAGAACGAACAGACGGACATGCAAAAATCAAAATAACTTTTAATATTATGCGTGGGTATCCAACCCATTTTTCTGTACTAGCATTATTTCTGTGCGTTACGAACGGAATGACAAACTTAGTATACCCTATGATTTCCTACGGTATAAAAACGTATATAGTAGTATGATGGCATAAAAGAATTGAGCTATTCAACTCATTCTTATGTTTTTTTATAGGTATAGTAAACTATTATTTACTCCCTACATTTTAGGGAATATTCCTTACATTTCAGGAAAAAAAAGAAAGAAAGAAAATTTTAAAAATTTTTTAGAAAAAAACAAGTAAAAAGCTAGAATTTATTTAAGACCAATTCATATGATAAGACTAGTACTAAGGTCCGCGCTAAGCTAAATTTTATATGAAAATTTAGCGTGCTAGCAGATATTGGTGAAAATTTGTCCTGAATTTTAGCGAGAGCAAAATCAATTGTTAATTTTGTTTTATTGTATACATTATACATATTATCTCAATAGTTTTAATATTCCCAAATAACTTTAACTACCTGTTTCTAGAAATATTACAACCGCGCGATTTCCGAAAAAAAATGCATAATGCTTATTCTTCTTCTTTTTACAATATCTTTTCTCAGAGTTTCCGCTGTCTTATTTTAGCTGCTAAAGAACGGCCCGATATTGGAGACTCGCTAAAATTTAGTTAAGCGCGGACCTTAGTACTAGGCCATACCTACCCTAGATGTCTGCCTGTGTGTCATTTCATATGGTCACTCATTTTTGAAGTGGTTTTTCACATATATTTGTAGAACGGTTCGTCGGATAGAAAAATGATTATAGCCAATTTTATAGAATTTCACATTCTGAAAAAGTTTTCAGTACATTAAAACAGTATAGGACTTATTGTTATCACGGTATACGTAAAGCTCCTAAATTTTTAAATGGCAATACCAAAAAGGAGTTGCCAGATTCAGTCCATTTTTGAGAGTATATTTACTATTGCTATGTACACAATTTCAGATCTCGACGTTAACGCGTTCTCAGATAGTGTCCAAATATGTAGTGAAAAAGAGAATTTTTGTATGGCAACCCCACGAAGGAGTTACCCGATTTGTCTCATTTTCGAATTTAATTTTATTTTTTTTTTAAAGACCATACGCAATAGTTAAGCTCTCTAGGCACACGCGTTCTCCAGTTATCGTGAGGACGGTCGGACGGACAGATAGAGGGACAGACGGACATGCAAAAACCAAAATAATTTTAAATTTTATTCCATTTTACTCTACCATAATTATTTCTAGATGTTACAAACGGAATGACAAACTTAATGTTAGTTTACCCTTTAGATTTGATCTGGAATGTAAAAACAAACAAAAAATTTCTCTACATTTTAGGGAATATTCCATACATTTTAGGCGAAAAACCTAGCTGAATTTTAGGGATAAAAACCTAAAATATATTTTCCAAGCTAGACCTTTCCCTAATCTTATCAAAAAATACCTACGCTTTGTGGCACAAATTGTTGCCACTCACTTTAGGGAAAATTTGTTTACTGTGTAAATAGCGAGATTCGTTACTATACCACGAAATTCTTCAACTTAATATCGAAATTGTACGGTCAAAATATTCACTTTTCAGCCAAGATCTGAAATTAGGATTATATCCATAAAACACTGCTTCTTCTAGTAAAAATGGTATTCCATAGATGAATAAATCTTTAAAGTTTAATATTTCCAGGAAACACACTCTAAAATATTAATAATTCCTTTCAGGTAGAGAGAAATTACTTTTAAACATTTCCTGAATGTCCCTTCAAACACACGTACCTACCTATTCGTATAAATATATAAAATAAAACGTTCTTTTTCCGTTTTTCCGTTAGGAAAACCCCTTGTATACTATAAATTGAGAATTTGAGTTAAACAGCCACTTTGCACATATTTTTACGCGTCCTTAATTAGTTGGGCAAAAGCTCACAGCTCCATTCCTTTACGCTTTGCAAATCCATTCATACACTTAAAGGGAAAAAGTGCTTTAAAAGCATGTGTGTCCCTTAACACAAAATCCTAGATTCTCCTTACAATGGGCTATTGAGAAGAATTACAACTTGAAGTGCAGCGCTAAGGACGTCAATGGGTTGCCATTGTTCGCCTTTAAGTCGTTACTTTTCTAGCACTTAGTTGTAGAAGTATGTAGGATATTAACCCGTCCAAAATGAAATACATGAATGATATGACATAAATGACACTGTAAAACCCTAATTGGATAGCAAATGGAGCGTTCTCGAAGCAAAAATGTTAATATAGCCACAGCATTAAATATCCGAAGAAATTAGTAGCAGAAAAGCCCGCCGTTTCCGGAAAAAATTAAATTATTTATGGCCTACTATTGACACATTTTATATGTAGAGTGGAAAACCGAGCCGCAGCCAATCTATGTGGAAATTCGCTGGTTGGTATCATAAGCGACTGCTGTATGAAATTGATGGTCCTCATTTGTTCGCAACGCGACGACCAACTTGGTCTACTTTAAGAGTTCAATAGTCCTCTATACAAAATTTATTTTCTTTGGTTAAAATTTCATGAGTTAAATTACACACATTCCTCAAGAAACCCGATGCACTGAGGGTAATGCAACGTCGTATATTTTCGAAATATATGTAACAAACAGCTGCTATTAAAAAAAAGCAACAGAAAGAAGAAGAACATGTTCTGCTATAGAGAAGACGACGAGACGAATCAGCTCTGCACCACAGATTTTCGTATAAAGAAATGCAAGTAACCTATGTAGGTTTATATGAATTTTGATTCCCTTCCAGAAGATTAGAAAGGACCCTTTGAAAGCTTTTTCTCTCTAGCGCTTTGCTTGCCAATTTCTTTTACGTCAATTGGGTGTGCGCCAGTTCCAAGGAGACAAGATAACTTTTTGCTCCTTCAAATGCGAAAACCTCAATTAAGCAACTTTAGCTCCTTTAGTACTTAACCCGCAAATATTGTTCCGTCATTTGGCGCAATATGTTTGTGGGTGACACTATTAAGTCAGTGTCCTTGTGATTTATTCTAGTTTCGAAAAGTTTTAGTTCGTAAATTAATCGACCTTACTCAATAATAGTAAATAGAATAGAATCCTGTGAAAATATGTAGAATATAAAGTTAGAAAGTCTGCATATCACATACTTTTATTTCAAATGAAAATAACAGTTTACATTTTTTAATTTTAAATGTACGTAGGAAAATACTCGTATTATCAAAATATTCAAGATGGCCGACGTTGATATTGTCATCTATATATATATATGTCTCTCTTCAAATTTGCCATGCCAATTTATTAGTTCATTTAATAGTTGGGGTGCGGCTGATTTAATGTATTAATCTCCGTTACGAATCAATAGATCAATATGGGTGCTGACTGACATATATCAGCATATACATTATATTGCGACTTTGTCGAAAATTAAAATTAAATTAAAGAACCTTCCCTTCTGTTTGGGAATAGGACTCAGAATGGGGAGTTGCAACACATTAAGCATAGATCGGTTAAATATCGAAATATCCCAATGGCAGGTCACAATTGTACATACCACTTATAACGGTAGCTGCCAATTACTAACTCTTGTTGCAACTAGTTCTACTAACTGTCGACTTTGGCTTTTTGAACAACAACATAAATTCAATAATATAATATGAGATCATTTTATCGCATTGGAAATTGGATGAAATTCAACAACACAGTTATTACTTAGCGAAACCAGATGCGGCATTGCCAGGTGGCAAAGACAGAGACCCCACACACAGGGATGGTGTTGGCATGGTCATCAAACAATAAGCCAGCTACAGGTTCGTCCCACTAGAAGATTACTAGTATCGGAGACGAATATTACAGCACGCCTGTAGTCTATTGTGAGGAACTTGACAATACATTGTTAGAAAATAGCGCTGTGTAATAACAACAACACTATAGCTGGAGGTCGCCGATGACGTAATGAATAATCGCTAAGTAACTCACTTCTGCCGGTGAATACTGACATTTATTTATTGTCTACAAATCGCACCTGCAATGCTGGAAGTAAGTTATTACAAATTCGTCAGGTCAGATTCGCTTCCGTGTACAGCTGAACTGAGTTCGAGACTTGGATGGTATGACGAGTTCGGTGTTAAATTTCAAAGAGCCAGAAGTTAATTAGTGAAATATGTCGGATTTTTTGTAAAGTGAATTCGGTGATAAATAAATTATAATTAAAGTAAAATTGGTGTTCTCTTTCCTAAGGTGCACGACCCTTTGACGCAGCGGAAAAAAGTTTAAGTGAACTCTTGTTATATTTGGTACAGGTAATGTGAAGTGAAATTATTTTTATCTGTGTTATCTGTGTTATCTATGTTATTTTTATCGTTCGGTTTTATCTAAATAAAAAAAAAAAAAAAAACAGGGTTTAATGTGTACGCGTATATGGTGGTGGTTATTTTCAGGGGCCCACCGAGAGGGGGACGAACGGGACCGGTCCCCCTTCAGAATGTCAGCTTTCTGAAGATAATTACAAATTACAAATTTTGTATAAAATATGGGCTGTATATTATTCCAAAGTCCAATAAAATAAAATAAAACCTTAATATACAATAGCAGTCCTTAAGGCTCAGATGAGTGCAGGACGTGACTTTAGAGCCCTAGTTTTCCGACTCGTTAGGACTTGGGACACCTGGGTACTGAATTTTTATGTGTAAGGATAAAGCAATGTTTTGGATATTGCGATGAAAAGTCGCAAAGCTTGTGAAGGAAATGTTTTAATCTAAGTGTATAAGGTTGTGTTACTCTAAATTATCGTGGACCTTCGTGATTAGTAAAATAGGATCAAATGCAAAAGTTTGTTGAAAGTGCAAAAGGCATTTCGTATCAGCAAGAGCTTAATACTATTCAGTACGGCTAGTTCTTGCATGCCGTATATGCCTGGAAAAAGCCAAATTGACCTCACTTATGTATATGCACTCACTTAAAGTTATATGAGGCGAAATACTCAGCATTTTAACTGAGTGCATATAAGTGGTGTCAATTTGGCTGTTTTCACGCATATGTGGCAAACAAGAACCACTCGTACTGAAGAATATTAAGTCCTTGCTGATACGAAATTCCTTTGCAATTGAATCAGTTGCAGTTACAGTTTAAGAAACACTCTCTTTTGTTATCAATTTTTTAAATTCTTCTACGAAAAGGTTTTTTGATTTTTCTGAACAAAAGGAATTTTTTTGTCGATATTGCTTTTATGAGTGAATGCTTAAGATTAAAATTGATAATAATAATTCAAATTTGCGGTCATTTGTACTGGTGGTATCAGTGACTCTTTTTTACGGAAGGATTTTCTTTCAGGTATTAACATAATGAGTGACCTCTATCATCGAACTTCTGTGGTAGGCGATGAGATATAACCACACCGATGAGACCTCTCTGATCGCTGGGTCAAAAAGTTCGATACTTTTTGTGCATCTCAATGCATTTGGTAAATTTATTGGGGAAAAAATGGTTTTTTCCTTTTAATAATTAATCTCAGACTAATAATGCCGAAAAGTTTCCAGATTAGCAATTTTATATCGTTTTTAGGAATAAAGATATAAGTAGTTCTGATTGTCCAACTTCCCTTGTACCGGAGGCGGAAGCCATCGGCAGCTGTTGGGGTAATTGGGCAATGAGTAATTGCCCAGTACATAATATTCGCACAGTGAGGTACTGGCTATTGCATTTCCGTTGAAATGACAATACCACAGCTGCAGATAGCGATGACCCAGGAAGTTGTGCGATGACAGTTCTTGCTCACTTTTTCCATAAAGAAAGTGTCCAGTCTGTTCCGACTCATTTTGCATGTTCTTCTTCCGGATTCGGGGAAGGGCGGCTTTCGGATTTGAGCCCCGGCTAAGTGTGCCTTATGCTTGACCTAAATGTAGGCAAAGACTTTGTTATACTTAGCTAAGGTGTCGCCATTAGTGGGGTATTGTTGAAAGATTTTGTATCTTATCCAAAGTTTCCCTATATGTGTTGGAAGCGTTTGCACATTTTGTTCATAGTTAAGGCACTACCATTTGTGGGGAAAGTTACGCTAAGTTATTGTTTGTGCCTTGGTTGGAGGTTCTGGACCATTTTTTTTGTACTGAAAATTTCCATCTCGCTCTAACACACTAGGTCATACTACAACTTTTTCTACTTGGCGATATTCAGTAGAAAGATTGCACCATGTTATGAAATTCAGGAAGATTGCGTTATGAAATTCTCAACAAGAACTAATTTAGGTAGATATGTTGACTTAGATAAGTAATGGAAATTAGTAAAAGCCCAATTTTCGATCTTCAGGTGTAATCACATGACACTAATTTAATCACGTGACTCTAATTTGATTCCTTGTATAAAAAAATTAGCACAGCCAAATGAAGCAAACAGATTAACACAGCCGAATAATGCAAACAAATTCACACAGCCGTATAATATAAACAAGTTGAGCGTTTCATGTTTTCTAATGGACTCCCAGTTTCCTTAGCTGAAAAAGAACTCCAATAACTAATGCTTTAACTAATCTGCAGGATATGTTGTCTTAGATGAGTAGTAGAAGTTGTGATTGAAAATATCTTTTGCTGAAAAAAACAACAACCATTTATGGATTAAAGGCCTTGATGATATTAATCTGTAGGTGCTTTTTATAAACAACAGTGATCATGTTATGATATTCGATACCTAAAAATTGTTCACAGCAGCTTGGGGTGGTAAGAAACATGAAAGAAGTTGAGAGTGGGTTAATTAAAAGCTTTGATGGGTTATGCTATTAATGTAGGATGATATGTTGACTTAGATGAGTAATGGAAATTAAAGCCTTAAAAAATTTTCGGTGGCCACGTGTAATGCTGGTAATTTTATATCTACGTAGCCCAATAAAGTAAACTAATTCGCACAGTAAGGTAAGCAAGTTGAGCGTTTTAAGTTTTTATGTATATATATTTCTGTAGTTGAAAAGCAACGGCAGCTAAAGCTTTGATAATTTTAATCCGTAGGATATGTATGTAGTGCGAAAATGTAAAATTCCCAATTCCAATTACATGAAAAAAAGCAACAACAACTAATTTTTGATTTGTCCCAGATGAGTAGTGGTAGCTATAATTGAATATTCCTTTTTCTGAAAGACAACAACAACTATGACATAAGTTGTGGATTAAAAGCTTTGATGATATTAATCAGGTAACAAGAGTGCTCACGAAATTCGATATCTAAAAAATAGATCACGGCTACTTGGGACGGTAAGAAATATGAAGTAATGGAAATTAAAGCCTTAGAAAACTTTCGGTGGCCACGTGGCTGGTAATTTGATATCTTCGGTAAACAAATTCACCCAGCCGAGTAAAGTAAATCAGTTGAGCAACTTATATTTCTTTTGCAAGAGTATGATTTCCAAATTATTTAGCTGAAAACCAACAACAACTCTGATACTAATCTGTAGGAAATGTTTCCGTAGATTCCCAATACCCTATCTTGGAAGCGAAAGCGATCGAGAGCATATGTCTCCCATGGTCCGTTTCTATCTGCCTCTCTCCAGCACCCATGCTTGAGGTGGACTTGGTCATATACTTGCACACATGTGTGAACAAATTCGCGCAGCTGAATAAAGTAAACAAATTTAATCGAATGAGTTATTCTCACGTAACATGATAACACTCCGCTTCCTATTTACAAACTCGCATTTAAGTTGAATGAGTCATGCAGACCTTTGTAAACAAATCCGTGCAGCTGCATAAAGTAAACATATTTAATCGAATGAGTCATCCTGTTTAGCTCGTAAGTAGCATGATCATTCATGTTTACGGGACACTCCTAGAAAAGCGTTAGCAAACTCTTAGGAGCCATTAGTCAATCTTAGTGATTTTGCGTGATAGTACATAAAAAAAATTAAAAAATGTCAGTCGAACTAGTAAATAAAAGTTTTTCATTAATTGAAAACTTGCGGAAAGATATTATGGAGTATATAAGAAGCTCAGTGAATAAAGACAATATCGTTAAAGTAATAGACACATTCATAAATTTCAAGTTGCATATCTGGAGTGTAGTAAGAGTGCTAGGAAACGACATTTCGTGAGCTGCTTCGAAAAGTTAAAGCATTGCCAGCGCTATTGAGAACTCTGCGTCGAAAGGGAGGAATTACAAAGCTTGCAAACAGAAGTGATTTTGTAAACTGGGAAGCTAGAAATAAAGACAACGTTCGCAGGCAGAATTCAACAAGATGTTATTGTAAATATAAAACATATCGATCCGAAGCTATTTATGGAAGATGCTGCCAAATTACTTACGCGTCGTATTAAAAATACCTTTAAACACCATTTAAATATTAAAGTTGCTACAACATTGTGTGGCGAATTTATGAAAGAAAATGGTGACACTAAAGTTATAAAAGATATTAAATAATTCCAAGCAAGAACTGCTCCGATCAGTGCGGATGATAATTTAGATTAGTGCTGCTACAAGGGAAATATTTACGATTCAATACTCACTCAGCTAAAGGAATTCCTGAAAAAAGACAGTGGCTGGGCACTGCACTCTATAATACATTTAGCAGTACATATTATTAAATTTGAACTCCTCTGAGGATTTTCATACATACACGTACCAAAGCAGATTGCATCTAAGAAAGCTTGCATTATTGTAAAGAATAATGATTAAGCATCAGTGCTATATCCTGCAAATATTGACACCGATATCCTCATTATTATACTGTACTAAATTTAACTGGAATAACATTTCCAACGACGCTTGATAAAATTACACATTTTGAAGGCGTGAACGATTTATCAATAAACGTGTTCAGCCTGAAGAAAGAGCGTTCGCTCAGCCAGTTAGATTTACCGAACACAAGATGGAGCGACATCTAAATCTCCTTATAATACAAGACAGCTATGATAATACAAAATATCAAGATCATATGGATTAGGATGATGATGATGATATCACTTTTGCTGGTTGAGCAAAACAAACGTCAAAACATTATGGTAGAAGGTATATATACGACAAATGTTTATTCTATTAACTCTGCGGAAAAACTGGCATCACATATTCCTGTATGCGAGGAACAAAACGACTCCAAGATTATGTTTCCCTGAAAGGTAAAGAAATTGTTATAATACAAGAATTATAACCATAAGAATGAAGTACCATTTTATGCGTATGCTGTGTATCAATATTGAAACCGATTAAGGGGAACAATAAAAATCGAAATACACAGCGAATCCAGTACCATGGAATTCACATAGAATTTTATTTCCACTGCAAACATGATGCCAAACTCTCATATTACCGAGAATATCGAGGAGAGAATTGTCAACAGTGGTTTGCATTAGAACTGCAAAAGATAATATCTATAGTTGTGCAGGAAAAACTCAACATCAGGCCAATGCAACCATTAACTAAGAAGTAAAGGCGTTTGCAAGTGGAAAATACTTGCTGTTACATATGTAAGTAAACGTTTGCAACGAATGAGGAACGAGTCCGAGACCATTATCACTTCACAGGTGAATATCGTGGATCATAATTCCAATCATTTTCATAAATTTATTTTTTAGCACATAAATACCAAGGACCCACAATGCATGTAACCTCAGCTATCAGGATTGTTCCATAGTTCCAGTAATTTTCCATAATTTGTCTCCTGCCAATAAATATGTCGTTTACCGAGCACGTGAAAGGCAGTTATGTTAAATTTAGATTCATCGGTTTCTTCCGTTTCACGGCTGAATCCTTGGATAAACTATCATCATTTGCTACCAATGGATAAAGTAAATATTACAAGAGCTGTATGGCAGAAATTTGATGATGATGATTTTAAACTACTTACGCGCAAAGGTGTGATCCTATACGACTATATTGATGATCAGATGAAATTGGATTTCCAATACTTACCAGCACAGGAAGAGTTTTACAATAAAATGACTGACAGTAATATATATGATGAGGTTTACCACCATGCTGAAAACGTCTGGCGGACATTTGGAATACAGAAACTTGGCGAATATTCAGATCGGTACCTAAAAACTTATGTTCTTCTATTGGCTAACGTGTTCGAGAACTTTCGAGAAGTGTGAATGAAAACATACAGTTTAGATCCTGCACATTCTTACACCATGCCAGGCCTTACATGGGATGCTATGTTAAAGTATACCAACCTGAAACTGGAGCGTAGGTAGAGGTATTCAAGGTGGTATAAGCCAATGTTCCAATAGATATAGCAAAAACAACAATAAATATATGCTGGATTTAAACCTCAATGAAAAAGAAAAGCACCTGATATATTATGACATAAACAACCTTAATGGATGCAATTCTTAACATTTGCCTACCGGAGGATTGAAATGGGTTGATTTTCTCGATATTGATGTTTTCCAAATGCCAGATGACTCACCAACTGGATACTTTCTAGAAGTTGACGTAGACTATCCTCAACATCTGCAGATATATCGTTCTGTTCTGAGGATGCAGCACCAGGAGGATCATAAATAAAAAAGCTTTTGGCAACATTACATTCTAACACCAAATATGTTATACACTACAGAAATTTGGTTTAAACTATATATTGATTTCAATACTGCCAAACGGAAACAGGGTATAAGCGAGCATGAGAAATACGGCTATAAAAAGATGAATAACGCAGCCTTTGGTAAGACAATGGAAAATGTTCACAAGTATAACGACATCAAGCGTTTCATAAAATGGGAAGGTCGCTATGGGGCAAATGCTCTGATTGCAGCAACCAACTTCCACAATACAACGATATTTGATGAGAACCTAATTGCTGTGGAATTAAGGAGATTGAAAACCTGTTTAATAAGCCACTTTATATTGGAATGGCGGTCTTTGAAATTTCGAAAATATGCCTCGATGACTTTAATTACCGTTTTATGCAGCGCGAGTTTGGTGATAAATATCAAGATGTATACGAAATGTACACATAAATGATGCCAGAACTGTAAAGGCCAAAAGAATAAAGGCAACTGTTGTCCAGGCGCATATTAAGTTCCACGACTACGTAGAATACATGACTAATAAGCGGCTTTTAACAGAAAATCAGAGCTGTATACCATCGCATACCCATATTGTCTACACCATCAACCGAAAGAAGATAGATTTGAGTCCACATGACAACAAGAGGTATATTATGAGTGGCACAACTGATACTCTAACATGGGGACATTACTGTATTCCGTCAGAGCAGCAAGTAACAACCACAGAAATTGTAGAAATCTAGGTCTATTATTGTAAAAAAAAAAAATGTGTTATAATTTTCTTTAAATGTATTACAGTGTAGTGTAGTATAATTGTAAAATAATAGTTATAGTTCCATTTTTTTAAATAATGTATTTTAATTGTATTATAGTTATAGTTCCATTATTTTAAATAATGTATTTTAATTTTATTATAGTTAGAGTTTCTTTTTCAATGAATTATAAAACATCTTTATTAATAATCTAAAAATTGTGTTTTTTTAATGAAAAATCTAAGCCACTTAACGTACGCTTTACCTCCGATCTTCCTTAAATATAGGATATAGGTGTAGGTGTCTAACGCTCAGCACCTCCAATTCGTAAGGCCTCTTGTGATAGGATTTCCATGAGAATCCAGCCAATATGTGATGGGATTTATGTTTTGTACTTCAACAACTTTAAAAATCTCCGTTGATTCGTTTTTTGGAAGAAACTTTCTTCTTTAGATCAGGAAAGGTTCGTCGTTTTTGCTATTTTATTATACTTAGTTAATTTTTATTCGATCTTAATTTTTCATCTTTCTTATTTGATTGTTTTAATTTTTACTATTATTATATACTTTTCTTTCTTTTATACATATATGTGCTAAAATCTCTTGCCAGTAATTAGGTTTGTTCTGCTTGCTATTTGATCATTATATTCTCATTTCAATTTTATATATATATCGTTAGTTTTTATTGATTTTTCTGTATATTTAAATTTCACCTCTTATCTGTATGTTAACAAGATTATGTAATCTTTATACAGTAGCCAGCAATAAAAGTATTATTATTATTATTATTATTAAAGCACCGATTACATAGAGGTAGACTTACCCTTACATGAATTTTCCTTACAGTTTTCGCCCGTGGAGCTTTAGAAAGTTTTTCGTACCCGTTTTTCAAAAATCACATCTCTCTTTCTTTACTTATAACTTCATAACTATCCTTGAATTGCTCATAATGATGGAAGTATTTTGGATTGACTTGATTGTAAAATTTTTCTCGAAGCTCACTATGGGTCCTGTCGTACTTCGCCCATTGGTCATCCAGGCGGCTAAACTGTTCTTGTAAAATTGCAGATCTCTGTCAGCAAAACGCTGCTTTTTATGATTAGACATATTTCTTTCTATCGCATCTTCTCTTGCCGTTTGCTGCTTTAGCAGCTGTTCCATGATGAAAAATTGTCTTCCAATTGATTTATGCGATTGATAAAACTCACAAAATAAAACTCTTGAATTCTGACGAACAACTAATAATTTATTTTCTGAAAAATTTCCTTTTTTATACAAAATTATCTACTGAAATCAACAAACATCAAAATCAGCAAAATTCTAAATTATTTCCTTCCCATAAAATCACATGAAATCAGACCTATGTATGTTACTTACCTACCTACAAAATAATTGTCGCTGCGCCTTCTATTATCACATATCTCATGCAATATGATCTTGTTTACTTGCATAGTGCAGATAATTTCGTGAGAATTATGATGGGCAGAGGTGAGATATTATTATTAAGCAGATTTACAATTAATGAAATTTAATTTTTTGGTATGTAAAGCTAAGGAGTGTGCTGCAATACTACGCATATGACTAGGCTTGAACACCATTATTAATCACCCCGATGCAACACCGAGACCAGTTGACTTTAATAAAGGACAATATTCCATCAACTCTAACTATTCCTGGAAATATTAAGGATGTCGTGCTACTTCTTTACAACCTAATGGCAGTTGGAGCCAGGATAGGAGAATCATACATTTTATTTGACATACGGATTCCACTCGTCCTGGATGAATGCTTTCAGTTATTCTATATGACACCTGTTCCCATTCAACAAGGAGGTCCTGAGTTCACAGTGGTGTCCAAAACACCCATGAGTACTTCACTTGGAAAACCGTGGAGAAGCGAAAAAGTCCGGTAGAAGAAACGAAATGGTGCGCCCCCAAAATAAGAAGGCGCGACGACCAGGAGTAGATGCCCAAAGTTGCCTGTGGAACTCAGCAAAGTGAACAACAAAAGAGCATGAAGATGATAAGGAGGCCTAGGATCGACGCTATCGTGGTGGAGAAATTATGCGATGCGACGTACGCAGATATCCCGCGTAAAGTGAAGGCTGACCCGAAACTGAAGAAGTTGGAAGATAAGGTCGTCGGCGTGAAGAGTACTCGGAAGGGACAAATGATCTTCGAACTGACGAAGGGGAGGGCGAGAAGAGAGACACCCTGATGGCATCGGTGACTGAAGCCTTCGAGCCAAAGTCACGATACGCACCCACGAAATAAATGTCATATGAAAAGACATACATGAGGTGACGACTAAAGAAGAGGTGCTCGAGGGACTAAGGAAACAGCTGGAGATAAACATCTTATCGGTGTCTGCAATCAGAAGCTTGCGGCAGGCGTATGGTGGTACGCAATCGGTGGAAATAAGCCTGCAATGTGAGCACGCGAGGAGGATCCTGGCTCCACAGTGGATCTCACCTTTACCAGCCCGGTACTGGTGAGAGGCATGGGTTGGAATGTGGGAGAGGACTACACAAATAGTGATGACCAGGCTATTGTGTTCGAAATGATAAAGCAGAGAGGAACGACAACCAGCGGCAACCATGGCCGCAGTCAAATAAGAAGGTGGGTGGCCAGGTCCATGGACACGAAAGTTTTAGTGGAGGCAGTATGAGACGCCAGGGCACGGAGGGCACAGCGTAAGAAAGAGCGAGGTTGGCCATGAGTACGCTGAAGGCCCCATGTGACGCATTGATGCCAGAACGCATCGTGAACGACCGTAAAACACCAGTCTACTGGTGGACTGAAGTGATCAATGAGCTACGCGTCAACTGTCACAAAGCACGAAGGAGAAGCCAATGATCAAGAGGCTCATAGAGCCACGTGGAAGAGCGCTGCATATACATCGAGGCACGCAGCGTGCTCCGTAGTAAGATACCTAGAAGCAAAAAATGGTTCTTCAGGGACATGTGTGATGAAGCGCAAATCCCTTCGGCAACGCCTACAAGGCTGTGACATCGAAGCTAAGGAGCTCAAGATCGCCAGCAGAAAAGTGACCGATTTTGCTGGAGCCGGTTATCAAGACACCGTTTCCCCCACAGGATCTAAGGTGGACCAATGACACAGCCACCCCTGAAAACACAAAAATTCCGGCAGTTACGGTAGAAGACTTTGCGAACGCGGGCAAGACGCCAGGACCCGACGAAATCCTGAGCAAGGCGTTGAAGAAAGCGGTCAAGTGCAACCAAACAATTTTCACTGGTGCGATGTAGACGTGCCTGCAGGAAGAAACGTTACCGAAAGACTGGAAGCGCCAGAAGCTTGTACTACTACCCAAGGCCGGCAAACCACCACGTGACTCATCGGCAATTCGCCCAATATGCCTTCTAGAGACTGTTGGAGCGAATAATCCAGAATGGATTGATAAAAATTCCGAAGGCAAGAGACTACTCTCGGCAAGTTAATTCGGCTTTCGGATGGCACGCTCGACGCTAGACGCGCTAAAACTTATAGTGTCCACTGCCAAATAGGCCGCCGCAGGTACGAGATGGAAGGGGGGCAACATCAAATACGGCGCCTAATCACTCTGGACGTCAACAACTCGTTCAACTAGTGCCTGATAGTGGATGGGTGTGTCCGAGTACATCCTGAGAATAATCGGCGATTAGCCCAGCAACAGGGTGCTCATTTACGACACCGATATTGGACCGAAGAGTACCGAGTCACCGGCGGAGTGCCACAGGGCTCCCTGCTTCTGTGGAACGTAATGCACGACGTAGTTTTGAGGCTAGAAGTGCCCAACGAGGCAGCTCAGTTGGATTCGCCGACGACCTCGGCCTATTGATGGTGCCCAAGTACTCGAAAGAAATGCAGATGATCGCGAACCAGAGCGTGGAAGTTGTGCGAAAATGGATGGAGTCAGTCGGTCTGCCTCTGGCAGAGCACAATACGGACGTCAGTATACGTAGATTAATGGAGAAGCTGACAGTGACAGTCCAAGGAGGAAATACGTTACCTAGGCGTCATTATTGATAAGAGGCTGAAATTCAAAACACACGTGAAGTATGCATGCGAAAAGGTGTGGAAAATATACACTGCTCTGGCGAGGATGCTAGCCAATATCGGAGGCCCTAGAAACATCAGATGAGTGTTCCTGGCGAAAGTCGTTACGTCATCGTAGCTTTATGGCGCACGGGCAGATGCACTGCAGCTGCAAGAGTGCAGGTAAACAATGCCATAGCGGGCACGATGCCAATTTATAAAGCTTCGCCTGAGGCAACACGCATATACGCCATCAACCAATGTGGACTCATCACGCAAGAAGGCAGATGAGGAGTACGGAACAGGCTGATTTCGAACATCGAGAAATGGCCGACAAGCAAGCACGGAGAGCTGAACTACCACTTGACGCAATTCGTGACAGGCCACAGCGGCTACAGAAATTACTTGTACCGCTTTGGACACGACGAAACTCTGCATTGTCCGATATGCAAAAAAGATGAAGACGTAGATCACGTGGGTCTTGAACCCTCGGTTCCGAGAGGAGAGAAACAATTTGACGGTAGCAACAAATGCGACGGTCAGGGCGGAAAGCATAACCGACAAAATGCTGAAGACAGAGGAGAATTGGAACACCGTGTGTTCCATAGTCAGACGCAGTAACGAGAAGTTTCGACGGATAGAAAAGACCCGGATAGGCAGCATACGCAAGTGCCAGGCCGTCCACCGAAGTAATACCTAACGGCAGTCCCGGTGGACAAACGGCTGGAGCATGGTGGTAGGTGGTTTTTAGTCAGTAAGAATCCGACACTATTGGTTGCAGCATACGCACAACATCCAATATCTTATGCAAGATTTTCCACCTTCCACAAAAAAAAACAAAAAAACGCACACTACGTCATACTAAAATATCTACCAGGGTCTATTCAGTATTGCACCATGTTATGAAACTCGAAGCAACAACAACTACTAATGTAGGTATATAAGTTGACTAATGTAAGTAATGGAAATTATTATGAGCCTAATTTTTGGTCTTCACGTATAATGACAGAACTTAACTTCTAATTTTATTCCATGCATAAACAAATTCACACAACCCAATAAATAATGTAAACAAATGCGCACAGAGTCGAGTAAAGTAAATTGAGCGTTTAATGTTTTTTTTGATGTAAGATTCCCAATTTCTATATTTAAAAAAAAAACAACAACAACAACTGATATTAATTTGTAGGATATGATGTCTTAGATGATAGTGGATGTTATAATTGAAAATTTCTGTTGCGGAAAAACAACAACAACAACTATAATCTAAGTTGTGGATTAAAAGAACTTCAATGGTACGTGATCAGAGATAACCATAACGATGAGACCTCTCTGATTGCTGGGTCGAAAAGTTCAATCATTTTTTGCCCTTAAATGCCTTTTGTAAATTTATTGAAATTATTTTCAATAAATTTTAGTCTGTTAGGCGAAATATCTCCTTCATGTAATTTCTACTTGGTTTATCCATATGCCCACAGGCATGAAAGGGGGAACAATTACCCAGTTTCAAGGTGCAATGAGAAATCTTGCCACCATATAATTCACGCTTACTTTTTATAAAAAGTATTTATATGAGCAATTGGTGTGATCTCCAACATTGAACTCCTATGGTAGGCGATAAGAGATAACCATACCGATGAAACCTCTCTGATCGCTGGGTCGAAAAGTTCAAACACATTTTTTTGCACTTAAAATGCATTTTGTAAATTTATTGCAATTATTTTCTATAAATTTCAGTCTGTTAGACGAGAAATCTCCTTCATGTAATTTCTACTTGGTTTATCCATACGCCCACAGGCAAAACAGGGGGAACAATTACCCAATTTCAAAGTGCAATGAGAAATCTTGCCACCATATAATTCACACTTACTTTTTATAAAAGGTGTTTATTTGGGCAATTGATGTGACCTGAAACATTGAACTTCGATGGTAGGCGATCAGAGATAACCTTACCGATGACACCACTCTGATCGCTGGGTCGAAAAGTTCAATCAGTTTGTTTTGCACTTAAAATGCATCTTGTAATTTATTGAAATAATTTTCAATAATTTTCAGTCTGTTAGACGAGAAAGCTCCTTCACGTATCTTTTATAAACAAGAGTGAGCATGTTATGATATTTAATATCAAAAATAGATTACGCCTGCTTGGGATGGTAAGAATCATGAAAGCATTAGTAGTAATGGTAGTTGAAGCCTTATCAGAAAATTTTCGATATAGGGGCGTGTGTCTTAGGTTTTATGAAAACTTGCTTTTTATTTTCAATCAAATTTCTTTTTAGGTGGGTTAAATTTAAAGCATTGAAGAGATATGATATTAATGCAGGATGATATAAATATAGTATGATATGTTGACTTAGATGTGTAGTTGTATGGGTCCAGTAAAAGACTTTTCATCAAATTTTAGGTGGTGATCACTGTTGGCACACGAAATATTTCTGGAGTACCTTTTTAACGCAGCCTAAATGAGGTTTCAGTAGTCACATCTGAATTTTTTTTAGAAAATTTAAAATCTTACATAAATATAGCTCTATAGAATAATTAACTGAAAATTTGTCTTAATCAAATTATGCAGAAGTAATGATACTACATTTACACTGCTACATTCTGTGAATTAAAATAAACAAAAAATATTGGAAATATTGTTGCCACGTATTCAAGAATTCTCTAGCGTAGCCAAAATATAAGAGTACTATCCCTGTATCCAAAAGTGGTCCAAATAGTCATTTGCTCATAATATAATGTAACAATCGTAGCCAAAGTGGAAGCACTGGGCATGATACAGATTATTATAGCACATAGCAGGATCATACATGTTTACGAGACGTCCCTATAAAATCATCAACAAAACCATAGGAGCCAGCAGTCTTTTTTAGTGAGTCTCGGTATAGCGTAGAAGAATTTAAAAAGATGTCACGAGGATCTTATTACATACCTCTTGTAACACAATATAAATGCAATTTAAATAAAATTTATATAATTCAAATAGATTCAAAGATTTGAAGTTAAATTTAAACCCGGATTTACTTAATTAACTCTCTTTTTTTTCTTTATTTCCCTATCTTGACATTTCCTTTTGCGGCCGCATTCTATCTACCTACAATTTTATTACTAGTAACAATATAACTTCTTCTTAGGTCCAAAATTTTCATTATTATTCTTTGTAAGGCCCCTTTAAATTTTTGAATTCGGTCATCAATCTTCTCAATGACGCCTTTGCTTGATGTTTCTGCCCTTTCTCCGATTAAGTGTTTCGTCTCAGCTTGAAATATATTCATCTGCTTAGGAAGTCTTCTGCTTCCTTTCACCTATTAAGTGTTCCGTCTCAGCTCTTCTTAGGTCCAAAATTTTCATTATTATTCTTTGTAAGGCCCCTTTGAATTTTTGAATTCGGTCATCAATCTTCTCAATGACGCCTTTTCTTGATGTTTCTGCCCTTTCTCCGATTAAGTGTTTCGTCTCAGCTTGAAATATATTCATCTGCTTAGGAAGTCTTCTGCTTCCTTTCACCTATTAAGTGTTTCGTCTCAGCTTGAAATATTTACATCTCTGCTGCTTCCTACAAAATACTTGTTCTCGATGATTCTGGCCTTCGCCAATTACGCCTTCCTTTTAATATTGAAAATGTCTCTGACTGGGGATTCTGCGAGTTCGTTCAAACCTCTGCTCACAACTCGATTCTACAGCTTTTTTATTCCTGTTTCTTCCAAAAAACAAAACTCTTTCTTTCTACTGTTCACGCAATTTTTTTCCGACCCAAGGCTTAATTTCACTCTCGCTTGATCCCCTCGTTTTTTTTTATTCCTCCTCCCCCCATTTTTGGCGACTTTTCACTTTCCAGTTGTCTTCATGCAAGATTTCGGTGAATTTTGACGAAGCCAAACACCAGTATCATAGAAGGGGTTTACATCTTAGATATTAATTGGAGTAAATCCCTAACTCGTTACCAAAGGAATTGCTTCAAAGAAAGCTTACATCAATGTAAAAAATAATGACGATAATGACCGTGCTTTATGTGGGCCTTAACATCAGCGCTATATCCTGCGAACATTCATACCGATCGATAGGACATCACAATATCCGCATTATTCTACTAAATTTAACTGGGAGAACATTCTCCATGACGCTTAAACAAATGACGCAGTTTGAAAACCAGAATGATTTATCATTAAACGTATTCATCCTAAAGAAAGAGCGTTCCTACACCACTGTTCTAGTTAGACCTACGAAACACAAGATGGAACGACATGTGAATTTATTAATAATACACGCTAACTATGACCACGATGATGCTGGTGATGATGTGGATGATAATGAAAAAAATAACAGACATTGTGTGAGGACATACTGAAGTATATGAAGTCTAAAAATATCGCAACTGATGGTATTTCTTGTCGTAAGATTAGTAGAAGCTCTAAACCGGTTGCATCTTTTGTTTTAACCGTCTCAGAAGATGTGCGGGACAAGTGATTGGATCCCACATTTATCCCCTCTGCTACGTTTTATAAATTGTTTGTACCTTCCGGACGCCAACCTAGAAATGCATCTAATATAATCAGCTATAGGTATTCCAAAAAACTTAAGTCGCTCTGCCTTTAGTATCAAAACGTAAGGGGGATTCGGACAAAAACTGCACAAATCGTCAAAACCTCTGCTGCGACTTGTTTCGATATAGTTGCTTTCACTAAAACTTTCCCGTACCATCACTTTCGCGATGCAACAACTCGTGTCAAATTTTTAGAAAAGATAGACTTAGTATCCTTAGCTCGAGGTGGCGGCGTATTCCTCGCCTGTAAAAAACAGTTTAATTGCAGCCGGGAACTTCCCAGTTTCTCCAACACTCTTGACATTGAACTTATTGCTCTTCAGTTATCTCTTTTAAAATCTGACTTATATAGTATATTATTTGTTGCTATATTCCTCTAGACTCCATAAATATTGTTGATGACAAAGGTCAGAATATTTCAACATCGAGTTTTATTCATGGTAAGATGGATCCTCTTGACGAGTTACTAAATTACTACTAATTGGTGATTTTAATTTACCCAATATACAATGGGTACTAAATGAAGTTGACGATAATTATCTTCCACTTAATAACTTGACAAAAAAGGAATCACTTTTCATTGACACTATTTCATCTCTTGGTCGCAGTCAAATCACTAATGTTAAGACTGACATGGGTAGACAGTTAGACCTGGTATTTTCTACTGACGCGGATAACTTATTAGTTGAACCTAGCCAAGATATAATGTCTACTCTTGACAAAAATCACCCCCCTCTACTAATTACATATTACTATGACACCGAAAGCTTAGCAAATTGTGACGAAACACAATAATTTTTAAATTCTAGAAATGTTAACTTTTCGGAACTTTCCAGTCGACTTACATCTATTGACCTCAATATTGTTGAGAAAGACGTTTCTAAATTTTACATAATTCTTTTCGAATTATTTTCCGCTCACGTTTCCCGCAAGAGTCAGCGGCTATCTAAAACATCTCCACCGTGGTTCAATAAAGTACTGAAGCATCGTAAAATTAGATGGAATAAATTGTGGAAAAGTTATATGAAGGATAAAGACATTATAAGTCACAGCAACTTCCTCACGTCATAAGTATAATGAGTTCAAACAACTTTACTCTATACTTTATGATGAGTATGGTCAAAACATGCGTATGAAATTATTTAGTGACCCACGCATCCTTTTTTAAGTTATTAATATGAAGAAAAGAACGGACAATTACCCAAATACTAAGAGGTACAAGGATTCTGCTAGTGATGATTCGTCTAAAAGTTGCGTCTTTTTAACAATGCCTTTGCCTCGTCAAATTTTCAACCTCCAAATAGCAACTTCAGTCATATGAACGAATCCCATAACATTTCATTCACATATCCCTTGAATTTCAGAAGAGGATATACTCGATCATATTAATGGGCTTCCAAATGATCTCAAAACTGGTCCTAATGGGATCCCTCCTGCCTTGCGCTGGCAGCTCCGCTGAGAATTATTTCCCAAAAATCGCTCGATAGTGGTTGTTTCCCGCAGCTATGAAAAATCTCTTTTATCATACCTATCCACAAAAAAGATATAAAAATGAAATTTCTAAATATAGGCATATTGCAAATTATCTTGCATGCCCAAAATTCTTCGAATCTATCATTTAGTGTCAACTATCAACTTCTTGTAAGAATTTGCTCTCTTCAAACCCACATGGGTTTATTTCGGGCAGATCGGCAAACAAGAACTTGCTGGAATTTTTCTCGGATATCGTTGGTGGGTTTGCAAAGGGATTCCAGATAGATTGTATTTATACAGACTTTAGTAAAACCTTCGACAAGTTACCTCACTTCATCGTACTCTTTAAAATGGAAAAATATGAATTTACCCCAACATTTCTTAAATGGACGGAGCCTTATTTAGATAAAACAACATTCCAAATCTTATTCCGCCACTCCATCTCCAGTCTTGTAGATTTCGTCTGGCGTATCTCAAGGGAGTCACTTGGGCCCGTTGTTCTTTACTCTGTCTATTGACGACATTGCTGTGAAGTACCGTAAGGTCCTGATTTATGCTTACAATGTTAAGCTTTTCGCTCAGATTAATTCTGTTAACTATTGGGAGCAGGTACAGGGTGACCTTAAAAAATTTTACAATTGGTACACGTGTAATAATTTGGTACTCAATATCGACAAATGTGAGGTGATGGTTTTCCATAGGAATCACCAATCACTTATGATTATGAATTCTCGGATTCCTCTATTCCCAGTGTGGACTCGATCTATGACTTGGGTGTCGAATGTGAGCACAGGTTGAAATTTATCTCCCATATAAACTACATGTTATCAAAAAGTAGTTTTACGCTGGGTTTTATAAAACGTTGTTCCCGGGAGTACACTTGCTTTGTGATACCACTCCTTGAATACGTTAGCCGGATCTGGTCTCCATTTAACCATACACACATCGACCGTATCGAGTTTGTTCAGAGAAACTTTTTACGATTTGCTCTCAGGCACCTACCCTGGAATAATTTATTAATTCTTACATAATATAAGGATCGCTTGAAGCTTTTAATTATGCACTCGCTTGAAAAACGTCGCATGGTTGAAGATGTAACTTTTGTCCATAAGCTTTTAAGCGCGAATATTGATTCTCCGTTGTTTCTTAACAAAATCCTTTTCCGTGATAGTAGGCACATTTGAGAAGGCTACCTCTGCTGCCTGTCAACTTCTCAAGGTCTAACTTAAGTATGTATGAACTTATTAATCGCATGTGCATTATATCTAAGCATTCTGTTGTTGACGTTTCTAAGCATGCTTTGAAAAAATTTTGATACACCTAATATTTAATCCTTTTTGTCTATTTAATTTTCTTTTTTTTATGTTTTTAGGGTTCCGTACCCAAACGGAAACAACGGGAACCCTATTACTACTTCGCTGTCCGTCCGTCACCAGGTTGTATCTCATGAACCGTAATAGGTAGACAGTTGAAATTTTTACAGCGTCCGTACTTCTATTGCAAATAATAAAAATAAAATTAAATTAGGCCCCTATACAGGAAACGTGATTTTTCGGTTTTTTTTTCTCGTTTTATTCTCATTCATTATTATTATCATAATTTTTTTTCAAATGTCAGCATTGACGCCTACTATCATTTGAAAAAATAAATAAAAAGTACAGAGTGTTAAATTTTGTACGCTGGTACGGAACCCTTCGTGCGCGAGTCGGACTCGTACTTGGCCGGTTATTATTTTTATGTTGCATTGCATGTGATTTCATCCAGTATTTGGTATGTTTAGTTTAACGTACTAATACTAAGGATATACATATACAAAAATGCACCATGTTTTTCTAATACAATTACTAAAAATTGCTTATTAAAGAACTATCAATATAAAATAGTTTAAAGCAAACAAAGGATGAGTAATATAATGATAAAAGAAATCTATCAATCAAAACGCAATACTACGAATCAATGAAATATGAATCTTCTCTCAAATTCGAATTAGCTAGCCAGAATAAAGAATCAAGGAAAAGCCATTGCTTTCCCTCAAAAGCTATAATCTGTCTTCACAAACAATGTTAGCAAAAAAGAACACAGCACGACTATGGCATACTTCGTGTCGACTAGACGAATTCCAGTGAAAGCAATTCCGCTTTAGCGCCTCACACAAGTACTGGAAAAATTACATGTAAATAAAATACAAAGTAATATATTGTACATGAATTTCTTTCTGCCCTGCTTCCTCCAAACGTCTCTCAATTTAGACCGCAGTCCACAAGTGCTGGCAGACTCATATCACCATTCAATAAAAAGTACCAGTGAATTCATGAAAAATTTTATTCGTTCCCTCAGACGTTCAGGCGTCCCACTTTTCTTTTATTAACGAATTCCTAAATATTCCTCACTTCTCTTTTGTTGAGGACTGCGACCAAATTAGAAACATTGAAATATGTGTTGCACAAGATGGATTTTGTAAACATCTTGTATATTTTTTCCAACTTTGGTTGTCGTAGATAAATTAATGCAACCAAATTTCGAGCTTTTTGAATCTCGTCCGGCATAAAATCGACTTTTGCATATCTAGTTGTATGGCTAATTGCTGGGCAAATCACGCAGCATAGTGAGGTGCTGCTTTTATCTGTTATAGCTAATAGCCTGTGTAATAACAATAACACTACAGCCGGTGAATACTTACATTTATTTATAGTTGACAAATCGCGACTTCAATGCTGGAAGTAAGTTATTACATATTCGCAAGGGCAGATTCGCTTCCGTGTACAGGTTAACTAAGGGCGAGACTTCGATGGTATGACGAGTTCGGTTTTAAATTTTAAAGAGCTCGGTGTTGAAGTTCAATCAAGATAACCAGAAGTTAGTGGGGATAAGGCGGGTTTTTGTAACGGGAATTCGGTGATAAGTAAAGTGTAATTAAAGTATAATTGGTGTTCTTTTTTCTAACGGGTACGACATATGAATAAATATTCTGTGGAGCGAATAGCCTTTTCCTTCAATTCTGGAAAATACAGAGAGATATTATTCTGGTATGGTCCAATTGTATTCAATTGCGGTAGCGTTTTATCAACAGTCTGGTTAAGCACCGGACTCAACTCATTATATAACTTTCAGAAATTCGAATGTTCTTTTCTTGGAATAGGTTTCTAAGATCAACGTTGATTGCCTCCAGTAATCAGTTTTTGTCCAATGAAGTAAAGAATTTATCCATCTCGGATCTTTTCATAGATATTTGGTCGGCATTTTCTCTAATACTTTTATGCTGATTTACCCAGGGAAGGTAATCGCAATTCAGAATTTTGAGCATTTGTAGTTAGATAATTTCAGATTTGTTTGGATATATATCTCCTTAATTTCAAAGTCAGATGGTAGTTTCTGCTGTCAGGGGGAATGTTGTGATTCATTTTGTTTTCTTTTTTTTTATATTTTTTCCATGCATAGCTCAACAGTATGTATGTATGTCAAGCTTTAGAAAACTGCATATGCTATGCTGAGGCCAACCAGATGATTTATGTAGGAGTTGATTATAACATGTGTAGTTTATTTAGCCTCCGCGACGCTTACTCCATAGGTACTGCTGGGTTTGTGATTTTTACGTGATGCCCAATAAGTTTAATTTTGGTTTTCTTTTATTCCCAATTCATGCGCTTTGGAATAATCCTTTGAATCGTGTTTGGTGCGCATCCGTCATGAAAATTTTAGAGATGAAATTCTTTTGGATCTCTATAACTAGATCGTCATGACCTCTTTTTGTTATTCTTGATCGTTAGTAATTAGAAGTCTGTAGTTTCTAAGTCTAGCTTCTGTTAAGAAACACATATAAAACAAAATGAATTTTTTATGAATTACGTCCAAAAAATTTAAATGTAAACTATTTCAAATTTAGATAAATTATCCATCAGAAATTTTTCCATCTTTTGAGTCCTTAGCAATTATTTTAGTTGTACAGTCCCTTGAAATTCTCCCTTATAGTTTTCAGTCAATAGGACGCTAAAACAGTGATTATTTTTTGTACTACTTAAGCCTTTTAGAGCGAAAAATCTTCGTGTTCTTTAGTACGCTGTTGCTCTGCCATGTCTTGCACATTTCCGAATACTGATCAACAGGCTATCAGAATTTAAGGAAAATAGAAATTTTCCTCGGGACGCATACCATAAGCAACTTTCTTCCTCATACTGTCAAAATAGTTTCTGATCAACAAGTTATCCTAAAATATAGCATTGGCGATTATATATTTGCTGCTAGCTGTTTGAAGCTGACAGAAGTGTTGTTAGCGAGCGTAACAAGTTGCCCGAACTGTGCTCAAAAGTACGAACATATCAAGACCTAACACGCTTTTGTTGCTGGGAGTTACCGCATTTGAAATAGAGGTGATTACCGACATAAACAATTCTTAGAAGAAAGAAAAACGTATCGAATGAAATGTATGTTTACTTGCTGCGAGTTTATTGAAACCTAAGTACGTAAAATTCCTGAAATGTTAGGCTCTCTTGGATATAGGGAAGAGAACATTCAACGAATTAGGTATTATGCTACATTTTTTATGAAAATATATTTTCTTTTATATAATTCACACATTGTTCTTGAAAGCAAGTCATATATTTTTTTCAATATTTTGTTTAAGCGTGCCCACCACACCAACATAACTGCCATACTACTTATTAGTATGTACCATAGAAAATGAGCTAGCTATTCAGCTCATTCTTATGTTTTTAAAAGGGGTGGTCTTCTATCACCTTCACCTATGGTGAAGAGTGGTGCGGTGCTATCACCTGTTCCCTACATTTTAGGAAATATTCCCTATATTTTAAGGAATAATCCCTACAGTTTAGGGAAACAAACAAAACATCAATTTAAAATTCCCTACATTTTAGGGAATGTTGCCTAAAATGTAGGTAAAATAAAAAAAATATAAAAATTCCTTAAATTTTAGGGGGCAAAAACAAAAATTCCTTACATTTTAGGGATAAAAATCTAATCTTAGTTTTCCAAGGTGGATCTTTCCCTAATCTTATGGACAAATGCCTGACCTAATGAGGGGAAGTTAAAGATCCAAGCTTTAGAGCTTTTGGGGCTCCAAAAACTTAGGGCTTCCTCGGAGCTCTGACTGCTTTTTTTTTAAATCACTAAATAAAAACTACCTAAGTTTTGTAGTTAAATAATTCTACTGGAAATATATTGGGAGCGATTGGGAGCGATCCGTTGTCCTTCAAAAACATCACCGCGCCGAAGGGGTTTGATCGTTTCCTTCTGACTGAGTTCTTTTAATTATTAGGTAAAGTTTTCTTTAAAATCTATTATAAAAATTTCATTTCAGCAAATTCATTAGACTTAATTAAATAAATTTATAATTAAAATTTGTTATTGACATTTAACTTAATTAAGTCTCGTTATTTTGTATTAATCTACCTTAAAAATATTTCTTTCAGAGTCGAATTCTTTTTGGGGTACAGTTTTCCAGCTGGCAGTTGGACTCTCGATTGCCGGAACTGTCAATCCTTCGCATCAGGTAAGTTTCAAGTGATATTTATTGTTTTCGATTATATGTGTAATCTTCTTGTTTCGCTGACATATCTTTTAATTAAGTTTAGCGCATTGCAGCAATATTTTGAGGTGAATCACTGGCAGTGTTGAGTTAATTCGCTGTCGGGCATGACTCAGGGTTGATGTTTTAAAATAAATTGGTTTCTCATTAAACAAATATGGTGTATCGACTAGTTTTAAATAGTCTTCTAGCGATTATATCAGGGGAATATGGAATAACGCTCTATTTAGCGTTAGTATTCCTTTCCGTAATTAATTATCTAATATTTGAAAAACAAACCAACAAATTTTTACTCAATGTAGTGCATTTTATATCCCGCAAGTCTGATCTGGTTACGAAGATGAAAATATGAATTTACGACCCAATTGAACGCAATATGGTACATGGCAATAGTCAATTATTTCTTTAGCTTTTACTCACATATTTTCAAATTTGAATTAACTAAATATAAATCAGTAGGTATATGAATGTTTCAAAATGTACTTTACTTATATTATTTGAAAACTCCTTCTTTTGTGATTAGGAATAAAAATAAGTATGCGCGAGTTGGTGTGATAGAGTATTTGAACTCATTCGAGTGGACATACTTCCTAATATAAAAGACACTAACAAAATTTATACATTCTTAAATAATTAGCACATTTTAGAGATAGAAAGTTATGCAGATATCTTTATAGGTGGTGCAATTATTGTACTCTTCAATGCCACTTAGTAAAATTTCGAGAATATTTCAGTCTTATCGGAATGCGATAATGAAGGCACACAAATTACCCGTTTCGAAATTCCATTCCAATATCATTTATGGATAGAAATAAATGGTCCTTTAAATTACACGCTATAAGTAGAGCCTCCAGTTGCTCAAACGCTCCTTTGGACACCATTAGAATTCTAGTATCGGAAATTGCTATTTGGGGAGCACAGCATTGGTTACAGCGGTGATGAATAAAAATTTACTCTCGCAGTAGGAATGCGAAATTTAGATATACATATGTACACACGAATTATACATCGGAACAAGTTGTTTGCACTTAAAAGGATGCAGTCTTGCTTTAGGATGGGTAATTCATGTTTATTCCCAGTACTGTTTAAGAAATTTATAGAGGTGTTTCAAATGGTTTAATTACACGACTGAGAGGTGTTTTGAGATTTTGTTTTGGTAAAAGTGGAGAGGATGTTTTATTTTAAAATATGCTTGGTATTTGACTTCTTTAAATTTGGTTTTTACACTGCCCGCCTAAAAGGGAAAATGGAAGTTCCTTGATTTTACTTTCGATACTTAACTCATTTCGTTCTTTCTTACCATGTTATCCTAATTTTAATGCCAGAGCATGGCAACCAGGATTCAATGTTGTTATTTTCATTTTTAATATGTCGATTGTAAAAGGCTCCAAATCTCATAGAAGAATTTCAGATGTTAATATTTACAATTTTTGGCTTGTGTACACGACTCCAATCGTGAAATGGGGAGATTCGTAAAGTGTGTGACTGGTTCAGTGCTTTCTGCATTTTCCGTATATTGCGTTTTCAATCACTCACACTGTATGTAGAAATCTTGAAAGAAAATAGTTATATACAATAAGAAAGTGATGAGTTGTTGAGTGTTTTATACTTTCACCTCAAAGCATTTGTTGTTGTACCCGTATAGTCAATGAGAAAAGATCGTCTATGCTAGCAATCCGAAGCTAACTGTCTCGATGCAATTCTAATAAGGGAGAAGTAAGCTTCCGGTCCCGTTCCAAATCTTTCAAATATGCCCCTCTTTTCGTTTCTCAAGATATTACAATGGCCTAGTTACAATAGAACCCCTTATTTCACATAAGTTCAGAGGAATTTTACACTACACCAAATCGGAGGCACTGTCATATATCTATAACATGGACCGCTGACACAACTGAAACTACTTACATTAACACGGGACTAGTTTTCTATAGTTTTCTATTTTTTTGGGTTAAGTAGTTAATTCCGATGAACCTCAAATAAGTTCTATGCGAAATCCACCATTGTTCAGTGCATTTTCCAAGGTATATAGAATACATTACGAACCACGTTCCGCCATTAGTGACGAAATATCGTGTAAATGTACAGGAAAGCACGGTACAGAGAACACAATACTCTCTGTGCTCTCCCTGTCTTTGCTATAGAAATGTATATACATTAGTAACGAAATTACGTCACAGAACATGTGCCAACATTTTAATGGGAATTCTTGTATTCTATATACCTTGGGATATGTAGAATATAAATAGATGGCATTACTAATCTTTTCTCTGGCGCCAATATCAACTATTAATGGTAGAAGAACAAAAATTTCTTTATTTTGCTGTCATAAAAATCGAAGTTAAGGAATATTTGTTGTTATAGGAAATAGGCTTCTAATGAAAGTCATAATTTCGAATGTATTTGGAATGTGGTGAACTCGTAAGTTGTATGTATTTAAACCGAAAATTAAACTTGGAATTAAGGCATTTGTTACACCCCTGTCAACAGAATCGGTTCTACATGAAACAGCAAATGAAGCAGTCTAAAATGTCAGTGATCGGAGGTGATATAAGGTTAGCTCAAGACATATCCAAGCAAATAGGAATCTCTTTGTTATTTTACGAGAATTACAGATATTGCATTTTCTGAATAGCCTTTAGCCCCCTCCCGCACACTTCTATTCATTTTTTTTGTCTTCCTAGGTGAGTGTTATCACCTCCATCCCTACGGACTTCTGAGCCGAAAACACCCTCTATGTTTCAAGAGTAGAGAAAAATCACATCATCTCATCTATGTAGATGAATAATACAGATAATGCAGCAGATTTGTCTTCACTTGTGAACGTGCGGCACATTACCAATTACCAAATCATTGGGATTGTTATTCATGTGCGCCGATACGATCAAGAAGAGACACCGTAGCGTACGTATTTTATTGTTAAGAAATTAGTGAGATGGAGAATTAAAATTCGAAGGGCAGCAGTATTTTAATATTCTAAGAAATCACTCGGAAAAGATTAATTTTTTTGAAGTTGAAGTTTTTATCGGCGTTTTGAAGTATAACAAATTATATGGAACGAAAGCACCAGTATCATAAAAATAAGTTACGAGTACCTAAATGATATATGGAAAAAGAGCCTATATCTACGTATATTAATGTATATCATCACCGTGTCCTTTCTTTTGATTATTTTTGCAGTAAGACGTAAGACTAATTCTTACGATACCTGCGATAAATGCCCATATGTAATTTCGTATGGTCTTCCCTCTGTGCAAGTGCGATTTTTAAAGTGGTTTTTCACATCTATTTCTAGAGCGATTCATCGGACAGCAGAAATGATTGTAGCCTATTTTATAGGATGTTATATTCTGAACAACTTTTCAGTACAATAAACACTTCTGGGACTGCTCAATTTTTGGATGGTAACACCAAGAACCGGGCTGCCGGATGAAAAGACTGTGGACATAATTTCAGTTCCCTACAGCGACGAATTCTCAGGAAGAAGTCAAAGACGAAATTTTGGTATGGCAACTCTACGAAGGAGATACCTCATTTGTTCGATTTTCAAACTTATATATGCAATAATTTAAAAGGGCCGTGGCATAAATGGCAGCCCTCTAAAGGAACGTATTCTCAAGTTGTCGGACGGACGGATGGACAGACAGACAGACAGACAGGCAGTGGGACAGAGACACAGGCAGACGGGCGTACTGACGTACACGCAAACACCAAAATATTTCTTAATAATATGGGTGAGTGTTCAATCTATTCATCATTATTTCTGTGGTTTTTATCAAATAACTCGTTATCTGCAAAATTTACAATTTTAAACTAAATATGCCATACGACATAAAATTTTATATTTTATAATCCTACGTACTCTGGTATAGCAATTACACTATTATTAACAAAAGAATAACTACTTAAGTACCCAAAAATCTTAAATTATTTTTTCAAGAAACAGCACAAGTAGACATGCTACCGAGAAGTTAAAAAAAAATTGATCAAATATCAATGCAAGTGCAGATAAGTTGTTATTTTAAAATGAAATTCCGACTTTTTTTATTTTTCATTGTTTTGTTTGATTTTCTTCAATTTTTGTTTGTGTATGTATTAACAACAATAATAAAAGATGGCGTTTATCAATACCAGTATTAACAACATTCATTTTCATTTCCAGACATTTTGCCTAATAAAATTTCATGGCTTTCGTGATTTTTCTTGTTTTTCAATAAACCGCATAAGTGAACTCCTGTAGCGGTTACTGATTTCAAATAAATATTCCACTTCAATTGAGTCGTTAATTCGCACACAGTATTTCGAAAAAAAGTGGTATAATTGAGAGCGAAAAACATTGTATGTGCAACTTTTTCGCCATATTTAACATTTTTTGAAAAATTGCATCAGTATAACTGTTAATAAAATTTATTTCAAAGCGTCCTGTGAGAAAAAGAAAAAAACATCCATAATTTGGTGATTTCCCAAAACTTTTTCTCACTTTTTTCGACTTTTCCCTCGCCTTCTCAAAACTAGCTTTTTGCAGATAACAAGTTATTTGAAAAAAACCACAGATTTATATGCGTTACAAATGGAATGACAAACTCAGTGTACTGCTATATCTCTATCAATCATGCTCGCATCTGTAAGGTGGAGAAACGATCGACTAAAGGAGTTTAGATTCTCCTTTAAGATGGATTCACAAAAAATTGTCGTTTATGCTCACAAAATAATTTATTAAAAAAAAAAAATGTCTCCTAGACTCACAAACAATTATTTACAAAACCAAAATAAGTTCGCTCAGACTCACAAAACTGTTAGTCGATCCCCATTCGACGAATTTTGAAGAAAAACTCCCCGAGGTTTGGGCTCGCTGCCCTCAGCTACCCATGGTATCTTTAGTAAGGTTTTTAGTGTTTACATTATTTTCTGATGATGTCGAAAAATTGTACGCGAGAAAACTGTATCCTCATATCCCTGTTGTTGTTATCTTAAAATAATTAATTTTAAGACGAAAAGAATAATTGCAACTGGAAGGAATTAAAGCGTTATATGTATGAACTGTGTACGTGCGAAGAGGAGAAAGACACTGTTTGTATAGGTAAGTATATATATCATGGGAGCGGATGTATGGCTTGATAACAAAATGAAATTTATGCTAAATTGCATTTTATAATATGGAGGAATGAATTTTGAATGAATTTTTGAAATCGAAATGAATGAAATTATGTTTTCTTTTCAGGGTCATATATTGCGATACATTAATATAGTGTATAGGACAATATTTGTTGAATTTTGGTTGTGATTCGGGACACTTGGTACCTGAGTCACAATAATACCGAATACATTTCATCCAGGATATAAAACCTAACAACAAACTAGAAACAAATATTCAAGCATGACACAGTTTACATGTAGGACAAAGCATCATCTGAATTAGAAAAATCTTTATCCAAGTGCACTCATTTTCCACATAATAGAATCGTCTAAATAAATGAGTTCTCTACTACGAAAAAAGTGAGTCGGACTCGCGCCCGCAGTTTTACGTATCATCTTACAAAACTTAACCCTATGTACTTTTTATTAATTTTTTCAAAGGAGAGTATGCGTCATTTGAAAAATAATGCCTACTTATGATAATACTAATGCATGAGAATAAAACGAGGAAAAACGCGTAAAAAATCACGTTTCTTGTGTGGCGGCCTTTTTAATTTAATATACTTTTTATTATTTGTTGTTATAGCGGCAATAGAAATACACACTCTGTGAAAGTTTCAACTGTTTAGCTATTACAGACATCAGAGACATAGTAATAGGGTTACCGTTTTTACCCTTTGGGTACGGAACCTTAAAAATATAGACATATATGCGGCGAATTTACGTTTGTCAAATATTTGGCAAATCAATACAATGATCTGGACGCGGTTATAGCGTAGTAGGGAATGAACATGTACAAACATTTTTATTTGATTTAAAAAAAAAACAACGGTTTTCTTAATTGATTTTATTTCTATCTTAGGCACACAAAAAAAAATTTCGATTAGGGTCTACTGTTTGATTTTATTATCGGTCGTCTGTCCAATGAGGTATAAATCACGAGCGTATTACTAATACTTTCGGGTTTGGACCGGTAGATAATACAATAAATTAAGTAACTCAATCTTACTACAAACATATCATATGCTATATCTTAGAAACCCAGCTGATACTGAAATTTATCGATTAGAAATGTGTTTTACTATCAACCCTATCAACCAGCGCTCTCCATATACGTGAGAATGGAAACTGTACACAGAAGCCAACTATTTTAATATTGAATGTTTAAACTTTTATAATAATATCATTTTTATACTAAGCAATTTCTAAGTTTACAATAGTTTGCAATGCGCCAAATTTCCCGTAAATGTGTATGTAGGTACCTACATATATGTTAAAAAATTGTATTTTAGTCATCCGTGATATTTACAAAGGAATTCTCAAAATAAATCCACAGAAATAAATCCCCAAAATGCAGTTAAATATATAGTCCGATTCGAAGTATTTTCCGAAAAATATACTTTAAAACGTTATCTAAATATTTCACCAACAATTGTGACTTGCATCTAAAAGCGGGATATAATGCGGAAATTGTGCAATAATGCATCACTTGGTTAATAAACGGAAGCCTTTACGATTTAACAAAGTCACGCGATTTATAGCAAAACCCACGCCAGCCTCATGTAAATCATTACCTCAGATTTTAACAGCGGAAGTGATATCGTTCCCCAAGAGAATATAAACTAAGTTGTTGTATACGTGTGAGGACAATTCGTAGGTTTTAAAAGTTTCCACTGGGAATCTTGTTAAAAACCTAAAATCCTTTAGATGATTCATGGAAAATGTTTCTGCGTCAATGCAGATATGAGAATGCAAAAACCTTTTGCAGACATTGCCTCTTACTGGGTGTATGCATCATGAAGTGCGACAAAGTCATCGATGGCTCTGTGGAACGCTCGTTTGCAACTAAATAGAATCGTCTGCAAAAACATTTCACTTTCATCTGAAAGGATTTTAAGGGGTAATACCCATTAAGCACAAAAGCTTGAGGAACTTAACGTATTACAACACAAAAGGGAACAAAGCAGTTTGTGCACTTGAATATTGAATTGCGAGAACAAAGCTGCTGAGACTTAATGGCGAGGCTGCACCTTCTGCTTGCAATTGAAATTCGTTGAAAGCGTGTCAGTGACCTCTGATCTAATGGTATGAGCTCCCTTTTCTGCAAAGTTAAGATTTGCTCTAGTAAGCGTCATTGCTACTGAATCAATGAATGGAGACTATTCATGAAAGCTATGAAGTCACTTTTGTAGAATTATTATTCCTGCTACATGCTACATTTTCTGTCCAAACAAGAACGGAATGCGATTGCTTTAAATGAAAGATATCTATTAGTAGTAAGCTATTATACTTATACTAGTTACTTCGAAATTATTTTACCTCTTGCATTGATTAATGGTTCCGCAATATTATAAAACCCTCATTTAAACTACAAGCTCTTTGAAAAATGCTATCAATAAAACAAATTTCTCTTACGAGAAAAACTTAAAAAACACCAATCGAAACAATCAGCTCAGAAAAAGAAATATTATATCATTAACTATATACACCCCAATAGATTCTTATTTTCCCATTTCTTTGAGCAGAACAAATTAGACACAATTTTTCTTAATGTTGCGTTATTTCGTTTATCGAAGCTTTTGTAGTTTAGTTGTGATGGATTTTACAGAGAACAAAGTTCATAAATTAGTTGCTGAACTAGTGATTGATAGATTGATTGATTATTGAACTAGAACTGATTTCATTGTTCTGACAATTTAGGGAAACTCGCAGGTATCCAGAAAAGCTACACTAATTGTTAGTTCGGAATTGCATAATTTAGAAAATGTTGTTCATTCTATATAAATACGCTCTAGAAATATTTGTTTTATAAACTTAAATATGAGAAAATTGCAATCATTAATACATTGTCCTAATGGGGAACATCTTTTGCCTTTAGTCAAATGCGAATCTCATTTGTATTTATTGATGAGACAAAAAAATTGCGAAATATAAGTTATAGAAATTAATCTGCAACAAATAATGCAAAATTTAATGGTTAAAAAATCTTTAAAATGAATTACTTAGTAAGTTACTCTAAAAGTTTGACTACATCGAAGTATATATGTAACTCAATATGGCTCAAATGCACGGTACACAGAGTAACAAAGTATGCCTACTAGTTTTTTTTAACACTTCAGCTGTAAGGTTATGGTATCACAAGATATATGAAGAATTCAGAAAAATTATTAAAATAAATTATTTGGTAACTTTTGAAAAAATAAAACAGATAATATCATAGTAAAAATCACAACACCAAAAAAAATCTAAATAAATACCTGAAAAGTAATACTTTTGCAAACCATCAGGTGAGATATTACAGAAATTTCAATCCGTGCATTAAAGTGTTAAGAATTTGTTTATGATAAATGTGAAATCAAAAATAAAATAAAAGTTTTGCCATACCGTGCTTCATAGCAGTCATACCTTGTTACTGTCAGTATACCGTTGGTCAAATGTAGGTTTGTGATATACTTAAGATTTGAAAAATTCAGTACATAATATGATTTCGTACTACACCGATTAGTATAAGTTCAATACCAAATTGAGGTAATAGGTACTAATTATGTAAATGTGGTATCGGGGCTTCTTGATAGTTTTATAATCGGAACATACATTACGTACGGTTGGTAGGTTATCTTAAATTTTATGCTTAATTACAGTATTTGCCAAGAAACAGACATACTATGTACTTTCAGATCTGTCCATTTTCGATGATAGAAGAAGAATTAAAATCATCATTATCATTATCCTTGATTATGGGATCAAGGTGCCTTCTTCCAGTAAAATTGATAATTAATTTATAATGCTAGCTGAAGTAACAATAGCGTAACAAGTAAGGTAAACACAAGAACTAAATAGAAGGAAAAATATGTACATATTAAGCAATATAAAGAAAACAAATTAACATTGAATTACAGGCTCGCATCGGAAGACAGAAGACAGATTCGCTTGACTAAGAGGAAAATATGGAAAATGGGTCGCCTTGGCTTTCATGCGTGGGATCTTTCGTCTCCTGCATGGGGTAAAAAGAAAACAGAAGTACGGCATCGAGAAAATAGAAAAATACATTCATTGGTGGAATGCGATGATTTAAGGAATTTGTTGGTGTTCAAATGATTGCAAAATTCTATAACAATAATCTAAACTCCTGAATATCACATAGATATTTTAGAGTAACTTCGTTCATTACATTCAAAATGTTAAAGAAGGTCCTTGGTCAATGGTAATTTCAGGTTTCAGAGTTTCGCCATTCATGGTCATGATCACCCATATCTGATATAATGGGATAAAGAGCGTTGATTATCGTAAACTAAATCTCTCAAAACATGTATTCTGAGATTAAGAATTACTTCGATCGGATTTATATCGTGCATGGTTAATTATAAAATGAGAACATTAGAACCAAATTCAACAATTTACGTGTTAACCCATAAGCTCCAGCATTTTTGGAATATATCAATAGCTACATATTTAAAAATATTGCAGGAGGTAATTTTTGAGTAAGTTGTGACTGGTTTGCAGCACGTATCTTTGAATCACCTTTGTAATTCAAGGATAATCTTAAGATTTGACAAATTGTTACATGTTATATTACTCTAATAAAAATCAAAACTGATGTAAAGCTAAAAGTGGTGTCTTACTGTAATGAACTCATAGGAACCTAAAAATGTCATCCCACTGGAGCAACTAACACTGATTATAAAAAAGCCTCAGTGTGGACATAGAATCAAGTTGGCAAATAATGTAGAATATATATCATACACTAAGAAGATATCCAAAAACCACAGATAAAGGACGTTATAATTGACGGGAAGTGTTGCAATTATTTATATAGCTTCAAGCAGAAATGGAACTTTTAAAAAACAAAACAAGATAACCATAGCTTTATAAATAAAGATGGCAATCAAACGCGAAAAAACAAGCAATATATAATAATTAAGTAAAAAAGCTAGAATTGGTCTAAGACCAATTGTTATATACCGTATGTAATTTCGTATGGTGACCCAATTGTGGAAGTTAGATTTTTGAAGTCGTTTTTCGCTTATATTTCTAGAACGTCGGACAGCAAACATGATTATAACAAATTTCATGTGATTTCATATTTTGAAGAACTTTCTGTACAATAAAAACGTCTAGGACGGATCGTTTTCACAGTATACGGAAAAAACCACATTTTTATATGCAACACCAGGAACGGGTTGCCCGATTTAGTCCATTTCATTTATTACTGCTATGAAAACATCATGTACCAAACTTCTTTCCTCCAAAAAAAGTACACATATTTTTCATTGATACTTATTATGCTCGACGAATTCCTGCATGTCTACATACTTTCATACACGATCATTTTTCCGCTAGGTCATCTGGCCACGGTAAATTACATACGCAATTATTACAGTTAAGAGTTTTTGTTTGGGTAATCATAGTCATTTAGTTAAGACAATTTTTGTTTTTTAATAATTATGTTAGGAAAGATATAAAAAATTGATTATGGTTGGGAAGATAAAAAAGTAAGCTTTAGATTATCAGAAGACCATTTTCCTGCATGAATAGTAGTTTAGGGCGCAAGAGCTATTCAAATCAAACTTATGTCAGTTTTACATAAGAACACTGCAAATATTTTAGAATGTTAGGACTACGCTAGGACTGTCATGTAGTAATAGCGAATGTTTCATGGCTTAGGAAGTACCTACTTCTCGAGAGATCAGGTCTTTTAAATATTTTCGAACACTAACGTTTATTAGAAGATCCCTTCCAGTATTTTTTATACCCTCTATGAAATCTATAGGGTATGGTAATTTTGTCATTCCGTTTGTAACGCACAGAAATAATGAGGGTAGAGCAAAATGGATTGGACACTGTTATGTTCAGGATTGGCTTTAAATAAAAAGATACTTTAGTTAAACCTAGTTTATTATCAGTTCAATAGTATATAATTAAAAGATTATAAGATAATGACAATGACTCAGACCGACTCCTATATGCTAGACCAAGACTGACTGACTACAGAACTAGACTGATTGATAACTGTCTAGACTGATACACACTTGGTTGCACTGTTAGCTGGTTGTACTATAAAAGACTTAGTACTTGTATACATACATACAACAGACACCCACGGATAATATTAAAAATTTCTTGAGAACGCGTCTACTTAGAGAGCTGAAATTTTGTACGCGGACTTACGCAAAAAAAATTAAAATTAATTTCAAAATAGAGACAAATCGGGCAATACCTTCGTGGGGTTGCCATACAAAACCTTCGTTTTCCTTTGTATATTTTAGTCCTCTACATTTTTATTGTACTAAAAACTTCTTCAGAATAAGAAACCCTATAAAATTGGTAATAATCATTTTTTCTGTCCGACGAACCGTTCTAGAAATATATGCGAAATACCAGTGCAAAATCAAAATTGCTCAAATGGATGACCATACAAAATTACATACGAATATTCTACTCGTTTATTTTACCAATCATTTAAGAGTTTCCTGATACGCTGAAGCCCACAGTCATTATTTTGAAATATTTGACGACACCTGGAGGTTTAAAATGCATGTTAAAATACCGCATTTTCTGATTTAGTTACCAGTGATGAGGTCAAAACAGAGAATATAGCCCAATCGCAGCAAAAAAAAAATTTTTTTTTTGAAAGTTATTATCATATTTCTGAACATTTTTATTACATTTTTTTATTTTAATTCAAAGCTAAGCGAGAGTCTAGTGTATCATTACACAGTAAGAGTTTCTATAGTTAAGTAGAAAACAGTACTTGGGAAATATTATATATATATGTATATCCAAAACAATGTATTGATAGCAAAGCGAATATACCTACAACTTTCTACAACGTTTCTAACACCAGCCAGACTGGAGAATAAATGAACTATTTAAAAAGGCACGTACCTATCAAATTGCCATAACAAAATGTTTATCTGACGGAAATTGTGTACAACTTAAATATTTACCAGGAAATTATATTGCCATAATTTCACCAGTTAGATAAAGATGAATTTTTTTAATGCTTGTATTTACTTTAGTTCCTCCCCGGTATAATGTTGCAATGTCCACTTTAATAGCAATACACAAATAATAGAATTAAATGATAAGCGTTTCAAGATAATAATACTTATACAACATTTAAACACAAAATTTAGGGAATTGGAAGGCCAATTGTTACATAATACTTTTCTGCTGATACAGCAATAGAAAATGTATGAAGCAGGTTATAAGGAGAGAGCCAATCCGATTAGGCTTTAACTGCAAGCAATTGCTTGAATTAATTGTATCCCTTTATCCCTTAAACAGGTTTGCTGTCTACCTTTTCTTAAATGGAGTAATAGCTGTGTTTTATTTTAGGGAAATCCATAGAAGCAAATAATTTCTCCCTCGGATCGATTCTAATAAGCAGCTATGTATGTAATGCGACAACATATCTCCAAAAGAATAAATTGAATACATGTGCATAATGTTTTTGTATGAATAATTGCTTCACATTTCTAGGAATCCTTGAACAGTAGATATGCAGAAAGCAATGTCAGCGTTGTCTTATCGGAATAATCCGTAAAAATCGTATAGAAGTAGCATCGCTAAATATTCTTCGATAAGAGGAGAGTTCACTTTAAAATGTACCCGCAATTTTGTGATTAATTTTGATTTTTGTACCCTAGATGAAATCGTAAGGTATACTGAGTTTGTCATTCCATTTGTAGCGCATAGAATTAATGATAGTAGTGCAAAATGTATCGGACACCCACACATAATATGAAAAGTTATTTTGGTTTTTACATGTCCGTCCATCCGTCTGATCGCACGATAACTCGAAAACGCGTGTACCTAAGTACACAGCTGAAATTTTTCATGCGGGCTTTTTAAAAGAAAAATTTAAGTTCGAAAATGGAACAAATCGGGTAACTGGTTCGTAGGGTTGCTATACAAAAATTGTTTTTCACTATATATTTGGACACTGCCTGAGCATACGCGTCAACTTGAGGGATGAAATTTTGTACATGACATTTTCATATGAATAGTGAATATAAAAATGGGCTAAATCGGCCAATCCGTTCTTGTTGCCATATAAAAATATAGTTTTTTTTATGTAGATATACTGTTAAAACGATCAGTCCTAGACGTTTTTGTTCCACTGACAAGTTGTTTAGAATATGAATTCCTACGAAATTAGTTATAACTATTGTTACTGTTTGACGAACCTTTGTAGAAATATATGCGAAAAGCCACTTCAAAAATCAAAATCGCACAGATGGGTGACCATAAGAAATTATATACAAGCATTCATCTATAGCGTATAATATGAATTGGTCTTAGGCCAATTGCAACTTTTTTACTTGTTTCTTTTAAGATTTTGTAACAATGTCGGGTAGAAACGTTCCCTGTGCCAGTATATAGAGACCAAACAGATCAGATGATGGAAACAGGCAAACAGTGCAAACAACTCAGCCGTGAAAGCGCATATAACAAGTTTATCTTTTGCTGAAGAACTTTCGATTGCTTCTAGGTGAGAAACTGCATAGCATTGAAAGAAATTTCATAGCTAAATTGAAGTAAACTGGCTATAAGTTTAATGTTCAATTACAAAGTTTATGGTGCACCAATTAAAGTGCTGTAATCTAATTATAATCGGCTTGTGGTGGAGAACGTAGACTATGAGCGTCAATAAATGAATAAATGATTAGTACAACCGCCTGAAAAAGTCATAGCTTCTGTAAACAATGCAAGTGTTCCTGTTGGCGCGATTAAAGGCTTGACTTGTTCCAAAGTGTTTAAAAGCGATAAAATGGGAGATAAAATTTTGGGTTTCAGTCGCGTAAATGCGTTTGAGCGGTGACTGACATTTTGTGAATCCTCATTTGTGCAAATATTCGATGATATAGAGGATACTGGTAAATTGATTGAGGGTATTCGTATGGGATATAAAAAATAGTAATTATTCCAACTGAGTTCAGCAAGAAAATTATGGGATGAAGTTACATAGAAGTAAAATGTACTCAAAAGTAACGCTTGCATCCATAAATACGTATCAAATCTCTCAACGTGTAGTTCGAGTTCACTGAAAAAGTAATGAAATTCACCAAAAATGATCTTCTTTTACTGATTGGATGCACTGCAGCTTTCTCTATTTTCTTTATAAAACCTAGCCTATACTACCTCCACGTGGTGACCCCTGGTAAACAAGCGTTGGCTGGGCTAAAAGTATAGCTGCCTGGCACGGAAGTGGGTAGATCGGGAAGAAGGTAAAGGCCCAAGCACACCAAATTGGACTCACGTCCTACTGAAGCAACTGCCAAAGGTGTGTTCATTTCCTCTGCTTAGTGACTGCAATTTGGACCCCAAGCCAAGGTGGAATAGCATACGCCGAGGGCTGCGTGGCTGGGGGGAGCTGAATCACTATTATGCGAACTCCGGATACCAGGCGACCTCCGGTTATAATTAGCCTTTCTACGGTAATGCTGATATCTGCCGTGGGTGACGCCATTCTCCGCAGCTTGTGGGAACTATATGGAGAGACTATTTTTTAAAGAGGGTGACACCCTTCCAAAAAAGCCAAAATACGTTAAGGAGGAGAAAGCTGTAGGCTTTGACAAGGAAGGTAAGCCTCCATCAGCTGGCCAACAGCAATCTGCAATAGGTCAGCACTAGCAACAGTCAGACACTGAGATCTTAACTAGTGAGGATGGCTGCAAGGAAATAGATAGCTTGAGTGAAGGAGAAGAAGCGGAGCTCCTCCTATCTCCGCCAAAATAGGCGTAAATAAGGAGGGCGATGTAATCGACTGCAAGAAGCCTCCAAAGAAGAACTCCTTTGGACTCAGGAAAAGAAACGTTGCAAGAAAACAAGGTTCTTGGCGAGTAGCCTCTAAGTCAAGACGAAAGTTCGTGAACGAAGAGGAACAGAGACACGGTGAAATAGGCAAGGAAGACCATGTCTCAAGACACATATCATGTTCGTTTTGTTCGGGCACTGGCTCCTGACCAATCAAGTAAGGAAACCGTGAGCACTGGGACAATCTTTGCAGCTAGCAAAAGAATTAGATCGAGGGAAAAATAACTTCAGGAGGCAAGGAAAGCAAGGTCTGCCGACATTCGTCGATCTACTGTAACAACTCCTTGGAAACCTGCAGCGGCTTCTACTAGCCGGGCAGTGATTTCAAAAGGCCCCATTAGAGCTCGTTTGGAGAGTGCAGTTATAGATACGTTGCAGTAATAGACATGGGCAACAAGATTTGGAAGATCACCGCGGACCGCTCGATATTGGTCGAAAGAATGCTTATGATCATTTTGCGGAGCACCTATCGGCCAATCGAGCAGGCCCAGTACCACAATACTACGCCTCGGGGAGTTCCGGACCCTTCAAGGACATACTCTGTATGGACCAACATTCTTTGGAGTTTCTGAAGGCCAGTGTATCCCGTTTCGGCGAAGTGTGGAGCAATTCACGACTTCTAGTCATCATCAGGTCGGGTATGGCGGAAAGTTCGAAGGCTAGGGTATGGATACCGGAAACGGTTCTTCCACCACAAGCTCTACTACAGGTGCTTCCTACAGGAAGTTCGAAGATCTCTTGCAGGGATTTGAATGTCCTTAAAATGGAGGAGCTGAAGCCGACTGATAGGAGCGTTCTTCTCCAGCTAACGGAAGAATCCCTGCAACCGCGGAGGAGGCCAATTTTAGGCTTCACTGTGGCTTTAATGCGTTTGTGGCGATTGTATACCGGGGGCTGACAAAGAAGAGCTAGGGTAGCTAAGATGGTGGAGGTCTTGTGACTAGGAGTAATTGGGCTCCTCAAAATCAGTAGACTCGCTCATAACAGAGTTAATCTGCCAAGCACTGGAAGCTGCTTGGATGGAGGATAAAGAGGACCGCAATGTCACCGATCGGCGACCTCTGAGCGTGTGGTGCAGATAACCCACACTATATTCTTTATTACAAGAGGGTTCCAGGAAAGCCGAACTCATGTATTTTAGCGAAAAAAGACATACATTTATGTTTAATGTGTAATTACAACTCTAATGACTTAGCGGGTGTCACGTGAGTACGCACAAATGCGAAGTCAATCTTGATGGCTTCGGCATATATGGCGCCTGATAGCACCACCCCCACCATCCCCCACCACCAACTGAGTTGCCAAATCTCATCAATGAAGCGGAAACAAAGAAACTCGACATACTACTAGTCTGTAACGCCGATCACAAGATACGGTGTAGCACCGACATCAATGAACTAGGTGAGCTCTTATTGGATTTCATGTTGGAGTCCAATTTAAATATCTGTAATAGGGGAAACACGACCACTTTTACCACTGCCGCCCAAATGTGGTTAATTAGAGAGTTTGCAGTAAAAAATCCTTCTCAGATCACTGCTCGATTATCTTAAATTGGACCGTTCACCCGAACCCCCAAAGCCGTTCGGGAATCCTGCTAACGACTTTAGACCCATCAGCCTTACATAGTTTCTTCTGACGATTTTTGAGACGGGCTTGGAAGCGTCCATGGACAGCGTGTTTAGGGGAAGCAAGATTTTCAGATCACAGCACGCTTACTTAAAAGGTAAATCGGTTTAAACTGCGCTACATAACCTAGTAGGAACCATTGAAAAATCAATTGAGAAAAAAAAATACTATAGGTGAATTTCATGATATCGAGGGAGCCTTTGATAATGTTAGTTCGGAGGCCATCCAGGATACTCTGACTGCCCTAAGAGTTGAATCCTGTATGTGCAAATGGATTCACTCAATTCTCAGTAACCTCCTAATAAATGCAGAACTTGTTCACAGTAACGTTAGCAGGAGGGTGTCTAGAGGTACTCCACAAGGAGGAGTACTTTCAACCCGACTGTGGTTATTGGTGGTTAATCGTATTTCATCTCTTTACAAAGGGAGGGTATAAAAGCGGTAGCATATGCTGATGACTTTGTCATCCTGATCTCGAGAAAAATTTCTACCGGCGATCTTTCACTCAAAGAGTATTACAAAAGCTTCTTAACTGGTCTATAAGTTCCGGTCTAGGGGTCAATCTCGCAAAGGCCGAACTAGTCCTCTTATACCGAGTGGATCTTATCCCGGGGTTCACAACCCCAAAACTGGGTAATATTACTCTTTATTTTAAAACTGAAGCCAAAAACCTAGTAGATTTACTAGACTCCAAAATAATTGAAGGAGAAACGTGAATCAGCGCGTCAACAAGGTGGCCATTGTATGCCTGCAAGAAACCTTTTGGTAAGCGATGGAGATTAGACCCTCGTATCGTGTACTGGATGCATACCGCTATCGTAAGACCTATCCTTATATTTGGGGGTCTGGTGTGGTGGAATGCTCTTGAAAAAGCGACGCACCTTAAAAGTCTTACTAAAATACAGAGAACTGCCTGTTTGGGTATCACGGGATCTCTTCGAAGAACACCAACAGCAGTAATGGAGATTATGCGCGGGCTCCTGCCCCTCGACATCCATGAGAACTATATACCGGAAAAAGTGCACCAGCACTTAAGGAGTCGAATTGTTGGTCAATATACTGAAGATACTGAAGTTCTGTCCTGAACACAGTACACGGGGAGCTACGGATTGTATTGTTCCAAGACTAGACTCTGGGAAAGCGGTCTCAACTAATATGTCTAGTAGAGTTGCCGAGAATCGACCGCATGTGTTATTTCAAAACAGCAGTGGCCCGAGGTTCCTAGGAGGACTGAATCTTTCCTGAGAAGGAACCGTAATGATGTGCGTAGTCTTATCGCAGTTATTACGGGTCACTGCCTCAATGGTAAGCATCAGCCCTTGTTGTATTTCTGCTGGAGCTTCTATACAGCTTGTTTCCAAGTGATGGCTATAGAAGCTCTTGAGCTACTTACTTGCACCACTGCTTATTTTTCTGGATACATCAGTGAATATTCTTCTAAAGAGCTTCCGAAAGATGCCTAGGGAAGCGCTTAATTTGTGCTTTTTTTCAGAAGTGCTGGTTTTTCGTCCTAATGGGACCCAAGTAAATACAATACGTCTGCTTTGTTATTGGACTGCTGTAAGTCCGGCCACCAATATGCAAGGGATTAGTGGTAATCGAAAGAATTTTATATCTTTACGTTAGTAAGATATTTGCAATACTCCTACTCCGGTTGAAGACGTAAGTGATTCGGATCGGAAGAGATTATTGATGAAGAGCCAGAAAGAGTCCTGATATTTAAATTAAAGAGCTGGAAAACGTCGATAATCTCGAGGACTCTCCGGAATTTGAAAGTTTTATTGATGAAGAAGAAAAACAACAACCACAATGCAAAAGTTCTAAAATTCATTAGAATTTTATAATTGCTCATAAATTTGGTAGTTTTATAAAAATTATCAATAAATTAATGGTTCTAGTTAATAATTATGTATTCAAATAGTATACTTTCACAAAATTTCATGCAAATTGAATTATTTTCACGAGGGCAAAAATAAAAAACCCAAAAATCAGTTTTCTCGGAAATTATGAGGTTATGTTGTTATGTTTTTTTATTTACATCTTTTATGAAGGACTTTTTCCGCTAGGAAAAAAAACCACTTTCAACCACCGCTAAACAATATATATATTACACAATTTCACTTTAACTCGTGTTTAATTTTTGTTTTTTTCGTTTAATTATAAATTTAACTAAATTTTTCGGTCCTTGCTTGTTATTTTTTTTAATATATTGGCCGCAACAGCCTATAACTACATTACGGCAGGATAAAAAATTATTTTAATTGCGGTATGAAATCGAATTATAGGATATGTAGCATAAAATAAGTATGAATTTGGAGCCCGTCTCGATAGACAACCTCGAATTTTATCACAGTTTACCAATATTCAAATAGAATTGCCTTTTATTTTCCTTTTCTTTACAATCATCGTATGCTTCTAATTACGTTTAAATAAATTAGTTAATTTTGAATAATTCTATATGGAAGAATTTAAGCCACTAATGAAACAAATAGGAGAATACCATTCTACACTCCTAATTGTTGCTACATTAATTAGTTCTTGCATTTTTTTAAGGAAAGATACTTGCCCACGGTGTGTAGTTATCCGTGCACTACATCAGTGATTTGAACATATACGTATGTACCATATATAACTGCAATCTCTTGCAATAATATTTTCATTAAAATAATATATTAATATTTCCAAATCCCGTACTCATATTTTATCATACTCGCTAAAAAATGTTCTCCTTCTACAATTGCTTAATTTTTGCTCTCGAACTCTCATAATGGAATTGATGTTCTGATATACGAATCAAGAAGCAATAGTGTTGACAAAAATTTGATGTACAACCTCTATATGTATGCACTTTTGTATCAATTTTTTCTTGATACTGAAATAAGAACGCAGATGATAAGAAAAAGTGAAAGCTAGCTAATATAGTATTATACTTATTATAAAAGACTTACAGGTATTTGACCAAGGGCGGCTCCTCATTGGAAGCAAAGGAAGCACTGCTTCCCTTGACAAAATTAAGAAATCCAAACATAAAAGACAAATTATTTTGCTTTAAAATATTCTTAGAAAATTTAAAAAAAAATTATAAAATTCAAAGAAGTTTACTCCTCTGGCATCACTAGATACAACTTGAAATATTTTATAAGTAACGTCCAATTTCTCCTACAAACTAAGAACATACCACCCAGCCCAATGTCATTATATCGCTACTAGCATTCTGTATGGTACGCTGTCCAAACTGTAGCGTCTGACCCACCCACCATCATTCCACCCAACACCAGATCTGCCCCGAGTCGTCTTGTCAAGCAAGCTACATAATATTCGCGTGGTATGGATGGAACGGCATTAGAATCAAACAGTGTTGCCACTGGCATCGCAGTGACGCTGAAATCCCTAGAGCGTATTTACAACAACAAAGCCAGTGTACAAAGTTAAATCCATTTAACTTTTTAGACTCATTCATATTCACTCAAGAGTTTGCATGCGTACATTGCTATGGTACGCTGGTCGCAGCGTAGCGTTTGGCGATTGATTTACACCCCCTGATAATAACTTTTCGTAGCTTTTTTTAAATAACTTTTATTTTATCCGACCTTCGTGACGAAAATTGTGAAATTTTAGGAATAGTTTTAGAATAGTATACGTGGATGGATTTACATGGGATTTTTTGTTTTAAAATTAGTCAGTGGGCCTGATTTTTTACGTTTTTGGGGGCTTTGGGGGGAGGGTGGTAACTACACTCATGGCGTTGTCCAATTTTGGCCGTGCGTAATACCAAATTGAAGCTTTTGCTGAGGTTTATTAAATGGAATATTTTCTTTTGTTCTGTAAGATACTTTATAACCAACTTTTTTCACCCTAATATCTTTAAAATGCGTGATTTTCGAATTTGTGTACAAAGGGGAGTGTAAGTTCGTGCGGGGGCTGATTTTTGTTTTAAACGCTTCAGCATAATGTTTTACATATTTCATGTGAACATATAAATTTTATATGTTTAACCGATGGGTTTTGATGTGTAATAAATTTTTCCAGGTTTTTCGTGTAAAACGTTTTTACATGGAAGTATTTACATTAAAGTGCGATAATCTTCTGAACTATATTTACCGCAGAGGTAAAAAAATCATCACACATTCGCAAAAGAATGTAGATGCGAGTTAATATGCATATATTAGATAGGTTATCAGTACGTTTACATGAATACTTGAAGTATACTTGAAGTATGCTGGAATTAATCAAAATATCATGATAAGGCTCATTCAATGCGTAAATTTCAACTTCAGTAATTGGAAAATTAAATTCAAGAAAAATTCAAGTCAAGTAGGTAATTGGAATTAATTTAATCGACCGCCCCATCTGAGCTTCAAGTGGATTTCAAGTCAAGTACTCAAGTATTCATGTAAACGTACTGTATGTCCTCTTATGAGTTTTTAGCAAAAATGTAATGATTAGAAAATAATATATATTAAAAAAACTTTTTAAATAAATAACTTTCATAAATAAATTATAGGCTGAGTAAAAAATATTTTTTTCTTTCACCCAAGAAAAGTTTCATTAAAAACTGAATCTACACAATAACAATATTTTAAAATTATATTATCTCGATTGACTTTAAATGTTTGAATGTTTTTTATTATAACATTTTTTTAAGCATATTTAATTCATATTGTGCAAAAATAAGATAATGACTATCTATAATTTTATGTACGTTTCTGTTTAATTGCTAGAAAATGTAGAATTCTTGCTTTTATTTGAGGATTCCGGAAAACGAGTATAACTCAGTAAAATAATAATGGTAATTGAATTGAAAAGAATGAATTAGATGATTAGATTTTTTGCGATCGTTATGAAAGGGGATATTGAGTGAAATTTTTTATTTGGTTAATTCTGGGGCAGGCAGTATTTTCAGTAAATGTATTAAATGAAAGATATGATTGCATCGCTGATTTATTTAAAGATGATAATGGCTTCCTTCTCTTTCAAGAACAAGAATAAATATGAATATTTATATTGTGTATTATTGACATCATTGACTTTGATACATGTATAATTAGCAATGAAATAGTCTGAAAAGCGGATCTGTAATTTACCTTTTTGTGTGATACCACATAGCCAAGATGGCATCCGCCCCATAATTGACGGAAATATTCGATCATAAATTCTTTTAGAGCGCTACTGCGTGGATTTTGCACTAACCTCTTTTGTTTAAATTAAAATTATAAACAGAAATGTATGATCGGTTTTTATAATTAGTCCAATTGAAAGATTGATCAAGTAGTAAATTGCTATTTCAATATAAGTTGCTTATTACTCTTAGAATCTTTAAAGGTCTTCATCAAATTTAAAATACATGTCATCTGCAATATCATCAATATTCATTTCTGGTCTTTATTTTCGCTCAGGGCATCATCGATGCTGCAAACGCAAGTGAACTCCGTGCATAAAAATATTGAGGTTACCTTCATGTTACCTTCACACAATGCATCCAAATTTCCTGATAGGATTAAGGATACCAATTCTTGGACTTGTAAATACCCAAAATCAGTTTTATTTGCGTGGACATCCGTGCAATCAGATTTGGGCAGGATATGAAGACATAAAATTTGTAGTGTGGTGGCTTCTCTGAACGTGCGAAGTTGTTTCCCCTACACTTTTGATATAAAACATAGGTGCGAATATACTATATATTATTATATTGATATTACTGAGCACGATTGATCAGAAATCAAGTCGAAGAAAAATTTTAACAAACTTTTTCGTCCGCTGTTTTGTAATTATTCCTACTCGATTTCTATCGACGACTGTTTTGTAGATTTTAATTATCAGAATATGTAGAATTCTGTTTCAATTTTCCTTCATCTATATATTCTTATACAATTGGCTCGATTCCGATGTATGAATTTCAGTAATAAGGCATGAAAACTTGTATTGGAATTAATTATATGAATATGCTAAATATAAGCTGTGTTCTTTTGTGTACCTTGTTCTATAGCTCCCATACACTGGAGAGAACAAATTGTTTTGTAATTGTAACGAACTATGTGTACTGTTCGCTTCATTTAAATCTTTCTATGAAAATGTATGAGGCATTCTTTTGTGTATCTTTTGTTCTGCTCTGTTCTGGGGACACGAAAGAACGCCAGCTGTTATCTCTTTTGCTACATCTGTGGGATATTTTCGTGTCCAAAATGATAAGTGATTTTCCTTTTTAATTTTTCTATTATTGTAAGATTTTTTTAGTATGATAACATAAGATTATGCAAGCAGTAGAAAACGGTTTCAGCGATATCATCCGCCTGGGAAAGAGGTGGTAATTTGTACTGGCCTCCTTTAAAACTTGTTACGTTACTCCAAAATTATTAAATTATGTTAATTCCCAACCGTTAGTTATATGGTCACGCATGATCTGTGACCTAAAAAGCCAAGGCATTCTGGCATTTGCTAAAGTTAAACACGAAATAATCTAATAGAGAATTATTCAGTAATATCGTCCGATGCGTGCTTTGTTATCGGTAATGCACAAATACACCAACAAAGTCCATGTTCGCAACTTCATCACATTCTTATTCACATACCATATCATACTTGTTACTTGTTACATGTTCAAATTAGTTTGCAAAGTATACAGCATAGTTGCCTTTGAAAAGTATTGCACTTGTATTGCAAGAAAATATTTTTGTTCTCGATATACTTTTGTTTTGTTTGAGATTCTCGTGTGAACTGTTGTAAAGAACCCATCGTGGAAATAAATTTGTTATAGTATTATTTCAAATCTTTAATTCTGTAAAGAGAAGGTTTGTTGTTAGTACAGAAAGAGCCAAACTGTTGGAGCTAGGTGCTGCTTGTAACCAACATCATTAAGTATTGGAGCTAGGTGCTGCCCGAAATACAAGGTGAGAAATTCATGTGCGGAGTACCAGAAATCTACCACAAAGATTAACACTTCAGTCAACGTGCGGACTTGGTCCTTTGAAGATTTATTCATTCGTCCTTCATAGCCGGATCAATCCAAGAGAAGTTGTCCAAAGATACAAAAAAAAAATCCCCTTAAAAATGTCAGATAAGGCTGCTCTAATACAAAAAAGAGGAAGAGTAAAGCGTACTTTAACGCGTATAAAGACCTTTACTGTTTCAATGACGACTGAAACTGACGAGGAAGAAATGAAAGTACGTTTAATACGATTAGAATTTCAACATATCGAAGATGAATTGGTGTTGATTGATAGTACTGCTTCTGAAATAGAAGAATATGAAGGAAAATATTTTCAGATTAAGAGTGGCTTGAATCGCGCTATTCGTGCTAGATCCGAAGGTAGGGAAAGAAAATTAAGGCCAGATTCTTTTCACGTTACGTCATAGTAATCGACACTCGATCGAAGACAGTGCCAATTCATGCATATTCAACTGCCAAAGTTTAATATTCCATATTTTTTGGGTCACTACAAAGAGGGGCTATCATTTAAAGACCTGTACGAAGCTTTGATACATGGAAATGAAAGCTTATCTGGCTCACAGAAGTTTCAGTATCTAAAGAGTCTAGTGAAAGGTAACGCAGCTTCAGTTGTGCGTCACTTAAATGTAACAGACTCCAATTATGCTGAAGCTTGAAAGAAACTAAAAGAACGCTTTGATAAAAGCTTCCATATAACGAATCCATATATCAAAACTTTCATTGATCAAGCTTCAGTTCAGTTCAGTTCAGTGTGTCCCAAATGCAGCTACAATCATCTTCTTCATCAATGCGACAAATTCAAAAAAGAACAGACAGTGAGGCGCAGAGAATTTTTTGTTCTGAAGTCCCTATGCTTCAAATGTTTGGGAGCAAATCATTCTGCTCGAGCGAGCCAGTCAGAAATGAAATGCAACCAGTGTAATGGATCGCATCACCCACTGCTCCATCAAATTAAATCTGAGCACAACCCAACAAATTCAGGTCAGACAAGTGAATCTAGTCAAAATAGTTGTTCCAGTTCAAGGAATCCAATTTGTAATTTCTCATCCTCAAGCAACAATGAAGCAGTTAATACCTTGATGATTTCAGTCCCTGCTGACTCGACTATTTCTGAACCTGCTCCACTAAAAGCTAATCAAATTATGATTTCGCCATCCAATCCACTACACTGCTTTAGTAAACGTCTACAGAGCTCTGTAAATACCTGCGCGAAAACTCAGACAAGTACCTGTAATATCGAAATGTCTACATCCACCGCATCTTTGCTGCCGACAGCCTAGGTAAATTTTCAGGACAATCGGGGCAACTTGGTGAGCTGTCGTGTTTTCCTAGATTCTGGCTCCCAGATTTCATTAGTTTCTGAAGCCTGTGCTCAACGTTTGAATCTGAGAAGAGCAAATGCAAGGTTAAGCGTGACTGGCATATCAGCGGCAGGTGTTGGGACAACTATGGGCAAGATGTGGTTAAGCTTACTTACTAGATGGAGTAAAGGAGATTGCCTAAGGATTCACACATATGTCATGGATGAGCTCACGTCATTGATTCCACCGTCAACATCACCAAGTTCCGAGTTGGAATGTCTGAATGACTTGCAACTGGCTGATCCCAACTTCCACAAGCCTTCAAAAATCGACATTATAATTGGAGCTGATTACTTTTTAGAAGTGCTTAAGGAAAGTAGATTGCAAAATACGTCAGGGCAAGTAATCGCACAAGAAACAATATTTGGGTGGGTGGCAATAGGCACTTTCACACTACCATCAATTTCCATAAATAGCTTTCACTATTGTGTACTAGAAAATCTCGACAAAACTCTGCGACGTTTCTGGGAAGTTGAGGAAGTAAGAATCAAGAGTGATAGTTTGTCTCCGGAAGAAGAGAAAAGCGAGACATATTTCAGCGAGAATCTCACCATTCTTGAAAACAGATATGTTGTATCTTTACCGTTTAAGCTCGATGTTGGGGATTTAGGCAAATCACTTACTACTGCCATCAAACGCTTTCATAATATGGAGAAAAGATTTCAAAGATACAGCACACTCAAGGAATTATGTATAAAGTTCATGGAAGAATACAAAATTCTCGGCCACATGGAGCTTGTGCCCCACGATGAAGTAACAATAGACGATAGAACTTGCTTTTACATTCCTCACCATGCGGTATTCAAGGCTTCTCCAAATCCAAAGATACGAATTGTATTTGATGGGTCCTGTAGATGTACTTCGGGGATGTCCTTAAATGACAAGTTAATGGTTGGACGGATAATCCAAAGAGATCTAACTGCAATTGTATTAAAATTTCGAAAGCATAAAATAGCCTTCTGTGCAGATGTGGAAACAATGTACAGGCAAGTCCTGATAGCTCCTAGTGACAGAGATTTCCAGCGTATTGTCTGGCGAGAGCATTCGAAGCTACCCTTGGAATATTATAAGCTGTTGACCGTAACTTACGGCACAGCATCTGCACCCTTTTTGACCACACGAGTATTGCACCAAATTGCTGAAGATTTCAAAGACACACATTCTCAGGCAACATCAATCATCAAAAAGTGCTTTTATGTGGATGACCTATTGAGTGGTGCAGATTCTTTAGCTGAAGCACTTCTACTTAAGGAGAATCTTACGAATATTCTAACCTCAAGAGGATTTAACTTGACAAAGTGGTTGTTGTCCAATTCAATCAAATTTACAAGCGGTGATGAAAGGACAGCTGCACCTGACGATCCTTTCAGAATCATCTAAAATATTCGACCCAATGGGCTGGTTGTCGCCGGTAGTAATCTCAGTAAAGATTTTACTTCAGAGTCTATGGTTGTGAAAGTATGACTGGGATGACATCTTACCAAAGGAAATCGTGCAAAAATGGTAAGTCATTAAAAATCAGCTTCCATTAATAGCGGCAATTCAGATCCCACGCTGCATTGTTTTGGGTAAAAGACACATCCAGCTTCATGGCTTTTGTGATGCATCTGAATTGAGCTATGTAGCAGTTGTTTATTGCAGAAGCTTGAATAATGAAGGGAATGTTTTCCTTCGCCTGGTCACCGCAAAAACGTTGGTTGCTCCTCTGAAACAAGTCTCTCTCCCCAGGCTAGAACTCTGCGGTGCATTTTTGCTTGCTCAAGTAATACAGAAAGTGAAGGATACTTTAGAGTTGGAAAATGTTGAAATTTACGCATGAACTGATTCAGCAGTTGTTCTGGCGTGGCTGTCTGACATACCCCGAAAGTGGAAAACGTACATTGCAAATAGAATATCTGCGATTTTGAGAGTAATACCACGAGCACAATGGAGTCATATACCATCGACACAAAACACAGCTGATCCAGCATCAATAGGAGTTTTACCAGCTGAAGTAGTTAATTTAGATATATGGTTGAATAGCCCAAAAGGTTGCAAGAAGAGCCCATCAAAACACCAGTAAAGGAATCAAATAAAACTCCTAATGCCGTATATAGTGAAATACGAAGATGTAATATTACCTCTAACCTTCATCAAAACGCATCACCTTGTATTATCAACCTATTTGACAGATTTTCTTCGCTTTCAAAAATCTTAAGAATTCTGGGATATTGCGTGCGTTTCAAACATAATTTAAAATGTCCGCGATCCGAAAGAGATGTGCAAGATTTAACGGAATTGGAGCTTAGGCAAGATGAAACTTTATGTTGGCGAATAGTACAACAAACATCATTTCCTAAATGAAGACCTGAGGTCAATACGTGTGGTGTCAACAACAGCCCCGTGTCATCATTATGTCCTTTTTTTGACGTTGATGGAGTTATTCGACTCAGTGGAAGGCTAGATAACACAGATTTCGATATCGAAACAAAGCACCCCATTATCTTACTGAAACGTCATCCTGTTAGCCTGGCACTAATAACGGAAATGCATAAAATTCATTTACACCCTTGTTCTTCGTCGCTCATGAGAATCATAACGCAACGTTTTTGGAGACCAGGCATGCGTGATTTGGTCAAGAAGGTCAGCCGAAAATGCATCATTTGTTTTCGTCAGATAACTACTCGCGGTTCACAACTGATGGCTCATCTTCCAGAGGCTAGAGTGAAAATTGCTTGTCCTTTCTTTAACGTTGGAATAGACTATGGCGGTCCTATGAAACTTTGTACTCGAGTAAGCAGAGGAGTGAGACCAATGAAGGGAGACTTCGCTATTTTCATCTGCTTGGCTACAAGAGCTGTTCACTTCGAAGCAGTGACTGACCTAACTGCTGAAGCATTTAGAGGTACTTTGAGACGTTTTGTAGCTCGGCGTGGCATTACTGGTAACATTTTTTGGGACAATGCTACTAAATCCCAGACATGCACAATCTTGCTTTATCTGTTAATGAAAACCAACTAATATCAAGTTTTATTTCTCAGAATCGTATATACAGTGGAATTTTATTCCACCAGTTTCACCCCATTTTGGTGGCATCTGGGAGATGAAACGATGCTGTCATTTGACGAGTTCGCAACACTGCTCGCGCAAATCGAGGCTATCCTGAATTCTCGTCCTTGTAGCCCTCTTTCTTCACACCCTAATGACTTCGACGCTCTAACTCCTTCGCACTTCTTAATTGGAGAGCCGCTGACATCACTTCCTGAACGATATTTCTCTGATACCAAAATATCAAGATAAGTCAAGTGGCAGCACATCCAATCTATGATTCAGGGATTCTGGAAACGGTGGAGGAACGAATATCTAACCACATTACAAACCCGACCCATATGGAGAAAGGAACAAAACTCATTGAAACCCGGTGAACTTGTGCTGATTGGTGGCGAAAACATTCCACCGTGCAGATGGCTCCTAGGGAGAATTCTCGAGGTTCAGCCAGGAAAAGATGAGCTTGTTCGAGTGGTTACAATCAAGACCGCTTCTGGCATATTCAAACGAGCTACAAATAAAATTTGTAAACTACCTATTAGTCAAGCAAGTGCTTGACGGTCGGGAGAATGTTCGCAACTTCATCACATTCGTATTCACACAGAGGTCATTGCCTGTATTGTTATCATATTTGTTACTTGTTACATGTTAAAATTAGTTTGTAAAGTACACAGCATAGTTGCCTTTGAAAAGTATTGCACTTGTATTGCAAGAAAATATTTTTGTTCTCGATATACTTTTGTTTTGTTTGAGATTCTCGTGTGAACTGTTGTAAAGAACCCATCGTGGAAATAAATTTGTTATAGTATTATTTCAAATCTTTAATTCTGTAAAGAGAAGGTTTGTTGTTAGTACAGAAAGAGCCAAACTGTTGGAGCTAGGTGCTGCTTGTAACCAACATCATTAAGTATTGGAGCTAGGTGCTGCCCGAAATACAAGGTGAGAAATTCATGTGCGAAGTAGCAGAAATCTACCACAAAGATTAACACTACATTCAACGTGCGGACTTGGTCCTTCGAAAATTTATTCAGTCAAAGTCAGCTTTACCACAGCTCTCATCAATTCATATAACCAGATGCTTGAAGAATTGGTAAGTGTTTGGTTCGAATAAAATACACGTATATAATAAAATTGAGTATACATAGTTATCTTTTCAAAAGCCACAATTTTGCAACAAATAGCAGTCTTCGTCAATTCAAGAATCAGTGACAATAATATCCAGCAACCACAGACAGTTTAACATATTCATCCGGGGCTTCAAGAATATCAGCAGTTATCTACCCGCCGCAAATATCGAGTTCAATGTTCAAATGTAAACCAGTGCGTATAAGTCTTCCGATATGAACACCTTCATTCATTTTGTAATATATCCGAATGTGGAATTAATATAAAGTGCTGGAGGAAATAACTCCAAGCTAAGTTTTGTAGGAAATGCATAAAAATTTGAGAGGACAACGAAAAGTTCATTCATTAGTTTTTCCAAACAACAAACGAGAACTGATCATCTGCTGGAATTTGTAAACAGTGGAGCCTTTTCAAACACAAATGCACACTTAGATCAAGAAGACGAAGAGACAAAATTAAAGGTAATCGAAAAGGTACAGGAGTTTAGGAGACTTGGATACTAAGCTACCCTTGCAATAAAAATAAGTCAACATTCGTTAGTTTAATTTTAGCACTTCATTTTAGGAATATATACAGTGTGTCCCAAAAAAGAGTGATAATCGGAAGCCTGGAGGTAGAGCGTCCTCGGTGAACCCAAATTATCCCCACGTTCTACAATTGTTTGTAGTTTTTGAGTTATGAATTTATTTTTATACTAGTTTTCACCAACTACTGATTAGATGGAACCCTTGCATATTAGTCACATAGCTATCCTGAGGATATCCTTTCTGTAATATGGACGATTGGCGAAATTTGTGGATTTCGTGGGCATACTCGGTAAACCAGACCATGTTTGGGTAAATCCTCAACTGGTACCAAAGCAACTAGTAACTGATCAAGGGAGAAACTTCACAGGGGAAGTTTTAAAGACTTTGCAAGGAGTTGAAATAAAGATACTGCTGTTAACAACTTTCTATCTACTATTACCAATCTATGACTGTGAAAATGCAGCATTCCACATAAGCCAAATATCTGAGAAGTTTAGATCGAAAGCCCCGAAACTGGAACTTGTTTTTGAGAACCGCAGCTCATGCTTTCAACAAGACAGTAGATACATTTACAAAACTTATGCGCATGAAAACTCTTTTTGGATTCGTATGTTAAACCCTGGTATGATAACAATTTGGACCGACTATCATCGCTATTGGAGCTTCAACGTAAACGTGAAGGCTTGTAAGGAAAGGGTGAGAAAAAAAGTGGAGCGCTTTAGTGGGAATGGTGGCAACATGATAGGTTGGAGCTAAAATGTATACATTGATTTTTATAAAAATTGCCGCACTTACATAACACCAAAGAAACCAAACTTTGCGAAAAATTATCAGAGCATTTGGCTACAAATACTTGTACTAAACAGTCATTAATGTAAAAATGATCATTCCTGCAAAAGTCTTCTGTATTTCACCAATTTTCCAGCAATCACATATTTAGATGCCAATTAGTTAGACTAAAATTACTCCGTTTGTACAATATATTAACTCAGTAATCTTCAATGACGCAATTACTTATGACAGGGCGATTTAACAACCAATACAGAAGATGCATATCACCGAGTAAAGGCTTAAACACAATTGCGACGACAAACTACGACGATATATCGCTGTCAAACTTCTAAAAGCACAGCATCTTATGCGAATGCACCAAATTGCGACGACCGACGTTGAGCGATCGACGACATTTTCGCCGGGATTGATCAATTTCTAATTTTGCCGTCGTCGCTGCAGTCCTACCAACAAAATTAATCGAATGAAATGGTTGTGGCATTCACTTTTGTCTTTTTTAGGTGGTAGCACACCGCGGTAATTTTAAAATAATGAGCTTTGAGGAAAAGTTGATCAAGAAAATGCGAAATCCATAAAATAATTTATAGTTTACAAGACAAGTGGACAAAAAAGACGTGGTTTGGATGGATATTTCAAAGCGTTTAATTTACTTAATTTCCGCATTTTCAGTTTTTTTCCACACTTTTGTTCATTGCATTTCTTTCAATGTAATATAAAATATTCTTGATAAAAATCTCCTTTTAAAACGCTCGAAACATTTAACAAATGAAATTTCAATTTCTTCTTTCACAATCGTCGCTCATCGCCTGTCGTTGCAATTGTGTCCCCAATTTTTGGAATGCCTGTTTCGCGTCATCTACTACCCGAAAATAGTATTTGACAATTTTCGGAAAAAAATATTTTTTTGTACTTTGACCACTTTTCGCATTTCTTTAGGCAGAGCTTTTGTTCGTTTTACAAAAAATATGTTAGCCATTTCTTGTGCTGTAAAGGCTCTTTTAGGCGGGCCACTGAAACGTAATAGGCAGAATACATGCCCCGCAAATGAATAGTTATAACGAAGCTGCTGAATATTTTTATATTCTCATTGAGATATTAGTGTAAAGCTTATTTAATTCATCAACCATTCCCAGCATGTTGACAGAGGCAGAGATGGTGATGATGATAAATCCATAAGTGCGATCAGATACGCTTTTAAGGCGTTCACTAAAGCAAAACCCTCGAAAAAAACTTCCTTCACTAAAGCAAAACCCTCGAAAAATACTTCCCAAGCCATGAAACAGACTCCCTTACTACTACATGAGAGCCGTAACTTAGTCCTAAACATTCTAAAATGTTTGCAGTGATCTTATGTAAAACTGACAAAAGTTTGATTTGAATTGCTCCTGCGCCTTCAACTACTATTCATACAGAAAAATGGTCTCTAAAGCTTACTTTCTTATCTTCTCAACCGTAATCAAATTTTAAATCACTCTTAACAACAGTATTTCAAAAAAATTATCTTAACCAAATGACTTCTTTGTTGTAGTCATGTCACACAGCTATGAAGTGTAGTGCCTACTAGGGCTTCTGTAACATTGGCTAGCACTGTTTTTGAAGGGCGTATGAGGAACGAGATTATGAGAATATGAGAAATGCGAGAGATAGCATCGAAGAACAATGGGGAACCTATTCACAGGAGGATATTTAAGCAGAATGATTCTAGAGAATAGGATAGATTCGTGGTTTAAGACAAAGAAAAATGATTTCTTTTCAGTAATTTGAAAGCTTTTACAGGGTTATTATATTAGCAGGATGGAAAAAACAAAACAACATCGACCTTGATTTTTTTTTTTTGGTACAAAATATTTTTCTTTTTTTTTACGACAAGGAATAAATATTGACCGTAGAGATACTGAACTGGAAAATGTTCATTGATTCAAAATACATAGAAAGAATTCTTTGTAATATTATCTTAATTAATATAATCGTAGGAAATATTGCAGTTTGGATGAGCAGCTGCTTATGCTCAGAGATCTTTGCTCATTTTAAGTTTATAGGTATTAGCATTAAGCGGAATAAATGTGACTTGAAAATAATTATGATGAATAATTTAGAGAACTTCTGGCGTCTACAGCAAGCTGGAACTAGCAATACTGTACTGATGAGTATTGGTTCCTTGTGATACGAAACGGCTTATATATTTAACTTTTTTATGTTGAATATTGCATTCATATATTGGACATACAAATATCACAAATTAATCGATAGAATCTGTTCCAGAATAATAAATACGTATGTCAAGTAAAGCAATCTATAATACTAAACGAGATATTATATCGTGTAGTTATTGCCTCACAAGCCTGCCAATGAATAATTTATTCAGAGGAAAGTGGAAATGTGGCTGCGCTTGATCAGCTTTGCCGTAGATATAAAATTTACGAAAACGTATGCTTGGCCAATGCGAGTCTGCTATAATATGCCGAGACGATAGTCTTTAAAACAATTGTCCCTATGTGGTTATGTGGGTATTGATGTACCGAAATGAAGTAAAGAAAATCTTCAGTCTCATCGTTCGGAGTAAAAAGCCCAATCTCACTCTTAGCAGATGTACTAATATAAATTGTATATAAATTAGAGCAAGATGGTATACATTTGGATATCGTGACAGTTTACAATTTTCCATGATCATAGATCGGGCATATGCTCCATTTGAACAAACTAGTTTTATATGTCTTAAGATTTTTTTATTTAGTAAGGTGCCCCATCCTAGGCTTGAAGTACCATTTTTTGATTTGTCATCAACAAATCATAAGCTTTTAGGTCAAATTATATGATAATTTAAACATAACATACAATCTTTAGGGTTTCATGCACCAATACAAAAAAATATACATAAACACTTTAATTATTTTACGTTTTTAATTGATTTTAAATGTCAATCGGTATTTTTTACCCCTCTTGCGGGGTAATTAGTTCCACCATGTGTCATTTACAATATCTGAAGACTTCATTGGTAAGAAAGAAGAAAACAACGGAATCTATTGTGTTGTTATCGATATATATTCAGAATTTCAAAAATAATTATAAATATTCAACACAAACAAATATTCTAATTTAATATTATATTCTAGCCATGTTTTAGTTGCATCACTTTATAATGCTATTTTTACATTTAATTTTTGTAAAAATCTTTGTAGCCGTGTTGCAATTCAGGGTGTGTAGTTATTAGCTTTAGTCTTTGTTATCTGTCATACCTGAAATTTGCCACCGCGACACTTTTTACCACGAACAGCACAAGAATATGTTTTTAGATAGAGCACAATGACAAGTCGAATTTGTAGTAGCAAATTCATCAAGAAACTTAAATGACCGACACGATTTTTTTTTGCCAATTAATAACACTATTAATCAAAACACCATCATCAAAACACCATTACAATAAACTTAAAAATTGGTCAATTCCGCTTCTCACTCATCCCACACGTCATCTAAAGCAAGTAGGCCGTTTAATGATAAAAATAAATAAATTTGCAAGCATTTCGTTCACCCTTCTTATTTTCCACAATTTTTATGATATTGATTTGAAACCTGCGGCAAAATATTAGTTCAAATGTTGCAGAGCTTAGATTTTTGAAAAAGATGTTGCGTTGTTTTGTTTTTAAATCAAAAACAAAAAAAAAACATGTATTTTCCTCAGACTCATAAGCACTATACATATACACACCAATTTTTATTATTTTTCGTACATAGGTTTTTGAACAGAAGTATTTGTAAATGCTACCGGAGGTGTCTTTCCAAATTTGTTAATATTTTTCATGTTATAATTACATACATGACATTAAAATTGAGACCCCTGTAACCCCTGCTAAAAAAAATTTATTGCTACACGTTTATTTTAACACGAGAATGAAAATTGAGGTAATTTGATTCAGTAGCCTAAAAAGCGAATAAATACCGTAAGTAGTTTATTTTATAAAAATAAATTTATAACCTCTATCTTGATAAAAAGTAAATGATTTATTAATTTTGATTTGCAAAAGCTTCTCGTGATAAGGACAGGATCCAGTAGTCCAAGGAAATACCCAGTTTGTATATATACATATACAGGGTGTCCCGTTAGTCGCCGTCAAGCCGGAATCATCGGGTGATAGACCAAATCATAACAGTTAACAGAAAAATATATAAAAAAAAATCTAGGTCATGTATTTTTCAAATTATAGACATTTCTTTTGTTTTCGAGAAAATGTACACCCTGTGATAGTTTTTTAACTTCACATTTCAAGAGAGTATTTCCGATACAGACAGCTCTAGAGAATACAATTAACTCATTTAACAAAATGACTCCCACCAAGAGAAATTACAGTCGCGAAATTTTAGGTAAATTCCAACATATCTTACGAATATGTTTTTGGCATCAAAACCAAAAATTTAATATAACAACAAATGAAAGGGGGAAAAATGTCATCAGTACCTCGTAAAATCTAAAAATTATACTCCAATACCTCTTAATTTCTTTTCTCCAAATTTTCGTTTCAAACCTAGGGCTAAAAAATTAATAAAATTGAGCGACTTTAATTCAATGATTTTCATTAGCTACTTATACGAAAAATGCAACCTCCATCCGTTTTTACTCTTATTCTATAAATTTGAAAAGCTCATTCATCGAGAAAAATTACGGATTTGCGTAATTTTTATATATACATTTATTTAAAAAAGAAAAACGACTTAAATTTTTTCCTTCAAATGTTGACATGAGTAATTCCATAACTGCGGACAAGTATAATATTAAACACTGGTATATGACTGTATATCACTGATTATGATATACTATATTTAAGAACTTTGTAAAAAATATTATATTAGTAGTTTTAATAAATGATTGTTTACATAATGGTTTGATTTATCCGTAACTGCCGCTGAAAGAGTAAAATTTTACTATCTTTATATATTTGAAAAATAATTAGAACTTTTACTGTAAATACTTCTTTATAAACTAGGTTCGAATACAATGAAACAAAGCCGTAGAATAATAACTCCTAGTTCTCCCCCAATTGAGGACCATTTTTTCAAAAGCCAATAATTGACTTTTTAAAAATGATCGGCAGGCATTTTTTTTATATATTTCAGGAGGGAAAACACAATTTTCAAACAGTAATAGATCCATTCATGTGCAAGTCTGGTGTAGTCCGGTGCAACACTCAACTACACCAAATCATTCGTTTGTAAGGTGTACACTAGATTGAGTTACACCAAGTCATTCGTTTGCTAGTCAAAATTTGATGTAGTGTACACTGAGTGTAATTTTTCTGCACCATCGAAATTATGGGTGTAAGCAGTGTGGAAAAGATGATTTGAAAATGTGGATTATATACATACCTATATATCTAAGGTTATTTGTTGATATCTTCTTAAGGAATTGTGTATTATTCGAATTTATTACATTAATTTTAATTGCGTTCAGTTTTTTAAATAATTAAATTGATTTGTGATAAAACAACCAAATAAGTGTATTCATACAATTGAATTTAATTTTGATAAATATGATCAAGTGTTTTTAAACAACAAAAAAATAATACAATGCCAGTAGTCGACCCAATGAACGACTCTCCGAACAAAAATAATTTATATCTACACATTTTACCACCACTTTATTCGTTTTCGAGGACTGCAACGAAAAGCAGCTGATTTCTGGTGCTGCTGTAGATTTGCGCTTGACAGCTCTGAGTTACACTTGTACCAAAGCAAATAAATGGACCCAATGGGCTTTTGAAAGTTTCGATAATACCAAATATGTAAATTCAAGACAGTTCAATAAGACATGAAAGAAAAACAGGTATTAATCGATTTCGAATACGGTAGTGTTTCAAAATGGAAACAATTACTGAGCTTTTTCATTTGACAAAAACTTCTAGTATTATTATGGAATATATTAATAGAAATATTTTTTCTAATTAAAATTCAATAACATTTTTTATTTCGAAAAGTATGAACGTTATTCTGGGCTCGTGTTTTTTTACAGACCTTACCAGTTTTTTTGGAAGTTTTTTCACCACTCTCCTTTTCTTCCTTGAGGAATAGGTTTAATTTGAATGTTATGCTTGTCATCCAATTTTTAAGATAAAATTCTTACATGCAAAAGAATTACCTCGTGCAAAACGAATGTTTGCTCTCAAGTATACACCACACCCCAGAATAATTGCAAGAATACTGTGATCTGAACCACACATGCTTGAATCAACAGAAACAGAAAATATCGGAAAAATTCAAAGTTTTCGCAATCTTAGTAGCATAAAAGCTTAATAAAGTGGCCAAATTATCTGTCAATTGGTTGTTTGCCTCATTTGGCGACAAATTTCATAAATTTGTTTTCTCAATTTCAATCATCCTTCTATTTGGAAAGTTCTTTGCTTTCCCGCTAGCACATAATTACTTTGAAGAAACTAATGTTTTCAATATTTTAATGTATTCAGATCGTATTTCGAAAAAGTCCCAACAAATTCGCTGGAAATGACATTGACTCCTCATGACGTAGCAAGACAAAAAGTTGCTCTCGAAAGATGTTTATTTGTTGTTAGTTCAACATTTCTGACATATCTGACTTTATCTGACTTTAGGAAAACAAGTCCGGTGTTGTTTTAGTGATTTTATGATTAAAAGTGATTTAATAGTGAAAAATAATAATCAAATATTGTGTAAAAAATAAGTGTTGCAAAAAAAAGTTTCATTTTCCAATACCGGTTTGTTTCTTGGCAATTGAATTGTCATTGGGTGTATAGATTATATCAAAACCATACAAAGGCAACGCCAAGAAATATTATCAGAAAACAAATCGGCACTAGGAAAATTCTTAAAAATTTATAAAGTTATAAAAAAATTATAAACTTATAAATTTCAATTTCTTCAATACTTGATAAAAGTAAGTTTCAACCACTAATTTTGTGCCCGCTCTGAAAGCATTGTAATTTACGACTTGCATGAATAAAACACATCGATGCGGTTCTGCTACATGAAGAAAAATGCTTAAGTTTTTCTTCCTCACAGCCTATGCCTTTAATAAAAGTTTCAGATAATATTGCTGCTTTTGTTGAAGTTTAAAAAAATATGTACTATAAATTTAAAGGAAGATTAGCAAGCCTTTACTAAAGTTTTTCAAAATCTTTGTAAACAATTCAATTCGCAATATTTTCATGAACACTTTTATATGCAGAGCTTATTCTTGGTTCAATAGCGATTGTTGGCTTTTGAAAAAACGGTCCTCAGTTTTATTAGGATTAGATGGTGAAAGCTAATTTTAATGAAAAAACAACCATTAAAGATCAGCTTTGGTAAGACGGGAGTTATGTGACTCAACGCTTCTAACAAAAGAAGACAAATTTTATTAATTTAATTTTTTCTGATATGTTCAGTACAAATTAATTGTGATCCGACCTATACGTAAATATACGTATTTTGCTGCAAAAAGGAGAATACAGTTGTTGGACTGAAAAGTCAGACAAGTCAGTGCTGCTTTAAATATGGCAAAAATGTAATAGTTATCAAGGCTGATTTTATAGTACGCTGGGAGTAAGTGTACTCTCGGTCTTATAGTATCGTTAGTTGCGCCAGGCATTTGTAGAGGTTTAACGTGTTCTATGTTAAGATTCTCTACATTGTAGCTAGACAAATCTAAAACTCAGCTAAGTTGAACTTGTACCTACGTACTCTTAAGTGAACATGTTCTGTACTAAGTCTCAATAAATATACTTTGACTTTAACTTTGTATATCGTTACGAGAACTTGTACAAATGTCAATAATGAGAAATTATCGTTACCTTAAGCAAAAACGATGTTGCAAAAACATACCATGCCGTAAAGTAGATAAGATCTACATTGTACAATATTTAATTAACAGCAGTATGTACACTGTTCAGCTAATCCACTGCGCTGTGGAGGTTAAGTTATGCCAACCGATTTGCTCGCAGAATAAGCTAAGAATGGCTGTTTTATGTATAGTGCCGTATAAGTGGAGTACAAAAACGGGTTTAAAATTCAGTATATCTACATATATGTTAAATTGTGATGGCTATCTATTTAGGTATTTTTGGAGTAATCTTTCCATGAAATTAAGGGTATTTTTGGATGTTGGTTGTGGAAATAGTTTTACAAGATAGAGGTAAAACCATAAAGACATCATAAAAACGAGTTTCGTCTGCGCTCTGGATTTGAATTAATACTGCATTTTTTTCATTTAAGAAGAAACAAATGGAATAGTCACCTTCGCACCCACAGAATTACGAAAATATCCAATTCTTGGACATGCTTTATGGTATTTCAGAAATTATTTCAACTAAATGTATATATGCGCAAGTATTCTGGCGAAAATAGGTGCGCAAGTATATTTACTCTCTGCTTGTTCCATACAGAATAAATTTTTAAGTGGCTATAGCTTTTCTGGCTTACATTTGCATATAGAATCATAAAAACCTTCTTACATGAGGACATGTTTGGAAATCAGCACACTAAATTCTTGAAAAATAAATCACTTTTAACTATTTCTTGATATCTGATACCTTCCTCTGAAAATCGCATTATCTAAATTCCATTAATCTAGTTATCAAATAATACACTGTTACACCTGTATACAGCTATCTTTGGTAATAATTTATTGCTGTAAATAAGATCAAAACATAAAGAGATCTCCTCTTGTCCTACAAATGCTATCAAAGATCTTCATAGACAAAAAAAAAACAAAAACGATAAAAATAGCAGCCAACCCACAGAGCATACGATTTCTTTCATCAAACTAGAAAGCCTGCTTGTCTATCTCTGAGGAGGAAATGCTTCAAGAGCCATAAATCAAGTACCTTCTTAATTATATGATTAAATCCCAAAATAGATTGAAAAGAAAACTCCACCGCCGTAGATGGTGATTATCATTCCAAGAGCAAGCTTTGATCAATAGTGATAGCCGTGTTGGTCGGTATTACACACACAAACACTTAGCGCAAAAACATTTTCCATTTTACTATTAAATCCACCACTTGAAATTTGTACACTGGCCAAAACCAAAGCCCGGGTGACACAGATAATTTCCGCTGCACATATTTCTTGTCAATTACCTCCTATACCTTCACCTCATCCATTTTACATTTTCGTTTTTCTTTCAACACACTGAAATTATCCGCATTTTAAACACAATTATGAGCACTAAAAATCAGTGTAGGAAATTATCCCATTTCATAGACTGCGGCCGTTATCACCACCCTGCTTGCGTCACACAGGAAATTTCGTTCACTCTAAAACGGTCGTTTTTATTACATCACTGCAAGGTGCACCATCATCACAATTGCGTCATCATCCCCTCTTTTGGCAATAAATTCACAAATTTAGTCGATAAAGTTCGATATTGCAATTATGTAATGACAACTACAACGAGTTTAATTAGCTTGGGGCCCAATATGGGGCCGCTCCGGGACACCATTTTAGCCGGCAGGTAATCCAAACATGAAGTTTTCGTACAGCTCCATTTCTCGGGCACACTTTATTGCTAACCGCTCATTGGGCAAAAATAACAGCGATCTGATAGGAAAACTCAATGTAAAATCAAATAAAATTATTTGAACACAGATATCAACGGCAAACTAAGCAAAATACTAAAACTTTAGCCACACACTACACAAGTCATAGCTTCTTTCATTACTTTTAACAACAAAAAACCGTTACGTGTGCGAACACGCGGAAAAACAAATGAAAACTGGTACAGGCCTATCACACGCCGTCAAATTCCTTCGGAAAAACTCAGCCGACAGCGCCACCAACCTTTCAGAACATGCGGACCATGCAGACTTTCACGTCGGCATAATATTGGAACAACACTTCGGAAAACATTGAGACTTTGAACTGGAAGGCAGCATTTGCACAATAAGTAAAAGAATGGAGTGTCCAAAATGTGACTATTTGGTGTTTGACTCAGGAAAATCTTCTTCCGGTTTCGGAAAATGAGTGTATTTTCCATCATACTCTCTTCGTATTTACTTCCAGTGGGAGAGCGGTTGGAATGAGCTTCCAAAAATGAATCCGGCAATATAACGAGCCGCGATAAATGAATGGAAGCGCTTTAAACTTTGGAGATTATCACAAGAAGTGCGCATGCCCATTATTTTGTTTATAAAAGTTTCCGCATAAAAAAACTACAACATGTGGTGCCGGTTGTCAGTATTACGCTGCTGAAGTAGGTGAACACGCGGGAATAGAGAAGATACAACGTGCAGGGTACATCCGCTTACAGCAATCATAGGATATTTTAGGGTACCCAATGCGGATAGTTTCTATAGTGCTGTTTGCATACGTTTATATATATGTATGTATGTATGTAGCGCAATCCCAAAAGTTTTCTAGTTTAACTATGATTCCGAGTAGATAAATTGTTATAACTTGCAAGTTCTTTCAGCCTAAGTTGGAGTTTCGGCTGAAGGAAGAAGGAGCTTGAATGCGGGGATTTTCCAGTTATGTATGCATATGGGGAAGACCCTTATCAATTACTACTGCATCCAAAAACTTTGTCCTTTTTTTTATTATTCGAGATAGCTTGAAAGATTTTCCGGTCTATCGAAAGTAGCTAAACGAATAAGACTGGTTGCGTCCAGGCAAAATTCATCAGAAGACGATTCATGTCCGTCAGCATGTATTGAAGCATTTACGACGCGATTTTTAATTTATTTGCTTAAAGTTTTGAAAGGATGTCGAGAAACACAAATAGAGGGAAGTTAAGATTTTCATTTTCTTGTTTTTATTTTAGGAATTTTGTAAAGTTTACGAAGTAATCAAAGAATCTGGCAACGAAATAAATTCTGCAAAACTAAGCTGCGGAACTTTGTGTTAATAAGGCATAACTATAAGAATGATTTTCATTGAATGTATCAAATGTAAAAATTCTTTATAAGCTTTCAAAATTGGAAATGAAGGGTAAGGTCGGCAATTCGAATTTATTTTTATTAATCCATTAGGGTAGCGCTTTTCAAGTGGGAGGCGCGCCTTCTTGGGTTGGCGTCGATTAGTGTAAAAGGAGGCGCCAAAAGTTTAACAGAAACGGAATTTCTGTACCATAACAAAAATAAAAAATATATAGGTACATATGTACATAAACTTTAATAACATAACGTTAAATTTTATAGCCTATTACATAACATGAGATATACCCGTTGTATACATAAAAGCACTGGTTTGCAGTTTGAAAGTGCACATGTTATAAAAAGACCGTTTTAACTCCTTTGCAGTAACCATTAAAACGATAACCATAACTTCAAACGTCACTCGTAGCTAAAGGGTGTTCTCTTTTTTTTGGAGATTTCTTACTGATAACATCGTTAGTTATTTAGAAATTGTATTTTTTTAATATAAATATATATAATATTTTTAGGCGAACGGATAAATTTGTGACTCGCTAAAAGAGAAAATCCTCTAATAATGGTATTGATATAAGTAGGTAAAATTAGTGGTAATACAAGCAACAAGAAAAGGAGGTAGAGCTCTGAAGAAAAGAAAATACAATTCATTATATTTATCATTAGGACTCACAAGTGTTTGAGGTTTGTAAAAACCAATAAGTTTGCTTTGTATGAAGACTTTGACTGCAGACCAGACAATTTAGTACAACAGTTTAAAAGTATCTATTCTGAATAGATTAGAGGGGCCCTCATTTTTTCAAAGCAAATTAGATGAGTTCAATTATCAAAAGCAAATGTTCAAAAAAAAGTTTCGAACAGAATCACGAAATGTAAAAAATCACATACAATAGGAGAAACTTTAGTTTTTCCAGAACCTATTGATATTGTTAAAATATGCCAAATTGCTTACTGATAAAGCAGTTGGCAGAAGAATAAATGATATATCTGAAGATCTTGTCATCAGTTATTTCTCGGCTGCGTACTTCGAAATTCGCTACACAAGCAAGCAATTGATGTAGCTAAAAATTCGCATTTAATTGCATATGTTTGATATGTTGCCAAAAGCAATATATTGCAATATCTTGCAAGCCTATGTCTGAAAAGGCCACATAGAATGAAATTTTTAAAATAATTGACACTTTTTTTTTTATGAGAGCGACCAATAACTGTATTGGCCTCTGTTCTGACGTAGCACAGTCAATGTCAAAACAAATGGCAAGTCATCAAGCATTAGTTAAAAAGAAAGCATGTGAAATTATCTGGACGCAATACATGCGTCACAGAGCAGCCATGTTGCCAAAAATATTAGAAAGGAGCTTAGCAACATTTTTACAAAAGTTAAGCAAGTTGTAAAAACTATATAAAAAAAATACCTCACTTCTGCAAAAGTAATTCAAAGGGTGTTTGCGATTTTTCTAGATAAAAGTCATAATGAAGAGGAATATTTATTGAGGAATGATGACGTTATTGTTAAACTTGTCTATTTGGTTGAAATTCTTGGAAAATTGAGTGTTTTGAATAAATCAATTCAAAGATTGTAAATTCATTCACTTATTCAAAATGACAAAGTGAAATTATTCATTTAAAGCTTGGAGGTATGAAAATCAAATTTACAAAACAATAAACAATAAGCAAATAAAAATATATTAACTGAACGCTTCGACGGTTTGCTAATGACTTTACAAAGTTCGCATGGATACAGAATCAATTTGTCAATTAACAAAATGATGAATTTGAATTGTCAACTGAGGAATGGGCGTACAAAACCTCACATGTCCGAGGTCGGCTACTTGTCGTTTTTTTTACACAATCGTGCCCGCTATACTGAACTTTCTCTATTTTCAATTTTAATGGAAATGAATAAGTGGCAAACTGTCAGTTATTAATTGACAGTTCAGATGACAACGATCGTTCACTACGCCGTAGTCGTTCGATAGCGTAGTGTAGTTGTGTGATGGCTTTTGACAGAACCACGCTACGACAACGACTACGCTACCAAAGTGGCAGTGAACGCGCCCAATCACTGTTGTTTCGAAGCACAAAATGTGACAGATTTCTGACTCTTAAAATTAGACTTGTATATAAAGCGGCACATGTCCACGGAAATCTATTGATTTCTTCAAGCCAACAACGAACAAAATGGAACATGTCCATCAATGTGCGAACAGAAAGGCATATGTCCTTCAAAAGGTGCAGTTTATGTACTCAGTCCAAGAGCACCTAAAGTAGCACAAGCTATTAAAATCATAGTGAAATAATTTCGGAAGTATACATTGATTTATACAGTTTTATGCGTTTTCTGTAAATTTTTAGGAATGGGACATGTGCCCTTCTGTTCGCCCAGTCCTCAACTATTGAGAAAGAAAATGTGATAAAATTACCATGCGACTTCATTAAACCAGAAATTTCAGATAGAAAATCTAGGGGGGTACAAAGTTTCGATTTTTTTAGAGGATCCTAGTAACATAAACTTTGGAAACCACTGCATTATGGTATTATTTTGCTGAGCTGTTTGTTATACTCTAGATCAGAGGTTTCCAAATTATATTTTATGTTACTACGCTCCATATAAAAAACCTAATTTTGGCGCCTCGATCGACTTTTATTTCATAAAATAATACACATATTATTTTTAAAAGGTAACAAAATATATTAATACAAAAAGTGACATAAAGTAATTACCAAAATAATAACATAGTTTTATTATATATGTAACAAAGGCTCTGTATTGTTGCTGCTGCTTTTACATCCTCAGCTCAAAATAGATGGGGGATGACTGAAATTCCTTAATATGATATTCCACTGGAATATCGTACGTGTTTCTTTAATGTCCAAGAGTAAGGGTAAATCAGCATAGTCGTGGGTTGGAATTATATGAAATGAGAGGGGTTACTAAACAGTGGCGTGCTACATATATAGATGATTAATTGAAAACACTTGTTAACTTTTAAACTAGTTATTAAAAAAAGTCTTTTTATAAGAGTGGGACGCGTTTCGCCCTATCGAGGCATCATCAGGCTATCGACTGAATATTCCCGCCGGTTACAAATTTTTTTGGATTTAAAAGTGGACTATTGTTTATAAAATCTTGCTGATCATTAACTATGTTTTGCTCAATATATTTGGCTTTTTTTATTTCAAAAATTTCTGCCCTAGTCAAGATTTCTCCTCCGTCTATATTATGTAAAATTTTAATGCTGTTTGAATTTATGCTATGTTTATTTTCTTTTAAGTGTTTGGATATAGCAGACTGTGGCATCATATTTCGAGCTCCCGCAATATGTTCAGTTAATCTAATCTTTAGAGTTCGCTTCGTTTTACCTACATAAATTCCAGAACAATCATTACATTTAATTTGATATACCCCACTTTTTTCTAGTGCATCAATTTTTGGTTTTATTTTATGATTTAAGATGCAATTTTGTAATGTGTTTTTACAGAAAAAGGCGGAATTAATATCTTTGGATGTTAAAACTTTTTTGATATCCTTCTCAGTATTTTGGATAAATAGGATTTAACTCCATACTTTAGTTTGGAATTCTAATCTGTGTCCAGCATATAAAAATTGAATTGCATGCTTTTGTATTTTTTTTAGATAATAAATTGAAAATATGCCGTTTGTGATACCCATTATGTTGTGATATTTTCAAAATTGTTTTAAGTTCTTTATTAAATGCTGCTGCTGCTTAATTAATCTATGTATCATGGAATGGAAAGCTGACATTTTTATATTCCATGGGTGGTTAAAGGAATATGGAATTATAGAGTCTCAGAAGGTATCTTTTCTATATATATCACAGATCAAATTATTATTTTGTTTTTGTAAAGTCAAATCTAAAAAGTTAATTTTATTGTTTCCTAATTCTACCGTAAATTTTATATCGTCATCTAATTTGTTAAGCAATGTATTTTGAAAAATGTCTAATTGTCATTCTGAGCCTGTCTAACTACAAAATATATCATCCACATATCTAAACCAAACTAAAACATGTTTTAATAAATATAAATAAATAAACATGTTTCCATCAAAATAAAAATAATTTTGGTTTAAACATGTTTCCTTCAAATCTATCAGCTCATTGGCTTTGTCAGAGGGATTAATTTTTGTTCTAATATCTTCAAATAAGATATTTTTAAGTTTTACCAACGGTATAGACGGGAATAAATTATACACATCAAACGACACAAGTCTGGAATTACACGGAAGCTGTAAGTTTTTAAGTTTGTCTATTAATTCATCGGAATTTTTTATGTAATATTGTGGGACGACACCCATCAAGTTGGGTATTAATTTAGCCAGGTGCTTTGATAGAGCTTGTGCGGGAGCTTGACAAGACGAAGCCACAGGTCTTAATGGGCTGTTTTCTTTATGTAATTTAACAAGTCCATATAAAACAGGAATTGACGGATTCGCAATCTTGAGTTTAAATTTATCTATTCTACTTAATATATTATTTGCTCTATTTACTGATTTAATCACCTCTTGGTTAAACATTCTGGTCGGATCTCGATTTAATATTTTAACATTAATTTTTTCTAAGCACTCTTGCATTTTGTCAATATAATTTAATTTATCAAGAATAACAATGGTATTACCCTTATCCGCTTGGAAATAATTATACCTCTTCTACTGAGTACTTCTGTGAAAATTGTCTACCTATTACAGTTCATGAGAAACAGCCTGGTGACGGACGGACGGACAGCGAAGCCTTAGTAATACGGGAACCCGTTGTTACCCTTTGGGTACGGAACCCTGAAAAGATCTCTTTTATGAAGAGCTATGTATTTAATTATGCGCTTGATACCTCAAGACTTCTGAGATGTTTTCACTAGAGTTCCGTTCACTCCTAATATAAACGCATCATTATTATCAAAGTTGAAATCCTGAAGAACTAAATCAAGGCCCTTAGGGTCGAGCGAATAAAGATCGGAATTTTCCTCAAAAAGATTAACTAAAACATTACATCATAGATACCTACAAGCAACTGTAAAACACCAATCACCTGTAAGCTATAAAAACTAACACGACATCTTTACAATTAGATTTTACAGGTAAAACTACTAATTCTACAAGAATTACAGAGTCAATTACTTTTATATGTAATTTGTCGGAACAGAGTAATTATACGATACAATTTGACTTCAGATAAACCAATATAAAATGATGTCTAATATTAACAATAAGCAAGTCCATCGTGGCCAACCCATATTTCGTAAGGGCGCGACAGGGAAAACGAAAGAAGCTAAGGGTGAACACATCGCTATATCCACTAACATGTGTCCGATTATTTCAATTCTGCAACATTTTGGTTCAGGACCCAGCAACCAAGAGAAGCGTGAATGTTTCGTTGACGGAGCAGAAAAAAGTGGTGGAGTGAAGAAAGTTATCGGATTATATGTTGCACAATATTTGCGTTCATGTTTTACTGTCGTGACGTATTTGGAACATTTTTGATTTTTCTTAGAAATGTTGGTTGGTTATGCTGCAAAGCGAAACGACAACAATTCATAGAACACCCTGAGTGCAGCTCATTACTTTTTGCTAGATCTACTTCTTTTTTAAACAATGAGTGACAATCAGATTTGTAGTATTGTGAGGACTTAATAGACTGTGGTTGTGATGATCAAGTGGTTAATGTTAATGGAAATGGACTTCAAACTCTAATATATTCCAGCAAAATCAAAAATGATTGCAAATGGATTAAATGGGAAAAGCAAAAACACAAAAAGTTCATACGAAATCTCGCAAACGATATTCGTGCAGGACCATCTTCGGCTACTAATGATGTCTAGGAAGGTGTGGATAAGTTTCCTTTAACTTAATAGATATGTGTGATTTGCGTAATGATCAATGGGGTGAATCAGTTCGGACACTAATTGCAAATGAACATTCGCTAGTTGACGTAAAGGTCCGGTATCATAACTCATGTTTATTAAAATTTAAGGGTTGCCAACCAGACCACCCGGCCTGTTATTCATAGTTTGAAAACTGCTTTCGCTGCTCTGCCAATATATGGAAAATTCATCCGATCCCCAATTCAGTTTATCTGAACTCCACAAAAAAATTAAAGATTACGTTCCATCAACGAATAAATTAATGAATATGCTTCAACATAAATATGGTGATAGTATTTTAATCTTCCGTCGACATGGCCTAGAGCCTATTGTATGTTTCCGCGATGTGGCTGTGCAGAAATTATCTGAATAATTTTCAACGAACAGTACTTGTTCACAAGAAGAAGAGGAGAATAAAACTCTGGCAGCTGCTGCTGAAATTTTACGAAGAGATTTCCAAGTAAAGACTTATGAATGCTCGTAGTATAAAATAGCGAAGAATTTCTGTGAAGATATTGGAAATGACATTCTTAATTCTTTACAGAATTGTCCTAACAAATTAATGGTACCACCCAAAAGGAAAAATAGTGAAAAGCGGCTGTTATGTTACAGTTAATACAAGCTGAACGTAATGGTGATTGGGACTTACATTTACAATCATTACGAAAAATGCTGCACATATTACATGCTGGAGGACATTTTTTCCATATGCAAAAATAGGTCAAATATATCTTCAGGATATGGCGAAATTAGACATGATAATCCCATTCTTCCCGTGTATCCTGCGATCTCATATCCTACCCCTTCCGTCAAGAAACATTACAAAAATTAAAAACAATCATGAAATGCACACAATCCTATCTGCTTATTTTTTCCCACGGTTACGCAACCGCAGTCAACTAAAACCCTAGAAAACATCGAGTGTGCAAAACTGCAGCCATATAGAACTAAAAAGTAAAAATTCTAAGGCAAAAATTATCATATGTATCTCGTTTCGCTTTGCAGCACAACCAACCAACATGTCTATGAAAAATCAAAAATGTTCCAAATACGTCACGACAGTAAAACATGAACGCAAATATTGTGCAACATATAATCCGATAACTTTCTTCACTCCACCACTTTTTTCTGCTCCGTCAACGAAACATTCACGCTTCTCTTGGTTGCTAGCTACTGAACCAAAATGTTGCAGAATTGAAATAATCGGACACATGTTAGTGGATATAGAGATGTGTCCACCCTTAGCTTCTTTCGCTTTCCCTGTCGCACCCTTACGAGATAGGGGTTCGTCACGATGGACTTTTTTATTTAGAATAATATTTTGAATAATATGGCATTATTAATTTTTTTAAAAATTTCACCACTTCCGGTCCACATGCATGGCAAATAGATTATCACGCGTTCGGGGGTGTTTTTATTATCTTTCACTCCTTCGTTTTGGCCCGGGGACGCCGCATTTTTGTTACAATACTCTCAGGATCACCCTACACCAACCCCCCAAATTGCAGCCTGAAAGGAATTAAATACGATCTTTATCATTTTTTCGGCTTATTTGACTGGACTACAATGGTAGTGCACTGGATAATATATATCGAAGGCTTAGACGCTCTCTCTATTTTTGCTTCTCTGCTACATAGCACGAAGCTTTGGTCCAAGTGATATAGACATGCTGTGGCTTTGTTGTATCGATTCTGGATAATTCTCGGGAAAAATAATAATTCCAAAACACAACTTTATGCTTCTTCAATTTACGTTCTTATTCAACATAGAATATAAATTGATTGAACTTATTCTTAAAACGGCGCGAGACAAACGATGAAGAGGTGTGTACCATTGCAAGCAAGACAGTAGAGAGACTTTCTTATAATTTTGAAGTTCATATGCATTGCTTCTTCTTCTTCTCCCCTCTTGTCATACATGTTTTGACTTCGTCGTTCAAGGTTGTATATTACGTATGGTTCGCATGAACACTTATAATGTTTTTTACACGGACTGGTGCGTGTATGTTTTCATGCCGGCACAAATATACTAACTACACTAACTGTTCGAAAACTTTTCACAAGTATAGTTTCAACGGACATTTACCTTAATGTTCAAGCTGACAAAATAAAAGCAAAATAGCGTAACAAGAAGTTTTGTATGTTGCTATTTATTCAGTAAGCTAAGGACTTATACCTGACCTAAAATTAAAAGAGCGAAGAAAATAAATAAGGCAATGTGTACGAGTCTGGACTAACAATGATAGGCATGAAATTGATTTTTTTAATAGTAATCTTTTCGTGTAGAAAAAGAACAATCTCTTTTAATACTTGTGCCTTTCAATTAAAATTGTAAAAGGCTCGAAAACAGATATGAAATAACATCTAAAGTAGATGAAAAAAGGGCAAAAAAAAGTGAATCAAAGACCAAAATTCAGATCAAGAGAACAAGCAAATGAAATATAGCCCAAAATATTGATAATGATATGTGTAAAGTATGAACGCGTCGCACGGGTGGTGGAGGTGCGTTGGAGCTGCGCTTTCTCGCATTGGGGCTGCGCGTTTTCGCGCTGATATCGCATATAAAGTAAGAACGCGTCGTGCGCCGCAATCTTACTTTACACACGTCGTTGCGAAATATATCCTTCATTTTCTGAAATGATTTCCGGGCATTATTTCATCAGGATCAATTTTGTTTCTTGGGCTTTATTTCATTTAAGAATTTTGGATTTTATAACATTATGAAATAACGCCCTAAACCGATAAGTAAAATTAAACCCAAAAGTGTGAAATAACTCCCAAAAATTTTGGACATTATTTCACATTTGACACGTTAAAATTTATATGGAATTTTTGGGTTTTATTTCACTTATTACTTTCGGGCGTTATTTCCCGGAACCTCTCTCGTCTATCGCAAATACTTTGAATAGTTTTTGATTAATATGTATCCTATCAGCCAATATCTCTATCTCCAGTAGTATCACGTCCATTTGCGAAACGTATTGTTACATGCAATATAAAAAGGACAGCCGACATATACTTCGCGTGAAATGACTAACTAAGCACGGACATAAGCAACTTTCAGAGAATCATATCGCAGAAACGGACAAGCGATATTTGTAAAGTAAGGACATAAACATTTTTATGGCAAACTCGTAAATAATAAAAAAACCGCTTTTAAAGTTGAAGAAATTTTGGAAGTCATTAGAAATATCAATATCAATATCGGAGAATCGATGTTTCGAGAGCGGAATATTCGGGAAGATTCTAGGAACTTTCCTTTTATAATCTACAAACAATACGACACTTGGCACCACCAGCAGGCGAGTCTTATCATAGTGAAGAAAAGTGAAATCGAATAAATAGAAGAAAGTGTTAGCTTGCGATAATTGAAACACAGTATTAGCTATAATTAAAGGTAGAGTTGGTTTGTGATTTTTTGTGAATTTAAAAACATTAAACAATATGATAAAGAAAGCTTAAGGGGGGTTACCACTGAAATCTTAAAAAACACGAAAAGTTAATACAAATTTGCTGCAAATCTGTGCGTACTATCATGATAAAAATTAGACATAGTTAGAGATAAAGCATAAACTTAGGTAATGACGTGCCAAAAATAAAGATTTCGGGGCTCTTTATGTATTTAATTAGCTTTAGAAAACTCTAGAATTCATGAAATTTGCATAATGGTACATCAAATAGATAAATTTATACTTGAGTATGGAAGATCTTGGCCTGGAAGAGGCAGTGACGGAAAGAAAACCAGTAAAAAAGTTTTGGTTACTAATATATTTTCGTTTGAAAACTGCTATTTTCAGAGACGAATTACTATCAAAATTATGATATTATTTCAAAGAAAGTTCACTTTGTAACAAGGATCGAACCTTTTTCTGTTTATTTTGAAAAACTCAAGTTTTTTAGTGCAATGATAAAGGAAATAAAGTCAATAATGTTAACCATCGTAACGGAAAAAATTTCTTGTTTTTTTATATTTGGCATACAATTTGGCGTTTTCAATTCATTTTATCATCTTCAGATGGAGTAATGTGCTTTTGGAAGGCTTTCATTTGGCTTGAAAGCTTAGCGGGCTGCAGCTGCATAGGTATATGTATGTGTGTAGATTTCCCGGAATATTTTAATTTTTATCATTGGTAATTTGTTATTTTTGCTTTTGAGGGGAGAAATTTGTTGGCACTTCTATTCTGGTTATAGGTAACGAATTGTAAGTAACTATTATTTAATCATGGGACGTATTAGTAAAATTCGTGCCATTAATTAAGGAATAAAGAAGAGAAAACTGAATATTGTTAGGTATGTAAAGAATTCACTACTTGCTATAGTTATTGCTACACAAACAAAATGTGTTACCCTTAGAATTTCCCAGTCGCAGTAACTCCAACTAGGCTAATCTGGCTTAATTGTGTTTTTTGAAACATGCAAAATTGAGGAATTAGATAGAGATAAAATTGTATATATGTATATACTAAAATTGGATTAGAAAATCTACAAGACATAGCTCAACCTGAAATTTGTGTTGTTGGAAAATTCAAATCTAACTCTCTAAAGTAGCTCTTTGGTTATCTAGTTAATAAAATGGTAATCTGAATATGGTATATTACAACTCAGAATTCTCGGAAGAGTTTTATTTGATAACCGGTTTAAGTAAAATTAATTTGCACAAGCAATAAATAGTGCCAGACAAATTACACGCAAAAGTGTCTGATCAGTAGCATAGAGCGCATACATTTCATTCGCCCCTTGCCTGCTCCTCAATTCTAAGAAAAATCCGACGGCCAAATTTAAAATCTCGCCATGCCTATGCAATTCTACTCTACTGCTGTGCAGATGCCCGACATATATGCTTTGGAGTACAACACAGACGAATATCACAGCACCATACAGCTTTGCATGTAGGTACTATAAATATAGTGCTTTGTTTCAATATTAACATTGCATACTTTTATGCGTTTATGTGCACTAAGCTTTTGGGAACAGAAATCGTGAGCTTTTTTTTGGTGGTAACCCCCGTTAAGCATTATATTTGAAATATTGTACTTTAAATAACGAACTAAAGCCACACTCGTAACAATATTTATTAAAACTGACAAAATTCACTTGAAGTTTTCTTTGGGACAAAACGTTTTCAAGTTGAACTAATAAAGTTAACCAATTCTCAAGATTCAAAATTTTTGTAAAGAAATGTTTCAAATATTTTCTGTAGGTAACCAAGTCAAGGTACGCCCAGACGCTGCCATTTTTTGTATAACAAGGCATGCAATTCTGCATGCGATATAGCATGCAAAGAGACGCACGCAAGGTAAACTGTATTTCTCTTGGCGCTTCTTGTTCATACATTATCAATAGGCACAACTTTAAAACAGTCTGGAAATTCCATCGTCTGCGTTATATTCGACGGCCGTTCCTGGTACAATAATTATATTTCGGTTAAAAAAAAAAAAAAAAAACAAAAAAAATGCAAGCCATGGATGTGTGATTTCTTAGTAAGACTTTCGAACATTTTGGAAAAATTCAATTGGCCGGAGGAGTTCTGTGAAAAAATTTTACCGGTTTCAGAAATATCGTTAATCATACCAGAAGTGTGTCAAACAATTATAAAGTCACTTAAAGAATATGTATAAATAAGAAAAAGATATTTTTTTTTATACATTTTGAAAGTTTACGCCGATATATTGCTTTACATTAGTTTTATAATATCTTCAATTTCATTTCTACTTGGACATATTTTTTAAACCTTCTTTTTGTAATTTATATTGCTAGAAAATGCTAATGACGTTTACGCACTCATGAATAAGTTGTTATTGTTAACAGTACTAAATATGTGGAAAAAGAAAGTTACTAACAAGAGACTTATCTTCCTACCAGGTAATAAAAAACTGCTTTTGATGTTGAAATGGCCAAGAATGACAAAACCAAAAAACTTAAAAACCATTGTGTCTAACAAAATGAAAGCAATATTATCTGCCATTAGTGCGTATAGATAAAATAAATACAAATTATAAAAATTCTTAAATGTGGATTACAAATAACGTATCTATATAAAAATTCGATATTTTTTTTACATTAACACTTGTAGTTAATTGTGTATATATGGGATTATTGTACTGTTATATAAAAGAAGTTTTCCATGAATAAGTATTATTAAAAAAAAACTGAAACCTAAAAATAATTAACGAAATATTAATTGAATTTGTAAATACAAAATTTATTTATATCCCAACCATCTTACATGTTATGACAAATAATTTTACGGTATTCTGAATAAATTTACGACACAAAGCCAGCTAGATTAAAAAAATAATAAAGAGTGAAATAAATTATAGTTACCGCCACTTTCTATCATTTCACTCTGATATTTTCTAATAAGGGGAAATGGATATGACAGTTCTCAATTAGCAATTGCAATATTTGTCCGTCGTGTGTTTATCTTCCAATTTTTGTGTTAATTAAATTAAAATGCCATTCTCAATATTTCCAGTAGTTACTTTAATTAGTCTTGTAATGCAAAGTCTTTAAAAATAAAAGTCGGCTTTTGCTATAAAAATACGTAAAAACAGCAGCGAATTTATTTTTTATTTTATTTTTTCAAATAACGTCCTACTATGATAGGTAATCTCTTTCTATTGATAAGCTGTTCAAGAGATTTCTCTTTAAGTATACGCTCACCGGCTTGCGCCTAGTCGTGCGCTCATATTTGATTAATTTCCCTCTAGTTGCATGCTTAATATTGCACGAAAATAGGGACCGTCTACAAACTTACTTTAAGAACGTAAGCCAAGTTTAAATTACTGAAATCGAAATGGTTGTATGTGTATAGACGCATATAAATGTATTACCCGATTTCATATTTCATTTGGCACCATTCTATATACTGTAGAAGAGCCTTTTCATCCCAATCAGAAAATGTCAATACTTTACAAATTTGAGTGTTAGGATGAAGAGAAATGGTACCAACCTACTCATAAAATCATTCCGACTTATTCAAAACATTATCATTGAACACATATGATGGGAAATATGCATAAATAAAAATTGTAGTTTATGAATTAAGTCGAACATTACTGGAAAAACGTGTGTATTGAAAGAAGTCGGATATTTTTTTATATTTCAATTGCTTCCAGCTTTTTCTAGCCCCAAAATTTTACATATGCTTATTCTACCGACGTATTTATAAAAAATCAATTAAGAGCGAGTCGGAGTCGCACAGTTAGTGCTCCATACCAGAACTTTATCATTGAACAGTCGATCGACTGAATTCAAGTTTATTTAACCTTCCGGAAGTGGTACCCTGTAGCAGGACGCGAACAGTGACGTGCGGTTTACGGGACCGCAAGTATATATAACAGTTTTCAAAAGATAAAATAAATATATCATTTTCTAAATTTTTATTATCACAGAAGAACATCTTAACTTTTTATACAAATAAAATTCATGCTAACAATACTCCTAATTAATTATTAATAACAGTCTTCCTTTTTCTGATTTGTTCGCTTTGGAAAAAACTTAACATTTTTTTACCGTGCGCCGGTCTGCGGGACCGCAAACTACAGGATCAGGACACAAACACATGGAGGAGAGTTGGAGACCGACTGACGTCTATGTTTATTGCTTTCCCAGAAATGCACAGCAGTTCATAGAGATAGATTTACAACAACAATAAAAGGGAAATAATATTGGTGCGGTCCCACAGACCGCGCGCCACTTCTGGAAAGTTATATAGAATCCATATTTGTCTGTGATAACAGAAAAGTGCATGATTTGCGCCACATTTTCCTCGAACATTAATAATTACGTTATCGACTATTTTGTTTCCCGTTTAGTTCTACATTTCATAACCATGTTTTAAACATTACTTTATGTATTATCTAATTTTAATAACATTCAGACAGACGGCTTTACTAATGATCTTATACATAAGAGCTGGTTTTATTAGTTACAGTTACCTTATATGTAAATTAACGCAAAAAACATTTTTTTGTAGTGTCGTGCCTCGAAGTTGTATGCGGACGCCGAACTGCATGGACCATTAACTGGTAGGGCATTGTGTGGACTAGCAGTAGGCAGTCGCAGGGCGTATTGCTTCACATATCAAACTGCTGGGCTACTGTGTGCTTTTACCATTAACTCCACTGGCACAGCTATTTGATTGTTTACGAATGAAGCAACAAATATCAAGCATGTAAGCATGACCTGCTTGGCTATAGCCCAGATGCTGACTAGAATGGCAGTGACTAGCAGTTTCATCAATGGCAGCACAACCAAAAATAATACATCATATGTTAAATTACTTTTGGTACAACATTACCGCATTACAAGTATGCGAAAGTCATGTTCTACTTCCCAGTTTAGCATCTATCTAAATTCATTGACTTATAACAATGGACTGAGCGATTTGCTATTTCCTGTGGCACAAAAAAATATTGTGTTTCTGTATATCACCGTTAGAGCACCCTTTAAAACGATTACATAAAAACATGTAAAACTCAACCAATCAAATGAATTTTACACCCGCAAATCGAATTTAATTAAAAAATATATTTTCTTGTGCCCAAGTGATATTTTAATCGCTTATAAGGAATTAAACTCAATCCGATTTTAATTTTCAAAAGTTATTCTTAACTGAATCCTGCTTATGGGCAAGAGAGACGGAGCATGGTAAACACTATCTTTACCTTATTCCTTCTGAGGTGATTGCATCTGTCGCAACATAAAAACATCAAATGGTATAAGCAAACGTTCCAGAATGCAATATTTTGTGTTGGTAGATCCAACTCTGCCATAGGGCGAAAGAGAGAAATGTAAAACTTGTGCCATGCTTTCCTATATAAGTCAGTGATCTAAGTCACCAATGAGCGCGTTGCGTTTTTAATCAAGTGATTGTTGAACGATGATATCGGGTTACAAATTATTATTAGATGATAAGAACTTATAACTGTTCACAATTTTTTAAAGTAGGATTCAGCGAGTACTAAAGAAATTATTAAGGTAAATTTTATTGTTGTTTTGGCGGTGCCGGTAAATAGATTGTAAGTTCGGTTAATTTGTTTCATTATTGTGGGAGTTACAGGATCTTAGCTGGTTAATTTTTGATTTGAGTTAATTCCTTTTAGCTGCTCCGTTCTTAATTTTATTTATTTTTCAGGTTTAAGTTAAGAAGTGTTAGATTAAGTAATATTAATTTTATGATTTGAGAGTTTTTGGGTTTTGTTCTTTTGGCGACAATTACAAAAAAAAAACAAAAAACAGGAGCGAAAATTAATTACAATTTGTTAAAAGATTGTTGGTGTAATAACGCAAATAGAAATAGTTGTGATTGTTGTGTAGTGTAAGATTGTTTTGTTGCGTGTTGATTTTTGGTTACGTGATCTGTTCTTCTCTCTTGTCCAGATCTTAACATATTTTTTTGTGCTGTGTTTTTAAATATATTTTACAAGAAAATTAAAGTTTTCTATAATTTTTATGTAAAGAGTTTTAGAATTTAAGAAGTAAATTGTATTGGAAAGCTCGATTATATTTTTTTTTACGTTTCGCGATCTTGAGTTTTAACAAAATATATTGTGTGATAGATGGAGTATTTTCAATAAAATTAGTAATATATATGTATTCGGAGTGTGTGTACGTTTCCTTACTGGTTTATATAATGAGGAAAGTCGTTAAATTCTAATGTCTTACTTTGTCATATTTCACGCGCGTGATCTAGCGGTGCACTCTAGTATCGGAATTCGTGACTTTTCATATTGTTGACCTTCCCAATAGTTTGCAGATTGATCTTTGTTGAAGTGTTGTGCTAAGATTTAGTAAGTTAATGCATCGGTAGTCATATGTATTTAACTTTGTGTTGCAGTGAAAAGTGATACTTATATACATAGCGACAGGAATATTAGTTAAATTTCTGGCTCAGAGAACTTCAATGTCGGTCCATAGAAGTAATGTACTAACAAGAAAACAACTCTTAATGTTCGAAGCCCAAGGAGAGGAATGGGAGCAAAGGTTGGAAGAACTAAATGAGTATATCAGGAAAAAGTACAACATTAGAACACGACTGGCAGCACATTGGGGAGTATCTCACGGCCGAACTACAAAACGAACATCAAGTGAAGAATCGAGACAATTGATGCCGGAGTGAAATACGGCGGCCAAGGTCTGTACGAAAAGCGAAGTTTTGGACTTGCTGCTAGCGACAACACTCGGTGTGATACAAAGTGGCGAAATGCAAACAGAAAAATTGTAGAAGATCAAAGGTAGGACAAAGCTCTAATAAATAAAATATTGTCTTTGGAGCAGCAAGTGAAAGAAGACAGATAAAGCGGCGGAGAAATTGGAGACACAACCAAGAGCCGACGGTCCATTGCAGCAAAAGAAAGTACACAGACAAGTCAGTAGGAAGTGGACAACAAAGGAATTAATATTCTGTGAGAAGTCGCGAGAAGCAAAAATAGACAAGATATGTCAGCTAAGAGTAGCTCATCGAAGGGAAAGACATAGAAAGCAGGAAGCAGTAAATCATACGGATTGCTTAACAACAGTATCGCGGAACCACATGGGAAAGTTATGCATATGGTATCCAAGTATGTACAATTATTCTGTGGGGAGAGGTCACCAAAGCTGGGAAAGAAGTGCGTCGTTTCTCAAATTGCAGAAAAGGATCTCTACGATCAATTGATTACTGATGAAATGCTACCTTCGTCATATATATGAAGCTTCGACTTGCAGATGACGGTTATCATCTAGTGTGTTCCCAGAAGCCGAAGGGCTTTGAATCCCTACAACTGCATATATGCCACGAAAGTCGTTCAGTTTGCTACGGATGAAAGCTACAGTGTAAATAAAGACTTTGTGAAGATATCCGAGAATACGCAGACAGAATGAAAGAGTTGCTGGACAAGATCAAAGCAGCAGCTTCGGCTAAAGACCCAAATAAGGAAGGCGGGCTAATAGCGGAATTGGAAGCTGATGCGTTAGCCAACTTTAAAGTAGGTGTAGGGAACAAAGTTACGCAGGTGTGCCTGATGAGAGGCAGATTGTAACAGTAGAAATGGCCGGACCAAACCTAAATGGAGAATTGTTTGAACATTTTGACATATATTAATCTACACAGATCATTGTGAATGTTAGGCCCTTCCCTGACGGGTCGGTACGGTAGCAACACAGTATCGGTACGACATTTATCCCGTCGATGTTGTACCGCATGGATCTCCCTCACGGTCATACATGCTATGGACAGGGACAGGTTCTCGACCAGCTTTCAGTAGTGAGAAAAAGATGTTTTGTGGGCCTTAGATTCCTTTTAGATATGGAGTGTATGGGATTATACGACCCGGTGATCCAGTTTATTTTATGAAAACATCATATGGTTGTTTGAGCCATTTTTTATTTTTCAAAAAATATTCCGATATTTCGGTCTTTGGTTTAGACCATTATCAAGGCTAACAAAAGATACAAATCAAGAGTTAATTTTGCAAACAATTTCTATTAATGTAAGTGATTACCTAAAAATTGGTATGTCAAAGTTACTTAAAATGGGTTATTAAAAACCTTATGTCACTGATTAAAAAAGAAAAACCAAGTTTGAAAACGAAAACCGATAGAGAGACAGAAAAACGCACTTCAAAAAAGAATATCACAAAATAAATAACAATCTTATAATTATTAGTAAAATCAAACATTTTAAAAAATTAACTAAAAATAGATAATAAATAGAGACGACTGTCACAGAAAAGGACAAACTAAAAATCAAGACCGGGACTAACAAACTAAAAATGCGAAGATGTGAACTAAAAATTTTTTTTTTGTTTTTTTTTTTTTTTTATAGTGTCTCACTAGTGAGATAGGCCATCCATACGGAGCATGCATGCATTTATTAAGTGTTTATATTGTGAGTGAATGTATTGTGTATCGACCTTGAAATTTGTTGCGTTCGGTTTTCTTGATTGTATGTAGAGCGCTTCTATATTTTTCCTCTTTTTCCAATTAGGCTCTCTGTGTAGGATTTTGGGATTTTCAAAATCAAAAGTGTGTGTGTTTTTGATTGCATGCGAAAGACAGGCCGTGCCATAGTTCCGCTCATCCTTCCGTTGTTGGCTGTTATTCTGTGTAAGTTTAGATGTCCTAATAAAATCATTTCATTGTTCACGCATACGTCTTTCTATGTCCCTTCCTGTTTCTCTAATGTAGACCTTGTTGCAATTATTCGTCTTGCATTTTATTTCGTATATGGCGCCCTTCGTTGGTTTTTCAATATTTGTTTTGGTGTCTGTGTACAACATTTGTCTTAATTTATTTTGGGGCTGGAGCCCCAGTCTAATGTTGGTATTATTATTTTGTAGAGAAGGGATTATTTTGTTGCTTATATGTGGCGTGTATATGAGTTTTTTGTAAATCGGGGTTTGTATGTTTTGGCTACCTGAATTGTCTGTTGTTTTGTTATTACTACCTGGAGCATGTTTGACCTGTTTTATGAATTTGTTTATGATGCTGATGGGATAGTTGTTTGAGGCTAAGATTTGATGAATTTTGCTGTAGTTTGTGTTGTGAAACCTTTTGTCACTCAAAGATATCACCCTTTTTGCAAATGAAAGGGCTACATTGAATTTCATGTTGTGGGGGTGAGCTGATGAGAAATTTAATAGCCTCCCCGATGCCATAGGTTTGCTGTACCAATCTGTTGAGATTTTGTTGCTTTCTCTATATATAAATTTACAAGAGACAATAATTTGCACATTAACAACAGAAACTTTATAATGAACACTGACAGATGTATAAATCTTACACAACTCACAATTCCACCAGACATGCTCTTTATACTGGGATTGGGACCACAATTTGCCACAAAATTGAGAACAGACACTAAACAAATTATAAACATCATAGCAGATGTTGAAGACATCATAGAATGCAACGATAATGAGAACTGGAAGCTTAATGCGAGAAATTGCATAACACGCACCCTGGAAAAACAAATTGAGAAACCACCGCATTACAATTTTCAAGACCGACGAATAAATAAGGCTTTAAATACAACGCGCATTTTCCTACGTAACAACAAAGAGGTGCTTATTATTAATAGTGACAAAGGTAACCGCACAATAATAATAAATAGACAACAGTACGAGCAAAAAATGAGTGAACGCTTGGGCGACAGAAGCACATATAAAGTTATGCACCATCATAACCCTAACCTGATTAAACAACTCATACAGAAAAATAATGCAATAGTATCTGAGTTGCACACTAAAAAATATATAACAAAACCTGACCTCACAAAATTGACAATATCGCATGCTATTCCACCTAGAATTTATGGAACAATTAAAGCACACAAGCAAGGCCACCCAATCCGACCTATAGTTACCACACGTGACACACCAGCTTATGCATTAGCAGCATTTATGAATACTATACTAGCACAGGTCCGTGACACTACTAAATATAATGTTCCCAACTCCTACATTTTCAAGAATTTCATTAATAGCACACAGATCTCGCCTAGCGATCGCTTAATCTCGTTTGATGTTACACAACTATACACTAACATCCCGCATGACCAGGCGATTAGCAGTGTACTAAGAAGGTGGCCCAAGATTAAGCAAGTCACCCGAATCTCCAAATGCATGTTTACTAAAGCTTTAAAATTCTGCATTTTGGAAAACAATTTTTTCATGTACCAGGGAGCTTTTTATAAACAAAAACATGGACTGGCTATGGGTAGCAGCCTCTCAGGCATTCTGGCGGAATTTATACTGGATGATCTACTTGATGACATCATCTCTGATCTACCTCACAAGCCATCTTTTATTAAAAAATATGTGGATGACATAATAACAATGTTACCAACTCATGCCATAGACGAGACACTAAGAATTTTCAACAATAAACACACTCATATAAAATTCACCATTGAAAAGGAGGATGCTACCACACAAAGCATTCCCTTCTTGGATATGAGACTATATAGAGAAAGCAACAAAATCTCAACAGATTGGTACAGCAAACCTATGGCATCGGGGAGACTATGAAATCTCTCATCAGCTCACCCCCACAACATGAAATTCAATGTAGCCCTTTCATTTGCAAAAAGGGTGATATCTTTGAGTGACAAAAGGTTTCACAACACAAACTACAGCAAAATTCATCAAATCTTAGCCTCAAACAACTATCCCATCAGCATCATAAACAAAATAATAAAACAGGTCAAACATGCTCCAGGTAGTAATAACAAAACAACAGACAATACAGGTAGCCAAAACATACAAACCCCGATTTACAAAAAACTCATATACACGCCACATATAAGCAACAAAATAATCCCTTCTCTACAAAATAATAATACCAACATTAGACTGGGGCTCCAGCCCCAAAATAAATTAAGACAAATGTTGTACACAGACACCAAAACAAATATTGAAAAACCAACGAAGGGCGCCATATACGAAATAAAATGCAAGACGAATAACTGCAACAAGGTCTACATTGGAGAAACTGGAAGGGACATAGAAACACGTATGCGTGAACATAGAAATGATTTTATTAGGACATCTAAACTTACACAGAATAACAGCCAACAACGGAAGGATGAGCGGAACTATGGCACGGCCTGTCTTTCGCATGCAATCAAAAACACACACACTTTTGATTTTGAAAATCCCAAAATCCTACACAGAGAGCCTAATTGGAAAAAGAGGAAAAATATAGAAGCGCTCTACATACAATCAAGAAAACCGAACGCAACAAATTTCAAGGTCGACACACAATACATTCACTCACAATATAAACACTTAATAAATGCATGCATGCTCCGTATGGATGGCCTATCTCACTAGTGGGACACAATTGGGACCTGTTCAGCTATAAAAAAAAAAAAAAAAAAAAAAAATTTTAGTTCACATCTTCGCATTTTTAGTTTGTTAGTCCCGGTCTTGATTTTTAGTTTGTCCTTTTCTGTGACAGTCGTCTCTATTTATTATCTATTTTTAGTTAATTTTTTAAAATGTTTGATTTTACTAATAATTATAAGATTGTTATTTATTTTGTGATATTCTTGTTTGAAGTGCGTTTTTCTGTCTCTCTATCGGTTTTCGTTTTCAAACTTGGTTTTTCTTTTTTAATCAGTGACATAAGGTTTTTAATAACCCATTTTAAGTAACTTTGACATACCAATTTTTAGGTAATCACTTACATTAATAGAAATTGTTTGCAAAATTAACTCTTGATTTGTATCTTTTGTTAGCCTTGATAATGGTCTAAACCAAAGACCGAAATATCGGAATATTTTTTGAAAAATAAAAAATGGCTCAAACAACCATATGATGTTTTCATAAAATAAACTGGATCACCGGGTCGTATAATCCCATACACTCCATATCTAAACAGCTTTCAGTAGTTTTTCATCCGTGGAAAAGAATGTCGTCGTCAAGTCAAGAAGAAAGTATTGTCTTATATACATATTTGAGATTACGCAAAAAAAGGAAACTATATTGGGTACATCCATACATTGAAAGAAACATTAACTTCAGGTTATTCGTGGCAGCACAGGAATTATCCCAATATGATGGAAAGTTTCAATCAATGTATAGGATGAAAAAGAGTACCTTTCAGGAACTTGCTCGGGTTATCTTGCCAGCTATTAGTAAAAAAAATACTAATATGAGGGAATGTGTTAGTGCTGAAGAAAGGATTCTAATAAATAAAATTTATATTTTAATATTCCTAATCTTTACTGAATTAAGATAAGATATATATATGGTATGTATTTATGAAGTGTTGTTATTATTACGTGGATATGTATTATCATGGGCATCAAGTACAGCATTACCACTTTCTTGAAATTGATCGCTTGGTGGTGATGTGTTATTAGAGTAATGAATGGGCTCAAATTGATTACACAGTTGCAATGCTTATGTATAGTTTCTTCAGCCTTTTCTTTCCTTTCGGTTTTATCTCGTAAATAGTCTGCGTATGTTTTATCAACGTCTGCGAATGGACGTCTGCGTTTGCGACCAACTGAATACGCCTGAGATTCAGTTGATGGTTGCACATTTGTTGTGGTAGGAATAGGAGTACTAAGAGCTCTCCCATTGTGAGTATTGACATCTGCAGTTTGTGATTCCGTGACGACTTCCAAACTTGGTGTAAAAATCGTTTGCCTTTCAGGTTGTGGAAGATTACCTGAATTTTCTGCAGTGTTTGATGGTGTTATGTATGGTAGTATAAACGATAAATAGTCTGCTAAGTAGTATGATTTTCGTGCCTTCGACCCAGATCCACTTGGTGGACATTTCAAACTTCTAAGAGACGCAGATCTTATATATCTCCATTTTTCTTTACAGTCGTTTGCTAGAACAAAGAAAGATTAACAATTGAATTTTATGTTTATTTATTGTTATTTTTATCAGCTTTTTCTTTGATTGTCTCTTTGGGGCTGTACTTTGCTAGAGGAGATAGTACAATATCTGATGTAATAAAAGAAACAACATCAGTAATTTGGGATAAGTTACGTGATTCATACATAGGTATTCCTTCTACCGGTAAATGGATTCGTATAGCCAATCGATTCGATGATATATGGAATGTACCAAACTGCTTAGGAGCAATTGATAGGAAGCACGTAAGGATTCAAGAGCTTCCCAACTCCGGTTCCACTAATTATAACTACAAGCAGTATCATTCCATTGTTCTTCTAGCAGTTTGTGACGCAGATGGAATACTTACTATAATAGAAACTGGATTTGCTGTTTGAAATAATAACGGAGGAATCTTTCGAGTCTCCAGTGTAAATCGTTTATTATAAAAAAATAATTTAAATTTACCAACTGGTGCTCCCTTACTTCATGATGAAACTGAGCGAGAAGTACCATATTTTTTTGTAGGCGATAGCGAATGGATAATAAGAAAAGGATATGTTATAGAATGAGCAGAGCAAGGAAAACTATAGAATGCAGTTTTGGTATGATGACACAAAAATTTCGTGTACTGCTCAATACAATAAGATGTGTTAACTAGAACACCATTGTCAACATAATAAGATCTGTTTGCATTTTGCATAATTTTGTCCATATTAAAGAAGGTATACGTAGGTATTGAGCTACGTATGAACCTATCCAGGCTACTAGATCTCAAAACTTTAATATAGAAGAAGATCGTACTATTTATTTAACTTCAACATCACCTGAAAGTACAGTACGCAAATACTTGGCTAATTATTTCATTAAACCAAGTACATCGCTTCCATGGTAGTATAGTTATTGTATATTAGACATTGCAATACAAATTATGTAAAAAGAAATATATACTTACCAGAGAGTTTTACTTTTGCTGCAACTTCTGCCCAAGCGTTTTCCGTCAAATTTTTCCTCGAATACTTCGGTAGTTTATAATTGTATAAAAGAGAGTACTTCTCTATTTCCAAAATTCAATTCAATTCAATTCCACTGATATTTTGCAAAATTCATTTGTCACCACGGTAAATACCGCTTCTCTACTGACAAGTCATGTCGCAACGCTGCATATCGAAAACATGTTGCATCTCATCCGCGCAGTACAGACCCGTGTGTGGGTACTGATTTAAATACACGGTGGCGACAGTGGCTCGGCATGTTGCATGCTTACCGAGTCAATGTCGTACCGATGTCGTACCGACCCGTCAGGGAAGGGCCAATCACGCGTGTGCGAATTATTAGTACTGCAGCCAACTTCTCTTTCAGGGCATTCAGCGTCAGGCATTCCAAGCGAGGTGGTAAAGTGGAAGTCAAGGAAGTACGCAGCTTTGTAGGGATGGTGGCTTGGTACCGTCGATTTTTTCCTAGTTTCTCAACCATAATAGCACCACTCACTGGTTTACTGAAAAAAGGGAAAAAGTTTTTATGGTCCAACGATTGTGAGCAAGCTTTTCGTAATGTGAAAGAAAAACTTATAAGTGTTCCTATACTTTCATGGCATTGGTGCAGTCTTGACTCAAAATCAGAACGGTGTGGAGACGGCGATAGCTTATCTGAGTCGTTCTTAAATCGATGTGGACGGAACTATTCGACGACTGAGCGTGAGTGTTTGGCAGTATTGTGGGCGGTGGACGAACTCCGGTCGTATTTAGAAGGATCAAAGGTGGACAACTTAAAGGATCCAACAGGTCGTTTAGCGAGATGGGCCGTTAAAATGCATCAGCATGATTTCGAAGTGCTGTCACGTTCCGTGCCAATAGTTAGGTCACTTGAAGTGGATAAGAAGGAAACTGTCGATAAGTGGTACAACCGAATTTCCACATCAGTGCAGAATAACCTCGGAGCTTACCCCGATTTTAAGGTAGAGCATGGCACCCTCTGGAAGGATTATATGGTAAGATTTCCTACACTTTGTACTGAAGCTGACAACTGGCGTGAAGTTGTGCCTAAGCCCAAACGAAATAATATTCGAAGCTCACGATCCGCCAACTTCGGGTCATGTAGGAATGCAGAAAATATATGAAAATGTAGCTCGTAACCATTATTGGCCAAAAATGAAAACGGATATAGCTAGGTACGTAAGGGGGTGCCAGCTGGGCTGATGGCTTTTCGCAAGCATGCGGATTTTCCTTGGGAGATAATTAGATCGACCTCATTGGGCCATTACCCCGCTCGACCCGCGGTTTCAAATACATCCTAACCGTTGTAGATGAATTTAGCAAGTTTCCTTTACTCTTTCCGTTACGTTCCGCTATTTGTAATATGGTCACTAGAGATTTGGAGAATTTTGTTATTTTAATATTTGGTGGATTTAATTTGCGATAGCGGGGTACAGTTCCGATGTAAAGAGCTTCACAACTTTTGTGGTGAATATGGTATTACACCCAAATATACAATATTTTACCATCCGCAAGCCAACCCAGCGGAAAGAACTAATCAGGTGGTGAAAACGATGTTAAGGTCATACGTCTCAGAGAATACAATACAATACAATACAATACGTTTATTGATGGAAAAGTACACACAATTTTGAAATCTTTTAAGAGTACTAGTTACTATAATTGGCACTAGATAGAACGTACTAAGCAAGTATATATCTAATCACTTAAATTTATACTAATGTATGAATTTTCATTAAAAGTGAAGAGTTGAATGTAACAAAATTACAGAAATTACAAAAATACAAAATTGCAAAGTTACGAAGCTGTAAAGTTTTAAAGTTTTAAAAGTTTTGAAGTTTGTGGTTTCAAAAGGGGATAAGAAGGTATTAAGAGAGAATCGAAGATACAAAAGCAATGATGGAGACAACTAGGCTAGATGAGATTTAATAAGTGTCCTGAATGCACCGACAGTACTCGCAGATCTAATATTGGATGGTAAGGCGTTCCATAAACGAATGGTATAGACCAGATAAGAACTTTCCAAAAATGAGGTATCACTAGGTGTTGATTTCTTACAGACGTTGAAAATGCGAAAAATACTCTCAGATAATCGGGTTTCCCTGACTTTAGGAGATTATATAAGAATATTAGCGCATTTTGGTTTATATAATCGTTCAACGAGCATCCCAGTACTCGGGGTCGTAGATGTGAGACATGGTCGAATCTACGAAGCCCAAAAATGAAACGAACACAATCGTTAAATGCCACATCTACCTTGCAGTGACAGACACTATCTAGTTTGGGAAAAATGATCCTACCATAGGTAAAATAAGAGAAGATCAGTGTCTTGACAAGTTTTAGCTTAAGCTCAGTTGATAGAATATTGGCTGAAAGCCAGAGTCTTCGCAAGCCACTATAGACTTTTCCCAGCATAGAGCTGATATAGTCACAGCAATTCATTTTCGCATTCATCACAATTCCCAGGTTAGTTGCTTTCTTTGAAACGGATATCGTAAATTCGTTTAACTCTACTGTGGGAAAATCAATTAAATCTCGATTAATACAGCTGCAATAAAAAAATATACATTGCGACTTAACTGGATTTGTTCTGCCCGTAGTTAGAGCGAACACGCAAATAATGAAGAAATGTGATGAAATTTATAACTCTGGTTTAAAGTTAGTATTTTCGTAGCTTAATTCTTCGGTTCACCAAGTTTATTACACTGTAACTCACACTCCAACTAGATTTTTTAAAATTCAATATATGCTATAATTTGTAATTAATATATAATATATATGCCTGATAATATTATATCAAAACCACAATTATAATTTAAATTTATCTGTAAAGCTAAATTTAATATTGAATAAATGTGAAAGAATAAGTAAGATTAAATTAAATTTATGTTTAGAAAATTTTATTGTATCTGACAATGTACTCACCAGCTCAGTATTAGGCACTCGATCAAATTGGTTTTCTAATTTATTGAGGTTTGGAATTGGACTATTCTTTATTCTAGTGGATATCCAGAATAAAGTGAGGTTATTAATTCTGACTGCAGTCGATACCCACAGAAAGATTCTTTATTCGGTCGAGACCCGTAATAAAGTGGTTTAAATTAGTAAATATCTTATTCGGTCGATACCCGCAATAAGAATCTTTATTCGGTCGAGACCCGTAATAAAGAGGTTTATGTTAGTAAATTTCTAATTCGGTCGATACCCGCAATAAGAATCTTTATTCGGTCGAGACCCGTAATAAAGTGGTTTATGTTAGTAAATTTCTTATTCGGTCGATACCCGCAATAAGAATCTTTATTCGGTCGAGACCCGTAATAAAGTGGTTTATGTTAGTAAATTTCTTATTCGGTCGATACCCGTAATAAGAATCTTTATTCGGTCGAGACCCGTAATAAAGTGGTTTATGTTAGTAAATTTCTTATTCGGTCGATACCCGCAATAAGAATCTTTATTCGGTCGAGACCCGTAATAAAGTGGTTTATGTTAGTAAATTTCTTATTCGGTCGAGACCCGTAATAAAGTGGTTTATGTTAGTAAATTTCTTATTCGGTCGATAACCGCAATAAGAATCTTTATTCGGTCGAGACCCGTAATAAAGTGGTTTATGTTAGTAAATTTCTTATTCGGTCGATACCCGCAATAAGAATCTTTATTCGGTCGAGACCCGTATTAAAGTGGTTTATGTTCTTATTCGGTCGATACCCGCAATAAGAATCTTTATTCGGTCGAGACCCGTAATAAAGTGGTTTATGTTAGTAAAATGTATAGCACTTAGAAATCACACTGGGAAAATGTTAATAAAATTTAGAGCACTTGGAAATAACACTAGGAATTAGAATACCAACTTGATCACTGCACTGCCAAACTGCAAAAGAGAACGAGTCAAGTCAGATTCTGATTTATATAGCCATGGGTTGCTCATGGCACCAAAGAACGGCATTCAAAGGCGCATAGCATATTGGCATAGCAGCTGCACTCCGTTTTCTATTGTTTAAAATGCAACAAAAGAAAGAAAAAAAAAGAAAAAAAGAAGAAAAAAAAGCTTGTTTGTAAATTCTACTCAGTCAGAAATATTCGTTGCCTACTGAATTTTTTCTAAATAGATTTTTAGTTTCAACCTACCAAGTGCAAATGCATTGTACTACCCGTGTGCAGTTGTTTCTGGCTTTCTCACTTCACTGCAGCGTTGATAATTTGAACTTCTGATGATAATTTGCTTTAGATCGATAAAAAAAATTACCATGCGTGAATGCAATGTACTGCCCGTGGACAGTTATTTGGCTCATGTCTCAGCGAAATTGTTACAATTTAGATCCTAAAATATTTGTTTCTTTAGGTCGGTATATACATGTGTCAACCTGTAATTTCGCTAATATTCAGGATTCTTATGATTCCTGAACATACTGCCCCCCGTTGAAAGGATGGAATTCCTTTCAAGAATTAAACGCCAATTATGATCAATCTATTAAAATTTATGTAAAATGAATTTTTAATGCAATGAGCCTAGCTGCCAGATTAATGGTTGATCAGGATGACTTTGTAGCAAGAATGAAATTTTGATAATTTTTTTTTTTTTTTTTTTAATTATATGTTCATACATAAGTTTCTACACAATTGGTATGATTTTGATTGAATACCGGGGAGTATGAGGTTTTTAATTTTTCCCATAGATATGAAAATTTTGTTATCGAGTTTAACGGTACTCATGATAACTTTGTGGCAAGAACCTTTTAAAATTCTTGTGAGGAATTTTTTGTATATTTGTTTGATTTTTTTGTATGTGCATAATTACGTATATGCAATTGTTATAAATGCACTTCACTTTCGATTCTTGGTACCAATGATGATAAATTTGATTGAACTTTTCTCTGGGGTATGAGAATTCCAATATTGTGGTTGAAAGAAGACAAAATATATGTATATTCAAAGGGAATAAATACAAAATAGCCTTTTGGATTATTTAATACATGTTGAGATATGTTGTGCTTATAAAAAAAGTTAGAACGTTATTTAGGTTAAAGGAAGGATGGCTAATTTTGTAATTGGTCGTTTTAGCATTTCATTCGATAATTCGTCCTAATACCCAACCACATGCTGGTATATATCAGATTTCTTAATGACAGCCCAATCTCCTATTCTAGGACTGGAGATTGGATTTTTCCAAGTTGGTCTGTTTGAAATGGATTGTTGAAAAAACATTGCATATTTAGGCGAGGCATATGTTGCCTTTGTTCTGCCCTTGTGGTATGCAAATTTATTTCTTATGTGGACAGAACCAATTGCAGACCTACATGCATTGTTTTCGTGTGCATTATTTATTAATCTTGTCAAGTTACTTTCTTTTGGCAAGATTATTGGGTGCTCTTGTTCGTTGAATCGACTAAAAGTCGTACAAGATTCCCCTAAGCTGGAACTTTCATTATAAAAGGGCAAACGAGCTTGATGTTGGCCGTTGTCGTTTTTATAATGAGTTTTTTTATGATAATCTTCACAATCTCGATCTGTTTTATACAATTGTCTTCCTGGAATGACTTCTTCGGTCTCTCGAAATCGTAGCTGAAGTTTATTCAGGGAAGACTTTTCCTCGTATTGAGCGTTTGCTGTTAAAGTAGACGCTGTGGAGATTGTGGAAGTGCCTTTTAGATTCCCGAAAAGAATCCAACCGAGCGAACTATTTTGCGCGATTGGTGTTCCTGGAGGACCTTTTCGTAATCCTTCTAAGAGGATTTCTCCATATACATCCGCTCCTAAGAGCAGGTCGATTTTTCCTGGCTTGAAAAAGTATGGATCGGCGAGTAGCAGATCACGTACATGACTCCATTCCTTGCTTGGAATGGTGGACAGAGGTAATATATCTGTGATAGTATTCACGATAAGGGCATTAATTGTAGTCGCTTTATTCGATGTTGAATAAGGGTGTATGTTAATTGTTGCTTGGTTTTTAACAAACGCAGCTTCTGACTGTCCTAAGCCAGTGATTTGTGTCGACGTGTTCACAATGTCCAATTGCAGCTTGCGTGCGGCGGCTTGTGTTATGAACGTGACTTGAGAGCCTGAGTCAATCAAGGCTCATAGAGTAAACATGTTACCCTTTTTTGACGGAACTTTCACCAATGCTGTGGCAAGCAAGGCTTGTGTAGTTTATACTGATTGATTCGCGTGAAGCGTGTGAAGATTGGATGTGGAAGGTGAAGGTTGAACTTGTATATCTGGGTTGTCTGATGCTTTGATCAAACCCTGTGGAGTTGCGTTGTTCCTATGGAGTAAGGAATGATGTTTCCTTCCACATCGCTGGCACGTGAATTTGCTTGAGCAAAACTTCGAGTTGTGACCTTTTGAAAGGCAGTTAATGCACAAGTTGTTTGACGTGACAATTTTGAATCTTGAATCTACGTCTTGTTTAATAAATTTTGGACATTTGAATATCCGATGTTGCTCTTTGCACATTATACATCTGTCACCAGATGATGAAAAGTGAGTGGAACCTATTGGAATTTGAGCTGGTTTGTTTACGGAATATGGTTTTACTTCTGAAATTGCTTCTAGAGTTCGGAATCTCATCTCTAGAAAAGCTTTTAAAGACTCTAGGGTAGGAAGTTCATTTGTACTATTCAGTTCTTGTTCCCATAAGCGATGCGTCTCAGCTTGTAAACATTGCACTAGCATGTAAATCAGGATTGTATCCCATTGTTTAGTGGGGACTTCCAATGCTTCGAGTTAATAAATACATTCTGACGTTTTGTCTAGCACAGTTTTTATTACCTTGGCTGACTCGTGTGTCGCTTTAGGTAGATTGAATAGAATTTTTAGCTGAGCATTAATTAATACTCGCTTATTGTTATACCTATTGAGCAATATCATCCATGCGTTGTCGTAACTCGCATTGGTAATTAGAAGCTGACGCAACAAATGTTCTACTTCTCCAGAAATATTTGATTTTAAATAATGCAATTTTTGTACTGGAGATAATGTGGAATTTGTATGCACCAGGGATTGGAATAGATCACGAAACGACCTCCATGACTCATATGACCCTGAGAATCTTGGGATTGTGATGCTAGGCAATCTCAAAAGCGAGGAAGATTCATTCTCCGTGTTTGGCTTTGATTCTACTTTTGTTTCAAATGCATCCAGTGCATCTCTGAGAATACCTCGAAACGTGTAGTATTTATTTTCCACATTTGAGAACTGATCGTTGGCAAAATAATCGCATTTTTGCAATTCGCTATCCTCTAAAGCCTGAGTAGCTTGGATAATTGTATAATGCGTATTCTTATAGTCGGACCAAATTTCGATTAGGGCTATTGGCCGCTCAGAAATAAGTCCTCTCGTTCGTTTTTCTATATCAGAATTGTTGTAGTTGTTGAACGATTTTTGGAATATTTTTGCAGAGGTGACTTGGTTAGCGAAAAGTTTTTGAAGTGCAAACATGTTTGAAAAAACCGAGAATATATACCACTAGACTTTATATCCGGCTCAAAAGACCATAAAATGTTCTGCCCGTAGCTAGAGCGAACACGCAAATAATGAAGAAATGTGATGAAATTTATAACTCTGGTTTAAAGTTAGTATTTTCGTAGCTTAATTCTTCGGTTCACCAAGTTTATTACACTGTAACTCACACTCCAACTAGATTTTTTAAAATTCAATATATGCTATAATTTGTAATTAATATATAATATATATGCCTGATAATATTATATCAAAACCACAATTATAATTTAAATTTATCTGTAAAGCTAAATTTAATATTGAATAAATGTGAAAGAATAAGTAAGATTAAATTAAATTTATGTTTAGAAAATGTTATTGTATCTGACAATGTACTCACCAGCTCAGTATTAGGCACTCGATCAAATTGGTTTTCTAATTTATTGAGGTTTGCAATTGGACTATTCTTTATTCTAGTGGATATCCAGAATAAAGTGAGGTTATTAATTCTGACTGCAGTCGATACCCACAGAGAGAATCTTTATTCGGTCGAGACCCGTAATAAAGTGGTTTAAATTAGTAAATATCTTATTCGGTCGATACCCGCAATAAGAATCTTTATTCGGTCGAGACCCGTAATAAAGAGGTTTATGTTAGTAAATTTCTAATTCGGTCGATACCCGCAATAAGAATCTTTATTCGGTCGAGACCCGTAATAAAGTGGTTTATGTTAGTAAATTTCTTATTCGGTCGATACCCGCAATCAACAAGAACCTTTATTCGGTCGAGACCCGTAATAAAGTGGTTTATGTTAGTAAATTTCTTATTCGGTCGATACCCGTAATAAGAATCTTTATTCGGTCGAGACCCGTAATAAAGTGGTTTATGTTAGTAAATTTCTTATTCGGTCGATACCCGCAATAAGAATCTTTTTTTCTAAATAGATTTTTAGTTTCAACTTACCAAGTGCAAATGCATTGTACTACCCGTGTACAGTTGTTTCTGGCTGGCTCACTTCACTGCAGCGTTGATAATTTGAACTTCTGATGATAATTTGCTTTAGATCGATAAAAAAAAATTACCATGCGTGAATGCAATGTACTGCCCGTGGACAGTTATTTGGCTCATGTCTCAGCGAAATTGTTACAATTTAGATCCTAAAATATTTGTTTCTTTAGGTCGGTATATACATGTGTCAACCTGTAATTTCGCTAATATTCAGGATTCTTATGATTCCTGAACAGGATTTAAGACTAGTTTATTATGTTCGGCCCACGTACTTATTCGGGATTTGTCGTCGTTTAGTCGGGCCTCGCAATCCTCAAGAAGACCGATTGGTCTGCTAATATACAGTTTCACGTCGTCAGCGTATATATGAATCATTACATCTTTTAGTACGCTTGGAAGATCGTTAGTAATATGGTTGACACTATCAAATGCCTTAGGGAAATCGAGAAGAACGAGGGCAGTGTAGTCTTCCCGTTCCATAGCACGTTTAATATCAGTGGAAACTTTTAAGACTGCGGTCTCACAGCTATGTGAGGAGCGAAAACCAGACTGCGAGCTTGACAAAAGATTATTATTACCGATGTACCAGACTGCGAGCTTGACAAAAGATTATTATTACCGATGTATTCAAGCATCTGACCGTACATAAGCTTTTCCAATACTTTTGATAAAAAGCACAGCAGACTAATTGGACGAAAGTCGGATGGTTGTGTTGGAGAATGCTTTTTTGGAATGGCAAGTACCGTGGCGATTTTCCAGCTCCAGGGGAAACACGACGATGTTATGGATGAATTAATGACATGTAGGACATATTTGCTGATTACTGGTAATAATAGTTTAAAGAAACGGGGTGATTGATTGTCTGGTCCTGTGGCGTCGGATTTTATGGAGCATATCGCTTGAATCAGCTCATCGAAGCAGACCCCGCGGAAAGAAAAGGGATCAGGGATCAGGGATCGCCATGAGCATAAGAAGTATTACAGCTGATGGAGGTGAAGTACGCATTTAATTCATCCGGGTTAGAACTGCAGCTAATTTGGTCCTTGCCACATACTCCTACCTCTTTCAGGTTTTGCCAAAGAACCTTTGGTCGAAGATTGGTGTTAAGCTTCGTCTTATAGTATCGACGTTTTGCATTCCTTATAGCAACATTGGCACGATTTCGAGCACCCTTATAAAGTGAGCGGGCATGTTCGGTTCTTAGAGCTCTATAACGTTTGTATAAATATTCCCTTTCTGCAATAAGGGATCGCACTGTGGAAGAGAACCATGGACAGCCAATAATAGGTACATAGTTTTCGAACAGGTAAGAGATAAATGAAGCTAGAATAGCTATTTGACAATCCACCTCAATGCAGTGAAAGATGTCATCCCACGGCAAAAGAAGGCATTCGCTAAAAAGGGACTCTACATCAATACTCCCATAATCACGGTAAGAGACATGTTTATAACGTGGTATCACATCCAGCCTGAAAGCATAATTAAGGAATAGAATATCATGGTCAATTGTGCTGAATGGAAGGAGCTGATTTTGAAGATTGACTTTATCCCTATCCGAAACAATTAGAAGATCAAGAGTCGAAGGGTTTGATGTATTAAAAAAAGTAGGCGAAATATTGACAATATTGAGATGCAGAGATTGAATAAGATGATCAAATTCGTCTGTTAACACTAGAACGACGGGAGCGGTTAATTTGACCGCTAATGAATTTTAAACTATCGTACTATCTACAAAAATTATTTTAGGCGGCTGAAAATTTCTGACTTTTCCTAAATATAAATAGAGAACATTTATGCTAAATATTGCTTTTTTATTTTAATTTATTCCAAAGTTATTCATAGTCATACCTAGAACGACGGCGGCGGTCATTTTGACCGGCGAAGGAAATTAAGACTGAGCCAGGTAAGAATTTTTTTGTTCTACTTATTTAGTACTGCAAGTACTCTAAATGTGAGTTAGACATTTTATTGTCATGCTGATAGTGCTCTAATTTGTTTTCGCAAATCTTATTTGCTTTTCATACCTCTTTGTTCGAATTCCAATAAATAATAAAAGACCTATCATAAAAATTGGCGTCTGTTGTTTACCGTATAATTACTTGGACTTCCCCGACCTCTTTCGATCTATTTCGGCTAGCCGCTAGCGGACTACATTCGATATTCGTCTGGCGCCGAAGGATCTTTATTTATGATACCTATGATGACTATGACACTTATGCAAAATTAATGTGAGAGTCTTCCAAATTTTCGTATAAAAGGGCTGACCTAAATGCACTTTTTCATTATTACCGAGTTTATGTGCAAATAGTAAATAAAGGGTTATTGCAATATTTGCAAAATATAAGTGAAGATATGTCGGAAGTGGAAAACGATCCGCTTCAGTTAAACAGTGGTGACGATAGTGATTACTTTCCGAACAATAGCAGTAGCAGTGAAAGTGAATACGAAGACGATTTGGATCAAGAACAAAGTTACGTAGAGAACGAAGGTATTGTTGATTTCCCATATAAATTTCATTTATTTACACATAATTACATATTATAATTATAAAAATACCAAAAATATTTGCACTATGCTTGGTTTTCATAACATTTTACAATTTTTGGACAGTCGACGACACCCCTACGACCGTAGTAACTGCTGGTCCTTCTACTTCTGTGAGGATGCCCCCATCTACGAGAGCATCCACGTCTACGACGAGGATACACAGTCGACGCGCAGATCAACGTCAGCTATCGCAAGTAGCCGTTGGACAAAGAGAAATGGCTGGAGATGGCACAACATGGGAGGTTTGCGACATCAATGAAAATACAAGAGGTCAATTCTCCGATCAAAATGTATTGCGGGAAACTTCTGGACCAACACCTCACGCTAGGCGTAACATCAATTCAATGGCCATAACTGCTTTGCGTCTTTTTATTGATGAACCAATGCTACGACATATCCAGAATTGCACCGAGGCCGAAGCGCGTCACCGGCTTCAAGATGAAAACTGGAATTTACCTTTGCACGAACTTGAAGCTGCTATCGCTCTCATGTATGTTCGTGGAGCTACAAGTGCAAAAGGTCTTGAACTCAACAGTTTATGGAGCAATACATGGGGTTTGAACTTTTATAAAGAACCATGTCGCGTGATAAGTTCAAGAGCATTTTAAGATTCCTGCGTTTTGACTTCAGAGCAACGAGATCAACACGTTTGCAAACTGATAAATTTGCTCTAGCCTCTGATGTTTGGAATCGATTCATCCAAAATTGCCATATGCCTGGCGAAGATATTACTGTGGATGAACAACTATTTCCCACTAAAGCCAGATGTCGTTTTCAACAATATATGGCCAATAAGCCTGATAAATTTGGCATTAAATTTTGGCTCGCAGTTGATGTGCGATCAAAGTATCTTTTGAATGGCTTTCCTTCTCTTGGTAAGGATGAAACACGCCCTTCAGATGTTTCCCTTTCCGAGAGTGTTGTTCTCCGTTTGATGGAGCCTTACCTTGACAAAGGTAGAAATATCACCACCGATAATTTTTTCACATCCTTGAAGCTTGCGGAAAAACTAAAATCCAGACAAACAAATCTCATCGGAACTCTAAATAGGGCTAGAAAGGAGGTACCCAATGTTGTAAAAGTTTATCGAAATAATCTCTACAATACAGTGCTGTTGAGAAACGAAGTCTGCACTATTACGGTGTATCAGGGTAAAGTAAACAAAAATGTGATAGTGCTAAGTACCCTTACCGAAGCATTAGCATTGGGTCAGATAGGATAAAACTCCCTGAAACTGTGAGTTACTACAACTCGACTAAGTACGGCGTCGACGTTTTAGATCAAATGGCCCGTAAATATTCAACTAAAACTGCGGCGCGACGCTGGCCCCTACAAGTTTTTCAACATCCTCGATTTCACAGCCATAAATGCCTGGATTCTTTATAAAACAGTCACCGGAAAAAAATCAGTAGAAGAGACTTCATTCTGCAATTGGCTGAAGAGCTTCGCCAGGAACATCGTGGACGGCTGATGGCATCTTTTCCTGCTTCTACAAGTAGTTCAGCAAGAGTTGAATCAACTCGCAAGAGACGAGAGTGTCAAGTGGCCAAATGTAAAGGCAATAAAACACATGAAATATGTGAAATATGTAAAAAAGCAGTATGTGGACAATGTACAGGAAAATTAGAAAAAAAAATTATTTGTGTTGGTTGTTTTCAGCAATAAATTTATATGTTTTTGTTTACATATGTTTATTTTAAATTTTTGTTTTACTAAGTGTTCAATAAATAATATATAAAATATATACAGCCTTTCAAAATCATTTATCTTGCCATTGACAACTGTAATTGCATGAAAACCTTTAGCACAATTTCAGCGGTCATTTTGACCGCTTGCCGTCGTTCTGGGAGGGTAACATATGTCACTCGTTTTAGTGTTAAAGCTCTGCGGTGAAGAATATTTATGTTGAAGTCGCCGCCAATCACTACATTTTCATAATGTTGGGTAACGTGTGACAACGTATTCTCTAACTCGCGGACTGCATCATCACTAAACTGGTTAGGTGGAAGATATACCGAGGTTAAGACACATTTATCGTTATTGGAGCTAACTTCGATGCATACGAATCACCGAAACTGGAACCTATATCTCCACAAAATAGCCTGCGGGATCCGAACGTCTACTCACGAAGTTACGAAAATGACTCCGTATTTCATTAACTTTGGTCGAGAAATGATCGTTAGTCGAAAAGTTACATCTCGGGCAGAGGAAACGCAGCATATAAACATAGCCTTGAGAGTCAAAGGCTTAGAAGAGGTGAGACGAGAAGTTAAGGAAAGAATTAAAAATATCACAAGTTAGTAAGTGAACTTATGACCTTCGCAGGATGGACCTCGGTTTATTTCCAAAAGATTTAGTGTGGGGGCGGAATATGGCCGTGTCAGACGCGACCAATTACTTCACAACAAACTAGCACCTAGATTCGTAGGACCTTATAGCATTTTTCGAAAGGTTTCGCCTTGGACTTATGAATTAGAGGATATAGGGGGGGGGGAGGAAACCAAGGAACCTATCATTTGATAGATTTGCGACCCTATACCTCGAAGCAACCGGAAGAATAATAGAATAGTTATGGTTCAATATTTTATATTTGTAAGCTAGTGGAATTCTCATTTCGTTTGATTAAGGGACTAAGCACTTCACGAGTTTAATATCTTAGAGTCCTCTTAAATAGATATTCTAGCCTACGTCGCACGTTTCACCCCACTTCGTCGATTAGAGTACGATAAAGAATAAATTAATTCTTTAAGTGTCTGGAGAAGGTTTAACCTAAGGCTCCCCGGACCCCTTTCCCTGGTGTTGTCTAGATTATGGTCGATACAAACTGGATGCATGTGGAATTTTTTTGTAATATGTTGAATTGTCTAATAAATTAAATACTGGACTTTTTGAAAAGATCTCCGAGGAAATCTTCTGGAAGAAGAGGGGCAATGTAACTGTATAAATGGCCGACTTAACCTAAATGGAGAATTGTTTGAAAATTTTGACATATATTAATCTAGACAGATCATTGCGAGTGTTAGTTACATGTGTGCATACCAAGCGAGGTCGCAAAGTGGAAGGAGTTCGGAAGGAGAACGGGGATATCAAACAACGTCAGAAGTAAGAAACGAGTGCTACGACCGAATAGGCAATCTAACTTCGAATTAGAATTATCTGGAAAAGAATCGAAATTAAGAAGAAGTAGGATGCACTCTGGTACTACAGCAACGATTTTAAGCCGACAAGGCGAAACGGGGACGATACTTTTGTCTCTGTTTGGTCAGCATCAGTTCTCCTGATGTTGTGTGTGGCAACAAGTGAGTAAAGGTACATATATAAAAGTAAAACAGGCGGTAGTAGCAAAGTTTTGATTTTTTTGACCTAATACGGAAGATTGAATATCAGTAAAGGAGATAAAGGAACTCAAATAAAAACAAGAAGAATAAAAAGAAGTAAAATAAATGAGGTGCCAGAAGAACGGGGATAAAAGTAGCCAGGATTGCGACGATGACGGAAGATTTAATTTTGGCAAGCACTCGGGATCGCTGCATTCCAGGAAGATAAGTTCTTTTCTTTGAACATTTTGACTGTTTTTTGTAATTATTAGTAGTATTACATATAAATATTTATCCTATCGGAGCTTATCATTAGACATATTTGAATATAGGCTTATTGAGTATACAGTTATCGGCATTGTGGAATTTCGACTGGTAACTTGGCCATATACATAGAATATTAAGAACATTTTGTCTTGAATATACATGTAGGATATACATTTTGTTCAGCCCTGCAATTGCACACGAACATCGTACAAAGTAGACAGTTTTAAGAGAGCGAGTGCGAATGACAGGAGGTGATTTTGGACGTCAGCCACCGAACTGATCAGACGAGTATTTTTTTAATCGAAAATAAGATTGAGTTATTGTTAGTCGCGGCTTTTATTTAAATTTCTCGCTTTCCCGTAAACCCAAATTCCACAAATTGGGGGCTCAACCGGCTTTTACGGGTTTAAAATTGCGAAAAATTAGCTTATTGAACATTCCCGACAACATTATTAAAGAAGGAAAAGCATTAGGCATTTGAGGAGGAGGCAGGAGCAGCACATGCTTCAACTATTTGCAGTAACTCACTTTGATCAATATAACTGATGATAGTAACGCATCCAGGATTTGGCTTTAGGGTGGGGGGGGGGGGACCATAGTGTCCCAAGTACTAACGAGTCAGAAAAATAGGGCTCTAAAGTGGCGTCCTTCATCCATCGGAGCACTTTAGGACGACTGCTATTGTAGATTAAAAAGTTTTATTTTATTTTATCGGACTTTGCCTTTGGGGGGACCATAGGTGTCTCAAGTACTAACGAGTCGGAAAGATAGGGCTCTAAAGTCACGTCCTGCACCCATCTGAGCACTTAAGGACTGCTATTGTAGATTAAAAAGTTCTATTTTATTTTATCGGACTTTGTAATAATATACAGACCACATCTTATACGTAATTTGTAAATTATGTTCAGAAAACTGACATATTGGAGGGGGACCGGTCCCGTTCGTCCCCCTGTCGTTGCGTCCCTGACTGATGAAGGCTACCAATACCGAAATTATGTAATGACTCCAATTCGGAGTTGTACTAATGATGTGCAGCAGCTATATAATGAGTCACAAAAAAACGACGCGGAATTATGTCGAAAGGTTATATCGCACTCTTAATGAAAAACAACTACAACTCAAAAATTGCAATTGACGTTAAAATGTTTCAAATCACTCTATAAAATTCAATTTTTTAGTACTCGTGTAGTTCCTTCTTTAGCTTGTAGCCTGTAAATGTATAATATAACTTCTCATTCAAGAGTTACTATTTATAGTAAAATGTAATAAAAAATTCAAAATTGATGATTTTAAGAGGTGATGGTTTCGCTCTGATGGAGTATGAAAGAGATGTTTTTTTATTCCGACAGCTGGATTATGCTTTAAACTGCAAACAATTCAAAGCAAAAGCATTGCCACCGTCATTCTGCATAAAGTTTATGTCGATTGCAATCCTCCACCACGTCAGGGAAATCTAGAATTAGTGATTAGTATTATTAATACTGTGCTCAGCGGGGAGAGGTTTGGAGCGGAGCGGTTGCACGCGGAACCGCTTCGTAACTCTAGAGACAGCAAGTATAAAAACGTAGATTCGATAATGTGCTGATTTCTGTTCAATTCTAGTCTATTCTTCTATTGCAAAAAAATAGCATAATTTTCTAGATAGATCTCGCTTATAATAATAACTATTTTTCATGTCCGATATAGCCGAGCAATTACGAATACAATCAATTACTTTACTTTGTATGTAAATAGCGCTGAATCCCTTCAGATCACTGAATAAAGAACATGGCTATTGTACTTTAACTTTTATAACCAAAAATTTTACATTTCGGCCGGGAATTTGACTGTTATAAGTGTTTGGTGAATACAACTCTAGTGTTTGTATTAATTATGTTTGTTTTTCTTTATTTTTTCAGAAGTAAAGACCACATAATAATTGTTGTGCATTTTGTCTTGATTTGGGACAGCACACACAGCGTGAAAAGTTGGTTAAAATTAAAGTTAATTTGACGACTATTAGGAAATTATTGGAGAGGTGCTAACTGGAGAAAACCTTCTGATGCTGGATTCAAAGTTACATTGGATAAACTTTCATTAACATTATACGATAATTTTTTTTGCGAAAAATTGAATAGCATTGATTTTACGAAAAGCATTTTATTGAATCTAGACTATTACCTTTTGATTAATTAACGATCTCAGTATATTTATTAGAGTCAAGCAAATCTTTATTTGGAAACAGTAAGTCGCAATAAATATGTTTTTTTGATTTGGAGCATTACGTTTTCTCAAATTGAGGAAATCAAACTTTTATAAATTCATTCTTCAAAAAGATAAAATTAAACAAATGTCTACTCAATATAAGTATGTGAGGAATAAATAAAGAATCGGAAAGCATTTGCTTAAATTTTTTTTCCAGAAAATCACAGAATTGCCTGCTGGAATCTAGAAAATCTTTATTTAAAAACATTTGGATTCACCTCTACTCTATACAGGGTATCCGGGCGAGATGGTAAAAAATTCGAAAGTACAGCCTATTTACGATCGAAAATGTTATATAACATTTCTTCTAGTTCGCACTATTTTCGAAGTTAAGGGCGATTTTAGATTTTTCGAATTTTGAACCTTAAGTTTTGAATCTTTTTCACTATAACTCAGTTCAGACTATTCACAGGACGACCATTTTTGTTTTGTTTTATTCGTATCATTACAGGCTCCCATTTGCGGTAACTCGGTCTTGAAAACGCTCACACATAATGGAAAAGTTGGCGATTTGTCGCCGCAATATTTTTTTCGTCAAAAATTCATCTGTTTTCAAAGTCATAAATCTCGAAAAGTAGAAATGCCACCAGATGATCCGGTTCTCATAGGAAACGTCCCTCATTATTACCTTTTATAAAAGTCCAACTAGATTTCCCCACCTTCAGTGTTGCCAGATGTATAGTAAAAACTTGCCTCAACATACCTTTCATAACTTGAGAAAAATTAATTCGAGTTGCTAGAAATCTTTTAAATATGGAAAAAACAATGTAGCTGTGGCAAAAACTCTAAAGATTCTTTAATTGCAATAAACAAAATTTATTTCTGAGACTGTTTGTTGCAAATTTATTTTCTATCATAAACTACGAGTAGCTGATGAATGGCATTGTCGCCTGTCCTGTTTGCGAAATATTTGGTTCCAGTTGGAGGTAACAAAATGTTCATAACTTGATGAAATGTTGGTAAAATTATAAATCGCCTATTTCAGGAAGATAAATATTATTTATTTCAGAATATTCAAAAGTGAAAGATTTACTTACTAATTAAAAATGGCGCGTTAAGATTTTCAAATAGGGAGCTAACGGAAATACACTTCATCTATGGATTTTGTAATGGTAATGCTTCTCAAGCTGTGGCAGAATACCGCCGTAGGTATCCGTCATGGAGAATTCCTTCGACAAGATTTAGTTTAGGTCGCAGTGGTCCTATTCCTTGGTCTGTCACAACACCGGATCTAACACCTTTGGATTATTATTTTTTTGGGACGCATAAGGGCATTAGAAAATGAAACAACATCACGCGATATGCTACTGGAAAACATTTACCACACTACAGAAATTGTTAGAAGAGAACTGAGGATAACAAAAATTAAGAGATCTTTAATACGGGGGACAAATGTGTATCAATCAAAATGGAGAGATTTTGAACAGGTTTTAAAATAAATTCGAACCAAAACATTTAATTTGTTTGGTTCTCTGCCCTATGCTGAGTTTCTACTTTCATTTATTACCTAGATTTCTTAATTGAAAAGAAATTCACTTTTATTACCTTTTTCAAATCTTCTTCATCATATTTCACCTTCACTATACATACTCGCAGGTAAAATCAACCTTGGTTTGGTAAATACCGTCTAGCGTTTATGATGGAAAATAAATTACCTACAGTCGCAGAAATAAATTTTGTTTATTGCAATTAAGGAATCGTCAGAGTTTTCTTCCATCCTTAAAACATTTATTGCAATTCGAGCTAATTTTTCTCAAGTTATCAGAAATATCCTGCAGGCAAGTTTTTACTGTAACTCTGCAGCACTTAAGGTGGACTAATTGGACTTTTATAAAAGGTAATAAATAAGGGATGTTTTCTATGAGAACCGGATCATCTATTGGCATGGCTACTTTTCCAGTGTTATAGCTTTGAAGATGAATTTTTGAGTGAAAAAATGTTTCGGCAACAAATCGCCAATTTTTCTATTATATGTAAACTTTTTCAAAGCCGCGTTACACCGAATGAGAGCCTGTAATGATACGAATAAAACAAAAGAAAAATGGTCGTCCTGTGAATATTTTGAACTGAGGTATAGTCAAAAAGTTGACTTAAGGTTGAAAGTTTCGAAAAAACTAAAATAACCTATAACTTCGAAAATAGTGCGAACTCGAAAAAATGTTATATAACATTTTCGATCGCAAATATGCTGTAATTTTGACCCTCAAAATTGTTTACCACTTCGACGGGACACCTTGTTTTTACATGTATATAGTACATTTGTATAATATAAAATCTAATTTGTCTTAACGTGAATCGTCCAATAAAATGCCCAATTTAATAGAAAAATATTTTCTCAATTTCAGAAAATTAAAAACGATTCGCTTTAATCATGCAGAGAGCGTAGCGATACCTCATGAGCAGGACGCTTATCTAGAGACTTGTTGAGCTTTCTTACGGAACGTTTGAACCGTAGTCGTCACAATTTTGGTGAGTCTAACGGTTGAACCACAATAGAAGTGATTAACTTTACGAAATTAAACGAGACTGAGGTTTTCTTACAAAAAATTGATACTTTTAGCCTAAATATATATCTCATTCCGTAAGAGTAATTATCTTGATATTTAATGTTTTCAATTTTGAAAAGTGGTAAAAGTGAAAAAATTAACAAATGGAAGTTGATGTAATTGAAGATTTGTGTCTTCTATTAATTCGCAGTACCAGTTTTATTCTATTTTAAGTTTTACATTGCACTTTTAATCATTTAGTTATAATTTAACTGTTTGACACATCGCGTTCTTACGGAATGTGCGATTCTTACCGCACTATACTTACTGAAAATTGGATATTTAAACTTAACGAAAGTTCCCCTCACACGAGTTAAAGTTAATTTTTGTACGCCTGTACGCTTTACGTAAGCAAATGTACTTACGTATATTTCTATTGTGGTTCCGCCTTAAAATCGTTGCACTAGATATTTCAAAGCCCTTTGATAGAGCCTGGCATCCAGCCCTTTTAGCCAAACTTTAAGCACTTAGTCTCTCTCCTCCTCTTCTATTATGGATTGAAAGTTTCCTATCTAGTCGCCAAATACGTGCTGTATGATATGCCGTTACATCTGACCTCATCCCATAAATGCCGGTGTGCTTCAAAGGTCTGTTATCTCTCCAACTCACTTTTTTAATTTTCATTAATGATCTGCTTTCCCTTACTTTCAATCCCATCCATAGTTCCGCAGATGACAGTACCCTTGATTTCGCTTAATTCTTTGACAGTCTTGCGGACTCCAGGGGTAATGCCGCATGTGTTAACCGAGATTGCATGAATAGGTCATTTAATAACTATCTTAACAATATCCTCGCTTGGGGCAAAGCGAACGCGTCGAATTCAATGTATCTAAGACACAAAGCTGTCTCATCGCATTAAAACAAAATCATAACTTAACCACACCGGTTTCTTTTGATGGAGCATTCATTTCTGATTTGCCGTCACTAAGCATTCTTGGCATTAATATTTCCAGTAAGTTAAACTGGACAGATCATATCTTCTCTGTTGCCAAAGAAGCATCGAAATGTCTTGCATTTCTGATAAGGTGTAAGAAATATTTCAGCCCGTCAAATCTAGCGCTCCTCTACAAGTCCTACATTAGACCTAAAATGGAATACAACTCCAATATATGGGCTGGGGCTGGTCGCACAGCCTTAGATTCATTGGATATTGTCCAAAAGAGAACCTTCAAGCTTCAATGGCGATTTGGCTATAACTTTCATATCGACTCACCGCAATGTTGGATGCCTTGCACTCCTTTATCGCTATATATGCTTGCTCAATGTTCTGATGAAATATCCGGTCTAATTGTAGAATGATTCCTGGACGAAATACTTGCGCTGCAAACCGCGCACATCCTTTAACCCTTCAAATAACTTTCGGCTGTACAGTAAAATTCCCTGATGCTTTTTTATTTTATCCCGAACAGTGCGAATGTGGAACAGCTTACCAGCTTATTTCCTCCGGCATACAATCTGCGGAAGTTTAAAGGCGAGATACATCGGGGCCTTCGCCAGTCTCCTCATGTCCCCTAATCCTTTCCCTATCTCCTTCCTGATATGCTGTGCTTTGCATCATAGGGTATCCCCTGAGCTTGGCTTAATAATAAAAAAAAAGAGCATTGTAGGATAGAATTATTCCATTTGTGTTTGAATTTAATAAATAAGGAATACAGGAATTTTTTGTAGTTGATATTTCTTTGGTGAGTCATTTGCGTTTCCGTCCATCCAGGTCAAATTCAGGTATTTAGTTCAAGTTGGATTGAGTACGAGTGAAAATTAAAAAGCGCGTGTGATAAAAAAGTGATTACATAAAAAAATCTTATTAGATATATTTAAAATTTAGCTATAGTCGTTTCGACTTTACTCTATTCAAATTACAAGTACCACCCCTGGGATCTGCAAAAATTGATTGTTCGTCATCATTTTCATTGATTGTTATACATTTAGGTTATCTTCGAAGATTAATCATTGACGTTTTCAATAATGATTATTGATTGGTGTTTCATTCGTGTTTTCTTCGAAGATTATCCCCCGACCTTTCATCGACATTTACTCCTGCAGAAAGGCATCACACCCTCGCTGGGATGTCGTGTGTAAAATTCATCGAACTTTCGGTGCCGAAGTGGATCGATGATGTATGCCAAAGGTGCAATACGGCTTCGATGCGGTGTTGCAACCATTTTCCGCTGGATTCCTTTATTACAAACACCAATTTATGTCGTGCGGTCATGCGAGATAGATGCCTTGCGGTTATTAAAATGTGTGGCGTTTTTTCTTTCCGTAATTATTTAAAAAGTGAAATTTTCAGAGCTCGACTCCGAATTCATTCAATTAATAGGTTTTTTGTTAGTTTGTGCTGTGCCAGTACATTTAACATGGAAACAGGTGCACAATTTGAATTTGAATATATTTCTAAATTTGTTACGTTAGAAAGTTTTCGTGTGAATCCACCAGAATGTCCCTTGTTCAAACCTCTTGTGGGTTTATCAAAAGCTTGTTGGTAAGTGACTATTAGTTGAATTCTATCTAATATCCTAGACACACAGCACGATCTAATGAATCATTAGCACTATTCATTAAAATGCCGTCTGTTGCATAGTATCCGTCAGTATGGCTCGAAAATCAGATAATAATGAAGTGCACTAATGAAGGTTTTTTCATCCTTCATTATACCTACCTATAATGAGGAAAAATGTGCTAGATTTGGCATATAATATAAATGTGGAGCTCCGCTGTGCATCTACCGATTTGAAAAATAAGAAGAAGAAATGCAAAGAAATGCAAATCACAAACTTATTCTATGTAATATAATGTTTTTCTCATTTGTAAATTCTTAAATTTAAAAATAAAATAAATAAAAACGAAAATTGTAATAATTCGATCCATATCGCTTCTTGAATGACATAAGTTTATTAAAACCAGTTTGACAGTACTACTTAATTAAAGAAATGGGTGTGTGTGTGTGCAATTTATAATGAATCATTATAGGCTAATGAGTCGATAGTTATTATTCATTAAGAGCGCTGTGTGAATTAAATATGTTTTTAAATATGTTTAAAGATATTCGGTAATGAAAAAAGAAAAGATAGTTGTTAACGTTCTTTACAGTGTATAGTTGTATAGTTTAACGGTTGTTAATTTAGTTCTGTTGGTAAAGTAATGCATTTCTGATCGCTGTTGCAACGAAATATAGCTTAATATGCGTTTAGCGCAGCAGATATACGCACTGTTTAATACCGTTAGTGTGTCGTGTACTGTTTACCATTATGCAGATCATTTTTTTATTGTTTCTATTTCCATAAAATGTTAAACTGTAGTTTTTGATCTAATTTTATTATTTTCCGTATTTTTTTTTCGAAAATAGAATAAATACAGACGTGTTGTCGTTAATTACTGATGCAGATCTTGACAGAATATTTATATAATTGGGACTTTTAATGCAAGTTATGTGACTGGAGAGTTACTAATATAATAAATTATATTTTGTACTGAAATATATTATATATTTTATATAAAATATTTTAATGTTCCACGCATTACAAATCAGTTATAGGGTCAGTCCATTTCAAGTGATCCAATTTCTTCACAATTGTTAAAAACAAATAATAATTTTCTGTGTGGTAATGCCTTAATATATAAAAACAATGAAGGATGTAATTGTTTGCTCAAGCACCTAATATAAACCACTCCTGAGATATTAGAATTTACGTAAACGTCTAAAAAACGTCATAAAATCTGCATAGCTCGAGCAACGAAATGGAATGACCCTATAAGAATTCTTCATAAGATTTCTATTTATTCAAGGTACTCGCGGATAATGCGAATGGAACAACAAACAAAGTAAATATTTGGTTGGAAAAAATATATATATCTTCAATATCATTTCATATTAATTCAGCCTCAAATTCAACTAATTCCACTTGTACTCTGGAGTTTGTAAGTAATTAAATTTATTGGTATTTATCTATTTTAAAAATTTCCTACATATAGGATTTCGATTTGGAAAACTCTGAGAAAAACATTTGGGAGAACTACATACATTTCAAATAATTGCAATTTGTCCAGTTTGCAGACAAAAATTTATAAAAGATATTGTGATGCATTTCATTGACCAAAACAGGATTTTGCACGAAGGTGAGTTTAGTAAAATTAGCGAACAAGTGTGCAAAATTTTTCAAAGGAACCTACAGAAACATTTTACAACGAAACAGGCAGATACCTATCTGGAAAGCTGTATACTGCGTACAAGAACAGTATAAGTAAGAATCGAAGAATCGAATTGTTTTCTAGAGAAAAGCATGGAAAAAACGACATATTTATGAGACGTAGAGATCAGCCAGAGGTAACTTTATTTTGCATACATTTTATAGTCATATGGTTTAAATATATATTTGTAGAAGTATTAAAAGATAATCACGACTGCAAGCAAGCGGAGGTCTGGTCAAGGCATCATACAGAGCCTTGGTCTGTTGTTGACGACAAATGGTCTGAAACTGCGGCTTACCGCGCAGAAACTCTGAAGACTTCTAACCGAAATTTTTCAGAAATAATAAATCAGTGGTCTGCGTACACCCACGCTAATGGTCCGCGGTTGGTAAGTTTTATATTCATATTGTTTTAGCACAGCTGATGTGTCAATTCCAATAATTGAAAACTACGAAAAGTACAGTTTAATGATATCTGTCAATTCCTATAATTGACTTTCGAACAAACTGCAATTACGAACGAGAATCCACGTACGCTGAAATAAAATATTCTGGTGGAGTGTAGCGGTTAAATAAAAAGAGGAAATTTGTCATTCAATTACTCACTCAATTTTTTATTGAAGGAAAATATTACTTTAGTAAACAAATGTTAATCTTATGCGCAAATTAATTACGTTTAATAAATTCTCTTAATTCTCTCAATGTGCAAAATGTACTTCCACTAGCTTACACGTGTACGCTTATAAACTTCACCTTTAGTTCAATGATTCAAAGTATGCATATATGTATGTAACAAATAAAAGAAACTTAAATATGCAAAAAAAAAATTATGTTTTACTCGAATTTATCCTTTCCTTTCAATTATGACAAATTAGACAAATTATGCTACGTTAATATTTAATATATACCAGAAAAAAAAAACTTCCCTTTCTGTGTATCTTAACTATGTTATTTACTAATGGCTGAAAGTAAGTAATGATTAGAACTCAAGGCATACTTTTTACACCATAAATAATTGTTTGAAATTTCGATTTAATTGAGTTAAATAATTAAAGAAAAACTTAAATGGCTGAAAGGAAGAAATTGGTTAATGAGCACTCAATCGTTCTTGTTAATTTCATACATGTGTGTATGACCAACACCTGGCATGCATACACAACGAAATTTAACGCAAATTGAGAAAAAATGAATAATGCGAGAATTTACCTTCAATATGATTTAATAATTTGTTCAGAATAATTTCACACACAAAGTGCCTCACAATATATGATTTTGTTGTAGTCATTTGTTGTCAAATTACAAATTGCATTTTTTGATCCCATAGAAATTAGTTTTAATTTCCAGGAATTATGATAAGTTTTCCCAAATCTTGCCATAACTTATCGTTTCGCCATCTTTGATGTCAATTTACAAAACGAGAGGACAATTCATTTTGTTCATATTCATCCTTGTCCCTTTCACACCTTTGTGTCTCTTTCGCTCTCATTGGTGTAAAGGTAATTTCGAAAATTGGCGATTATTTCGCAAACCGTGGAAAATATCGCGACGCGAACGCGCCAAGTGAATTTGTCGTCTCGTTTTACCCCGGGGTGACAGTTTAAACGTCGCGAAAGTATGAAGTTTGCTGATATATTTATATTCGTAATGTCAGCCGCGCGCGAGTTTTGTTTTTTAGTTAATTTTTGTATTAAATTCAGTGTTTGTGTGTACTCCAGTTATTCATCGCGGGAATGACACATTTTACTATAGGTGAGTGCATAAATTTCTTAGATTTATGTGTTAATTCTATATATTTTCTGCCTTTTTACAAATGATATAGGTACCTTTCAAGGTGAATTTGTTTCGCTAAATTTCACCTAAGGTATCTATACATTTCTTGTAAAAGGTAATTTGATTAGGTATACTTCCTGTATACAGTATTATTTGTTTAATTTTATGAATGTTCTAATTCGTTTTTGTTTATTTCAGGTCGTTGTGGGACCCTTTGCATCTGTTGAATCTGCAGATGCGGTAAGATTCTTTTAATTTACTTTTAATATAATTTTTCTTTTCTTCGTAGGTTCGTCGAACACATATTAATTTATTTGCTTCAGTATCAATCTTTCAGTTTGACATTGGTTTTAAATACTTATTCCCGAGAAAAGGATGTAATATGCTGCAGCAATGGTCTCAATTTTCTCGGGAGATAATTCGAATTTTCGAGGAGCAAATTAAAAGTGAAGCAGCTTAGATTCAGTGAAGGAGTTAAACAATTTTCAAAACGAAGGTCATACAATGAATACTGTAATACATACATATAAAATTTCTTTTCCCGTTTAGATCAGCTAATCTTGAAAATATGCTTACTCGAAAAGCTAAGTACCTTGAATATAACTTGACTTGTCAGCATACCAAACTTCTTTTTGGCAATGACATAGATAAAACCCAGTACTACATAGTATTTGATGAAATAATTTCTAAATTCAACAAATTTGTTCATGCGCTATAATGTGCATTTAAAATACATTACATTTTCAATTTACAGTATTAAGAGGAAAGTAAATTAATTTGGAAAAATTTTATTTGAAAATGGAGATGCAAATTTATCCTCAAACAAGTTTACTTTACTTATTACAAAATAAATGAACTCCATTGTATACTGGTTAATATCACAGTTTCACTTGAACTTGAATTAGATAATTGAGTTAAAAAAAATATAATGATTCTCGTACATAAAGTAAAAAACGCTTCCATGATTTTTGTAACTAAACTTAGCAACAATAGCCAATTAACTAACGAAACAATTGAAGGAGTACTTTCCAATTTTACAGATATTTTTGGGAGATTTTTACTTCTATTAAAAATGCTATATTGATTGAAGTAACCGATGACAACAAAACTGAAATAGCTGAGTTAATGGATCAGTTTTTGCATACTTTCAACAGGTTCACAAATTAATTAAACATTCATGTGAAAAGAATGTCTTGGAAAATTTGTAGTAACAATGAAATAAAAGCAGTTATGAGAAAAGTTATACCTTCCTTCGATTAAGTAAGTTGCACAGGTACTATAATTCCGATTGAATATCAACTTAAAAGATTTTTTGGGAATCCTAACAGTCTAAGTGACACCCTGGCATATATATGAAATCTCTTGAAACCGCTAAGGCATCAACTATTACTAATTAATTACAGGAGAAGCTCTCGGAGAAAAAGAAAAGTCAATTTACGGATAAAGTAGTCATGCCTTAGTTATACCATAGATGAAATCTGTAGGGTATACTAAGTTTGTCATTCCGCTTATAACCCATAGAAATAATTATTGTAGAGCAAAATGGACTGGACACCCACGTATACTATTAAAAGCTATTTTGCATGTGCGTCTGTCCCTCTGTCCGTCTGACCACAGAACTCCAGAGCACGTGTACCAACAGAGCTGAAATATTGCACACGGGCTTCTTAGAAAAAAACAAAAAGGTAAATTTAAGTTCGAAAATGGTACAAATCGGGTAACTCCTTCATAGGGTTTCCATACAAAAATTTCGTTTGTCGCGACATATTTGGGCACTGCCTGAAAACGCGTTAACATAGAGGGCTAACATTTTGTACACAGTCCAGTCCTTTTATAATAATAGCAAATAAAATTTCAAAAATGAGCTAAATCTGGCTACCCGTTCTTGGTGTTGCCATATAAAAATTTAGGATTTTTACGTATACTGTGGAAAAAATCATTACTACACATTTTTATTATAGTAAAATCTTCTTCAGAATACGAATACCAATAAAATTGGGTATAATAAATTTTCTGTGTCAGACGAACCGTTCTAGAAATACTTATATGCGAAAATCCAATTTAAAAGTCAAAATTGCACAGAAGCGTGAGCTCACGAAGTTTCATACGAGCATTCATTTAGGGTTTCAAAAAAATTGGACTTAGACCAATTCTAGCTTTTTTACTTGTTTTTATATTTAATGATTTTAAAACAAAAGGTCCAATTGACTGTTGTGCAGTTACTCAATCTATTGCGGCTTCTATTATAATTTTCCTGTGATACCTCCATCAAAATACTCTAAATTGGAAAATATGTTTTTAGCAATGTTTGTTAAGAGTAAAGAATTAAGGTCATTTGGATATGATTGTTCAATGTATGCACTTCTTTAAATCTTACAAAAAATCGAAAAAGAAGGGATAATCATAAGTACATTTATATTGGTTCAATGCAAGTTTGTTTTGTTTTTGGACTTGGTCCTTAACAATCTTTTAGTTTTTCCGAAATCTTTGCGGATAATTTTTTTGTAGATTTTGTACAAAAAAGAAAACGGATACTCACACTTGTTGATCAAAGTATTTCCAGAAATAGAAAAAAATTATGAACCGCAGTTGTCTGAAAGTAACTATTCCACATCCGGTATACAAGAATAATCATTTTTAAATTTGATTGATTTATAGCGACACTCTTGTTCCGAACTGCACATTCGAAAGATTCCATTAATCGTTGTAAATGTAATTATTTTCCGGTTAAAATACATTGTTTTTTTTTAGATGATACCAAAGCTCAGCGGATACCCTCTGCCAAAATATAGGAATTGCATTCTAATCTACACCTGATATGAGAATTGTAGATTTGCGCCAAGTCAGATGGAGTAAAATATTTCTTGCATCTTTACAAGAAGCCCAGATATTTCATCGCATTTTGGCAATACCAAATATGTGATCAGACCAACTAAGATTGTTGGATATGTCAATGCCTAAGATTTTAGGGGATGGCGAGTTTGAGATATAATCTCCATCGACGGAAATGGGTTGAGCGGGTGTTGCAGCACGTTTGAGTGATAACATACAACATTGCGTTTTGGAAGTATTAAAAAATACGCGATTCCCTCTCCCCCAAGCGAGTATTATTGTGAGGTCATATTTTACTGAACTGTACATCTGACTTCGTTTGTCAACTGTAGCATTCCCACGGGAATCAGCTATAGAGTCGATCGAGTACACGAAATCAAAGGTGCTGTCATCTGAAAGCTATAAATACAATTGAAAGTGAGAGCTAGCAGATCATTAATAAAAATGAGGACGATAGTAGTAGAGAGCACAGAGCCTTGCGGTACACCAGCATGATATATAAAACTGTCCGAAGAAACTCCGTCCAATATAGCTTGGATTGAACGGCGGGAGAGCAAACTTTCAATCCATTTTAAGAAAAGTGGGTCTAAAGCTAATGACTTAAGTTTAGCTAAAAGAGCAGGATGACTCTATCGAGAGCCTTCGAAATATCTAATGCGATGTTTTCAGATGCACCAAAATTATGGAGACATTGGTTCCAACGCCCGATAAGGAATGTTAGAAAATATCCAGTAGAGCGGCCAGCACGAAAGCTGTATTGGCGATCGCTAATAAGGTGATTAGATATTTCATCAATTGGGTGTTGTTGAGTATTTCGAAAATCGAAATAAGGGCAATTGCTCTATAATTTGACGGATAGCTTGCCTCTCTTTTTTGGGTATTGCCTGAACATTTCCAAGCTTCCATGTGGAAGGAAAGACTGCTTACGAATAAGACAGGTGAAATAGTTTGGTTAGAGGTTTAGCAAAATATAGGTGCAGCTGTTCGCGTAGCAAATAAGTCTTTGATCATCAACCATCATTGTGTCTGAGGTGGACTTCTGCGTTGACCAAACGAGTACTAGTTAAGATCCATTCAAGATGCCCAAACTTTATCACAGCTTCAAGACAATCGAATATCTGCTCAAAGCGATTATATGCTCAAAGCGATTATCCGCTCCAGAAGATTCAACAAATTGTGGGCGCTATTGCTTCCACACTAATTACTACTGACCGGACCCCTCAAGATTCATTTCATGAGAAAATTATTCATTATGCATGATGTCTTCCAAGGTATTATAAATAATAGCCTAATTCACGTAATAAACTTCTTTATAGCAGCCGGAAATTGTTCTCTGGATGACCTCAATTATAAAATTCAGCATTTTGATTACGGGTAGTACTTAGATTACTGTTAAGTTTTCATTAATATTTTTTCTTTCCCGAATTTGTAGTAAATTGTACTTATATATAAGACCATGAATCTTGTGTACAATTTACGAAATATATATATATGAATATGAATATATGAATATGATATTGAAATTCAAAATAAATGTATTGTGATAAAACCGCGAAAATTGAAACATAATATTTTACAATGGCTAGGGAATCATTCACTTTGCTTCGCATTATGCAACTATAATAAAAAATAAGGAAATGAAGAACTATATTTGCTATTCTTTAGCTGTGTTCTTTTGTGTACCTTATTTTAGAACTCCCACAAAGAGTGAACAATTTGTTCTGCCGATTGAAGCGAACTATTGTTAGCTCGCTTAATTTAAATCTTGTTTGAAAATGTAGGGGCGATGTGCTCCAATTTTGTTGTTGTAGGACATGGTCAAATTCAGCTGACAGCTGAAACTATCATACATACAAAATTGTCAAACAAATTCTTGACATTTTTGGTTTGTGAACTGTCACTATTAAGTAAAATAACTAATAGTATTATATATATTGTAACACAATTTTCTGATTTAATACAACATTGCCCTGGCCGAGCGGTAAACGGGAGCAGTTTTATAAACATGAAATTTTTCTCTAATTATAATAGTCAGTCGGCAATTACTCTCCTTGAAGGATTTTTGATCATTTAGTTCTTATTTGCTGTAGATTTTCCCACTCCTGGACGTAAATTCAGGAACTCGAAGAGGTTTGAGGGTTCGCAGAGGTTTGAGGGTTCGCTCTGACAAAGGACACGAATATCGACCCAAAACGCTCAAATGTAGCGGGGGTCCGCTACCGTATCCGTCACGAAAATCGATTGAAGCTTTGCTAGTCGTTAACTTCTTCGATGGCAAAGACGGCTTTTACTCACTTAACGATGAAAATTGTGCCTATCGCCCGCTAGAGAGTGCAGTCCACGGCTAAGGATTGGCATCAGCTGATGATTGTCACCGAATACTAGATATAGCCAACCGTTGACACCCGAAGTTTACTTTCGTTTCTGCCGGGAAATGAGTTAAGACTCTACCGCGTGGCTGGCTAGAGGTTAAATCTCCGGAAGCGAAGTCTCTAAGGGTGTGTTATGATGACACAAATACCATAGTGCCATCATAGCGTATCATCTCACGTGGCACCTAAATTATCAAAGTGCACATGGTGCACTTGAAATAATTTCATATTTCGTTCAAGCAAACGAAATCATAAATTATGAAAATTCGAGCAAACGAAATAATAAATTTTCATGCTCTTAAGAATACAAGATTCCAGCGACACAAGCAATCAGCAAAATCCACTTCGACGTTCTTTCTAACGTCATCATAAATTTTCCTCCAAATTGCCTGACCGCTCTTCACACGGGCGCGATATCAGTTTACACTAGATATACATACTACGTATATATGTACATTTTCTGCTGATTACGCTGGCGTCGCATGGGTACCACGAAGTCACGTCGCCAAGGAAAAGCTGAGTCGGTCTTAAGATTTCGTAGCGGTCGGTTCGCGGTTGTAATTTGTCTCAATAGAAAACTTGTCTCTTACAGTAGTGTCAGCATATAATACTTAAAATAATAATAATAATAACGAACGATTATAATAAATACACGAATAAAGTGATCTGCGTGTTTATTTAACTAATTTCAGCTCTTTCCAGCTCCCGCTGCCTCTTCTTCTCCTAAAAACGGAAAGCACGAGAGGCGGCTTGTAACACTGGTGGCAGCGGTGAAGATTTTTTGCAAGGGCCCAACTCCCAAAAAAAAAAAAAAATTGCGGATAAAACACGATCGAACCAACGGGAACAAAGGAAAGAAAAAAAAATCTATTTGTACTGGATTTCTCATCATCAATAATCAATCCAATAGGCGAACAGGCTGGACAGTACCTGCATTACATAGAGGCGTATGTAAGTACAGTACTTACCTATAGTATAATAATATACCTATATTGCTTCATTTTCGTGGAAAAAACCACAATATATTTTTGCGCAAATTAAATTAAGGAAATTTGTGAAAATTTTGTGTGAAAGATTTCTCAAAATTGAATATTGATTAATTGATTATGTCTCCCTACTCAAATTAAATTAAAAGTGGAAATTTGTGAAAATTTTGTGTGAAAGTTTTCACAAAATTGATAATTCTATTGATTAATTGATTATATATCGTCTTACTCAGATAAAATTAAAAGTGAAAATTTTGTTCAACTCTATTGATTAATTGATTATATATCGTCTTACTCAGATTAAATTAAAAGTGAAAATTTTGTTCGAAGGGTTTCACAAAATTGATAATTCTATTGATTAATTGATTATATATCGTCTTACTCAATTTAAATTAAAAGTGAAAATTTTGTTCGAAAGTTTTCACAAAATTAATAATTTATTGATTAATTGATTATATCGTCTTACTTAAATTAAATCGAAACGAAAATTTTGTGTGAAGGGTTTCACAAAACCGATTATTTTATTGTGATTAATTATATCGATTTACCCAAATCAAATTAAAAGTGAAAATTTTTGAAAAATTTGCGTGAAAGGATTCACAAAATTGATTTATTAATTATATCGTTTCACTCAAATTAAATTGCAGGTGAAAATTTTAGCCGAAGAATTTTGCAAGACCAATTATTATCGTTTGATTATATTAATTATATTACCTTATCAAAAAAATAAAGAGAAATTTTAAATTAAAAGTGAAAATTTCACGAAATTGATTATGCTATTGATTAGTTAATTACACTGTTTTACTCAAAACAAATTATAAGTGAATATTTTGTGTGTAGGGTTCCACAAAACTAATTGTTCTATCGAATCATTAATTTATTGCACTATATAATGCATAAGGAGAGAGGAAAGCAAAACTTGAGGCGAAGATTAAGTGTGAAGTTCAATTAAAGTACAATTGTTTCCCCAAGGTGCGTCCAATATCATGTTGGCAGATTTTTGAATTTCTGAGAAAATAATTACGTGTGCAGTTCACAGTAAAACTTACAGCCAATTAGTTGATATAAAATTTTTTTTATCTTGTTCTTCGGAAGATTTTTTTTTTACTAGCCCGTGAACGATTTGAGGCAAATACATACATACTTCTAACATAAATCCTAATTTTCATAAACAACATTGAGCAGAAGTGACCCCCTCAACGACCGAAATCTCCGAATTTTGAAGCATTTATAAAATCCTGTGATTGTACTACCCTGCTTTTGCCTCGTTCGATTGGACTGCCCCTGATCCTTTTAGCTCATGCAAAATTCTTACGCGCCAGCAAGCGGGTATACTCTGAAATTTCCAAGAGTTACCATTTAACTTCTCAACAGAAATGCCTAACGACGACAATTCCCCACCTGAACAAAATAATGGAGTAGTTCAGGCCGAAGTAAGTCTGATAGACGTATATAGATTGGTGCCGGTATTTGATGGATCCTCTCAGGATCTAGACAAGTTCATAGCTTGCGGTAATTTGGTTTTTTCGTCTACACAAACTGCGCCCCAACAGCAACTTTTCTTAGACATAGTCAAGACCAAACTCAGAGGGCCAGCATTTGAAGTTGTGCAATATGAATCCTACAGTTCTTGAAATAGTTTGGCTCAGGACTTAAGCTCTCATTTTAAAGAAGAAAAATCTCAAGCAAGCGCTCAAAATGACCTAATTTCAATCAAACAGATCGGCAAAGAAAATATTACAGAGTTCGGGGATAGGTTGCTCTTAGCACTATCCTCTCTAAATTCCGCCACATACTCCGAGGTCTCGGATTCAAATGTACGCGAATATTTGTTAAAAGAAAATTAAAAGTCGGCGATACAAACGTTTGAAGACGGACTGAGTGACAGTGGTTTAAAAATTTTGGTAAAGGCCCATGGAGAAGAGGATTTGAAAAAGGCTATAAGTAATGCCTGCGGACACTCTTCGCGTCTGGAACGGAGCTCGCATGCTCCTCCATGTGTTCCCAGAACTCCCTTAAGGAGAAATACCTACTGCAATATTTGTAACCGAGAAGGGCATTCCCGAGACAATTGCTTTAGGAATCGTAATACTCCAAGCTTTCCTTCCCGTGTCGTAAAGCGAGAAGTCAATTATGTAGTCTGTGCATATTGTAAGAAGGCCAATCACCACATCAATGACCGTAGACTGAGAAAATATAATAACAGTCGATTCCCTAGACTTAATTCCAGTCAGGAACAGCACCATCAAGAAAGCTCACGTATGCCGAAACCTTCTAACAGCAGGATTCCAAATCATACACTTCATTATGTACCTACAAGAGTGCGTAACACGGCTCAAGGTGGTCAAAACAGTAGCTCATCAAAGAGACACGAAAACTCGCAGTCGGGAAACGAGAACAGACGGGAGGAAGACATCGGCGTTCCATCCCGAATATCGCATACAGCCGAAATCCATTAAACAATGAGACCGTAAAAGACAAAACCCTAACTAGAATAATGATTTCACTTTTAGACTCAGACGACAACGCCTGCATACGTATCGCTTTAAACCCATCTGTTCAAAACTACTCCACACTCCTTATAGATACCGGGGCAGATGTTAGCTTGTTGAAATCCAATATTCTTCACAAAGACAAGGAGCCTTTAGCAGCAATTTCAATTTCAACAATATCTGGTGAACCAATAGCAACGTATGAAACTATGGTTGCCACGCTTGACCTATCCAGTAGTAATAAACCCTTCACAGTAAAACACCCTTTTTATATCCTCGATCCAAATATCAATCTCAAATACGACGGCATAATCGGTAACGATTTCCTGCGGAAATATAAAACAGTAATAGATTTCAACAGAAATGCTGTAATAATCGACATAAACTTAAATAGGGAGTACCCCATGAGAAAATGCAAAAACCAACGCCTACTATTTCGAATATAAAAAACATTAAGTCTGGAAACACAGTGCATCTTCCTGATAAAATCGAGAAGTTCCCAGAATTCTCAAATCCGAATCTGATTCGACTACCTCCAAGAAGCGAAAAAATAGTACCCATTCGATTTGCTTATCCAAACCAGGTTGTTATACACAAAAAGGAGATATCGCCTGGAACATATGTAGCCGAAACCGTAGCTCAACCCAATGATCAAGAAATAAAACTGATGTTTCTCAATTCAAATGATACGGAAGTAGTCCTGAATCCTGAAGAATTTGACTTAGAATGGGATTATTTAGAGAATTATGATGTAATTGAACCCAATACGGACAAAGATCCAGTGAAAAATAGACTACAAAAATTGGAAGCACTCATCAAGCTAGACCACTGTAATGCGGAGAAAAAAAAACACCATTACAGACATATATAGAACCTTCAGTGACCTATTTTATCTAGAAGGAGATTATCTTTCTCACACCGATGCAGTTGAGCACAAAATCTCAACTGAGAGCAATAAACCCCCTGTTTATACGAGACCGTATAGATTGCCTGAGGCACATAGGGATGAAATATATAGACAAGTAAACGGGATGTTGAATAGTAACGTTATTAGACCGAGCATGAGTCCATGGGACTCACATCTGCTCCTCGTGCCGAAGAAGGAAGATTCGACCGGTAATAAGCGATGGAAAGTGGTGGTGGACTTTCGGAAGCTTAACGAACTAACAATTGGAGATGCATATCCGCTACCCAATATATCAGATATACTGGACCAGCTGGGCAAATCCAAATATTTCAGCACCCTCGACCTTGCGAACGGATTTCATCAGATCCTGGTGAACGAAGGTGATAGAGAAAAGACAGCGTTCAGTACGTCATTCGGGCATTACGAGTATAACAGGATGCCCTTCGGATTGAGAAATGCTCCCGCAACCTTTCAACGTCTGATGAACAACGTACTAATGGGGTTGCATGGCACAAAGTGTTTCGTATACGTGGACGACATTGTAATTTATGGCCACAACTTAGATGACCATAATTCCAAACTAATAAGCGTCCTAAAGCGTCTAAGGAAACACAATCTCAAACTTCAACCTGAGAAGTGCAAGTTTATCAGAAAAGAACTGATTTATCTTGGACACATAATCTCTGAAAATGGTTTAAGCCCATATCCCAGTAAAGTAAGTGGTGTTAAAACTTTTCCTACTCCGAAGAAGCCTAGAGACGTCAAATCCTTTTTAGGATATGCAGGGTATTACCGCCGTTTTATTGCCAATTTCGCAGATATAGCAAAACCCCTCACAAACCTTTTGAAGAAAAATGTGCACTTCAAGTGGGATGGACTCTGCGATGAATCCTTCAGGACTCTAAAGGCAAAATTAATCAATTCCCCAATTCTTGCATATCCAGACTTCCAGAAAGAATTTCCCGTAACTACCGATGCCCGCGACATAGCACTCGGAGTCGTACTTTCGCAAGGCATAATAGGTGAGGATCGCCCTATATGCTATTCCAGTCGTACGCTAAACGCAGCAGAAACGAAGTACACTACAACCGAAAAGGAGTTACTTGCAATCATCTTTGCTGTTAAGCAACTCAGACCCTACATCTACGGAAGGAAATTCATCATCATAACCGATCACAAGCCTTTAAAGTGGTTGATGAATCTTAAAGAGCCATCTTCACGTCTTATGAGATGGAAAATCTTGTTGGAGGAATATAACTATGAAATTGTTTATAAACCCGGGAAATACAACGTGAACGCAGATGCCTTAAGCCGTATTAAAAATCCTGGTAAGGAAATAGTTAACGAAACTATCAGAGTTTTAACGCGAAATCAAAAGAGAGCGGAGGCCCTCCAAAAGAAGCACAAAGAAATTAGCGCGGCAAAACCTAAGGAAAATCCCGTGGAAATCGCAAACCTTAAAATATTCGAGAGCAATGATTCAATATTCCAAGATAATTCCTTGAAGCATAAGATTTTCATTTTACCCCTGGTAGACACTCACGTGGAGCGCAAGCTAAGGAAACTTGTTGAATCGATTGCGTCAATAAATATTGGAGAACTTAACTACTTTTACCATAAAGATACAAACACAAATTTGGTTGTGATCAAGACCTTGCTGCCATTGAGGACAGAAGCTGACCGAACAGAGCTTCATAATGCCATAGAAAAAATTTCAAGATATTGCGATGAAACCCGCATAAACTCCTTTGGCCTATCGGTCCCAACATTCGACATTCCTACGCTAAATGAAATAAAGTCTCATCTCAATAAAAAATTAAAAATACCTGGCGAAGTCAAACTATTCACAGACTCGAGGTTATATCTAAAAGAAGCCAAAGATATAGAAAAAATAATCACAGAATACCACGTGTCTCCTTTCGGAGGACACCAAGGGATCTCGCGAACAGTTAAAAGACTAAAACTCAAATATTATTGGCCTACCATACTGATGGACGTAAAGGCCTTCATAAGTAAGTGCGAATCTTGCCAAAAGAACAAGCTTCAAAGGAATCCCCCAACTCCAATGAATATTACAGGAACTAGTTTAAGGCCTTTTGAAGGAATAGCCCTGGACATAGTCAGTCCCCTACCAGTCAGTTATGAGGGAAACAAGTACCTACTAACATTTCAGGACGATCTGACGAAATTTTCTGAAGCATTACCCTTACCAAATGCGGAAGCTTCTACGGTTGCAAAAGCTTTTGTGGAGAACATCGTTTGTCGCCACGGTGTCCCCGAATCCGTCCTTACAGATCGAGGTACAAACTTTTTAAGTAATTTATTTATTTAATTTATTTTTATTTATTTATTTATGCAAATTGATGAAAGCAAAGAAAGTGAACACTTCACCATATCATCCACAAACGAACGGTGCGCTAGAAGAAGCCATCGAACGCTTGCAGAGTACCTTCGACATTATGTTAATAAAGACTCTCTCTCTTGGGATAGTTGGACACCCTATGCGATCTTCGTGTATAATACGACACCGCATTCGAGTACCAACTATTCACCCTACGAACTGTTATACGGGTTTCCGCCCAACATTCTTACCTCTTTTGCACATAAACCTCAATTATCATATAATTACGATGATTATGCGAAGGAACTTAAAAGCAGCGCTCCAAAACTTATTACAACAAAAACACTTGTCCAAAATGCTTCAATATTGGAGATAAAGTGCTCATTAGGAACCATACGCGAAAAGACAAATTCGCACCCCTATGGGAAGGACCTTATGAAATCGTGAAAGTGCTATCAAATGACAGGTCTGTAGTGAAAATAAGGGCGAAGAGCAAGACTATTAATAATAACGACTTGAAAAGCTTCACTGATTGAATATACATGGAATGGATGCTCTATGAAACTCTTTGTTTTTTTTTCCAGCGGCATTTCATGTTTCTCGCGTCAGCGGCATTTCATATTTCTCTCCACCTCCTCGGGAAAGTTTGGGAATCCATACTTCTATATGTGGACCAACTTAGCTATCCGGATCTTTCTATGTTTTTTGAAGTATTAAATCACTATCAGAGCACTGACGTCTCTCCATCTACGAATTCACAACTCGGCCTCCAAGCTTGACCTATATTTTTTTTCTTTTTCTCTTTCTTCCTTCATTAATCATAAATTCTTTGTTGTTACAAGTGTATCTTCCCCTAGTATCCTTAAACTAACATCCTACCTTTCCAGACTATGAATATACTCGGAATCCTCCTGAAATGCATGATCCTTATCACGACCACTTGCGGAATAGGATTCAACGTCACAACCATAAAGAACAACCCAGGCATATATTTTGAAGGTCTCGGAAAAGTGGAATTGTATTCCGGTAAATGGAAGGTAATAGTATTCTACGACTTAAAAAACCTGGAGGACACAGCTGAAAAGGTATCTGATTATGTGAAAGCTACAAACCACTTGTGCGAGCTCCTGAACAACAGCCCAAACTTCTCTATAATATGTAACAGTACAATTATGGAAATCAACTGCATCATGCATGATGTGAGGAAAAAATTAGAATTTTTAACACATGGTTCACGATCCAAGCGTTCGTTATTCGACGCTGTGGGAACGATTAGCAAAACCCTTTTTGGAACTTTGAACGGGGAAGACGCTAAGTACTACGACGATCAGATCGCGAGAGTTCGATATAACCAAGACCACTTATTAAATTTGATAAAAAATCAAACGGTCATAATTGAGACAACTGCAAATATCCTAAATCACAAACTGACTTTAATAAACAGATGGAAGCACTCGATTTCAAGCTTTCCTGTATTAAAGATTTGGTTAGTAATCTAACTAACGGACGTTACAATCAGAAAGTCAGTTCTGAATTTGAGTCCCTCATTGCTCTGATAACACTCATGATAATGCGTTATCAAAATGTCGCCAATGCCATTGTGGAGTTAGTGACAGATGTCCGCCACGGAAAATTTCACCCCGCGATCATTACTCCAGACCAACTGGACGAAGTATTGGTTACGATCCGCAAAAAGTTCCCAAGCGATAATAAACTTCCCTCAAACATGAAGGATAATAACTTGCTTTCACTTTATCAAATAAGCCATGCAAGCACATCCGTTCTTAACTCTAAGGTAATATACGAACTCCGTATATCCTTACCCAAGAGGGAATGTTATCAACTGTTTAAAGTCATCCCCTTACCAACCCCACATAAAGAACACCTGGTCTTTATACAACCTAGTATGGAATATCTTGTAATAGATTATAATAAGCAACACTATTACGATATGTCCCACAGGGAATTCGCTAACTGTGTCACGGAGGACCACAACTTGTTTATGTGCCGCATAAATCACCCGATATTCGTAATAAATACGAACACAGAACTCTGCCAAATAAATCTGTTACGAAGAGAAAATACAATTCTGCCTTCGTGCAACCTAAAGCTGTTTAACCATAATACTATTTGGATACAATTGTCCCAGACCAATAAATGGCTCTTTTCGACGCTTCAGCCTCTCACGGCTGATTACATATGTCACGACAATATATATCCGCAGACTATATCAGGCGTAGGTATAATTGAAATATCAGGTAATTGCTATTTACGCACAGCCGATTTAACGCTACTAGGCTACGACACCAAGGTCACTGAGATAAAAAACTACTACATACCCCCATTAAACCTAACAACAATTATTAATAATTTCACAAGTAAAACTGCACTTCCAAAAACAAATAACCATAGTACTACCTATAATAAGGTGGGATTTATAAAGTACTCTGCTCAGACCGATTTGACGAGCTTATCAAGGAAGATGAAGCTTCAGCAAGAACAAGAAAATAAAGAAATGGTTCAAATAGACTCGCACAATGTTCATCATTATTCCGCGACGTACGTAATTATTTTCATAATATTATCAGTGTTTGCGTTTAAATTTTACAAAAATCGTAGAACAATTAGCATACAAAAAAAGGGAACTATGAATATCGAAAATAAAACTGAAAATGACTTAAATACTAGCAATAGTGAAAAGGTGGAACCTAAATCAATCGCACTAGCAATAAAGTAAAAGACTTGAAAATATCAAAATAAAATCAAAATCAATCAGAGCAAAAATCAAATAAAAAAAAAAATATGCTTAAAATATAAACGATGATACAATTCTGAAACCTTTCTAAAGTTCTTGAGACTTCTAATGTTAAAAACCATCTATCCGTAAGTAAGAGAATGTTACTCCGGAAAATAAAGGAGAAGATATATTTGAATAAGATATTTATACAAAACTAAAAAAAACGTTCATATTAAATACCTTTTAAATATTTTTTTAATACTTTTATTAGTAAAAAAAAAAAAAAAAAAAAAATCAATGAGAAATACACTCTTTTGTCATAGAATGTTACTTCAAAAACAAACAGAAGATACATTTAAATAAGAGGTTTACCACTTAATTACTACTTTCATATAATATACCTTTTAAATATTTTTAATATTTTTATTAATGGAAAAAAAAAGTTTTTTTTTCAATGAGAAATATACTTCTTTAGTCATAGAATGTTACTCCAAAAAATAGAGGAGAATTTATATTTGAGTAAGATTTTTTTTTATAGAAATAATTATCAGGTATAACATATACGAACCCTCTGTAATCATTATTATAAATATATTGTGAACATTTCTTGTAAACGGGGACCGACACATAGGATGGAAAATTCGCTCTTCTTTGGCATCTCGAATTTTCTTTTTCCAAGGGGGATGGGATGTTATGATGACACATAGTGCCATCATAGCGTATCATCTCATGTGGCACCTAAATTATCAAAGTGCACATGGTGCACTTGAAATAATTTCATATTTCGTTCAAGCAAACGAAATCATAAATTATAAAAATTCGAGCAAACGAAATAATAAATTGTCATGCTCTTAAGAATACAAAATTCCAGCGACACAAGCAATCAGCAAAATCCACTTCGACGTTCTTGCTAACGTCATCATAAATTTTCCTCCAAATTGCCTGACCGCTCTTCACACGGGCGCGATATCAGTTTACACTAGATATACTACGTATATACATTTTCTGCTGATTACGCTGGCGTCGCATGGGTACCACGAAGTCACGTCGCCAAGGAAAAGCTGAGTGGTCTTAAGATTTCGTAGCGGTCGGTTCGCGGTTGTAATTTGTCTCAATAGAAAACTTGTCTCTTACAGTAGTGTCAGCATATAATACTTAAAATAATAATAACGAACGATTATAATTTAATAAAATAAATACACGAATAAAGTGATCTGCGTGTTTATTTAATTAATTTCAGCTCTTTCCAGCTCCCGCTTCCTCTTCTTCTCCTCAAAAAGGGAAAGCACGAGAGGCGGCTTGTAACAGGTGGACAGATATGCAGGTCGAATATTGTTTGGTGTGATGAGCCCTCACAGTGTGCATTTCTTGGAAGTGTTCGGTGCAATACGCAGATTTAACTCGATGACAAGGGAGGAAGGCCTACCGGATCAAACAGGTGGTCAGGTACCAGGGCGTGTTCTAAGGATTGTGGGCTCACAGGTGGTCAGCCTGTGAGGAAGTTGGGCTCGGAGACACTCTTCTGGATAGCCCGTTTATTTCACCCGAGTTGTCGGTAGGGTTTTCTAGGAACTCTTCCTGCCTTCTACTGCAGGGGTCTACCTAGAAAGGTTAGGAGCATAGATGGTTCCGAATACGAGAAATACAAATAATTTAGCTGCGGTTTTTTTTTTGTATGTGGCTTTCTTTGATTATGTTACGTTAAAATACCTAAAAATGATTTATTATATGTACTCGTTTATTTTCTGACGGGGACTCCCTTGGTGTACCAGAGAACTACAAAGTAGTGGAAATGAAGTATTGTAGTCATTTGCCCGACAGGGAGACACTTTTAGTTGCATGAAGCCTTGGTGGTTATGGAAAATCGTTGTATATCTTTCAGATATTGACTCATAATTAGTGCGTAAAACAGGTAGATTATAGAAAATTGGGTCGTACCCTTCAGATATAATTTCCCTAGTTCGTGAAATTTTCGAAGTGTCGGAAAATTGTGGCTGATCTGAAAATTACTGACTCCTTAGCGTATAAAATCGTTAGCATACTAGCCAATAGCGTCGTGTCTCGTGGACGATTTTAGTTCTTTAGTGCGAAAGAAAGTTCAAATACAGAAAGAGTATTGCTCAAGGCCAATTATCTTTCAGATAATGACACTGTTTTGTATACAACTTGTAGAATAAGCAAAAACTAATGCTTGTATATTTGGGTTATCGATCTCTTAGCGCATAAAATCTTCAGAATACCGGGAAAATTCCAGCGTATTGTTGAATTAATGACCCTTAGTGCATAAAGTCGAAAAAAATTAGCAAATTACGTCGTATCTTGTAGATATTAGGTGTTTAGTGCGAAAAATATAGAAAAAATATTGCTAAAGGTCAATTATCTTTCTGATTATGTATAGATTCGTAACAATATATAAAATTTGTTAAATAATGGATAAAATAAAAACATTATGTCTCGACATCCTCATTAGGACAGAACAACAAAAAATTATCACCGATTGGTACTGCAAACCCTGCAGTTCCAATCGCATGATAAATTATCACTCTAACCATCCAATGGCAATGAAAATAAATACTGCAGAGGGTTTTGCACACAGGGTTCTAAGCTTAAGTAACATAAAATTTCGCGCAAAAAACAAGCTTATAATTGACACAATCCTTAGAAAAAACAACTATCCATCTCACATACGGAGCAGGGTTATAAAAAAGCGCCATAAGGAAAAAATTTAACATGTCCACCAACAACAATTTACAACCAGCTATTTTAGAACTAGAAGAACCTCATAGTAAGATCTACAACTCAATCCCTTACATACATCCAGTATCTCATGAAATAAGACGACATGTACATACACGTGACAACCGAATAAATATAACTTTTAAACCCGTCAATAGACTCAACAAGATTTACACCAAAACGAAGGACAAAATAAAAACTCCTGAAAAAATAGCGTAGTGTACAAAGTAAATTGCGACAACTGTCCCACAGCATACATCGGGCAAACTTCCAAAAAACTAAAAACCAGCCTATCAATGCATGCAAAATATATAGAAAAAAATACCCCACACTCAGCATTGGCATCACATTCCCTTGAAACAGGGCATATATTCAAATTTGATGATGCCATGATCATTGCCAATGAAAAAAACAGAGAAAAAAGGGAAACCAAAGAAGCCTGCCACATTTATATAAATAAACACAACTTAATTAATATTAGGTTAGACAAAGAGACCATTCATAATGAATATCACCACATACTTAATTCTATAAACACATAACATACTCACTTTGAACATTACACAAACTTAACTATGATCACATCAAAAAAATTCACACATGCAAAAATTAACATCTTTTAAAAATATACGGATTAAGGCACCCACAACCCATAATTGTTTAGTCTAGTCAATAGCTTAATCATGTCCTGTCAGTAGTCTGTTTTTTCCGTGTAATTTGGTCTTTTAATTTTATTTATAGCAATGTTTTTAGTGTAATATTTTAGTTTATTTGATATTTACAATATGTGATATATTTAAAATTTAATTTATTATAATCGTAAGGTAATTTTGTTGTAATTAAAAAAGTGTCTCGATACTTTTCTACAAAAAATTTTTATAGCCCCAAGAAAAGGACTCGTAAATCCCGCGGGTCGAAACGTTGGGAATATATATTGAAATAAAAGACGTCATAAAAACTATGCTTTTATTTTAATTGTTTCAACTTAACATAGATCGGAGATAATCCCAAAATAATCGCCAATATAACTCTTACATAACCCGATCATAAACACAGCACAAGCTAATTATTGTTATTATGTTCTTAGTTTACTTAACTTCTGATAAGTCGGTAGGAGACTTATGGCCACCGTAGCGGGATACAGTGGGGACCGTTGATCGATCCCGTTTTTCTTGTACAGCCAACACAGATTTTTCCAGAACGGTTTCTTTTCTGCAGATATTTTTCCTTTAATTCCTGTGATTGGATTTTTGTAAAATAATTACTCCTCTTTTTGGGTAATTCACTTTTAGGTTTAATTCGAACAAGAAAAATTGTAATTTACAACTTTTTTTTTTACTTCAATTTAGATTTCCACTTCTTCGGTCTTATTACTCTGACATCTCAGAGGAAACTTTCTCGTCGCTGGCTGTGCGGGCAAAACTTCGCGGTCTTCCCTCACTCTCGGGCCGGGGAAATTGGCCTGCCATGTCGAATGAATCGCGAGTCCGAAAAAGGAGCGTGTCGCCATCCCTTGTGGCTTTTAGTGTTCCTCGCTCAGACGTGCTGCCATGATAATCTTTTTTCTTGATGTCAGAAAGCTTGGCCGTTTATTTCCTCATCGCGTGGAACACGTTTGGAAATCCACGAGATTTCGCCACAATATATTATGTTATATTAATAATATATATATAATTATACTTATTCAATGTCCTGCAAGCAAGTTGTTAATGCTGTTATTTCGTGGTTAAATGTTGTAGATAGAAAACATTTGGCTCTGGTGAGCAATATATCACCATGACACAAACAATATCAAATTATTTTTTAAATTGTAGTTATTGCAACCTTAGATTATATAGCAAAAAGAATAGGCTATGCAGTGTAAAATTCGTGTACGTGTGATAAGCATGTTTTTTGTAGACCTTTGGAAGGGGCGGGGGGGGGGGGGCGACAAGGGGGTTGGGGTTTAGTTTTTGTTAGTTCGATATTTCAAACATATCTCAATTTATTTGAATTTACGAATGGTCATTGCGTGTCTATATGATATCAACCATACAAATGCAACGCCAAAAAATATTATCACAAAATAAATGGGCCACTAGGAAAATTCTTAAAAATGAAAAATTTGTAAAAAAATTTTAAACTGACAAATGATTCGAATCACGGTGACAGGAAATCATAAAGCTTGTTAAATACTTGATAAAGTTTCAACCACTAAATTATTATTAACTGTTTCCAACACGATCTTCTGGAAGAGCAGAAATAGTTTTTATTTATTAATTTCTTAATTAATAACAACCGAAAATATAAAATAGAGTACCTTCCCGTATTCATTTTTCGCTCTTGACAGCTCAGAAAAAAAACAAACGCTTGACACATTGTCAACTTTTTCATAAATAAACTTAAAAGTAGTGCCAACTGCTGGATATAAAAATATTGTTCTCTTGAAACGTTCTTTTGTGTTTCTTTTGTTCTGCTCTGTTCTGTGGATACAAAAGAACACAGCTTTTATAAAAAAAAATGCTCAATGAAACTTAGTTATTCTTTACTTACCGTACATAAAATAAAATATGAAGTGTTTATACATAAAAAAAATAAATGTAACATTGAAGATAATTTTAATTTTGACTCTTAACTTACCCTTTACAAAGTAATTTAGAAATTATAAACTTATCAAATATAATTTATAAAGGAACCATTTTAAAAGAATATTTGTATATATATATGTGTGTAAAAAACAATGGCAAAATATCGGTCTTCGTCTTGTAGATAATGATAGTTTTTTAGTTCTGACAGAAATCGCAACAATTGAAAAGAAATTATAATTATAAGTGTTATTTCATTGGAAATGAAATCACTAATTATGAGTTTAAAAATATTGAGGACTGTAGTATTTACAAACTTACAGAATTACATGCTGTTACGAGCGTGGCCTTGGTTCGTTATTTTAAACACAATATTTCAGATATAATTCAAAAGCTCTTTCTTTATTTAACTTTACTGTTTACTATCACAATTCTCAAACTATTATCAGATCTACTCTTTAGTTATCGCTAGTGCTGTACTTTTAATAATCACAATCCAAATAGTTTACTTCGTTCACTTCGCTGTCTGAAATAATACTCCGCCGCCTGGGTGGGAGTAGCGCCTTATTTATACTCTACAAATTTTACTAGTACCTTCATGAATATTTCGTTTTCCGAACCCAAGGTTTACTAAGATGTCACTAGCCTATAGTTGCTTCCATTTCCAACAGATGTCGGTTGTGTCACTTTGTGGTACGCAACACTGCCCCCTTCTTAAAATTGTTCGTCCCGAACAACAGATGATCCACGGTCCTCATGCTCGCCGAAATGACACAGCCGATCTTGATGAACGATTTTTCTTTTGTATCCTGTACCGCGCTGAATCTTGTAGAGTATGAAAGATAAGCTAATCTTTCCACATCAGCCTGCAATTGATGTAGTGACTCTCCATGCTTTTGGGTCCTGTTGCGTAACTGCAAGCGATATACTTGCTGCATGTGCTCATCTCCATAACGTAATTCTATCGCCTGTATCAGTGAAATGTAATCACGTTGCTTTTCAATCTGTATAGTTTGTAATAACTCTGACGCAGGACCGCGAAGTGCTAATACCAGAGCTGTAGCTTTGTCTGCATCGTTCCATCCATTTACTTCGGAAGCTGCCTCGAATTATCTCTTGAAAATATGCCACGAACTTTGTCCATCAAATATTGGAGGTTTCATTCTGCCTATACCGGATATTTCAATTCCTTCGTGTCGAGGCTGTCGATGCTTTATCCTCTCCAAATCTGCTTTAAAGTTAACAAGCTGCTCCGTGACATTTTGTTGTACTTCCGACACTTCTGTTTAACTTCCGACACTTCTTGCTGAACTTCCGACACTTCTTGCTGAACTTGCAACACTTCCTGCTGGATTTCTTCAATTTTCACATTTTGTGTGTCTAATGAATTTTTCAGAAAATTCTTCTGTTCCTCCAAACAAGTTTCTAGACAACTCCGTAAAGAAATCTTTTGTTCATCCCAATGGGATTCGAGAGAATTCTTTTGTTCGTCCAAACGGGTTTCCAGAGAATTCTTTTGTTCCTCCAGAGATTTCTTCTGCTCATCTAAACGGGATTCCAGAGAATTCTTTTGTTCCTCAAGAGCACTCTTCACCTGCAAGGTTGAAAGCTCCATTTTGGTCATTAATGTATCCAACAGCTGTTCTATGTTGATCGCAGGCTCTTCTTCAGTTTCTGGTTCTTCCTCGACAACGCATGTCTCAGGATTCTTTTCTTCCACTATCAAAGCTTGTCTAAGTCGCTCGACTAGAACATTCCGCTTCCCCAACTCCACTTTCAATTCCTGTATGCGAAGCTCCACTAGTTTGCGTCCCATTCTTCCATCTTTTGTAATTCACTCACAGTTTAATATAAAATTTCACAAAATTAATCACTCTTTGAATTTCAAAGTCAAATGCCACCACTTTATTTCGCGACTTTATTTTACTTCTGACACCAGTTGTTACGAGCGTGGCCTTGGTTCGTTATTTTGAACACAATATTTCAGATATAATTCAAAAGTTCTTTCTTTATTTAACTTTACTGTTTACTATCACAATTCACAAACAGTTATCAGATCTTCTCTTTAGTTATCGCTAGTACTGTACTTCTAATTATCGCAATCCAAATGGTTTACTTCGTTCACTTCACTGTCTGAAATAATACTGCCTCCTGGATGTGAGTAGCGTCGTATTTATACTCTATGAATTGTACTAGAACCTTCATGAATATTTCGTTTTCCGAACCCAAGGTTTACTAAAATGTCACTAGCCTAAAGTGGCTTCCATTTCCAACAGATGTCGGTTATGTCACTTTGTGGTATGTAAAAATTATATAAAGTTTCATATTTGTGAAAACATAGATTAATGCTTGCATATGAATAATATTATTCAAAAAATCAGTAACAGAATTTAAATAAGTTTTGCAATTATATAATTTTGTAATACATGCACATGTTTTGCTTAAAGATCTCGTGGATGTCGATTTTTACGATAAAACTGTAAATTTAAGCAATTTAAAAAAAATGTATGCTTAAACTTTAGAAATTTATGACTAACTTCTAAAAACTTTATTTTGCTTTGTTTTCCATAACAGCCTGCACTTTTTCAAAAACCCTAGCACAATAATATATAACCGATATACAGAAAAATGTAAAATATAGTTAATAACCAATGTAAGAAATGAAAAATAAATTTGTATTATTAATTAGTTTGACTTTTAATTATTTTTTTGGTTTTCCTTAATGTTTTTAGAAAGTACAGCTTGTAGCGGCCTCTTGTAGCAAGATTTTGTCTGCTTAGAATACGTTTATTGAAATATGTTTTTTATTTTTTTTCAACGCAGTCAATTATCTTTCTCTTATATAATTTCTTTTCTAGTACTATTATATTTTTAAGTTAAAGTAAGTCTATACTTAAAATTACAGTCGTTCTAGTCAGTAATGCAACAAAAAAAGAAATAATAAGTAAACTTCAAAGTATTTAAAAAAATCAATATTTCAACCTGAATTCAATGTTAATGTTTTAAAAGTGAACTCAGTTTAAATTAACTAGATTCAAGAATATTTTAACTAGAAACTCTATTTAAACTTGAAAGGTAAATTAAAATTATTCAAACAATTCAAATACTTATGGTTAATAAATAACACAAACTTTTTAGTTTTTCTAAAAGAAAAAGAATGTTAAGAAATTTTCAGAGAAATATTTTTGTTTGGAAATAACCCAATACACGACTGTCTCTCTGAAAATATACTACCAAAACCGCAAAGTATCAGTATGATACTTGACAATAGTGATATTTGCCATTTATGTTTGCGGAAATTTGTTCGTACTGATTTTGTTTCGTGGTTTAGTTGAACATTTTATGGTTTAATTTACCTTGCTCTTATTCAATAATTGCTTGCGATCGCTTGCATATGCTTATTCTTGTACAAGTTTAATTAGAATTTTTTCCGCCTCGTTGATTTCCTCTGGTTTTAAGATGCCAGTGATTTTTTGAGATTTATTCCTGCAATTATGCATGAAACACCTACATTGTGGTGTTATATATAGCTTTCGCCTTAAAATAGAGAATTTCTGCATAGTAGCTAAAATTGTTCTTCATCCTTTTATATCATCATTGTTTTTGATACTCTTTGACCGTTCCTTTCAGCCATTCCATTCTTTGCTGTTTGAGCAAGGAAGGTCCTGTCTACTAGAACGTAAAGTTTAATATATTGATTGGCATTATACACCGTGGTGCTATGTCAGCAAGGTTCTCCTTTGTAGGCACTTAGCTCCAAGTGTTGTTTACATTAATCTCTTGAATTTCTGGAACTTTGTTTACTACGTAGGAGCGCCACTTTGTTGGATGACCTTTTATTTATGCGCACATAAAGTTGGAGTCTGTCTATGAGAAATTATTAATCCCTGGAAGATTCAAATCATTTTGATTTCCTGTATTACTCTACTAAGTAACACTGCTCCGGACAACTCTTAGCGTGCAGCGTGATTGGTTTGACTGAAGCTGCTCTTGTTTTAGCCATTAGCAATCTGGTGTGGGTAAAGCCACTGATTTCAGTGACTCTAAGGCCGGGCGCCCACTGGAGTGGTGTGTAAGCAATGTGGCGGCGGCGCGGTTTTGGCGTGCGATGTGGCAACAAAGTGGTGTGGCAGTGGAATGGTGTGCGGTTGGTATTCAAATTATTAAGCGCGCATCAAAATGGCAAGCAGCGTATCTAGTAAGTAATTCAACATCATTTTGTATTCAAAATGAGAAGTGGCATCCACTGCCACTTACCACTCGAAAATTAAACTTGTCGGAGACTAGTGGCAATCAAGTGGTGCCACGCCACTTGTCAAATGCTACGCCATCGCCACTCTATTTCAATGTGCGCTAATCTATTTGTTTTTACGGGACTAAATTTTTTCACTTACCATTTAATCGCCACTCCACTGCCACATTGCTCACACACCACTCCAGTGGGCGCCCGGCCTAAGGTGCACTACAGCTGCATATGCTGCGTTTGACGCATCGCAGTAGCCATGAAATTGGCAATCTGCGTAGGAATGTTTAAAATGTATCCACCGAGGGATTTTTATCATTAGGATATGTGGCAGTTATAGCTTAATTTCTTCTGGGTGTACCACATATCTTGGATGAGAATTTTAGCTAAGATGATGCATGGTGCAATCTATCCATGTGGGTCAAATAGCTTCGCAACTTGCGATAAAATTGTGCGTTTTGTAAATGCACTCGCATTGTCTGCTTTGAATGCGTAGGTGAAATTATCAGTGGCAGGATGCCATTGTATGCCAAGTGCTTTCACTTGACTATCTTCTTCAAAGTTAAGCGGCAAATTAATTTCGAGTTCACTTTCAGGTAACTACTGTAGTAATTCTTCGTGGTTTGATGATCGCTTTCGAACGTTTAATCATCCTTTCTTGAGCAGTTTGATGACTTCCTTTTGATTTTTGTTTTTCTTCTTCTAACGTCTCGCTCAGTAAGCGAATCATCCACATAAAAATCTTCTAATGCTACTTTTGAACCTTTAAGGTAATTAGCTGCTTTTTGCAGCGTTTTTTTCGCCAAGTACGGTGCAGCTGTGGTGCCGAGAATCACAGTATTTAGTTCGTATCCTTGAATTGGCTCTCTCGTGAAGGTTCACCTCCAGTATAGTTTGGTCCGTTCGACCATGTTTATGAATCTTAATCATTCCGTACAATTTTAAATATCCGCTGTCATGGCGTATATGTGTTTACGCCATTTGATTAACGTGGAGTAAAACTTCGCCTGAATCGTGGCACCTGTTCTTTGCTCATTCAGATTCTTACCATTTGAGGTTTTTGCCGATGCATCGAATACAACTCTTAACTTAGTTGTAGTACTGTTGTTGTGTATGTGACCGCTCGTGCTTGCTGGCATGCCCAGGGAGAAGAGATCGACGAAGATATTTATTATGGAAAAACACAGCGAAAGTTGAACGTTTTGTTTAGTTTTTCTTTATTATTTACTTAGCGATTTCAGCTAACGTTTTTAACAATTTTTAAGAACTGATTTATTGTAATTAAATCAACACTTTACAACAATGTGAGAATTTGTTTTTTTTTGTAATTTAGTAACTATTTTCATAAGATTTAGAAATAAACTTTATTATAACTTTAATAAACACTTTTCTATACTTTTGATTTGAATTAAAATCCAAGTATAGAAAAGTGATCATAAAAGTTATAATAAGGTCTATTTTGATTTGAATTAAAATCCAAAATATAGAAAAGTGTTCTTTAAAGTTATAATAAAGTTTATTTCTAAATCTTCTGAAAATATACTAAATGACTTTTCATCGCGATACAATGCTAGTATCAATTACAAAAATAAATGCATTTCACTAGAAATTAATGATTCAAATGAATTTTATCCGTATGAGGATTACTATTCAAATTATCCATATGTTTTTTTGAAAAGCAAAGACCCAGAAAAGCGGTCTCAAACAAAAAGTCTATTATATACGGAGATAACATTCTCCGATATAAATACTAATACAAATCTATCTCCATCAATTGCTTCGAAAAGCAATGCAAATCGATCGCCAGCCAATGCTTCCCAAGAAATGAAGCATAAAGGTAAAAATCTATCTCCATCTATAGCCAGACAGAAGGCTGAATTAAATAAAAATCAATCTCCATTCAAAGCTTCACAAGATATGAATCAAAAACATAAATGTAAAACTCCATCAATAGCTTCACAGGAGGCTGTATCTAGTAAAGTTCTATCTCCTTCAACAATAAATTCACAAAAAGTGAATTCCAAGAATAAATACAAAAAGTCAAAGAATTTCAATAAGGTTTTATCTCCTTCAAACTCTATCGAGTCGGAATCATCGTATAACTCCTTCCAAATTCCACAAAAGTTGGAATCATATCTCCTTCCTTTTAAAATCCTTCTATTTAACATCAATCGATCTGTTTCAAGAAGGAAATAACAGACTCTGAAAGAGATCGAATTAAGAGCAGAATAATTAAACTGCAAAACCTTATAAAATTGGATCACTGTAATTCAGAGGAATCTGAGAGTATTCCTAATATCTGTAGGGAATTCAACGATCTCTTCTTCATAGAAGGGGATTTCCTTTCATATACAGATGCGATTACCCACAAGATTGAGACCCTTACGTATTAAATTTCTATTCTCCCCTGTAATTAGTTCCACTATTTATAGCTATATAATATAGTACATATATAGTATACTGTTATCATATAATTATATTATGCACTTGTAATCCTAGTAATCATTGAGACCAAAAGTTAAGCTAATCTTCATTGAGAAAGAAAGTTTTCTTCTCAAAAGAATAACACTTTCTTTTCATCAGGAGGGAGGGATGTTGTGACTCAGGTACCAATGCCCTAAATCACAACCATAAGGTCAATACATCAATATATTGTCCTATACAATATATTGATGTATCTCATAAATGACCCTGAAAATGAAAAATTATTCCATTTTAAAAACTCAGTCAAAATCTAAAATGCATTTCTAAATGCATTTTAGATTTTGACTGAGTTTTTAAAATGGAATAATTTTTCTAAATGCATTTTAGATTTTGACTGAGTTTTAAAATGGAATAATCTTTCATTTTCAGGGTCATTTATGAGGTACATCAATATATTGTATAGGACAATATATTGATGTATTGAACTTATGGTTGTGATTTAGGGGATTTGTATCTGAGTCACAACACTGTCTTTTATGACAGCATGATGAGGTAAATAATACCTGTTGTTATTCTGGCTTAATTTTTCTCATGTGTCTAAGTTCATCATATTCTTGAATACATTTTTTTTATCAAATTTCTTTTCAAGCTATTTGAATCCTTTAATCGCCTGCTGCTTAGAATCCAAAAATAGGGCCTCTTAGATTTGAATGGTAGTTTTACTTCTTACTACCGTATTCGAGGGACCTTTGGTTATCTTTGAAGAATTTTTCACATTGTTCTTCTTCTTTAGTATGTCTTCGTTTTGTATGGAGTTCTTCCTATTCCCAAAACCTTCTCTCTTGGTTATTCAGTTGGGTGAGATCATCATTATTATTTCCAAGTTTCCAGTTCTTGTTTGATTATGATGTTAATTCGCCGAAGTGCCGTGTAGTTTCAGCAGTCTTTGACTTATTTGAAAACTTATCCTTGTTGTCGTGAAGCCAAGTGGGATGACGTTTTTGACATTTGAAGTATCCATTTCTTCTGTTGGGACATGCTTCTTTACAATGTGATTTTAAGCAGTTTTTGCACAATTTATTTTTAATTGTGAATTCGCGTTTTGCGTTTATACCCTTTTGCTGAAATTGCACGCATCTTTGGATTAAGTTCTTATCCTTGCACATTGAGCATCTACCACCCTTTGGGTAAGCTCCGTTGTGGCTTCGGGGACAATTGAAGCATATTTTGTGTCTCAACAGAATTTTGCACCTTATTGTGGTATTGTGCTTACGAAATTCTTCACAATTTTGTATGAAATGTGGTTCTCTACATATCACGCAGAGATTTGAGTTATTGACATGATATGAAGATTTCCAGATTTGTGTATAGTGGTATGGGAGTGTTTACTTTGACTTATGGTTTCTAGAGTTCGAAATCGTGCTTCCATGGAACTGAACATTTGCGTTAATTCTGGCAATTCGTATTTTTATAATTTTCTCCATGTCTACTCAGTATCTATTAAAAATTGTTTCGTTATGAAAACTTATAAGCCTGGTGAAACTAATCTCTATCTCTAACGTTCTTGCACTTATTTTTGAAAAAGTCGTTTACCATCAACTCCTATTCCATATACAACCATTTATCGCTGAAGAACAGCACGCATTTCTACCGGGGCGATCTACGATCACCGATATATCTTTTATCTTTCACAGACAAAACCGCGTTTGCTCTCGATGAAAATACACAAATAGATTCTATCTACACTGACTTTGCTGAAGCAATTGACAAGATTAATCACAAGCACTTTTTGTCGAAAATGGCACTGATGGAATTTCGAACAGACACCATATCTTGGTTCCACTTCTATCTAACTAGCAGGGATATGTAATGGGCTACAATGATCTTCATTTAAGCAAATTTCCTGAGTGCTACAAGGTACAATACTTGGGCCATTGATTTTTCTTATATACATGAACGAAATGCCTTCTTGTGTTATGTCTGATTGTTTATTATACTCTGATGATGCCAAGATTATTAGAAAAATTAATTACGGAACGGATTGTGTCCATCTTCAAAAATATATACTACGACTAAAACCGCATGTGCTCTCGATGAAAATACAGAAATAGATTCTATCCACACTGACTTTGCTGAAGCATTTGACAAGATTAATCACAAGCACTGTTTGTCGAAAATGGCAGTGATGGAATTTCAAACAGACACCATATCTTGGTTCCACTTCTATCTAACTAGCAGGGATATTTAATGGCCTACAATGATCTTCATTTAAGCAAATTTCCAGAGTGCCACAAGGTACAATACTTGGACCATTGATTTTTCTTATATACATGAACGAAATACCTTCTTGTGTTATGTCTGATTGTTTATTATACGCTGATGATGCCAAGATTTTTAGAAAAATTAATAACGGGGCGAATTGTGTCCATCTTCAAAAAGATATACTACGACTAGAAAAATTGTGCCACGAGAACTGTATTGATATTAACGTAAACAGATGTAAATGTATTTCATTTCACCGTAAAAACGACCCCATACTCTTTGACTACGCCATTCACTATACTGCTATCTCTCATGTTGATTAGATAGAAGATTTGGGTGATTTTTGGCCGAAAGCTCCTCTTCATTCCTCACATAAATTTTATTACTTCCAGATCATTTCGTTTATTAGACTATATCTTTCGCACCTGCAAATTATTTAGGTCGGCATCGTCTTATACCAGTCTCTATTATTCTTTAGTTAGGAGTATTCTCGATTATGCTCTTCTTTTAGCGCACAAATTGAGGCTATCCAGCGTAAATTCATCAGAGTTTTACTATATAGGCTAGAGAATACCAATTTAGAGTATCACGAAAGATTAGCAAAATGCAACTTAATCACGCTAGAAAATCGCAGAATCTACTTGAATAGTAGGTACTTACATTTCTATATAATATTTTAAATCGTCGAGTATATTGTCACCCACTAGCCTCTCGTATTGATCTGAATGTCCCTCCGCGCAATTCGAGATTCCAGACCCTCTTCAGACTACCTATTTGCAGAACTAACATTAAGGAGAAATCACCTAACTAAGAATTACTAAATCGTTCAATACAATATTTAACAATATAGATATCTTTAACACTAGTCCTACGACTTTTAAAAAATATATACTCCGCGAGATCGGTTATTACCATGTTTTCTTCTTTTGCATTACTCTCCTTTTACTGCTTCGCTTAACTTTTATTTTTTTTTTTTTTATTCAACTCAGTAAATTTTTGTTCTCTTATGTAATTTCTTTTCTAGTACTATTAAATTTTTAAATTAAACTAAGTCTATACTTAAAATTACAGCCGTTCTAGTCTGTAATAAAAAACAATATTAAGTAAACTTCAAAGTATTTAAAAAAATCAATGTTTCAACATTATGTACTTAACTGAGTTTAAATTTAATTTACTAGAATCAGGAATATTTTAACTAGAACTTCTATTTCAACTTGAATTCAAAGTTACATGAGTTCAAAGTGAACTCAGTTTAAGACAATTTAAGGGGTAACGCCACTGTAACTGCTAAAAAAAGGTTTTTTCACGAATTTTTTTCTCGCCAAATTAAAGGTGTTTGATAAAAACCTTTTAAGGGTATTATTGGGCAATCATTGAACTTTATTGATAAATTTTTTGACATCGAAAAAAAAAACAAAATGGCGGCTCCAAAGCTATCTTCCCGGGACATGTTTTGCTTGCAGGGCTCCGCGGCACGCAGCACCACTCGTGCACATTTGAATTTAGACCAAAACAAAAAAAAGCATTAATCTAGAGACTTATAGCTAGAGAATGCCGTACGGATTTTTAAAAATATTAATTTTCGTAGATTTGGCGCGCGTTTGAAAAAAAAGTTTGATTTTTGACGAAAAAAACGCCGGGTTTTTTGTTAATAAAAATCAACAAATAAAGTTATTGAAAATTCCGTACGGCATTCTCTAGATAATGTTAATGTTCACATCTGGTCAGAATTTCATGTGGAAATTATGTAAATTGTTCAAGTTATGCTGCGTGCCATTTTGAAAAACCGTGTTTCGAGAAAAACGCGTTTAAAGTTTTGAGAATAGTTTTTTATTGCAAAAAATAAAAAAATTAAGGTAAAAAATAAAAATTTTCCGATAAACAAGTTAAAGTTGCAAATGTCAAAAAGGTCAGTTGTATTCAATTCGGCTTTTTCAGTCAGCTTTAGAAGAAAGCTGGCGATAAAGCTGGCTGAAAAGCTCCAATTGTGTTTCAGGCTTCAGGTAGTCGTTTCGGAGCAAGTTTGACGCGCTTGGTGGCGAGCTCCATTTTCAAAGGAAAAAAAATTTCTGTCACGGGACTTTTTTTTTCTTATTCTAGAGGATTTAAACTATTTTTTAAGCCAATAAAAACAAAATCGATTTTTCAAAAAATTTACAGTGGCGTTACCCCTTAAACAATTCAATTCCTTATGGTTAATAACACAAAGCCAAATGCAGTTCTGGAAATATTTGAGTTCTGTCAGAGAAGTATTTTTGTACTGGTAATAAATAACTCAGTACCTGAATATATCTCCGAGAACACTTTCTCAATATCACGGCTACTTGCCTAATGCCTAGCTTCCAACCATTTAGAAAAACAATTTTACATTGCTAATGTTCCAACGCATGAATGCTCTTCCAAATATGGAATGTTAAGACATTTTCAGAGCAATATTTTTGTATTGGTAATAACCCAATACATGACTGTCTCTCTGAGAATATACTACCAAAACCGCAAAGTATCACCAAGTCTGTATGTTATTTTCAAGAAAAATATTTTTGCTTTGGTAATATCCCAACGCACGAATATTCTTCAAGAAAATATATCCACCTCAATTTAGTTCTGACGCAAACGCTCGATCTTGCCGGTAATAGCCCAGAAGATCAAGTGACTACCTCAAGTGAAGTGTGTTTTGCGCCGTTTTCCTATTTGCATTGTCGTCGTTTCCCTCGATGTTCTCGTTTTTGTCTTCTTTTAATCCTTGGGGCTTATCTTTAGCCCTCAGTCCGATTTGATGTTGTCTATTGTCCTCTTGTTGACAGTTGCCCTTAATACTTTTTTTTACAACTTTTCGTTTGGCTGTCTTGTTTTCCTTCATGGATGATGTGCTATATCAGCCGTGCTATGTGTCATTCTCTCTTAGGAGTTAGTTGTTAGTGGGATGGCGGGAATAGGAGAAAAGGAAGGATAGGAAGTGGATAGTTTGGAGAATTTAGGATTCGATGGTTCCTAAAGATTGGTGTGCTTCAGAGACACTCTCTGAGAAAACGTGGCACGAAAGTGCTACCCGCTGTAGTAATCACACAATATCAGTTACATCAAAAGTGACTGCCTACTTGCCCTGATCAGCTTTATACAGGGGGTCAGCCGCCCGCAAAATTGCCTTCCGAAGCTTTGCTACCAACTTGACCAATTTCTGCATGATAATTAGGTCACTTATTTAGGCCACTTATTTAAATTGCTAATTTCAGAACACTTCCTGTTTCGCCATGACACTTGACAATTGTGCTATTTGTCATGTGAATGTGGAAATTTGTTCGTTCTGATTTTGCTTCGTGAATTCAATTTTTTAATTTTCCCGCGGACGGGAATCGAAACTGCACTTGTTAGAATCGATCAAAGAATGAAGTATAGAAGAATTTGTAAGAAATTTTATTTTTAACGATTCTAAATCAAATCATAAATACAAGAGGAAAAGCAATCGGCTCGTCCGAGGTTTGAAACCGGGACCTTCCGATTGCTGGGGGACTGCTCTTACCACTGAGCTAACGAGACAGACGATTTTCGCTCTTGCAATTCATAATTTGCAACTAGCCTACTAAGCCACGTTTTGCTTTTAGCTGGCATTAACCAGTAACGATGAAAGCGCACAAATAAATTTTGTAAATTCAATTTTTTAACTTTTCCAGCGGACGGGAATCGAACTTTTATTTTTAACAAATTGTATTCCCGACAATTTATGTGTCGAAGATTGCTGCAATTTTATTGGAGCGATTGGTTGTTTTTTGCTCATTATTTTAATACAAATATTTGTTATCCGAAAAAAGCATGCTTAAGTTTAGAAATCTCTCAAATTTTAAAATGTAAAATTATATTGCCACGCAGTAAAACATTAAGAGCACGAATTAATTCTGTACTCAATCGGGTTATTACCGCTCCTAATAAAATTGAACAGTAACTAAGTGATAATAACTATTATGAAAAGATTAGAAATTTGTCACAATTATGTTACATACCTAAATTACCTAAAAAGGGTAATTTAAAAATTATAAAATATTTAATTTTCATAAATAGAAATAATCTAATCATGCTCACAACATGGTTAGCTTTTCTCTCTACAAGGCGAAGAAATTGCCATCAGAAATTTCTTCACATTCCTCTCTAAAAAAAAAAATAAACAAAATATTTTCCCACAAAACGACTTGGGAAAAATAAAAGTTTTATGTTACATCCCAAGTCGTTTCAATAGAAAAAGCCCCATGACAAATCTTACCTTCAGTAAGATTTGTCGTAAATACGATATGTATGTACATATATACATACATACATACATATCGGGCGCATGAAATTTTACGTCGGTGAAGACTGAATTGATCAAGTCTTCACCGAAAAAGCCCTCATTAGCAAATTGTCGCGAGCTGTATACATTGGGCGCGTTCACTGCCACTTTAGTAGCGTAGTCGTTGTGGTAGTGTAGTTCTGTCAAACCGACTACGATCGACTATCCTCCTGAGCGTAGTCGAATGTAGTCGACTATTTGGTACATTCAAATTGCGTAGTGAACGATAGTCGTAGTCAAGCGTAGTCGTTTACTGTCAAAATTGGCGCAGTGAACACTCGGTAGTGACTCGTAGTTGACAAAAAGTCACTATTTCAGTGTCAGTGAACGCGCCCATTGTGAGCGCAACAATGTATGCACGATAGCAATACGATGTTTTGATATTTATGAAAATATCAAATTTCATATCAACCATCGTCCGTCGCGATAATTCTGGGCATGTTTAAACATGTCCAGCGGCAAACAATTTTCTCAGGATAGGAATGCTAATTAAGCATTTTCCTATCCTGAACGAAGAAATTTGAGAATTGAAAAATTGAGTCTCGAGACAGTCAATTTTAAGCAGTGAAAGGGGTCGAGTTTTCAAAAATCTTGGTTAGAGTCGCGGACACGCAACAAATTCTCTTGAATATCATTAGAGTTGATTGATCGTCAAAAAAGTCGCGGCAAAATAAGGTTCGGTTCTATTCTTCCTTGGTTGGTTACTAAAATTAAACGAATTGGAAAAAGGAAGATAAATGAATATACTATATAAATGTCGCAGGACAGCAGCACATCATCTGAAATTCTATTTGATACTTACCCACAACCAGGACCTTCAAAAAGATAAAGAAATTAGGCGATGCCAAACAAAAATTCTTCGATTAGTCCTATTTACAGTTTTAATATAGAGTAAGTCCGTGTGAGATCGCCAATGTCAATAAATTTGTGGTCTATACGTGCACGACGGCACTTTTTTGCACATTATGTTAGTTGGATCCAAATTTAAAGCAGTAGGGCAGACTAGGCTTACTCACTGATATTTATAATATGGACTGACTACGTTCATAGAAATACCCTGCAGAAAGTGGGCTCACTTCTATTTTGCTGGCTCTTTCGGTATAAGCCCGAAGTACCAACTGAGAGACTGAGGGAGAAGTGTAAACAACAAATAAATAAGTAAGTTCATCGAAACAGATGTTTATAAATGAATTTTTTAGGGTTATCACTGATTAAAAGTGGTTTGCCAATGGCGCGCTAACTTATTCAACTTCCCGCCAATGATTTTTTCAATGTTGGCACCGAAATGAATGAATGAAATAAAAAGTTAAGCAGTCCATATTATATTATGTCAGTGCGCTTACTTCATTTAAGCAAGTGAGTTTTGCTGTCATCTAGAAATTGTACGTCGCTACAAATTTGCTTTTCGGAATAATGTTTTCTGTTGAATTGAAATAATTAATAAACGTAAAGAAACAGGTAAACAGGTAGGTATAATTGAAAAAGTTGCTCTATAAAATAAATTTCAGTGGACATTTCTGCCATAATGCCAAAATATGTACCTACAATCTCGCCCTGGAATTACGGGACTGATGGCAAATTGCATCTATCTATACTGTACAACCATGTCTGGCAGCAGCGAATGAGCATGTGATGCGCAATGTTGCCACGGTGAACGATGTATAGCGGATACCGACAGTACCACATATAGGAAATCTGTATTTGGGACAAATTTTATTACAGTTTCAGCGTATATTAGGCTATATTAGGATAGATGATCTATTATATACTACATACTGTGGAACTAGAACCAGAATTGTTAAAAACAATTTGAATTTGAAACAATAATGATTGTTAAATAAAAATAATTTGAAATTCAAATTCAAATTAGATCTACATATTATAGTCTTAATTGTCGTGTAAATCTCAAACTGGTTTAAAATAATCATTACAAATGCAATTTATTTTATTAACACAAAGAATTCAAACTAAAAATTTTATTATATTCGAGTTAAGTTTTTTATCTTAGCCGCTTCTAAATACGAATCTTCTTGGCTAAAGCTATTCAAATATGAGACGGTTTCAAAAAAACTCTGGGTAGGAATTCTTGGGTACTGCCGTTAAGATTGAAAGGATTTAGCCAATTTTTTAGCCGAATTCAAATGCCTTAACTCTGGCAACTCTGTGCCCACCGTCTTATATTCTGTCTACAGTCGTGATTTGATTGGTAGATGAGGAGGAAAATAGGGTTGTCAGCCACATTTGTACAATTTTTGAGTTTATTTCATGTATGATACAAAGGTACAATTTGAGAGTTTAACGGAATTTTTAGTATCCTTAGCTTACAGAGGCTTGCAGATTCAAATTTGGCTTTATAAGCAGAAGCATAATTCAAAGTATAATGTCAGCAAAGGAGCTTTTAGATTCCGGAAAGAAAACTGAGGTGTGAAGTTATGGTCTAAAAAAAATTTCTATTTCTTGTAATTGATTTTTTTCTTATTTAGTTACACGGAAAGACAAATTTATTGATATTAAGAAAATGTTGATAAAAATCAAGAAAAAAAGCAGTTGATTTTGCGCCAAGTAAATTTTTATTATTTTCTAGAAAACATATTCTTGATTCAACTTTTGGTTGGTTGTATTATTATCAAGTAAATAATACTAAATTCAAAGGGTCATATTTTCTTACGCTTAGCAGTAAAATAATAAAACTATAAATGTTGAAAATGCATATTGATGTTATCTTTTCTATATTCAGAAAAGCTTTTGCCAGATTCAAGCGACTTATTTACTTGAATTAAATATTGAAAGATTAATATAAGCACAGACTATATAACTTATCAGACTATTCATAAGAGCAGATTTGATTAAATTTTCTAAGTCCCAAATATGTATCACTTTAGAGTACCACTTTCCATTGGAAGTAGAAGATAAAGCAAATCAATGATTGACCTCCAGAGTATATGCTTGGGTAATGTGTTGTGATAGTAATGCTGATGGAAAGTGGAAAAGTGCTCGCTTTGGGATTTTCGTGGCAGGTTATTTTGCTCTGTATGATGTTAGAATTATTTAGAAATTCTGTCGGCGGACGGACTGTTGCGGGTTGAAAAAGGACTGTAATTATACCCTAGATGAAAATTCAAGGGCATTATGCATTTTATCCAACGTTTGTAAGGATAAGATCCTGGATCCTGCTAAGATACTTCAGAAGGAGGACATTTTTTGTACTGGAAATTTAAGTTTTTTGGAAATTTTGAAAATTAGCTGTGTGACATGGGAACTCTATGTTGGTAAAAAAAATCGACCGCAAGTATTTAAAAGAGCCACTTGCAAAATTTATTGCTATAGGATTGAATATTTCGAACTAGATGAATAAGTTGATTTAGCCTTTGCCATCCATGCACAATTCTTTCGCAAAAGTACTAAAATGATAAAATCTAAAATATTGTTACGAGCGTTGCCTTAGTTCGTTATTTAAAACACAATATCTCAGATATTATTAACAAGTTCTTTCTTTTATTTAGCTTCACTATTTACTTTTATAACATTTACAAACAATTATCAAATCAACTCTTTATAGTTATCGCTAGTACTGTACTTCTAATTATAGCAATAGTTTACTTCGTTCATTTCACTGTCTGAAATAAGACTGCTTCCTGGATGTGAGTAGCGCCGTACGACAAATTATCCTAGGACCTTCCTGAATATTCCGTTCTCCAAACCAAGTTTACTAGTATGTCACTAACCTAAAGTTGTCTCCATTTCCAATAGATGTCGCTTGTATCACTTTGTGGCGCGTAACAATATCTACTTTGTGCTGATAGCAGGGATCATCTTCACGAAATCAATCAGGAAAGTCTTTATTAGTTTCCGCTATACACTTTTCGATAATTGTTTTTTTTATGTTCGTAATATGTAAATATTTATCGAAAACATGCTCGTATACATTGAAAAATCTTTTGCATATTTTTAAAAAAAAAAAATCCGTTGGCGGTTGAAGAGTACAGGTATTGATGGCAGTTCCATAATCTTTGCTGATAATCATAATTCTGAAGGTAATTTAAGTTTTTCTGAAGATTGCTATACCATTATTTTTTACAAATATCGCAATTAATTTTCTTTTTCATGGTTTTGAAAATAGCGTAACCTGTAAAGTATCGTTTTGCTGCATCAGAGACTTTAAATTCCTTTTCTAAATATCTATCTAAAGTACTTTCAAAAATCTTTTCCTGAACTAATTCGTTTTCAACTTTTTCGTTTAAAGGCGTTATTTCGAAGCTATGAATTTTATTGTTATCATAATTTTCAATTGGAATTATGAAATTTGTATTCAAATCTAAGAGCGTATCGCCATCATCCTCACAATTTTTCCCACTGCATTTGATTTTAGTAATTTTTGCAGACATTAGCCTAGCTACCGATATATTGAAAATTTATATCGATGGGTTCCTATTATTCCTATTCTTAGCCCTGACTTGTGCGAAAAGATTTTCAATCGAATCTTGGTTGAACCTTGAGGTGAAAATAAATTTTATAGACGAATTTTCGTTGAATATGTTTTCCGATAAAAAGAGTAAGGATTTTATAGTAAAAATTATACCATCCAAACAGTAGTTTATTGTTTTTTTCGTAATATTGTTCCTATTTATTAGCTTGCATTTGGAAAAATATTGAGTCATTTCCTGTAATTGAATTTTCACTGCATTGTCTCTTTCTAATGGCTTCTGATATATATTTCTTGCTTTTAAATGTCTACTATTTAAGCAGTCAAAAGTTCTATTTACTTTTAAAATAAATTCTCTTGTACTTAAAGCAATTTTTTTGGAATCACCTTGGAATTTCTTGAGTTCCAAGCAGGTATTTATTCCAGAAGCCACTGTTTGAATAAGCACTTGGGTTGCAAAACGAACTTTTTATCTATCAAATGTATTTGTGTTAATGTGCTTATCCGTCAATTTGGGACACAATTTAACAGTTTGGCTAGAATCGAACTTATATAATTTTTCGATTATACACCAACTGACTTTGCCATCAGGTGTAATAATGTCATTAGTAAGCATAGTATTCCGAATGCTTTTAAATAAATGAGGAATATTATACAAAGTAAAATTTTTTTTAACCGCATTTTCAAATTCAAAAGTAAAAAATGGCTTATTTGGATGTTTTGCAATAAAATTAATTTTAAGTCCTCACTTAAAATAGCGTTATTTGAAACAACATAGCTCAAGACATATTTCCAATTATAATGCAACCCGCGAACCATAAACAAGCAAATGTGATCACCTACTGCATATTTTCGTTTCCACCTCGGAGATCGACAAATCCTTCCACTTGATCTGAGCATTCATTAATTACTAAATCTTTCCGAATTGTTATTTCATCAAAAGCTATGCAAGCTTCCTTCTCCATTTTATTCATTTTGGAAACCTGGTCCTTTAAATTTAATATCAAGGAATTGTTAAGACCAGGGCTTAGTTTTTTAATTGGTGCCCACCTCCATATAGAACTTTGACTTGGAAGTTTAAAGTTCAATGAATTTTTCATAAAATTGTACCCAGAAGTTGAGGAGTAGTTCAAAGCTTGTGCCAAAGTTTTTTGATTCTCTTCATAACTTATCTTTTTAGGACCCAAAAGCATTTTGCACATCACCTTCGCATTTTCAGTAACTTCAACTCTTTCTACGTGCTTAGAAATATTTTCCAAGTCCAATTCATACTTGTCAACTTTTTGGTTTAATTCATCAATTTTTCTCTCACATTCCTCAATTTTTTTTCTCATGTTTTCATTTTCCATAATATAAAAGAAGTTACTTTTAATATATTTTGGACATTTGGAGCAAAGAAAATCATCGTCCTCTCCAAACATTGCCCTAGCTCGCTTTCTCGGAGGAGTTTCGATAATTTCAAGGTCTGATAGATATAGCTCTTCTGTAGATTCACTATTGCAGTTCGAAGGCTTTGTAGTGAGACAATCCGTACTTCTTGGATTCAGAGCATTAGAATCGGGTACATCATCCTCGACATCATTAAAGTCGTAAATACAACGTGAATCAAGGTTTAGGGAAGGAATGGTGTCTTTTGGTAAACATCTCTTCAAGATATATTTACTTAGAAAATGCCGATCACATATAAATTTATTTTTAGTGAAAAACTTGTCATCTAACAGGCATGCATCTTTCCATTTCTTTAACAAATCGGAATTTCTAGGAAATAAGAACATTCTGCGTGGGGGGCTTTTTGCGGAGCAATGTTCTAGTACGCATGTTCGCACACATACACGGTTTTTTGATTGTTTTTCTATCAAAAGATGGTTCGGTTCCCATTCAAATATTGTGGGAATAGCATTTTTAGAAAGCTTGTTTCCCTTTTTTCCCTTACAAACATCAACGAAATGGGCACTACAAACAAATTTATTCGTAACAGATTCTTCTTTATTTACATGGCAGTTCTCTACCCATTTCTTACAAATATTAATATTTTGTATCGGGAATTTAAATAAACTGACATGTTGTTGCCTAGTATTCCTACAATTTGGAACACAACGTTTGGCAATATTAAATCTAGTTAAATAACTAGTCGACATTTTTTATAATGAAGATCCAACGAAATTCCTAAACCAAACGTAAAGCAAATCCAATTAAATTTCTAAATCAACGCAGTCATAAAATGAAAAACACTTGTGACTACACGCCCGGTTTTCACAGTAATGAGTTATATCATAAAATTCTACTCAGCTCAGCACCGACTGTTAGAAAACAAAGAATAAACAAGTAAAAAAGCTAATAAAAAGCAATTATTATGATATCCTAGATGAATGTCCGTATGAAATTTCGTATGGGCACCCATTTGAGCAATTTTGATTTTTGCAGTGGTTTTTCGCATATATTTCTAGAACGGTTCGTCGCACAGAAAAAATGATTATAACCAATTTTATAGGATTTCATATTTTAAAGAAGTTTTTGGTACAATAAAAATGTCTTGGACTGATCGTTTTCACAGTATACGCAAAAAACCTAAATTTTTATATGGCAACATCAAGAAGGAGTTGCCCGATTTAGTCCATTTTTAAAATGTTATTTTCTAATACAATGAAAACACTATGTACTAAATTTCAGCTCTCTACGTCGACGCGTTCTTAGGCAGTTTTCAAATATATAGCGGAAAGCGAAATTTTTGTATGGCAACCCCACTTTTACTTTTTTTTTTAAAGTCCGTGTACAATATTTCAGCTCCGTAGGTGTACGCGTTCTCGAGTTATCGTGCGCACAGACAGACGGACGGACGCACATGCAAAAATCCAAACAACTTTTAATATTATGCGTGGGTGTCCAATCCATTTTGCTCTACCATCATTATTTCGAGGTGTTACAAACGGAATGGCAAACTTAAGTGGAAAACACAATTGCACCGTTTCGATCCGATACGTACAAATGTCAAATTTGCTTATATGAGACGTACGTGCAATTGGACATATTACACCGAAATGGATCGAAACGGATCGAATCGAAAAGGAGAAGTTGAGCAAATTTCAACTTTTACAGATGACATAACCTAGAAAATTTACCTGTACAATGTTTGTGTATAACTCAAGATGGATGAAGAAGTTTTTATTGAAGAAATTAAAAAATATGAAGAGCTTTATGACAAAGGCAACAAATTTTACACGGATATAAAGAGAAAAGACAAAATCTGGAAAAATTTCAATGAGAAATTTAAAACTGATGGTAAGTTTGAACGGAACAATTGTGCTCATGCACGTAACGGATCGAATTGAATCGAATCGAATTGAATCGGAACGCCGGAATTGTGTTTGGGACTTTAGTATGCCCCTATAGATTTCATCTAGGGTATAAAAAGATAACAGCGAAAACTATTCTAACGCAGTCGCATTGTGATTTGTTGTGATCCCATCACGCACAGCACCGTCTACAAGCACATACTGTGTGGTGGCTGGTTATTTCTCGTCGATTCGCTTTATCTTCTACTTCCAATGGAAAGCAGTACTCTGAAGTGATACATATTTGGGACTTGAAAATTTAAACGAATCTGCTCATATGAATAGTCTGATAAGTTATACAGTCTGTGATATAAGTAAACGAAATGTTTATAAATATCTTATTTTGACAATAAATTGAATTTTAGTATTCTAAAATATACCATGAAACGTATAGATTAAGAAAACTAATTGTATTTATCGTATTAGTACCTATATATCTTTTCATACAGCGAATTATAATACTATCAACGAGTATCTGGCTTAAATTGATTTTTCACTCAAATTTTCCACTGATGTGGAGAGCTCATTCAAAACTTTTTCCTTATTCTAAATGATTGCATAAGAAGTTTCGTCCGAGTAATAAAACCAAAACATGGAAATTATCCACACTGGCATAGTCGTGAATTAATCAGAGCTTTAAAAGAAAAGGAAAAATATAGTCGTTAATATAAACGCTTGCAACATCCTGAAATTTACAATAGCTTATCATTATTTCGTCGATTAACTGATTAAAGAATGTTATAGAACCTATTTGGATGAAATTGAAAAAACTTTACACAATAATGTCAAAGAATTCCGGGCATACTCCAAAACACTGAAATCCTCAAAGTCCCTTCTAGTGAGATGAACTACAATGATACAATTTCTAATACGCCCCAGGATACTTGTAATATCTTTGCTCTCTACTTTAAATCTGTATGTTCTGACAACATTTCAGGCAGTAATCAATCAACATTCAGTAATGCCATAACCACAACACCTCCCTCTTCTCATCCAACCTCTTTTTCCTCTTCAATAACTACGTTTCCGATTTTTCCCGAGGATGTGCAAACTGTCATTCTGTCATTGTAGGTCTTGATTTAAGTAAGAAAGCTGGTCCCGACACCATACCGAACATCTTCCTACTATTCAACTTGTCATTGAGCCACAGAATTTACACATCTCATTCAAGATATCGTACGTTACCCCAAGTTTTATATCTGGTGATTCTAAATCCGCAAAAAAATTGCCCTTGTATTTCAAAAACTTATTTACAATTAACACTTACCCCAAACCCTCTCCACCTTGAGCTTTAAACAGCACGGATCTCTTCCGGGAAAATCCACTACCACGAACCTGGCGCTTTATACCGACAAAATTGCAGTAGCACGTGATGATAGGTATCAGATTGATTCTATTCAAACCAATTTTGCTAAAGCCTTCGACAAAATTTCACTTTCTGGTATATTCCATATAATATCATATATAGGTTTCTGCGATAATATAGTTGCGTGGTTCGCATCATATATCCGCGAACGACTGCGAACAGTAGTCCTTAACGTCACCAGTCTTGCCCTTTCATACAACCCTCCGGTGTTTCACAAGGCACAATTCTTGGTCCTTACATCTTTCTCCTCTACATCAATGACCTACCGCACCAACTAATCACCGATTGTCTCTTATATGCAGACGAGGCTAAAATTTTTAAAGTCATTCGCACAGAAGAAAACTGTAAATTATTTCAAAGAGATTACTCCTACATTAGAAAATTGGAGTAAAGATAATTTGTTGCCGTTGAATATTTCCAAATGTAAAGTTATAACCTTTTCCAAAAAAAGCCACTACCTTATAATATGACTACATAATGGGTGATTCATCTCTTAACCGCGTTACTGAAATGAAAGATTTAGGGGTAATTTTTGACCAGAAATTGTTATTCAAGTCACATAATGCACAATGCTTTTAAACTGTCGGGTATTATATTCCGAATTTGTAAATCATTCAATAATAATACTAATAATTCTTTATAATTCTCTAATAAAAAGTCATCTAGAGTATACGCATGCACTTTTTATGGTGTATATGTGAAGTAAATTGAAGCAGTTCACAGAAAATTCACCATATTTATTTTATATAAAACAGAAGGACGCTATCTTGATTATTTTACTCGCCTCGTCAAATTTGGAATTCTCTGGAAAACATCGTCTTTTCTTAGATGAAATGTTTTTATTTAAAATAATACGCAAACTTATAAATTGCCCAGAATTATACCGTAACATTAGCTTCTTTGCCCCATCTAGAGTCACCCGATGCCCGTTAACTTTTCAAATTACTACTGCCAGGACCAATTTATGGTATAAATCCCCTTGTTACAGAATTCCAAAGAATCATAACGACCTATTTAACGAAATCGACATCCTCGATTTTAGTTTGTGCGCCTTTAGAAAATCATTTGAAATGAGATTCAGTTTCCCCTCTCTGAATAATCACTGGGTTACCCATTAAATGTATTTTCTTCCTCCATTCTTTTGCATACTTTTTAATATATTTCTTTTTTTTTCCTTTTTTTCTTTCTTTTTTTTTTAACTTCTATCTTGTTTAAAACTAATCTTGCTGTACTTTTAACTTATTCTTACACTGGTGCACATAAGTAGCCTATGTGCATAGTTAGTAATTAATATTATAAATCAATCCATATTATTAATTTTTTAATTCTTCTCAATGAAATTTGGACTAATCAAATATTTGGATTTCGATATTAACCGGTAGTCTGTAAGCTATCGCTATAAGGTCATAAATAAATAAATAAATATATATATATATTTGCTTTATACAGTTGTGCTTTTCTCAAGAATATGATTATCTGAAGCAAAGCAATTATTTATTAAATCTTTTAAATCAACAGCTGTCAACTGTAAATTTGAAGATAAAGAAAAACTTATTCCTGCGAAGAAGAACAGTATAACTTATGAATTTGGCTCAAAGCTCTAACTTCTTGACTTGCATAAAGCCGGCGTCCAAATGAACATAAATGTGTGCAGTTGTATTCTGAAAACGAACTTACTTGTGATTTGTTGTTGTTTATATAGACTACAACAGGGTGGGCTTTAAGTCGATCGCGATCGACCGGTGAACCGCCAAGACATTTTTCGGTGACCGCCTTTACTAAGACGCGCATACTAGAAAAAGCGGCCAAGTGCGAGTTAGACTCGCACACCCCATGGTTCCGTACCGTTGTACAAAATTTAACACTATGTTCTTTTAAATTAAATACTTTCGAAAAAATTGTATTCCTCCAATATAAAATCAACGATGCCTGGACCTGATGTATTTTTATACCAATCTATAGGGTATACTAAGTTTGTCATTCCGTTTGTAACGCACAGAAATAATGATGATAGAGCAAAATGGATTGGACACCCCCGCATAAAATTAAAAGTTATTTTGATTTGTGCATGTCCGTCCGTCCGTCCGTCCGCACGATAACTCGAGAACGCGGCCACCTAAAACGCTGAAATTTTGTACACGGACATTAAAAAAAAAAGTAAAATTAAGTTCGAAAATGAGACAAATCGGGCAACTTCTTCGTGGGGTTGCCATACAAAAATTTCGTTCTCCACGATATATTTGGACACTACCTGAGAGCACGTCGACATAGAAAGCTGAAATTATGTGAATTGTGTTTTCATAGTAATAGCCAAGAAAATTTCAAAAATGGACTAAATCGGGCAACCCCTTCTTGGTGTTGCCATATAAAATTTTTGATTTTTTACATATACTCTGAAAACGATCAGTCGTACACATTTTTATTGTACTAAAAACTTCTTCTGAATAAGAAATCCTATAAAATTGGTTATAATCATTTTTTCTGTCCGACGAGCCGTTCTAGAAATATATGCGAGAAACCAATGCAAAAAATCTCAAATGGGTGACCACACGAAATTTCATACGGGCATTCATTTAGGGCATCATAAGGATTGGTCTTAGACCAATTCTAGCTTTTTCTCTTGTTTTCTTTAGAATTTGCATTAGGGATGGGTAATTGGGACATTTTAATGGAACAGTTCCAACCTGTTCCAAGTATCAAAACAAACTGTTCCAAAGTATCAGTTGCAAGTCCCAACTTTGGTACAAATAATAGAAGAAAATTGTTTTTAGATTAGGATACACAAAACATGTGTTAAAAAAATTACAACAACTCTGTATAATATGATTTTATTCTTCGGTGAAATTGTATTTTCCCAAAAAAATAACATTATTTATTTAAATTTACTTAAGAAATCAACTTTCAAAATATATAAATTGCAGTATTTTTACGACGGATACCTACAGATAAAAGTAAAATATAAATTACAGAAGCATAGCTGCAAATAAAACACATTTCTTCCATAAATTTTCTTAGAATTTCAAAATTATTTAAATTCATTTAAAAGGAATTTCGATACCAGCTTCTATACAGATACACGACTGGGCCAATTGTAATTAAGAAATATGTTACACCTATACATAAGTAGAATTTAATGCAGCCTAAATCAACTGTATTGTATATATTGTGTCATATGTTGTCACTGTAGTATGAAAGTTTTGTTTTGGCTTCCTACGATACATTTCACTCACTTTACAAGCCACCCTACCCTATAATATCGTACTCTTAACTTCCTGTTGCATAAAATTAAAAGCCCTTATGTAGTGTGACTGTGTGAATGTTTAGGATGCATTAGTCAAGGATTTATTTGGACTTTATAAGCTACATAACTGGGAAATATAAGACTTGCTATTGGTACTGTCACAGCTACTCTGAAGGAGAAATATAAAACTATTTCCCTGGTAGCCCAATCATTATGAGCGCACTGATGAACTCATGATGATTGGTTGGATGATTGTAATGCTGATTTTTATTTTAGCACCGGGACTAAACTCATTTATATACCTCGCATTCATATAATGAGCAATTTAATAACTGCGCTAGTGAATAAATGAAATACCTCATTGATGAGCGTAATCATGATTCTCATTGGTGAGTAAATCAAAACCCTCATCGCTGAGCGTAATTATGATTATAAGGGGTGAATAAATCAAATACCTCATCGCTGAGCGTAATCATGATTATCAGGGGTGAATTAAACAAATACCTCATCGTTGAGCGTAATCATGATTATCAGGGGTGAAAAGTTTTCAAATTCAGAAAAGAAAATCCAGAAAAATAAGCTCATATAATATACGTCCGTCTTATTTAATAGAAAAAAAAACAAAAAATAAAATTCATATTAATATATAAAAACAAAAACAAAAATTCCAATGCGTATTAATGAAAAAAAAGAAAAAGAAACAAAAAAAAAACATTGAAGTTCATATTTGGAAAAAATAAAATATGTCTATCTGCGGTACTCGTTGGTTTTTTTCTGTAAAAATTAATCATTTAGTCTTAAAAGTACGTATGTAGATTGTAGAACTGGACAGATAAAAAAGTAATACCTTGCTGTACATGTGGCCCGATTATAGCGCTGGTGTGCGAATAAAATATCCTTGCGTAGTTAGCCTGTACCCTAATTATGTAGAAATGCATGTTATCACCATTTCTCCTAGAAACCTTAATGCATGGGTTGAAATATGATCTTACCGCAGGGCATGAAGATGAGTTGACGCTTCTAAGTAAATCGTTACAATAGCAATTATGACTCATTGATTTGGAATTATCAGGCGTGGTTATCCCTACACCAAAGTACAACATATTTTTCTTGCAATGAGGTTAATATATATGCCCATTATACATATCATCAACACATTTCTTAATATTTTTATTTTTTTATCCATAAAACAATTAAAAATTACTTACCAATAATTAACAAGCACTCTACTTAACTAACACTTCACTTAAAATTGCACTTCAACTTCCTCGCTTCGCTTTTCAGAAAGGAATGAAGAAAGATAAAATTCAGTCCGTACCTTGCATGCTCATAACAAGAACCAAAGGATATAAATTTGTAGCGCACCACCATTTATCTCTCTTTCACTCATACATTATACCTACATATCATTATACCCAATTTAGTGATGAGCTGATAGATGAGTTGGCGAAGAAACTCATCGAGGCGCTCAGTAAAAAGATACACTCGCAATGTCGTACTTGGCATAGTGTGTTAGTGTGTTAGTGAACATAAGAGCCCCCTCCCCCACCGTCACTAAAATGTTGTAAACTGATGAGCTTTGGCTACCAGCGTTGGTACTGGTACTGTAGATAATTTATGATTACCTTATAATTTCATTGTATAACAATAACTCTTATTTGCATACATATGAAGTGATTTGTATAACACTCTCTTTGCTCATGTATTGTATTCTCTTTCCACATATTGGATTTAGTGGCGAATTGGACTTCCCTTATTAAACACTTTTTTTATACCGCGCTTATTATTTGTTCTCAGACATTAAATAAAACTACATTTAAGTTTAGAGGTGGTTTTATTTTAGACATTTTTTCATGTTGCCGAATCCCGGGATTGAAAAGAAAACGTTTTTAAGGATAATTTTTCGACAATTCGTGAATAACATCGTGAAGAAGATAACGGTATCGCGATAATGGATTTGGCTTACCGTTATACATGTCGTGGTCAAGTAACGCGTAAGTAAATGCGATCAATGGTTTTCTAGGAGGTACAGTGCCTGTATCTGAAAGTTCAACAGAACTAGAGGGATTAAAAATTTTGCTGGTTCGCATAAAAGGTGCCCACGAGAATCTTACGAAAGCTAACCTAACGGTTAGACCTTAATTAAGCGAGATCAATACTAGAACGATTTTGAGGCAGTAATGGATTATAAAGATAAAGCTATATCGGCTATTGCTCGTCTGGAGTTAAATATTGAAAAACAACGCACGCAAACGAACCAGACATTATCTGCCGGACGAACAGAAAACGTGGCTAACCGGAATCCCTTGAATGAAAGAGCATGAGATTCACATGTATTAAAATTACCTAAGCTCGAGCTTAAAAAAATCAGCAGAATGTTAAGTGATTGGATTCCATTTTGCGAACAATTTATAAGTGCAGTTCATGAAAATCGCGCCCTTGATTCTGTGTTGAAATTTAATTATCTTCAGACGGTCTTAATTGGAAGGGCAGAAACTAGTGTAGCAGGACTCACACCAACGGAAGCCTGTTATAATGATGCAATAGCCATGCTGAAGGAGGAATACGGTGACGCAGATCGAATTATAGAGCAACACAAGCAGCAGCTCATGTCTGTGCAATCAGTTATATCAGGCGACGACATTAATAGCTTACGGCGATTTTATACCATCATCACATCAACAATGTGCTCTTTAGCTGTATTAGGAGTTCCAGTAAATCACTACCGCATGATGCTGAAGCCGATCATTCTACACGCTCTACCGTAACCCCCGAAAGATACAAGCCATGAACAAAATTAAAAAAAGGTCAGCAGGCGACATCCACAGTCTTTTTGCCTCGTTACTGCTGGAGTTTTTCATATAAAAATTGCTTGTATTTTGTTCAAATGCTATAATTTCCATAAATTTCTTCTACAAGCTATTTTTTTCTAAACTATTAGAAAGAAAACATATTTGGCTGCAATTTGTTTTAACTTCATTTTGCTGTGGGAGTTTTTGGCCTTTAGGACCTGTTTAAGATGAAATTTTAGTTTTTCCACCATGACGAGTAAACAAAAATCAGTGAGAGTGAGCTCTTACTGCATGCTGTACCCGGCACGTTAAGGCCTTTTTATGTGTCGGTGCCTTCGGCGACTTCATGGCTTGTATTATATTTCGGGGGCTGCGGCTCTACCCAATAGCGTAAGAATCGAATATTATCGAAGAGAACGTCGTATCAGTGGTGCTAAAACCCTCGAGAATACTTCCCAAGCCATGAAACAGAAATCTATATGTGTGCGTTCGGAGTCCGTACTCTAAAATGCTCTATATTGATGCTTATGGAAAAGTGCCAAACATTGACTTTATATATGCCATAGAGCCTAAACTACTATCCATACAGGAAAATAGTCATCTAGTAACTTAAAGCTTGCTTCCTTACCTTCCAAAGGCTACACTTACTATATACCTTACTTAACAAAATAATTAAATAGTTTTGATTACAAAGTAACCTTACCATTTTACGCTAAATACATCTCAGCTGAGTGATAATTGCATGTGTATATGTGCAGCCGTAGTCCGAATCTGTAGGCAGCTACATTCGATATCATCAGCCCACGGCATCCCATGACGGCAGCGCAATATTACAATGATTACTCAGCTGAGAATTTTTGTTTGAGGAATCGTAGTCATTTGGTTAAGATAATTTTTTTTTAAATAACTTTGTTAGGAAAGGTATAAAAATTTTATTAGGGTTCAGAAGATAAGAAAGCAAACTTAAGATTATCACAACACCGTTTTTCTGTATGAATAGTAGTTTAGGGCGGAGGAGCTATTCAAATCAAACTTTTGTCAATTTTACATAAGAACACTGCAAATATTATAGAATGTAAGGACTACGCTGGGCCTCGCATGTGGTAGGGAGGGAGTCTGTTTCATGGCTTGTGAAGTATTCTCGAGGGTTTTGGTGGTGCAGACAGTGTAAATGTATGCGCCAATACCAGTGCGGCATCACATTCTACATCCGAGATAAATGATTCGATATCTTTGGAGGCAGTTAATGGTAATAAGCGCATACAGCACATCATTATTAAATCATTGCAGTATCTTAGTACTGCTGCGGAGCTATTAACCTCACAATTCCCGAGAAAGTGTTTATTTTGCAAAACTGAGCGTCATGAATGAAAAATTGTGACAGTTCACAAAACATCGAGCAACGTAAAGCAATGTTAAAGAATGAGGGTCGCTGTTTTCGTTGGCCAAAACAAGGTCATTCTGCGAAGCATTGCAAGTCAACTTGGATACGTTGTGAAAAGTGCAAGGGACGACATGCCACGATTATGTGTGATCCAACCTTTAAAGGGCAAAGTTTCTCTTCTCCTAGTGTAAGTGGAAAAAAGGAATATGTATCAAATAACGTAAACGATATAGAACGTTCTAACAGCCAAGTGTTAAATGTATTCGCAAGCGATGTTGACATGGGAAATATTCATTTGCAGACCACTATCGTATCTGCTATTTCATCAGATGGTTTTAGAAATGTGTTAATGAGAGTGATACTTGATGGAGGCAGTCAGATAACATTTATACGAGAAAATGTCTCACGCAAGCTTAATCTGCCTATAGTAGGTAAACATCATATGATGTACCTTTTGGTTCCTCTAAGGAAACACCATCAAATGTTTACAATCGTGTTAGACTACAGTTAAAGGGACAGTACAACGAAGAAAATATAATAGAAGCGGTGGAAGTGCTGGAAATTTGTATCGATGTGTTAGCGGCGCTTAGTATTGAACATCCTAAGATAAACGATCTGCAGCTAGCGGATAAAAGAGTGCATAAGTTACCTTTAATAAATGGAATCAGTCTGCTAATCGGAGCCGACACATATTGGACCATTGTGACTGGTCGGACGAAAATAATCGCTCCAAGGTTGAGGGCCATCAAAACAAAATTTGGTTAGACTCTTCACGGAGCAGTAGCGGCAGATTCAAGTATGGAAAATATAGACCACCTTACTACGCTCAGCGTGAACATTGTTGGCAATAATTTTGACATATATAAATTCTGGGATTTGGAAATTTTAGGTATTAAGGGATAGTCCCCTTCAGGTATTGAGTTCGAAGAATTTACCACCGATTTTATAAGGCATGATGGTGAACGGTATGAAGTTTTTTTGCCTTGGAAGGCACCTAATATCCATTTGGACGGTAATTAAATAACTGCGATGTATCGGCTGAGAAGCTTAATAAAAACCTGCAAGGGAGCCGTTTGCACCACTACCACGGGAAAGATTGTTGTTATATAGACCTTTCGAAACAGTTCGTGGATTTTTATGTTTAATTTTCTAGCCCATTGTATTCACCGAAGGTTTGTGTAATGCTGATTACTTGTGCTGTGGTAAGTGCAGTACATTTGGAGATAGTTCCCGATTTAACTGCTGAGAGTTGCCTACAAGCTCTTCGTTGATTCTGTGCACGTATAGGAATTCCCAAGGTTATCTCTTCGGGCAACACGAAGACCTTTAGGCGAGCTATACTGGAAATCGAAACACTGCAACATATGCTGCAAGAAGAGAAAATTCAAAACTTTGCTACTCATCAAAATATAATATGGCGTTTTATAGTGGATCGAGCTGCATGGTGGGGTGGATTCTGCGAGCGATTCGTTAGGAGTATAAAAAACTCATTAAAGTGTTCCATACGCAAGTCAACGCTAACTAAAGAACAGCTTCTAACTCTTATAGTTGAAATCGAAGCGACAACATACACACGACCTCTGACATACATCACAGATAATCCGACAGATCCCGAACCTATTACTTCTTCTCAGTTCTTTACGGGCTATACATTTTTGACACTTTCAGGTGACAGAAACGATATTTGCCAGCTAAGGCAGAAACGGAAGAATACCCCTAACAATTTCTGGGAAAGAGGGCATTGCGAGTATCGTCAGTAACTGCGTATAGCTCATTATAACAGAAATGTTCATCTTCATCCTTGAAAGTAGGCGACGTTATTCTTATCAACGATAAAGATCTACTTCGAATTCACTGAAAAATGGGGTGATAAAAGCAGTATATCCAGGACGAGATGGTCGAGTACGGGCGTGTGAAGTTCGATTGCCCAATACGACAACATTGAGAAGACCGGTGCAGCTCATGTATCCTTTAGAGATCCAGGATAACCATTCTCGGGGGGAGGATGTAGAAAATTTATGATTACCTTATAATTTCCTTGTATAACTTTAACTCTTATTTGTATACATAAGAAGTGATTTGTATAACACTCTCTTTGCTCATGTATTGTATTCTCTTTCTACATATTGGATTCAGTAGCGAATTGGACTTCCCTTCCCTTATTAAACACGTCTCTTATAACGCGCTTACTATTTGTTCTCGGGCATTAAATAAAATTACATTTAAGTTTAGCGGTGGTTTTATTTTAGACATTTTTTTCAGGTGCTGTCCCACCTACAGATTGGGACAGAGCTGTACGTGTACCAAAGTAGCAGGTTGTTCGAGTTTTACCCATCTCTAATTTGTATGCAGACCGACAGCAATACTTCGCTCCAATATAAAATCACCGATGCTTCGACCCAATGTAGGGAATGCCCCAATTATTTCTTAGAAATTTACTGGAAATTTTTTGCTTAGAGTTTGTATGCATTATTGGAGGCCAACAACGGGTGCTTGGGCCACTAGCGCGTATATATGAGCAATAAGTATTCATTTCTTCTTAGAAAAATGATTCCATGAATGTGTATACGACACATGTACCTTCATTGGAAGCGCACGATGACGCTCAAGTACATACGTCGGTTACACATTCATCGGTTCACGAATGCTCACTGCTCGCTGCATTGAATACGCCCAGCAGTCGCTCATAGTTGTCCAAACATTCAACTTGAGAAACGAGAAGAAAACGAATCTGATTACTGGGAATTGTAATACAGATGTTCGTTGGTTAAGTCGGACTCGGAATATATTTTTACAAAGATTCAGGGACCTACTACAAGAGGTAAAAGATTTTTTGGAATCAGAGAAGAAGCTGACTTTGAACTTAGTGATGACGTTTGGCTGATACATTTAGCTTTGTTGTTGATATAAGAAGCCATGGAAAAATAAATCAAACAATAGTAGAATTTATTGGATTTGTTAATACTTTCAAAAACAATTTAAAGCTAATATCTTCCCAGGTGATGAAGAATGAATTAAAAAAATTCACAAATATTTCTGACGAGTTGCTTAAAAATTTACTATATTAGAACCAATTGTTACATTCATGTGTTACCCATTTGCCAATGTTGATGTGGAAGAAATAACTGAATCAATAAATTATATACATATTCTCTTTATCTTTTGAGGAAAGCGAAGTTTTTCTTCTTCAAAATGACATAATTTTAAAAGAACGTAGATCAGTATCTAAGAATAACTTTTGCAATCTAATGGACGAAGTAAAGTATCCTAATTTAAAAAAAGTTGCATTTCATTTAACATCGTTCTTTGGCTCTACCTATCTGTGTGAATCTGTATTTTCAACGATGAATATAATTAAGACAACACATATATATATATATATATATACATATATCAAAATTAGCGGACAATATGCAGACTAAGTCTTCTGGTAACTACAACTACGAGAACTAACATTAGATGAAAATGACTTATTTTTATGTATTTTAAATTGTTTGGTATTATTACATTTGTGGCTGTTATTCTTATGTCTGTATCTTGTGTATTCATTATTAACTTATAATAAATATTGTAGATCTCTTTCAGCTCAACACACCAACACCACTGTGTGGACGGCAACACCTTGATGAAATTTAAAGTGGCCCATACCCTGGAAAAGTCTGCCCACCCCTGGTCTACAAGATCAACGCATAATTAAATTTGTTTTCAGGAACCAAATTGCTGCAATTTGTTTTCAGAACAACAAGTATTCGTCTTAATATTCTTAAATGTTTTGTAAGATGCTGCTGATTATTTCCACATGTGCATAGTTTTGAAAGTGTTGTTATACATGTAAATCAATCGCTTTGTTTTATCCCAACATCAAAAACTTATATCATGTATTTATTGAAATTAAGGAAATGATTCCTGAAATTTAATAACCGTTTGCGAAATTCTAATTATTTGTATGATGTTTATTGAGTTCTAGCAAATAATTATTGATTCTAACATATAAGTTTAAATTTTTATAACATTTTCATACAGTAAGAGATATTGAATAAATTATTGAGTAAATTCAGAAGAGTTTTTCTAAAGTGTATTCGAGAAGAATTTGATAGTTTTTAGTAAATTAGAATAAATTTTGAGAACTTCATCTTTCTCGATATTAGACAAAATTTGTTAATATTAAGAAAATTTGGATTAAATTGGTAATTTTTTGAATTGATATTAAAAAAAATTATGTACTGTGTTTAATAAATTGATGATTTAATATTAGTAAAAAATTCTTTCCGTGTACGATTTCAAAAGTCCGTCGTAATGCTGCGTCCTTAAAACTAGCAACCGGGACAAGTGCCCATCGTGCCCCCCATAGATCCGGCTCTGGATGCAAATACCTTTGTATGCATGACGGCATAATGCTTGACAAATTTTCTTGGAACCATAGTTGTACTGAGAGTGCTTTGGATCCCCTAAGGTGATCAATGTAGCACCTATGCTAATCGAGTCGGCATACACGGAAGCTATGTGCACCCAATCACAAAAATATGATCTATTGCGAGAAAAGCACTGTGAGATCTTTGGGCTTAGTGTACCATAGAGTACGGTACATAACAGAATGATCATATACGTGGAAATATAGATGGCGTAAAAATTAGTTGTCGCATGGCATACTAGAGCAGAGTATACAGATTATGAAATAGGTAGGGTATTCTGGAATAGACCACAACATGTTTTAGAGTGTGCTGAAAGTAAAAGTTTTTATAATAGCAGTTTGGTATACATTTGTCGACTTCCTCAATACTTCAGATACAAAAAAATATGAGCACTCGACGTAGACATCATTTCAAATCTTGTGGTCCATTCCGGAATGGACCACCCTGCCATACAAATTCTCATCCTAACTAGTACTCCACGTCAGTGTCATCTCCTCTTGGTAACTTATATCATTGTCTGGTTTCAGCCCAATTCTCCATATCATCACTGAAACCCACTAGTCACCCTCGTAAAAAGCGATTGGCGTGGCACTATGATCAAGCTGATTGGGCTTCACTCAACAAATTCATTAGAGAGTTAGACTGGTCTGAGTGTTTTTCCTCGAGAGATGTAGAGTGTTGCTCTGAATCTATTTTCAACATCTTATGGTTCGGGATGCGCAGCTTTATTCCGCACAGTTACAAGAATATTACACCTAATAATCCATAAAAATAAAGACGCTGTATTTCAGGCATATAAACTGTGCGGAATTGAGGCAGATCTATAGAGAAGAACGGAAAATCTGAAAATGGATTATTCAGCGAGCTAAGCTCCAATTCGACCAAAACTTGGACAGAGAATCTTTACTAGTCGAAAGGGTAGTAAGAGTTTCTGGTCTCTTGTTAAAACAGTCAAGAACAACTTCACCAGTTCTTCGGTACCGGCTTCAATTCACAACGGGGATGTGTACACGGAATCATTGGAAAAAGCTAATTTGCCACCTTCTTCGCAAGGTCCTCATGCTCCACCAACATGAAATTTCAGGCAAAGACTGTTACATTTCCGCACGAGGGAGGTCTTCAAAGTACTCGCATCTCTCGATGTGTCTAAGGCTGCTGGGCCTGATGGTAATTCACCACTGGTACTCAATTCTGCGTCCTTCTTTAGCTAAATCCCTACGCAAACAATTTCACCTGTCCTGTCCGACAGGAGTCTTTCCTTTGGCGTGGAATCTTGCATATGTCCAGCCAATACCCAAAAAGGAGCGGCAAGCGATCCCTTAAATTATAGACCAATTGCCCTTACTTCGATTCTTTCGAAGGTTTTCGAAACACTCATCAACGTTAAATTGATGACATATGAAGAAAGTACTCACCTTATTAACAATCGCCAATACGGAATTCGTGCTGGCCGCTCTACTGGAGTTTTACTAACATTCCTTACCATCAATTCATGTCTCCACAACTTTGGGGAATCTGAGATCATCGCATTAGATATTTCGTAGGCCTTCGATAGAGTCTGGCATCCTGCTCTCTTAGGCAAACTGCAGGCATTATTTTAACTCAATAAAAATAGTTTATACAAATTTTAATGTAGGGTTGAATTATTATTTTTTATTTATTTATTTTTTATTTAGTGCTCTAAAGATATATTGAATAATTATCAAACTAGCTGTCGGACCCGGATTTACTATAATATATATGATATATAATAAAATATAAATTCACGATGTAATCATAAAAAACTGATATATTTATCATAACGAAATTACTAATAATTTTTGCCATAAATTAGACACTTACCTTTAACTTTCCAATCTTTACGATGCTTAAACCCATGAAAAAAGAGTAAATAAAAAAGCAAATAGTTCGAATTGTTCGCTATAAAATGCTCTACAAAAATCAATAATGCATTTTTTCATAAAATTAAAAATATTGAAAGGTCGCAAATATTTCCCCTCGAAATTTTGTGTCTTTTCCGGCTTATAACTTGTTTGTAATTATTGCTTCGTTGAAAAGTTATTAAAAAAAGATGTACGTGTTTTTGCTGTTCAAAAGTTCTGTGAGATGCACGCTTTCAGAAATGTAACTGAAAAACTGATGGCACCATTTCTTTGTTAGATGAAGGCGCATCGATGGGGGTATTGGGGTTGGACCCGTTTTCACTGATTATCGGCCCCCCTACGTATAGAAACAAAAAAATACTGCCTTCCCAAAATGCATGATTGGCCTTTTTTCAACATTTTAACTGGACTATAAATCGTTACAGAATATTTCCCATTCAAGTCACATCTGCATGCGTACACAAACAGAATGCGTTTTTAGTCTATAACTGCAATTTTTCAAGCCATTGAAAGAAAATTACGTTTTAGCTTCACCGCTTCAAATACCTTTCATAATGTTCCAATAATCAAATTATGGAGAAAATTTAATGAGGTCTATATGAAGTCCGAAGTCGCTATTTTTATACAAAATTTTCGGATAAAATACCCATTGTATATAGGGCCATGCGTTTTTGTTTTGGCGCCACTTTGTGGCGTTTATGATACAATGAGAGGCACGCACAATTCTTGTAGTTGTTGTGAAGTTACATTTAAGGCGACTACTGATGAGAACGCAGGTGGTTCAATTCTCGTGATAATTTTATCTGACCTTTTTATTTTGATTGCTTCTGTACTATTGGTATGCAACGATCTTTTCTTATGCTGACGATTTCTTTTATTCAAAATAACCTCCTTTCAGTAAGGTAGATAAATCATATTTAATGTTTTGACCCTGTCTGGAGTCAAAGATGCGCGCAATTGCAAAGCTTCTGCACCCTCCCCGCGACCAGTTTGAGTCGTTTTACACAACGATTAGTCAAAACTATGTATTTGATATTTTAAGATACTGGATATAATTCTATTTAGGCTATAATTACATACATATCGGTGTGTTCTAAATCTCGTAATTGGACATCCATTAGATTTTTTTGACAACACAAAGCATATTTTGTGATTTAATGAACCAAGTTTGTTTTCTTTGAATGTCTTTTATGCTTTGAGTGTTGCTTTTAATACCCTAGACGAAATCTAAAGGGTATACAACACTAAGCTTGTCATTTAGTTTGTAGCACCTAGAAATAATGTTGATAGAATGAAATGGGTTTGACACTCATGTGTAAAATTAAAAGTTATTTTGATTTTTGCATGTCCATCCTCACGATAACTCGAGAACGAGTGTACGTATAGAGCTGCAGATGGGCTTTTTAAAAAATACTAAAATTCAGTTCGAAAATGGAACAAATCGGGTAATTCCTTCGTCGGGTTGCACAAAAATTTCATTTTTCACTACATATTTGGACACTACCTGAGAACATGTCAACATAGAAACAACTTTTGTACATAGTGTTTTTGTAAAAATAGTAAATATAATTTCAAAAATAGACTGAGTTGCTGTTGCCATTTTTTGGATATTTATGTATACTGTGAAAACGATCAGTTCTAAACGATTATAATATATAATCATTTTTCTGCTTGACCGTTATAGAAATATATGCGAAAAACCACTTCAAAAATCAAACTTCCGCAGATAGGTGACCATACGAAATGTAATACGGGTATTCATCTAGCGTATCATAAGAATTGATCTTAGACCAGTTTTAGCTTTCCTACGTTCATATTCAATTAGCAAAATTCATTTGCATTTTATCGAGATATTCCAAAGAGATAAAAATGGAAATAGACATACATTTTAATAATGGGCACGTTTTTTACTGAGCTAGAGACCTTTGCTTTCAATTGCGGATGCCTTATATTTTAAACGAAGCTAAAAACAAACTAATAAAAGCAACATAAAATGTCACAATTGGTATATGACCAATAATATTGTACCCTAGATGAAAATAAAAGTGAAATAAAGAGAAAAACTAAAGTTTTGTATGGAAGTATTATAAGAAGGAGCTGCCCAATTGTTCCATTTATCAAGTTGTATTTGTGCTATTTTTATTAAAACGCAGCGATATAATTTCAGCTCTCTACGTTACTGCGTTCTCAAGCAGTATCCAAATACATTGTATGGCAAGGCAACAACAAAAAGTGGTTGCCCGATTTAATTCATTTTTGCTCTATGGGCCATCCAGACGGGCACACCTTGTTTATACATTTCTTGCAGCTGTGCGAGCCTCAACTTTACTAGTTTTTCTGTCAGAAGAAAATTAGTTTCATCGCCCTTCCATAATCTGCCATTCGTTAAAATGGTCTTCGTGTTTTTGTGGAGATAAGGACTAATTTTTAGAACAAGCCTTTTATAGTTCTTTCTGATATAGGCTGATAAATCTGTAATGCTTCGGGGGCTTTGGGTGTCTGATGCCAAGAATTATCTGGTCCCCTATATTGAAATGGCGTTGTTCTAAAAACACTTTAATGCCGTTTCGAGTGTCTTTTTGGTCGGGCAAATCATTTGATGTATAGTTAAAGACGGCCTATGGCAATTTATGGTGTTTGTTTTAAAGCATTACTATACTAATTAATATAATTTGTAAATTTTGACCACCACAACAAATATAAATATAAATAACAACACATATGAATGTTAAACAAGAATTCTACTTCCTCTCCCATAAATTAGAGTTAAGAGGCGGGAACCAAAACAAAACAGCTCTAACTAATCACGGTGCGTTATCCAACCACGGTACAGATTTTGAAAATACTTCTGTGTCCTGACATGAAAATATTATTACAAGAGATTATTTTTTTTTATTACACATTCATTACATTTTATTTTATTACACATTCAGGAAACTCCAAATACAATGAACAAAAAATGAGATACAGACAATATCAATACTATTTACTTACCTCACTTGGATAACTTTGGAGAACGATAAACAGTCAGTATCAGTTGAATTTGACGAGTGGTTGTATAACTCTCCATAATATCATATAGTTTTATATTTGATTTATCTCTATACAGCTGTTTTTCAATCAATTTCCTCTTATTTATCTATTTATTTATTCATATCGTGCTTTTATTCCTGTTCTGATATTTTTCATTTATGTATTTATCATGCTAATGTTTATCTAATCCGTAAGTAGCATTTGTGTTTTAATGTTAATTTCGAGTAACTTACTAAAGTTTGTAATAGACTGCGTCCTTGATAACGGTTCGAGACATCGGCCGAAAAGGAAAGCAAATAAAATTCTTGAAAATTAATCACGCAAATTAAAGGAAAACGGTCAATGCATTCACATCGAAAGAAAAATTGCAACGCATGCAAATTGCGCTACACGAGCATAAATAAAATATGAAAAGCACCTATGTATGTCTGAGGTAATCGCGTCAGTCAACAAAATTTATATGAATCATTAAGACATTACATTATTGATTACAAATATAGTTAACACTATTTGAGCTAATTTTTTTTCAATTGTAGCAGTAACTCTAATTTAACATAGTTAGCATAATAATTAATACTTATGTATTTTCGTATATAAAATCTTACACTTGACAACAAAATCAGAGTTAATTTTTAATTCTCACCACAAAGCGGCATGTTTGCAATCGATACATAACAGCATTAATATAACTGGGGCATATTTTACCATTATTGTAGCAAAACTTGAAAACCTGATATTTTATTTACTAATTTTATGAAACGCTATATTACAAAATTTCAGCTAGCTCTCTACGTCGACGCCTTCTCAGTCAGTGTCAAAATGTATGGAGAAAAACCAAAATTTAGTACGGCACACCAAGAATGGGTTGCCTGATTTAGTTCATTTTTGTTATTTTATTTACTATTGCTATGAAAATACCATGTAGCCATTTTCAGCTCTCATCATAATTGCGTTCTCGGGCAGCGCCCAAATATGTAGTGAAAACCGAAATTTTTGTATGGAAATCCTACAAAGGAGTTGTCCGATATGACCCATTTTTAAACTTATTTTTTTTACAGCCCGCGTACAAAATTTCTGCGGTCTAGGTGAACATGCTCTCGAATTACGGTGCGGACGGGCAAACAGATATTCTTGGTTCGGCAAAATGTGACATTTTCTTCCAAGCTGGAGCAGTCGGCTTAGAATTTAAAGCAACATGTTACATAAGCACTATTTGGGATTACATAAGAAAAATAAAATTGAAAAAAAGTAAAGGTTTGTAGCAACATGAGCTAAAAAACCATCATAGGGTGAACATTTTCTCGAAAACAAAAGAAATGTCTATAATTTAAAAAATACATGACTTGGATTTTTCTTTACATTTTTCCTGGTACCTATTATGGTTTGGTCTATCACCCAGTTCCAGCTTGACGTCGACTTACGGGATACCCTGTATATGTTCACTATGTTACTACATATTTAGGTTAAGTTAAGGTTAAGTAAGTCTTCAAATTATAAATATTATTTAACTCTATTGCATGAGCTGGTTAGATTATCTGTTGTATCTACCGTTCGTTAATTGTCGTTTCATATATGTAACTATATTTACCGAAGTAGAGCTCTTTTACTTGTAAGGTTTTCTTCTTCATTAGTATTGTTTAATTATTATAGATTAGTAGCACTGAATGCAATATTCTATTTGAGAAATAATTGTTTTAAATTTGTCTCCAAGAGAAGGCTTTTCTGCACATTTCTAACAAAACACAAATACTGATTTATGCCTATTAAAAATGTGAGTATCCTATTATGTAGGAAATTGGTTCGCTGATCTATTCCGTAGCTGTGTCCTGTGGGTGTACAGCAATACAAATGTGCGCGATGGACCACTCTATTGTGAATGCAGACTCCTTTAAATACTCATCCATTACTCTAGACAGACGATTACGTTAGGTTAAGTTAGAATGGCGGGTTGAAGATGCTGTATGAGCAGTCATATTTCAACCATAGATGGCCCATTTTGATGTTACCTTATCGGGACCCTTACCTGGAGATAAACACTCAACCGGGGGGGTACACTAAAACTATAGTCAAAAAGTTAATGGAGCTTATTTGGTCCCCCCAACTCTTAGCCTTCTATTTCCGTCAATTCATGGAAAAAGTGGATTCCTAGTTTGTTCCTTCTACGTTTGTTTGCCTTCAGGTTTCAGTTGGAGGGTAATGTTATTCATTTTTGTTAGAGCCAAAATTGGACTAAGACGAACTGTTCAAACCAGTCTTTCTGGGTTTAAATCCCACCACAACTTAAAGTTTAGTTAAGAAGCTTAAATAAATATGATACTAGTTTTTCGACATTTTCTCGAATTAACTTGTAGATAATTCCTTTCATCTGCACATATTCTTTGTCTTCTATTCAGCAACTTCAGGACAAAAAGCAATCTTTTAATATCAAATGCAAATTTTCTAAAACAAGCAAAACTCTTGGTTTTCATTTTTAAAATTAAAAAACGCCGTTTTTACAATCAACAATACTGACTGACTGTTTTCCACACAAAATTTCAAAATTTCCATAATTCAAATCCTACCGAAAACTATTCCTCGCAAACGTAACATTGAATTAGTGAAAAATATTAACTGAACGAAACGAGCTATCGAGTAATGTAGCTAAAGAACATGAAAGTATGGTTACTTAAAATTAAATTCACACTGTCGCTACAACCGTTTGCGGTACTCCTTCGGTTAATTTAAGTCGATAAGAATTTTCCCGATACAAGGATGACTAAAACATCAATATATGCTTCCCCTATTTATTCAATCTCCTAAGGGCAACAGCGTTGTAACCAGTTACAGGCTGCTGTGGAGAACTACCTATAGCTAATCTGTCGGCGATAGTAAAGCTCCGATCTAGAAGATGATATTTTCCATTTATATTTGTCATAGTTCATCTTAATACGGAGTGTTTTTGCTTTAACCATTTTGAAACAAGCTGAGACATGCATGAGTTACAATGACATACACCTTGAATTATATGAAGACCATATTTCTCTCTCTACTTGGTCACATTAATTAATTTGGAGTTTGCATATTATGCAATAGAGCACTGTGCCTCAAATGTACGTTCATAAATTATTCTTATTCTTACTGATATGTTCGAGACCATAATCGATGAATGTTATCATTCTCCTCTTATTTTTTCAATTTTTACTCTTTCTATTGCTAGAAAGAAAACTCTCTGTCGGAGAGCGTTTTCCCCCATCAATAGTTACATCTTTATTTATACCCGATTTAAATGATTTTGCACAAAAAGGATGTCTTCTACTTTACTTTGTTCCAAAATGTAGCTTTACTTTACTCTTTAAAATTGCTTCTTATAATATTATTCTGAACCATGAAGGAATTATTGGAATATTCCCCAAAATAATCATGATGCATAAGTAATTTAATGCAATGTCACGTGTTACAGTAATATACAAACATACACGATGTCATTCAAATTTTTTTCATTATGCTAACGTATTTTATTTTTATTAAATGTCTTATAATTTTCCAGTGGTGCAGAAATACATAGCCTAGTTTATGCAGCAATTTTCTCTCGACCCCTGATGAACTACTTTCGAAGAAGAGCCACGCGAAAGGCAGTTTAAAACAGGCAGTGTCACACAGTTATCTCACGAGGATTTAGATATGAAGGGATGTGATCTTAGCTTATTTGCCTTTCATAGTGTAAGATAAATTTTCCCCGAGTCGTGTGCCAAACAATTTTCTATTCAAGTCCCATATCAACTCTGAATTTCTTTTCATGACGTCAGCAGAGAAATGTATTCTCCACCCCAGGAGATGCAGATATTCACTGCAGCAGACATTAACTCAGTAGGTTCCAGCGCGTATCTTGTTGGTGTTTCTGGTCCCCTGTAACTCGATTATTTGTTGTTTAAATCAAGATCATATGGCACTATTTAAATTTAGTTTTAATTTTATTTAAACACATATATGTATATATATATGTACATACTCGATACATAGTAGGCTGCAGCAATACCCTTCGACATCCTGCTCAAGTCCAGGCGCACTATCACCGACGCGACGTTACCATATGTTTGGAGCATTACTGTAATAAATTACGATAGGGCCAAACTTTTTATTCGAAACACGTAAATTTTCATCCAAAATGAACGACTGACTACATATTCTATCACGTGGGATGTAAATATGGAAAATATACAGAAATTGTAGCATATCTCCTCATATGGGATAATTCTTTACGGAAGAACAAGCAATTTTGAAATGAGAAAACTCCATAATCCAGGGCACATAAAGCAAATTTCTTATGCTGGGAAACACGTTCATCTGCTGAAACTTGCATCCTGATTATACCCTCATTTATACGTAAACGTACATATCTACAGAAATTGCTGGGTAGATTGCATTAATGTGATGGCATGCAGTGAGAACGTATCATTATATCAATCAAACGAAACATGTTTAAGCGGACTAATAAATGAATATCCTACTGTCTCTACTTAATGGATTTTTCTCATTGCGATTATCCGTTGGTAATTACATGACAAAGTAGATTAAAATTTGTATTTTATTTCATTAATAGAAGCTTCTCTTTATCAGGCGATAAAACATTTGACAAATTTTATTATTATAGATATGTATAAAAGTACATTTGAAGTAGGCAGTCACAGGACTATGGTTAGGCTATAAGTTAGCTCTAGTTTCTGGAATAATTGAATGCATCAACTAGTTGGTGTAAGTTTCTCTTTTAAATGAAATGCTGAGACATTCTCGTTTGTATTAGAAAAATTTTATAGAATGAAAAAGATTATCGAGCTTCAAGTTTTTCATATTGGACTTGTTTCTTTCGATGGAAATTAGTTTACACAGCTGATAGTTATTATTTAAATAGTATAAAAAGAAACGTTTCTCTAGAGTTACATCACTTTCGTATTCCTTGTTTGTTTTAAAATGGAATTACGTTGTTGCTGCCATTTTGTTACCTCAAGAATAATGCAGAGGATTTCTTCCTGAAGAATTTGCAGTCCTACGGTCAACCCATTTTTTCAGTAATTAGCAGAAAATTGTGGAATTCGGTATGTAGATTTTCTTATACATAATTCATTACTAACCAGTGAAGGCAATTTGACATGTCAAGCCAGCTTGGGTCCTGACACTGTGGATACTAAAAATATATCTACTTATACCTACATACAACATATTAAAAAAAAACTACTTATACGCTAAATTGTTGCCAACAGTCAAGGTGTAGAGTGATATAGATAACAGATGGTAACAGCCCCTTAAAAAAACAAATTTAATAACAAGAGAGATTTTTGTGCATATGCGAAGTAATTCTATTGGGAGTAATGGACAAACCCGGTTTCTCACGAACCTAAATAGCATCTGAATTGTGCAGTGATGATATGAAATTAGATTAAATTAAACTGATTGTGTAGACATTTTTATTTAATTTTTTATCCATTTTTTTAAATTATTGGACTTTGATTTCCTCCTTAGCGTGATTTGTACGCTAAATATGAATAAGCTTTTAGAATTGCAAGCGTATGTTTATGAAAAGCTTGCTAAATTTAAATCGAATATTCATAATTTGCCTCCAGGTCAAGGAACCCTTGCCCAATATGCTGCAAGATTAGACGCTTTTAATGATAAATGGTCAAATTTGTAAAGTTCTCATAAAGAAACAATTTCGTTAGTTCAAAAACACAAAGCCGTTAATGATAATTCATATTTTATCGAGGATACATTTACCTCGTTCGAAGAATTGTATTTTGAAATTCATGCTGAAATTTCCAGGCAGTTGACAAGGCCAACGAGGCCTTCTGTAGTAAGTCTATCGTATTCAGAAACTAATTCACTGATTATTCTGAAAATAGCACAAATATTAAGCTTCCACGAATTGAAATCCCTAAATGTAGTGGAAGTTATGAAGAGTGGGTACCATTTAGAGATTTATATGTTTCGCTAATTCACCACAATTCTGAACTATCAAAAGTTCAAAAGTTAAATTATCTCAAAGCAAACTTGAGTGGTGAACCAGCCCAGCTTCTACGTCAAGTGCAGATTGCGAACGCCAATTATGATCAGTTTTGGAAAAGCCTATCAGATCGTTATGATAATAGGCGCGCCATAATTAATGCCCTTTTGAATACGCTTATTTCTCAGCCCAATCTAGTGCAAGAATTTGCCACCCGTATCCGAAGGCTTGTAGACACAACAAGGGAGACCTTAGTTGCTTTGAAAAATTTAGTGGTTGAGACTGATTCCTGGGGACAACTAGTTGTTTCTTAGCTGTTCAGAAATTAGATAGTAAAGCCGCAAGCTGTGGGAACAGCCTCTGGAAGGCACTACAGAACCATCCACTCTGCCCGATCTCCAGAAATATTTAGAAAACCATTTTCGAACTTTGTAAATTATTGAAAATACCAAAGGCCAACAAGATCATGTATATAATCGAGTTAACATCAAGGTTCGCACAGTTCGAACATTTCATGCCGTCGCAGACCTTTGGGGTAGTATTTGCTAGTGCTTCGCGGCACTTACTAATCCATCAATGTAGCTTACTCTTTATAACACCGGAGTTTCTATTACAAATTGTCTTAAACTCTTTCTCCTTGTCGGACCGGGAAAGGTCCCATCACTCGTGATACTTCAGTTTAATAAAACACTTTTGTTGAACTGTACTTCGGTTGCTGTTTTAATACTCTTGCCAATAACAGATTTTAATTGCCTACATGTGGGACTTTAACATACTATTATAATTGTACGAACGACTCGTATTATAACAAAGACAGAATTTTTTTGTTATCAGAGAGAAAACAGTATGACACAAACTAGATAACTTTAACTCAATACGGACGGAGAAATATAATTTTTATTATAAATTATTTTAAGTAAAGAAAAATCTTTGATGTTTTTACTCGCAAAAAATTGACAGAATAAATTATATTTTTGTTTTTGTTTTTTATAACAATATCAATTCCAACTTACTTTTCAGCGTTACTTTCGCTCAATTTTTAGATCCTTACAAATGTTCAGAGTGACTTCGGTCACATTTGCAAATCCCTATACGTGTCTCGCTGTGATTGCTAATCAAAGGTTGGTCATCATAGCCAATTGTAAATGCAGCCACAACAATATCCCGCCACTATAAGTGTAGCGATAATCAAATCTACCAGGGGGTTGAGTAGCTCGACCAGCTCTAGTGGTTTGTTATTAGAATAACGTGCTTTCGTCTGGCAGAAAACTGAGTGATCGTGTAGTCTGGGGACTAGGTGGTGAGTTCGGATTTGTTTGTCGTAGCGAATCTCCGAATCCTTAAATATCGCAAGATTCATCTGTGTGGGTGGTATCATGATTGCGTACGGTAGTATCAGTGTGCTGGCCTTGGTAGAACTCAGTGTAATCTTCCTTAAAACAGGATTTAAACCTATCGATTGAAACGTTCGTCTCTCTGCTTCTTCTTAAGAGTATAAAATTTGTTTTTCAGACAAATGATTTCGTAGGGACTTTGATAAAGCGGTTGGAGGGAAGCTCGGAGAGAGTCCGTACCAACAATAGGATGTTTTCAATTAACGAGATCTTTGAATTTGAAGAATCACGGTGTAGAATGCTTTTACGCTTGCACTGGTCTAATTTCCAAAAAGGTATTCCGAAGTGATGTAATAAATTCGTTTTGTGAATGGCTTTTTGATTAGTAGAAAAAATCGTCGGGCAGACGTAAGAGTTGCCTGAAAATTTTCTCTCAAAGTTGTTCGCAGCCCTAGTAAGGCTAAAGGGAGGATTTTCGACTCCGATATCTTTATATGCCATAATCGTTGCTTAAAGCTTCCGGTACCACTCTAGAAAACCGTTCGCCTGTGGATAGTAAGCAGTGGTTCTTTTATGTTCACAGCCTAATAATTAAGAGAGTTCAGCGAAGAGAACTGACTCGAATGAGGGCCCTGATCGGTGACGAATTTTCTGGAGACTCCAAAGCGCGATATCAAATTTCGGAAAAATGCTTCTGCGTTCGTTTGTGCATCGATGATGGCCAGAGGAACAGCTTCGGGCCATCTAGCAAACCTGTCAATGGTGGTAAGACAGTACCTGAATCCTTGTGAAGGGGGAAGCGTGCCAATTATATCGATGTGAATGTCTTGAAAGCACAGCTTTTTCCATGTCGTGAAACTTTGTTTTGTGTCCAATAGCTAACATCCTTATTGATGGAAGGCCAAAAATAACGGGAAGTGATCATCCTGGTTGAGGTGCGAATACCAGGATGTGCAAGATTGTGAATAAAGTCGAATACTTGTTTTCTGAAATTTGTCGGAATAAAGGGTCTAATGCCAACAGGAGAGACTTCGCAATACAGTTGTTTATTTGTACCAAAAACTGAATTTGCACTGTGAATTTGGCAAAAGTTCTTGAAACTCGGAGCCTTCAATCTGACTATCCGAGATAGGTCCGAAATCGATAAAACTCGTGATGTGTATCTCATCTGCGCGTGACAAAGCGTCGGCAAGAACGCTGTCTTTTCCGGCTACATGCCTTATATCTTTAGTAAACTGTCCCACAAAATTCAACTGTCTTACTTGTCTGGGGAGGCCTTCTCTGGCTGCTGTTTAAAGGCCAACGTTAACGGTTTGTGATCGGTGTACGGGGTGAAAGTACGTCCCTCCAAGCGTAGCGAAAATATTTTATACCTAGGTAGACGGCAAACAGCTCTCGGTCATGAGCGCTGTCAAGCTTCACTCAATAAAACCCAGAGGTTGCCATAGGTTGTCCACCTTTTGCTGAAATGCAGCACCAATAGCTGTGTCAGAAGCGTTCAGAAATAATGCAAGTTCAGCCAACAGGACAGGAAAAGCTAGCAGTGTTGTTTGAGACAGCTGGGTTTTGACCTCTTCGAACGCCTTGATCCCTCTACAGAACAATTGATAATTTGTGCACACTTCTTCCACGGAGCTGATAAATATTGGTTGAGAAGGACGTGGTTGCATCTGCTATAAAATTTAGCATGCCTAGGAAACGTCGCGGTTGTTTAACAGTTTTCGGAATTACAATGCTCGAAATTGCTGACACACGTTCGGGAGATGGTATAATTCCGTGAGGTGTGACTAAATGATCTAGAAATCTGACCTGAGCTTGCGAAAACTTGCAATTGTCTAAGTTTATGATGAGACCATAATCTTTTAATCGTGCGAAAATTTGTTTCAAATGGGTAATGTGTTCGCATTTTGATCGAGAGGCAATAAGAATGTCGTCCAAGTAGACGAAGCAAAAAGCAAATTCCTGAAGCACAGTGGGTGTGAACCTTTGAAAAGTTTGTGCTGCATTGCAGAGACCAAAGCTCATGCGAGTGAATTCGAAGAGTCCAAATGGAGTGCATATAGCAGTTTTGGGCCGTTCAATAATAATTTGATGGTATGCCTTAGCCAGATCTAGAGTCGAAAAATATTTGCAATCTTGTAAGTGCTAAACGAAATCGTGTATTAGCGGGATAGGGTAATGGTCAGGAACGGTAATAGCATTCAAACGCCTGTAATCTCCGCAAGGTCTTCAGTCGCCATTTTCCTTCATGGCGTGATGTAAAGGAGAAGACCAGCAACTGCTTGAGAGTCTAGAAACTCCCTGTTTAAGCAAAACAATCGAACTCTTTCCTAGCAGCTGACAGCTTCTCGGGGGAAAGTCGTCCCAACTTCGCAACAATGGAAGGGCCGTTAGTAATGATTCGTCTTCACTGTAACGACCTGATACTAACGTAACAGCTTTTGTCCCTCGCTGTCTACTTCCGGGTCGATGAGTACTGGCAGTGCTGAATTTTGTCCTATTACACGTTGTCCAACAGATTTCAGAGTAGTAAGTGGATCAATAATTGTTCTCTTAGTAACACAATACATCTCGGAATTAGCATTTACTTTTACAATTGTATCAGCACACGTAGCTAGCATCTCTAAGTTTACTGTATTGCAAGCTAAGATGGCTTTTATGTGTGCGGGCAGACGTTGAAACCAGAGTGATTTTAAAACGTCCTCGGGTAACTTCCTATTGTTTAAATTCCGCATCTCCCTAAGTAAGTGGGAAGGGTTCGTATCACCTAATGCGAATTCTGTTGTCAATACAGCATTAACTACTAATTGAAAAAGGAAGTAAGATCGTTTGCCATTTCAAGCATTCCAATGTGACCAAGTATGCTTTAGAATCTAAGCAAGAGCAACTAGGTTTATCGAAAGAAAGACTTTTCCAAAGTTGTAAAACCAGGTGGAATGATGTTTTTTCATGCTAGAAAGACTGCCGAAATACAGAAACCCAATAACCAATGTTCTCTCTATTCGGGACACGACACCTAGCGCTATTGCACAAAAGCTAGAAGCCCCAGAGCAAGAATGGGAAACAATTGAGAGAATTATAAAAATTCGTAAAACCACTTGAGATTGTAAGAACACTTTTCTGAGGAGACAATATATCTTCTGTATCCATATTTAGAGTTTTTCTGTGTTGAAATCAATAGTGGCTATGAAAAATGTGTGTTAATCGCGGTATACTGTCCGCCCAACCTTTTCACTGTAGATAATTGCAAAGAATTTGAAGAAACTGTTTCGGATTTAAACAGGAAATATCGAAAGGTTCTCATAGGTGGAGATTTTTATGTAAACTTATTACGAGATAATATTTCATCAAAAAACTCACTACATCTCTCACGATCTCTAGACCTGAACATAATTAATGAGCTCCCGACTTATTTCCGGATCCATCCCTTTTATCTACAAGTGAAATTACTATTCTATTTCAAAATCAATTAAGCCCACCGAGCTTCTTAGACCACGATAGTCTTTTTCTTAGTTTTAACCTAGGCATGAGACCATTAGATACATGTAAAACATTATTTTATCGTGACTTTAAACGTATTAACGTGGCAGCTCTAATTGAAGAGTGTATGACGTTAAGCTGGCAGCAGATATATTTTTCTGATTCAGCTGATGTACAAGTAACTTTTTTCAATTCTTGTATATTCTACTTATATATGATGAATATGCTCCCATACGTAAGCGAGCTATGAAACCTATTGTGTGCCCGCGGCTTTCACCAGGTATTTTGCTGTTGATTGCTGGGCGCGTGTATCTCCATCGTCAGTATAGGCATTGCAAAACTGTTGAAAGTCGTAGCGACTAGAAACTGGAAAGAAACGGGGGGTTACATCTAAGTTGCGTACATTAAAATGACAATATATTGGTTCTTTACTTGATACTAATCTTCCTGCAGGTAAACTATGGTGCAATATGAGAGAGATCGGGATATGTGGGAATCATGAGTTGAAAGCAGACTTTGATCGAGACAAGCTGAATCAATCTTTCGTTTTTGACGCTCCAGTAAGCTTGTTAAATACTCCTGATAATATTATATGTAGTACTTCTGAAGTATACGAAGGCTTTAGTTTCTGTTCTGTAAATGAGCTTGAAGTCTATTTTGCAATTAAATCTATTAAATCAGACGCTACTGGCTCCGATAATGTATCCCCTAGATTTTTAAAAATAATTTGACCTTATATTATGACCTATGAAGCTCACATTTTCAACACTTGTTTAATCACTTCAACTTTCCTGGTTTCCGATCGTGTCGTAGCTGTGAAACAGCTTTACTGAATGTAACTTCGGATATACGTGACTCGCTTGATAGGAATAATTTTTCTAGCATTACTAGATTTGTCCAAGGCATTTGATAGTATTCACCACACGCTTTTGCTTAGTAAGCTGTCCTCACAATTTAGATTCTCCTCTTCTGCAGTTCAATTTATATCAAGTTTTCTAACCAATCGCTCACAAGAAGTTAAAGTTAACGATATTATATCCAGCAAATTACCTCTCAAATTTCGGTCGATACTTGGTCCTCCTCTATTTAGTTTGTTCATAAACGATCTACCTAATTGTAAGGTATGGGCAGAGTGATCAGAATAAAACTATATGCACACGTCTTTAGTTTATGGCTACTTTATTTCGAGTGAGCTAATGCCAAACTTACATGCTGGAATACAATACTAAGAAGAAACGTGTATATGTGAGTATATTATATAAAAGTACATTGTATTGCAAAAGCGTTGGTTAGGTTAAGTTTATAACGAGAATATTTTTGCAGGTACGGTTCATACATTACAAATCTCCTAAAGCTTTAATTGCTTTTCCCTCTTTCCAATACGGGTGATTTTTGTCTGAATAATCTCTTAGCCATATATCTTCGCCAGCGCGAAATATCCTTTCATTTCTACCCTTGTAATTTTTTACTTGTCGCTTCTTGGCCTTTCTTTGTTTTTCTTCTACAGTAAGAGGTTTCATGAGACGGAACCTAGTTCTAAGTTCCCGATTGACGAGTAGCTGCGCTGGCGTTTCGCCAGTGCTAGCGTGTGCTACTGTTCTATAACTAAATAGTAATCTTTGTATTATACAGTTTAACGTGACATGGTTGCCCTTAGAAGGGTTTTCGGCGAGCGCCGCTTTAATTCCATTCTTCAGTGTACGAACGAAATTTTCAGCCTTTTCAGGCTTTTTATTCAAAAATTTCTCGAATTCATTTGAAGTGAAATAACGGGCATTGTCACTTACTAAAGTCTGAGGTAAACCGTATCTCGCGAATGACTCTCTTAACTTTTCGATAACAAAAGTTGATGATGTACTTTTTGTTAGAAACACTTCCGGCCATTTGGTAAAAGCGTCTATAATTATGAATATTTGAAAACCTTCGATAGGACCACAGAAATCTATGTGTATCCTACTCCACGGCCCACTAGGAATTTCCCACGGTATTAAATGGTCTTTGGCCGGTTCCGGATGAACTAAACTACAATATGGACACGATTTGACGACGTTCTCAATATCTTGGTCTATATTTAGCCACCAAACAAATGAACGTGCTATCATCTTCGTCTTAACAATTCCCAAATGAGATTCGTGCCACTGAGAAAGTACTTGGGGTTTAAGATTTTCTGGTATAACTACCCGATATCCGCGTATTATTATACCGTCTTTGATATGAATCTCTGTTATCTTGTTGGTAAACTGCTTCATTTCTTTATCGTTTTATATGTGCGTGTATGTCTTAAGAGAGATGTATTCACGTAACCGCGATAAAATTTTATCGGTACTGGTTTCTCTCCTTACTGTTTTAACATTTAAGGGTATTGGACTTTTACTGGAAATATAATTGAGATAAGTTATTTCATTATCCTCTTCTCTATCCTCTTCCTTATCATATTTTAGAGGCAATCTAGAGAGTGCATCTGCTACATTATTGTGTGAACCTTTAATATGTTCTACTGTGTAGTTGAAGCCTGTTAAGTAAAGAGCCCATCTTTGTATTCTACTGGCGGCCATTTGAGGAACGCCTCTATTCTCTCCGAAGAGGATTATCAATGGCTTGTGGTCAGTGCGTAAGATAAATTTAATACCTGCTAAGTATTGATATAATCTCTTGCAAGCGAATATTATGGCAAGGGCTTCTTTTTCGTTCATGCTGTATTTCATTTCAAAATTGTTTAACGAGCGCGATATGAATGCTATTGGTTTTTCAGAATTATTGGGATAAACGTGCAATAATACTGCACCAGTACCCAATTGGGAAGCGTCACAAGTGAGAACCACTGGCAACTTGGGATTAAAATGTGCTAAAGTGATGTCCGAAATCACCGCTTCTTTGATTTTATCGAAAGTTTCCTCACACTTTTGATTCCAGCTGAAGACTTTTCCTTTTTGTAATAAATCGTACAAGGGAGACATCATTTGTGAGTAGTTTTTAAGAAATCTACTATAATAATTTACTAATCCTATAAAAGATCTTCATTCTGAAACGTTCTCCGGGCCGCGCGCGTTCAGTTTTGCTCAACTCCCTTATTTGCTTTCATTAAACCTTGCTCATGTATTTTATAACCTAAATATTCGATTTGTTTTTTAAATAACTTGCATTTTGATTTTTCTAATCTCAGTCCTGCTTGATGAAGTCTTTGAAAAGCACTTTCTAAATTTCCTAAATGTTTTTCATCGGTTTCTTCCGTAACTAATATATTGTCTAGAAAATTTATAACGTTTGGCAGTCCTTGTAGAACTTTCTCTATTTCTCTTTGAAATATTCCTGACGCGGGTTTAATACCGAAAGCCATACGATTCATTAAAAATATACCCTTATGTGGAATTAAGGCACAGAGTTGTTTAGATTCTGCATCTAATTAAATTTGATTATAAGCTTTTGAGAGATCAAGTGTTGCAAAACGTTTACCATTTCGCAATTTCGAAAATATTTCCTCTATACGTGGTAACGGATATTTGTTATCGCCTAAAAATTTATTTATAGCCACTTTATAATCTCCACATATTCGCATTGAACCATTTGGTTTCAAAACTGGCACTAATGGAGTCCCCCATTCGCTATATTCAACCGGTGTGATGATTCCTAATCTCTGTAGGTTATCTAATTCCTTTTCGACTTCTTCCCTAAATACGAATGCAATAGGTCTAGGTTTATGAAAAATAGGGTTAACGTCTGATGGTACTTCTAAATGAACTTTCATATGTTTTAATCTACCTATCTTTTCATCAAAAAGCGATTCATATCGGTCTAGCAACTCTGTTAGCCTGTTTGCTACACTAATCTGATTAACGCGCGTCCAGCGAATCTTAAATTTCTCGAAAAAATTACGACCTAAAATGGGTGGTCCGTCTTGGTTTACCACAATGAATGTCACTTTCTTTACAACGTTGTCGAATTCCACGTGTGGCGTAAATTCGCCGACTATTTTTATGTTACTACCAGAGTAATCAATTAATTTCGCGTTCGCGAATTTTAAACTATCCTTGGAAAAATTTTGTTTAAAAAATTTTAATGGTAACACTGAAATTCCAGCACCCGAATCAAGCTCAAGGAAACAATCGACGTCATCTATTTTAATATGCATTTCATATGGTGCATTAACCAAACTTTTTGTTGATAAGGAATATAATTTAAAATGTTTTTCACTATCACCATTCCTATCTAAAATATCTGAATCCGTTTCGTTCCTACACACTACCCTATTTACTTTATTTACCTTCTCTGTAGTTTGCTTGTTATTTTTCATTTTACATACTTGTGCTAAGTGTCCCATTTTGCAACAGTTGTTGCACTTGTATGTTCGAAATCTGCATACATCTGCTTTGTGCCCCTCTCTGCCACAACGGTAGCACTTCTGCTGATCTGCTAACTGCTGTTTTTCCCCTTTTGTCCTCTGTGTGTATTTGTTGGAATTTTTCTGTTAGAGTATCTAAAATTCATATGTATGCAGATGATGTCCAATTGTATGGGAGTGGTCCATTAGAATCACTGCAAGGGTATGCATATCAACTCAATTCAGATTTTAGTAGGATTTATGAGTGGTCAGTATCTGTAGGACTCAAACTAAATCCGAGAAAATCTAATTGCATTTTCATATCCAGAGCGACAGTGGACACTTCTGAATACCAACGATAATATTGAACGACATCATTTTACCATACCAGCAAAAAGTTAAAAATTTAGATGTTTATCTTAACTCCAAACTGAGCTGCTGTGATCATGGTGCAAATATTATTGGTAGAGTTTATGGAGGCCTCCGACAGCTTCGAATATCGGCTAATTTGGTATCTTCTGAGTTACGTATGAAACATGTCAAGGCATTATTAGTTCCGCACTTTACCTATGGTAGTGTTATATACTCTTCTTTGGATTGTATATGTATGAATAGGCTGAATGTTGCTTTCAATGATTGCACCAGGCTTGCATTTGGCTTAAGGAGGTTTAACCATGTGATTCTCTCGTTCGATAGATTCCTACTTGATCCAAAGAGCAATAGAATTGTTACATAAAATAATATACTCAAAAGAGCCCAGTTACTTGTACGAAAAGTTAAAGTTCCTAAGCTCGCCTCGCCACAGGAAAATATTGTTGCCGCGCACTAACACTGCAATACGACGTCGTTCTTTCTGTGCCCACGTTGTCCGCACATGGAATAATTTACCTAGTGAGATTCAGAGGGTGCACTACTGGAATATTCAAGAATAGACTTTTTCATTATGCTAGCATTCATTATTAATTTGTTTTTCTTTTTGGTATTATCTTTATTTTTTCTTCCTTTTACATTGTATTTCTATTTATCTCTTTCTTTTATATTTAACGATATTTTTTATTTATTTTTTTAATTTATATACTGAATTATTCCAAGTAGTTTGTTTTTTCTTCCTTTTTGATTACACATTGAACCTAATTTTGTTATCTTTTTACTTAAGTACACATTGAAAAGATTGTATTATGTTGTTGTACTCTGCCCAGAAAAAATACTATTATTATTATTATATGCAAAATGTTGGAAAATCACTTCCATACAATAAGCGAAGACCATACTTTGACCTCTAGTTTTAAACGGTGCGGTATAAATGAATTGAAAAAGCGCTTTAATCTCTCAGAAAATTCCACGATTGATAATGTTACTGGAAAAGCCCTCAGCAGCCATTCGAGTTTAGCTAAAAGTCAAATAAAATTCATGAACTTTAGTTTTATTTTTCCTATTTAAATGGTAGACTTGTAAATCATGTATGTAATCTATGTAAATTACTTTTGTACAAAAAATCAGTAGCTCTCGCTCATTACAGTGCACTTTTTTTGTTAATTGCTGCTGTGCTTATTGTAGTTTAGTTGCACTCTAGACCTCGAGCAATCGTGTCGGATTTATTATATAGTGATATTACATATTTCATGAATATACAATTTTGTTGAAATAAATTGCGGTTTTTTATTTATGTAAGCCTTCGACCAATTTCATAGAAAAAGCTACAGTCCATGTTCGGACATTTGGTTCAGCGATCCGTGATAACTACTTATCGTTTTCTTTCGATTTCGTGAGGTGTATTTTCGTAATCGCAACTCAACTCGTGTTAATCGCAAACACATCATTCTCGCAGGAATTGTGAATATTTTATTCGAGGTGGATATTATTTAAGTCGTGAGGTGCTATATTGAAAAAAAGTAATAATTTAGCTCAGTTTATATCATAAAATTTTGAAATTAGAATTCTAGAAAGTTCTTGATACATTAACGGATTTGGTACAGTTAGTGAGTGCATAACATACGTATTACAAAAAAAAAATATAGCAAATAGTGTCAGTGTGTGCTAATTATCGATCTCATCTAATCTCTTGCTAGACTACAGCTTAAATATATAATCATCACTCACAAGTGCATGGTGAATAGTTGCTGCCTATTTAGACTTCTATCGCCCATATTCAAGTAAGTACGTAACGATTTAAGTATTGTTACGTGCGTGGCCTTAGTTCGTTATTTAAAACACAATATTTCAGATATCATTAACAAGTTCTTTCTTTTATTGAACTTCACTGTTTATTCTCACAATTCACAAACAATTATCAAATCAACTCTTTAGTTATCGCTAGTACTGTACTTCTAATTATCGTAATCCAAATAGTTTACTTTGTTCACTTCACTGTCTGAAATAATACTGCCTGCTGGATGTGAGTAGCGTCGTATTTATACTCTACGAATTATCCTAGAACCTTCCTGAATATTCCATTCTCCAAATCCAGTTTACTAGGATGTCACTAACCTTAAGTTGTTTCCATTTCCAATAGATGTCGCTTATATTACTTTGTGGCGCGTAATAGTATGTTAACTGGAAACGATAATGGAGACTCAACTAACACTGAACAAAGTTCATCTTCTGGTACTACATTAAGAGAGCGGAAAGCGCAGCGGTCATCAACAAAAGGCTCGATCTCTAGAATAAAAAAACTCGTCGAACACAATCAAAATTTGTGGCTGTATGAACTCGAATGTAGGCTTGGAATTCTCGAGTCGTCATACACAAAGCAATTGTTTGCAATTCAATCAGTAATTGATCGTCTGGACCCCGAAAATGAAAAAAATAGTGAAGCTCGTAGCGAATTCGAGGAATTGTACTGCTCTGCGAAAGGTCACATTCTTTCCCTAATTTCAACGTTAAAGAAAAAAGATCAACCGGCATGCGATGCAGCAAATACGTCTATAGTATTACTGTCAATGTCACACATGGGGTATTTACCGCACATTAAATTACCCAACTTTTCAGGAAAATTTACGGAATAAACAAACTTTATCAACACCTTCGATATATTAGTGCATTTTGGTAAAGAGCTTAGATTAGATTAGATTAGATTTGTGAAGGGGTGTATAGGCATTAGGCTCGCAATTACTGGGACCTGAAAGATCTATTGTGAGTCCCCGTTGAACTTGCTTCATTTATATGTTTAGACTGTTAATAAAGTCTAGAACCATTCTGGGCTTGAGGTTCCAGTCGTAACTTGGTGGAGGAAAAGCATGTTCAAGGTGGAGTAACCTCCGCCTGGCCAATGCTTCGCAGTTGCAGAGCAATTGCTCCTAGGTTTCGTGAGCATCCTGACAGAAGCGGCTGGATGAAGTTTCAGCCAAACCCAGCTAGTTTAGGTGTTACCTCAAGGGGCAATGGCCTGAGAAGAGCTCTGTGATCATTTTGAGCTCTGTTCTTCTAAGGAGTAGGAGTTCTTTTGTTTTTCCGCCAGAGGTGTCGATAAACTTTTTTGCCTGACAGAGTCCTTGTAGCCTTTCCCAATACAGGGATTTTTGTTTATTCTCCCAGTTATTTAGGGTAGCTCTGAGGTAACACTTTGAAGTGCCACAAAATGGCTCTGGTCCGACAAACTGAGTTTCCGCTCCTCTTTTGGGTAGGCTATTGCCTTTGTGGCCCTCATGTCCAGGTACCCACAAAGGATAACTTTGTTTCTCCTTGATAGATTTTTGAGGGTTTGTAGACATTCCCAGACTATCCCAGACTTGACAGTGTAGGACATTAAGGCCTTGAGGGCAGCTTGACTGTCCGAGAGGATATTAATGGTTGAGCCATTTATGGCTCTTTTAATGCAGGGATTGGCACATTGTTCTATGGCCAATACCTCGGCTTGGAATACGGTAGGGGTAGAGCCTAGAGCCTTTGATATATGGCATCTGGGGCCGTATACACCCAATCCGACCCCACTGTTTGTTTTTGAGCCGTCTATATACCACATCATCGATCCTTGTTGGAAGGACGGTTTAGTGGAGCGCCATTGTTGTCGGTCTCCAAGAACCACTTGGAATGGTCTTACAAAATCCACTCTGGGTGTGATTATATCATATATTGTCCTCACTTGCTCGAAGCATATCTGTTTTAAGATACTAATATGACCAACCAGATCGCCTGGCTTTAACTATTTTTCTGTTTGTACGCTAATAGTACTGGAGATCGCTTTCTTTTTCACCTGCATATGCAGGGGTGCAAGGTTTGATAAGGCTTCCATGGCTGCTGTAGGACAGGTTCTCATGGCACCAGTTATTCCTAGACAGGCAAGCCGCTGGGTTTTTTGAAGTAGAGCCTCAGCAGTCCTTTGATTAGTTTTGGCCACCGTGCGAGGGCCGCATGGGTGACCATGGGTCTAACAACCGTGTTGTACGTCCAGTACATCATTTTTGGCTTGAGACCCCAGGTTCTGCCAATGAAGAGACGACACGTGTAGAGCGATCGCATCGCTGTATCCGTCACTCTGGACAGATGCGAATTCCAGGTAAGTTTCTTATCTAGGGTTATCCCCAGATATTTGACTTCGTCTGAAAATATCAATTCCGTATTATCAAGAAGAGGAGCCGTTGGTGAAAGCTTCGATCTTCTTGTGAACGGAAGGATAACCGTTTTGTTGGGGTTTATGCTAAGGTCTTTTTTTAAACACCACGTGCGACCTTTGGAGAGGGCTATTTGCTTGCCCCGTATTGTAACTACTAGGTCATCCGCGTAGCCGATAAAGTGTGACGCAGCCAAATTGCTGCACTTGCGAACTTGTTCGGGCGGTCAAGCGCTTGAGTTAATTAAAAACTTAGAACTAACAGCTGTGAACTATACGCGGGCAAGGTAACTGTTAGATAATCGGTATAATAATAAATGTATCATTCTGCAAGCACATATCAAAGCTATTTTCGATATCCAAAAAAATAAACAAATGTTCTGCATTCACTTTACGATCACTAGCAGATTCATTTAACTCTCATCTTTATGCAATGAAGTCAATCGGAAATTCAGAGGATATATTAAATTCAGTGCTGATAAACTTAGCGCTCGAAAGGCCAGATACCGATACTCGCGGGAAATGGGAAGAGTCTCTTTCTTTGGACGCATTTTCTAGTTGGGAAGAATTTACAGCATTCGTGAACAAAAGGTCGCAAATTTTAGAAAAGAGGAAATCAACTCCAAATCAAATAACCAAATGTCTAGTTACAACAATAAGGTTCCCAAATCGAAATTTAATACTAATCCAACCTATAAGGCCACATCTACAGCCTTGACAGTAACGCAGGTCAAGTGTGAATTCTGTCAGCAATTTGATCACAATATATATCAGTGTAAAAGATTTTATGAATTACCCATTATGAGTCGATTTGAGCAAGTGAAAAAACTCGGCTTATGTATAAATTGTTTAACGAAAGGACATCGTGTAAAGGCATGTCGTTCAGGGAAATGCAGAATACGCAGTTTATCCGATCATTCATTACTACATAGATATTCGTCATCTTCTCCATCATCGTCATGTCCAACTACAAATTCTTCGCTTTAAATCACACCAGATACAAGCCCACAATCAACATTTCCAACGTGCAATCCATCAACATCCTTTCATTCGTCTGTGCCTTTAAATACCGAGAACCAACCGCCCCGGTGCAACAAGTCATTCTCGCAACTGCTATATTGGAAATCAAGGATAATGCAGGTAATTTCATTCCAGCCCGTGCTGTTCTCGATTCAGCCTCCTAGCTGAACTCTCCAACTCAAAATTTAGTTCAAAAGTTGAATTTGAAACGACAGAGAACAGAAGGAGAAATCAATGGAGTTGGAGATTCATGCGCAAAGGTCCGATACAAGACAGACGCAATCATTCGGTCAAGAGTCAAGGACTTTTCTTGCTGTTTAGAAGCATGGATTCTGCCTTGTATCACGACAGTGCAGCCAGAGTGCAAAATAAATACTCACGATTGGGAAATACCTTCTGATATAACACTAGCAGACTCATATTTCAATGTATCTGGTAAAATCGACATTCTACTAGGCGCTGCAACGTTCTTCGATAGGATGATCGAAGGCCAACTACGATTGAAAGATGGTCTACCCACAATCAAAAATACAGTTTTCGGATGGATTGTTTCGGGAAGTTATCGTACATCAAACCGTTATCATAAAGTTTGTAATCTCGTAAGTAGTGAGCTTGAAAGGCCTGATTACTCTCTAAATAGAGCTTTGGAACAATTATGGGAAATTGAACATTTGCACTATCAACCAAACAAGTTAACAAAAGAGCAACAAGAGTGCGAAGACCTGTTCTTACATACAGTCAGGAGGAATGAAGATGGAAGGTTTATCGTCAAGCCTTCAAGGAATCCGGTTCAGCGCTAGGGTCTTCACATGAAACTGCAAAAAGAAGATTTTATTCTCTCGAGCATAAATTGGAGCAGCAACAAGCCTTGAAAAATCAATGTGTTTCATTCAAATAGGGCATATGCAGGAAGTAAAACCGCAGGACATGTCACTCGTCCGATTCGTCGTACCACATCAATTTGTTCTACGACCCGACAGCTCATCGCCAAAATTGAGAGTCGTATTCGATGGCTCCTCTCCACCTATATCAGGAAAATCATTAAACGATATCCTGATGATTGGACCAACAGTACAACCTGACCTTTTTTCGATCGTTCTCAGATTCCGTCGTTATAAATTCGCACTGACATAACAAAAATGTACAGGCAGATCCTCGTAAAACCAGAAGATTCATATTTCCAATGTATTCTGTGGAGGGAAAGTCCATCTGAGCAGCTTAAGATGTATCGCCTAACAACGGTGACATATGAAACTTCTTCAGCGCCATTTCACGCAACCCGATGTCTTAACTACCTGGCAGATAACAATCCTGATTTGGCATTAGGAGCATATGTAATAAGAAATTGTTCTTATGTCGATGATTTGATTGCTGGTTCTGACACAAGGGAAAAAATCGTAAAAATCCAACACGAAGTCGAAACATTTCTTGCACAGGCCAAATTTTGTTTAAGAAAATGGTATTCCAATGATCCTGAGTTCTTAGATCGCATTTCAAGCATAAATCGAGAAACACCTCTTAGAATTAATGACACAGATATCATCAAAGCTCTTTGAATCATATGGGAACCCAAAACTGATTGCTTCCATTTCATATATTCACTGAAGGAGTTACCAGATCGCATCACCAAACGAACAGTATTATCGGATGTGTCTCAACTTTTGTCCCGCTTGGTCTGATAAACGCAGTAGCAGTACTCGCAAAGATCTTTATTCAAGAATTGTGGCTACGGAAATTACAATGGGATGAGAAATTGATGATCTATCAGAAAAGTGGTAACTTTATCGCAACCAACTGTACAATCTGCAGAAAATTCGCATTCCACATGCTCAGCAGCAACATACACGCTGCGGTTGAGCTACATTGATTTGCTGACGCATCTGAGCGAGCTTATGGATGCTGCATCTATTCTCGTTGCATGGATACAAGCGGAAAATTTGTTGTAAATTTAGTTTGTGCTAAGTCATGATGGGTCACGCCCGTCAAGACGGTATCGTTGCCAAGATTGGAGTTGGCCTCAGCTCATCTTCTAGTAAATTTATTGGAACATTTCAAACATCAAACATCATATATTTCTTTGGTCAGATTCGTCGATTGTCCTCAACTGGGTTCAACAACATGCATGAAATTGGACAACATACGTCGCAAACAGAGTATCACAGATACAAGGGATGCTAATCAAACTTCAACCTTAGAGCTGGAAGCACATCCGTAGTAGATTAAACCAAGCAGACATTATTTCAAGAGGCGCTTCGGTCAATGAGATAATCCAATCACCATGGTTCACTGGGCCGGATTATTATTATTAGTTTTTCGTCTGATGAGCCCATTCCCGAGAAAAGAAAAATCTAATAGTACTCGTCGTCGATAAGAGCAAACAAGTTGATGCGATATCATTGTGTAAGTACGTCAACAATTTTCAAGCCATTCGTCGTATATTCGCATATGTTGTTCGGTATCTTCAAAATTTCAAAGAAGTTGTTAGTTGCAAGCGTAAAGGACGCCCTCCAAATAAGTTGACAGGCAATTTAACTACTAAGGAACTTGAATATGGTTTCATATTTATTGTGTACATTGTACAAAGACTTATCACTACTGGGAAAAGGTGGAGAAGTAAGTCGTACCCGCAGCATAAGAAGACTGAGTCCGTTCATAGACAAGCACTCATAAAGAGAACTTCTCAGGGTCGGCGGGCGACTACAAAATGCCGATCTTCCTTTTGACGCAACACACCCAATTTTGCTCCCGAAAGACCACATCTTTGTAACAACATTCGTCAACCACCTACACGTAAAGCTGCTCCATGCGGGAACTCAAGCCTTAGTAGCCGCGACTAGAGATCGTTTTTCGATGGCGAACGCAAGAGATATAGCCCGGAAAGTTGTACATAAATGCATCCATTGTTTCAAGTATAAACCCAAGTTAGCACGCCAAATCATGGGAAATCTTCCCAAACACCGAACACAACCAACGCGGCCATTCGTACATGCTGGAGTAGATTTTTGCGGTCCCATCATGACGACGTACAAAGTGAAAGGCAAGTTACCGCTGAAGACTTACATCGCAGTCTTCGTTTGCTTTAGCACAAAGGCCTGTCATCTTGAAGTGGCCTCTGACTTGTCAAGTGAAACATTTATCGGAGCACTGAAGAGATTTATTTCGCGGAGAGGCACTTGTGCCCATCTGTACTGCGACAATGCCACAAATTTCGTTGGAGCCAAAAAGAAACTGGCTGAACTTCGCAAACAATTCTATTCACAATAAATGCAATTACTAATAGGAGATTTCTGTGCTGAGAATGGGATCACCTTTCATCACATCCCACCAAGAGCTCCACATTTTGGGGGCTTATGGGAATCTATATTCAAACTCGCAAAACATCATTTGCTTCGCATACTCACTCAAGCACGTACGAAGAGCTCACCACAATCGTTCCCCAAATTGAAGCGATCGTGAATTCGAGACCGATAACCCCATTGCCAAAAGATCCTAACGATGAGGAAGCATTGACGCCAGGACATTTTTTAATCGGCGAGCGCTTTAAAGATCTACCCGATCTACCAGAATCGTTTCAGATGGCACGCGTCCAGTCCTAATATCAAAGTCGAAGCCTTAGTGTTGCTAGCTGAAGACAATTTGCCACCGCAAAAGTGGAATAAGAATTAGAAGTAGAATTACCGAGGTAATCACAGGAAATGACGCAGAGTCGCAGTCATAAAAACCAAACAAGTTTCATTCAAGCGAGCTGTACACAATCTTGCACCACTCCCTCTAGATGATTGAAAACTTGGCAACAGCTTTCAAGGGCGGCGGTACTGAAAAGCCCTCAGCAGCAATTCGAGTTTAGCTAAAAGTCAAATAAAGTTCATGAACTTTAGTTTAATTTTTCCTATTTAAATGGTGGACTTGTAAATCATTTTAAAATGTCGCGCCTCTATGTAAATTACTTTTGTACAAAAAAATCAGTACCTCTCGCTCATTACAGTCCACTTTTTTTTGTTAATTGCTTCTCTGCTAATTGTAGTTCAGTTGCAGACCTCGAGCAATCGTGCCGGATTTATTATATAGTGAAATTACATATTTCATGAATATACAATTGTGTTGAAATAAATTGCGGTTTTTTATTTATGTAAGCCTTCAACCAATTTCATAGAAAAAACTACAGTCCTTGTTCGAATAGTTACCTTAAGACAAATTGCATCCGTACTTGATCCCCGCTTCAAAGACCTCATGCGTGAGTCAGCAGTAGACAGACGAAATATCAGAGAGTGTCTAAAACAAAAAATTACTGCAGTCACTTCAAACGCCATCGAAAACGTAGAGTCATCAAACCAGAGCAGTTGTGGGGATTAGTTGTAACTCCTTATTGCCCCACTTCAGCCTTCGAGGCCTAAAGTTGCTCGTTTGCAACACTACAGCTGGGTAAATGAAAAGCCTGAGGTTAATGGAATTTGAATATTTATTTTCGATAATATTCTCTGGTTGTCAATACAAATTTCTTTTTCTTATACAGGTCTTCGGTTTATCTAATATATTAAGAGGTAACAATAAAAACAACTTATTGTAAAAAGAGATGACAGACATTCAAAGCTTATTTTTACAAACTCAATTTTCATGTAATTTTTTTATGCTAAGCCTACTCCTTGTTCTACAATTCACAAATCGCCGAACACTTCATTGCTTTGTAAAATATACCTCACAAATGTTCTAAGAACGTGCCAGATATCAACCGTGCATATGTACTGCTCTTATTTGCTGCCACAGTACTCCTCCATCACCACCCGTTTGATTTTGTATGCCTCCAGATACTGGGTAAATTGCCCTTCTAAAATCTGTGATTATGGGTAAGGTGGCTACAGACGCTGGCAGAGAGCACGCTAGTGTATCTGAACCTTGAAACGGCGTTTTTTCGTGTGAATCGGTGTCTTGTGGTAAGAAGCCTCCAAAGGCTGGCTGAGAGTACTGCGATGTAACTGGTGACTCTGTTGGTGTCTGTCTGTGAGAATTATTCGCGTAAAAGTTTTGTTCAGTGGTATTGCTGTTCCATGCCTCGGTTTGTTGGTCGAGCTCCCCGAAATACGGTTTGAGCCTATTTATTGAAGTGTTGACTTCCCGGTTCTTTATTTTAAGCGTGAAAAATTATTACACAGTCTAATGACCTCATAGGGGCCCTCACAAGGAAGTTGTAATACACTTCGCACTGAGTCCGATCGTAGGAAAACGGGAGCATTTGTCTATATCTTTGTATTTGAAAAGTGATGGCTTAGATTGGTTTGAAGCTGGAATCGGCCTGATATCTGCGAAGAAGTCACGTAAAATGGTATATTCTTTTTGTGGAAGGAACTGAGAATTTTGGAAAAAAATCACCCGGAAGGCGCAAGCCTTCACCATAAACTAGCTCGGCTGGAGTAGCGAGAAATTCCTCTCTCAGTATCATCCTAAGGGCTAGCAACACAAAAAATAAGGTTTTTGTCCAAGCTTTTCCTCTATACGCCATTAAAGCAGCTTTTAGAATCCTGTGCCATCTTTCTAGAAACCCATTCGCTTGTGGGTGGTAAGCCGTTGTTCGGTTACGTTCGAATCCTAATAATTTTGCGAGCTCGGACAGCAGGGCTGACTCGAATTGTGAGCCTTGATCGGTGATGATTCTCCGAGGTATCCCAAAACGGGCTAATCAGACCCGTCAGAGAGCCTCTGCCACTGTTTCCGCATTCGCCATCGCGTGAATCTATCCATGATAGTGAGGCGATACCTATACCCCTGAGAAGGCGGTAGCGGACCTACGACGTCGACGTGGATGTCCTGGAAACGACCAGAACGGGGTGGAAATGCGCCTAGGTTGTTATGGATATGTCTAGAAACCTTGCTTTGCTGACAGTCCAGATAAGAGCGCGCCCAGATGTTACTATCTTTATTCATAGACGGCCAAAAATATTTCGCTGTCACCATTTTGTTAATGGCTCGAATACTCGGGTGTGCCAAATTGTGTACCGACTCAAAAATTTGTTTGCGGAAGTTAAGAGAAATGAAAGGCCAGGTTTCGTTTGATGAAATTTCACAGTATAATTGTTTGTCAGTGCCGCAAATTGACACTTTCTCGAATCTAAACTTAGAATTTTGAAGTATGTTGAGCAATTCTGTATCCTTTTCCTATACCTGAGCGATTTTCGCGAAGTCTGCCGTACTCGGAAGATTTAGTTCGCTAAGCCAGTGCATCGGCTACGTTGTTCTCTTTGCCTGGTGTGTATCTAATATCCGTTGTAAATTGACTTACGAAGTCCAAATGTCGTAGCTGTCTAGGAGAGACATTTTCTGAATCTTGCTTGAAAGCAAAAGTTAAAGGTTTATGGTATGTGAAAAGGGTAAAGCAGCGATCTGCCAGCAGGTAGCGGAAATACTTGACTCCTTTGTAAGCCGCCAATAGCTCCCTATCATAAGTGCTATACCTACATTCCGCGGTGTTGAGCTTAACTGAGTAAAAACCCAAAGGCTGCCAGCCCTCTTCGTGTTTCTGATGAATAGGAGCGCCGATGGCGGTATCTGACACATCAACGAACAACGCTTATTCTGTGAAAGCTTTAAAAAATACGAGGAGTGTGGTTCGCACTAGCTGATCTTTAGCAAAATGAAAGGCTTCCAAGGCTTCCTTTGTCCACTCGATCTTCTTAAACCTGGGGACCTGTTAGGTAACTGTTTAAGACCGCATGATGTTTGACTGCTAACGGTAGAAACCGACGATAAAAGTTTATCATTCTGAGGAAACGTCGCAATTCCCTGACATTGTAGACAGTTTGAATTTCGAAATAACTTCGACTCGTTCTGGAGACGGTTTAATACCTTGAGCGGTGACTAAGTGACCTAAAAATGTTACTTCTCTTTTCAGAAATGTGGATTTGTCGACATCAATTATTAAACCGAATCCCGTCAAACGTCTAAAAACAGATTCCAGATGTTTGAGGTGCTCAACTTTGGACTTGGAAACTATTAAGATCTCATCTAAGTAGGTGAAGCAAAAAGAAACTTTTCGGAGGATACTATGGCTAAACCTTTGGAAAGTTTGCGCCGCGTTACAGAGGCCAAAAGTCATTCGAGTGAACTCAAATAGAACAAACGGCGTACATATAGCCGTTTTTGGGATGTCCTTCGGTTCGATAGGTATCTGATGATATGCCTAATTTAAATCCAATGTCGAAAAGAAACTGCAAACCTGCAAACTGTAGGTAAAATCGTGAATTAGTAGAATTGGGTAACGATTTGGTATGGTGCGAGAATTCAAGGCTCTATAATCACCGCATTGCCTCCATTCACCGTTTTTCTTCTTCACCAAGTGTAACGGAGAAGACCAGCTACTATCTGAGGGTCTGCAAATGCCCTGTGCCAACAGACAATCGAATTCTTTCCGAGCCACCACTAACTTGTCCGGTGCAAGGCGTCGCACCTTCGAGAAGACTGGTGGACCTTCGGTGAGTATGTGGTGTGTGGTAATATGTTTTACTGGACTAGTGAAATTAGTTTCTAAAGTGATAGTATGATATTTATGTAATAAATCTCAAATTTCGGGTTCGTTTGGTTGGTCAAAAAGTACTGAAAGGGATGGGAATTGCGTTGAAACTTTTTCACCACGAGAACTTAGTGATGTGTGTGGATCGATGAGAATTTTTCTTTCAATATCTACCAATAATCCGTAGTGACTTAAGAAGTCTGCCCCCTGAATTGGTCTGGAGACGACTGTCACAATGAACAACCATAAGAAAGAACGCTTCAAACCCAAGTCTAAAGCTAGCGTTTTACGGCGAAATGTTTCAATGTTCGTGGAGTTTTCCGCGGCCAACCGTAAACTTGACTTAAATTGTCGATCAGTTGAAGATGCTGGAAGCACTGAGACATCTGTGTTCTATGTTTTTGACTGCAAGCAATGAAATGGTTCTCTTTAATGCTCAAATATCTTTTCCGGCATTTTTCAAACATGACCTTATATTCCTAACGTATGACTTTGGACCATCGCGCGATCCTCATATCTCTACCTTCAGCTTCCGAGATTTTAAAGCTATTTACATTGATGCCCTATTTAGTGATGCTTATGCCTGTGATTGGGAAATGATCTATTCTATGAGAAGTGTTGATGAACAGAGTAATTACTTCATTTACTTACTGCAATATCTTTTTGAGACACATGTTCCTCTTAGAACGAAAAGTATTCTAATTCGGGTAGCCAATGGTTCACCGCAGGGATTCATACATTGATTGCAATGCGCAATAATGCGTATCGTAGATGGAAGCGATTCAGAACTTCTGAACCTTGGCACAATTTTTGGTAATCTACGCAATTTTGTGACTAGTGAAATACGAAAATCTAAGAAGAGCTACTTTCGATCGAAATTCAACACAAAGCTACCTTCAAAGGAGCTTTGGCGGAATTTGAGAGTTATTGGAGATGGGCGAACTTCGGAATGTAAGACTTACGTTGACCCTAATGAATTAAATTCAAACTTTGTGACCTGTAGTTCGGTTCCATCATCTCCACCTTCCGTCGTGAGATATAGCCCCACGGCAGCTACCAATGATACATTTTCTTTTACTTGCGTCACGCAGGAGAAAGTGTTTAACGCAGTCATTAGTCATTGGTGACATACATTCTAAATTTATAAAATTGCTAATACCAATAATTTTGCCCTCTTTAACGCATATTCTAAACAACATTATTTTTCGTTCCTATTTTCCCTCCTCCTGGAAGTTGGCTAAGGTTATTCCCATCCCAAAAAAGCCTCAATCGAGGGCCACCGAATACCGACCTATTGCGATACTACCGTTTTTGTCTAAGGTTCTCGAAAAACTCCTTCGTTTGCAAATTGTGGATTATTGTGAAGGTCATAACTATTTGAATAAGTTTCAGTCTGGTTTCCTGTGCAAACACAGCTGTACAACTTTTACTGAAGATCACTGATGACCTTATTTTGGCATTAGAAAGTGACATTATAACTGTTCTTGTTCTATTGGACTTTTCAAAGGCATTTGATTCTATAGATCACTCTTTGATTAGCAACAAATTAATAACTAATTTTCGTTTTCAAGTTCGGCATCCAATCTCATTCAGTCATATCTTTTTGGTCGCAGTCAGCAGGCCACTTATAATGGAAATTCCTCAACCTTTTTACGAAACACTTGTGGGGTACCTCAAGGCTCGATACTGGGTCCACTATTATTTTCACTATTTATAAATGATTTTCCGAATGCTATTATCAATGCTCAATATCACCTTTATGCTGATGACTTACAAATTTACATATCAAGGCCAGTTGGCTTAATTGAAGATACTGTTGATCGCCTTAACAACGATCTTTGCTCAATACACGAGTGGTGCATACCGAATAAGCTTCATTTGAATCCTATAAAATCTAATGCAATTTTAATCTGTAGGTATAGACTGGATACTTCGTCAATGCCTCGTATTATGCTCAAGTTGAGTGCGTGGAGTCAGCTGGAGCAGACGTTCCATCGTGCGTGTTACTGGTGCCAATGTTAAATAGCGATCAATCTGTAGTGTAGTTCAGTGCAGTGAAATTTTTCAAATATAAATATAAATATATATATAATAATAATAACTAAAATCCGCCGCGCCGCCGTTTTTATTACATAAAAAAATAAACAATACCAGCCAAGTCCAGGGATTTTCTATGCCCTGCCGGCATTCCACAAGCCAGCAGCACAGTACGGTGGCGTTTAACAAATCTCCCATGTACAGCAGTGATCAGTGCAAGGTCATTAGCCCTTGTCACTGATCAGCAATACGGGTGTCCCCAGCTGTGGTCATTGAACTGCACGGTCTGAGGTACTGAAAGCAGCAAATAGGCATAACACTATTGCTGTTTTTTTTACCTCGCTGTGTCGTTGACTGCAGCTGGGCGCCCCCAAATAAATATTTGTGTTGTTGTGTGTCGCTCTTTCTTCTGCTTTTTTTTGTTTTGCTTTGGAATATGCAGAATTTTATTTTAGAATTTTGCAACATTCGCGGATTGGGGGCAAATCGTTTTTCGGTGTACTGCCACCTTCAATCAAAAAATCCGGCAATTCTTGCGCTAAGTGAAACCAAGGTCGTTTCTGATGCTGATTCTAATCAATATCACGTCCCTGGTTATAGCTTAGTGCCTCTTTTTTCTCCACATAGGGGGATCGCCATATATATTCGGAATGATGTGGCCTTTACCATTCTAAAAGACTTTCCACCTTCTGCCAATCCTGAGTTTAATTACATCTGGATTAGGTTCAAACTTCACAGGCACATCATCTACTTTTGCTTCCTTTATCGCAGCCCAAATATGTCTGATGACGACACGGTATCCGTATTTGACAATATCTCCAACAATATTGATCATTTGCTTTCTGTCTTCCCCTCTTCCGAAATCGTCCTGGCAGGCGATTTTAATGTTCATAATATACCGTGGCTCAGACATTCTTCTACCACAAGTCCTGCGGGCCGATTCGTTGAACTATTTTGTGAATCTTTCAATTTGCATCAGCTAGTGGATGCACCGACGAGAATCCCCGATGCAGCTGGTGATAGGGCCAATTTACTAGATTTGTTTCTGTCATCTCACCCTGACAAATATTCTATCTCAGTCGGCTCCTCTCTTGGTAATTCAGACCACTGTCTAATCACGGCTCAATTTATCACCTCATCTCTGCGCCGCCCCACTTCTCCACCTACAAGTAGGCTTCTCTGGCACTATAAGAACGCTGATTGGGAAAGTCTCAATCAGTATCTTAGAGATATAGATTGGTCGGTCTGTTTTGCTTCGAGGGATGCTGATGAATGCACATTAGAACTTAGTAACTTACTAAGTCTAGGCATGCGTGAATATATTCCGTATTCTTACAGCAGATCTCAACAACAGCAAAATCCAACCAAACTTACTAAGTCTAGGCATGCGTGAATATATTCCGTATTCTTACAGCAGATCTCAACAACAGCAAACGCTCTTGGTTTAACGATAAGTGCAACCAAGCTATCAAGTGCATCCTTGTCCAGAACTGAAAGAAATCTACAAGACTGCACGGAACACCTGCAAGTCCATTATCCAGAGAGAAGAATTTCTTTTTGACCAGAATGTTAGACAAAGAATCTTGGCAAGCCGCAAAGGTAGTAAGGGTTTCTGGTTACTGGTCAAAACCATCAGGAACAACTTCAGCAGTTCCACTATACCTTCACTACTTAATAATGGTGAAGTGGTTGTTGACTCCCAGGATAAAGCTAATATTTTGGCTGCTAGATTCGCATCAAATTCCTTTCTTCCACCCACTTCACAGGCACCTGTCGTGCATCCCCCGTGCGGATGTGTACAAGAGCCAATACACATCCGTACGAGAGATGTGTTCAAGATCCTTAATGGTATCAACGTCTCTAAAGCCGCAGGTCCTGATGGTTTCTCGCCCCTATTAATTAAAAGCTGTACCTCATCCTTGGCTAAACCTCTGCGCAAACTATTCTACCTGTCCTATTCGACATGAAAATTTCCAACTGCTTGGAAACTAGCTCACGTTCAGCCTATTCCCAAGAAAGGAGAGGGTAGCGATCCCTCAAATTATCGACCAATTGCAATCACTTCGATTCTTTCAAAGGTTTTTGAATCTATCATTAACTCCAAATTAATGAAGTATCTGGAAACCAATCAGCTCATCAACGATCGCCAATACGGCTTCCGGCACGGTCGCTCATCTGGAGACTTGCTGACTTTTCTTACGGAACGTTGGAATCGTAGCCTTCACAATTTTGGTGAGTCCAGAATCGTTGCTCTAGATATTTCAAAGGCCTTTGATAGAGTCTGGCATCCAGCCCTTTTAGCCAAACTCAAAGCACTTGGTCTTTCCCCTCCTCTTCTATTATGGATTGAAAGTTTTTTATCTAGTCGCCAAATACGTGTTGTATTAGATGGCGTTATATCTGAACCTCATCCTATTAATGCCGGTGTCCCCCAGGGCTCTGTTATTTCTCCGACTCTATTTCTAATCTTCATTAATGATCTGCTTTCCCTTACTTTTAATCCTATCCATAGCTTTGCTGATGACAGTACCCTTGATTTCGCATACTCCTTTGACACCCTTGCGGATTCCAGAGGGAACGCCACATGTGTTAAACGAGACTGCATGATTAGATCATTGAATAACGATCTTGACAATATTCTCGCTTGGGGCAAAGTGAATCGCGTCGAATTCAATGCATCTAAGACCCAAAGCTGTCTCATCTCATTAAAACAAGACCATCACTTAACCACTCCCGTTTCGTTTGATGGAGCATTAATTTCTGATTCACCGTCACTAAGAATTCTTGGCATTAATATTTCCAGTAAGTTAAGCTGGACAGATCACATCTTCTCGGTTGCCAAAGAAGCATCAAAATGTCTTGGTTTTTTGATAACGTGTAAGAAATATTTCAGCCCATCAAATATAGCGCTCCTCTACAAGTCCTACATCAGACCTAGAATGGAATACAATTCCCGTATCTGGGCCGGGGCTGGTCGCACAGCCTTAGCTTCATTGGATATTGTCCAAAAGAGAGCCTGCAAGCTCATTGGCGATGTGGCAATTACTCGTCATATCGACTCGCTCGAGCACCGTCGCAATGTTGGATGCCTCGCTCCTTTATCGCTATATGCATGGTCAATGTTCTGATGAAATATCTAGTCTGATCCCGTGTAGAATAGTTCCTGCACGCAATACTCGCGCTGCATCCCGCGCTCATCGTTTTACCCTTCAAATTACCTTCGGCCGTACACTAAAATTCCGTGATGCTTTCTTATCCCGAACTGTGCGAATGTGGAACAGTCTACCATCTTCTGTCTTTCCTCCGGCATACAACCTGCGAAAGTTTAAGGGCGACATACATCGGCACCTCCGCCGCTCTCCTCATATCCCTTAATCCTTTCCCTATCTCCTTCCTGCCACGCTGTGCTTTGCATCATAGGGTATCCCCTGAGCTTGGCTTAATAATATAAAAAAAAAAAAAATAGTATCATCTTACCTTATCGCGAAAAAGTATTAAATCTGGGAATCATTATCAACAATACACTTTCTTGGTGTAATCAGGTATCTAATGTTATCTCTAAGGTGTATGGATCTCTACGTAAGCTCTCTGTTTCGGCCTTCAATACTCTACTTTCCACTAGGATGATGCTGGCTAAGTCACTAATAGTACCACTTTTAACTTATGCCAGCGAAATTTGGTCCAAATGTGATTCTGTTTCCTTACGTAAGTTAAATATTGAATTTAACTCCGTTGCTCGGTATATTTATAATTTAAGGCGTTTTGATTATGTTTCTGACTTTGCTAAGACTATCCTTGGATGTCCCCTGCAATCATATCTTCTGTTTAAATATTTGCTTTTTCTTGATGGTATTATCTCTTCTGGCGCGTCTCCCAATATTCACGTTGTGTAAGTCTATCTGTATCTGGTGCTAACTTCTCGGTCACTGAGAAGCAGTATTTTGCTCGCACTGTCAGAAGTTGGAATAGCTTACCTTTGATGTTGCGAAGAGAAAGAGGCATTGGTATGCGGCTCAAGAGTGTATTATTTGAACATTTTCGTACTAGCTAATTGTTTTTGTTTTTTTCTTCTTAAATTTGTTATTTCATTTAATCTTATATATAAGTTTTATTTTTTTTTATTTTTTTTCTCTTTCTTTCTTTAAAATTTATTTCCTTTTTAATGTATCCATATATGTCGTTGCCTAGTAGTTAACTTTAAATGTATTTTTATTTTCTCTTTATAATTTTACTTACTTGTTGTTTTTATATTATATTATTAGTTGTAGAGTATATCTAAGTTAGATTAAGGTATTTTTGTTTAAACAGTCTTTACACCTATGCTACATATAGTTATAAGACCATTGGGCTTAATTAAGTAGAGCAAATAAATAAATAATAATTATAATAAAAATCTGCCCGTGTCACTTAAAAAAAAAATTATTCTAAGTTTTGTCGAAAATATACAAACGACTAATTATAGAGCCACTTCCACCCGTCGTCAATAGTAGAAGCTTAGTTTTTTGGAAATTCTGAAACTGATTCGTTGGCTCTAGAACTTGAATTGATAGACTTTTGAATTTTGAAACTACAAGGAGGGATACAATTTTTAGCTGTTTGGTGTTTTGACACTATTACCGGAAGTCTGCGTCCGCAGCGGCGGTCTATGTGTGAAGCCATGTATCTAGGAGAGTCGTTTTCTACAGTTTTTGGTCGACCACTTAGAGAGACTTCGATTAACCTCTCTAAGTTTTTAACTCTGTTAGACATCTGTTCGACCACTTTCGAATCTCCCATTGAGGGATTAATACCAAACACTTAAGATCATCCAGCTTACCGGGGTTACAAGCCAAAATTGCTTGTGCCTGAGACGGTAGGCGCTGCAATCAAAGAGATTTTAAGACCTTATCTCCCATCTTCACACTATCCAGGGCCCGCATCTCACGTAATAATTGAGAGGGTTGTGATGGCAAACCCAAGAACATACCAGTTAATAATTACGTGATTTTTTGTTCCTCGCTACTAGACAACCAAGAAATCAACGCTTCCTTTAAACTGAAATATTCCTCCCCTTCGGGAGGGGAAGACACCAAATCGTCGACCAACAAAATTGCGCTCTCATCAAGAGCACCTACGGCGTGATAAAACACGGTTTTCTGTTGATTTATTCGAGCGAGTGCAAACTGTGCTTCCAGTAGAACGAACCACAACGTCGGCGAATTTTTCCAAAAAGGAACGCTTTTTATGGCCACTGAATTATACTTACTATCCCAGGTTGAGCCGTGCCGGAAGCCGGGTCATCATTCGAGCCCTGTGTGAAGTTTGAGATTGTATTCACGTCAAGCATTTGAAACGCACCTGACAAGTCTTCGAGGGAAACCCAACGATCTTCCATATCTCACAATCTCAGGTTTGACGACACAAAAGGAGTGAAACAACTCTAGCACCACAAACTCCGTGAAGAGTACTCGGCGACTTGCGTAAAGTTTACACCAATGTATATATATATAAAGGTACGACCCCCCGGATTACAAGTGTATATATATAGTAATAAACAAACCAGTAAAAAAAAATTGAAATAAATAAATAGCTGAGTATATACTGACTAACGTAACGTAAACAATAATTTTTTTTATATTTCAACACTCTTAGGCAGGTCGCACACCCAGATGATAAATATCACAAGGAGATTTATGTCACAAAGAGACATTTATCACAAAGAGACAATCCGAATTATATTATGTAAAATTCATTGAAATATCTCCTGTATTCGCATACGAAAAAGGCAGAGGCAAATATCATAAAGTGAATATCTTCAAGCGACACTAGCAGTGTTTCTCTTGGCGTAATTCACTAGAAGACTTTTTACGTAGTTCAGTATATATTCAACTTTCCTCTGCTGAAGTGTATCTATTGTATAAGTTCGAAAAACTGCAAAAATGAAAAACACCGACCCCGCTTTCAATATAAGGTTTGTAGAAGCAATTGAAAGACACAGTTGTTTGTGGAATTTAAATTTATCAGACTACAGCAAAAGAGAAAAGACTGAGAAAGCTTGGAGTGAAGTAGCAAAAGAGATGTCAGATACAGGTAACGTAAACTTTTTTATTTTATATTTTAAGCTTTATTTTGAGTGAAAAAAAAAATCATTGTCGAAAAATTAGTTCGGTGGTGCGATCTTTCATAATTAAGCGTACTTCCATTGAATTGGTATTGAGCCTTCTGGAGTTATAAAAAAAGTCGGCTAAATAATCCCTCAGCCTCATAGCTTGGTTTTTTGGTTGATATCCATCATTAGCGTCATTTAAATCAGGAAATTCACTCTGGTACGGAAATTTATTTGGCAGTGTGAATACTCCTTCACGTAATCGAATAAAATTGTGTAAAATGCAGGCCGCTTTTATTATGTTACATACTGAACCTTCATCACAACATATTGCAGTCTCAAATACTCGAAACTTAGATGACAGCATACCAAATGCACATTCCACTGATTTCCGTGCACGTGAAAGGCGGTAATTAAATATTCTTCTTTTTCCATTCAAAACCTTCTTAGGGTATGGACGCATCAAATATGGTGATAATGGGAAGGCTTCATCCCCAGCGAAATAATATGGAAAAAGAGTATGCTTTTTATCTGAAGGTATGGTTTAAGCTCCTGGTAGTTCTAATTCTTTTTTTTTCAACAATTTACCAACTTGAGAATTCCTGAATACCGCCACATCACTGTTTCGTATTAAAGCACCAACCCCAATTATAGTAAAAAGTCCATCAGCATCAGCGCAACCCATAAGCACAACTGAGAAAAAGCCTTTATAATTGAAATTGCTAGATCCTGTGTTAGGAAATTTTTTCACTCGAACATGTTTGCCATCAATAGAAGAAACGCAGTTCGGTAGATTCCATAGCTCATGATATCGTCGAGTATTTTCCTTCCATATTTCTTCTGTTGGTCTAGGTATATAAAGTGGTTGGAGGCTTTCCCATATTGCCTTACAAGTTTCTTTAACGATTAAGGCAATCGTATTATCTCCTCTATAGAATTGGAAAGATAAACTTCGAAAACTACATCCTGTTGCCAGATATCAGAAATACAAACAAAACTCTTATTTTTTTTCTAGTTTCAAATTCTCAAAGCCGTTGGAAGTCAATCCGGCAAGCGTTTTCAAGAACAATGAAGCCTTCAGCAAGTGGTTCTGGCGTTAAGTAAAAAAAAAACCTATTACCTGGCGGAAAAACTAGAATTTTTAATTCCTTATCTCAGACGCTGCTCTTCATCCGGAAATTTAACAATGGAAATGGTTGAAGAAAACACCGAAGAACAAGTATCAAATGTTGCAGAATCTGAGGATATTGACCAACAAGACTCTTCCAATAACTTAATTCAAAACTCCGCAGAAAAAGATAAAGAAAATTATGCCCAAAAGGAGAGCTCAAATAAATTTCGCACCCACAAACGAAGGTTGGATAAAAACAGCGAAATTGCTGCTGCATTTCTTGATTGGGCCCAAGCAAAAAAAGCTAAGCTTAATAACTCTAACCCGAATATACTATTTTTGCAAAGTCTAGCGCCTTTCTTAGATGAGATGACCAGCAAGCAGCATCGGGTATTTAGGACAAAAGTCATGAATCCAATAGACGACATTTTGGAAGATGCGAACATTTCTCAAACGAGAACTTATTCGATGTTGGAAAATTTATCTTCGTCGTCTTTTGAAATCATCAATTCAGTCTCCTGATGTAAGTGGAATGACTGGTGACCGTCATGTTTACATTCTAGTGCCAACAACGGACAACGTAACTGCAACAACTCCTTTCATTTCAGTAATTGAAGGACCCCAGTTTGCCGACAATTGAACTCATTAAACGGATACTTTTCTTAGAACTTACCTTAGACATATTAATAACCGTTTCTCTGGCTGAATTGACAACCGATAATTTGTATCTTTTTTTTTAATTTTTTCACAAATACACTTGAGTAAATCAAAAAAGTTATTTTTATTTAGCCTATAGTAAAGTTTGAATTTTTCGTCATCTAATTCGAGCTCTCTAGCATCTATAGCAATACTTTTTAAAATATTTTCTTTATAAAAGGGGTGCACCCAATGTTTTCTAAAACGTCTACGCCTTTTACGATTTAAATAATACCACACCATTGGGAAGTCGTCATCACTGCTTGATTCCATTTTGTACTATGAATATTGGTACTGGTCTATAAAATGTATTCCAAATAAAAATCTCCTCAATGTGCGGACACTTACCGCCAGAAGATTTATATCTCTTTGAGACATAAATCTCCTTGTGATATTTATCATCTCGGTGTGCGACCTGCCTTACAGTTGTTCAGGAGTACCTCTGAGCTTGCGGGAGTTTCTGTCACACTTTTTATCTTTCTTGCCCCCTCGGAAATGTAGTTCTAGGGTTGTTGCGTTATATGCTGCTGTTTGTTGACGGGTTTCTTGAACAAGCCTACCCTGGTTAAACCTTGTTGAGTCATGGTGTGTGACAACCTCTTAGAATAGATCGTCTGGAACTCTATGTTAACGTCTTTGACAGTTTAGTTATGCGGTAACCTTTTGACTTAGGTTACTCAAAACGACTGGAGCTGAAAAATTTACGAGCTTTAATCTGATAGTTGTGGTAGGTTACTACCAATCTTCTTGAAAAAGTCTGTATATTATTCGAAGATGCTCCTTCCTCATTTGCGAATGTATCTTGCGGACCAGCAGGAACAATAATTTGTTTATTTATTTATTTATTTAATAAGCAATTAACAAGAGTAGTAAACAGAGATTAACTCTAATAATATACTACCTTACATTTAAACTACTAGGCTACAAAAGAAAGTTTGGAGAAGACAGAATCTTATAACAAAAGAGCTACAACTAAGGCTATATAAAGAAAAGTATACAAAACTAAAAAAAATAAAAATAAACTAGTAGAGCAGGAGAAATTTAAAGTAACAAAGGAAATTATTAGGAAATTCAGAATAAGGAAATTACAAAAATAACAAAATGAAATACCTTGAGCAATAATCAAAACTACTAAAAAATAAAAAATTAAATTATAATAATGGAGAGCATGAAAAACAAGCAAAAATAGAAAAAAAATAAAAGAGGCAAAAAGACAACTGAGCGAAACAGGGTTATCCATCAAAAGGAGTGGAATATGAGCAAAGCAAAGGGAACAGCGGAGGACGGAAATTCAATCACATGTTAGGAACTTTTAGCAATTAATGACTGATCTCAAGCCGGACAAGCTTTCTAAATGCCAGTAAACTAGTACCAAGAATATCAATATTATTGAAATTAGTGTTGTGAGACTTTTGAATACTAAAGCAGGGCGATTTTTCTTTCAAATTAGTTCTGCATATCGGAAGTCTGAAGAGTGGCTGATATCTTGAATTGCGAGAAGGAACATTAAAGTTTATACTAGAAAGTAGTGAGTTGCAAGTTATAGTACTATTCAGTATTTTTTGTAAGAAGGTCATGTCCAAAAAGATTCTGCGTTTTTCCAACGATAACAAGTTGAATTTCACAAGTCTGTCATTATATTCAAGAACGGAATTTTCTAATTTAAATAGTAATATTCTGGTAAATCTGCGCTGAACAGTTTCTATTTGCAAACTGTAGGAAGAATAAAATGGATTCCAGACCTGACTAGCATATTCAAGGGTGCTTCTAACTAGAGAATTGTAGAGAGTAATATAGGAGGATGGTGATTTGAATGATTGACACGTACGGAATATGAAACCCATAAGACGAAAGGACCTAGAGGTGATGTAATTTATGTGTGCAGAAAAAAGGAGCTTGCGATCAAATATTACTCCCAAATCTTTGATCTCCTCCACCTTAGGGATAGATGCTGAAAAACAGCTCTTATCCCGGATGAATGTGATCCACACATCGTATGCAACACTACATCTGGGTAAATGAAAAGCCTTACGTTAATGGAATTTGAATATTTATTTTCGATAATATTCTCTAGTTCTCAATACAAATTTCTTTTTCTTATACAAGTCTTCGGTATATCTAATATATTAAGAGGTAACTGTTTATATCGCGACCAGTTCTTTTACTGGCCGCCTGGCTGAGGGAGCCATGGTGCAGAGACCGGTGCTCTGGTGATCTAATGTTCTGGTGAAACACCAGAATATCAAAATTCTCAACGAAACAATCGTGTGTAATATCTTACACCATACACCACCTTTTCTTCTCTGTAGTATGTACTCCTTATCAGATCCACTAAATAAAAATTAATAAAAATGCTTCCACTTTTCTAACAAGACAAAAAAGCGTTCACTTCTCAAACAGTAATGATTTTATTATTGTTCAACACGAAATTTATAAAGACAAATTTGCTTACTTTGATAAAGTCGATAACATGCAAGACAGTAAAAAAATACAAACTTAAACATAACAATTCATTCTCACTTGAAGAGTGAAGATAAAGAATTGCATCGTCGGCTTTAATTCCGCGGCATGACGATACAATATTGCTGCGATAAATTCCAAATTACAAGCTGCGATAAATATTTCATGGGGGGTTATTTCTATGGGAACGTAATCTGATACGATTTGTTTATGATAATGTAGGAATGCCTTCTTTGTGACTGAATATTCGTGCTGATTATGAAATTTTATTTTTCATGCAACTTGTGATTTGGAATATAATGCTAAAATCCTAATTAATTAATTGTAATGCTAGGGTAGAATTCAACATCCTCCTCCGCGTTGAACGTTGAGTTCAACCAGTTCTTCCGTTTCACGGCTCAGGCTAAAGGTCGGCGGCGTCCTTCTGGGTGGGGCTCCGGGGGTGTTGTCCTTCGGTCTTCACGGTATTTGATGAATCTTATTATTGTGAAAAAAGTCAGAATGCCCATAGCGAGGAGCAAGCTCGTATAACCAACGCTGAAGTGGTGAATGGTTTGATGGAGTGGCGTCATAGGACTTCCTTCTTCAACCTGAAGATCTTGTAACCTTTGCTTCAGCTCTAAAAAATCGTGGGAGACGTTGTAGGATGACATTGGCTTGTGAAGTAATTTTGTGACTTCAAGCGGAGGAAGCATTTCAATTAGATTCTGTGATGGCATGAAAGCGCTTCTCATAGAGGTCGGATAAAGACTGTGGGTTTGTATTGTAGTTACCTCGTCCTTAATGGCGCAACCATTACTAATATTGAGCATGCCGGATTCTGATAATGACCTTTGGGAAACTGAATGGCCACATATTAGATTGACTGTTGTTTCTCCTTTCATCACATAAATCCAATGGTTTGGATTTATGAGTTGAATCCATCTGGGAACCTTGTCAGTCTTTGTTATTTTACACGTGGTGGGCGACGGAGAGTTAGTGAGGAATCCGATTTCACAAGCGCTCATACCAGAATCAACCCTATATAGCGGATGATGTTGTTTGCACATGTGAGTTGCATGTCCAATTGTGGAACACGCTGACATCTCATTGTCCGAAAGTGGATAGAATTGATCTCGATGTAAACTTATTCTCAAGAATCGTGATGAAGGTTCTATCACCAAAAATGTGTCGTTCGTCAACACCGGTACTGGGATGATCCTTATCAATTCGAATGGTTCATAAGTGAACAAGGGTAACTTGAGTCGGAATATTATTTGCGCTGGTCCTATTCGTCCTTGCACTGTCATGAGGTGGTATAGCTCTACCAAGTCATTCTGGCCTGCTGGTAGACGTAATGCTGACGGCAGGTTCTCCTTGATAAGTGTACACTGCGCCTTGACCTGTGGTGGTGACAATAAAAGTGGGTTGATTTTGCCGTTGTGTGTGTCTATGATTACATCCAACAACAAAGACTGCATTCTTTGATAATTTGCCGTCATTAAGGTTAATCTGATGGCTAGTGCATTGAAGGTTTCTGCTGCTCTTTGTTCGCGAAGTTCTTGCTGCATAACTTTCATCTGCTCCATCGTCTGATTAGTGTGTCCTTCAAAATCCCGTAATTGATTCTCCGTTCTTTCGTTTGACCTTTTTATGATATTGGCCGTTGAGTCGATGATGGAGGTCTGATTCTCTAATAATTCCAGCAAATGCTGTTGATTTCCTTCAACATTGCTTATGATTTGCCTCATCTTTTCAGCATAGCGAGAATCTAATACTCCGAACAAGGAACTGGCCAAATTACCAACTATATCGAGCGGCGCTCTTTTGGCACGTGTAGGTATATGATATAGTAGCAATTCGTTGTTCTTCTCCATCTCTTTCAGTATTCCATGGAATTGTGAACAAGTCTGTGAACATACCTGATGCTCGATCATAGCCTTGCAGACGTGATTTAAGATGGCAGTGCCACTTTTTATCGTAGCAAATTCCTGCCAATATGACTTCATATCATAGTATATGACCAAATTCCATTCATTAGAGATTAAGTGGGTCGAGCCCATACCTTCAAAATAGATGCCGGGCTGATTCTTAAAAGGTGTTACTTTTAGTTGACAGGTCCCTAGTATCGGCATGACTAGGCATGTGAGAGAAAATAAGCTCGCAGCGGAAGTTGACGGACGAGATTTTTTAGACGGAATCTCTTCATGAGTTTCGGTTGGCCCTTTTTCTTCGCTGCTGCTGGAGGATTCGGAATGGCCAATCTTATTCGCTTGTTCTCTTGGATGCTTCTTTTTAGCTGCTGGTAAGTTTTCAATTTGTGTGGAATAACAGGCCTCTTCCTGCTCTATTGGTAACGGAGCAAGTTTGTGAATTGGTCTCCTGAATACTCCAGAAGCAGTTTTAACGTCTGCCACTCTTATTAGTCCGTCATCGCCTGTGATGGCTTGGACTATTCTTCCTAGTGGCCAATTTAATGCAGGAAGATTTTCATCTTTTACCACCACCATTGTGCCGGGCTGTACGTTGTTGCACCGTTGTTTCCACTTATAGCGGTGCTGAAGCTCGCTCAAGTATTCTCTTGACCATCGTTGGCAAAAATTATTCTTCAAATGAGAGACCAGGTTCCATCGTTGAAGTAAGCTCCCCTTTGCCGGGCCAGCATGAGGATCTACTATGCTTGTTAACGGCTCCCAATTAAGAAATGCCCTGGGGTCAATGCGGAGATGTCATTTGGGGCCGATGACATTGGCGTTAGTGGGCGGGAGTTTAATATGGCTTCTATTTCTGTCATTACAGTTTCCAGCTCCTCGTACGTAAGCGATGCTGAAGATACACTCTTCTGGAACAGATGCTTGGCAGATTTGCCGGCTGCCTCCCACAAACCGCCGAAGTGTGGCGCCCTTGGAGGAATGAAGTGAAAGTCTGGGCTTTTTGATGTACTGAACTTTGTGATTTTTTCCTGTGACTCCGTACTGTATATCACTCTTTCCAATTCTCTTAGTTGATTGCTGGCCCCGACAAAGTTTGTCGCATTATCGCAGTAGATGTTTTTGCAATTTCCTCTTCTACTGATGAATCGCTTCAAGGCTCCAATGAAGGCGTCGGTGGTCAACTCACTTACGACCTCGATGTGGACTGCCTTGATTGCGAAGCAACAAAAAAGTGCAACATAAGCCTTTGAGGGTCTTTTTCCTTTTAACTTGAAATGCACCCAAAAAGGTCCACAAAAATCGATCCCGACATTAATGAAGGGTCTGGCTGGCTGTACTCTGTGAGCCGGCAAGTTGCCCATAAATTGCTCTAGAAGTTATGGCTTGAATTTCCGGCAGCGGACACAATTCTGTACTATTGACCGCGCTATGGTCTTACCCTTGATGGGCCAGAATCTTTGTCTAGTAATGGCCAAGAGTACTTGAGCGCCAACATGTGAATTGGTGATGTGAATATTGGTCATCAATAATCGTGTGGTGTTGTGGGCGTATGGCAGCAACATTGGGTGTTTGGCGTCGTAAGTCAATTCTGATTCCTGCAATCGTCCACCTACTCAAATCAATCCCCTTTCATCCTCAAATGGGCTCAGGCTGCTTAATCTACTATTCGAGTTTACGTGGTGCAACTGGGTTAATTGTTTTACATCTTCTCCGAACCCTTGGGATTGCGCTTCCTTTATAATTACCACCAGTGCTCCTTCTAATTCTTCTACACTTAGTGGCGCCTTCGTACGTGCATCCGGCTCCTGGCGAGCATTTGATACAAATCTCAATATGTATGCTACGATCCGTTGCAGATGTTTAAAAGAATTGCGATGATCTATGGCGTCGGTAATGTATCTCGTCTTAATTGATGCTGATAACACTACCTTGGCTTGCCTTTTCTCCAAGTCTGTTTTACGAGTCACTATCTTAGATGGCCATGCCGATTCTTTACCGTGCAGAAATAATGGGCCGTAGAACCATAAACTGCAGTCCTTCAATTTCTCGGGATCAATTCCTCTAGACACCAAGTCTGCCGGATTTTGCCGTTAAGGCACGTGACGCCATTGATCAATTGCAGTTTTTTCCTGAATAGCGGCTACACGGCTGGCAACAAATGTGTGGTAGGAAGCTGATGGTGAGCTTAGCCAAGCTAGAGCTATTTCCGAGTCGGTCCAAAAATAACATGCATAGTTTTCCTTCAAGTCTGTCTTTACTCGATGAGCCAAGTCAGCTGTAAGTTTTGCTGCACATAAATCTAATCTTGGCACTGTTGTGGTTTTGGTTGGTGCTACTCTCGATTTTGCGCAGAGTAACCTTACCAATATGGTACCGTCTTGGAGAATTGAGCGCACATATATTGCAGCTCCGTGCGCCTTTTCTGAGGCATCAGAGAGGCATGTAGCTGCAGTTTTTGTGGTATTTTCCCTGAGCTAACGTGCCTGGGAACCTTGATATCATTCACAAACTTGAGGGCCTGACGAAAGTGTATCCATCTAGTGTGCAACTCAATTGGTACTGCCGCATCCCAATCCAGTTTCAAAACCCACAGCTTTTGGAGAAATATCTTGGCACTCACCACCACAGGGCTCATGAGGCCCAGCGGATAGAACAAGTGAGCGATATCTGAAAGTACCTTCCTCTTTGTAACCTTTCCTCCTTCGGTCCACTGGGTTCTAACCGAAAATTCATCCGTCCGTGTGAGCCATGTCAGACCGAGTGTTTTAATGTGACAGTCATTGTCATCAGTAAGGTCTAGCTGAGGGGCGACGTCCACAAGGGGTATGTTTTTGATTATCGTTGGCTGATTAGTACACCACTTTCGTAACTTGAATCCGGCGGATAACAAAATTCCGTTTAATTTTTCCTGCATTTGAACAGCTTCTTGCAAATGATTTGACCCGGTCATGACATCGTCAACATAAAAATCTTGCTTCCATATCAATGAGCCCAAGGGATGCTGTGTTTCATTTTGTCTGGCTAGGCTTTGGAGACAATTCGTTGCCAAGAATGGGGCCGTTGTTACGCCGTATGTGACTGTCCGCAGTTGATAACATTTCGTAGGCTGTGATGGGTCGTCCCTCCAGAAGATTAATTGGAAATTCCTGTCATCCTTGCTGACTTTTACTTGGCGGTACATTTTTTCAATGTCAGCTGTGAAGACATATCGTGGTAATCGAAACCGTAGCAATATGGAGAAAAGCTCATCCTGGACTGTTGGGCCAGTATGTAAAATGTCATTCAATGACACATTTGATGAGGTTTTCATTGAGGCATCGAACACTATTCGCAATTTCGTAGTTGTGCTGTCTGGTTTTATCACGCAATGATGCGGCAAAAAATAATGCGGTGTAAGAAGGTCTTTTAAATTGACTTCCTCCATGTGACCTAATGCAATGTATTCCCTTATGAAATCCATGTACTGCCTTTTCATCTCTGGATTATTGTTTAACTTTCGTTCCAAAGAATGGAACCGACGTAAAGCGATATCCTTGGATTCGCCCAAATTATGCGGATCTTGGGAAAAGGGCAGCTTAACCATGAAGTGACCTGTATTGTCTCCTTGGGTGTTTAAGTTAAAATGTGACTCACATCTGAGCTCGGAAGCCGTCTTGGGTTGTCTGGTACTGTCAACCTCCTCCAACTTCCAGAATCTTTCCATTTGTTCCTCGAGAGTATCATCTTCTTACGAGCACACTCCGCATACGGCTTCAGAGCGTTGTGTGGTTTGTATTCCTCCACCAATCACCCAACCAAATACTGTATTTTGTATTGTTGGTAAGTTCTTTCTAAGCTTAATTTGGCCAACAGCCAGTAACTCAAAATAGTTTTCAGCTCCAATCGGTAGATCGATGCGATCTGGACGGTCAAATTGTGGATCGGCCCATTTAATGTTCTTGGGTATGGGCCAGCCGGTGATGTCTAGCTTATGGGCCGGTTGGAAAGATGTGATTTGTGGCAATATGAATGCTTCGATTCTCTTTGAAAATCCACTTGTTCTGGATAATAATTCTATGTTGACTCGTTGTTGAGTCTGCTGTATTCCACGACCAATACCACGGATATTCAAATGATCCCGAGTTCGCTTTACTGACAATTTCTTGGCCATACGGTCGGTTATGACGTTTAGCTGAGAGCCGGAATCTAGAACCGCCCTGCATTCCACTTCGACTCCCTCCTCGTTCCTCAATCTCACTAATAACGTACTGAGGAGAACGAATTTCCTCGTATTTCTATCAGTTTGGGCTGCTAAAGTCGTTGACTGACTGGACTGGTACTTGGTTAGCAGCTGATACTGAATCTGGGCCTGATTAACTTCTCATAAGATGTGTCCTCTCCATGTTGGATGAGGCGTGGCTTGTTGAGCCTCTTGAACTGTTGTCTAAATGCACCAATGTGTTATGCTTACCGGAACATTTTTCACAGCTTCGTAAGTTGCAACTGGCTGCCGTGTGCTTCTCTTTCATGCAGTTGACACACAAATGGTGCTGCCTCAATAATTGTAGACGATTGTATGGCGATAGTGTGAGAAAGCTCTTGCATGCAAATAACGCATGGGTCTGTTTGCAGGCTATGCAACGGTTCCCGTTTGAAGTGGCTAAGAGAGCCGACTTGGGATGCTGGATACCATTCAGGCTTAGCCTGTCCCGGAGGCAGCTCTGCGCTCTCCCTGTTAATGTTTCCAGGGATTGGAATCGGATCTCCAAAAATTCTAACACTCTTTTCATAGAGCTCAATTCTCTTGGGACCTCTAATGATTGCTCAAATAAGGTGTGTGTAGTTTGATCAAAACTTTTAGTTATCAAATGAACCAACAATGGATCCCAATTGTCTGTTGGTATTCCTATATTTTTTAACCCAAGAAGGCACTCGTTTCTAGTATCGTGGAGCTTCTTTATGGCTGCTGCCGATTCTATCTGACTAGTCGTCTGGGATAGTAGCTTATTCAATAGCGCTGTTGCTAAGAGTCGTTTATTATCGTATCTGTGCTGAAGAGTGCTCCAAGCGTCTTCATAATTTTCATTTGATACTGGTAAATGCTGTATTAATGCCCTTGCTTCTCCTGATAAGTTGCTCGTTGAGTAGAACATCTTTAGGGCATTGCTTATAGGCTGATTATGTATCAGCTGGATATAGAGATCTTGGAACTGTGTCCAACGTAAACAATTACCATCGAATGTAGGTAAGACAATTTTTGGCAATTTGATTAAGCCGCTATGCGCTTATGAAGATGCAGCCTGATTTGTTGCTGTGTTGAAGTCGCTTAATTTTTGCTGGAGTGATATGATTGTATCTTGTATCCAGCCGTCTTGTTCATGGTAGAGATCAGGTTCATATCCCAATGAGTTTGGTCCTGCGGACTGTTCCCAGATGAGCTTATCGTTTGCCATCATATCACAGCAGCTCTACCTTTAATTGATAATAAGGCTTCTCATGGGGCTGCCCGGCCTTAGATTCAATGTCCTGGACGAGATGTGTGATGATTCTCAACAAGGCCTTCTGCCGTCGTACTAATCTTTCGACCTCACCATTTCCGGTCTTCATGCCTTCATCCCCTGGAGTCTGTTCAATTTCATTTGATCTGTCATCATCTTGTAATGTCGGTTCGACATCACTTGGGGTTGCGATGGGGACTGGGATAGTAGCTGCCGTTGTAAATGACCCTGGTGGAGCTGGTGATTTAGGCCTTGCTGGATGTGCACGTAATTCTTTCATCAATTGCTGATATACTTCCTTGATAGCATCATGGTATGATTTTTTGAAGTACAGGTTCCCCTTGTATTCTTCTTCAAGCGGTGCCAACCTTTTGTGATTGTATTGAAAGAGAGCCCAATATGCCTTGGAAATTTCCAGGCGCTTTGTTATATACTGCTCGTCTTTTCGTGAAGCAGAATCCTTTCCGAAATTTATGTAAAGTTTCTCTAGCTTGTCGCCAACCATGGATTGTTCATGGATGACTTCTTCGAATACGAATTCTTCTTGGTCTGAATCCATCGTGGTTGGATGACTTCTTTTTCTTATTTCTGTTAAATTTGAGCCTGGTATTGGCTGGAAATATCTTCCTGCAGCCTAATAGAGTCCTTTCTAGCCTGATGGCGGCCTTCTGGATAGCCTGTGGTTGCTTATTGCTTTTGTAGTAGCGAATGATAGCTTCAATTAGCTTATTGTAGCCTGGGGGTTCCTTTTAGCCTGATGGCGGCCTTCTGGATAGCCTGCGTGTGGGATTCAGATCACGTCGGGGTCACCAAAAATATTTATATCGCGACCAGTTCTTTTACTGGCCGCATGGCTGAGGGAGCCCTGGTGCAGAAACCGGTGCTCTGGTGATCTAATGTTCTGGTGAAACACCAGAACATCAAAATTCTCAACGAAACAATCGTGTGTAATATCTTACACCATACACCTCCTTTTCTTCTCTGTAGTATGTACTACTTATCCGATCCACTAAATAAAAATTAATAAAAATGCTTCCACTTTTCTAACAAGACAAAAACGCGTTCACTTCTCAAACAGTAATGATTTTATTATTGTTCAACACGAAATTTATAAAGACAAATTTCCTTACTTTGATAAAGTCGATAACATGCAAGACAGTAAAAAAATACAAACTTCAACATAACAATTGATTCTCACTTGAAGAGTGAAGATAAAGAATTGCATCGTCGGCTTTAATTCCGCGGCATGACGATACAATGTTGCTGCAAGAAATTCCAAATTACAAGCTGCGATAAATATTTCATGGGGGGTTATTTCTATGGAAACGTAATCTGATACGATTTGTTTATGATAATGTAGGATTGCGTTCTTTGTAACTGAATATTCGTTCTGATTATGAAATTTTATTTTTCATGCAACTTGTGATTTGGAATTTAATGCTAAAATCCTAATTAATTAATTGTAATGCTAGGGTAGAATTCAACAGTAACGATAAAAACAACTTATTGCAAAAAGAGATGACAGACATTCAAAGCTTATTTTTACAAACTCAATTTTCATGTAATTGTTTTATGCTAAGCCCACTCGTTTTTCTACAATTCGCACATGCTTTTGAAAGTATACCTCACAAATGTTCTGAGAACCTGCCAGATATCAACCGTGCATATGTATTGCTCTTATTTACTGTCACACAGTGCCCTTGAATTTATTTTTCAAGATAATGTACGTTGGACGAATGATCATTCTATTCAATTCGAAGACTACCTTACACACCCGAAATTAGATTCGATTTGGACCCACGCGGGAATCACGCGAGAAGAGAAATCCAGATACATCAATGCTGGCAAGCAAATATTTGGCTATTCCAGCAACATCTACTAGCTCAGATCGTTGCTGTAGAGCAGCTAACAGACCGCAAAGGAACATTTCGAAGATGGAAAAAGATTTCACAATTCAAAAAAAACAAATTGTTCTGTCAGACTACTGTTAAGACACATTAGGTTTTTTAAATTGAAAGAAAGAAAATACTAAAATTATTGAATAAACTTTTTACCATATTCTAGTAATATTAGTTTCAAATCTTAAACCGATCTTGTCTTGCAGTTCTCTTGTATATTTACTGCAATTCAAATGTTCTGCGGTGCTCCGTATATTCCGATGTATATTTAAGCTTGTGTATTCTGGTACACTCTTTTTAGTACCTTACCACTGGTGGGGGTCACCAAAAGAATGTCAGAATTTCTGCACGATACTATCGATGATAATTTTTCTAAAATGTTTGAAATGTCGGGCTCACCAGTTTTGGGGCAGTAGTTGTTAGTCTGCGTGACACTTACTAATCCACCAATGTACCTTTCTCTATAGGTATAACGCCAATATGTGTGAAACTCTTTCTCCTTGTCGAACCGGAAAAGCTCCCATCATTCGTGATACCTCAGTTGCGTCGTAATTTAATAAAACACTTTTATTGAACTGTACTTTGGTTGCTGTTTTAATACTCTCGCCAATAACAGAATGTAATTGACTACTTTAACACACTATTATAAGTGTACGAACGACTCGTAACAAAGACAGAATTTTCTTGTTATCAGAGCGATAACAGAATGACACAAACTAGATAACTTTAACTCAATATGGACAGACAAATAAAATTTTTATTATAAATTATTTTAAGTAATGAAAAATCTTTGATGTCTTTACTTGCAAAGAATTGACAGAATAAATTATATTTTTGTTTTTCTTTTTTTATAAGAAAATCAATGCCAACTTACTCATATCCTCTTCCCATTTTCAGAGTGACTTTCGCTCAATATTTAGATCCTTAACAATGTTCAAAGTGACTTCGGTCACATTTTCAAATCCCCATACGTGTCTCGCTTTGATTGCTAATCAAAGTTTGGTAATTAACTGCCATTGTAAATGCAAGCACAGGCCCATCCTGCCCATCAGCATCACTTACTATTCCAGTGCGAAAGGAATCTGTCAATAGAGAAACGTCGTAATTTCGTTTTATGTAACTGCCTGTGTCTGAGCTGCATGGTGCCAGCTCAAGCCAAAGAGATAGTTGCACAATGCTGGCTGCTGATATTGTTTATGTGGAAACGATCAGAGGTGTGCACCTATAGCGAGCCTTAATAGATCAAGGCTCGGAAGGCTCTATGATATTGAGTCAGCCGATGAATTGCTGAATCTTCCAAAAAGACCATCCGAAATTTCTATCCGTGGAATAGGTGGTGACAACGCCACGCTGCTTCTGTTCAATATACCGTAGCTCTCCAAGTACACCCAAGGAATTCGTATTCGCCGAGGATTACTGTTGATGCTCTATCCATACCCAAGCTGACAATCTACTGCTTTCTCGAAAAATCTCGTCAGCTATTCGAAAGATGTTCTGCGATTTGGATTTAGCAGATCTTACGTATTCTCACGTATCATACAAGAAGGCGTTTCGTACCCCCAAATGAACTCTCGCGTGACCACTACTGCCAATAACGTAAACACAGATATTTAGTTAAGAAAATTGTGGGAAATAGAGGAGCCAACTAAAGTAAATATTATATCTCCAGTTGATTAAGTTTGTAAAGAATTTTTCTTATAAACTTATGCTCGAAACGAGAAAGGTCGCTTTATTGTTCATTTCCCATTTCACAATGTTGTAAGCGGCCTACCCTACCTATTTCTTGGTTCCTCGAAGGAAGGTGCCCTAAAACGCCTGTATAGTTTGGGAATAAGATTTCCCATTTGAAACAAAGACACCGACTTTCAGCGTATTCTGTGGCGAGATAGCTCTGTAGATCCGGAATATCGACTATAAAGAGTTACTTATGGAACTTCAACAGCTCCCTACATAGCTTTAAGAACCTTACGTGAGTTTGCGCATCTATACCAGTCTGAGTTTCCTGAAGCGGCTGTAATTTTGCTAGATCATTGCTAATGTGATGATAATGATAATGTGATTTTTGGATTTGATGATGTCTCTACTGCTTTAAGACTTCAAGGTGATTTCATTTCATTCTTGGGAAAAGGAAGCTTCAACTTGCGTAAATGGAGTCCCAACTTCGAAGAGCCTTTGAGAAATATTCCACCTGATGCTGAAGTTTTTGTATCTTTGCCGACAGCTTAATACCGAGTGGCACCAGAAAAGAAAGTTTCTCTTACTCGACTGGAACTATGTGCAGCCGTGCTTCTGGCGCAGCTTTTGGCGAATACGAAGAGGATAATGGACGGTTCTGATGTCTCCACATATGACTGGTCTGACTCCACCATCGTATTGGCATGGCTTCTCAGCCAGCCAAATGGTGGAAAACTTATGTGGCTAACAGAGTCAGTCGAATACAAGAAGTGCATACAGTGGCATCATGTGAACTCAGCCGAAAATCCAGTTGATTGTGCAGCACGAGGTGTATGTCCGTCTCAGCTAGCCGAGCACCGTCTTTCACGACAACGCCCGAGTTGGCTGATTAATTCCAAGGTCGAATGGTCTTCGTCTACGTTAATGGAGTTTCTAGACAACAAAGTGGAGGAAAAGAAAAGAAGATTAAGCCCTGCTTTATTTCCACAATATCGTCAGATTTTGAGCTATTGAATCGCTTTTCATCCGAAATAAAGCTGACCCGAATTACAGCTGTTTGTTTGAGATTTATCCATAATAGCTGGAGTGGCAAGGCAAATCGTAAGACTCGTTATCTTACTGCAGCAGAATCGCACCAATCCATCATAATTATATGCAAAGTAGCGCAAGTGAAAGCGATGGAATTCCCGCCAGAAATAGAAAGACTGACCCAAAAGCGTTACGTTAAAAGGACAAGTAGATTAGTAAACCTCAAACCGTATTTGGATAAGGATCGAGTTCTTCGAGTTGATGGCCGATTGCACTCAGCAAATCTTCCTATCAAATCATTTTATCAAGCACTAGTCCACTATCAGCTGGTAGATAATGTACATGTTGTCACTTTACACGGAGGTATTCAAGTCACTCTTGCTCACCTTACAAAGAGATATTGGATATTGCTTGCAAGAAACCTTGTCAAGCGGCAAGTTGGTAAATGCATCACCTGTATTCGATAAAGCGCAAAGGCCTAAACTCAATTATAGGTAATGTGCCAGATCCAAGAATTAACCCAAGCAGAGCTTTTCTGCATAGCGGAGTGGACTTTGCTAGTGCCATTAGTCTGCGCACATCTAAGGGTCACGGTCCAGAAACTTTTAAAGGGTATATATGCCTATTCGTTTGTTTGGTGACAAAGGAAATTCATTTAGAGCCTGTCTCCGATTACACATCCTATGCCTTCATAGCTGCCTTCTAACGTTTTGTGGGTCGCCGAGGAAAGTGCTTATATCTCTACAGCGACTGTGACACACATTTTCTGGGAGCTGACCAGAACTCAAACGATCAGCGAGAACAGCGCAAGGTTCTTTGCCAGAAAAAATCTGCTCATGTTATGTCGAGGAGACTACAAGATGGCATTTCATCCCACCGTCATCACCTCATTTTGGTGGCTTGTGGGAGCCGGGATAAAATCCACCAAAGTACATCTCAAGCGTTTGGTGGTTGCATCCACATTAACATTCGAGAAGCGTGCAACCGTTTTCTGCGAAATCTGCCAAATTGAAGCTACCTTAAATTCTATTCCTGTGAGTCCTTTAAGCGACGAGACAGAGGATTGTGAAGCGCTAACGGTATTGCATTTTTCAACACACGAGCCTCCAATATCAGTTCCATAGCCGTGCCTACTAAATATGAAGGAAAACCTTCTGACGAGACGGTAACAGTTTCAATTTCTGGCAAACATGGTCGATGGAGTACTGCACTCGTACATAGCAGCGGCCGAAGTGGAACCGTAAGGTAGCTAACCTATAACTCGGAGACCTCGTTCCCATCAAGGAAGAGAAACTGCCACCCGGGAAATGGATGCTAGGACGAGTGATCACTACGAACCCAGGAGCTGACGGACTAGTTCGCGTTGCTACTATTAATACTAAAGGCTCAATACTCAAGAGATCTGTGACGAAACTTTGACTTTTGCCAATACCTCGCCCCGAATCTTCCGTAAATCTAACCAGCAATCATTAATCAGAACATAATCCAATTAAATACAATTCTCCTCCTGTTTACTTTTATTATTTCAGACTCTACGTCGTGAAGTTCGACAACTTGCCCCTGGGAGGCCGATATGTTGGTACCATTTTTGTACCTCTAAATAATGCAGAGGATTTCTTCCTGAAGAATTTGCAGTCGTCAGTAGGGTCAACTCATATTTTGTCAGCGATCATCCAAAATAAAAATTAAACTTGAACGATAAATTCACCAAAAATTTTGTCCGCAGTTTTTCTAATAAAGGAAGGATTATGGAGATTTTTACGATAAAGTAAAGATGTTAATTTCTACATTTTCTTCAGTATGTCCAAACTTTCTCCACTTGTTTTCCTATCCGGAATTCTTGAGAAAAATAATGGACAAATCAAAGAACAGTTTTATATATTGGCCGACATTGGACACTGCTTTCCACATTTTATCTCATTGAAAATTAACTAGATTTACCTAGGAACGGCTAAATAGTTGGGTAAAACTTCGGACATAGTCAAGACATCGCTCTGTGTTGCAATTTTTTGGATAAATACTGGAATTCCGTCTAATATTTATTGTAGTATACATAGTTAGCAAAATGTCAGGAGATCGGTACTGCCGCTACTAAGGGGGCGGGGCACGATTATTGGCACAACTAGTAAATTACAAGTAAAATGTGATATGCGATTCTGTTTTCTTTTTTTATTTAAGGGCTTTGATGTTACGTATTCTTGCCTTTCCATTGTAATTCTCATTTCTCATCTTTGTTTGGGTTCTGTTTGTTCTTGTATTTCTCCCATATACTTATTAATTTCAAGATTTAATTTATTTTTTAAGCTGTAGTCGTTTTCTAACCCCAAAAATTTAAGTTGATGTTATCCGTATTTTCCACATTAATATTTAAAATCTGTTTACAAAAATCGTTTTCATCTGCAATAACAAATTTTACTTTTAATTTGTTTAAAATATCCCTGCCTATCAACATGTCTACTGTCATGGTAGCATTGTCAACAATTAAGAATTTAAAAATTTTAATTTTATTAAATATGTTTATATAAAGATAAACCTGGCCTAATATCTGTAAACTTGAATTATTAATTCCAGCAAATTTTTTCTTTTCTAAATACCGTTCATAATTTTTTACAAATTTTTCTATTATTATAGATACAGCGCTTCCTGTATCTAATACAGTTTCTAAATTTTGTTCAAAAAAATCATTACAATTATTTTTTAGGAAAACTCCTACCTTCCTTATAAATCCAGTTGTTTCAGGCCCAACCTCGATTCTGTTGATGATTGGTGTTGTCATTGTTTTATATTCTCCTCCATTTCTGTTTGGAGAATTCCTTAATATGTGGTTTTCACTGCCGCAACTAAAACAAGTACCTGGTTTGCGCTTTGATCTTCTGCATTCGCTTGCAAAATGGCCTCGTAAATTGCAATTATAGCATCTCCATTCCTTGTCATTAAAGTTTATTTCTTTTATGTTGTTAACGAATTTGGTATTTTGACGTATTTTTATTATTGATGTGAAAGCCTTCAGTAAAGCATTTTTGGCTTTAAACATAGCTATTCTAGCCTGATCTTCAAGGCGTTTATCTTTAAATACTTCAATAATACTTTCAATAATTTCCTCCTCTTCTAATTGTAGCTCATTTGCCAGACACAATTTTTCATGAAAATATTCGGTAAGGGCTTCTTCAACCCGCCAAATCTGTTCTTCGAATTTTTTCCGCAGACTATATTTATTTGGTTTACTGTTATACAATTTATTTAATTCATCTAATAACTCTAACAAACCAATTGAAATGTGTTCCGCCTTACTGTGGAACGAGCGTGCTGCTTTGCTTTTTAATATGGAGGCAACTATCAGTTTTAATTCCTGATCAGGCACTTTGTACACCCTTTTTATTTCTTTTATTTGTTTAATAAAAAGCTGTATACTTTCTGTTATTTCCCCATGGAACTGATAGTTCCAAGATGTACGCGTTCTCATAATGTGCAGCATTTCCTATTTCATCATCGTCACCATCACTTACGACATCGCTAGAAACAAATACAGCATTTAATGTTTTGCTTTTTCACTTTGCAAGAATCCATATAATCGGTCATATAATACACGTTTTCTCCCTGTTAAGCACAAACCATGTTTTTTTAGTTTTCCCTTTAGCTCCTTCACCATGTATGAACCAACTGGGAACAAATCGTTTTCCATGTTGTTTTAATAATTTTGATAGATCCCAAATTATCTATGCAATCAGGTATCAATATCCCACCTCTGATTTGTTGTAAGGTTTTCTGTCAGGATGAATAATTAAAATACTTCTGGTTTAAACACTTTATTTAAATTAAACTCCTTGATAATTTCTTGATATTCTTCACAGACGCGTCCAAATTTCATCACATAAATCTTTACAACCACCTTTTCTCTTTTTCTTTTTCTTTTTGACATAATATTGGATTACCATATTCATAACGTACATATCCTACCATACGCCATCTACTGTTGGCTCGACATAACTCTTACAAAAGGGAGTTTGATTTTTTTCCGATTTTTTTTCTTTCTTTCTTCCTTTTCTTGCCGTGTGCATTTTAAATGTAAGACACTCGGAAATCTCCCCAGCTTCCTAACTTGTCATTAGGTTAACTTTGGATAAGAGTATGAAGCTGTGTCTCTTCCTCGGAAACTCGGTACACAATGCAATCAACCGCATTTATTCCAATGAACGCCGTTTTGTAAGAACGAAGGGTTCAGAAATGAATACATAAAATTATTTAAATATTTTGAAACACTGGTACATTTGAAAGTAATTCCAGAATCTGAAATCGATACCGATGCTAGAAAACATTTTACCTCTATGCATAACGCAGTTTTTAAAAACGATCCAATCGCAAAAATCTAAGTATTTCTCAGTGACCAATAATCGTCTGAGGTCGGACATACTATTCTAAGAGGCATAATATTTCTTCTGCTGCGTTTTCGAACATTTAAGGTGGCAACTAATGCAGATATATAAAAGATGTATCAAGATGCGCAAATAGCACCAACCGATAGAGACTTTCATAGAATAGAGTGGCGCGAGAATCAAAAACACATTTTCGACTTCAGACAGTAACTTATGAAACAGCTGTACCCTTCGAACTGAAGTCTTGCATGAAACTGGGGGTGCAGAAAATTCCAGAAGGAATACAACTGAAAAATGGAAAATCATACTCAGTCCAGAGGCTTTAATTTAACTAAACGGCGTTCAATTGTATGTTATCGTCTGACAGTTGAGGATACGGGAAGCAGAGGTCGTGATAACTATTCAGAAATGGTAAATGGTACTCGGAATACATTGGCACCTTTCAGAAGACAGTTTTTTATTTCAAATAGTTGAGTCAACCAATACTGGTGGAATTTTTTGAATAGTCACAGCTTTCATATCTATGGGCTCTGCGAGGCATCTGAGAAGACTTTTGTGACCGTGGTTTAGTGTGATAGTATAGACGATGATCAAAATATCATTATCAGAATAATTCCGTTGAAAACCAAAGTGGCTCCTCTTAAACAAATATCACGATTAGAGTAACGTGGAGCAGTACTAACTCGTTTAATAAAAAAAACCATTTCGTCATTCCTTGATTCACTAATAATGGCGTAGACAGACTCTACATTAGTCTTTGGGGAATTCGCCTAACCCTTGGCAAATCGCCCCATTTACTGCGTCCTCAATAGGATGTAGCGACTTCGCTGTAATTGTTAAGTTGATAACTGTCAACACAGTGGCGGAACTGATCTGCGAAGGTATCACAGTTGCTTGCCGCCGGAAGCTACATTTTGGAAGATCGAATCTGTTGGGTGGATTTTCTTTGGCTGTGTGATGCAGCAAACCGTAGTCTCAGATTCAAATCAGGGAACGGATCCGCCAAATCGCTTAACGTGGTCATTACCCGACCGTCCTACCGTCCAATACGTGTCTACCTAACCTTTCAGTGTTGCTATTGGTCTCTTTATACCAGGTTATACCTATGACATTCTGTACTAGTACTAAATTGGAGGAAGGCTGGATCTTGTCAACAAGTCAACCTTATGTATGTCAACTTGACGATGTTCAAGAAGTTTTGGCGTCGTTTATTCTGACTACTGGCCTCGATTCTACACGATTTGGTCGCTTGTCAGTTCGTTGCAGACCTAAAACAGCGCTATCTTCGAAAAATGAAAGTTTTTGGGGACTGAAAGCATTGGTTCATGTGCAGTAAGATTGCTGATTAGTTTTTTCTTCATATTCAGGTTGTGATCTCTTTACAAGTTTAGCTCGTTTCATGTTATATGCTATTTAGCTTATTTTATTTTCATTCATTGTTTTTTAATACTTTATATGTTGATATTGACAGTGCTGATATTGGACCCCCGCCTATCTAGCTAATTCTCCTTTTATAATCATGAAGCATTTCCAATAATATTGCAAGTGTTTGGTTGCAGCGATTACAGCGGGGTGGTTTTTTTGGGACAGTACGGAAAGAAAGTACCGTCACAAGTCCTTGCTTGGATTTCTGATAGATCAAAGCGTTGGAAAACATTCATTGCTAATCGTACGGAAGAAATTTTGGAGTGACTACCAAGAAGCAGTTGATGACACGTCTCCTCAAAACGCAATCCGGCTGATCGCGCATCCAGGGGAATATCACCCGTGGAGCTTGCTGAACATCACTTTTAGTGGAAAGGTCCAAGTTGGATTTCTGATGGATCATTAAATTGGCTTCACATTTTCGTACATGAAGTTACCGGCGATGAGTTCAAGGATGGCATGAAAATTGGAGCCCATCAACAACGCCACTCAATCTGATATGATCAGAAAATATTCGAAGTTCTCTGAGCTTGTGAATGTCGAAGCATATTATTTACCATGCGGTGTAACGTAAAATCACACAAATTGCAACGAAGGGATAATCTCTCATACTTCACGAAATAACCAAGGCAAGATTAATCTTAACACTTTACATATTTTTGTACAAGCTGTTACTTTTTCGTATAAGACGTAGACGAAAATTTTATTTGGTACTTTCCAATGGCTTTTATGCAAACAATAGTTATTTTGGTCGCTTACCGGGGTGGATCTTATAGGAAGGAACTTTAATGAAAGCTTTTTGTTTTTAATGAACTTCAAAACTTAAAAGCTGAATGCGTATCTATTCCCAAGTGCGGATAAGTACTTAAATCAGTTACTTAATTAATTTGTTAAACAAATTTTTTCGTGGGCGTTTTTCATCAGGCAAAGAGAGCGTAATATTGAGAAATAAGAGGCTTATACGAATTTCATATATAACGAGAGGGGATGTTATTTACTTTTAAAATATGTATTCAATTCATTTTTAAGTTAATATTTAAATACATAGCCACTTTTGTTGTTTCTTATATTGCTCAGGATAGTATGGCTAATGCGGAATTGTCACCCTAATTAATATTTTGAATACGTTAATCTTTGGTTTTACACTTCAACTACTTAGTATGCTTTTAGAGGCTGTGTGGGCTCCTTTCTTGTTGAAAAAAAAATATTCAAAGGATATAAGACTTCATAAGCATGAAGTGCTTTTTTCAATAAGCTACTATAACAAATTTCATACGTACAAAGCTTAATAAATTAAGGACAGTGAAGATATACATTTTAAATTTAAAACATAAAATTAGCAATAATCCTTGTTATCTACATATAAAGTTGTGGATTAATAAAGTCGGCTTCTGAGGTAAGACAAGACGCCTTAAAAGTTTTTCTAAATTTAATACGAGAGCCATAAAAAGCTCTAAAGAAGTCAAGCAAGAAAATGAAGTTCTGAGCGTATGTCCTGGCGAAAAGCGCAATTGTCAGGTGCTAATGAGATTAGAAATCCATACTAGCTACTAAATTTTTTAATAGAGGAACACGTTTAACAGGAATCACAGTAAAATCAGATAGGGTTGGCTATTTCATTAATATAGTTCCAAGCCTGCGGGAACAAGAACTTCGCTGTAAGGTGTGTGTTAAAGGAATGACAATATTACAGTGTTTAATAAGTGTTGGTGAATGTCGTCAGGAGCAGCTTTGGAAGCAGGAACCGGATCTGAGCTAGCATCAAAATTGAAACGCATCGGATGGGAAATGTAGCCCTCGTGTCCGCAGGAATCTGTACCAATTTCCCAATTTCCATCAGATGAAAACGGAGTTCGCAGTTAAAGCCTCATTTCAACGGTTTATTCTCGCGGGTCGTAAATTGTCTCTTTGCAAAATAGGCAAGGGATTGGCTTTCCACGGTTCTCAGTTTTCAATGCTGAAAGTAGAGGTACTCACGCTCTGAAATCAGCAGCACAACCTCTGCAAAGAACCACTTATATGAATGTCTTTTTAGTACCTAGGATTGTTTAGGATATGTACCTTACATAAACAATGAGCAGTACGTATATCTGATACTACGGCAAAGATAAGCACTCAACTTCCAAATCTACATTCTCAAAATACACACACAAAACCACGACTATAGACTACTATCGGTGAAGCGGAAAGTTTAATTCAATATTATAAGTTTGAAATATTATATCGTGATCCAGTGTACTAAGACTAAGCATGAAACATAAGGCCAAGGAAGAGAACCAAAGACTAAGAATAACATTAAAATAATATTAGACATTAGTATATATTTCGCAAGTGGTGTGTCAAACATTTATGTACTTAGGCGACTTCATAATATACATTCATAGTTATATATGCAAAATTTTATTTATCCTTAAATAACTTAATTTGCCTGGCTGTTAGTTTCATGTACCTACTCTACACCTTCTTCTCAAACGACTTGCTTTTCTGTAACGTTTCTATCAGTATTTTGCTAAATTTGCAATCTATCCTATAACTTTGACGGTGCTTTTTTGTCTGTCCATAGTTACTCATGCATCAAACGCACCGAAAACCCTATTATTTATAAAGCTCTGGATATTTCTGCATGAACGAATGCAATATATTACCTCCAATAGACAAAACTGAATCATGAATTAAAATAGTTTTGCACTATTCTGGAAAATAGCTGGTACTCAACTGCATAGTGTAACGTGGTACGGCAATAAAAGTTTTTATATCGCTTTGGTTTCACTTGAACCGGATAATTTCATTTCGAGTGACTGCAGCAAAAGCAAAAGAAGGTGCCACTTGAGGTGTCATGCCAATTTAAAAAAATTGAGGCCACTTGAACTTTTTATTATTTGCTCTTATAGGTATATGCCGGCTTATCGTGCATCTCTAATAAATGTCTACTGAAATCATCCTACATTTGGCAAGATTTGATGTAAGATAAATATGATGAAAATTTATATCTCTTAAGAAAGCTTTCAAATTTATAATTAGATCTTCTCTTCTAAGTTTGTATATAAAAAAAGCCATGGGACTCAAACCCTTTCCAGATAAACAGACAGGCAGAGTATGGGATTTCTTCAGTTTCATGTTTTACCTTTAATTCATATAGTATAACTTGTAAAACAGAAATGGTGAGGGAAGAAGAGGTTAGTCTATCTCTTAACTCTCAATTGGCATATTTTAGTTGTTTTACAATGTTCGTAAAAGTTTAAGTTTTCATAATATCTTAGTCTTGACTTTTGAATCCAAAGAATTTTAGTACGTACATTTATTGTTCATAATAGATCGACTACTGACATCGTTTAAAATTCATACAACAAAAAAAAAAACGTAAACGAAAACAAAAGTTTCAAATTAATATTTATACAATACAATAAAATATCCCAAACTAATTTTGACAGTTGCATGAATTAATTTCATGTCTGCTTCGAAGTTAGTGCTAATAATCTTATTTTCTTCGCTAAATATCTTACAGAATTGATGTACATAAGTATATTGAACGGTACTGGAATCTGTTGGTTATTTTTGTTTTTTCTTAAATTTAATGTGAAAGGAATCTTTGAGCTGATGCCAAAGTATGTCAACGAGAAAGCAAATCAAAGGAAAATCTGGTGGCTTTATTGAATATTTGTTTTCCTCAACCCTTTTCGACAATTTCCATAGTTACAAAATTCAATAAAGAAAAATTCACCTTCTTCTTTTACTATATACTTGAATATACTCTAGGAATTTTCCGTACTCTGAAATGATTTCCGACATATCACATAAATTGGAAAATCTCTTGCATGAATATAAAAATTTAGATAGTAATGCAGAGCCTTCAGGACGGAAAAGACCTTAACTGAGTAAGACACGATATTTTAAACCTGGCCATACATGATTCAATTATTTGACCAACTTTGCTTCAATTTGATGTTGGTGCGATAAATTGAAACATTTGTTGAAGAAGTTGAACTGCAAATGGATAAGCCGATGGGCTCGCAAAAAACTTGTGTTTGGCGTAAATTTATCACTGCGTGTGCGCGACGATTGAACAACCGTTAACGCAACTTCATTTTCTTACGACATTGAAAGGGGCAAGATCGTAACTCCAAGTGTTATTTAATCTTAATGTTATTTCACTCTTTAGAAATAACTGAAAGATCTTAAAAGTTGACGCCAAGTTAAAATATATAAATATGAGTCTTCAGGATCATGCAAAACTGGGTGCAAAATTTGTATGGAAAAAAAGTCGAGCGGTGCAAAAAGCACCCGGGTAGTATAAAATCCATATGAAAAAAGTGCTCTGCACTTTAAATTTAATAGGGTGCGTTTTGTACCGCTCGACTATTTCTCCACAGAAATATGCACCCAGTTTTGCTTGATCCGGAGGACTCATATGACATTTTCTTCATATAAATCTGATTCTTGATACATATATCGAGTTATTTGTGCAAAAAGCGGCCGGTTAGTATAAAATCTATATCAGAAAAGTGCTCCGCACTTTGCACCCGGTTTTACTTGATCCAGAATACTCATAAGACACTTTCTTCAAATAAATCTAATTCTAGGCGGTGCGTTTTTGTGGGAGCTTTTACTACTTACTATGAGTGGTGACAAAGAATTGTACATGATTACGTAACGCGATTTTGGGTATTTGGAGGTTGAGGTCAATGAATGAGGCGATGTGAGCTATTCTTGCGTAAGGTTAGTTATTTGTTCGAGTTGTAACATTTGGAGACAGCTGTTTATGGGAAATGCGGTTTTATATTTTTGCTTATGGGAAATGCGGTTTCATATTTTTGCTTGCGAGTGTTAATTTTTTAACAATGCATATACACTCAAAAAAAATTCTTTTGATTTTAAAAGGATTTGGGGGTTATATTAAAAGGATTTACTTATGAATTTTGCGCAAAAGGCTGTCCTTTCAAAACAACAGGCTCAGACTTCTTAAATCAAAAAGAACCAAAATAAATTAATTTTACTAGATTTGCTATTATACGAAAAGTTTTACTTTATAAATGAATAGTTATTTCATTTAAAACCACAGTTTTTCCTTTTTATATAAGCAATCTATTCGTTTTAAACTAAAAAATTTCCATTTTAAACGAAAAAACATTTCCTTTTGAAGTAAAATTTTCCTTTTTATCTAGTATTTTGTTTACTTATGAATTAAAAATCTTCCTTTTAAAAAAAATAGGAGTTTTCAAAAGGTATTTCACCATATTTAAAGGAACCAATTTTAAAGTTTTGATTATGGAATAATACATCTATGCTTATTCAGCGTTGGCTGTTCCAAGCAAAATGTTTGAGTTCTAAGCTATAAAAAAAAACTAACTTTGAATTGAAATTGTTATTTTATTAACAACAAATATAAATGTAGTACAAAACCCTTAAAAATAAAAAATTAAAAAAACTATGGAATCTTAATATGTGCATTAATATGTGTTAAGGAAGGTAAACTAAACCTTTTATTCTACTTTTTAGAGAATTAATAGTATCTTTTTAATCTAATAACTCTTAAGCCATTACTTAAAATGTATACATGAGTTAGGGGTCCGTCCAACATCTTTAAGTTTACTAATGTAAACACCTCAGTTTCCTCTATTTTGTAATGCTTTATATAACGTAATATATTCCATTTTTTGCTTACAAAATAATATTCATCCATTTCTTTTAGTACATCAAATATCTCATATACCAAAGGCATCTGGTTATCAGCACAACAATTTTCAAAACGAATTCCTTTGTATATGAGATTTTTAATTAAAAAGACTGAAGACAAGTCGTTGATTTCTGGTAACTCAAGACGTTGGAAATATTCTTTGTTCTTCAACTCAGATTTATTGTCATCTTCATAAGCTACATCTTCACCGAAAATTTTTTCAGAAATTAGCAAGTGTGAGAATCGCAGGGCAGATTTAATTGATAAGGATATTGGAATATTAAGCCTCGAGCAGATATTAATAATCTTAATGTAGTCTATGTTCCGCCTCAAAACGAAACGACCATAAATACTTAAGTGGACCACACTTTCTGATTACGGATGGGTAGTGAAGAAGAAAATGATGTTTCGGTTTTAAAGATTCTCCGAAAAGGGTTAAATATAACTGATTATGTGATGTTATAAGACTTGTTAGTTCTTCTAAAATGCTGTTGTTAAAAACAGATGAAAGTAATATATCTATGATTCGAACTAATATCAGAAGGAACTCATAGACTTCGTTATTTTCTGGAACTATATCTCCTATGATGAGAGACGTAAAATGCACAAACGATTTCATATTACTTGCCGTCATTTTAAAGTTTGATGTCTTAATGTGATGTTTTTCAATCGGTGGACTTAAATTTCCGATTTCCGTTTTCCCATAATTAAACATTAGTTTCCTGTAGTTAGGTGTTTCAAGTGTGAAAAATTTCTCCTTGAAAATAAAATATTCTAAAATTTTCGCTAAATCATATCTGCAAATACCCCCAAAAATGTCGTGAATAACATCACAGCAAAAATTATCTGTTATGTGGAAATATTTAAGTGAATTAAATATTGAATTTTCTTTTATTCCTGTCTGTTTAAAGTCATTTACAGTTAGATCCTCTTTATAGTTATCTTGGTCTCTTAAGTCATTGGAATATTCCCGTATATCGGACTGAGTTTCCTTTTTATTCCTTTTACATAAACGGCTGAAGAATTTACTATTGAATGAAGAAACAAAACCTAGAATAGAGTTGAGCCCTAAGTTATCACCTAGAATTTGACCCAAAATAAAATATACGTGAAAAATTCCATCATTTGTTCTGATTTCAAGTCCTGATTCCAGCTTCCACTTCTATTAATTTGTAAAGTGTCAAGTTATTGCCATATTCATTAAAGTCTTTAGATTTTACGAAGCCCGCAACGAAAATATTATTTAATTAAGGTAGTTGAAAAGCGGGTATTATAGGAAAACTATAGTAAATACCACAAACTGATTGCTGCGCTGAGTGAGAACCTAAGGGATTATTGATCTCAAAACCATCTGAGTACAGAAAAAAAGGAATTACTAACTTATTCTGAAACTGAGTTCTTTTGCTTTTCCACAATGAGGAGTTAATAAAATGTGTTGTAGTATTGTCCCCTTCTAACAATTTTACATTTGCCAATGTCCGCTTCAAAATGTCTCCAGTTTCGAAATACTTCTGAATTTGAAATTTTATATCTAACATACAACCCTGTACTTGATTTGCATCTAATGATGGGCACGAAAAACGAGTTGTTCCCATTACTTCATTGCTAATTGTAAAAACCTTAGGATGTCGATAAATATCTATTGATTCTATATGTTTAAGGAATTTATATTCTGATTTAATTCTTTGAAATGGATCTGCAATTTCCTTTAATATGTGTTCTAATTGTAAGCGCGTGTTATTGTTTTCGACTTCTGGTAAAATAGAAGATAAGATCTCGGATATAGGTTTTGTGAAAAATTTCGATAAAGAATTTTGAATGTCTGTAACATTTTTGCGATTTAAATTAGGTTGAGCGTGTAGGTGCAATGAAAATGCAAGCATAGATTTTTCAATAACCTTTAAACATCCTGCGGGATGAAAACCAAAACCAAAACTGGTTTGGCGATCAGTAATATTAGAGTTATTAACAATAGCGCTTTTACTAAAATTACTTAAATTATTAGTGTTTGATACTGTATGCACCGATTTTTCATTTATATCTTTTGACTATGCAATTTCCTTTTCATGCTTAAATATATGTTGCTTAAATTTATAAATATTCTGAAACTTTTGGCGGCAATTATTTTGTTTACACTTGAACTTAAAGATAGCTGGAACCCCGTGTGTTAACTTAATGTGATCTATTAGTATATTTGTCGTTCGAAACTGTATTCCGCCTAAAAAACAAGTTAGCATGGTGTCTAAAATAAATTAGTTTCTTGGTTCTTGAGCTGCTTTATAAAAGTTTTAATTGAGGGATATGTACTATCCGATGGAATATCAAAAAAGTATTCTTGTAGAAAAATCCATACTAACTTGCTTATTGTAGAGTATTGTAAATTAAATGTAAAAATTAATTTTATTGTAATACCTAAAGCTTTTAAAAATGTAGGAAGTTTATATTTTATGCCGTCAGAGAAAACATAAAAATGTTCAAGATTATGTACTTCTCTACCAACAACTATTACCTTTGGTTGCATTCTTAATTTATTCTGTAAGCAATAATCTTTATATTTTTGTATCTTAGGTTCCACGTCGTTTATAGTATTGACATGAATTGCAAAGTCTTCTTGAGCATCTGTGATAGTTGGCTTTAGTTTTCTATTAATTCTGGGTGGTTGTAAGATAGAATGCAGTAGTAGTGTTGCGATGTAGTGCTTAGAACCCGAAATTGGAAGAAGTGCTACATATTACAGAGTGCAAACATATAAATCTATATATAAACATACTTATGTTAGTAGAATCATTTTTAAAAAGGGCTGTGCAAATTAACGTTTAATTTATCCTTTATAGTATCAAATATAATTGATACTTTTTGCAAAAAATCTGCCCAGTTTTCTACGAGAAGCTTTTCTTTTCCGGAAAACATTTGTGAAAAATCAATTTCTATCTGAAATAATATATTATGTATATAAATTTGCAAGGGAAATTTAGATAAAATTCTTTTAGTATACTTACAAGTTGATAAGCAGCGCTATCATTGTAGCCTGGCCATGCTTCCAGAAGTTTTGAAAGACAATCCATTGTTCCATCCCTAATATTTTTTAGTCTTACTGGAGCTGTTTTAATCCATAAATCTAGTACGTGTTGCCACGGATCAAAGATATTTATTAACCAAATCCTCATTTTTTCAATTTCTTCTGAAAATAAACTTATTGAATAAATAAATGCGATTGTCTGTGAATATATACCTCACCTATTTGTGCTTGACTTTCTTGTGATAAATCACAAATATTTGAATTTTCCGAAGGAAGAGATACTTCCGCTTCACTTAATGAAGACAATTGAGACTTACTTTTTGATTTAAAGCGCATATTTTGATACCTGTCATACAATTTTCCAGTAGGGTTTTTCTTGCCTTTTTGTCTTGCAACAAAATCGTTTCCTAAAATTTTCCACACAACATTTATTTAATTATCGAAGATATGCATATTATGTGTATAATGTTACAGCTTTTTCTTTTGGAAATATAGTCTGGATGTCCTGAGCGTACGCTGCAGCATCTATTAGTGACGTCCGCGTCTTATTTGCCGTAAAATAATCCACGATTACATGAACTAAATCTTTTTGTTGATGTGCTGACAGAATTTCATTAATTTTATACGACGATACAAGCTCTTTGCCTTTCCAACTATTTTCTAATAAATACTGCAAAGTAGGCCGCTGACATGAATTTAAAGATGATGATGCTGGGCTGGGTACAGACGACATATTTGTGCAATCCTCTAACCATTTCACAATTTCAGAGGGATTACTGCTAACTGTTGTTGCTGTCCCGACGGAATGTGGCATTAATACGGGCTTACCCTAACACAAAAACGTAAAAGTACGAAAACTATAGCGTTATTAATCAAAGAGGTCTCAGAAGAGTTAATCACAAAATAACTTTGTTCTTACAAATATCAGCACACTTTTACGATGTAAATTCATTTAAAACAACAAAATACTTACAATTTTTTCTCGCCACTCCAACCAACCAGATTTGAATAAAACCATTTGTGCAAATCGACTTATTTCTCTAAAAGGCTGTAATTTTGTTTTTTAAATCTAAATTTTTTCTGAGTGTACTAGATTAGAAGACTGTCGGGTTTGAATTATGTTTTAAATTTGATGTGCGTGAGAAAGGAAATTAGCGGTTACGAATGTTTGAAGAAGGAAGCAACAAAACATATTTTGCATAAATTTCTTAAACGTGAGAATAGAAGAATTTTATGTTTTATCAAGCACTTTTTAACCTTATTCCACATAGTTGGCTGGAAAAGAAACTATAGTTGACCAATTTTTTTCTCTATCAACAATAACAGGATTTTGCGGTTTAAGTCAATGAGTATTGGATAAATAGGGCTATAAATTGAATTATAATTTTAGAGGTATTTGTCAGTACGCTCGCAGTGTTCAATAAGAAGACATCACTTAAAAGTAATATATATTATGTCTTCTACAACGTTAGACAGTCTTCCGGAAACTACGATAGAGGAAGACTTCCAAGTCTTAGAGGAACTAAACTCACTCAACTTTAAACCTCTGCTGGCCATTACAAACATGGAGATATGGCTTATAAAATTCTGCAATGCAAAAAATTGCACACGAAGTTTGGAGAAAGAGTTCGTCTTGATTTAGAGAATTACCAGATGTTCTTACCAGCGCGGTTTACCAGATTCTCTCAACGGGCTGTTGCAAAAATCAACACAGGAGATTTTTACATTACCTATGGGGGATCAAGTGGAAAGGCGTACAATGTAACATTTTCGAAAGGTGGATTTTTTTTTAGCAGCATAACATAATTCTTGTATTTATGCTCATATACAAATAAAAACTCTGAATTTTTAATCTCATTTTGATTTGAACCCGAAACAAAATTGGCATTAAATTATCTAATTTAGCTTCCTAGCCAACTGATCCAGTGAAGTATTTATCAAAGCTACCCCCAAAAATTCTCTTGCTATTAGATGCAGGACAAAAATTGTGAAGGTTCTTTAAAGTTTAGATAAGAATAGTTTCTAATAAACATTTATAAAGTTTTTAGCTTCTGAAGATTACAGGTCAAAATATCCTTACAATTGCGTTTTGTTGAGTCTCTTGAATTAATATTATATAATATTATAAATACTTTGACCTTATTCAAAGGCGTTCAGTAGATCACCGACGTTCAGACGATGTTTTGGTCAGAGACAGTTAGGGGAGATCCAAGTATTTTGTATGTGAAACCGGTTGGTTGTATTTTAGAATTATAGATATCAATCCTCAATCTGGTAAACTTCTCGAATTATATATGACGCCTGAAGATGGCAACAGAAGTCTTGTACTTCAATTGAGAAGTGGTGAGCCTATACCCCCTGTACTACATTTTCCGTTCAACTTTACTCCTTGGCAGCACGTTAGATTTGAGCTTTTTGGTAAGAATCATATAAAATAATGCGAAATACTTACTTAGCGATACCTAAATCTCAGGAGGTGAAATTGACTTAGTTGGCGATGCTCTAAGGCGACAAATCATTTTCCGCCGAAGTGCCCCTTTGATGATGAGGATGATTGGAAGTGGAATCATCCTATGTAAACAATCTCTATAGTTGCTTAAATCTATACCATCCACAACAGTTTTTTTCACTCCTTTAGCCTTTTTTATTAGATTAGAATTTTCAATATCTATAGAATATATTTTTGACCTAAGACCTACAAATTCTTTAACTATTTTACCATTTGCTTCATTTTTGGAGCAGCCTACTACTTTTTTATTTTTTAATTGTATTTTATAAATATTATAAGGATCGTATTCAGAGGTATCAAATTTATCATCTATATCATCTAAAATATCATTATAAAAATCAACAGTTTTCACCGTGTATATAAACGAATCTTTGTCCATATAATTCAGCATAATATTATGATTATATTTCGGCTTTATATAGTCATAATTAAAGATGTACATCTTCCATTTAGATAACTCAAGTATGCTAAATCCTAGAGAAATAGGTTTATTGTAATAACTTTGAACTGTATTCAGTTGTATTGCCACCATATCATCTGTAAAGTGAGCTAAGCTATGCAAATTTGCTTTCGCTATTAATGCTCGAGCTCCTAAACATTTACCGCAACTTTCCCATTTAGTAACGATTTTAATTTCTTTCGTTTATCTACGTTTTCCATTGTTTTTCCAAACACGGCATTATTTAACAATTTAAAAAAAAAATTCAAAGACGTTTTTTTCTCTTGTACGATAAGAAGTATTTTAATCAATATAGCTTTTTAACCAACACGATTGTTTAAATTTTAATATCCTATGAACTCGTGAAAGCTTCAGCCCATGCTTAAGACATTGTTGGAGATTTCTGTAATGAAGGAAGTATCGTGACTTATTATTCAAATCTGCTATTAATTTTGTAAATTTTGATTTTTATTTTCAGCGCAAAAGGGTAGATCGTTAAGCAGGTCATGTTTTGATTTTGGGTACTCTAGATCTACTTCTAATATGTACCCGAAATTGGAATTTTCAGGAACTTTGAAAATATCGATAGTATCTTCAACCCACTCAAATTCTGAATGAGGGAGTGGTTGTGACATTGCCCAACCATACAAATTGTTCGCATCTACATGGCTTACTTTTATTAAAATTGTACATATATTTATTTTTTGCTACAGAATGTCTATGACAACATTGGGTAATACCGCCTCTGATACCTTGTTTAAAAAAATTGTACATATTTATATGCTCGAGCTTGACTTGTGTAACTTTTGGCATCGCATCCCACGATAATCCGGGGGCTGTGTAGTATTGACAGGGATCTAACTCGTAGATACTTCTGCAAACTTTTCGAAAATTCTCAAAAACATCTGTTAAAAGCAAGACATCTGCTTTCAGGTACAGTTCTAAATAATTCCACAACTTTTTGCAGTTAAATTTTCCCCAAACTTTTTTAGCATGACAATAATATTTATGAGAACACACACTATTTGTTAATTTGGCAACTAGGCAAACTAGTTTCTTCCAAGCGTTCCCAAGAATTGTTATATTCGTATGGGAAGACACCCTTCCTTATCATTAAATTAAATGATTCCTCATCATTGTGCGTTGGTCTAACAGTATGAAAATCATTAGCAGTTAAATTTCTCACTAATGATTCTAGGCTAGATTGCATGAATCTGCTAGAGTCGAGAATTCTTAGCTCGATTGTGTCTGTATCGTTAACAAAAATTCGTTTGGAAAGTGATACATACAGTTCTTTATTTAGTGGGATTACATTTAACCTTTCCTTCAACTTTTTTAAGAGCTTTAACAAATAAATGGCAATCATAGCCGGAAAAATTATGGAAGAAGACTGGGAAAAATTTGGGGACTCTGTATGTATAGCAAATTGCAATTACTGTGTGCTGGACCTCTGTATTTCTCTGAAAGATGGCAATGATCAGCAACCCTATCATTACCTAATACTAGGTTGCAAATGTGGCAGTTTTTATTCGTTTTTTGCTGTACAATTTCTTCAGTTGTTAGACGATTCATTTTTGTAGGATTAGTAATATATACGTGATATAAGTTTTTAACAATTTCTATTAAAGATAGAACAATTTTAATTTATATATCTTTAATTTGCTTAGATTATCATTAAACGAACATTTAATATTGTAAGCAAGCAAAAGCACATGGTACGTCTTCCTGTACAACAGTAGTAGATGAAAAAATGGGGATAGGTAGACACGTAGCCACATCGAAATCAGCATAAATGACGAATGGGGCCTCCAGCTGTTGTTTGAATTTTTCGAATTTTAAAGATGACTTTTCTGGTGATGGTATCACTGTAACTATCTTACTGCATTCCAGTTTGTGTACATCTAGAGCTTTTTCGCTGTAAAAATGCTGTAGACACGACCTACATAAAAAAATTGTATACTTCGATAGCGTTACTTGGCTTCGAATTAATCTGTAAAATAATTTAAAATGTTTATCAGAATGATTTTTATGACTATATAAATTAAAATATAATACCTTGATATGTTTTTAATCCAGATGTAATGACTTTTTTCTTCAACCTGAAGAAGGAGTAGATTAATATGGATGCTATTTTCTTTCTTGGTGTAGTAATATGTACTCACAATTTTGTGTGAGTTGACATCTAGTTGTTCATGTCCGAATACAGTAATACTTATTGAAGAACTCATTTCGTCAAAGTACTTAATATCTGCTACTTTCAAGGGAAATTCCAGTTCTCCAAATTCTAATTTGATGTTATTTTGCAATATTATAGTGCTTGATATGTTGTTTACTTCATATGAGCTTGGGCGATTGCTATTTGTATCTACTGGATACAAAGCCGAGATAACAGCCCACTTAATGCAAAAAATATCGTTATTCTGAACGTTGACACAAGCGTGCTTGTGGGCAATAAATTTTCGTAATGGTAAATATTGAGAGCCTCTTAGGGCTAATGAGACTGCAACCACTGTCTCTATTTTGAAATTCCTCTAGTTTGCTCACTATATTATCAACTATTATTTCGAAAATTGGTGATAATTCTTCTTTAAGATTTATCACATTCATTTTTGCTTGTTGATGTTATAGGATCATAATCATCATCCTCATTCTCTTTTGTCATTTTTAATATATTCGCAAAAGAGCTATAAGTTAAACTTAATCGCTTCATGTTTATTTAGCGAGCCATTTAAAGCTTTTAATATTGAATTTTTCGAAATTTTAAAAAATTCAATAGGATCTAAAAGCGACTCGTCTTTATTCTCTAAGATCAATGTCTCTACTCTTTCATTTAAACTCCTTTTAACAACTAAAGTATCATCAAGCGGTTGTGTAGCGCTCTTTTTATGCGCATTGGTCCGAAGATGGTATTTCAACTCTCTAGGATGAAATTCTAACTTACATGCGTCACAATATATTAAAGGTGCTTCGGATGTGGAAGACCCTGCTTCTATTAAATCCTTAGACGATATATTTTCCGAATCTTTCACATTGTTTGCTGGATTTATAATTTCTTCATCGCTTATAATTTCATCTCTATTATCACTTGCAGATGACACATGGGTTATACTTGAATGTTTATGTAAATGTTCTAGCTTTTTAAATTGTTCACCACACATTTCACAGATATAACCATCACCATGCATTGCATTTAAGTGTCTTTTTAATGAAGACGCTCTCGTGAACGTTTTCTGACACACATTACACTCGAAAACACCCATTATGCTTTTCACTGAACCTACTTTAAACTGAGTAATTTAAATCAAAATAATTAACTTCTTAAACGCGACTATAGCTTTGACGGGTATTTATACGTTTCACCTCAGTGAACAGCTTGAACTAAAATGAAACCTAAGTTTTGTTAAATTTTATAGAAACAAGATATACGCTATGATTTTGATAAAAAAACACTCTCACCGCGAATTGTCGGATAACCCTAAAAAGTGCTTGATAAAACATAAAATTCTTCTATTTTCACGTTTAAAAAATTTATGCAAACTATGTTTTGTTGCTTCCTCATAAGAATCAGTCGCTTCTTCAAACATTCGTAACCGCTAATTTTCTTTCTCACGCAAATCAAATTTAAAAAATAATTCAAACCCGACAGTCTTCTTATCTAGTATATGCATTGTTAAAAAATTAACACTCGCAAGAAAAAATATAAAACCGCATTTCCCATAAACAAAAATATAAAACCGAATTTCCCATACACAGCTGCCTCCAAATGTTACCACTCGAACAAATAACTAACATTACGCAAGAATAGCTTACATCGCTCATTCATTGACCTCAACCTCCATATACCAAATCACATTACGTGATCTTGTACAATTCTTTATCACCACTCTTAGTAAGTAGTAAAACCACCCACAAAAACGCACCGCCTAAACTTAGATTTATATGAAGAAAGTGTCATATGAGTATTCTGGATCAAGTAAAACCGGGTGCAAAGTGCGGAGCACTTTTCTGATATAGACTTTATACTAGCCGTCCGCTTTTTGCACAAATAATATCGAGTTATTATTTATATATGTATCATGAATCAGATTTATATGAAGAAAATGTCATATGAGTCCTCTGGATCAATCAAAACTGGGTGCATATTTCTACGGAGAAATAGTCGAGCGGTACAAAACGCACCCTATTAAATTTAAAATGCAGAGCACTTTTTTCATATGGATTTTATACTACCCGGGTACTTTTTGCACCACTCGACGTTTTCTCCATACAAATTTTGCACCCAGTTTTGCATGATCCAGAAGACTCATATTTATACTACTTAATTGATCAATTTGGCGTTCATCAACTAATATCTATTTCTTTTAGAAATATGTTCATAAAAATTTAGAATATTCGTTAGTAAACTAAAAATGTCATGTGGGGCAGATGTTTTGTTTTGGAACATTATGTAACGTCATTCAATTTATTCTTAGGTTATTTCATGTCCTTTATCTCCACACGTGTTACTACAATTATCCACGAGATATGTTTGAATAATTTGAAATTTTACGTGTATTTCTGTCATTATATTACCAGTGTTTCGGATTGCTAGTTTGTCTAACTTCTCTCTTCCTGTACTGGTTGTAAGAAATAATTGCAGAGTTTTTCGAATTGTTTGACATACTTTTTAGGTCCTGTTTGTTGATTTGAAGTCGTCTTTAAAAAATTAAATATAGCTTCCGCCAATTTATCAATCATAGAAATTTTAAGGAAGACATATTCATTTTCAAAACTTAGTGCTAAATCTCATGCAAAACGCATATACATACTAAGTATCTACTTTGTCTTTTCTCGTTATATATTTCTTGTTTTCAAACCTTATACACATTATAACGAAGAAAATTAATTTATATGAACCAATTACAAGTACACTATTTGTTCTCTTCTGACCAGCTGTCTAAGATGACAATTATGGACGACCGTCAACTTGTTCCCACAAACCAAGTCGTTGGGCGCCGATTTGTCACTTTCTACTTAATAACAGATATGGCCCGCTGTCAGTCTGCTCCTGGAAGCACACTGTTGCCTGCCACCCCTGCCATTGTCTGTCAGAATGCACAATGGCAAAACCTCACCAGGACAGCCCTGCCTCGGCTAACTTAGACTATACAATCCGACCTTCTTAGACTTCAAATAACTACTGAAATCTAATAGGAATTAATTTCATAACACACCTGCTTAATGTGCTGCCATCTATATAACTGTACAGGTACTGAAGGTGACAGGTTGACTCCTGGCCACATCCTAATAGAAGAACATATCACAATTTGCTAGGGCAACACCGAGAGGCGAGAACTCATAGCTGGATGCGGCGGCTATATAAAGCCGACGAGCCACAGCAGAAAATTATTCTTGGTCCAGAGCCCATCTGGTTTAGAGATTAATTTAAAAGTCAAGAACAATATTGCCAACCTCCAACATAGAGGAATAATTCTATATTTCAGAGACTAATCTGAAAATCCTATTATTTCCAATATTCCTGCCCATACCTAGGCAGAAGATTAATTCTGCGCAGAGATTAATCTGTAATAATCCTGCCCACACATAAGCAGAAGAATAATTCTGCTGCAGAGATTAATCTGCGTTTCTTGTTTCGAATAGCATATTGCTACACATCAGAGAAGATAATTCTGATCAGAGATAATCTGACGCTCTTCAAAATTACAACAACACTGAGAGGGACCGCACGCAGTGGTAACTAGCCTAATTATACGGGACTCAGTGTGGTTCAAGAGGAAACGAAAAATCGTTCATCTAGATCGCTTGTATCAATACTACCAGCATCAAGATTATGGTCTAGCTGTTGTATTAATATTTTATTTATATACATACATTTGTTAGTTTTATATTGAATTTTCATTATTAGTATTATTATTTAATTTAAGTTTAATTTTAATTTTTATTTATTTTGTTTTCGTTTTTTCTTTGTATCATGCTACTCTATAAGAACATTTTCCGATAGCAATTTCTAAATGTAGGGGAGTGTCGTCAGGGTTTCGACACGTTTTGACTTTTGTCAATAACTTCCGTTTAAGAAAGAATTTCGTCAATCCAAGCAAATTTTTGGAAAGGCCTGGGAAGAGGAACACTTTTGCTGAACATTGCAGATTGAGTGGGAGAAAAATGGAAAAAATATAGGAATTTAGAAAAAAAGTGAAATGCTGTCAAGGCTGGCCAGTGCTGTTTACGTTGGCCAGTCGACGAAAAATATGCTGAACTGGCTGAAAATGACCTGGAAACAGAATGAAATTAAAAGCTGAATTTGTTGCATTTTCCTGTTTTTTATCAAAATTTGAATGGCACATTATTCGAAATCGCATTTTCGGAAATAATCGTTATATTGAGACACTTCATATACACTTCCCTCATGCATCGTCGTAAGAGGGCTTTTTCTACGTTTTTTTTTGCGGGCCTCTTTCTGATGTTTTATTGGTTGACTTCGTTGGGATTGGTGCTGGGCGTTTTTAGGGCGTTTTGCAAGCACACAATCAAATGTGGGCCAACCCTGACCGCACAAAGTGGACAACCTTGACGACAAGCGCCAATGCCGCATCACGTGACACTACAACCAAACATGTTACAGGATTGAATTTTTCTCTTGGTTTATTTTCAAGTGTGAGTCATGCAACGAATTCACAATGCTTATCTTGATGATTACATATTTTCTCACTTTCTGGCCATATTCACTGCTGCTAAAAAAATTTTTTTTTTTAATTTCAAACCACTGAGTGTACAGCACATACTTTGCGTTCGTGCTGCAAATCTGCAATATCACGAAGAGCCCGCTATCACTGAGAGAAGATTTTCCGCGCTTGAACATTGTTGGAATCATCCGGTCAAATCAAGATATAACCAAAAAATAAGTGCAGAAGTCACTAATGCCAATTAATTTATGTTTTCGATGATTCCATTTCATATACAGTATGAAATCAATGTGTCCTGAACTTCATATACTTAAACTGTAACTCTAGATATTTCGTAACACCCATGTCCATCGTCCGTTCATTAAATTATAATATGCAGAGAAAAACAGAGAAAAAATCAAGTAGGAGTCAGCTATGTACAGCAGCGAATGGAGTTATTCATATTAATAGAACTTGCTTTAGTCGCTGCATATAGTTGTAGAGAATAAAGTTATTCATGCTAATAGGATTTGCTTTACTCTGCTATAAACTTTTTTTTAACAATGGTTGATGGAAAAGTTAAACACCACCTGAAGGTCTTCCGCAACATGCAACTACCAGTTTGGGTTATCACCTCTTCTTTCCCGGATACGATTCATGAAATTTGTACTGCACAGAGCTTATGTTTTAAACTTCGGCGAAGTCGGCATTCGCAAAAACGAAGAATATAAGCAGACATTTTTAACAGAGAAGAAAAGATACAAAACGAGTTCAGGACACAACTGGCATCTATTATTGATACTCGAAGCAAAAATGTGGCAACAGCAATAAGGGAAGTAAAGAAATAAGATTATTCGCTAGCATGTATAATCCCGATACAAGTATCTAAGTGTAAACTAAGTGCAACAAAAACTGATCCCGACATTCCCGAATCAAAGTTATTTGCGCTCATCTCTTCAACGCTACAAAATTCGTACAATACGCAGCAGGAGAGAGGCGACCTCTAAATACTGGGTCCGAAAGGATATTTCGTTCAATACCTTTGCTGTGCTAGTTCCAGTCCACGTTCGCTATTAGGATATACTTAGGGTCAATTTTTGGAATGTTGATAGGGTTTTTAAATCTTTTCTCACGTAGAGTCTCTAGCGACTTCGCACAACGCGCTCTGCAGTTTCTATGGTAGAATCTCTACCTCTTCGTTGCAGACTCGGTAGTACACGTCTATGGTCTTGCATTCTCAGCATGCACCCAACTGGGCAATGGCTGATCTGATGCTTACCAAAGCTGATGACTTTTTTGAAGTCTTTGTATGGGAAGTTCAAGAATTTGCAATTGGTAAGTCTTTTCTGTTTTGGACGTTATTTCTCCTGTTAGGTGCCTTTTTGTAAGGCTGCAGAAGCGTTCGGGTCCGGTGAGTCCAATATATACAACTACAGTTATTATACACTGAACATGACTGCACTTAAACATAATGCAATCAAATGATATTACATAAGTGTAATTTCAACGGGTAGCACGAATAGAGCAGACATACCACATACAAATATTACATAAGTATAGATGGCTTTTATACATGTTCAAAAAGGAATATTTTGGTGATAGCAAAATCTTAAGATATTTATTTTGCTATTTTTGAACAAAAAATGTTCAGTTCAGTCTTTAGAGGCTGTCAACCACCAATGGTGGTTAGAAGAAAAATTTTCGAGTAAATTCCTAGGAAGTAAGTAAATGAAATAGGGGGCACATAATAATTCAGATGTAGAGCAGTAGATTACTTTTCAATGAAATGCTAGGTGCAAGTAGAGACACAACTAAAAATTGGCAATATTTCGTTGTTTTGTATCCGACTATTTTATCTCTCTTTTTTCAACAAGAGTAAGGATTTTTAATACAATTTTCAATTGTTTCACAAGCTGAATCGATTGTCTCCAAAATCCAAACAATAATATCTTCAAATTACACAGTAAAAAAAATTTGAAAGCATGAATGCAAGACAAATTGAATTTTATCAATAATATTAATTATTATCCCTTTACCACATAAACTCTGTTATAAAAACTGCAATGCAGACTTTGTTCTGCAATTGTCCTCAATTCTCAAAAAATAGTATATTCTGGAGAACTAAATAAAAAAGAAACCCACGAACAAAGTGCTTCTTATATATATATAAAAAAAACTAGTGTCCAATTAACAGAGGTGGACGTTTTCTAAGTTCATTAAATCACCGAACCGTATATAATGCCGTTGCAGAGGATAAGTGGTTTGGGATGGCCTCAAGGTAATTGAGAAAAGTCAGATTAATCAATAAATTCACCTTTATTTTTAGGCTGTACTGTGTCCTACTTTTGATATCATCCAATGATACATATAAGCTCTGTTTACCTGTGTAGATTTGGCGATGGTCCTATTTTAAATTAGTTTTAAAAAGAATCAAATTTATCAGTTGGAGGCTGCACGTTTATCTGTGTATGTGACGGCCGAAAAGCTTGGAAGATACGAGCAAACATTACTTGATATGGCTGCAGTAATGCATCAATGACCGAACATTATGCCAAATGGCAAAATTAGATTTCAGTTAACTGCAGTATGATGAAGATGGAGGGAATCCCTTAGGCTTGATTTTGGTTTATGTTAAGAGGTTTCCAATGCAGTAATAATGTCAATTCGTAGACAATCATTATGGAAATGTGATGATAAGTCAAATGTCTCAATATTTTACTTATGTGAAGAAGATTGATTTAAAGTCATTATTGAGAAATAAACTAAAGAATTTTGTGTAAAACTGTTCGCCTGATTATTTTTGTTAGCTTTTTGCATCTGGTATTGATTTTAATTTCTACGAATTTCGCATAGTTATAGTTTCCATTCACGTCTGTCGAGTAAACATGAAGAAAAAAATATCTACAAGCGATTTCGATAAGCTCTTAAATATCCAACATAGTACTATAAAATGTACAGTTTTATAATAGATGCAGAATGAAATATTATGTTTATTACTAGAAAGGGAGTTTTTCCAATGCGCTTTAATGTATATAATGTACTTTAATATATAGAATTTAAATCATTAACCTTTTTGCGAACAGCATGTCTTTGACGTGCATTTATTTCGATGCATTCCTAATATTTTGGAAATTACTTACTGACACATATATACCCATAATACATTTATTACGGTAATAAGGCCCGTACCCGTTGAATAGAGCTAATATGGTGGCTGCATGATTCGCCTCAAATTCCCGCCTTCCATTCACTTTACGGCCACCTGTTTTGAGTCCCCCGTATTGTGGCATACCATAGCTAATACACATCTGTAAGAAGGATACATTCAAAGTCCTTAAGGGACTTACCGTCTCCAAAGCCACAGGTCCTGATGGCCTATAATCCCTGCTATAATAAGATTATTATAACTACTTATCTTATTCGGCTCAAAACTTTCCAATTATTTCATGACTAGACCACATTTAGATTACTTTCAAAATGCTGAGACTAGCTGTACAATATAGATGATTATTTTATGGTATACTAAAGTTGTCATTCCGTTTATATTGCATAGAAATAATAATGGTAGAGCAAATGTTATTTTAATTTTTGCATGTCCGCCTGTCTGTCTGTCCATCCACACGATAACTCGAAAACGCGTTCACTTAGAATGCTGAAATTTTTCACACGGTTTATTTTTAAAAAATAAGTAGTTTTAACTTCGAAAGCATAACAAATCGGGCAACTCCTTTGCATGGTTGCCATACAAAAATTTCGCTTTTCACTATATATTTGGACACCGCCTGAAAACGCGTCAACGTAGGGCTGACAAATAGTATATACAACCTCTAAAATGGGATAAATCGGACAACCCCTTTTTGGTATTGTCATGAAAAGCTCGAGGTTTATACGTACACTGTGAAAAAGTCAATCCGAGACGTTTTTATTTCAATGAAATTGTGAATTATGCTTGCGGTTACGCTAAATATGCACGTCTTATAATTTAGAATTAAACAACAGGCTCACTTGGAATAAGTTCTAACACCGAGCCACTGACATGTAAAATATATGGACTGACTACGTCCATAGAAGTGCACTGCAGAAAATGGGCTCACCTTTATATAGCATTCTATTTCGATCTAAACACTGTTCACTATTGACTACGCAAGTACCAACTAAGAGGGAATTGTAAAACAAATAAATTTAAATTAACGACCTAGTGTTCGTACTAATGAAAATTATTCTATCAAAGGCAATCCATACTGCGTTGCAAAGGTTTAGACACACCAATAAATAGTGCGGTGCTCATCTCTTTAGCAAGGACGAGAGAAATGTCTGATGGCAAAACAAATTTTCGTTCTTGTTATCGGTGGCACCAAGAAAAAGATTTTCTGGTACGGAAATGTGCAAAATGAGTGTTGCATTATTAAAGGTGCATATAACTTTATTTAATTTAACAATAGTGAGGCTGCATAAAGATAAATAAACAATTTTTATTAATAATCAGTAGATCCACAATTATACGCCACGATGAGCTGGAATAAGGTTAACCCAAGCAACTTCTAAGGCATCTTTAAGCTTATTGATGATGTTAAATGGCTTAGCATCTTCCTACATTGTTCGAACTAACCATCCCCATATGCTCTCTATAGGTTTTGCTTCAAGAGGATGAGACAGCCAGCCGACGGGATTGATATTGTGCTCCAAGAACAAATTTTTTTTGGAGTTGCTTATGCGGGTCCTAGCGTTATCCTGTTGACAAATTAAATGATAATGCGCAAGAGGAGTTTTGTTTAGCCCAACAGTTGGATGCACTCGACCATTACGGAATTGTCATGTAATGCAATTGTTTACTATTAAGTGACACACAGGTGTTTCAACCGGTAGAACATTTGTTTACATACCCGTGTTACAATTCTCCTACCTGTGATATTTCCTGTCATACATATTTCTTTTATGGGGGATTGCGGGATGTGGTATTCCTTGTTTAGGTTTAATTTGATACGTTTTTTTCACAATTTTATTTTTGTAATCACTCCAAATTTGATACTTTTTTAACTTTTTTCAATTTATTCCTTATACAGTTATACAATACTATTTCCTTTAACTTTTTGTCACTCCTTTTTTCATGCCGAACGAGCCGTTTTTACGTTTCTTGACCAACTCCAACTTAATCACCATTAATGGTGGCCAAGTCCCATCGTTCAGGGCATAAATTGCTTAATTCGTATTTTTTACCCAGAGAATATTTTTACAGTCTTTTGGACTTGATCAAACTTGTCCAGAAAACTCGAGCCTGGCGATGGCTGAAAAATTGTAAGCTTACCCTTATTAAATATCAGCCACGTTTGAAATCACCACGTGCATATACATACAATTCATTTATGACGCTGGAATTTCTTTTCGCAAAAGCTTTTTCTCGTAATAGGTAAGTACGTATGTACGTACATACATACTGTATTCTTCCTAACAAATCTTACTGAAGGTAGGATTTGTCTTTTTGATTTTTTTTCCTTTAAATTTGTCGTCTGACAAATTTTGCTGAAGACAAAATGTGTCGTGAGAGTTTTTTAAGTGAAGCGACTTGGGTGAAATTGGATCTTTTATTTTTCCCAAACTTTTCGCCTTGTTTAATGAAAATAATGCGAAGAAAATTGCTAACGTAATTTATTTTATTTATTTGAAATGATAAGCTAATCATGTATTACCACCATGACCATATGTGTAGGAGAATTCAATGGTTCTTGAACGTTCCAAAAGGTCGAAAAGTGAAAGTAAATCGCTTTCGATTTTAACTCTGAATTTTATTTGACTAGTAACTTAAATTATATTCAAAAAATGATGAGTTACACATTTATAAAAGAAATATTAAAGTATGCATTACAAATATATTGGAAAACAATAGTGACATAAAAAAAAATATCAACAAATACTCGTAGTAACAATAACAATAAAGAAATGCATATGAGCATTATGTTGCAAGACACTAAATTCATCGCCCATGCTATATGTAGGTAAACAAAGAATGCACGCGAAAATATAAAGAAAAATTAGCGTGATTTTTTTTACACATTGAACTAGAATTAAAAAGTTATTGTTCAGCAATGAACACAGGATTATTCTCCCTACAGATAAGAAAGTTATTATTTGGAGAGAAATATCTCTCGGGACAAAGAATTTGTCTCAGAAAAAGTATTTGATTTCTTATCTATTTGTGTCGGATATCACCCCGTTGAGCTTAGGTTTTGTAGCAACAACTTACTTTAGTATTCGGCTTGGACAATTTCGTGATCTTAATTATTCAAGTATGAGCTTTGCCCACGAATATCTCGGTCAGTTTCTATTATTTTTTTCTGGATTCCGACTGCCGCAAGTGGAAGAAAAATGGAGATACCTCTTAGGCTGGAACACCAGCCGCCTTATCACAGCCCTGTGAGCTTTAATTTGATGGTGTATGACATATCCGTGGTACATGTGAAGCCCGCATAGCGCACGGAAAAAAAATCTTTTGCAGTCGGTGCTAAATTTATTGCACTTCATTTATAGCGCCACTTCCCATAAAATATTTCACAAAACGCCATATAGTTTGTAATAAACGCTTATGGTCATAACGTAAAACCATAAAATTTTGATAAAAAAACCTTCATATAAAATATTGCCAAATTCGCAATACGAATTGTCGAGTTTCCCATTAAAATTGAATTGAAAACTATATTTCAGAATTCCTAATTTTTGTCTGTTCACCATTAATGTGACAATTATGAATATGTAATGTTGCCCACTGTGCTATAAAAATAAGCTCAAGTGCAAGGAGTGTGACAAGCGGCACTAACCGGTTAGCCATTTAATCTACAATGCAATTTATTTGCGAAGTGTTTTCAACGAGTACGTACGTGTCTTATGCTCAGCAGAATTTACAGAACTGTTTGATTAGGGTTGAATTCCCCGCGGGTATCCGGCTGGTGTTTTTGACGCAAGGACAGCTCCCTTTCACCGTCTAGGGCGCCGAGTCCGTGCCGTGGCTAGGAAACTTCATCGGGTCTTCATACTTTTGTACCCGCATCAGGGGCAAACCTGGGTCGTGGCAGGTAAGGCATACATATATGCATGATGCAATTTTTCAAAAAATGTTAAATATGGCGAAAAAGTTGCACATACAATGTTTTTCGCTCTCAATTATACCACTTTTTTCGAAATATTGTGTGCGAATTAACGACTCAATTGAAGTTGAATATTTATTTGAAATCAGTAATCGCTACAGGAGTTCACTTATAAGGTTTATTGAAAAACAAGGAAAATCGCGAAAGCCATGAAATTTTATTAGGCAAAATGTCTGGAAATGAAAATGAATGTTGTTAATACTGGTATTGATAAACGCCATCTTTTATTATTGTTGTTAATACATACACAAACAAAAATTGAAGAAATCAAACAAAATAATGAAAATTAAAAAAAGTCGGAATTTCATTTTAAAATAACAACTTATCTGCACTTGCATTGATATTTGATCAATTTTTTTAACTTCTCGGTAGCATGTCTACTTGTGCTGTTTCTTGAAAAAATAATTTAAGATTTTTGGGTACTTAAGTGGTTATTCTTTTGTTAATAGTAGTGTAATTGCTATACCAGAATACGTAGCATTATAAAATATAAAATTTTATGTCGTATGGTATATTTAGTTTAAAATTGTAAATTTTGCAGATAACGAGCTATTTGAAAAAACCACAGATATATTAATGCGCATTTTTCTTCTCTTTAATTATAATATATTCTATATTTTTATTTACTTATTTCTAATAAATGCTTTTATTTTTACTTTATATATTTTTATTTATTTATGGCCTACCTTATATTGTTATGTGAATTTTGCCTGGAGTTTGTAATTAGACTTTTTCGTATCTATGTAGCTATAGCATATTTGGGCGCTCTATCTTATATGCATGTGGTTTATGCCTTCTACGCTTAAGTTAGCATATATGTATATATATATTTTTTATTTTTACATGTTTTAAAATCATATCTTCCCTATAGGTTATAGGTTTCTTGACTATATAATTTTAATTGGTGTTGTATTTCATATTATTTTCTATATATTCTATTTCTCGTTATATATACTTATTTATTCTAACTTATGATTTTATTTACTTTTAATACACCTGTTTTTGGTTGGGAAGCCTTTCGTCTATTATACATTTGATACATATTTTACCAGGTCCACATTTGTTTATAGAAATTGTTTTAACTGTTTCACTTGGTCCATGTCAGCAATGTCAGCGTCGTACCATAAACAATTTGGACTGACCTGGTTCTGGGGATCGATCGAGCTCGCTTTACAGTAGGTTAAGAAGTCTGGGTATGTTCTTTGAAAGGAATTCCCTTCGATGAAATTTCGAGGCTATTGTTCCACCTTGGTGATGATAACAGTGTGTAGATATTTTACTGCCACAACGATCATTATGGCCATAACTAGTAGTCTCATAAATGATATAGAGGTCGTGGGTAGGATGTGGGATAGACACCTATTGCTGGTATTTGTTAATTTTACCTTGGATTTCCTCTAAGGAATGTATTCCCATTGATTATGTATATCATCTACCGTTTGAACCTCGGTTTATACCACACTTTTCTTATGGGATTTTTGTAAAATTTCAGTCAGATTCCAGTCGAATAGCGCAGGAAACAGATTCGGCTGAATAATTTTAACTTGATGTTTGTTCTCACTTTTGAATTTGAGCACTTTCTGTCCCACCTGCACCTGACATGGCTGAGTAATGGAAAGTATAACGTGTCCCTTTAATTTTGAGATGGCAAAGTGATCTAGGCATGTGATATGTACAACTGTGGAGGTGATGAACAAGACTAGCCATGTATTGCAGTTGTTCAGTTTTACCAGCATGTCTTTGTGGGGACTTTCATCCTAAACCTGCATTTGGGCACCACTTCGTTCAACGGATTAAATAATAGCAAGCTATGCATTCGTTGGCGCTCGCTGTCTTGATTATCGGGGTAGTGTAGTGTTTTCTTTCGTATGTTTGTGTTTGGTACACTACAATGGATTGGGAGTGCTTCTGTTGTCCAGGAAGGTACACCAGCCCCGAGATATTATTTTCATTTGTTATATCTACTGGATCGCTTAGGAGATAGCTTTGACAAGCGAGCTTTGGAATCGGAAAAATGTCCGTTGAACACCATTTATTTATTATTGATCAAAATTCCATTAAAGGAATTGTCTACGTTAATTATTACGTTCTGAGTAAACACCATGAGCAAAACCAAATCGATAATATCGTTGATCAAATTCCACAAAGTAACCAACGAAAAGATAGTTCTAATTAAACACCATTTATTTATTTTATTATTAATTACGTCTAAATTAAATGAAAACTCTTCGATTCTATTATTATATTATTATTGTTCCGATTGAACACTTGTGAGAGAGCTAGTCTCGGACGTGGGAGCGAGTGCCGGTTTTTAATGGGACAACTCAGTTTTTTAAAAATTCAAATATAAAATTTTTATTCAAATTAAATGCTTATAACTATATCACAAAATTCATTAAAAAGAAATTCAGAACCAAAAACTAACCTACAAAACTACTATAACATTCAATATAAAATTCAATAACAAATTCAAACGAAAATAAAACTAAGCAAATTAAAAATTCAGCATAAAAATTCTACGATCGCATAGTCCGCCACCTTTAATTCGTCTTATTCTAGAAAAAGGAGAAGAAGAATATTAATCGTCTAGGAGAGAAGTATTCCTATGAATAAATTTAAGAGTGCCTATTTCTAAGCACAAGTACAGCATAAGTGCACCAAAATATTAAAGTGCTCCTTTACTCGTGTGTGAAGGCACAAGGGCAGCAAAATGCTATTATAAAAAAGAAGAAGATTGCAGATTATTCTCTGCGGCAGAATTATTCTTCTGCTTAGGTGTGGGCAGAAGATTGCAAATTATTCTCTGCAGCAGAATTACTCTTCTGCTTAGGTGTGGGCCGGAGATTGCAGATTATTCTCTGCAGCAGAATTATTCTTCTGCTTAGGTGTGGGCAGGAGATTGGGAGATGTGGGATTTTCAGATTATTCTCTGAAATATAGAATTATTCTTCTATTTGGAGGTTGGGAATGATATTCTTGTCGCTCGGATTATTCAAGAATGATTTTTCTGCTGCGGCTCGTCGGCTTTATATAGCCGCCGCATCCAGTTATGAGTTCTCGCCTTTCGGTGTTGCCTTAGCGACGTTTATATCATTTGCATGTATTCTGACTGAGGCGACGGCGAAGCCCGCTGATTAGAGTAAAGGCGTTCTTTACTGGTCGTTCGCTGATTATGGTAGATTACTGCACATTTGATGGAGAATCTTGGGAATTCCTTCCCGAGAATAACTGGCATATTCATAAGCGCATTCCTTTTTGGAGCTGATGTGTTGCTACTTGTTCATGCAACAGGATTGATTAACCTATCGGCGGTAGGCGTTGCTTCATCAAGGTCTCCTGGTAGACTTGGTAATCTTGCAGTTGCTACAGGTTTGTTCTTTGCAGATCGTACTGTTGTTGGGACTTGAGCTCTTGGGCAGCATTCCCTGGGATTCGTTCTAGGTCTGTTGTCACCTGTTTTATTGTCCAATTCTGGCATGCTTAATGGCTTAGAGCGTAATGCTGTAGGAAGCCTTGGTCGAGTTTGTGTCCGAACTTCTGGCCGGTATTCTCTAGGCTTCGGTTTAAAATTGAGGCTGCCACTGTTTTCTGGTTCCTTCCACAATAATTTCTTATTTTAGGCGATGCCAGCCTTGCCTCAAATGGCCTTGCCTTTCTCTTAATAGGCGAGGAATGTACGGGGTCTGCGTACCTTTTCTCCGGTGTTGGTGGCAGTGGGCTGATAGGCCTGATTGGTCTGAAAGATGCCAAGAGCTCGAGAGGTGTAGGTGTGATGCCTACATCCACTGAGCCTAAAGACTAGGAGTTGAAAAATTTCTAATAACTCATCCATGATGAATAAAGAAAAATAAAATAAAAAAAAATAATGAAAATATAAAAACGAAACTGAAACCACTGCGCACACCCGTCACTGTTTAAAACTGAAGTAATTTTTGGCAGGTTTCGGAATCGTTTATATTTTTTGATCGTTGTCCTGAGATGAGTAAAGTTGCTGACACTGAACGAGATGGCGACATTTTCATTTCATTTTTCCATTTTGTGTTGATGCTGGAAAGAGTTGTTAACGTATAGTGCTTCTTTGCTTCACTTGGTGTATTTCTCCAGTTTTTTCTCTGAGCAATGTGGTGCAGAGGTGTATTATGATTCTTAGTGGGCACATATTCATATTTTCTGGGGGGTAGTCGTTTTCTAATATGGAACTTATGTTTTGTTGAACAGTTTGGCGTGGTGGAGTATTCCCAAACTCTCTTTAGTTTCTTATCCAACTTGGGCTTTGTCGTAGTATATGTGGATAGCACAGTCGTCGTCGTGCTCTTTATTTCTGGTACTCCTCCGATCAGAATCCAGCCCAGATCGATGTTTTGGGCTGTAGGTGTATTGCTAGATCCCCTTCTAATTCCATTTTTAATTATGGCGGCATAGATGTTTGCTCCGAGAAGAACATCGATTTCTCCTGGGATTGAGAACGTAGGATCTGCAAGCTGGAGATCGTTTATGTGTTTCCAATTTGACGCTTCGATTGTCTGTGTTGGAAGCAGATCAGTGATTTTTTGGATTATGAGCATGTTGCTCGCTATTTTAAAATTGCTTTGTAGAGAATTAGTTGTGACTGTGGCTTGCTGTACAGCTGTATTAGTGGGAGTTGAACCAAGTCCAATTAATTCTTGGATGGTTGGAGATCCTTTAAGTTGTAAGAGTTTACAGGCCTTTTGGGTCATAATAGACACTTGAGATCCAGAGTCTATTAATGCTCGGAATGTCATTGTGATGCCGGGTGGTGAAGTGACATTGATCAGAGCTGTGGAGAGGAGAGCTCTTTTAATTTTGACGGTTAGAAAACTTTGAAGTTGTTGTTCGTCATTTCCAGAAGCTAAGGGTGTGCTTGGCTAAGTTTCCATACTGGAAATTTGGGTGGATTGATTAGGTGATTCTGTCAACGAATCGTTTTCCTCATAGCAGAGCAATGTGTTATGGATTTTGTTACAGTGGTAATACCTTTTATTGCTTGTGCAACTTAAGGTTAGGTGGTTGGGAGACAAGCAATTTTTGCATAAACGCTTGTTTGTGACAACTTCATGTCGTTGTCGGGTGTTCATATTTCTAAAGGTTTGACAATGAAATATGATATGGTTACCCTTACAATGGCTGCAAGAGGACCTCTTTTGTAGGTGGGTGCTTTGGTATTGAACTTTGGCTTTTATTCAAGAATCCATTAGTTGGACTTGTGCCCCCATGCCAAGAGATTTCCGCCCCATTAGTGTACACAATTTTCTTGCTAAAACACTTGAAAAAATTATGCACATACAAATTATGGAGTCCATGGGGGCAGAGGATATATTGTCAGTCTGGCAATCAGGATTTCGCCCAGATTACAGTTTTTAATCTGCACTCTTAAAAGCCAAATCGAACATCCACAAGGCTCTTGCAAATGATCATGTAGCAGTACTGGTGCTTCTTCATTTCAATACGGCCTTTGATTCGGTGAGCCACAACAAGTTGATCTGCAAACTAGACACAAATATGGCTTCTCTTCGTCGGTCGTTATGTTCATATCTGGTTTCCTTTCGAATCGTGGGCAAGTTGTAAAAGTGCGTAAATTCTATCTCCGCTCCGTTGCCCCTTTATAATGGTGTTCCTCAAGGCTCATTCTCTTCTCCCTCTATATAAATGACCACCCTTCTGTTGTGAATAGCGTTTCTGTGGACCTGTATGTTTGCAATTAATCCAAACAAGTTTTTGTATCTGCTGGTATATGCCATCAGTCCGGTTGAATATCGTTAAGAATTTAGGAATTCAACTCAATTATAAATTTAGTTGTTGCGACTAAATCAGCGCTTTGATGGGAAAATGTATGGTAGTCTTCGTCTACTATTTATTTGATTCAGGCGCCTGTCTGAGGATTTCCGCAGGAAATTGGCGGTGACTCTTATTGTCCCCCATTTTAGCAATTGGAGCCTTGATTTTAGCACACTAGACTCAATTTTTCAAAGAAGAGTTACTGTAGTTTTTAAAGATGCCATACGTTATTTTTACCGACTTCCTCGGAGCGCCTGCTCTTGATACGTCCCTACTTGGGAGCTCTGTAGAGGCATATTTGACTCGTCGCAGGCCTATATTTTTTCATATTTTAATTTGTACCAAATACCCTGCATATCTCCCTGAAATCCTACAGTTCTTCTACTCGAATAGAGGTCTTCAGCTTCTCGACCCGAAATGTACATCTAGGTCCGGTGAGCGCTCTTACTTCGTCCAAGTAGCCCGAAAATGGAACTCTCTTCCAAATTTGATTCAGCACACAGGCTCCAGCCTGACCTTTGCCAAACTAATCAAAGATTATCTCAATTTGTATTAGATTGTGATCGGTATTGTGGCTTAGACAAAATCTTGTTACATTCTCTTAATTAATTTCTAATTTTATTTACACATGTATTTATAATTTATTTTTTGTTATTTTTTGTCTTTTTCTGAATTTTTAATTTGTTGTAAGTTTCTTTTTTCTCTTCGTTCTTTTCTTTGGACTCTGTATCTTTAATTTCTGTTTTTCTTTTTGATCTTTGGATTTTTTTTTAATTTATTTATTTATTATTACATCTACTTTTTATTTTTAAATTTCTTTTATGTTGATTTTAAGGTTTTTTTTCACCTAATTGTACGATATAAGATTTTGTATTCTGTACAGCGCCTAATACATTTATTGTATTGAATTGATGGTAGACTAAAATGGATTGGACACTCACTCAAAATGTTAAAACATATTTATGATTTTTGCAAGTCCGTCTATCAGTCTGTCTATCCGTCAGCACTCGAGAGCCCGCTGTCTTAGAAAGATGATTTTGTACACGGTGTTTTTTAAAAAAAAAGTTCGAAAATGTGAAAAGTATTAATTACAATGGACGCAACGCAACGGAACGGAGAAAAATTTTAAAACACTTTTCCTTGTATGCTTCTCAAAGGAAGCTGCGCACAGTGGACGGAGGAAGTCGCAGTCGCGGCCGACAAGTTTGGAAGTTTGGAAGGAGCTTCAATTAACGGAACAGAACGGATGAGTATAACCTCAATTTTGCGTTAACGGATTATTTATCTCGCTCTTGCGATAGATAACTGTGAAGATTAAGTGTGCAATAAAATAAGTGAAAGAAAAATAAGAAAAGTATGAGAAAATAAGACCATTGAAGAGGGATTTCAACAAGCTCAACAATAATTCGTACACTGATATTTTCATTCTTGTTGGTTTAAAAAACTGCTGTGCTGTGCTTTCACCTTCATGTTCCTGCAGACAACGCTGTAATATCCCGCAGCCTTTCTATTATAAACTGCACATTCAACAGAATCTGATAATTATATCTATGTTTTTTCGACTCAAACTTCGCTTTCACTTAAATTAAGTATGCGTCCATTGTAACCAACTAGCGTTCACTTCAGTTTTGCTGCGTAAATTTGACATTTCTCTCCGTTCCGTTGCATTGTGTTAGGTCAATTATACCTTAGCCTTAAGGCTGGCATAAAAAACTTCCTTTTTCACTATATATTTGAACACCGCCTGAGAGCGCGTCAACGAATAGAAAGCTGAAATTATGTATACGAAGTTTTTATAAACATAGTAAATGCAACTTTAAAACATTTTTACGTATACTGTGAAAACGACTAGACCTATATGTTTTTCCTGTTCTTGTTCTTCAGAATATGGTATCATAAATAATTAGTTTTGCTTAGTTTTTGCTATCCGACGAACCGTTCTAGAAATATATGCAAAAAACCCAGTTCAACAATCAAATTTGCAGAGGTGATCGTACAAAATTACATACTGTGGCGGGACTAGCTCAAGGAATCACTACTTTTGCATTTTAACTCTATATTTTATTATAAGTTTTAAGTGTACATAGATATTCCTTAATGCTAAGACCAGTAAGACCCTTGGGGTGCGTATCCAGTGCAAGGCATTGAAAGAATGACTTGCTACTGGCGATGAATTCCCTTTTATACTTTTAGATGATACTGTTCTTGGTATTTGAAAATGTATTGAGTGGTGTTGTGATGCGGCGTTGCCAAGCATACAGTTTTGGTTGTTACAATTTTCTCCTTCTGGATTCAATGATCGTCCCGATGAGGATACAGATTCTAATTTTTCTTCTTGGGCCTCCCTCTCTTCCTGACTGGTCCTATAGGCTGAACGGTATCTACATGGTCAACAGTGTACTTAGTGAGTGCTGAGGAATGATATACTACTAGTATAGAGGTAGGTTCCATACGGCTTGCAACCTCAAAAGATGTTGGTCCCTTTTGGTTTAGGATGACATACGGGCCGTCTTGTTTAGGGGTTAGCTTCAATGTTATATGGTCCGAGGCTTTGCCACGAATATGGGTAGCAATCCAAACATGGTCTCCCGGTAGAAGCAATGGAGATGATCTTTGCCTGTTGTCGGCGATCTTGTTTTGTCTATCTTGTTCCTTTTCCAAGTCCTCTCTAGTGTTTTCAACGACTTGAGTGATATTAAGTAAATGTGATGTTATCTCTGGGATGAAATTCTCTCCTTGGATTATCTGACGAAGATCACTGTTCATGTCATGACTAGTTTGCAATTCTCTGCCGAAGGTGATAAAGGCTGGACTATATCCTGTGCTTTGACAGCAGGCGGTGTTGATGGCGAATCGTATAGATGGTAGTTTTTCTTCCCAGTCTACATGGCGTTCTCCCACTAAAATGGCTAATTGGGTCTTAATGTCCCTATTTTGCCGCTCTAATGGATTTGCCTGAGGATGATAAGCAAGGGTTAGTGAATGAGATATATTAAAACAATATGTAACATGCTGCATAACGGCACTAATAAACTGAGTGCCGTTGTCGCTGATCAGGCGCCTGGGGAAACCATATCGGAGGAAAACTTCCGATATTAGAGATTTTGCACAATTAACAGCGGTTGCTTCTTCTAATGAGAAAAGTTCGACCCATTAACTTGCTATATCCTCGACAACAAGTATCCATTTCATTTTATTTTTGGTTTCTGGTAATGGACCAAATAAATCGATTGATAAGAATTCAAACCGTTGACATGATGCTCGAGTTTGGATTAATCCCGCAGGTTTTTGATTAGTAGCTTTATATCTCTGACAAGCGATGCATTTCTTGATGTAATTGGTAATATCTCGTCGCATACCAGGCCAAAATATCGAGTTTTTATTCGATTTATCGTGTGCTCACTTCCGTAATGGCCGGCTGTTGGTGCATCATGGAAGGAAACTAGTAACTGTGTTCTTTCTTGTTCAGGAATTACAAGCTGCTGTGTTCTTTCTTGTTCAGGAATTACAAGCTGTCCTTCATCTGAGTCTGCGTCTGGTGAATATCTATAGAGTACTCCGTCTGACATTACGTATCCGCGAGAAGACCAACGTGAATTTACTTCTTTATTGTTGACATCCTCTAAAGCGTCGATTATTTTTCTGATGTCAGGATCTTTCAGATGTTCAGTTTTAACTTCATGAGGGCCTCAACGGGGTATATCCAAGGCTACAAAGTTTAAATTACAGAATTCCTCTTCACCTTTCCTGTTGAGAAATGGTCTGGCTAATCCGTCAGCAATTACATTTGTTCTTCCCGGAGAATATTGTATTTACAAGGGTTGTATCTGGAGCACCCATCTTGCGAGTCTGCCACTCGGAGAATTAAGTGACATGAGCCATTTCAGGGGCTGATGATCGGAGACTACAGTAACCTCACTGTTCTCGATATAGCCACGGAACTTATTGATAGACCAGACTACTGCCAATGCTTCTCGTTCAGTTGTACTATAATTCCTTTCAGCTTTTGATAATAGCCGGCTTGAGTATTCAACTGGACGTTCAATTGCGCCCTCCCCTTGGAGTAGGGCTGCGCCTAGAGCGTAGGAGCTTGTATCAATTTTGAGAACAAATGGCATAGTTTTGTTCTCTTGACGAAGTATTGGTGTTGTTGTAAGTGCTCTTTTTAAATTTTCAAATGCTTCTTGTTGTTCCTTGTGCCATTCCCACTCAGCATTCTTCTTTGTCAGCTTTGTCGGTGGCTCAGCTATTTCCGAAAATCCTGATATGAATCGGCGATACCAAGATGACTTTTGCAAAAACGTCATCAATTGCTTTTGGTTTCTTGGATGTTGCATTTTTGAAGTGGCAGACACCTTGTCAGGATAAACTTGGATTACTTGTTCGTTTAAAACATGTCCCAGGAATTTTATTTCCGTACAACAAAACCTGCACTTACTCCTGTTGATTCGGAATTGATATTCGCGAAGAACTTTAAAAACTGATTTCAGATCATCGATAAATTTTTCGAACGAAGGCGATATAATTAATATATCATCAAGGTAAGCACGTAGTCTGACATCTTTTAGTTTTGATTTTATTCGGTCGATAGTCCGTTGAAATGTGGATGCAGCATCTCGTAGGCCGAATGGCATTCGTTTAAATCGAAATGTTCCAACTTTAGTTATAAATGCCGTTCTATCCATATATTCTTCAGCCATTGCGATTTGCCAATAGCCTGATAACATATCCAAGCATGTCATGTAAGTAGACTGTCCTGCGGCATGAAGCAGGTCATCCATTCGTGGCAATGGATACATATCGGGAGTGGTGATAGCATTGATCTGTCTGTAGTCAAGGCAGACTCTTATTCCACCATTTTTCTTAGGCACCATCAAGGTGCCCAAGGTGATTAACATGGCTCGATGATGTCCAGGATCAGCATTTTTTCTAATTCTTCTTCTGGGACATTCCTTCGTGTAATTGACATCCTATATGTTGGAGATGAGATTGGTGGTGCATTCTTATAGATTATTTTGTCTATATATATGCGTTGTACGGGTTGTACCTTCATCCTCACGAAGGCTTAAGTCTTCTGCCTCAAAGGTAAAGATTTCGAAATTTCTCAGATGATCCATATTTTCTTTAACACTAGATACACTAGATACTGTTGTGGTAAACAATCAATGTACATTTCTGTGATGGCGTCTGCGTCATATTCTTCTAGGCTCATATCTTTAATGTCGTTTTGCTTCTGATAATCTAATATAGTTTCTTGTATGAGGAGAATTGCTGATTCGTACATCGCGGTATTTGCAAGCGGACTTATTGGATTTTTATTTTTCCAAAAAGTTGATCCTTGTTGTGGTGTTTTGCAGATATCCGGCAGCTCTGGTCCACAATAGTCAGCTCATCATGTTCAGGAGTCATTGGTTGAGAGGACAATGTTGTCGCTGAAACATTCAAAATAGTTTTTGAAATTTGTTGTCTCGTGCTTTCACTGTAATGGAATTCAAATTTTTCGCTGGGTTTGTCTGCAAAAGACCAAATACGTTGTGGTAAGTTGATGACCATCTTCGATAAAGTCGACCTCTAGAAGTGTTCTATTATCGGTGGATTCCGATAGTACCATGAAATTTACCGGGATGGTCCTTCCTTTGAGCACTATGTTCACTTTGGTTTGTTTAACTATTTGTGAACGACGAATACCATCAGCCAAAATCACATTTACCCCTTTGGATGTAAATGTATAATTTTGCTTGAGCAGTTCTTGATATAAGTTTGAGAAGCGATACTCAATCTAGCTCCAGTATCTATAAAAGCTGATCCGCTTTTAGCTCCTATTTTTATATGAACTGAAGGTCTGCTTCGAAGTGTTGGTTGTTCTGAATTGATGTCCAGAGAATAAAAGCTAATATCACCAGCTGCTAAATTAACGTTGCATTTGCTACACTTGCTGCGTAATACGCCTGGTGTTCCACACGTACATAGCAGGCCAGTTGCCTCTCCTTAGGTTCAGCGCTTCTATTTCTTTTTTGTAAAGCTGGTGGTGTTACTTGCATTTTTCCGTTCCTACATACGTCTATAGTATGTCCCAAAACTGCCGCAGTATTGGCATTTAATGCGTTGTCCGGGTCTTCCACTCATATCCACACACTGTTTTGTCGATTGACGTTCGAAAGTTGTTTCTTCTATTGTCCTAGATGACTGCAAGAGTTCACAAAATGTTTTTATTTTGTCGCTCTTCAGATGTAGGCGAATATTTATGTGTAGTAAGCCGTAAACTACGTCGATTTGCTGTTCTTCTGTGTAATATTTGCCGGGAAATTCTGCTAACAGCGCTCTTAGTTGGCAAAAAGATAATATCTGTCGGTGTGTTGCTGTCTTGCTTTTTTCTGAATTCCTCAGACAGAATTTGATACGCACGTTTCGCTGTTGCGAACGCATTTCGCAACAAATTCATCTCCTCTAACAATGTAGTTGGTTCATCCTTCACCGCCTTGCCACCAAGTTGCGGCAATATCTTCGAGCAGTAATGACATTCCTAGAAGACCGTTTTTGTCATCAATGTGTCCGCAGTCCTTAAAGTAGTGGCAGCTGCGATAAACTCCTCGACTTTATTTCGATTCTTATTTCCACAGAACCGTGTAGTGCAGGAAGAAAACGTTCCTTGTTTATGAGTGAGGGGTGTTGTCGGATGAAGCCGGTCGCAGCGTATCGAGTAGCTGACAAAATTGTTCTTCTGACATCTGGATAGCCATTTCATTTCGCTTTTGTAGTTTCGTGGGCTTCGGCGTAATGGTAACTTCTTCGTCTGAATGGTCCAAATTTTCTCAGAAAAATTTGTATTTTACGAAATTTTTCTCGGAAAAAAATGAGATTTCTCGAGTTTTTTTCTCTGAATCGGATTCGAATATTTTTTGTTTTTGTTATTAGCCACGAGTTTGGCATCAATGTGGCGGGACTAGCTCAATGAATCACTACATTTGTATTTTAACTCTATATTTTATTATAAGTTTTAAGTGTACATAGATATTCCTTAATGCTAAGACCAGTAAGACCCTTGGGGTGCGTATCCAGTGCAAGGCATTGAAAGAATGACTTGCTACTGGCGATGAATTCCCTTTTATACTTTTAGATGATACTGTTTTTGGTAATTGAAAATGTATTGAGTTGTGTTGTGATGCCGCGTTGCCAAGCATACAGTTTTGGTTGTTACAATACGGGAATTCTGCTTGAGTATCGAAAGAAATGGTCCAATTGCAGCTTTTTTACTGGTTTTCTCATATTTAATTTTTTTAATTTTTTTTTAGTCTTTTATTTCAATATTCTTTTCAATAATAAAGAATGCTGGACTTGTCTGCGTTGCAGACAGAGTATGGGCTTTTCTATATATTTATTACAGCATATGGTGGGTTTCAATTTCAATCGTTATAAATTCGTCAACTGGGGAAAGTTTTATTTTTTTACCCCAAAAAGGTTAATTTGCACGCTCGACGAGACACAGCTCTCAAGGTCTCTCTTACCGTCTCTGTCAGAGCGAAGAGGAGCAGTACGACCGTGTGCTATGTATACCTACGTTGTGTGCCTGTATATTGTGGTCCACGCACCCGCGTTATCAATGTAAGATCTCGATACAATAGCGCGTCAATTCACGTAAGTAAAATAACTGAAAATACCAGCGTTCAAATATGGGAAGTAACCCAAGTTGACGACATTTCACGATAGAAAAAGATTACCTATATAAAAAGAGAACCTTGTATTCATAAAAAAAAAACAAGAATAATTGTTTACGATATAGGATGTGTATAACTTAATAAAGAGTTAATACTCACATTTAACAAAGGCAAACATCCAATTTTTCTTAATGGTAAGGGGAAGTGTGGGCGTGTTCAATCTACTAAGAACATGCTGTTCCACGGCGCAGTGCAAGTTTACAACAATTTGATAAGTTTTACTGGATGTTTTGCGTAATACATTCCACTGAGAATACTCGATAGACTGCAATTGAAAATACTGTTTTATTTCTACAAGACAAGAATATCGAAATTAATCAGAAACAAGAAAAAAAGCTAGAATTGGTCTAAGACCAATTTTTATGATACCCTAGATGAATGCCCGCATTAAATTTAGTATGGTTACCGATCTATTCCAGTTTGATTTTGAAGTTGTTTTTCGCATATATTTTTAGAACGGTTTGTCGCACAGAAAAAATGATTATAACCAATTTTATAGGATTTCGTATTCTGCAGAGGTTTTTGGTACAATAAAAATGTCTTGGACTGATTCTTTTCAAAGTATACGTTAAAAAACGTAAATTTTTATATGGCAACACCAAGAATGAGTTGCCCGATTTAGTAAATTTTTGACATTTTGTTTCCTAATGTAGTAAAAACATCACGTACGAAATTTAAGCTCTCTGCGTTGACGCGGTCTCAGGCAGTGTCCAAATATATAGCGGAAAACGATATTTTTATATGGCAACCCCACGAAGGAGTTGTCCGATTTGTCTCATTTTCGAACTTAATTTTACTTTTTTTTTAATGTCCGTGTACAAAATTTCAGCTTTCTAAGTGAACGCGTTCTCGAGTTATCGTGCGCACGGACGGACGGACGGACGGACATGCAAAAGTCAAAATAACTTTTAATATTATGAATGGTTGTCCAATCCATTTTGCTCTACCATCATTATTTCGAGGTGTTACAAACCGATGACAAACTTAGTATACCCCCTATAGATTTCATCTAGGGGTATAAAAATTTATTGATGACTGTGTGAGTTTAAAAACGTTCAATCAAAATCTAATCGACCAAGACAAGCTTTAAGGGGCAAATTAACTTTAGCTTAATATTTTAAAAACATCGAATGCTCATGTTATGCACCGGGGTATTCAAGATTACACAGTGCTTTTTAGCATAGCCAAAACCCTCGAGAATACCTTCCCAAGTCATGAAACAGAAATCTATATGTGTTGCGTGCTTAGTCCGTTTTCTAAAATGTTCTATATTGATACTTATGGAAAAGCGCTAAACATTGGCTTTATATATGCCATAGAGCCTAAATTACTATCCATAAAGGAAAATAGTCTGCTAGTAATTTAAAGCCTGATTCCTTACCTTCTGAAAGGCTACACTTCCTGAATACCTTACTTAACAAAATAATAAAATAGTTTTGACTACAAAGTAACCTTACCATTTTACGCTCAATACCTCTCAGCTGCATGTGCGTGTGTGCAGCCGTAGTCCGAATCTGTAGGCAGCTACATTCGATATCATCAGGCCATGCCATTCCATGACGGCACAGCGACATTACGATGATTACTCAGCTTTTTTGTTTGAGGAATCGTAGTCATTTGGTTAAGGTAATTTTTTTTAAATAATTTTGTTAGGAAATGTATGAAAATCTTATTACAGTTCGGAAGATAAGAAAGCAAGCTTAAGATTAACAGAACGCCATTTTTCTGCATGAATAGTAGTTTAGGGCGGAGGAGCTATTCAAATCAAACTTTTGTCACTTTTACATAAGAACACTGCAAATATTTTAGAATGTAAGGGCTACGTTGGCCTCGCATGTGGTAGGGAGGGAGTTTGTTTCATGGCTTGTGAAGTATTCTCGAGGGTTTTGGCATAGCTCATAATACCAACGTAGACAGAATGTTTTCACTAATTTCTCAACAGTGGCTGAAAGAAAGAAACTCACTGGTCACACAAACGATTTCGTCACTCATCAAAGCACAATATAATTGCAAAAAATTTAATGTTGATTTTTATTAATTCTTCCTTGTTGTTTTGAAGGTTATATGGTAGACTGAATGGTATAAAATGTAATAAGTTTTCTCTAGTTCTTTTATTTAATATGACATAATTTATGTTTTCTTTCTACAGAAGTAAAATTGTACCTTTAACTTCAAGAAGATTTATTTTTGTTCCTAAACGGAAGAGAAATTTATTTTATTTTATAAGCATCGTTATGTTTTACTGATTTTGTAAACTGACTAATTTTATAGTAAATAAATAAAGAAAGACACGGGTATAACAATTTGAACCCATTTCATTAGTAAGTAAAATAAGGATCATTATCTGGGAAGAATGTCCGGGTCTTATGCTAACAAATCCGTGGCTTTCGAACTCGTTGTCATAGTTTCATAATTTTAGAGATGGCAGCCCTAATCAGACGTTATGAGTGCAAACTCATAACAGCAGTCAGTCGAACTATATATATGTTTTCTTCCAAATTGTAGGTAATATGTTTGAACCTTTTCATATTTTCACTCTTTAAGAGAAGGAATTCCTGTGTTTGTATGCTATTGGCAACATGAGAATAGCCAGGGTTTGAAATTAAAGAATAATTGGATGCTTTAGGTATAGGAATGGATCGAACTTGTTGCAGCCTAATTTTTTTTAATTAAAAATTGGGAGAGTAATTCTCACCACTATGACTCCAGGACTGATAGGCATTTCTGGTCATTCGGACAATTTGATGTCGTCTTACTCCAGCAGTTTCTTTGGAGACACGAGGAGTGGGTGAATATGGCTAATTCTACTAGACATTATTATATCCAGAAGGGCGATTGTGGATAATTGACTTCTATTACTTGGAGAAACAGGCTTGATAGGACATCCTGTCCAAACTGCAGTTTGGCTAGGTCCTCGGTCACATCATGGAGATCGTTTATCTGCTATGATATTTTTTAGCAAAGCCAGGGGTTTTTGAATTTGTTCCAAGGTAGTCTTAGCAACACTGATCTGTTGTTTTCCTAGCTCAGCTGGGTCTTGTGTATTCGATTTAATTTTGTCTAATCTACAGTATATTTCCTTTCGTGGTTATTAACCATTGTGTCACATATGTCGTGCGTGGTACTGCTTATTCGGTCGAACAGTGACCTAGTTTCTCTCCTTCCTGGTAAAAATTCCGCAATGGTTTTCGTGCGCCTTTGTACACTGTCTATTATAGCGTATATGTGTTCTTGCTGTACGTTACACGTTTTATTTATGCAGAGTCTATGCACTAAATATTCTGCATGTCCGGTAACTTTTCTGTGTCTCTAGCTCATCCAAGTCTACTCCGAACTATTTAGCTAAGTTATAGCACAGGGTTTCTCGGAAATTTCTCCTGTCGCGTGTCGGATAAGCAGGATAATTACAATGATTTGAGGCGCCATTTCTGTGGACAAGTCGGCAGAAGAACATAATCCGTTCAGAATAATTTCACTTATTTCGTGCCGTTTGTTATATTCGGCAGTTAATAGGGTTTAATGCAGTCTAATTAAGTAGAAAGTAAAAAAAACCTGGTCCCGTAACAACATGTTCTTCTTATTCGAAGTATGGCTTCAATAGATTATTATGTACCGTTACGATACGCTTGCCGTTCTTGATTGTGGTATTTCTTGCTTGCCGTTTTTGATTGGTATAGCCGTTGCTTAAAAAGGTCCTACGCAGATCTGTGAAAGCTTGTGTTTCCTGCTTTCGTTTTTAATGAGGACCTTATCTACTATGTGGAAAGCTAGGGACCCAACTGTTTTATCATAGTACTCCGTTGAGCGCTTTTTACTGGCCAATAAATTTTTTCATGCCGTGTCATAAAATTTTTGGACCTTGTACCACAGACAAAAAATACGCAGATATCGACGCTAGTACTAAGAAACTGATGTATGATAAGAGCTCATAGCAAACCTCAATAACTTACTAATATCGGCTAAATATATCATGGGTACGAACCAAACAATTTTTCAATATATGTAGACAAAAATTGAATTTTTTCTTACAATTTAAATCGAGAATACTTCTTCAGAATTCGTTGGAGGTGTGATTTATTATTAGTGCCTGAAGAATATTGTGTCTGGGTAGTCTCGACTTCGTGGAAGTTGGATTGATTTGGTTGCCTGGGCTTGTTAGCTAAAAATTTTTATGAGCGTAGGCCTAGGTACATCAGCGCGAATTTTTGTCTCAGACGGGTATACATTTATATTCAATGTAGGAAAGAATTGATTTATTTCTTAGAATTGAATTCGACCATATTTCTTCAGAATTCGTGTGCGTTATTGGTGGCTGTAGACGCGAACTTCGCATCCTTTGGAAGTAAATCCGTTTTTGTGCGAAAGATTTTTGGGAAGTCTAGGATAAATTTTCTATAATAATTGGCAAGCCCCAAAATGATTGGACTTGCCTTACTGTCCTGAGAACACCAAATGTTTGGACGCAGCTCATCTTACTTAGGTCTGATAGTGCACCTTCGGTAGAACATTTATGTCCTTGACAAACAATTTCTCTTCTTAGAAACTGGCACTTGTCGGACTGCAGTTGTAAGTTGTTCTCTCTCAACTGGTTGAAGACTTTACGTAAATGATAATGTCATCAAGATAAACCAAATATGCTAGGCATTAGAGGGCTGTCAAGACGAAATTCATTAGGCGTGAAAATGTGGCGGGAGCTCCTGTGATAACTTGTACTGAAAGCTGCCTTGTAACTATCTTTTTTGTCGACAAGAACTTTATGGTCGCCGGTGCCCAAATCAAGGTTGGTGAAATGCTTCGCATAACTTAGTTGGACAAGAATATCCTCGATTCGGGGTAGCGGAAATACGTCTCCTATTGTCTACTGTCAGGTCCCGCTTTCTTGGGGACAACTAATAATGGGGAATTCCAAGGACTTTTGCGAAATTGGACTATTCCATTGTCTACCATTTCTTTGAGCTGCTTATTAATCACTTTTATCTGACTTTCTGGTAGTCGGTTCATTTCTTTATTGATTGGTGCTGGGTCATGCACCAATGAAATGTTATGCGTTATCGCATTTGTATAGGTGAGTTTGTCACCCTTGAGGAAGAAGATAACTTAGTCTTTGCAGAGCTCTGATATTGAAATTTTCCCATCCGCGTTCTTGATCTAGCCTAGCAAAATGCGTGTATTGTTTTGTGTACTCCGGATTTTCATAGTCCGGATATAAGTATTGTACGTGTTGCATCCCAACGAACAATTTTTAGAATAGAATATAATAGAATAGAAAAGCATTTATAAAAGAACCTCAGCTTACGCTACGTTACAACGTTAGGTACATCGAGTATATAATAGATATTGGTAATAAGTCGAGTGAATACAAGGCTTAGAAAAATAGCAAAAACGCAACGAACAAATTCATTGCAGTAGAAACTATCTAGATTGTAGTAATAATAACGAGTGATAAAGTTATAGGATTTAAATTAAGGTTGATGTAATGCAAAATATAAGATAAACAAGAATGAAATAAGCTAACATAACATAAGAAAAACAAAACTAAAATAGAGCAAATCAACAAAAGTATGATGAGTAAAAGAGAGTAACAGATAAGATTAAAACCAAAATAACACACTGATCAATTGCACATAACATAAAGATTCAAATACAAATTAACAGAGAAAAGTAAAGTCTAAAAATATAAATAAAATAATATAAACATATATAATAGTGACTTCAGAGCTGAGCACATTTTTTTTTTTTTTAATTTTTTTTTTTTTATGTATATAAGATCTTTATTAAACGTTATAAATTGACTCTTAAAATTAAAAAACAAACAAAAAGTGGCTCTGTAAAAGGAGAAAAGGCTCTAACTGACTAATATAAAAATAACAATATACAAGTCAATAGGGACAACAAGATAAACTAACATTTAAAGGCACAAAAAAAGCACAAACTAAAACAATGTTCTCAAAAGAGACAATATATACGGTTACAAAAATTTTGGAAAATGCCTAAAAGATGAAAAACAAAAAAATTTTCACTTGTCCCTATTTTGACAATAGGGTAAGTGGCAGTTCCAAGGAGTTCGAAATTTCCAAAATAAACTAATAAAAATTCCCTAAACGAGCGAATTTCAACATCAAATTTAGTAATTTAGAACCGAGACCGAAACCGAGTTAGAAAAAAGAAAAATCGAACGAACGAAAAATTTACGCGATACCTGGTCCCAAGTTGGCGAAATCTCTCCCGCGCAGAAGCAGCCAGGTCGTGTAGTTGTGCAGTGTTAGTGTTTATTCGACAGTTTCCAGAGATATCAATAATATCTCCGAGAACCGTCAGTGTATGCGTGTCAGCTTCAAAACCCCGAGCATTACCGAACACTGAATCTATTAATTCAGGATTAAACCTGATTGGAATCGACGCGAATTGCGTGTACCTTAGAGCATTCCACTGAAGGTGAAATGCTGGCCTGATTCTGCCCCAGGTCTGAATCGTTGAGATTAGATCCTGTGGCCAGTCACGAGGATAAGGTGGTCGAACAGAGAGTAGGTAGTAATACTCCCCTATGCCGATCCCTCCCAGTACATTCACCCACAGTTGAGAAATCAAGCTGTCTCTCTGGCAAAACACTCTTTGGAATGCCCGCACTTGGAGACACCTTGATTTCACAACCAAGTTAGTGAGACCTAATCCACCTATCTTGACTGGCAGACAGAGCGTGCTTTCAGCAACCCATCGTCTTCCGCACCAAAAGGCGTCTATCGCTTTTGCTTGAAGAAGACCTACGAAGCCTTCATCAAACGTCTCAGACTTTAACAGATGAACGATGGACGAGGTAATCAATTAGTTTATCACGACTGACCTACCCATTAAGGATAGTGGAAACAGTCGACTACGCCATGAGTTTACAGCTCTAGAGAGTTTCTCAAGAGCGATGCGGCTATTATTTGATTTACTCTCGCGTCCGATATACACACCTAAATACTTCAGGCAAGTATTAGTCCATTGGATGTTCAGTGGAGTATCTGTGCGATCTCTCCACCTTCCACACCACAAGCCTTGACTCTTACTAAGGTTGATTTTAGCGCCTGCTATACTAAGCTTCATCTCTTGTCACGAAAATAGACAGATCAACCGCATACCGTCCGAGCATTCGACGAAGATTCACCAGTAGCGGCTCCAACGAAAGATCATAAAGCATACCTGACAATGGACAGCCCTGTCTGATACCTCGATGAAACGAGATAGGAACCAGAACTTGTCCTTGATGCTTAATCAAAATCGCTGAATCTCTATACAGTTTCCTGACGATATCGAGCCACCTGGGCGGAAACCCAAATGCCTCGAGCGCAGTCAAGAGATACTCGTGCGAGACACTATCAAAAGCCTTTTGCTGGTCAAGTGAAATCATGTCCATTTGTGTACCTGTCTGTTCATGGTAGGCAAACAAATGCTTGGCTACCGCGATGTTGTCGTAGATACTACGACCAGGTACACAATAGGACTGTTCCGGGTGTATTAACGAAGCAATCACTGAGCGGAGTATCGCCCCTAATGCTTTGCAGACGATTTTGTAGTCTACATTGCATAGGGTAACTGGCCTCCAGTTCCCCATCCTCTGCAAATCTCCCTTCTTTGGAATCAAGCGCATAACAGATCTCCTCCAACTAGAAGGAAAGTCTGAATGCGTCTCAACCGCCGAATTGAAGACTTCCAAAAGGTCAGGAATTAATAAATCCCTGAAACGTATGAAGAATTCTGGAGTCAAGCCGTCATAACCAGGTGAAGTGTGTCGCCTTAGATCCTTTGTCGCAGCAATCATATCCTCCAATGTGATTACTGTATCCAGGAGCTCCTTACTGTCTTCAGAGAAAGTGGGAATATTCTCAATGAATTCATGAGTGGTCGAGGATGTTATCGACGTCGATTCAGAGTAGAGACTACTGTAGTAGTCTCGAATATATTCTGATAGCTGTTGTCCGTTGAGGACTTGTCCAGATTCATCAATTATCGATTCGACCTCACAAGAAGCAGTACGACGTCTAGTCGCCTGAAAGAAGTACTCTCAGCCAGCGCGATTGGCCGCGCAGCACAAACTCCAAGCTGTGCTTGTAAGTCTGTGTCGCCAAGCGTTCCTTTATTCCATTGAAATAAAGAATCAACCCCGGCTGAGTTGGGAGAAGAGCTGCCACCCGAGAGACCTCGGCCGACAAGCTAGAAGCTTGATTGCCACTTCGATTGAAACTCGTCTCGATAAAAGACCGAATCTGGAGCTTTCCAACATCCCACCATTGACTAAGAAAAGGAAAGTCAGCTTTCCTCTCTTGCCAATCGTGCCAGAAATCAATGAACTCATTGATGAACTGCTCGGAATTCAACAAATAGTTGTTGAATATCCAGTATGCTGTTCGTCTTTCAACTAGAGTGCTGGTCGCCACCACAAGAAGATGATCACTAATCGAACACACTTCATGAGTGACACCAACGAAATGTTCTAGTATTCCAGGTGAGACGTAAAGTCTATCAATTCTGGAGCCTGCGAGACTTCCATGGATATTTCGCGAGACCCTCGTGTATGATCTAGTCGTAGGATGCATCCAACGATAGATATCCACGAGTCTGAAAACACCGACAAAATTCCTCAATCGAGTAGCATTGACAGAGTTGAACTCAACTCCAGAGTGCCGATCCATTGAGGGATTCAGAGTGCAGTTGAAATCACCTCCGAGGACAGTTTCACCGCTAAAATTCACCAGACACGACTGAACACTATCAAGAACTTGTCTTGTAATGTCCTGGTCATGAGGAAGGTACACGTTTACTACCTTGATATGTTTGTCTTGAACGACAAAATCCAAGGAAGAAGCGAAGCCTGGGAAGATATATGTATAGACAGGAGACGATAGTGTAAATTTGTTGGATACAATGATTGCCACCCCTGAGCCTCGGCGAGGCGCAGGTGTGGCAAATATTGCATAGCCAGTGTGTAGATAAGCATAGCGCTCAAGTTGTGTATCAGTGTCTTGAGTGAAATTCGTCTCCTGCAGAAGTGTAATGTCTATATCGAACATTTTGACATGTTCGATAGTACTGTGTAGTCTTGTATGAGCACTTAAACCCCCGGTGTTAATAGAATCTATCTTACACATTCAAAGAGATAAGAAGCTCAAACGATGATGGTACGACGTCTACGGACGAGAAGAATCGACCAAGCCATGCTCCTGAATCAGCTCCTCCACCCTCCTATGGAGACGATCCAAGCGAGCTACATCGTTGTACTTCCCCTTTTTCTTCGATTCCTGTTGTAGGAGTAGAAGTTGAGGAAGTAACAACTCTGGCCTCTCCAGCTCCCGTACAAGAATACTCCAGATTTTACCTGAATTCTTCTTGTACAAGAGCTGGCCAAGAATGCTGCGAATTTTCTCCCTAGGAAGGGTTTCCATCCCCCTCGAGACCTCAAATTGGCTACCAGTCGAAATGGCGCTACCACACGACTCATAGCCACTGAAGCTCGAGAGACCAGTCTCATCCAAACCGGTCATGTCGCAGTCCGAAAGCTGCTCGAGAGACACTTCCGCGTCCCTCACAACAACCTTCGAACCGCGTGCTCCACTATCGTCCTCCTCCGAGTGGGGCCGCTTTGATGCGACTGGCTTTGCTGGCTCTGGAGGAGGCAGCATAACACGGTCAACCTTCTTCCTCCTCGTCCTCTTTTTTTTCACTACTTGGCTATTCGACTCCTCGTCAGAAGTAGCCGTGTTTTCACGTGCCGACGTGGCGCCGTTTATAGCCATAATTTCTTTTACCTCTGAGAAAACTTCAGGCACCTTAACCACTGGCTGCTCCAAAATAGCAGGTTGAGTGCCGGGCGAAGACTCCTCCGGAGCCACTACTGTAGCAGTGGTTTCCTTCGAAAGAGCCCTCCCATCAGCCTTCTTCCCGCTTCTCTTGGGGCAGTCAGCAATAAAATGCCCTACCAAATGGCAAGCATGGCATTTCGCTTCGGTGCCAACGTCTATCCAGTATCTCGAGCCGGATATGCTCAGGTAAAAGCCTGACGGAAGCGTACACCCTTTATTTAAACTGATGGACGCTTCCCGGCTAGTACCGAAGATACCCCGCCCGAGACCCTCGTCCCCAATTTTAATGGGAATGGCGCGAACCTTTCCATGAACCTTCCCGAATCTTCCCAGGAAATCCGAGAGGTCTTCATGTTGGGCTCGCATAGGGACCCGCGAAAACACGACCTTCGTGGACTTCTCTTTTCGCGGGAATGGAACGAAGTGTCTACCCTCCACCTCGATGCCCTCAAGCATAAGCTTGGTAGCGGTTTCGAGGGTCGTGGTGTACACCTCGACCATTCCTCCTGCTATAATGCCCATAGAGAATAGCTGTTCACAAGAGATGACGCGGAAGATCGCCTTCAGGTATGCAGACTGAGGACATCCTCTGATGTGCTCAAGCTGCATCCCGTAGCTCTCGTCCTGCCATCTCCCGTCAAAGAAGCCCTGGAGACCCGCACTGGTGTTGGGCCGAGGCTTACCTGCGTCCAATGGGGCTGGACGAGGAGTGATGCCTTTGCTCTGAATTTCGATTGTGGAAGCCTTATTAGAACTGCCACTTACCTGCGCAAACGAGATTCCTGCAACTACTGCTGGGGATCGTGGTGCTACTGCTGGTCCTGTTGGAGCTACTGGCTTCTTGCTTTGCCCAGTTGGCTTTGTTGAAAACAGTGGTGGCCTCATTATGATTCCGATGGGCTTTGGCGAAGAAGTCGAAGCCGTTTTTACGACTTCCACCAAGCTTGGACGTTGTCCTTGTCTTGAGGTGGGCGTCGGCGATTTTGATGGTGCTGTTGACGTTGCAGCTATTGGCGTTGAAGATGCAGCTATGGCTGCTGTGGTGGTCTCTTTTGGAGCGGACGCTCCATCAGCTACTGCCTTAATTGCAGACTTCTCCGGAGGAGTATGCAACACTGCAAGATTTTTGGCCTCTTCAATTGGGCCCTTACTGGCCTCTTCACATTGGCCCTTACTGGCCTTTTCTTTGGGCCCCTGGATATTTATTTTTGAAGAAGAAGAGGCACTTGTGCCCTTCTTCCTCCTACCATTTAATTTGGGGGGATCATCAGTCCCCCCAGAATCGCTACTGCTCGCACTCATTTTGAGTACGGCAGAAATGCTTTATAGCCTTTTATTATTTTCTTTGTTTTATTTTTTGAATTATATAAATTTTTATAATTTAGAATCACTTAATTTTATATCTTTTATAAATGTTTTCTATTTAAATTAATTCCACAGTAAATTTATGCGTGGTTGCCATGACAACGACCGAAATTATTTAGAAATCCCAAAACTGTCAAACTTTTGCACTTTTTTTCACAATTTATTTTTTAATTTTTTAAATACTATTTTACAGTTATGCTTTCACTAGGCAGAATATATTATACACACTAACTTCAATATAACTTTTGAACAATTATATGGGTTTTCTCTGCTTTTTTCAGCTATAATTCTTTATTATTTGTGGAGCTGTTAGGTGACGCGTCCGCTCGCTTTAGAAATAATAATTCTTTTTTTATGTATATAAGCTCTTTATTTTTTGGCTCTTTGGCTCTTTTCAAAATTCTTTAAAAATAGGTGGCAAAATGCTCTACAATGTGTAAACAAAAGGTCGCTAGCTAATCTAAAAGTTATAAAAGGTCAATAGGGACAATTAAACAATTAAAACAATTAGAAAAACTAATCAACAAGAAAAAAGACACAAACAAAAGGAAAACAAACAAGACAAAATTCTCAAAAGAGACTAAAAAACGGCTACAAGAATTTTGGAAATTGCCTAAAAGATGAAAAACAAAAAAATTTTCACTTGTCCCTATTTTGACAATAGGGTAAGTGGCAGTTCCAAGAAGATCCAAATTTCCCAAAAATTATCTAATAAAAGTTATTTCTTAAACGACCGAAATTTCAACAAATAAATTTTGCAATTTTGCACCGAGACCGAAACCGAATCAAAGATAAATGACCGAACGAACGAAAAATTTACCCGATACCGTTATAGAGTCCCGCGAGGGCAGCCTGTAGTATCGTAGACCTCTACAAACTGCCCTCATCATCCCTCCAGCTTAGCATCTCTAACAGAGTGCTTGTGCTTCCCACCGCACGTGCAACGATTCCTAAGCGAGGAGAAGCCCCGTGGACTAGTGTTGCAAATGCTGTGGCCTGCTATCACCAGTGAAAGACAAGAGCTCCGTCCTGCACCGACGATAGTGGTTGCCATGTTCAGTTGAATGTGTCTGCGTTCGTTGCCAGATATTCAAGACGTAAACGTCTCTTCAACCTGTCAACGAAGTGGCGCTTAAGTGCGTGTGCGTGGTGTTGTGGGTCAGTGTTCTGATTCCCAGCTTCGACTCTCATGTAGTACAGGTGAATTGTAGATTTGGCCAGTGTCAACACAAAGCTAATCAAACAATTCACTCGACTACATACCTTTGGTCCCCATAGAAATGATGTCCTAGTAATGCCGAAATTCGGGTGGATCAACTGACACATACCGCGCACGAGATCCATTAGACCCTGCAAAGCCGGACAAGTGAAGAACCTGTGAAACAGGGTGCCCTCACCAGCACAAACTGTGCAAATCCTCTGAACTCGGCGGTCAATATGTGACAACTGATTAGGATGCATAAGACTGTGATGCAGCAATTTGAATGCTACATCAGCATCTTTGTAACTAGAAGGATAACTGTAGACTACTCTGCGAGTTATCCCTCCCATCACGCCCATATTCACCCCGAGGTGTGTTCGCCATCTGTTGTATCCTGTATACTCCGGAGGTCTTATTGACATAAGCACGTCACGGAGCACACGTGTTGTAAGTGTGCTGAAAGGTGTGTGTGGTGGTCTGTTCAGAACGAAAGCATCTTCCAACTTAGTGCCAGGGTCACTAGTCCCAAGTTGGCGAAATCTCTCCCGCGCAGAAGCAGCCAGGTCGTGTAGTTGTGCAGTGTTAGTGTTTATTCGACAGTTTCCAGAGATATCAATAATATCTCCGAGAACCGTCAGTGTATGCGTGTCAGCTTCAAAACCCCGAGCATTACCGAACACTGAATCTATTAATTCAGGATTAAACCTGATTGGAATCGACGCGAATTGCGTGTACCTTAGAGCATTCCACTGAAGGTGAAATGCTGGCCTGATTCTGCCCCAGGTCTGAATCGTTGAGATTAGATCCTGTGGCCAGTCACGAGGATAAGGTGGCCGAACAGAGAGTAGGTAGTAATACTCCCCTATGCCGATCCCTCCCAGTACATTCACCAGTTGAGAAATCAAGCTGTCTCTCTGGCAAAACACTCTTTGGAATGCCCGCACTTGGAGACACACACCTTGATTTCACAACCAAGTTAGTGAGACCTAATCCACCTATCTTGACTGGCAGACAGAGCGTGCTTTCAGCAACCCATCGTCTTCCGCACCAAAAGGCGTCTATCGCTTTTGCTTGAAGAAGACCTACGAAGCCTTCATCAAACGTCTCAGATTTTAGCAGATGAACGATGGACGAGGTAATCAAATAGTTTATCACGACTGACCTACCCATTAAGGATAATGGAAACAGTCGACTACGCCATGAGTTTACAGCTCTAGAGAGTTTCTCAAGAGCGATGCGGCTATTATTTGATTTACTCTCGCGTCCGATATACACACCTAAATACTTCAGGCAAGTATTAGTCCATTGGATGTTCAGTGGAGTATCTGTACGATCTCTCCACCTTCCACACCACAAGCCCTGACTCTTACTGAGGTTGATTTTAGCGCCCGCTATATGTTCGAACTGTTCGAGAACAGCACGAGCGACCGGAAAAGCTTCATCTCCTGTCACGAAAATAGACAGATCATCCGCATACGCCAACATAAGAGGCCTCACATTGGTATATGGTAGACGAACTGCATACCGTCCGAGCATTCGACGAAGATTCACCAGTAGCGGCTCCAACGAAAGATCATAAAGCATACCTGACAATGGACAGCCCTGTCTGATACCTCGATGAAACAAGATAGGAGCCAGAACTTGTCCTTGATGCTTAATCAAAATCGCTGAATCTCTATACAGTTTCCCGACGATATCGAGCCACCTGGACGGAAACCCAAATGCCTCGAGAGCAGTCAAGAGATACTCGTGCGAGACACTATCAAAAGCCTTTTGCTGGTCAAGTGAAATCATGGCCATTTGTATACCTGTCTCTGCTCATGGTAGGCAAACAAATGCTTGGCTACCGCGATGTTGTCGTAGATACTACGACCAGGTACACAATAGGACTGTTCCGGGTGTATTACCGAAGCAATCACTGAGCGGAGTATCGCCCCTAATGCTTTGCAGACGATTTTGTAGTCTACATTGCATAGGGTTACTGGCCTCCAGTTCCCCATCCTCTGCAAATCTCCCTTCTTTGGAATCAAGCGCATAACAGATCTCCTCCAACTAGAAGGAAAGTCTGAATGCGTCTCAACCGCCGAATTAAAGACTTCCAAAAGGTCAGGAATTAATAAATCCCTGAAACGTATGAAGAATTCTGGAGTCAAGCCGTCATAACCAGGTGAAGTGTGTCGCCTTGGATCCTTTGTCGCAGCGATCATATCCTCCAATGTGATTACTGTATCCAGGAGCTCCTTACTGTCTTCAGAGAAAGTGGGAATATTCTCAAGGAATTCATGAGTGGTCGAGGATGTTGTCGACGTCGATTCAGAGTAGAGACTACTGTAGTAGTCTCGAATATATTCTGATAGCTGTTGTCCGTTGAGGACTTGTCCAGATTCATCAATTATCGATTCGACCTCACAAGAAGCAGTACGACGTCTAGTCGCCTGAAAGAAGTACTCAGTTGGAGAATCGCCTTCTCTCAGCCAGCGCGATTGGCCGCGCAGCACAAACTCCAAGCTGTGCTTGTAAGTCTGTGTCGCCAAGCGTTCCTTTATTCCATTGAAATAAAGAATCAACCCCGGCTGAGTTGGGAGAAGAGCTGCCACCCGAGAGACCTCGGCCGACAAGCTAGAAGCTTGATAGCCACTTCGATTGAAACTCGTCTCGATAAAAGACCGAATCTGGAGCTTTCCAACATCCCACCATTGACTAAGAAAAGGAAAGTTAACTTTCCTCTCTTGCCAATCGTGCCAGAATTCAGTGAACTCATTGATGAACTGCTCGGAATTCAACAAATAGTTGTTGAATATCCAGTATGCAGTTCGTCTTTCAACTAGAGTGCTGGTCGCCACTACAAGAAGATGATCACTAACGGAACACACTTCATGAGTGACACCAACGAAATGTTCTAGTATTCCAGGTGAGACGTAAAGTCTATCAATTCTGGAGCCTGCGAGACTTCCATGGATATTTCGCGAGACCCTCGTGTATGATCTAGTCGTAGGATGCATCCAACGATAGATATCCACGAGTCTGAAAACACCGACAAAATTCCTCAATCGAGTAGCATTGACAGAGTTGAACTCAACTCCAGAGTGCCGATCCATTGAGGGATTCAGAGTGCAGTTGAAATCACCTCCGAGGACAGTTTCACCGCTAAAATTCACCAGACACGACTGAACACTATCAAGAACTTGTCTTGTAATGTCCTGGTCATGAGGAAGGTACACGTTTACTACCTTGATATTTTTGTCTTGAATGACAAAGTCCAAGGAAGAAGCGAAGCCTGGGAAGATATCTGTATAGACAGGAGACGATAGTGTAAATTTGTTGGATACAATGATTGCCACCCCTGAGCCTCGGCGAGGCGCAGGTGTGGCAAACATTGCATAGCCAGTGTGTAAATAAGCATAGCGCTCAAGTTGTGTGTATGTGTCTTGTGTAAAATTCGTCTCCTGTAGAAGCGCGATGTCTATATCGAACATTTTGACATGTTCGATAGTGCTGTGTAACCTTGTATGTGCACTTAAACCCCCGGTGTTGATCGAAGCTATCTTGCACATTCAAAGAGATAAAAAGCTCAAACGATGAATGTGCGACGTCTATTGACGAGGAGAATCGGCCAAGCGATGCTCCTGAAGCAACTCCTAAACCTTCCTATGGAGAGGATCTAACCGAGCTACATGGTTGTACTTCCTCCTCTTCTTGGACTCCTGTTGTAGGATTCGAAGCTGAGGAAGTAACAACTCTGGCCTCTCCAGCTCCTTTACAAGAATGCTCCAGATTTTATCTGAGTCCTTCTTGTACTGGAGCTGGTCAAGAATTTCAGAGATCTTCTCCCTAGGAATGTTTTCCATCCCCTTCGAGACCTCAAATTGGCTACCAGTCGAAATGGTGCTACCACACGTCTCGTAGCCACTGAAGCTCGAGAGACCAGTCTCTTCCAAACCGGTCATATCGCAGTCCGAAAGCTGTTCAACAGATGCTTCCGCCTCCCTCACAACAACCTTCGAACCGCGGGCACCACTATCGTCCTCCTCCGAGTGGGGCCGTTTTGGAGCAACTGGCTTTGCTGGCTCTGGAGGAGGTAGCATCACACGGTCAACTTTCTTCCTCCTCGTCCTTTTTTTTTTTTACTGCTTGGCTATTCGACTCCTCGTCGGAAGTAGCCGTGTTTTCACGTGCCGACGTGGCGTCGTTTACAGCCATAACCATTTTTGCCTCTAGGACAACTTCAGGCACCTTAACCACTGGCTGCTCCAAAATAGCAGGTTGAATGCCGGCCGAAGGCTCCTCTCCAGATCCACTACTATAGTAGTGGCTTCCTTCGAGGGAACCCCCGGTTCAGCCTTCTTCCCGGTTCTCCCGGGGCAGTCAGCAATAAAATGCCCTACCAAATGGCAAGCATGGCATTTCGCTTCGGCGCCAACGTCTATCCAGTATCTCGAGCCGGATATGCTCAGGTAAAAGCCTGACGGAAGCGTACACCCCTTATTCAAGGTGATGGACGCTTCCCGGCTAGTACCGAAGATACCCCGCCCGAGACCCTCGTCCCCAATTTTAATGGGAATGGCGCGAACCTTTCCATGAACCCTCCCGAATCTCCCAAGGAAATTCGAGAGGTCTTCATGTTGGGCTCGCATAGGGAGCCGCGAAAACACGACCTTCGTGGGCTTCTCTTTTAGCGGGAATGGAACGAGGTGTCTAACCTCCACCTCGACGCCCTCAAGCATAAGCTTAGTGGCGCTTTCGAGGGTTGTGGTATACACCTCGACCATTCCTCCAGCTATAATTCCCATTGAGAAAAGCTGCTCACAGGAGATGACGCGGAAGATAGCCTTCAGGTATGCAGTCTGAGGACATCCTCTGATGTGCTCAAGCTGCATCCCGTAGCTCTCGTCCTGCCACCTCCCGTCGAAGAAGCCCTGGAGACCCGCACTGGTCTTGGGCCGAGGCTTACCCGCGTCCAATGGGGGTGGACGAGGAGTGATGCCCCTGCTCTGAATTTCGATAGTGGAAGCCTGCCTGGAACTACCACTTACCTGCGCATATGACATCCCTGACACTAATGCCGGGGATCGTAGTGCAGCTACTGGTTTTCCTACTGGTGCCGCTGGCTTCTGTTTTGAGGCATTTGTCTTCACCACAGAAAGCGGTGGCCTCATGTTAACACCGCTCGGCTTTGGCGCTGAAGCTGAAGCTGTTTTAACGACTTCCACCAAGCTTGGGTTTTTCCCTTGGGTTGATGCTGTCGTTGTAGTGGCTGCGGGTACTGCTGCTTGTGCAGCAGTGCTTGGAGTTGGTGCTCCACACTCTTCTGGGACAGCGCCAGCTGTCCTTCCAGCTGTATTCTCCGACGGAGTTGGCTGCAGTTGCTTGGCCTCTTGACTAGGGCCCTTAAAAGCCTTTTCATTGGGCCCTTTTAAGCTTTTTTGTGAAGAAGAAGAAGCGCTTAAGTTCTTCTTCCTCCTTCCACTTGATTTGAGAGGGTCTTCATTCCCCCCAGAATCGCTGCTGCTCTCACCCATTTAGAGTGAGGCAGAGAAGTTTTTTTTACTTTTTATACTTTTTATTTTATTTTAATAAATTTATAATTTTCGATAAATTTGATTTTTATTATTTTTTCTTCCAATTTAATTTATTATTTTACAATTATATTATTTTTGCTAAGTCCAAAACTAAAAATTTTTTACGGTTGCCATGTTGTCATGGCAACGACCGAAATTAATTAAAAATCCAAACCTGTCACTAAATTTGCACTTTTTTAACAATTTATCTTTTGTAGTTTTAAATAGTTTTTATAATGATTCTCACACCAACCACAATACACTATAAAACACTCAAACTCAGTGTCACTTTTTTCTATTTTAGCGGTTTTTTTCTCGATTTCTTCCGCTGTTTTCTTTATTATTCGCCAAGCTATTGAATGACACGTTTGCGCTCTTCAGAAATAATAATAATAATTTTTTTTTTATTTGTATAAGCTCTTTATTTAGTGGCTCATTGGCTCTTTTAAAATTCCCTAAAAATAGGTGGCAAAAGGCTCTACAAAGTGTAAACAAAAGGTCGCTAGCTCATCTAAAAGTTATAAAAGGTCAATAGGGACAATTAAACAATTAAAACAATTAGAAAAACTAATGAACAAGAAAAAAGACACAAACAAAAGGAAAACAAACAAGACAAAATTCTCAAAAGAGACTAAAAAACGGCTACAAGAATTTTGAAAAGGATCTAAAAGATAGACAAAAAATTTAAAAGTCCCAATTTTGACAATTGGGTAAGTGGCAGCTCCAAGAAGTTCCAAATTTCCAAAATAAACTAATAAAAATAATTGCCTAAACGAACGAATTTTCAACATAAAATTTTGAAATTTAGCACCGACACCGAAACCGAATTAAAAATAAATGACCGAACGAACGAAAAATTTACGCGATACCGTTATAGAGTCCCGCGAGGGAAGCCTGTAGTATCATAGACCTCTACAAACTGCCCTCATCATCCCTCCAGCTTAGCATCTCTAACAGAGTGCTTGTCCTTCCCACAGCACTTGCAACGATTCCTAAGCGGGGAGAAGCCCCGTGGACTAGTGCTGCAAATGCTGTGGCCTGCTATCACCAGTGAAAGACAAGAGCTCCGTCCTGCACCGACGATAGTGGTTGCCATGTGCAGTTGAATGTGTCTGCGTTCGTTGCCAGATATTCAAGACGTAAACGTCTCTTCAACCTTTCAACGAAGTGGCGCTTAAGTGCGTGTGCGTGGTGTTTTGGGTCAGTGTTCTGATTCCCAGCTTCGACTCTCATGTAGTACAGGTGAATTGTAGATTTGGCCAGTGTCAACACAAAGCTAATCAAACAATTCACTCGACTACATACCCTTGGTCCCCATAGAAACGATGTCCTAGTAATGCCGAAATTCGGGTGGATCAACTGACACATACCGCGCACGAGATCCATTAGACCCTGCAAAGCCGGACAAGTGAAGAACCTGTGAAACAGGGTGCCTTCACCACCACAAACTGTGCAAATCCTCTGAGCTCGGCGGTCGGTATGTGACAACTGATTAGGATGCATAAGACTGTGATGCAGCAATTTGAATGCTACATCAGCATCTTTGTAACTAGAAGGATAACTGTAGACTACTCTGCAAGTCATCCCTCCCATCACGCCCATATTCACCCCGAGGTGTGTTCGCCATCTGTTGTATCCTGTATACTCCGGAGGTCTTATTGACATAAGCACGTCACGGAGCACACGTGTTGTAAGTGTGCTGAAAGGTGTGTGTGGTGGTCTGTTCAGAACGAAAGCATCTTCCAACTTAGTGCCAGGGTCACTGGTCCCAAGTTGGCGAAATCTCTCCCGCGCAGAAGCAGCCAGGTCGTGTAGTTGTGAAGTGTTAGTGTTTATTCGACAGTTTCCAGAGATATCAATAATATCTCCGAGAACTGTCAGTGTATGCGTGTCAGCTTCAAAACCCCGAGCATTACTGAACACTGAATCTATTAATTCAGGATTAAACCTGATTGGAATCGATGCGAATTGCGTGTACCTTAGAGCATTCCACTGAAGGTGAAATGCTGGCCTGATTCTGCCCCAGGTCTGAATCGTTGAGATTAGATCCTGTGGCCAGTCACGCGGATAAGGTGGTCGAACAGAGAGTAGGTAGTAATACTCCCCTATGCCGATCCCTCCCAGTACATTCACCCACAGTTGAGAAATCAAGCTGTCTCTCTGGCAAAACACTCTTTGGAATGCACGCACTTGGAGACACCTTGATTTCACAACCAAGTTAGTGAGACCTAATCCACCTATCTTGACTGGCAGACAGAGCGTGCTTTCAGCAACCCATCGTCTTCCGCACCAAAAGGCGTCTATCGCTTTTGCTTGAAGAAGACCTACGAAGCCTTCATCAAACGTCTCAGACTTTAGCAGATGAACGATGGACGAGGTAATCAAATAGTTTATCACGACTGTCCTACCCATTAAGGATAGTGGAAACAGTCGACTACGCCATGAGTTTACAGCTCTAGAGAGTTTCTCAAGAGCGATGCGGCTATTATTTGATTTACTCTCGCGTCCGATATACACACCTAAATACTTCAGGCAAGTATTAGTCCATTGGATGTTCAGTGGAGTATCTGTACGATCTCTCCACCTTCCACACCACAAGCCTTGACTCTTACTAAGGTTGATTTTAGCGCCCGCTATACGTTCGAACTGTTCGAAAACAGCACGAGCGACCGGAAAAGCTTCATCTCTTGTCACGAAAATAGACAGATCATCCGCATACGCCAACATAAGAGGCCTCACATTGGTATATGGCAGATGAACCGCATACCGTCCGAGCATTCGACGAAGATTCACCAGTAGCGGCTCCAGCGAAAGATCATAAAGCATACCTGACAATGGACAGCCCTGTCTGATACCTCGATGAAACGAGATAGGAACCAGAACTTGTCCTTGATGCTTAATCAAAATCGCTGAATCTCTATACAGTTTCCCGACGATATCGAGCCACCTGGGTGGAAACCCAAATGCCTCGAGAGCAGTCAAGAGATACTCGTGCGAGACACTATCAAAAGCCTTTTGTTGGTCAAGTGAAATCATGGCCATTTGTGTACCTGTCTGTTCATGGTAGGCAAACAAATGCTTGGCTACCGCGATATTGTCGTAGATACTACGACCAGGTACACAATAGGACTGTTCCGGGTGTATTACCGAAGCAATCACTGAGCGGAGTATCGCCCCTAATGCTTTGCAGACGATTTTGTAGTCTACATTGCATAGGGTTACTGGCCTCCAGTTCCCCATCCTCTGCAAATCTCCCTTCTTTGGAATCAAGCGCATAACAGATCTCCTCCAACTAGAAGGAAAGTCTGAATGTGTCTCAACCGCCGAATTGAAGACTTACAAAAGGTCAGGAATTAATAAATCCCTGAAACGTATGAAGAATTCTGAAGTCAAGCCGTCATAACCAGGTGAAGTGTGTCGCCTTAGATCCTTTGTAGCAGCAATCATATCCTCCAATGTGATTACTGTATCCAGGAGCTCCTTACTGTCTTCAGAGAAAGTGGGAATATTCTCAAGAAATTCATGAGTGGTCGAGGATGTTGTCGACGTCGATTCAGAGTAGAGACTACTGTAGTAGTCTCGAATATATTCTGATAGCTGTTGTCCGTTGAGGACTTGTCCAGATTCATCAATTATCGATTCGACCTCACAAGAAGCAGTACGACGGCTAGTCGCCAGAAAGAAGTACTCAGTTGGAGAATCGCCTTCTCTCAGCCAGCGCGATTGGCCGCGCAGCACAAACTCCAAGCTGTGCTTGTAAGTCTGTGTCGCCAAGCGTTCCTTTATTCCATTGAAATAAAGAATCAACCCCGGCTGAGTTGGGAGAAGAGCTGCCACCCGAGAGACCTCGGCCGACAAGCTAGAAGCTTGATAGCCACTTCGATTGAAACTCGTCTCGACAAAAGACCGAATCTGGAGCTTTCCAACATCCCACCATTGACTAAGAAAAGGAAAGTTAACTTTCCTCTCTTGCCAATCGTGCCAGAATTCAGTGAACTCATTGATGAACTGCTCGGAATTCAACAAATAGTTGTTGAATATCCAGTATGCAGTTCGTCTTTCAACTAGAGTGCTGGTCGCCACTACAAGAAGATGATCGCTAACGGAACACACTTCATGAGTGACACCAACGAAATGTTCTAGTATTCCAGGTGAGACGTAAAGTCTATCAATTCTGGAGCCTGCGAGACTTCCATGGATATTTCGCGAGACCCTCGTGTATGATCTAGTCGTAGGATGCATCCAACGATAGATATCCACGAGTCTGAAAACACCGACAAAATTCCTCAATCGAGTAGCATTAACAGAGTTGAACTCAACTCCAGAGTGCCGATCCATTGAGGGATTCAGAGTGCAGTTGAAATCACCTCCGAGGACAGTTTCGCCGCTAAAATTCACCAGACACGACTGAACACTATCAAGAACTTGTCTTGAAATGTCCTGGTCATGAGGAAGGTACACGTTTACTACCTTGATATTTTTGTCTTGAATAACAAAGTCCAAGGAAGAAGCGAAGCCTGGGAAGATATCTGTATAGACAGGAGACGATAGTGTAAATTTGTTGGATACAATGATTGCCACCCCTGAGCCTCGGCGAGGCGCAGGTGTGGCAAACATTGCATAGCCAGTGTGCAAATAAGCATAGCGCTCAAGTTGTGTGTATGTGTCTTGTGTAAAATTCGTCTCCTGTAGAAGCGCGATATCTATATCGAACATTTTGACATGTTCGATAGTGCTGTGTAACCTTGTATGTGCACTTAAACCCCCGGTGTTGATCGAAGCTATCTTGCACATTCAAAGAGATGAAAAGCTCAAACGATGAATGTGCGACGTCTATTGACGAGGAGAATCGACCAAGCGATGCTCCTGAAGCAACTCCTCCACCTTCCTATGAAGTCGTTCTAACCGAGCAACATCGTTGTACTTCCTCCTCTTCCTGGACTCCTGTTGTAGGAGTTGAAGCTGAGGAAGTAACAACTCTGGCCTCTCCAGCTCCCTTACAAGAATACTCCAGATTTTATCTGAATTCTTCTTGTACTGGAGCTGGGTAAGAATTTCGGAGATCTTCTTCCTAGGAAGGGTCTCCATCCCCTTCGAGACTTCAAATTGGCTACCAGTCGAAATGATGCTATCACACGACTCGTATCCACCGAAGCTCGAAAGACCAGTGTCATCCAAGCCGGTCATGTCGCAGTCCGAAAGCTGCTCGTGAGACACCACCGCGTCCCTTACTACAACCTTCGAACCGCGAGTTCCACTATCGTCCTCCTCCGAGTGGGGCCGCTTGGATGCGACTGGCTTTGCTGGCTCTGGAGGAGGCAGCATCACCCGGTCAACTTTCTTCCTCCTCGTCCTCTTTTTTTTGACTACTTGGCTATTCGACTCCTCGTCGGAAGTAGCCGTGTTTTCACGTGCCGACGTGGCGCCGTTTACAGCCATAACTATTTTTGCCTCTAGGACAACTTCAGGCACCTTAACCACTGGCTGCTCCAAAATAGCAGGTCGAGTGCCGGCCGAAGGCTCCTTCTCCAGATCCACTACTGTAGTAGTGGCTTCCTTCGAGGGAACCCTCGGTTCAGCCTTCTTCCCGGTTCTCCTGGGGCAGTCAGCAATAAAATGCCCTACCAAATGGCAAGCATGGCATTTCGCTTCGGTGCCAACGTCTATCCAGTGCCTCTAGCCGGATAAGCTCAGGTAAAAGCCCTTTGGAAGCGTACACCCCTTATTCAAGGTGATGGACGCCTCCCGGCTGGTACCGAAGACACCCCGCCCGAGACCCTCGTCCCCAATTTTTAAGGGAATAGCACGAACGTTGCCATGAACCTTCCCAAATCTTCCCAAGAAATTTAGGAGGTCTTCATGGCAAGCTCGCATAGGGACCCGTGAAAACATGACTCTTGTGGGCTATTCCCTGAGTGGGAACGGCACAAGGTGTCTACCATCCACCTCGATGCCCGCAAGCATAAGCTTGGTAGCACTCTCGAGGGTCGTGGTGTACACCTCAACCATTCCCCCAGCTATTATCCCCATGGAAAATAGCTGCTCACGAGAGATGACCTGGAAGATCGCTTTCAGGTATGCGCTCTGAGGACATCTATTGATGTGCTCGAGCTGCATACCGTAGCTCTCATCCTGCCACCTCCCGTCGAAAAAAGCCTGCAGACCCGCACCGGTCTTAGGCCGAGGCTTACCTGCGTCCAATGGGGCTGGACGAGGAGTGATGCCCTTTCCTAGAATTTCGATGGTGGAACTGTTCTGGGAACTGCCACTTACCTGCGCATACGAAATCCCTGATACTAGCGCAGGGGATCGTGGTGCTGCTTCTGAGCTAACTTTTGTTGCTGCTGATGTCTTCTTCGAGGCATTCACTTTCGTTGAAGAAAGCGGTGGCCTCATTATAATTCCGCTTGGCTTTGGCGCTGACTCCGAGGCCGTTTTGACCACATCCTTCAACGTTGGATGTTGTCCTGGCCTCGAAGACGTCGATGGAACGTTTGCTAAAGATGTAGCCACAGATGCTACATTCTATTCTTGGACAGCTACGGCTGTCTCCGCAATAGTCTTCTCCAAGGAAGACGGCTGCACTTGTTTGCTGCTGCTGGCCTCTTCAAGTGGGCCCTTAGCCGCCTTTTCTTTGGGCCCTTGGTCATATTTCTTGGAAGAGGAACTAGCTTTTGTGCTGTTCTTCTTCCGACTTTTAGATTTGAGGGGATCATCAGGCCCCCCAGAATCGCTGCTGCTCGAGCTCATTTTGAGCGCGGCAGTGTAAATTTTTTATTTTTCTCGATTCTAATTTAATTTTTACTTTCGTTACTTCTTTCCGAAATTTTGTGGTCTATCAAACTACTAAAACTATTTTTGACTAAAATTTTTCACTCACGTTGTCATGGCAACGACCGAAATTAAATTAATTAAAATTTTATAAATGTCACAATATTTTTGATTTTGATTTTGATTTTAGCTTCTTTTTTATATATTTTTTCAACAGAATTTTCACCTAACACTTGTAGCACAACACAAACACACAATACTCTTAAATATTCTCGCTTTTTTACTATTATTCCGGGTGATTTTGCGAAATTTTACGGAGCTCAAATTGACACGTCCGGTCTCTGCGATAATAATAATAATAATAATAATGGGGATAGGAATAAAGGATATGCTAGCTAAAGATCTAAAAGATGTGACATCGCAAGCTCTTTGTCCTATATAAAGCTCGGAGCTCTGCTAGAGAATAAATCTTGCAAACTTAAGGTGTCATAAGAAGCCACATTATTGTCTGATGGAATTCCCAGGGAATAACACTAGACTCGTATAGCGCTAAAGTGGAGAATCCCGAATCATGTTCGGGGAATAATATTTACTGTTGATATAGGAATAATAATTCCTGTAATATTCTTATATCTGAATCTCATATTGATGCTCAGAGATAATATAAGACTTTATATATTACCTTTTATAGAAAATTAGTGTTGTAGGATTTCATAAATTGGTTTACTTCACTTATATAGGAATTATAAATATCCGTATGTGATAACTATTTTAAGAACAAATTATCCTAAATAGAAAAAGTAATCCTAATGTACAATCAGTAAAAACAATAGTTTCTAGTTAACTCTACAAATTTATTATGCATGCACGACTTAAAGTCCTATAGAAAGTTTTCACTTAATACAAAAGATGGTATTATAAAATATGATTAACATATTTCTCTATTTTTCACAAGGTATACATTTGAATTTACCAATGATTTAAATTTTACTGTTAGTATTTAACACGCCTCAAAATAAATAAATAGAACGTTTAATTAACTTTGGTTAAAGATAGTTATGTTAATTTACTTCTCGAAATAAATGGAACTAACACATGTCATTATTTTCACGTTACCAAGCTAGTTTATACCTAAATCCTTAACTCTAAAAACTCTCTTTCTTTATTATAAGTATGGCCGTTTAAATATTCAACCAATATGGCTACTGTGTAGGGGTACATAAAATAGATATGATATAGGGTTTGAGTTCTAACTTAAAGATTATAGATTTTGCTATAACACACAAAATTTCATATAATGACTTCAACACCTATATAAGCAGGAATAAACGCTTATATAGGTAACAAATTCGTATACATATAAAGATGTAAATTGCTGTGTTGAAAATAAATTTTTCGAGATAGCATATGTAGTGCCATATAAGCATAGTACAGAAAATTTCGAAAAAGAAAACAGTAATAAGCACTTATGTTCCTATTTCGTGATGGGAATTCCTTTATATGAGAACTCCGATTGGTTAGCGTGGTGTGCTTTTAAAGTCTTCTTGACATTTCAACAAACAACTCGCATATAATAAGCTTCTGTGAAAGTGCGCATAGGGGCATACAGATACACTATATTTTTAATTCAGAACACTGAACTCGGTCTACCAGAGTTGAGGCCAGTGAAAATTAAAGTTGGAATGAGTTTAAATCCTTATAAGCGATTAAAATGTAAGTTGGACACAAAAAAATATATTTTTTTAATTTAATTCGATTTTCGGGTGTAAAATTTCATCCGATTGGTTGAGTTTTACATGTTTCTGTATTAAAGGTTTTAAAGGTTGCTTGAACGGTGATATACAGAAAAACAATATTTGTGCCACATGAAATAGAAAATCGCTCAGTTCAATATTATAAGTTAGTGATCATGCCAAATAAAATTGTGGAAACTGACTGCGCATGTGAAGGTGAGTTATTTCTTGCACTTTTTCTCGGCGTTGTATTATCCGCGTGCCGCGACATCACACTTGAGTAATGAGCTTATCTATAGGAATTACAATCTCCTAGCGATCCCCCTGATTCTTTACAAAAAAAAAATCCCTAAATACTGATTGCTTATAAAAAGTATTGATGTCGAAAATGAATTCTTTCTGAAATTACTTATTCCCTGTAATCTAATATAACAGTTGATTTGAAATTGATTTTTGATATGAGGAGCGATATGCGAACATATGTATTTCCCAATACTCATATAGGAATATTACACAGTATTACAATTCACTGGGAATTGTAGCCCTATATACTCACTTTTATAGCACTAATTTTCAAGCAATAAATTCTTCATATATGACTTATACTCCTTAAGGCCATATTACACTATGCTCACGTAAGTTCTCTTATGAAATATACCTATAAAAAGTCATATGACGTCAAACTGACATGTGTACTTTGTGTACATCTTCACACCTTGAGTAGCAATAATCATATGAGTGAACGTCAACTGTCATGAAAGTAACAATGAAAAAAACTCGACAAAAGTTTTAATTTGCACCAGCATTTTGGGAATAATGGGTATTATTCGTCGGCTATTTAAGAACCGAATTAAAAAGCGTCTTTGGTCTCGGCCGTGGCTATTAAAAAGAAATTCAGGACATGATGTAACCCATTTAGTCATCGATGATCTAAAAGTGGAAGATTAAAAAGGCTTTCCAAACATTGTTCGAATGACGCCAAAATCATTTGAAAAATTATTATTAATTGTTATCGAAAAACAAAACACAATTTTGCGAGAGTCCATATCAGCTAAAGCAAGGTTGTTCATAACAACTTTTTATACCCTAGATGAAATCTATAGGGTATACTAAGTTTGTAATTCCGTTTGTAACACCTCGAAATAATGATGGTAGAGCAAAATGTTGGACACCCACGCATAATATTAAAAGTTATTTTGATTTTTGCATATCCGTCCGTCTGTGCGCACGATAACTCGAGAACGCGTATACTTAGAGAGCTGAAATTTTGTACACGGACTTTAAAAAAAAAGTAAAATTAAGTTCGAAAATGAAACAAATCGGGCAACTCCTTCGTGGGGTTGCCATACAAAACTTTCGTTTTCCACTATATATTTGGACGCTGCCTGAGAACGCATCGATAGAGAGAGCTGAAATTTACTACATGCTGTTTTTATGTACTACCAAACAAAATTTCAAAAATGGACTAAATCGGGCAACTCCTTCTTGGTGTTGCCATATACGTTTTTTACGTATACTGTGATAACGATCATTCCAAGAATTTTTATTGTACGAAAAACATCTTCCTAATACGAAATCCTATAAAATTGGTTACAATCATTTTTTCTGCCCGACGAACCGTTTTAGAAATATATGCGAAAAATTACTGCAAAAATCAAAATTGCTCATACGAAATTCAATACGGACATTCATCTAGGGTATCATAAGAATTGGTCTTAGACCAATATTAGTTTTTTTACTTGTTACTTCTAATTTCAAACATAAAATATTCTTCAGGTTGTTAATAACGTTGAGGTATTTAGCAAGCGGGGAAACCTTCCAAAGTATATCCTATAGTTTCAGAATATCACAGCCAGCTATTTTTCTTTCTGAAAAAAGATGTCCTATTTTCGATAATACAATAATTAAGTTAACTCACAGCAAACTAGAATCGTTTCTATTTTACTGAAACTCCTATGAGTTCAGAAAATGACGCTCACACGAGTTTGTTCTTCGTCTTTACATTTTGATATCTGTCATTTAAGGGAACTAATGTGACAACTCACATGAGCAACACTCATAGTGTAATATGGCCTTTAGACTCATATAGAACATAAAATGTAGATATAACACTTTATGTTGAATCTTAATAGTTTTTAATTTGTGCGAAATATGCCAGTAAATTATAAATAACAACACCATAATGATTATTCCAACTATTTATTGCCGCTTTAGTCCAGTCATTATACCGGAAAAAAAGCATGTAAATGCAAGTGAACCGAGCAAGCCGATTTTTGGATATTATGTTCGGTGGGATGGGGGGGGGGCTTAGAAAAACTTAACTTGAAATTGTTGACCAAGATTTTCTATGAGCTTTCTCCGTCTTGAAAAAAATGGTAAATTTGGATTATTTGCGATAACTCGGCCCTCCTTCATGATACAAAAATTGTGAATATATACTTTTTTGTTACTTCTTTTAAGCTGTATAATTTAGGTGGTCTGAATTTTTCACCTAACGTTGATCGTTGTTGAGTAAGTAAAAAATTAAGGGAATGTAAGTAATTGTTTTTGTGTTGTAGAAGATGGAAATGGGTGGAGGTCCGTTTTTATTAGCTATTTTACCCCTTTTTTCAAGATGGCGGAGAAAGCTCATAGGAAATCTTGGTCGACAATTTCAAGTTGAGCCTTTCTAAGCCCGCTCCCCCCACAATATCCAAAAGCTGCTTGTTCGGTTCACTTGCTTTTTCAAAAGTGTATAATGACTGGACTACTTCTTGATAGAAACTGAACATTCCAAAGTTTTTAGAATGATAAGAGGTAGCGGTACTACCCAAATTTAAGTGACTACATATATGAATATAATTTATATAGTAGATAAAATTGAAATCAATACAAACAAATCATGTTAAAGTGATAGCGCTACAGTATCAATACTAATAACGAAATTTTTACGGTGAAAGTAAAAAATATTATACAAGAATGATTTATATACAAATGATCATACTGGAGGCTTGAATTAATCAGAAACTACAACGCCTGCCACCTTGAAAGGACTACATTTTGATTATAACTAGTCGCACCTGTTCATCACCTCCAGTATGAATTTCGATTATTCGGCCAACGGGCCATTTTAAGCTAGGCACCGCATCTACCTTTAGTTAGACCAAATTAGCAATTTCAACATTACGAAATTTCCTTTGCCCTTTTGCCCTTTCTTGCAGTTTATATATTCTTTGTAAAATCTAGTCCAAAAGTGCTGCTGCATGGATTCAATCAACTTCTACGGTTTGGATCGCTTGAGAAGGCTGCTATTGGCCTGGAGATCATTGTTGCTTTAATTTGGCAAAATACAGTATAAATCGCTTCGAAAGTTAGATTTAGATTTCGAATCGTTTTCAGTAATTGGCCTTGGGCTATCTTGAATGCCGATTCCCACAGTCCTCTGAAGTGCGGTGAACGAGGTGGTATGAAAGCTTGTAGACACATACTTCTTAAGATGTCGTTGTGAGGCTTACTCAGGAAGAGTTCCGGAAGCTCAAATAATTCATTTTTTGCACCTACAAAATTGGTGGCATTATCTGAATATATTTTTGAACATTTCATCGTCTAGCTATAAAGCGTCTTAGAGGCACTCGTAGTGAGCTCAGCTACAAGCTCCAGATGTGTTGTGTTTGTCATAAAAGATATTAATAATGATATGTATGCCTTTGATGGGGGTCAGCTGCCGCGAGTCCTTGATGATACATATATCGGCAGTACAATAGTTTAGGCCTGTGATGATAAAAGCTCTATGTGCGTGTAATCGATCGGCCAAGTTTCCCATTAGTTGTCCAGCAAACACAAAACGAAATCGAGAATACATAATGCATCGATGAATGACATGGCGAATAGTTTTTTTCAAGTTTGTGACCCAAAAACGCTGTCTTATGATACTTAACAATCTTTGGCAACCAGAATGCAAATTCTTGAGGTAATGGTGGCGAACTTGCTCTCCGGTGAATGGATGTGAATAATGCTTGGCACCAAAGGATGCGGGGGCATTCTTGACCTCCAACACGTAGTAATCCATGCTCATCTAGAAAGGTCCGCTGTTAACACTCATGTTCCGTTTTTGTTGTAGGTACTTGTAATCCTTGGTAAAGTAAGTTCTTTGAATGTTTCGTATTATGGATGTTAATGCAGACAATGCAGACATTGAGGTAGAATGCTTAATATCATGTATAATTTTTTACCTATATCGGCGAACGTAGACAAAAACCAACAGTAATCGATAGTAACAATTAATAAATTTTCTGTCCTTTATAAGAGCATCGTTTGGAGGGCGTGATGGAAAAGCGTTATTTTTTCATTTCCGGTAAATTTAATGTAAGGTTTACAGGTTTGGCCATGACATGAGAGATTGGTGGCCATGAAACCATAGTGTAGACAATAGCAACTCATTTGGAAATGCTCCCCTGGAGACCAAGTCCGCTGGATTGAGACGAGTTGGAATATGAGTCCAGCTGCTTCCTTCAGTAAGCTGTTGAATTTGTGATTAGATACGAAAGTTTTCCATTGAAATGACGGGGAGCGAATACAACCCAATACTATACTGAAATCAGTCCAATAGAATGATTCAACACCTGGAGCTTTCAATATAGCCTGTGATTTATGTAGTAGTTCGTCCAATAACAAGGCAGCGCATAAGTCCAATCTGGGGAGAGAAATGGTGTTAATTGCAGCAACCTTTGATTTGGCGCCGTGTAGATTGATGCTGACACTCTTTTGTATATACTAGCAGCGAATATAAATGGAAGCCCCATATGCCTTTTCGCTGGCATCCGCAAATTCATGGTTTCATACGTCAGAGTTTGGTAATGCGACGCACCGCGAAAATTAGATTTTAATTATCTCATTGCGTTGTAATCTAAACTGACAGCACTGGTTTTCAAGCTCGTGAGGCAAACTTTCATCCCAATTAAATTCTAGCTTACACAAGGATTGCATGAACATTTTAGCGGAAACCAATATAGGATTTACAAGCCCTAAGGGAGCGAAGGATCTGGCGACCTCTGATATAACTAATTTCTTATTTACATTCATATGATCCTATGTGGTACAGTAAAAGGCGAAGTAGTCTATTGTGGGATGCCGAATCACACTCCGGGCCTTTATGAAGTGATTGCTATCTAATTGAAAATGTTTCTCTTTTTAAAATCTCAGGTAAGTTGGAACACCATTTCTTCAGAGCAAATTAACAAGACGTGAGAGTATCTGAAATTACTCTTCTAATAATGTATAAAGCGCTTTTATTTTACGTGTGTTGAAAAGCCAAAGGTTCTTGTAGCTTGACTTGAATGATAAGGTGTGCACGGTACTTGAACCACCACACGAGGAGTTTACTGAAAAGGAAAGTAATTAAGAAAGTACCGCCGAAGTTTTGCGAAAAACTGTAGTATATTGACTTCGAAATTTTTGTTTTTATACAATATTAGGGCTACATATATACACTTACCATTCAACAATATGTAATTACGATAAAACTAAAGAAAAGCTTATTCAGCAAAGAAAGTAAATCTTTATCATTTGCATAAATTCTCACGAGTAACTGTCCAGAAAAACCAGAAAAACAAAAGTGTCATTTTGCGTATTCACACCAGCCATTGCGGTAGAGGAAAACAAAATTGTCAGTTTACGTCTGGTTTTAAGCTTTCTGATTTTGTTATCAACAGATTTTTCCGCGCCTCGTGAGAATTTATGCATTACTTGAACCTAGGTTTTACATGAATTTAGTGAAATATATTTTTGCTCTTTTGAATAAACATCCTCCCCCGCATTGAACGCGCAGTTCAATTAAACCTCAAAATTGATCCTGAAATCGATGTTTTCGTTGTTGGTGCAGGTTTAGTAGTAGTCCAATATATGATACTTCAAATTGATGGATATCGTTTCCGTGAATATGATTTGGATGGTAAAGTTGTATCCAGTGTGGCTTGTCTCCTTTTTTTATTACTCGAGTTGTGTGTGATTGTGGAAGGTGGTCAATCAAATTAATCAGTCAAGCGCCCATAGTTGATCCCTTCCGATATATTCGATGTTTTTGTCGACAAAGATGTTTATTTTCTGCTATGGATGTACAGCAATTCAGATATTATTGTGTAAACGTGTAGTATTGGTCACGATGCAGATTTATTGCTAAGAATGGTCAGGATGGTTTGACTATCAGAAGGTGTTGTTGATAAATAATGGTATTGATATGACCTTAAAGAGGTCAAAATCTTCCAGTGGCAGCTTAAATTTGAATAATATGCCATGTAGCAATTTTTCCTTCAATGGTCATTAGATTGTATAACGTTAGTATATCATCCTGTTTCATTGGTTGCCTGCCTCAGGGACGAGGGTATATGTTCTTTTATCGTATATAGTTCTCGTCTTAGTTGCAGGGACGATATGAGCTGTGGATTAATTTTCCCATGATAAATGTCGATACGCACATTCAATATTGACGATTGAATTCGCTAAAAGTTCAATGCGGACACCGTTGCTTGTATCGTTAAGGATGTGAAGATTTCAGATATCCGTTGTTGATGAAGCTCTTCCTTTAAACCGTTGATATGTTTGGTTAGCTTATTGATGTGGAATTCAAGATTTTTCAATTGCATGTCTATGATTTGCTGGTCCTTCTTTTTCAAATTTACTGTTACATCTATGAGAGGAGTTTGGTTTTTGATCAAGCTTGTGATGTGATCCTCATCTTATTGTATGGTGTTAATACCTTTAGGGAGTAACAGTTCATTATTTTAGGCAGATATCCCTTTCCTTCAGTAAACGACAGAAGCAGTTCAAAATATTGGTAAAGTATGCAAATGCTTCAAATTTTAACCAGTAAAGCTTCATGTCATAATATGCAATGATGTTTCATTTGCTTGATATTATGCAGATATCATTTTGCTTCATTAAATGACAGAAGTAGCTTAAAATATTGGTGGAGCTTCCAAATGCTTCAAATTCTAACCAGTAAGGCTGCATATCGTAATAGGCAATGATATTACATTCCTTTGAGATTATGGTTGCTGTTTGCAAATTCTCAAAGTATATGCCAGGCTGGGTTTGAAACGGCCTTAAATCTACCGGAGAGCCTTGGGTTGCTGGAAGCATCAAACATGTCATTAATAATGTAATTATTGCACTGCCTAGTGACCGCCGAGACTTTTTCCTTGCATTCGTATTATGCTTGATCAAGTTGTTTCCGTCTTTACCGATGTTTTGTGTTGTTTGTGTTTTTGATGGGATTTTTTGCCCATCATTGCTGTTACACCTGATCGGTTTTAGTAAGTGATGTTCGCTATCGATAATCTTCGTTGAAGATTGCTCTTCTTCCTCAGGAAGAGGTGCTAGCTTATGTATTTTTCTTCGGACAATACCAGTTTTCGTTCGAACATCTGCCATTCGCACTAGACCATCATTGCCCCTGATGCAGCAATTATACATCCCAGTGGCGACTTCAAGGCGGACGTGTTGTGTTCTATAATTATGACCATGTAATGTAGCTTGGTTCGATGTTCTGAAACCGCTGTTTCCACTTGTCTCGGTGATGTAGTTAACTTAAATACTCCTTGGACCAGCGGCGCCATTATTCATTTTTGATGTGCAGCGGCTGATGAGGCTTGTATGCTGGGATTGAGCGCTAGGATCGACGGAACTTATCAAAAGCTCCCCTATGAGAATATGCAACGCTGTCATCATCATTAATTCATTGGGGTCTGAGGACATTGCGGCTATTGACCTGGAATTTAGTATCGCTTCTATTTCTGCAACGGCCGCCTAAAATTCTTCGTAAGTCAGTGCGGCTGAGGCAATTGTTCTTTGCATCTTGAGATTTGCCGACTCTGCCGCTTCCCAGAGTCCCCCAAAGGGTGGTGCGCGTGGAGCTATCAAATGAAATTCAATTCCTTTTGAACTGCAAGTTGCTGCTATGTTATCTCTCATCCTGTTATCTGTCATCATGTCCTTTATTTCTTCCAGTTGGTGTTTGGCTCCTAGGAACTTGGTTGCATTGTCACAGTAAATGTTCCTGGGTGTAGCTCGGCGTCATATGAAGCGCTTGAGAGGTCCCAAAAAGCCCGCTGAAGATAAGTGACTCACTATTTCCAGATGCGTGGCCTTAGTAGAAAAGCAACAGAAAACAGCTATATACGACTTTGTGGTCTTTTCCCTCTGCTTTTTAAGTGCTTGTATGTAGAGCTAAAACAATCAATTCCCACATTCGCAAATGTGGAACTGGCTGCACGATACCTGGGTGCAGGTCTCCCATTAGCTGAGATATAAACATAGGCCTGGCTTTGGCGTATTGTACGCCTTGTTGTACCACCGATTGGACAAGAGTGCTTCCTTTGATTGGCCAATATATGTAGCGTATTCCCCATACGCTACCCTTTTCCCTTCCCTCCCCATCTGTTTTTTTTATTAACCTAGCCTCTCTACCTTCTGTAAAGATGCCCCAATCCTTTCCCAAGGAACCTGAAAAGGGGGAAAAAATTCGAGAAGTAGGCCTCTGCTACTTCTCCATCAACAACCTGTAAGAAAAATTGAGTTATACCTATACAAAACAAAGAAAAAAAAGGGTAAAAGAATTAAAACAGGAAAAATTTACAACTTGTGCAGAACATGCATGATGATGACAATCTTTTCCAGGAATCCTAGAAGAGAGAAATATAAAACCCTGAAATGATAAAGAAAGAAAAATAATATTTTTAGTTCAAACGAAAAATTTGAATTTGCACAGAATTCGCACAAATAACAATTTTTCGTTCAAGTCATGCATTCAGAAACGGTAGTTCGCGGAGCTGTAAAGCATCACGCGATACCATCACGCAATGTATTACAGCAAGCCGCCCGAAATTCTGAGTAAAATGTTGCTACACTGCAGATATTGGCCCATTACACACGAATATTCCTGATGCAGTATGAAAACCGGTTTTCCAGGGAAGAGATGAGAACAAGCACACAGATATCTCTTTCCAGGATTTATAATTAAAAGTTTCCTGTGAAGAAAAGTGTAAAATATTTCTTTAATATAATTAAATAGTTTTTTTGTGCGAAAAAGCTTTACCTGCGAAGCCCGTTTTGAGATTTTGGGGAGTACGGGTCAGCAAAGCGCGCCTTTTTTTATGCGAAAATTCTTACCTGCGGAGAGAGCGTTTTTTTTATTATTATTATTATTTTTTTTATTATTCTGAAGTGGCCGGATGTGTCAGATTGAGCTCCAAAAAGTAAATAGATATATAGTATAAATAATACCCAAAAGTGTAGAAAAGTGTACAAAAGCGTAGACACCAATATTAGCTTTCGTTCTTATAATTCAAAGTGAAATATATTGTGCATAAAAACTGTTAAATTTCGAAACAAATCTGTGAAAAATAAAAAATTTTAGTGACAGTTCAAATAATTTTAATTAATTCATCGTTGCCATGTCAACGTGATTATTGTTAAAAATTTAGCAGTTCGAGCATAGAATCTAAAACTTTTGCGGAGTGAAATAATTAAATTAATTGAAAAAAACGATTTGAAAAATAGTAGAAACTCATGCGGCTTTGCTCAAAATGAGTACGAGCAGTGATTCTGGGGGGACAGATGATCCCCTCAAATTAACCCAAAGAGGAAAGAAGAAAAATAAATCTTCTAAGGATAATATAAAAGGGCCCAACGAAAAGGCCATAAAGGGCCCAATTGAAGAGGCCAAAATTCAAAATTTACAGTTATCTCCACAGGAGAAGAACACTGCCAGGACATCCAAATCTGTCCGTGAAGAGTCAAGGGCATCAGCCCAAACATCCGAAGCTATTGCTGTAGCACATCCACTGGCGACGGCTTCAGCCTCAAAAGTGAGTCCTACGCTGAAGGAAGTAGTTGAAATGGGTTCGGCCTCAGCGCCAAAGCCTAGCGGTGTGGTGATGATGCCACCGCTTTCATCAAAGAAGGTAAACGCCTCTAAGAAGCAACCATCCGAACCAGCAGCAACAGCAGTTAGCTCAGAAGCAGCACCACGATCCCCTGCGTTAGTATCAGGGATTTCGTATGCGCAGGTAACTGGCAGTTCCCAGAATAGCTCCACCATTGAAATTATAGGAAAGGGTATCACTAATCGTCCAGCCCCATTGGACTCAAGTAAGCCTCGGCCTAAGACTGGTTCGGGTCTGCAGGCTTTTTTCGACGGGAGGTGGCAGGATGAGGGCTACGGTATGCAGCTCGAGCACATCAATAGATGTCCTCAGAGCACATACCTTAAAGCGATTTTCCAGGTCATCTCCCGTGAGCAGCTATTTTCCATGGGGATAATAGCTGGGGGAATGGTTGAGGTGTACACCACGACCCTCGATAGTGCTACCCAGCTTATGCTTGAGGGCAGCGGAGTGGATGGTAGACACCTTGTGCCGTTCCCACTCAGGGAAAGGCCTACAAGAGTCATGTTTTCACGGGTCCCTATGCGAGCCAGCCATGAAGACCTCCTAAATTTCTTGGGAAGATTTGGGAAGGTTCATGGCAACGTTCGTGCCATTCCCTTAAAAATTGGGGACGAGGGTCTCGGGCGGGGTATCTTCGGTACTAGCCGGGAGGCGTCCATCACCTTGCATAAGGGGTGTACGCTTCCAAAGGGCTTTTACCTGAGCTTATCCGGCTCGAGGCACTGAATAGACGTGGGCACCGAAGCAAAATGCCATGCTTGCCATTTGGAAGGGCATTTTATTGCTGACTGCCCCAGGAGAACCGGGAAGAAGGCTGAACTGAAGGTTCGCCCGAAGGAAGCCACAACTACAGTAGTGGATCTGGAGAAGAAGCCTTCGGCCGGCACTCGACCTGCTATTTTGGAGCAGCCAGTGGTTAGGGTGCCTGAAGTTGTTCTAGAGGTAAAAATAGTTATGACTGTAAACGGCGCCACGTCGGCGCATGAAAACACGGCTACTTCCGACGAGGAGTCGACTAGCCATCTAGTGAAAAAAAAGAGAACGAGGAGGAAGAAAGTTGACCGTGTGATGCTGCTTCCTCCAGAGCCAGCAAAGCCAGTCGCATCAATGCGGCCCCACTCAGAGGAGGACGATAGTGGAGCTACGGGGCGTATGAGAGACTTATTTCGACTGGTAGCCAATTTTAAGTCTCGAGGGGGATGGAGACCCTTCCTAGGAAGAAGATCTCAGAAATACTTGCCCAGCTCCAGTACAAGAAGAATTCAGATAAAATTTGGAGTATTCTTGTAAAGGAGCTGGAGAGGCCAGAGTTTTTACTTCCTCAGCTTCAACCCCTACAACAGGAGCCCAAGAAGAGGAGGAAGTACAACGATGTAGCTCGGTTAGAAAGACTTCATAGGGAGGTGGAGGAGTTGATTGAGGAGCATCGCTTGGTCGACTCTCCTCATCATTAGACGTCGTATCATCATCGTTTGAGCTTCTTATCTCTTTGAATGTGTAAGATAGGCTCTCTCAACACCGGGGGTTTAAGTGCTCATACAAGATTACACAGTACTATCGAAGATTTGAAAATGTTCGATATAGACATTACACTTCTGCAGGAGACGAATTTCACACAAGACATATATACACAACTTGAGCGCTATGCTTATTTACACACTGGCTATGCAATGTTTGCAACACCTGCGCCTCGCAGAGGCTCAGGGATGGCAACCATTTTATCCAACAAATTTACACTATCGTCTCCTGTCTATACAGATATCTTCCCAGGCTTCGCTTCTTCCTTGGACTTTGTCATTCAAGACAAAATATCAAGGTAGTAAACGTGTACCTTCCTCATGACCAGGACATTGCAAGACAAGTTCTTGATAGTGTTCAGTCCTGTCTGGTGAAACTGTCCTCGGAGGTGATTTCAACTGCACTCTGACTCTCTCAATGGATCGGCACTCTGGAGTTGAGTTCAACTCTGTCAATGCTACTCGATTGAGGAAATATGTCGGTGTTTTCAGACTCGTGTGTATCTACCGTTGGATGCATCCTACTACTAGATCATACGCAAGGGTCTCGCGCAATATACATGGAAGTCTCACAGGCTCCAGAATTGATACACGTTACGTTTCACCTGGAATACTAGAACATTTCGTTGGTGTCACTCATGAAGTGTGTTCGATTAGTGATCATCTTCTTGTAGTGGCGACCAGCACCCTAGTTGAAAGACGAACTGCATACTGGATATTCAGCAACTATTTGTTGAATTAAGAGCAGTTCATCAATGAGTTCATTGATTTCTCGGACGATTGGCAAGAGACGAAAGCTGACTTTCCTTTTGTTGGTCAATGGTGGGATGTTGGAAATCTCCAGATTCGGTCTTTTATCGAGTCGAGTTTCAATCGAAGTGGCTATCAAGCTTCTAGCTTGTCGGCCGAGGTCTCTCGGGCGGCAGCTCTTCGCCCAACTCAGCCGGGGTTGATTGTTTATTTCAATGGAATAAAGGAAAGCTTGGCGACACAGACTTACAAGCACAACTTGGAGTTTTTGCTGCGCGACCTATCGCGCTGGCTGAGAGAAGGCGTTTCTCCAACCGAGTACTTCTTTCAGGCGACTAGACGTCGTGCTGCTTCTTGTGAGGTCGAATCGATAATTGATGAATCTGGAGAAGTCCTCAACGGACAACAGCTATCAGAATATATTCGAGACTACTACAGTAGTCTCTATCCTCGACCACTCATGAATTTCTTGAGAATAATCCCACTTTCTCTGAATACACTAAGGAACTCCTGGATACAGTAATCACATTGGGAGAAATGATTGCTGCGACAAAGGATCTAAGGCGACACACTTCACTTGGTTATGACGGCTTGACTCTAGAATTCTTCATACGTTTCAGGGATTTATAAATTCCTGACATTTTGGATGGTCTATTTTCGTAACAGGAGATGAAGCTTTTCCGGTCGCTCGTGCTGTTTTCGAACAGTTCGAACGTATAGCGGGCGCTAAAATCAACCTTAGTAAGAGTCAAGGCTTGTGGTGTGGAAGGTGGAGAGATCGTACAGATACTCCACTAAACAACCAATGGACTAATACTTGCCTGAAGTATTTAGGTGTGTATATCGGTCGGAGAGTAAATCAGATAATAGCCCCATCGAGCGAGAAACTCTCTAGAGCTGTAAACTCATGTCGTAGTCGACTGTTTCCATTATCCTTAATGGGAAGGTCAGTCGTGATAAACTATTTGATTACCTCGTCCATCGTTCATCTGCTGAAGTCTGAGACGTTTGATGAAGGCTTCGTAGGTCTTCTTCAAGCAAAAGCGATAGACGCCTTTCGGTGCGGAAGACGATGGGTTGCTGAAAGCACGCTCTGTCTGCAGTCAAGATAGGTGGATTAGGTCTTACTAACTTTATTATAAAATCCAGGTGTCTCCAAATGCGTGTATTCCAAAGAGTGTTTTGCCAGAGAGACAGCTTGATTTCTCAACTGTGGGTGAATGTACTGGGAGGGATCGGCATAGGGGAGTATTACTACCTACCCTCTGTTGTACCACCTTATTCGTGACTGACCACAGGATCTAATCTCAACGATTCAGACCTGGGGCAGAATTAGGCCAGCATTTCACCTTAGGTGGAATGCTCTACGGTACACGCAATTCGCGTCGATTCCAATCAGGTTTAATCCTAAATTAAGAGATTTAGTGTTCATTAATGCTCGGGGTTTTGAAGCTGACACGCATACACTGACGGTTCTCAGAGATATTATTGATATCTCTTGAAACTGTCGAATAAACACTAACACTGCACAACTACACGACCTGGCTGCTTCTGCGCGGGAGAGATTTCGCCAACTTGGGACCAGTGACCCTGGCACTAAGTTGGAAGATGCTTTCGTTCTAAACAGACCACCACACATACCTTTCAGCACACTTACAACACGTGCGCTCCGTGACGTGCTTATGTCAATATGACCTCTGGAGTATACAGGATACAACAGATAGCGAACACACCTCGGGGTGAATATGGGCGTGATGGGAGGGATAACTTGCAGGGTAGGCTACAGTTATCCTTCTAATTACAAAGATGCTGATGTAGCATTCAAATTGCTGCATCACAGTCTTGTGCATCCAAATCAGTTGTCACATATTGATCGGCGGGTTCAGAGGATTTGCACGGTTTGTGCTGGTGAAGGCACCCTGTTTCACAGGTTCTTCACTTGTCCGGCTTTGCAGGTTGTAACGGATCTCGTGCGCCGTATGTGTCAGTTGATCCACCCGAATTTCGGCATTACTAGGACATCGTTTCTATGGGGACCAAAGGTCTGTAGTCGAGTGAATTGCTTGATTGGCTTTGTGTTGACACTGACCAAATCTACAATTCACCTGTACTACATGAGAGTCGAAGAGGGGAATCGGAGCACTGACCCACAACACCACGCACACGCACTTAAGCGCCACTTCGTTGACAGGTTGAAGAGACGTTTACGTCTCGAATATCTGGCAACGAACGCAGACACATTCAACTGCTCATGGCAACCACTATCGTCGGTTCAGGATGGAGCTCTTGTCTTTCGCTGGTGAGAACAGGCCACAGCATTTGCAACACTAGTCCACGGGTCTTCTCCCCGCTTAGGAATCGATGCAAGTGCTGTGGGAAGGACAATCACTCTGTTAGAGATTATACTTCAGGCTGCCCTCGCGGGACTCTATAACGGTATTGCGTAAATTTTTCGTTCGTTCGGTCATTTATTTTTAATTCGGTTTCAGTTTCAGTGCTAAATTTCAAAATTTTATGTTGAAAATTCGTTCGTTTAGGCAATTATTTTTATTAGTTTATTTTGGAAATTTGGAACTTCTTGGAACTGCCACTTACCCAATTGTCAAAATTGGGACTTTTAAATTTTTTAATCTTTTAGATCCTTTTGTTGGTGTCTTTTTCCTTGTTCATTAGTTTTTCTAATTGTTTTAATTGTTTAATTGTCCCTATTGACCTTTTATAACTTTTAGATTAGCTAGCGACCTTTTGTTTACACTTTGTAGAGCCTTTTGCCAGGTATTTTTAGGGAATTTTAAAAGAGCCAATGAGCCACTAAATAAAGAACATATGTATACAAATAAAAAAAAAAATTTATTATTATTATTAATTTATTGAAGCTTAATTATTGTACAACAACAATTCAAATCTTAAATTTAATGAACATTTGTAAGCTAATGACTCACATAAGCTAGGCTTGTGTGTGAGCACAGCGCGGCCTTGAACTAGGAGCTATTTACAAAATTTAAGGAATATTTTAGAAGTTTCTATTACTGAAAGTATGTTTGTATAAGTATAGTTTATGATTACATAAATTAAGAATTTATCTGAAAGACATTTGAATGATTTTTGACATAGATCTTAGTTAATTTTTTATAGTTAGCCAAATTCAAATTTTCTTTCACCTCAGGTGGTAAGTTATTATAAAGTTTTGGTCCTATTATACTGGCATGTCTTTGTGTTAAAGCAGTTTGTCTTATCAAGATTTAATGCCAATTAATGTCTACATAGCCAAGTATAAATTAAATTTAATCCACTGTTTGCATTTATAGATACAGTTGACCAGGCATTACTTTTAAATAGCAGAACTGTATCATCAGCAAAGGCTACCACTTTTCCCCTTAAAGTAAATTCACTAAATCTGCAGAGATCATTTATATAAATAAGAAAAAGGATGGATCCTAATACAGTTCCTTGCGGGACTCCACATCTTACGGTCAGTGTAGTACTCAGTGTATGATCAATTTTCACGATGTGTATCCTATCGGAGAGATAGGACCGAAAGAGTGATAGAGCATTACTTTTAATACCAATATTATCAAGCTCATCAAGAAGCAGTTTGAGGTCAACAGTATCAAAAGCTTTGTTTAGGTCCAAAAATACAGCCACAACCTTTTTGTTAGTATCAATTGCAGAATTTATGAACTCAGTTACCTCATAAAGTGCATCTGAAGTGCGATATCCCCTTTTGAAGCCGTACTGATTTCTCGAAATAATATTATTAACTTCAAGATATTTAATTAGCCTATTTTTAATACATTTTTCAAATATCTTAGCTATTTTGGGTAATAACGAGATTGGTCTATAATTGCTAGGGATCTTTTTATCGTTACTTTTATAGACAGGAGTGACATTAGCTAGACATACACGATGGGATTACGTGCGAGCAATCTAGTCCAAGATTCCTTCCGGAAAACTCACATGATTACATGGCGTATGCTAAAAAGCTCATTCGCAACACACGGTAGACTCTTTCCGAATGGAAAGCCTGTATAATTTAGAGCTTTCGCTTGAAATTGACATTTTCATATAAATTTGTTCATTCGGGAGTGGCGTGCTGTCGTCTTAAAAATTTCGACGTTTGAAACGACACTCACACAGTAAACTTCAGCGTTTTAATGAGTAAAGAGTATTTAAATACGAAATGGCTAACAAAAAAGAACTAGCAATTATTTATGCTCTCATGTATATCGCGAGTGAGACAATGAATAAAAAAAAGAAGAGACGTTTGTGGCAAAAGAAGTGGTTACAATTAAGACACCGATTTAGTGATATTTGGCTCTTAAGAGAACTACAGGACAGTAGTCCTCATTACTTGTACAATTATTTGAGAATGGACCACTTATTCGAAAACAGGATACTGTTATGAGGCAAAGTATTCCAGAACAAGAGAGACTTATAGCAACACTTAGATTTTTGGCAACAGGCAGAACTTTTGAGTGTCTCAAATTCTCTACAGCAATTTCACCACAGGCGTTGGGAAAGATTGTTCCAGAAACATGTCGTGCGTTTTTCGAAACTATCAAGGAAGAATACCTAAAGGCTTTTATTTTATTAATTTTCGTTTATTTTATACAAGAACGTTCATGTTATTTTCAGCTGCCGAAATTTTTTTTTTTTATACTTTCACGTTTAGCTTTATAATCATACCAAGACATCATTGGAAATGCACCGTAGATCTGACATATCGTAATCTAAATAGCACGACCTACTTCAAGTAATCAACTCCAACTGACAAGATTGCGCGCGGGTAAAATCTTATGTGTGTGCTTGAAGAGGAGAGGAAAACTGTCGATACCTTGCATATGATTGCTCGCGGGTAATCGTGGCGTGTCATGTCGTCCACACACATACGGTTAATCATGTGGAAACTGGGAATGCAAAGGATTGCTCGCACGCAAATCACACGAATGTAATTGGAGTCGCGAAATGATAGGCAACTCTTTTAAGCAATTTAGCTGAATATCCGTCTACACCAGGGGCTTTATTATTTTTTAACATTAATATTTGCTGAAGGACTTCATCAGGTGTAATATATGCCGTATTGAAGGTGCTTTTAAGCCTTTCAGTGCTAGTGAGTCCATCATGAGAGGGAGATACTACAGAATTTGCCATCGTTTCACCTATATTGGTAAAGTATTCATTTAGTTCAGTTGCAATTTCGAACGGTTCCGTTAGTATTGTATTATTTTTGCTAAGGATTTGCTTTATAGATTTGTCCGGCTTATTTTTAAAAGTTATGTCATTTATTTTTTCCCATATCCATTTTGGTTATCACAGTACTTCTGTAGCTCTTGTTTGTAGAATGAGGACTTTGCAGCTCGAATTATATTATTCAATAGGATTTATATTTAACATGGAGTATTTCATTAAAAGGCTCCTGTTTAAGTTTCCTAGCAATTTTATATCTGTTCCGAATAGACGTTACTATTCCAGTAGTCGTCCAACTTTTGATGCTTTTGAATTTCAAATTATGTCTTTTAAATTTATCATTATATGAGTGCTTAACGACGTTATCAATAATACCAAATAGATTGTTTGTGGCTTCTTGTTTCTTCGGAATTATAGACGGGTGCCCATCTACGATCGCGATGTTTTCTATTAGTCTTTGGTAGTTTATTGTCTTATAAATAGTATTTGAGATTTTCTGTAGATCTCATATTTAGGGAACAGTTTGAGTTACATATTAAATTCGCCATCGTGCAATAGTGATCAGTAATACTAGTTTGATATATAGCCGAACGAAGACTATAACTGGCTGATTTTAAGAATATATGGTCAATGCAAGACGAATTCCCTGTGCCCTGTCTTGTAATTCCTTCTAGATATTCATTAAATCCATATTCTTCTAGAGTATCAAGATATTCATTCGCATTGAGAGACCTTCTGTTTGCTAAAATATTTATGATAATATCACCCAAAATCAAATGGTTATCCAAACTTAAATTAGCCTTCAAAAATTCTTCCAAAGAGTCTATAAAATTGGTAAGATTACAGCTTGGGGCCTATAAATACTTGTGATGTTTATTATTTGATTATCTGGCAGAAGTATTTGCAAATGGACAGAGTTACTTTCGTCCATTTGACAGTTTATGCTACTTGCAAAAAGTTTTGATTTAATGTAAACAGCTATGCCATCACATTTGTTTAAAAAATTTGGTTTGTTAATCATTTGGTATCCATTTATATTATAACAATCCGTTTCATTTAACCAACACTCCGTCAGAACAATTATGTCGAAATCTAAATTTAAATCATTCATGAGTATAATGAATTCATCAAAGTGTTTCGGCAAGCTTCTAATATTCATATGAATGACCCTAATTGAGTTCAAATCTTCTTCAAAAAAACTACAACAATCAGTCTTATCACACAAAACACTTGTTTTAACACTTTTATAATTACTCAGAGTTTCTAAAATTTCACATATTATTATCTGATCAGGTCTAGACTAAAATAAGTGGATTAAAAATTCTTTTATTAATCAATAAGTAAATTTTGCAAATCAAGTTGGTCCTTTACTAAATAAAAATTTGAGGTTGTATCCTTTCTAACATATACCTGGTCATTCTTAATCCAGATATACCTATAGTCCTTACTCCTCAATTTTGTCTGTCTCAATAGTTCAGCTGTAGCTTTAGTTGTATGCTCCCCTATAAATATACGACCTTCACCCAGATTAACATGAACATCTTTTGCAGAGATTCCGGCTCCATCGTTTTTTGCCTTTACAGTTGACTTAAACTCATTTATAATTGCATTTCTCGTTGACCTCTTGATGAACCGTACGATGATTGTGCCTGGTGCATTAGATGCCGGTGACTTACGCTGTCCATATACATAGTCCAATTTGTTTTCATGGAGCTCAAGGTTACTGACCTTTGCTATTGCTTTAACTATAGCAGCTGGAGTTTCATTTTTTGTTTCCTTGACACCATTAATAGAAATATTGTTTCTTCTCAGTTCTTGTTCCAGTTGTTTATTTTTGCTGGTCAACAAATTGACTTCTTTTTTTAGGTACTCGTTTTCATTCTTTAATGCACTTACTTCCTTCAGTACTTCTGTTAATTTCGAATTAAAGTCATCAAATTTATCGGACATAAATTGAATGGATTTTCTTAATTCACCGATGTCATCTGTTGGTTATATTAGCAGGGCCATCAAGTTGACTTTGGATCTTGGAGTAGAATTTGTTGAAAAGATCCTCGAAGTCAGTTTGATCTCTTGTTTGTTTTGCAGACTTACATGAATCGCATTTTCTACTTTCACGTTTTTGACCAAGTTTCCATAAATTCTCTACAGTTTTTATATTGCTGCACTTTGAGTGATAATAAGTTTTGCAAATTGTACACAGAATCACATCTTTTGGATCATGAAAAACTTCTTTACATAGATCACATTTATCACCCATGGCTTACTTCTCACGTTAACGTCCGAATGTCACGACCGCACTCAAATGAAGTTTCCTCGTGTTAAAAGTTTCCTCTGAAGAGAAGTGGAAAACTATTCATTTAACATAACTAAATAGTTTCTTTTGCAAAAAATCTTACCTGCGGAGTCAGCGTATTAAAAAGAGTTTCCTGTGAAGAAAAGTGGAGAACATTCCATTTAATATAATTAAATAGTTTTGCGAAAATTCTTACCGGCGTAGTCAGCTCATTCAAAAGAATTTCCTGCAAAGGAAAGTGGAAAACATTTCATTTGATATAATTAAATAGTTTTCTTTCCGGAAATTCTTAGCTGCGAACTTTCTGTGAAGAAATATTTCGCCCAATTGGTGACATTCGTACAAGAACAGCATCGAATATTAATTCAGTTTGTGCGCATATTTTCCTGCGAAATTGGAACAAAATCTTCTACAATTTTTTGGACAATATCATAAAATCTCGTGAAATATTTTTTAATTACCTGCGAAAAGCAGTGAAGATTAGTTTATTTTGTGCGCACCTTTTCCTGCAAAAAGATAGAAAATTTTATAAAATGTGTGGACAATATAATTAAGTTTCGTGAAGTATTTTTACTTATCGGCCACAAGTAGTGAAGATTAGTTTAGTTTGCGCGGGAAAAGGGAATTTATCGTAATTATAATTTAGTTTAGTGTATACTTACCTGCATTAGCCGAGATGCTCAAATTATTTCAGTGCGCTGCCCTGGAAAAAGAAGAAGGAAAATTAATGATAATTAGTGTTTGCTCGTAAGTACCTACCTGCGAGAAGCAGTGTAGATTCGTTTAGTTTGTGCGCAGTTTTTCCTGGAAAAAGTAAGAAAATCTTTTTAAAAATTTACGAACAATATAATCAAATTTCGTGAAATATATTCACTGACCTGCGAAAAGCAGAGAAGATTAGCTTAGTTTGTGCCCCTCTTTTCCTACAAAAAGATAAGAAATCTTTTAATAAAAGTATGAACAATATAATCAAATTTCGTGAAATATTTTTACTTAGCTGTGAAAAGCAGTGAATATTAGTTTAGTTTGTGTGCAAAAAGCAAGAAAATCTTTTAAAAAAATTATGAACAATATTGTTACGAGCGTGGCCTTTTTCGTTACTTAAAACACAATATTTCAGATATCATTAACAAGTTCTTTCTTTATTTAACTTTACCGTTTACTCTCACAAATTCACAAATCATTATCAAACCAACTTTTTATAGTTATCGCTAGTACTATACTTCTAATTATCACAATCCTAATAGTTTACTTCGTTCACTTCACTGTCTGAAATAAGACTCGCCTCCTGGATGTGAGAAGCGCCGTATTTATACTCTACGAATTATCCTAGAGCTTTCCTGAATATTCCGTTTTCCGATCCCAAGGTTAACTAAGATGTCATTAGCCTAAAGTTCCTTCCATTTCCAACAGATGTCGCTTGTGTCACGTAACACTATGTGGCACGTAACACTGCCCCCTTCTTAAAATTTGTTCGTCCCGAACAACAGATGGTCCACGGTCTTGATGCTCTCCGTATTGACCCAAGCGATCTAGATGAACGATTTTTCTTTTGCATCTTGTATCGCGCTGATTCTTGTATGGCATGTCACTAATTTTAGTTTTAACTGCACACGGTCCCTGCCAGTGTTGTGATAACTTTGGAGAACGTCTCGTGGCCTCGTGCACATCAGCTAATCGTTGTCTGAGCTTTGGTACGAAGTCTTCTGGGATCTTTTGTTCGCCTTTGGGTATACCAAACTTGAGGTAGCTAAGTAAGCGCAATTCCTTTCCGAATATGACCTTAGATGGGCTTTGTCTGGCCATATTGTAAGCAGCTGATATATAAGTCATTAGAAATATAGGAATATGTCGAACCCAATCGCGCTGATTATAGTTGAAGACCTTCCTGAGATGTTCGATTAATGTTCTGTTGAAACACTCTTCCATGCTTTGATTTTTCTTTCGTCTCTTATCTTTTATTCCTTTGTCCTCAAATTTCTTGCCCTTTTGATTGCCGTTGTCATCCTTTTCATTGCCGCCTCTGCGCTTCTTTTTATCATCTTCGTCAGAACCTTCGTCTTTAACTTTTCCGACCTTTGTACCCTTATAATCGTCATTATCAGCATCTTCAGACCCTTTACTTTTCGTCTTTTTCTTTCCTTCATTGTCCTCGCTCTTGGATTTCTTTCCTTTCTTCTTTCGACTTTCGTTATCATCATCGTAGTCATCATCATCTTTTTCTTCCATCCGGCTGCAATGTTTCCATTCAGGATTGCATGGACGTTGTGAAAAAGCTTCTGTATTTCCGTGAATACGTCCTTTGGGGTATGGGATTTCTAAGTCATGAGGTTGCAGTCTAGTCTCTCCACGGAAAGGTTGCTCTCTAGCTCGCCATCTTCTCCCTTCGTCTTGTGTTGTTTGCATTCGTCCTCGTTTCCTACAGTCGTTTTGCAGGTGTCCGAATCTACTACATTTCCAGCATCGAACGACACCATGCGAAGGAGTCTACTGCCCAGCTCCATATCTTTGCCCAGCCTGATATCTCTGCCCTTCTTCTAACGCTTCCATTCGTCGGGGATTTTTGCAGTCCCTTTGGAGGTGTCCCAGTCTATTACAATTCCAGCAACGAAGAATACCGCGTGAAGGAGTGCTCTGTGATGACTGCGTTCTGTTACAAGTACATTCCTCCACCGAAATTTCCCTCACTCGTACTGCACTCCGAGAAGCTTGCCTGGCAGATTCATACGCTAGTGCATAGGATAGTGCTTCTGCTGTTGATTTCTTTCCTGCTAGCCTTAACGCTTGTTGTAAATTTTGATCTGCAATAGCGTGCACAAATGCTTCTGTTGCCACTTCATTAAGGAAATCCGCATTTACCCTAGAGTATGAGAGATAAGCTAATCTTTCTACATCAGCCTGCAGTTGTTGTAGTGATTCGCCATGCATTTTAATCCTGTTGCGTAACTGCAGGCGATATACTTGCTGCATGTGTGTGTAATCACGTTGCTTTGCAATCTGTACAATTTGTAATAACTCTGACGCAGGACCTCGAAGTGCCAATACCGGAGCTGTAGCTTTGTCTGCATCGCTCCATCCATTTACTTCGGAAGCTGCCTCCAATTGTCTCTTGAAAATATGCCACGAACTTTGTCCATCAAATATTGGAGGTTTCATTCTGCCTGTACCGGATATTTCAATTCTTTCTTTGTCCATCAAATATTGGAGGTTTCATTCTGCCTGTACCGGATATTTCAATTCCTTCACGTCGAAATTGTCGATGCTTTATCCTCTCCAAATCTGCTTTAAAGTTATCAAGCTGCTTCGTGACATTTTTTTTGTACTTTCCACATTTCTTGTTTAACTTCCGACACTTGTTGCTGAACTTCCAACACTTCCTGCTGGATTTCTTCAATTTTCACACTTTGTCTGTCTAATGAATTTTTCAGAAAATTTTTCTGTTCCTCCAAACAAGTTTCTAGACAATTCTGTAAAGAAATCTTTTGTTCATCCCAACGGGATTCCAGAGTATTCTTCTGTTCGTCCAAATGGGTTTCCAGAGAATTCTTTTGTTCCTCCATAGATTTCTTCTGCTCATCTAAACATGATTCCAGAGAATTCATTTGTTCCTCAAAAGCATTCTTTTGATCCTCCAGAGATTTCTTCTGCTCATCTAAACGGGATTCTAGAGAATTCTTTTGTTCCTCAAGAGCATTCTTCACCTGCAGGGTTGAAGAGTCCATTTTGGTCATTAATGTACCCAAAAGCTGTTCTATGTTCTTCTTCAGTGGATGTGTGTATGTGTGTATATGTATATCCCAGGATTCTTTTCTTCCCCTATCAAAGCTTGTCTAAGTCGCTTGACTAGAACATTCTTTAGACATGTCGTTTGCAATGACCGCTTCCCCAACTCCACTTTCAATTCCGTTTACTCTGACAAATTCACAAATAATTATCAAACCAACTTTTTATTGTTATCGCTAGTACTGTACTTCTAATAGTCACAAACCAAATAGTTTACTTCGTTCACTTCACTGTCTGAAATAAGACTCGCCTCCTGGATGTGAGAAGCGCCGTATTTATACTCTACGAATTATCCTAGAACTTTCCTGAATATTCCATTTTCCGAACCCAAGGATTACTAAGATGTCACTAGCCTAAAGTTGCTTCCATAACCAACAGATGTCGCTTATGTCACTTTGTGGCACGTAACAATATAATTAAATTTCGTGAAATATTTTTACTGACCCGCGAAAAGCAGTCAAGATTAGTTTAGTTTGTGCGCATCTTTTCCTGCAAAAAGATAAGAAATCTTTTAAGAAATTTATGAACAATGTAATTAAATTTCGTGAAATATTTTTTACTTACCTGCGAAAAGCAGTGAATATTAGGTTAGTATGTGCGCAGTTTTTCCTGAAAAAATACATATCTGCCTCACCTGTGACTTTTGGGTTTTGAGTGCGTTATCCCCGAATAAAAAAAAAATATTTGATTAATCTCATAATTAGCTAAATTTGGACTTGTCTATTTGAAATTGTGCTTTTACCGTGAGCGCCTCACAGGCTAGATAGAAATTTCCATCGATTCACATTAAATTGCTCATTTGAATTCCTGGTAGTTTTGTTGTTCTGAACTCTTATCTAGAGCTGTCCTTCATCTTCCGTAATGGTATACGTAATTGGTCAATAAAATAGTGTTAGCAAACTACCAGTCAAGACTAGATATCCGAAAGTACCCAAAGACGTGAAAAGGATCAAAATAAAAGAGGCCAATGCACCCACTCATATCGTAAGAAAAAAAATAAAATAAAAGGAAAGCTGGTCGTTCTGAGGCCATACACGGATTTCGTCGAAGGGTGCACCCTACCAACGCTAACACAGCCCAGCGAGGGAGTCCTCCGCCTAGGGTAGTATGTAATATACCACCACTTAAGTAAGTTCATTGGTTTTGTTTTTCGTTGTTTATTTTATATATATCTTATGCATGATATCGTATAGATCGTATATATATATATAGTTATAAGAATATAGGTCGCCTACGGCATAGCTAAGTAAAGTTAGTAGGGCTTTTTCTCTAGTACTCTAATCTTAATCTTAGGAATTTATTTGTGAAGGAAAGTAAAAAGGAAAGTAAAGAAAAAAAGACGTCAAATTTAGTATATTGATATATACATTCTGAATTCCGAACTCTATTACGGGTAGGCAGCTTAATCGGAATAAGAAATTAAAAACGAAATGAAACTGAATTGTTAACAACCTTTATCCGCCTGCATACATAAAATATAGACGTGCATATAATTTGTTTTTTTTTCTTCGTCTCTGGTTACTTGGAATACATTAACGGGTGTGTGTAGCGGAGTCTTGAACGTTTGGAATTGTTGTACAGGGAGAATGCGACCATGATTGGCTAGGCTTCCTCTCGTGATGGGGGCGGGATGACGAATCGCGTGAAGGGCGACACCTAACGCACATAGATGGGGCTAAGCAGATAGTGAGGGCTTTGGAGGCTTAGCCAGGGTGATTGGGCGAAGAAAGAATAGTATATATAGATAGAAGAAAGAACATAGAACATAATAATTGAACAATTAACGACTGAGCGAAAAAGGAAAGAGTACAGTGAGCTTAATTTTAGACATAGATTAGATTCTGATAGCTTTTTTTGTTTTTTTTTAAATATTAAATATCTGATATATATTATGTCTAATTTAAAATGTTAATGAACAAATCAATGTCCACAAAATACTTTAAGTATACTTACACATTCCATTTTTTGCTTTTATTTTTCCTTTTTTTCTTTTTCTTTTCTTTTTTGTATAAAGTGAATTATCTAGAAATGCCAGTAGACGAAAGTAATATACAAGAACTACCAACCTTTTGGACACCATGTCCAGCATGGTTTATACGAGCAGATGATGAATTTCGAGCTAAAATCATTGGAACTGACGAAACAAAATACGGCCATGCAGTGCAAACCCTTCCACTGGATACGATTATGAACGTCTTGGATTTTCTACAAGTACCCCCCCCCCCTTGCCCTGCACCCGACTAAAGATAAATACAACAATCTTCGGAATCTTCGGAAAAGAAAAGATTAGACCAACTTCTTTGCGCCTCAGAAATAGGAGGAAAAGACTTTCCGAATTCTACAGTAGCTGAATTAATAAAAACATTATGGATGAGTAAACTTTCTGGAAACCTAAATATCGAATTGATTGCTTCAATCAAGGAAAACATAGAAGATTTGTTAAAACTTGCAGATAAAATATTTAACGTTCTAAATTCACAATATGTGTTCAGCCCCGAACAAGCTGAAAAGAAAAGAAAAAGAATTAATAAAATAAAGCCCAATGCACACTACTTAACTTAACAAGAAGCCAGGGAAGCTGACTTGCATACATTCCTCCCACGTAGTACAAGTGCCTACCTACATACATTAAACGGCTGAAATATAAAGAAAATATGAATTATTTAAAAGAATTAAACAATGAATCCAATGAATTACTTACGTACTAAGAAACACTAATGGAATTCACAAGAAAAAATTTATAAAAATTTCCAATTTCCCCATACAAACGAATGTAAACAAAGTGTCGGCAAGCAGTAACAACACTATGGGAAATGGAAATTTATTAATAATTAGTTGAATTTCCATTTCTTTCACTTGAAATTCATAGCAACTGTTGAAAAAAGAGTCATAGAACATGATAACTATGACAAACCCTTTTCCCGCGAACTATTTCGAGGAAAATTTTCCCCTTTGAGAGTTGCCGCAAGGGAAAGTAATTCACTCAATTTTCGAATTTTAACATACAAACAACAACACAATCAAATAAAAGACTATGCACCACTGCAACTATTTCTTGGAAAAATCAACTACCCGCGATGATATTCCGCGAAATAACAACAGAAGAAAATCTCATCTGAAGCAAAGTTATGATTGCACATTTATTGAATTAACGAATATTCTTACAAAATAATCACTCACATACACTGAAAAATAACAACATACACAATTTGCACAGCTCATCTTAGTTTCATCAGCACACATTTTGCGGAAAACACACGGAAAATCTCACCATCTCGAAACAGTGAAACGACATTTGTAAACACCGTGGAACTGTCAAACTTTATGTATTGCCAACAGATGGCACTAGTACGGCGGGAGCAAGTGTACTCTTCCTTTTTAGTCTTAGACAGACGCGTGAAGGCGCTTTTGATTAGTTAATGTTCTTAACAGCAAACTGTATTGTAATATAGCCAGACATATCTGTAAATCGACTAATCTGATATATTTCCATGCATAGTCTTAAGAAAATCTGAGTGAACTAGTCTCAAACTTTGACTGACTCTGATTTGCCATATGTTGAATTTGGTCTAATTTATTACGATGAAGACGATAATGGCGTTAAAAAAGTACCAAAATATCTTAGTTAAAAGATATTTAAGAATTTAAGATTTCTAATATGATCAATGAGATGAAAAGAGATATTAAGTGGAAGCGAGATAGTTAGAGTTTACATTCCACATTAAAATTCTCTCAATATGGATGACAAGAATTTAATTACGCCATGTTATAGCACAATTTGAATTTTTATTTTTTAATTAACGGATAATAATGGATATCTTTTAATGCAGAAATATAGATGTCGACATTCCGCATCGATTGTTATTAATTACGACTGCTGAAAGTTAGAACATTCTGAGTAATTTACATTATGGTTGTGGATTCCACCCACAAAAATGGCTGTTCAGATCCTATATAAGGCCGAGCACTTGTATGGATCTCTCTCTTACGTTTTTCGATTTCTACCAGTGCAGATATTGTGATAAGTAATAGTGTATTTTCTCATAAATCCCCAACTTATAAAAATTGTGAAATTTGGCTTATAACCTACCCATGGTAAGAGTAAGCTTATATGCAATTTCTGGTGGAAGAAGTGTAATTTTTTTTGTATCTATAAAGTGGTGATAGTTCTTATTCTGAAACTTTTATGGACAATATTAAATAATGTGATTAAATCCAATTTTCTTAAAATTAGTCATAGTTGAGTGATAATAGTTTAATAGTAATTTAAATTTGCCTTGTACAAAGCCAATTCAAGACAGTTATTTCTACACTTCTCAATTTGAGTCAAGCTGGAATATACATGCGAAGTGTTCTTTCTTTTTGCCTGAATTTTTGTAATAAGTTGTAATTGTATTAGTAGCTTCATTTCATAGATATAGAGACATTTCTAGAACTATATATAGATAAATGTTTAGCTGTAATGTAGAGTGCTTAAGTTAACTTCAAATGAAATTTTAATTAAATCGAAATGTGAATGTTCTGAATTTAACACTTATCACTACACTAATATTACCCAACAAGAACAGTATTTTTATGTGGCTTATAATGGCTCCATCGATTACATAAAAAGGGAATTAACATCAGCTTATTATACAAGCATTTGGTGTAATATTACCTTGCCCATATTTTTGTAGTTCGATCAAGAACTGAGTTGATAGATCACGTTATGCAATATCCCTTATGGACAGATGCAAAGGTGTTAAGGCTTGCTCAGGAGAAGGTGTGGGTCAATAAGGATACCTTCGAATCGAAGGTTAGGGCGCCACGTGGTTTTTTTTGTTTGTCTTTTTTTGCAAAGCGGTTTAACCACGAAACCTATATTTATATAAATACCTATATAAATGGAAGAAATAAAAGCTCCAAAGAGTTAAATTTAATTATATAATTTTATTTGGGCAAAAAAAAAATGGAAATCCAATGGCAAAAATTCATTAATTAATTGATTAGTTATTTTATGGGACGAAATTGATCAAAAATTTAAATACATAATTGTTTTGTTATTGGTTTGCCAACCCGCCACACGTTGAAAAGCAACACCAAGAAAAAGGGAAAGGGGACAATAAGCACCGCAATAATAAAAAAAATACTTATCTGTACTCATCCACCTTCCATGTGCTCCTATCATATGCTTAATATCCTGGCTGTATCTGCCACTTTCCTTCTGCCGACCACTATTCCAATAGTCCCTCTTTTTTTTTTTTTTTAGCTTTTTTATAAATTACTTATTTCTTTTGTTTTAACTCTTCTTCTTCTTCTTCTTCTTCTGCTTTTTTTTTACATTTAATTATTTGATGCTCGACACTTTTGTTACTTGTTCTACACTCTCCTACGTCTCAACCAGAAGTCCCTGTCTGCCAAAAAAAAATGTATCGCTGCCTTCCTGCATGATACCTCATCATTTTTGGTTATTACAACGCCAAACTCGCCAAATTATATGGATGGTTTGGTCAATTGGCTCTCATGATGATCTCGCCTGTTTATACCGGCGATTTTAATTATTATTTGAACAGGTTTTACACATTTACTTGTTAGTTCGATAGATCATTTCAAATGTTATTTACAATTATTATTTTAGCAGCACTTAACCATTTTGTCCCCTTTTATTTTATTTTTATTAGTTTATTTTAATGGTAAGTTATAGATATTATTTTCGCAGGTTTGGCCATTTCTTACTAGTTAAATATTCCATTTTAATTGTAGGTTAGGTTACTTATGTGATCCCTTGTGAGATTAAGTGTTCTGTTGTACTGTCTTTTATTTATTTATCGATTTATTTAGCAGGTTGTATTTTTCTTTCCTTTTGTTCTATCATTTTTTTTTGTTATTCAGTTATTATTTAATTACCCTATTTTGTCACCCTGTCTACGCTTTAGATATGACAGAACTATTTTCCTTGTACGAGTTACGTCATACGATTCGAACCTTTCTTTCGCAACAACACATGGAAGGCACCTTCGGTACAAATATGCTATGTCGGGTCCACTGAAAAATAGAGAATACGTGTATTAACGACTCGTGTGTGACAAAAAAAAATTACCATTCATTACTATTAACTAACTAAGGTGAAGCAATATTACCTAATAATTAAAATACAACATTAGTGATTTCAAGTACCAATGATTAAATTGCTATAGGAATTCGAAAGCGAAAATATCTTGACATCGGAAGCAAAGTTAACTACTGTAATGCTAACGCCCATAATTTTGAATATATGTACATATATCTTGCAAGGAATCATTACTGACTACCATTGACACTAGGTGAAACTGAACATTTATCAGATAATAACTAATATTTTGGATATATGTAAATATATTTTACAAAAGGTTCGAATGATGATCATCCTCCGCTGGCATCAGCTTCTCTGGCTATGCTTTAGAACAATTTTATTGTGGAGAGATACGTCACGATCTTTGGTAATATTCCGTGAACTTAAGCTATCGCAACGGAGTTTGCCATGGTTACGAGTAGAAACCTTCGTCCGTCAGGCCATCGATGAAATATGACAGAATGGAGCTCCCCACCTCCAGGGTATACCTTAACAGTAAGGATGAGGCACACTTTAACAGTACTGATAAAAGTGGTCGTTTCCACCGGTAATAGCTAGCGTATCCCCGACTCAAAGGTTATCTCCCCAGCGATTTATCCTGAAAATAAGATCTAAAAGCATCAAAAGCTCTAAAGGAGGTGGCGTTTAAAAAAAATAATGATATCTTTCCCCAAATTTCTCCCGAGACTATTACAGTTATTGTGATCCCATTCTAGTAGTCACATTCCCATTGCATAACATTTTTGGTGGTTCCATCCATTAACCAAACTACTTGCAAAACATTTTTGGTGGTTCCATCCAGGATATAGAAACATTCGATTTAATATAGTATCTACATTTATTAGATTCTTAAGTTCACTTGAACATAGCAAGCATTAGTATATATAGCGGTAACAAGCTACAGTTATACAACACCGCTACTCAATACATTATTAACGGCAAGATGTCTTCGCTACAAAAATTACTCACTAAGGAAACGGTGTTGAGAGACAGACTAAAGAAATTTATTGAGAATGCAAAAAAAATTGCAATACTTAAACCCACTCAAAGATTCTACGAAACAAGAACTTGAGATTTAAAAATATCTGGGAAGATTATAGCGCAATTGACTTAGAACTCAATAAATCATTGGCTGGGGTGGATTCAGATGAATCAAACACATTTCGGGAAGAAGACAACTATGACAACTTGACCAATTCTAACAAGTGTAGGTTCGATTCCCGCCCCCGGAAAAAATAAATAACTATGGTAAATCAGAGCTCAAATACACAGAATATATGAGCGAGTTATTGGAAGGCTTACGAAAATATTCAACTATTATTGAGTCACAACCCAACACATCTGCTGCAGCGCAGTAAACTACAATAATACAACAAGGATCCTTATTACCTAGGATCGCATTACCTACATATTATGGCGGCTATGATCGGTGGCGATCATTTCATGATCTGTCCGTGTCATTAGTCCACAACAATCCTCGATTAACAGATGTACAGAAACTACATCACTTAAAGACATGTTAAATTGGTGAAGCCGAGAAGGTTTTAAGACATGCTCCTATTACAAACTAGCATTATATGCCAGCCTGGATTAAATTAAAGGAACGGTACGAAAATAAACGGATTCTAGTCAATCATCAGCTCAAGGCATTAGTTAATCAACAAAAACAAAATCTGGAAACAAGTAAGGCCATAAAGTCATTAATAGATACAATAGAAGAATCATTGCAACAATTAAAGAATTTGCAAATAGACACAAGCTCTTGGTACATATGTGTATTATTACTACATCTTTTAGTACAAAAACTGCCATTTATCACTTTGAGATTATGGGAAGAAGAGTAAGGCACTACACAAGAGCAGCCGAGCCTCTCAGAATTCACTACATTTTTGAATAAACGATTAAAGATTCTGGAATCCATTACAGATCTTCTAGCAAAAAACGCATCTCAACTAAAGCCATTGGCAAAGCAAACAAGGCCAACATTCAAATAGACAACACTAACTTGCTATACTGCAAAGGGTAGTAAATGTTGTGTATGTAATGGAATCCATTTTGTCTAGAAATATCCCAAAATGGATATACAAGCACGAAGAAAATTCATTAAGATGGCTAGGAGTTGCGTTGTCTCAATCAGTTATTCTAGCAAGGTAAATATGCAATTTCACGGCTTTTGCGATGAATCCGAGAGAGCATATGTAGTTGTGTTATACTTGTGGGTTGTCAATACTGATAGCAATATAATTGTGACTCTCCTAACAGCGAAGTCAAGGGTAGCACCATTAAGCCAACAACTATATCACGACTAGCACTGAACGGAGCAGTCATACTAGCAAGACTGATTAAAATCACTCAGGACGTTTACATGAATACTTGAGTACTTGACTTGAAATCCACTTGAAACTCAAGTAGGGTTTTTGCTTGAATTAATTCCAATCACTTGACTCGACATTTACTTGAAGTGACATTTTACCTTTGACAACTCTGCATTAAGTTCAGTACATAATTGCTGATTTTTAGACATATATCTTGAGAAAAGTGTTAAAAATCACAACCTGAATTATCAACAAAAAACTTCTTTTTGTTCCGCTTTGCCGTTTTCATATCTCGCACAAATGAAAAATTTTCAAGTACTGAAGTTGCATTTACATGAATTTTTTCAAGTAAATCGGACAAAATTTTGTGATTTACTTGACTCAAGTAAATTTGAAGACAATGCGCGTTTATATGATATTTTGATTACTTCATCTTTACTTGAAGTCATCAAATATCACCAATGGCAACATGTGCCTACTAGGGATAATCCAGCAGACCTTGCGTCTAAAGAGAGTTTAGCTGAAAATTTGCACAAAAATAATTTGTGGTAGTATGGACCATTAATGCTAGGGAAACGTCACAATGTTTGGCCTAAATCAAAATTAGGCAACAATAATCAAAGAAAGTTGGAAGCCGAAAGCGCAGCACCCAACAGATTTTTCACTAATTGTGAAGATGATATTTTATTTCGATATTCATCCTCCATTCGTTTAGTTCACATCGTAGCAACGCTACTACGATTTAAATATAATTGTAGAAATCCACAAGACAAACGAATAGATTTCTTCAATAGTACAGAATGGAGTCAAGCTACCAATACCATTCTGAAGATTACACAACAATCAGTCTTGAAAGATGAATACGATCTTGTCTTCACAGTAAGCCATTGCCAAGGAATAGTCGTTTATTGAAACTCAATCCATTTATAGATAGTAATGGATTAATAGGAGTAGGTGGAAGATTATAGAATGATGATATCTCACATACAAGAAAGCATCGAATCATCTTACCACAACAACATCACTTCACATCAATTATTATTGGTAAGCTTCACTACGAATCATTGCATGTCGAACCATCATTAGTCTTGAACATGAGTCGTACCCAGTATTGGATTCTAAATGCATGATGGTGCGACACCAGGGAATACACAAATGTATCACAGTTGCTAAACATCGCAAACTAGCTAGCACACAATTAATGGGAAACTTACCCTCGTCAAAAGTAAATATAACTAAACCTTTTACCAACGCAGGCATTGATTATGCAGGTCCGATCACTACATACATATAATGACCTCAACACTACGCATGCCAAACGCCAAAAGGGATACTTCTGTATCTTTATCTGTATGGCCACAAAGGCAATACACATAGAATTTGTGTCAGATCTAAATCTGACAGCCGAAGCCTTTCTAGCAGCCTTACGGAGGTTCGTACGGATTGTGGTACTAACTTCGTCGGAGGCAAAACGATGATAGATAAAGACGTAAGGCAAGCCATCAAGGAAGCTGAACCAGAAGCTGCACAGTACTTCGCATCAAAAAAATAAATTGCCACTTTAATCCACAGTATCTGGCCATTTCGGAGTAATTTGAGAGGCTGGCGTCATATCGATTAAATACCATTTACGAAGAACATTAGGAAAGGCAATATGTACGTTTGAAGAAAATGCCACAATACTTACGCAAATTGAAGCATGTTCAAATTCGTGGCCATTATGCCACAATGATGGACATTCTTTGATTGGGCAGCCTCTCAATGCCATTCCTGAACCAGACTATTCCAATATCATCAGCAAACGATGAGGCAATTCTACGACAGATGGTCTAAGGACGATCTTAACTACTGCAGCACAGACCAAAATGGTCCACAAAACAAACCAACATTAAAACTTGCGACATTGTACTTATAAAAATTGAACATATGCCACAAACCAGTTGCCATTATGCATAATTGAACGAGTTTCCTTGCGCGCATTTTTCTAGTTCAATCAAGAACTGAGTTGTTAGATCACATTATTGTGATCCCATTGTAGTACTCACATTCCCTTTGCGTAACATTTTTGGTGGTTCCATCCAGGAAGCAAACTATGTACTTGCAAAACAACATGTTTCCTCAATAAATAAAAGTTTCAATTTACCATTATCCCAACAACAAAATTTTTCAGCAATAAAAAACGATGTACAATTATTAAATATAATAACAGTTTTGGGAAACAAATTACAGAATTTGGAAAATTTATTTCGAAATTTTTCGATGAGTAATAATAATCATAACAACAATCGTTTCAAAAATGATTTCACGTACAGATCACGAACTCATTCAAGACCACTATAAGTTCGGAGAAAAAGCTACTAAATTCATTTCTCCAACAAAAGCGTTGACAAGAGTGATCCGAAAAACTAAATATTCCCTCAGCGTGCTGTATGTCAAATGATAATGTTTCGAAAAGACTTTTCCTTTTAGACAGAGAGAATATATTCAAATTTTTAAATGATACTGGGGCGGAGCTTTCAGTATTGCGTAATGCGTATTTTAGTAAATTTATAAACAACCGAAGTTTAATATTGACAGCAGCAAACGGATCGACAATTAACACTGTTTAGGCAATAATTTTAGACATGTAAGTGGAATTAAAAGTTTACCTAAATATATAAATTTTTTGCCATATAGCAGACACAAAGTACATACACAATTTTTCTGAAATCTATTTTTCCTGTAAATAGATCTAATTACGAGCACACAATTTTTCCATGCAAAAGCTTTGTTATCGAAGCCGCCCGGCTCGAGGTGAGAAAATTTCATTGTAAAAAACAACAAATGCTTACTCATGTGAAAATTTGTGATCGCAGTTGAAATATGAATGCGAAAATGTAAAATTATTATATAATTTCCAGTTTTATTACCAACTCGATTTTTAATGTGGAAATATGGCCATCTCACCTGTGTGATGGCTGTATATAAACAATAAAATGAACCCCGATGGGGGCATAAGGTTAAAATAATCGAAGTGAACAAGTGCGTTTTGATTTCTGCCTACATTTCCTAAGCATCAATTCATCAGTGTCACGGTATTGTTCCCTGACAAATCAACATACACAGCGGCGTTAATAAACGTTAATAAACAAACACATATGGTACGAAATTATTGAAGGTAGATCTTGGATTAAGACGAGATCTAAAGTATCGGTTCATTATCGCTAGGGTAAATAAACCTATTATCGGAGCGAATTTTCTTGAAAAATTTAACTTATTGATCCATATTAAAAATAAAAATCAATTGATGGAAACACGTCAATCGGTTTAAATTGAATAACGATAAACGCAAATACTCCTTTACCATGTCATTATGGTTTCATTAATGAATACGGCAAAATTTTGCAAAAATGTCCATCATTTATACAAGCACCTTGTTACCATACTACCGTACATCATAATATTGTGCATCACAAAACTTCCTTTCGAATTGAATTAGGTTTATGTTGTTCCTCTTCCTCACCAGTTTCTTCTTCGTTACATATGGTGCCGAAGAAGAGCCAACAGATTGGCGACCTAGCGTGTAATCCCCGTTTAAATACCATTACTACACCCGATAGAATTTTTCGTTGAATATAAATGGTTCTTCAATATTTTCAAAGATTGATTTAGTGAGAGCATATCACGACATTCACATTCAAATTAAATTATGGACTCACCTGGCTATGTTTACAAAAACAAGTAATGGAAATCCTTGCAATACTTACAGAGAAATATGGATTTTGGTATCTTAAGGTACCCGGTAGATATTTTAAATCACGCAGAAATGGTCAATTTGGTCGTCTTCCAGTACAGAAGAGATGATATAAAAATTTTAAATATGCACGTTAGAGTTTGTATGTAGGATTAAATCGCATTGTGTCCCCTAATTAGATATGTAATTAGTTTTTGAGTCCGGTAAATGGTTTTGGGGATAACTGCAAAACAAGTGAATCAGGCCTTTTTTTGGTACAAAAATGGATATATTTTCAACTCATCATTACGAAGAACTGGTAAGTCATGGAAATTCAATTTCCGTGAAAAAAAAGTTCACAATAGTGTACTAATGGACGTGAAATAAAGAACGGAAGAAATATATGCAAAATATAGGATTTGGGTTGTATATGACCCTAGTGCAAAAATCCGTCTTTCGGCGGTAAAAAGTTAGCTATGAAGTTAAAATGATTAAAAAAGCAGCTACACTACTCAATTACCCGCTTCTTCTTCTATAATTATATACCAAACATGACTAATAACTGGTGCTACGACTCCACATCCCCAAAAGCCCCTACCCCAAAAGTGTTCCTCTCATTTTTGTACTCTAGACCCTAAATCCGAAGGAAAAACCCCAATGCTCTACGACACTCGCACACTGAGGTAGCCGTCCTTCAATATTGCTATACTTCTCAATGTGTTCTCCGACAGCCCAAGTATGTTAGAGAATCGCAAATGCAGACTTAGGGAAAACGAAAATTCCCATCTCCCAAACTCTCCGAGTTATAGAATCCGGCCCCAGGTGTTAAAAGAATTGGATTTTGTTTTCATCTACATACACGATATTTTAATAGCGAGTAAAAATAAAAAGGAGCATGTATCACAATTAGAAACAGTATTTAAAGGGTTACAAGAGTTCGGTATAAACATTAATCCCATAAAATGCATTTGTGGAGTAAATGCTTTCGATTTTTTGAGTCATAAAATCACAAAAGAAGTAATTCTTCCATTTGAGAACAGAGTTAAAAAAATTTCAAAATTTTCCTTCTCCTAAATCATTCAGACAAATTCAGCAATTCGTGGAAATGGTAAATGGTATTATCATAGATTCATTCCACATCTATCTGAAATGTTAAATCCAATACATATAAATATAACAAATCTTCTAAATAAATCCAAAAATATTAAAAAAATTTATTGGCTACAATATTGTGAAATCAGCTTTACAAAAATTAAGGAAGCCTTGTATAGCTACACACTTTTAGTCCATCCTCTATAAAACGCCAAGTTTATTTTAACAGTCGACGCGTCAGACGTAGCAACAGGGGGAGTTATAGAACAGTACAATGAAAACCACTGGGAACTTTTAACTTTCTTCGCGAAGATTTTAACTCCAGCCGAAACGAGGTATTCAACTTTTGATAAAGAACTTTTAGCAGTCTATTTAGCCATTAAACACTTGAGACATTTTTTAGTAGGTCGAGATTTAACTATTATTGCCGACAACAAACCATTAATGTCTGCAATCTGGACCAAGATAGAAAGAAGTCCCAGACAAGCCAGACATTTAGATTCCATAACGCAATTCACTTCGCACATTAAACATATTAAAGGAAAATCGAACGCGTTGTTGCGGATTCCGTATCACGAGTAATGACTACTACTGACTGATAAAAATATCTGCGAAATAAATAAAATTTAAATATCTATATTAAAAAAACGTTTAAAAGAAATAACTTTTGTAAATAAAAAGGACTAAAAAGTAAAAATTTTTTTTTTTTATCAGTCATATATACAAGAAAAGCTTCATTGCAAATTACAAATGCTAGAACTCGAATTAAATCTTAAAAGTTTGGGCATCCATAGCTATAATCACAATAGTCTAACTGCAACTCAAAAATTTTTGATGAATTTTCAAAATCCGCTCTACACCTTATCATCCGAAATCGAATGGAATGATAGAGCGTATCCATAGGCAATTGAAGATATCGTTCAGAACAAAAACTACTCATAATAACTGGGTATTGCAAATACCAGCGATTCTCTTAGGTTTTAGATCCACAGTAAAAGAGGATCTTCACTGCTGTCCAGCTGATTTAGTTTATGGGCAAGCACTACGCATCCCAGGGGAATTCTTTATAGATAGTCCAAAACCAACATTAGATCCTTCAAATATTATTAATAACCCAAGAAACTATATTAAAAATTGTGTGCCAACTAGTCCTATAAAACATTATAACAATATTTTTGCACCTAAAGACCTTAGAGATTGCAAGTTCGTTTTCGTGAGAATATACCATTCAAAACCTTCATTAAGTAATCCGTACGAAGGACCATTTACGTTTATTAAACGAAATGACAAGACGTTCTTAACCAGTTCCACGAAAATGAGACCATTATTTCTATAGACCACCTAAAACTGGCATTTCTGTACTTAAATGAAAATGACCAAGAGTCAGTAAAAAATTACCATTTAAAAAAAATGTTTCAAAGTTTTGATAGTTTGAGCACGCTGTGTTATTTGGATGAACGCTAACAGTGAAGTGGGTGTTGATGTAGCGGAAGCTACATAGTTCGTTAAATTGAAGTATTGCAATTACTTTTTGTTCATATTTTAAAATTAAATGAAATATTTTTTATGTATTCAGTTTTATCAGAGTAATATTTGCACTGACTGTAATTAAAGGAAAAATATTGGATTTGACGTTTTAAAATGAAAAAAAGCTTTAAACACTGATACACACTACTGTTTGAGAAAATACACTGCTCAAAAGTGTATAAGCAAAATGTGGTTTTTCGGTTGGCAATTCCTGGAATTTGGTTTGATTTTGGTTCTGTTTTTTGTTTTTAGTAGATACATCTATTGCGCATACAACAGTAAAAAAAATTCTGGAATAACGGTAAAAACAGGTGTTATATAATTATAATGGGACAAAAACCAATTTTTACAATTCAAAGATTTTTTTTTTTTAATTTAATTAATTAGTACAGTGTTTTTTTTTAATTAAATTTTTTTTAATAACTAGTATTGCCTCCTCTTGCAGTTATGACAGATTGGCATCTTCTTGGCATGGAGCTAATCAAGGTATCAAATCTGTCTTGCGGAATTTGTCTCCAGTGATCTCGAAGGAGATTACACAGTTGTACTCGCGTTGTTACTGATGCTAAATGTGGCAGAATGCTTCGTTGAAGTGCATCCCATGCGTGTTCAATAGGATTTAAGTCCGGGGATTGTGCTGGCCAGGGTAAAACATTAATTTCTCTTGCATCCAACCATTCTGTTGTGATTCTTGCTGTGTGTGGCCTGGCATTGTCATGCATAAAGATGAATTCTGAACCGATCTATGATGATAATGGAAGCACAACAGGTTCCAGTACCTCATTGATGTAAGAGACTGCCGATAAGTTGCTTTCTGGAAAAACGAGATCAGTTCTTCTACCAGTCATAATTCCTGCCCATACCATAACAGTGCCTCCACTGTAATTGTGAACTTCTTGCACAACTCTGAGCCTTTCTGCGTTACCAGGTCGTCTCCATATTCTTGTTCTCCTCGTATCTGGATGACAACCGAATCGTGACTCATCAGTGAACAAAACTCTGGACCATTGATCTTTGTCCAATTTCTATGATTTTCACTCCAATCTTTTCGACGCCCGCGATTTTCACGTCTTATCGGTGGACATCTCAAAGGACGGCGAGCGTGGAGAGTGTGTTCGTGTAGTCTATTCCTGATGGTTTGATCACTAACGAAAATGTTTTCAGGTGTGCACAAGCGTGGCTGTAATTGTCGGGCAGTTAAAGTTGGCTTTTGGCGGGTTTGCAGTCGAATATAACGGTCCTGCGATGGAGTTGTTAACCTTACTCGACCTGGACGCTGCACGTACGGACTCCCAGTCACACATTGCCGTCGCCATAACCTGCATATAACGGAACAATTTACATTAAAATAACGGGCAACATCTGTTTGGCTTCTTTCACTTCGAAGCATTCCTATGGCTTCGTCAATTTCACTGTGAGTTAAATGACGACGTGTATTTCTGTATTCCATACTTCTACACTCAATTTAATTAATTTACACAATTTTAAAGTCACACCTTAATGAACTGAACTGATTAAAGTCTGAAACAACAATAACAGAAATAGGCTAAAAACAACTTTTCCAATAAAATAATAACTGTTTTTACCGTTATTCCAGAATTTTTTTATTGTTGTATGCGCAATAGATGTATCTACTAAAAACAAGAAACAGAACCAAAATCAAACCAAATTCCAGGAATTGGCAACCGAAAAACCACATTTTGCTTATACACTTTTGAGCAGTGTACATATCAAGACTTTTTGGAATGTATTGTTCTTAGAAAAATACAATTTTGGGTCAAGGATAGATTCAGAATAAGTTTAGACGCCAGAGGGCATTGAACTAGATTAATGATTTTAATTATTTTCAATAATAATAATAATGATTGTTTTATTGTATTAAAAATACCTTGCGTGTGTTTAAAAAAGAAATTATAACGAACTAAAATACGTAATAAATAAAATAATGATCAAAGTAAATATTTATCTTAATTCTTCTTTTTTTTTTATTGAAAAAAAAAGAAGAACCGTAAAATTTAAGAAATGAACTGATTTCAATATGATATTTTTTATTATATCATAAAAACATATACCAAGCAATTCAGTCGTCAAATGATACGCAATACCCTGGTTGCTTTCCTGTTATGCTAGATAAGATAAACGCTATAAATTTTGAAATAAACTTGTTTTCAATTTGTGATTTCATCGTAATTGTTGGCTTGTATTTAACTTGTGTACTGACATCTCCAGTTCCTGTATTTGTGGAGCTTTTCTGGTTGGCTTCCAAGTCCAACTCTCTGTACAAAGATTTCGGAAATAAAATTTGACTGGGATGCAGGGTCTAGTAGCGCTCCACCGGTGACGTATTTATTGTTAGCGTTCAAGGGATATATTAAAGCAGTGAGAAGCACTATGCTTTTGATGAATATGTAGTAATATTGTCATATTTACCTGAGGAAATTGACATGACCAATGCCATGGAATTGTGTGGCGTCGCGTCGAGAGATTGATTTCTAGTGCCAGAGTGAGCTTGTACTAATGATATGCTGGATGTATTGACTTCGTGAGATTGAGCTGAGCTTGCTGAATTAATGTGCAGTAAAGTGTGATGCTTCCCAGAGCATTTTTGACCTGTGTTGATTGATTTGCAAGAACGTATGGAATGTCCACCTTTGAGGCAGTTGACGCATAGCTTCATACGTTTAATTTCATTGAATCGTGATTTTGTTGACACACTTTGAATGGCAACGAAATGGTAAGTGTTCTGGTTTAAAACAGAATACGCATGATGTCGTGGAAGAAATTGATGCTACGAATGACGTACTAAATTGTACTCCAAATTTGTGCCTGGATTTAAGTTGAATTTAGTTAAGTTTGCTTGAAGAAGGGGAAACATGTGATTCCCCTTTCGAGCCTTGCATAAATTTCAGAGTTTGTAGTCTTTTCCCCAGAAAAATGAATTCTTCCCAGAGCTGTTGAGCTGTGGTTTTGATTGGATATTTCTTGCGCCCAATTCGCTTGCGTAGTGAAATTAAATTTAGAGATAAGAATATGTAGCAGTAAGCCGTCGTTTCTTTTTACCAATTGTTAATAAGGAACGCAAATGTGCTTCTTTTTTATCAAGCAACAATCTGAAGCTCTTGACGGAAGGTTTGGTAATGTTCTGTGCAATTTAAGAATTGAACTGGTGTGTGCCTCATCGTAATTTTTGCCTGTGTTTATACCCTTAATTGTGAAGATTCTGAAACTTTTCTTCTTCGGCATACTTTTCATTGTTGTACACTAAAACTTGAAATACTGACCAGATAGCAAGCCAATTAATTAACTCACCAAAAAACAATTGCTAGTTTTAATGTTTCTATGTTATCCACTGCCTTTGACATCAATTCAGGAGATATCGATTCAGGAGTTGTATTATCGACTGTCACAGAATTGCCTTGCTTTTGTTTTTTTCTATTGATGAAACCAAGCAATGCAGATTATATTTGGAAGTAATTCTCTTCTTGTCACGCTCGGTTGACAATACTTCGGTATTATCAGTGCATTCTAATCTTCATTGAATAGCATTAAAATTTCTAAAATACATTTCTAACATACCCAAGCTCAAAAATATTGGCAGAATGAGCTTTTTCTTCAACGTTAGTTTTTAATTTGCCTCTTCTTTGGACTTTCAAATCTGAGATTTGTTTATTTAAAGATTCCTCAGGCATGTTAAGATTTTGTTTTAACTGAAGGGTGCAGCCCGTTATTTCAAAAAAGATTGCGAAACGACGCGTTTATGTCAGTCATTAAAGTATGTATAAATTTTCACAGAACTGGTATTGCAGCGAATGCCTCTTATCAAGCTGAAAGAAGTTTTCCAATTTATTTCATGTATATCCGAAATTCCAACAATATGGATTACAAGCAAAACGAAATCCGGTTACGAAGGACCAATGTGTAATCTTCATAGTTTTTAATTTGTGCGAATTATTTTTGCGAACTATGCCAGTATATGTATTACAAAGAGGAACACCGTAGCGATTATTCCAACTATTTAATGCCGCCTCTTGATAGAGACAGAACATTCTAAATATTTTACAAAGATATTGTTACGCGCTACAAAGTGAGACAAGCGACATCTGTTGGAAATGGAAACAACTTTAGGTTAGTGACATCTTATAGTGAATTCTTTTCTGCTACTCGGTGAAAGGACTGCCACCGAATCTGTCATTTTCGTACTCTTTTCCTCTCACCACACCAGTAGCAAACCCAAACGCGCAATCTTTTCTACCTCTGTTATTTTTGGTGCTGTCCCTGGTTGCAAATTTCTACTCCCAAATTTTTTCCGGTGTCGGGTGTTGACTGGGGTTTGAAGTTTGTTGTATTGTTTTGATTGAGCGGGATTTTTGTGTTATTTGTTGTGGAAAAATTAATTACATCGTTTTTGTTTTAGTTTATTGTAATTTGTGTTTGGAAAGAACAGTCTTACAACATTTGTTTTGATTTTTATTATATTTGTGTGTGGAAAAAACATTATCGCGTTTTTTTTTAAGTTACTGTTCTCCATAATGCGTCCGCGTCGTAATATTATTTGGTTCTTTCTAACCTCACCGTCACCACCGAACACACACCAAAATTGCCAATTTCACATTTGACAGCTCCGAACAACAGGAATGGTGTCAGCACTGTTCTGGTGCGGGTGTGATTCCAAGTTCAGAAAAGAATTCACTATTAGTAAACTTTGGTTTTGGAGAACGGAATATTCAGGAAGGTTCTAGGATAATTCGTAAAGTATAAATACGGCGCTTATCACATCCAGGAGGCGAGTCTTATTTCAGACAGTGAAGTGAACAAAGTAAACTATTTTGATTGTGATAATTAGAAGTACAGAACTAGCGATAACTAAAGAGTTGATTTAATAATTGATTGTGAATTGTGGGAATAAACAGTAAAGTTAAATAAAGAAGGATCTTTTAAATTACATCTGAAATATTGTATTTCAAATAACGAACTAAGGACACGCTCGTAAGAACTGGTGTGAGAAATGAAGTAAGTTCGTGAAATAAAGTGGAGGCATTTGACTTAAACAAAGTGTGGAATTGAGTGAAATTTTGTATTTTACGTGAAAGCTCTGGAAGATAATCTAGAGCAATGGGACGCAAGCTGGAGAAGCTTCTAATACAGGATTTGAAAGTGGAGTTGGGCGAACGGTCATTACAAATGACAGGCATAAAGAGTATTTTGGTAGAGTGACTTAGACAAGCTTTGGAAATAGAAATGATGAATCCTGACACAATTATTTGCGAAGACTATTCGCAAGAACCTGAAGCTGAAGAAAAGTCGGACATGAACATGGAACAACTATTGGGCGTTTTAATGACTAAATTGGAGCTTTCAGTTCTATAGATGAGGAACTCTCTAGAAGCGCGTTTGGACGAACAAAAGAATTTTCTGGAATCCCGTTTAGATGAACAGAGATAAAATAATGAGGATCAAAAGAATTCTCTGAAAGCATGTTTAGAAGAACAAACGAATTCACCAGAAGCCCGTTTGGAAGAACAAAAGAACTCTATGGAATCCCGTTTAGATGAGCAGAAGAAAGTTAATGAAGATTAAAGTATTCTCTGCAAGATGTTTAGAAGAACAAACGAATTCTCTGGAAGCCCGTTGGGATGAACAAAATAGTTCTTTGTAGAATTGTCTGGAAAGCTGTTTGGAAGAACAGAAGTTTTTTCTTAAAAATTCGATAGACGAACAAAATGTGAATAGTGAAGAAATCCAGCAGGAAGTGCTGGAAGTTCAACAACAAGTGTCGGAAGTGCAACATAATATTACGGAGAAGCTTGACAACTTTAAAGCAGATTTAGAGAGAATGAAGCATCGACGACCTCGGCACGAAGGAACTGAAATATCCGGTGCAGGCAGAATGAAACCTCCAGTATTTGATGGACAAAATTCGTGGCATATTTTCAAGAGACAATTTGAGGCAGCTTCCGTAGTAAATGGATGGAATGATGCAGACACGGCCTCAGCTCTGGTTTTAGCTCTTGGAAGTCCCACGTCAGAGCTATTACAAAATATATCGATTGAAAAGCAACTTGATTATACTTCATTAGTACAGGGGATAGAATTACGTTATGGAGATGAACAAATGCAGCACATATGTATAACGCTTGCAGTTACGGAACAAGATTTAGAAGCATGGCGAATCACTACATTTACTGCAGGCTGATGTGGAAGGATTAGCTTATCTTTCATACTCTACTGTCAATGCAGAACTCCTTACTGAAGTGGTAACAGAAGCAGTTGTGAACGCTATTGCAGATCAAAAGAAGTCAACAGCAGAAGCGCCAGCCTATGCATTAGCATATGAATTTGCTAGACAAGCTTGTCGGACTGCAGTATGAGTAAGAGCAATTTCTGTGGATGAATGTACGTGCAACAGAATGCAGTCATCACAGAGCACTCCTGGGGCCGGATTCACTAACTCGGAGAGTTGTGGAGTTGTGGAGATGAGAGTCCTTTGGCCACTTAACTCTCCACTCGGAATTCTGTAACTCGTGGAATTTGTATTGAGATTTACCAAACTCTCTATTCAACTCGGCAAAACTCTCGGCTGTGTTAGTTGTGGATAAGTAAGAAAAATATTTCTCAACTGGCAGTATTGTCTGCTTTTATTGTCCTTTGTGAAGGTACCAATGTACCTAGGATTTTCAAATTGATTTATGTATTCACTGCATATCCTGGCTATATTTACAAACACAAATTATGGAAATCCTTTCAATACTTACAGAGAAATAAGGATTTTTGTGTCTCAAGGAACCCGATAAAAATTGTAATTCACGCGAATATGGTCAAATTGGTCGTCTTCCAGTACAGAAGAGATGCTACAAAAATTTTAATATGCCCGTTAAAGCTTGTATGTAGGATGAAATCTACATTTTGTCCTCTAATTAGATATATAATTAGTTTTGACTCCGGTAAATAGTTTTGGAGAAAACTGCAAAAGAAGTCAATCAGTCCTTCTTAAGATGAAAAAATGGCCATTTTCTGGTACAGAAACTCAAATCATCATTATGAAGAATTGGTAAGTCGTGGAAATTCACTTTCTACGAGAAAAATGTTCACAACAGAGTACTAATGGATGTGAAACAAAGAACGGAAGAAATATATGCAAAATATAGGAACTGGGGTGTATATGACCCACGTGCAAAAAATTCGTGTTTCGGCGGTGAAAAGTCAGTTATGAAGTTAAAATAATCATAAAAAAACTACACCACTCGATTACCCGTTTCTCCCTCTTAAATTTGATACCAAACATGACGTATTTTGGTTAACCCCCAATGGCGGGTGGTACGACCCCCCATCCCCAAAAGCCCCTCCCTCAGAAATTGATTACCTTTGTTTTTGTACTCTAGACCCTAAATCCGTAGGAAAAAACCGCAATACTCTACGACCCTCCCACACAGAGTTATCCGTCTTTCAACATTTCAATACTTCTCACGTTTTCTTTAACTCCTCAAGTATGTTAGAGAATCTCGAATGGAGAGTTAGGGAGTTTTAACCGGGGAAAACGAAAATTCTCATCTTCCAAACTCCCAAACTCTCCGAGTTAGTGCACGTGGTATTCTTCCAAAGGGACTGCAGAAAACGCCCACGAATGGAAGCGCCAGAAGAAGGGCAAAGATATCGAGCTGGGCAGCAGAATGCCGTCATCAGAAACCACTCCCTCGCGTGGTCTCCTTCTATGCTCGATATGTCATAGACTAGGACAATCAAAAGAAGGGAGGAGATGGCGAGCTAGAGAGCAAGTTATTCATGGAGAGACAATACTGCAGCCTCATGACTTTGAAATATCACACCGCAAAGGATGTATCCACGGAATTGCAGAATCCTTTTCACAACGTCCTTGCAATGCTGAAACTTCGACTTCGACTGCGACTGAAATTAAGCTTGGCTCAAAGTGCAAAGTTTGTGTTGGCCTCGGCCAACTTCAGTTCAATCACAGAGGTCGGGACTTACATTGCGGACAGGAAGAAAAAGATGACGATGAATACGATATCGATGACGAAAGTCGATAGAAAAAGGAAAGAAATTCAAAGACAATTATGACTACGATGATATCAGTATAAAGGTGAAAGGAAAGAAACCCAAAGACGAGGATAATGAAAGAAAGAAAAAGGCGAAAAGTAAAGGGTCTAACGATGCGGATAATGATGATGTTAAGGGTATAATAAAGATCGGAAAGGGTAAAGACAAACGTCCTGACGATGGTGATGATAAGAAACGCAAAGGCGGCAATGACAAGGATGACAACGGCGATAAAAAGGGTAAGAAATTTGAGGACAAAGGAATCAAAGGCAATGATGATGAAGATGAAAGGAGACGAAAGAAAAATCAAACCATGGAAGAGTGCTTCAACAGAACATTAATCGAACATCTCAGGAAAGTAGCCAATTATAATCAGCGCGATTGGGATCGACATATTACTATATTTCTAATGGATTATATATTAGCTGTTTACAATGCGACCGGACAAAGCCCAGCTAAGGTCATATTCGGAAAGGAAATGCGCTTACCTAGCGACCTCTGGTTTGGTATATCCAAAGGCGAACAAGAGTTATCAGAAGACTACGTAACAAAGGTCAGACAACGATTAGCTGATGTGCACGAGGCCATGAGACGCTCTCCAAAATTACCACAACACCGGGAGGAAGCGTATGCAATTGAAACAAGGACTAGTAACATGGCACACAAGATTCAGCGTGGTACAAGATGCAAAAGAAAAATCATTCATCTGGATCGCTTGTGTCAATTCATCATGGAGGGTTCTTTCCTTGTTCAGTCGATTCGTCTTTGGAATAATTTACCCACACATATCCAGGGGGCGGAAAGCATGCATAGAAAGCATGTTAGAAGGTTACTCCGGCCACATATTCTTTAGTCTTTTATTATTCCTTTCATTTTTTTTATATTTTAATAATTCTTTGTTTTCATTTGCTAAATTTTCTTTTCTTTTTTTCTTTTCTTCTATCTTGCTTCTGTGATTTCTTCTTTTAAGCTGAATTATATTGAATTGAATTAAATTATTTATGAAGTGAATTATATTTATTTATTTAGTCTGTATTTTTTTTATTTTTTTTTTTGGTTTATTAATTTATAAGAAAGTACTATATAAGATAAATATCTTGTGTACAATTTTTTAAGAAAGATGAATATGAATATGATTTCAGCGAGCATGAAGATCGTGCATGACATGTTGCTCGGAACGAACAATTTTAAGAAGGGTGCAGTGTTACGCGCTACGAAGTGACACAAGCAACATCTGTTGTAAATGGCAGCATTTTTAGTTCAGTGACATCTTAATTAACTTTGAGTTTGGAGAACGAAATATTCAGGAAGGTCCTAGAATAATTCGTAGAGTATAAATACGGCGCTTCTCACATCCAGGAGCCGGAGTCTTATTTCAGACAGTGAAGTGAACGAAGTAAACTATTTGGATTGTGATAACCAGAAGTACAGTACTAGCGATAACTAAAGAGTTGATTTGATAATTTTTTGTGAATTGTGAGAGTAAACAATATAGTTAAATAAACAAAGAACTTTATAATTACTTCTGAAATATTGTGTTTTAAATAACGAACCAAGGCCACAAATTTAAGTGACTACATCCCTGATACCACCAAAGTACTGAAAATCTGTTTCGGGAGGCCTGAACCGAAGTCTTCCAGCTCCATTTAAAAAGGATAGGCTGTTGGGAAAAAATTCAGGGGTAAGCACTAACACGCATAGCCACTAAAGCGTTTTTAAATATATTACTTGCGTATGTAAGAGCAGGACAGGTAACGCTACCAAAACTGAAAAGCACGAACTTTCAGGAGGGAAGAATCAGTTTTTCATTACTTTTATGCTGTAGTCTTTGGGGGATGTATTCGGTACTTCTAAACCAATGAAGATAAGCACAATATTCAGGCATATGTCAGTAGTTTTAAACCTGCGAAAAGATGAACAGTATTCAGGCATATTTTAGTAGTTTTCATGTAGTGAAGAGAACCACAATATTCGGGCATATTTCAGTAGTTTTGAACTAATGAAGAGAATCACACCATTCAAACATAATTCAGGAGATAAATTTTTTCCAAAATAAGAAATTCTCTTTTCTTTTAATATATTTAATATATATAATACTTTAGTAATTAAATTTATCAAGTTGAGAACCCTTTTCACAACACTCCCTCTGCAGTTGTAGTCTTTTCATTAAGTCAATAGCTATATTAAAAAAAAAGCCTTGTCAATTTACTTTGGTGAACCTTTAAAACGACAAATTCTCTGTAATTATAAAACTTTTTTTTTTTTAATTAAAAATCTGTTTCACAATTTTACCAATTTATTACTAATATGTGAAATCTGTGTTACTCAGATGCACTTCCAATGGATTTAACTGGAAAAGTTTTTCTGAATTTCTTCACTAATGTCCTTCAAAACTGCTTTGCAAGCCTTAAAGATATGTAATCCAATTAGAATGAGACAAATCTATCAATATGTGTACTTTATCCCTGTTCAGTCCACCGGTGTATCCATGTCCCCCAGATGCATTCTCTTGTTGATATTTCCTGAAATACTTAAATAAAGGAAGCACAAAGTATCAAGTCTAAAGAAAAATCAAAAAACTTGATATTTATCTAAAAAAAAACCAATCAAATTTAGCATCCTGGATCATTCGCTTATAGCTAAAGATTCATCCATGGAACACAGAACTTCATGCTGCAAAAGCATCCATAAAAGGCTCTTTGAAGCCACACTTCATCTAAAACCATAAAACATAACTAATAAATGAATAAAACACTAAAAGATAGCAAAACTTACCTAAAACTACACATCGCTCTTGTCTATTTACTTTTCGTAATGCCATTTAGTGACATTACTACAGTCAGCTGTCTTCGCCGCAATCAAAAGTTAAGTAAATGCAAAAGCCGTCGCTAGGTCAACACCAAGAGGCGAAACAGACATAACTGGATGCGGCGGCGGCTCTATAAAGCCGACGAGCTGCAGCAGAAAATCATTCTTGGTTCAGAGCTCATTTGATTCGGAAAATAATCCGATTAAAAGAATATCGTTCCCAACCTCCAAAATAGAAGAATAATTCTATATTTCAGAGTATAATCTGAAAATCCCATCATTTCCCAATCTCCTGCCCACACCTAAGCAGAAGAATAATTCTGCCGCAGAGAATAATCTGCAATCTCCTGGCGACACCTAAGCAGAAGAATAATTCTGCTGCAGAGAATAATCTGCAACCTCCTGCCGACACCTAAGCAGAAGAATAATTCTGCTGCAGAGAATAATCTGCAATCTCCTGGGGCCGGATTCTGCAGCACGGAGAATTTGGGAATTTGGGAGATGAGAATTTCGTTTTCTTAGAATTCTTAATTCCCTAATTCTCCATTCCCAATTCACTAACATGGTTGGAGAATTAGGGAAAACGTAAGAAATGTGAAAAAGTGCGAATTGCCTGGGACGATTAAGGGTATCACTTTTTGTTGTAGAGGGTTGGACTTTTTTTCATATGTGAGGTACATCTGCCTATTACCTTCCACTGTCGAAATAAATTTAAATTTCTTATTTGTTGGGGTAGTTTTTGAGGGATGTAGGAGGGTAGGTTCTCTCGAGTTTTTCCGGGATAACGAGAGAATGGAGAGAAGAAGGAAAATGTATGTGGTATCAAAAAAAAATGGGAGCTCAGAGCGAACAAGATAGGTGTAGGAAATATGGTGGGAAGAGTGCGGGGTAGAAATGGGGGCTGATTAACGGAAATTTAAAAAAAAATAAAGACAATATCAGGAGCTGTAATAATTCGCTGGGGTAAGCTCAGGATCTGTAAGCCCAATAAAAAAAAATAAGAATTCACTTTGGTAATTAGGTATGCATGGGTATTATAGGCAATATTTTATTTCAATTAACGGTAATTTGCAGATTTGAGCGGCCTCGGCGGTAACTTTTGCTATCGCAATATTCACGGGCGCTTAACTCTGTGTGGGAGGGCTGTAGAGTATTGGAATTTTTTTTGATAGATTAAGGGTTTAGAGTGCAAAAATATAGGTGAACAATTTTTGGGGCAGGGTGTTTTGGGTGTTAGGGGTCGTACCACCCCTCATAGGGGGTTGTCCAAACTACGTCATGTTTGGTACCAAATTAAAGAGGGAGTAGAGGGTAATTGGGTGGTGTAGTTTGTATTTGATCATTTTAACGTGATAGCTGAATTTTGACCGCCGAAAAACGATTTTTTTACACTAGGGTCATATACACCCAGTTCCTATATTTTGCATATATTTCTTCCGTTCTTTGAATTCAATTTGAAAATCCTAGATACCTAGATACCTTCATAAAACGCAACAAAAGCAGAAAGTCCAATTTTTCCACTTACTTTTCCACAAGCAAGACACCGGAGAATTAACAAGTGGAATGGAGAATTCGGGAATTCTCTACTTACTTTTCGTCTTACTTTTCCACAAGCAAACACCGGAGAATTAACAAGTGGAATGGAGAATTTGGGAATTCCGTATCTAGGTATCTAGGATTTTCAAATTGAGTTATGTATTCACTGCATATCCTGGCTATATTTAAAAAAAATAATTATGGAAATCCATGTAATACTTACAGAGGAACATGGATTTTGTGTCTCAAGATTCCCGCTAAAAATTATAAATCACGCGAAAATGATCAATTTGGTCGTTGTCCAGTACAGAAGAGATGCTGTAAAATTTTTAATTATACAAGGTAAAGCTTGTGTGTACCATAAAATCGCATCTATATTTTGTCCCCTAATTAAAAATGTAATTAATTTTTGAATCCGATATAAGATTTTGGAGATAACTGTAAAAGAAGTGTATCAGTCCATTTTAAGGTGAAAAAATGGCCGTTTTTGGTACAAAAATTGACATATTTTCAACTCATCATTGCGAAGAACTAGTAAGTTGTGGAAATTTACTTCCCATGACAAAAATGTTCACAACAGAGTACTAATGGATGTAAAACAAAGAGCGGAAGAAATATTTGCAAAATATAGGAACTGGGTGTATATGACCCTAGTGTAAAAAAATCGTTTTCGGCGGTCAAAATACAGCTATCACGTTAAAATGATCAAATACAAACTACACCACCCAATTACCCTCTACTCCCTCTTTAATTTGGTACCAAACATGACGTTGTTTGGACAACCCCCTATGAGGGGTGGTACGACCCCCAACCCACAAAACACCCTGCCCCAAAAATTGTTCACCTATATTTTTGCACTCTAAACCCTTAATCTATCAAAAAAAATTCCAATACTCTACAGCCCTCCCACACAGAGTTAAGCGCCCGTGAATATTGCGATAGCAAAAGTTACCGCCGAGGCCGCTCAAATCTGCAAATTACCGTTAATTGAAATAAAATATAGCCTATAATACCCATGCATACCTAATTACCAAAGTGAATTCTTTTTTTTTTTTATTGGGCTTACAGATCCTGAGCTTACCCCAGCGAATTATTACAGCTCCTGATATTGTCTTTATTTTTTTTTAAATTTCCGTTAATCAGCCCCCATTTCTACCCCGCACTCTTCCCACCATATTTCCTACACCTATCTTGTTCGCTCTGAGCTCCCATTTTTTTTTTGATATCACATACATTTTCCTTCTTCTCTCCATTCTCTCGTTATCTCGGAAAAACTCGAGAGAACCTACCCTCCTACATCCCTCAAAAACTACCCCAACAAAAAAGAAATTTAAATTTATTTCGACAGTGGAAGGTAATAGGCAGATGTACCTCACATATGAAAAAAAGTCCAACCCTCTACAACAAAAAGTGATACCCTTAATCGTCCCAGGCAATTCGCACTTTTTCACATTTCTTACGTTTTCCCTAATTCTCCAACCATGTTAGTGAATTGGGAATGGAGAATTAGGGAATTAAGAATTCTAAGAAAACGAAATTCTCATCTCCCAAATTCCCAAATTCTCCGTGCTGCAGAATCCGGCCCCTGCCCACACCTAAGCAGAAGAATAATTCTGCCGCAGAGAATAATCTGCAATCTCCTGCCCATACCTAAGCAGAAGAATAATTCTGCCGCAGAGAATAATCTGCAAATCTCCTGCACACACCTAAAGCAGAAGAATAATTCTGCCGCAGAGAATAATCTGTAAAACAAAAGCATTTTGCTACCAGTGAGCATCAACGCAAAATAGATTTGCACTTATACTTCGTTCTTGTAGAAGCAAGTTACTTCCCTTCCGCTCACATGCAAAACAGTCAGCGACAATCTGACGTAATTACTTTTGCATACTGAGGATTATACGCTGTGCTTCGTGTTAGCATACGTGCTACACTTTCAGTGCACACGCTGCTTGTTGCTACTATGCAATCCTACGGATTTACACACTGCAACATATTTCTTTTTAGATTTAAAGTTACCACAGACTAGCAATTCTTCTTCTTCTTTCTCTTTTTGTTTTCAAAATTAACAGGAACCGAACGAGACCATTTTTTTGTGATTGAATTTGATATTGGTTTTAGTTTGTTGAATTATTAGTTTTAAGATCCTTTGAATTGTGATAATAGTGTTAAGCATTTTAAATATGAATTCTTTTAAAAAAAAATTTATATTTGAATTGTTTCAAACTAAGTTGTCCTTTTTACCGGCACCATCGTCCCACGATCGAGACTAGATTTCAACATCCCCCTTTGAGTACTGAACTAATCCGGTGCTGTTAGTACTGAATCAACCATGAAAAGATGCTAAAATAATGAGGAAGGAAGGAATTTGGTTTTGCTTCATTTCATGCACAGAACTTTTCGTACTTATTCAGCGCATTATTACGGGCTGAAGTGCATGCATTTTCACCGATAGAATAAAAGAATAATTATTGTATTGGTAAACCCTGAAGTCGTGCTATCAGGTATAAGTGATAGCGCTACAGTATCAATACTAATAACTCAATTTTTACAGTGAAAGTTAAAAATATTACATATTATTTATATTATATATTAAAACTACACTTTAGTTATTGTTTTAAGAACAACAGATTGAGATTTATATCGGAGCCCTATAGGAAAAATTTCAAATTTCCAGCACTTGAAATCTTAAGGATGGAGGGTTGCTGTTTTTGACTTATTCTTCCTGGTAGTTTCTTGAAATTGGATTGGGACTATTTAACTCCTTTTGAGGCTTTATTTCGTTGTATTTAGCATGGTGCAGGGTATTTGCCTCCTGCTTTGCCGACGGCTCAGTTTGGTACACCTGTATGGTCTGTGCTTTTGGTTGTGTGGGATACTCATGCTCGTCGATGCTATTGTGTTTTGACCATGTAGAATTGTTCGAACTGGAGGACGGTAGGGTAATATGCACCTTTAAAATAGGACTTAGCGAATCGCTAACGTTCTAATTTGGTCTTGGTTTATTTAGAAATGACTTATTCCTAGGTAGTTTTGACGGTAGAATTATATGCACCTTTCTGGCAGGCTTTGGAAACTCTCTTCTGTCTATATCGGAACTTGCTGCTTCCTTTGTGCTTACTATTACAATGTGTGTGGTTTTGTGGCCTTTTGTGCCTGTTAGTGGGACTATTGTGTAGTCTTTTATGGGACACGGCTGTAACTTTAAGCTGTTTGTGACTACTTGGTGGCTGTTAGCGTTGAGAATACTAACCAACACTAATTCTTCTCCAGATGATAGCACACTGTTTGCCAGGAAGACTCCATCGCTTATCTCATGGGATAAATACAGGATTTCTACTTTTGTTTTCAGTGGGACTGGGGCAACAATTTATGACCGCGCATGTATGTAATGTGGTTCCTTCAAGGTAACCAATTGCTGCCTGATTTTGTCGATCATTTGTTTGCTCAGGTAGCTCAGTTCCCATACCTTGGGCTCTTTTGGAGCTTGGCAGTCAGCTTCTCTCATTTGAGAAGCCTAGAAGAGACTGCATGGGGATAGTTCAACCTGTTTAGGCTCTACCTCTTCAAGCAGTGTTTTTACTTCGACTGCTTTTTAGAATATAGCTTGTCCGTTTCAAACTCTAGTGGCAAAGCAAATTCATCTGGGTTAGTTTCCATGTGAGGAAATCTCAGTGCTTTGTTCGGAGCCTATGTGTATAATCGGAATGGCCAGGTAAATTCCTTACGGATTGAAACTTGCAGGAAATTTTGTCTTTGAAAACGAAGTTTCCTTGGTAATTATCCAGCGTCTTTTCGGTACCAAATGGGGTCTGCAATGTACATACCTCATTGAATTTATTACCTTGAGGTCTTTTAATGACCTTTTCTTTAATATGTATCTACTACTAGTTTAGTTTGGCCGTTCAGGTCTATGTCCAAAGGAAGCTTTACTATAGAGATACTAGAATCGGGAGGTTGAGGGGAGCCTATTTTAGTAGATGAGTGTTTTAAAGTTGAGGCGGAGAGTTTTGGGTCAACTGTACGTAGTTTTCCTGAATCCGGGCTTCCCATTTTCGCTTCTGTTTACATGTATTTACTGCATGTCCAGGACGACACCAAAGCTCACATTTTTTTCTTATATTGTATACTCTGGAATTATTAGGCCCTTGTAGGTCTCTAGGGCGATAATAGGTGGTACACTTTTATGTTGTCTTTGAATACCATTGTTATTTCTCCTGCAGTCACGCACGGAATGGTTATATATTCTGCAACTCACACAGTACAAAATATTTTTACGTTTGAGATAATCAGTATAAATATGGCCTCTTAAATTAAAAGAACTACAATTGATTTTATTCAAATAATCTTTTTTATTGCTTACATTTAAATTTTTAGTAGAATATCTTGGCTCCTGTTTTCTTTATTTATTATTTCGAGAGAGTGCGAGAGCTCCCCATACTCCATCAAACTCTCTTTGGTCTTTTCAGTGCATTAATTAATTTCGCTATTTGCTCAAGCCTTTCGTCTCGGATCTTATAGAGCTGTTTATGAATAGGATCGAACTGTACTATAGAAACTTTGGAAAAGTCTCGCACTTTCCCTACCAAATATTTTAAATGCCGCAACTTAGTTTAACTCCCTGTGGTGGGTCCCGACTTGTTGAGCTTGTTGCGTGTGTTTGATTAGCACCGTCTATTGTAGCTGTTGCTCCCGCGTTGCCTCCTTTGTACTGGGGCGGAACTTCGTGTGCATCTTCCGGTGAGGTGAGGAATATTGTGTGCAGTCGATTGAAGTTGGCTCTGCGCAGCTTGGCGGGAACTGTCTTCGCTCATTTGCCACCATGTTGATGATTTACAGCTACGGGGCTCCTGCCATCTTAATTCTCTTCTTTCAAATTGATCAATTCAGGATTGTTATTGCGGGAGCTGGCGGACTTTTTTGTGCTGCCGGGGGGGGGGGGGGGTCTTGGCTTCTTAAATTCCCCTGCATAAAACTGAAATCGAGGAACGTTGCCTACTTTGAAGTCCCTTTCAGCTCCGGATCGTAGATGGCGGAGAGTTACTAAGCTTCCTTCCTTCACGTGTAGAGTTGGAATTCCCATTTTAATTTGAACGTCTGATTCTCCTGAGCTAGGATGAAGCCCACTAATGTCCCAGGTAGGGACTTATGCACCATTATTGAGGGGTCGCTGCTTGTGTTTAGCACAGAGCCGGTTAAAGCTGTCCGCCCCGAGTGTTGCGGGCGATGGGACCAAACAGGTCCAATATAATTAACCCCTTTGGTATGAAGGAAGGCAGATTTTCAAGCTCTTATGTTTTTCCTTTTAGCTTTGAAAAACTGGCTGCCACTATCCTACTGGCTGCGCCAATTGTTTTTACAATTCTATTCTCCTACCTGTGATACTTCCTGTGATGTTTCCTTTATGGGAGACTGCGGGATGTGGTATTCCTTGTTTAGGTTTAACTTGATACACCTTTTTTTCACTACAGATTTGATATTTCTTTAACTTTATCAAATTTACTCTTTGTATCGTTATACAATACTATTTTCTTTAACCTTTTGCGATCTAATCTTCATGCCGCTATACAATACTATTTTTTTTTAATTTTTTTTTACTCCTTTTTCACGCCGAACCGGCTGTTTTTACGTTTCTTGACGAACTCCAACTTAATCATCTTTAATGGTGACCAAGTCCCATCGTTCAGGGTATAAAATGCTTAATTCGCATTTTTTACCCAGAGAAAATTTTACAGTCTTTTGGACTTGATCAAAATTGTCCAGAAAACTCGCACCGATTGGTGATTTAAAAATTGTAAATTTAAATTTCGCATTACTATTCATACTATACATACTGTATTTTTCCTGATAAATCTTATGGAGGTAAGATTTGTCATTTGGTTTTATTTTTTGCTTTAAATTATTCTACTGACCAATTTGCTAAAGGCAAAATTTTTGTATGGGAGTTTTTTGAGTGAAACGACTTGGGTGAAATTGAAACTTTTTCCCAAGTCGTTTTATGTTTTATGTTTGCCTTGTTTAAGGAAAGGAAATCGAAGATATTGCTGACGTAATTTGTTTATTTATTTGGATAATAAGCTAATCATGTATTAAGCATGATTACCTTAGTTGAAACATTTTTATTCTTTGCCCCTTTTCGGGTTTGATTTTGGATATTTTTTATATATAATACGCGCATTGTTAAGAGCCAAGCTAACTCTGAATATATGTCATTTTAAGACCAAGACCTGTCTAGTGATTGCAATTGAATGTTATCAATTAGAGTAGTCTCAAGTTTCCGTTTGGTTCGGAATGCTTCTTAGGTCAGGTACAATATTACGGAATGAAGTCTATGTTTGTAATAAATTAATTCGAGAGTTTTATTGTTTGATTACTTAAGCACACGACTAATTCGAAGACTTATCGGAACTTAAAAGCGAAAAAAATCGCCACATATTCTACAAGTATAAATGCAGTAATGCATCTTCGAGCTCACAAGTATTTCAAACATGTGTCGAGTAATTCTACAAGCGATGAGTACTCCACTTTACAATTCTTTGAATTACTGCTCAATTTCTAATATGTACGAAAATCTAATTATTTTGTAATTCGTAATAATACTCAAAATAGTAGCTCATTCAGAGCCAATGAAATGAGGAAATTACTGATACTGATTTGCGTTTCTCTAAATAATGCGCTTACATTAGAGCTATTCAAAATCAGAACAGTTGCGTATTTATATTTCTGTCATAATAGCAATTTAATTTGATTTTGCTCACATCTTACATGAACGCTAGAAGGAAGATATTTGGAATTTCCCCTAAGACCAGGAAAGTATCACCAGATACGCTGACAAAGCAACTTTCACGTTATAAGTTTAATTGAAGTTGCGTGCAGGCTCTTAAAAAAGCTACTCGAAAAGCACAAGAATGGACAAGAGAAACTTAAAATGAAGTGTTCATTAAAAACCGAAGGGTTCCTTTACGTGTGTAGTCGCAGAGAGAATATCCACTGACAAGCACATTTTTCATGATATTAATGTAGCCAGTAAAAAGCTATAGCAAAATCTGCGAACTTGCAGGCCTGGCAGTGTAAGTTAAGCGCACTGTATACATACAGTGCTCTAGGATAGGAACTTAACCTGCAGCCACCTATAGGTCCGAACAAAACAAACTGAATCCATTCAAAAGCATATCAAAATGTTAGCAGCGACTAACAATAACCGAGAGTCATTAAAAATGGATGGACCTTTTAACCATGTAGCAATTATGAATAGCAATAGCAGTTTTAATAAAATTTTAGAGTAAAAACTAAACAACTCAATTATATTTGAGTTAGTTTAGATAACTTCTATTTTAACCGGAAAATCATAACATTTTTAAAAAGTGTACTTCCGTTTTTCAGGACTAAAATGTTTTCTGATATAGTATACAGACCTTCAAGGAGGAACACTGGAAATAAATATTTCATGATTATTTTTAAAGGGACCCCATTATCTGCAATATTTTAGCAAATAATTATCCCAAATAATTCGAAAGAATCTTATCACATAAAGCCTGAATCTAATTTGAACAGTAAATATAAAATGTATGTAGATAGAGATGTTCGAAATGAGTACATAACAGAAAACCGAATTGGGATTTTATGAGATTCAAACAGAACAAACTTATCGGGGGAAAATATTTTGTAAACCAAATTTTTATTGCTTTTGGACACAAAGCGTTCAGGAATACTCATGGCGGACATTCATCACGATATAATTAACACCATAGATATGGCCAGTCGCGATGCAATACGGGATCTGCCATTTCGATAAAATCTACAGAAGGCCGTTAAATTGCTGAACTATAACAATAAAATAAATTCATGTTCGTCCTTGTACAACTGTGCATGTTTTAACATGAAAGTCTGTATTTTTTATGGCAATACTATCAGTTGACCATGGTATGCATTATACTAAACGGTATCTAAAGCTTTTTAAATTAGTTAATCCTAAGGGTTTATTATGGTTTTTCCTTGATACTAGAAAATTGCGCTACCAGTTTTTTTATTTACTTATAGCATGCCTCTATAACACTTTTACCTGCCCTTCTAAAACTATGTACATAGTTCGTTTCGCTAAAATATTTAAATGAATGAAGTTCTGCATTTTGATTATTTACAATTTTTTACATTATAACTTGGATATAATTAAGATTATCAGAAAGAATAATGCTAAAGATTACTTCAATGACTTAAGTTAATTGATTTATAAGTTAAAGTACGTAAGGATTAGAAAAACGTTGTGTCGACTACAATGCCCCGCCACCACTTCACAGGGTGGATCCAGAATTCTTGTGAGCGGAGGGGGTTAACTATGGTTTGAAAGCGATAAGCTGGAAATAGATCAAAAGTTCGTAGATATTTACCAAGACTCGCTGATATTTGCGCAAAATTTAACATTTAAAGGACACATGTCGAACAGATAAGCGAGTGACTACCACTCGCAACGTATAAATTTGCTCAACGTTCAAATTTTTCCAATCGCGAAAGTCAAACGAGGCGTTAAATTACTAATTTTCTTTTTGTTTGTACATAGTGGAAGTGTAAAATTTTTGTTAGTAAATGAAGAAATATGTTTTGTTCAAATTCACGAACTCAACCTTGTGAAATACAAGATCTAATGAACTACGTACTTTACGTCTATTTAAAATAGCAGTCACATAACAGATACAATACATGATGGATCAATAGTTTGGGACTTCAATAACAAAGATGTCACGTACCTCACTTCAATTGGACTTTATTGATATTATTTATATAATGTTGATTAAACTAAAGGTAACTGGTACTTGGTATTAATTAAATTGATACTTGGTGTTAATAAAGCTGAAGTTTACTGCGATTTCCACGGCCACGGTCAGATGCAGAAGAAAACGGGGCAGGAAGCGAAGAAGATGGCGCAGACAATGAAGAAGTCTCATCAGAGCCCGATGAATAGTCAGGAGAGGACTTGTACACTTGTCATCAGTGCGGACAACAATAAACATTATAATAGAACTTTCAACAAGTATTCAGTTTCTTTTGTGTTCAGTTTCGTTGTTTTGCCAGTACCTTTTCACTGCCACCAACTTCCTACAATAAGAATTCCCTACGAGCTGGAATTTACAATAAAATCCTACTTTCTGGATTTAAAAAGGCCTATCACGCCAGTGGCGGTTTCAGGATGCCGATCAGGGGGGCGGGGGGTAACTATGGTTTAAAAATGGTATATGCTGGAAACTGAACAAAAGTTTGAAGACACTCGCCACCACTCGCAAATGTCAAATGCAAAAAATTTATCGTTTAAAAGATACGAAACGAACAGATTAGCAAGTGGCTACCACTGAAGGTTCATTGCCACTCCGAAAATTCAAAGGGGATGTTACATTATTCATTTTGTTTTGGTTTGGGTGAAAGTGTAAAACTTCTCAATCATCCATTTTAGTAAATAAAATTAAGGAAACGTACTTTATTCAAATTCACGAATAATCATAAATTGTATCTTTGTAAAATAGCGGAATTAAAAGTTTACATTTATTTAAAATAGCAGTCATAGAATAGATGCAATACATACCTACGTATATAACATCTTCGGCAAGGTAAGAAAGTGTGACTTCTTTTGTTTTTTATATTATTAAGCCAAGCTCAGCAGATATCCCATGAGCACAGCATGGCCAGAAGGTGATAAAGAAAGGTATTAGGGATCGTGAGAAGGGTGGCGAAGTTGCTGATGTATGTCACCCTTAAACTTTCGCAGATTGCACGCCGGAGGAAAGACAGACGATTGGTGACTGTTCCACGTTTGCACACGACTGAAAGCAATTTGAAGGATAAAAGGATGTGCGCGGCTTGTAGTGCGAGTATTTCATCAGAACATTGATCATGCATGTAGCAATATAGGAGCGAAAGGCAACCAAAATCATTGCGGCGGTGCTCGTATAAGTCCATATGACAAGATTTTGTCACATCGCCAATGAGCTGAAGGCTCTCTTTTTGACAATATCCAACGAAGCTAACGCTCTGCGACCATCCCCGGCCTATATATGGATATTGTATTCCATTCTAGGTCGTCTGATGTAGGACTTGAAGAGGAGTGCTAGAGTCGATGGGCTGAATTATTTCTTACACCTTTTCAGAAATCCAAGATATTTCGATTCTTATTGGCAACAGAGAAGTTGTGATCTGTTCAGTTTAACATACTGCAAATATTAATGTCAAGAATGCATAAAGACGGCGCATCATCCAGAAGTACTCCATCAAAAGAAACGGAAGTGGAAAAATTATGATACTGTTTTAAAGAGATCGGGACAGCTTTGGAAATTAGATGTATTGAATTCAATGCGATTCGGTTTGCTCCAAGCGAGGTTGTTATTCAAGGATCTAATCATGCAACCTAGTTCGAAAGATGTGACGTTTCCTCTGTAGTCCCCAAGGGTGTCAAGGGAGTAAGCGAAATACGTACTGTCATCGGAAAAACAATGGATGGGGTTGAAAGTAAGGGCGAGAAGATCATTAATGAAAATTGAGAAGAGAGATGGAGAGATATCAGAGCCCTGAGGTACCCCGGCATTTATTGGGCTGAAATTGAAATGTAACTCCATCTAATATAATCCGTATTAAGCGACCAGATAAAACACTTTATGATAGGCCTTTGAAATATCTAAGGCAACAATTTTGGACTCAACAAAATTGAGAAGACTAAGGCTTCAACGTTCCATATGAAAAGCCAGAAAAAGAAAAGCCATATTAGCGTTCGTTGTAGGTTTGATTAGTCTCTAGATACTTCATTAATTTGGAGTTAATGATAGATTCAAAAACCTTTTAAAGAATGGAAGTGATTGTAATTGGTCGTTAATTTGAGGGATCACTACCACTTCCTTTTTTGGGAATAGGCTGAACGGAATTGGAAATTTTCCTGTTGAATACGACAAGTAGAATAGTTTTCGCACAGCTTTAGCCAAGAATGCAGCTATGGAGACGTTGATCACCTTAAAGACCTTGAACATATCTCTCGTATGGATGTGTATTGGCTCTTGTACACATCTATAAGGGAGATGTAAAGTGGGTGGAAAAGGAGAATTTGAAGTGAATCTAACAGTGTAAATATAAGTTTTATTCAGGGAGACAACAATAACTTCATTGTAAAGTAGTGAAGGAATAGAGGAACTGCTGAAGTTGCTCCTGATAGTCATGACCTGGGACGAGAAACCTAATGTTCTGGTCAAAAACAATTTTTTCTCTTTGGATAGTGTTTTGGTTCTGAACATGGATGGAATTGATAGGTGCGAAAAGCAGACTATTTCGCTTTTAGTGCGTGGTTGTACTTATCGTTAAACAAAAAGCGATTTTGCTATTGTTAAGATCTGCTGTGTAACTACCGAATGTATTCACTCATGCCAAGACTTAAAATTGTACTAAATTCAATTGTGCATTCATCAACATCCCTTGAAGCAAAACAGGCCGACCAATCAAATTCTCTAGGATACTGATTGAGACTTTCCCAATCTGCAGATTTATTTTGTTTTTATTTAATGTTTGGGCTAAGTATTCTATAAAAACCATTGCATTTTATGAAATAATAAAAAAATTATTTAAAAATTCATCTCTTCCTTTAAATATAATAACACTCACTACATGCATAATGACTTGTTCGCCGTTGTGTAATTTCGCTGAATTTCTCCAATTACGAGTTATAATTATTTCTTTAAATTTTGTTTTGCCACACCGCGCCGATAATGTTCTAAGAAGCCGTCTTTACATGGAAGGCTAATGAAAGACCCTCTGGCAACTGTTTTCAATTAAAACAAACCTTCCATCGCGATAACATGGAAAGGCTCTGTCCTGCTTCAAACATCCCGAGCAAAGCGACGCTCATGTACAGCTATCGGCGCTTCCTGTTTTCTGTATAGGCGTCAACAACCATGACCGAAGACCAAGGTGGTAGTTAGGGCTTGCGTTCCTAAATGTATCATATTGAACACTTGCAGAAATTGTTAGGTTTTTGGCAAAAGGTGCAGTAGAATAGTTGTTAGAAAAAATTCAGAAGATCTACTGCAATTTTTTTTTTGTGGTCTTCGGGGGGGGGGGGCAAATAGTTCACTTACAATACTAAGAAAATCATTTTTTTATCACTTTGTAATTTTCACTCGTACCCAAAACAGCGGTACCATGACTTGAATTAAACTTGAAAATTTAAATTGAAACGAAATTTACGGAAGTGACTTATCAGTGCAATTTTAAGCTGGAAAGCGAAAAAGAAACACCCATGTACGGAAATGCTAATTAACCTGATAATTTTTACCTGTAACGACGTTTCTGCAGATGGCTCACAAATAAAATTCCAACAAGGAAAAAAAATCGTGCACATGCAGGTAGCCTGGTCTTAACATGTTTTGAACTTAAAAGTCAGGTTTTGGCTATTTTCTGCAGGACATGTACACATATTTTTCTTCATGTACAATCATTCTCACGCTGGGATCTGTTGTTTTAACGCTCGTAGTGTACATGCTCAACTTGATGAATTTAGGAACACCTTACAATGCCCTAAGCGTCATACAATCCCCGTAACTGAAGCTTGGCTGCATGACGAAATCACGTTTTCTCTGATTTCGCATCCCAATTATCAAATTTTCCATAGTGATCGTGGCGAAAAAACTAGCGGTGATGTAGCGATATATGTGCGACGCGACTCCAAGGCAAGGGTGGTTTCTAGATCGGCGAATAATTTAATTAAGTTCTAATGTGTTGCGATCGATACGATGACTTATAAGTGTATTTTATACGCAGTCTATGCCCATCCCGGTCAATTTATTACTGATGATCGCTCTGAGTTTATCGATGCTATTTCACTCCTAAGTCAACGGTGCACTAACATAATAATCGGCGAGAATTTTAGTTTTAATATACTCGAGAGGAGCCTGGACACCGACATATTTTTATCCGACATACTTGCCTCTCATTTAACTGTTGTTAATAATTACCTTACATATCATAATTGCTCGAACCCTTCCACATTAAATTTTTTTTCGTTTCAAACCCTTCTCTAGTGCTTTTTTTAATAAACTAAGGCCTAGTGTGCTGGATCATGACATTATTTTCTTCACTTGCGATAGAAGAGTTAGTTCCAGTCCAACTCCGTCCGCTATTCGATTCAGTTATTTTAAGAAACTTTACTTACCTTCGCTTTGTACACAATGTGAATCACTTCCCTGGGATCACATTTATAATATTGTTGACATAGATGAGCAGGTACCGTTCCTCAATAATTCTATTGAATATATTTATAGCAAGCACACTCCTCTTCGAACGAAGGTACCAAAACCAGATTCCTTTCTCTAGTTTACTATTGAAATTGAAACTATGTTTGCAGAACGTGGGTATCTGTATTTCAGGCATCGAAAATTTAGGACTGCGACAACTCTCAAGGAATTCACGTTACTAAGGATTAAGGTTATTCTTAAGATTCGTGAAGCCAAGCGAGCGTATTATAAACCGAAATTCGATTTAAATGCTTCTCCAGAAGTGCTTTGGCGTGATCTGAGAAATGCCTTCGTATATTGAAAAAAGGCACTTAACTACAACCTAAGTCCAAGTGAGCTTTATATATATTTCGCAATTAATCATAATTTTCAAGTTTGTAATCAGTCCCCCTTAGAAAGTTTGAATGTCTCGCCTAGGTTAGATGGCTTTAGTTTCCGCGGTGTGAATCATGGGGAAGTGTTAAAGGCTACATTCTCTATTAAATCGTTTGCCTGAGAGGGATCCCAAAGAAAGAAACATGAAATATATTTGGTCAGGATCGCCTTGTAATATTTTCAGGCCTTCTTTGGATGACTAATTCATATAATATCTGCAGGCCTTCTTTGGATATTGATTATCCCAATTCACCTGGCGGGATATCTCAGCCAATATTTCGTAGAGATTTTGTTTGGCGTCTGAGACTGCCTAAGTTTGGTTGAGTGCAAGCGAATAAACTCAGCCAATATTTTCCACCAAAGCATTATTGGGAGTCGGTAAATGAGTAAAACAGCTCAACTCTATCTATTGCCCTAGACACACAGCATTCTTAATAAAATAATGGTTCATTATAAAGTGCAGACTCACAGCCATTTCTTTAATTAAGTTGTACTTTCCAACTAGTTTTGATAAACTTCTGACATTATAGAAGAGATATGGATCGAAATAACGCTATAAACTTTGTTTTTATTTATTTATTTTTTCAATTTAACAATTTACAAAAGAGAAACACTTTATATTAAAAAGAATAAGTTCTTTGCATTTCTTCTTCTTATTTTTCAAATCGGCATATGCACAGCGGAGCTCCATATTTATATTATATGCCAAATCTAGCACAATTTTCCCTCATTACAGATATAATGAACGAAGAAAACACCTCATTAGTGTACTTCATTATCTTCTGATTTTCGAGCCATAATGACGTATACTATGTGACACACGGCATTTTAATGAATTGTTAGTACTAATGATTCATTGGATCGTGCTGTGTGCCTAGGGTACCAAACGTACTACTATGTTCTTTATTGCAAAAATATCTTATTTATAAATTCTATTACTATCCCTATTTAGTATACATAATGAAGGATTTACTTGTCATCAATTAATTATAAAAATTACAAGTGTATAAATTGTTGACGTGAAATATCGCAAGCAATTCATTGATATTCCAGACATTCCAAACATGCGGTTGCAGCGCATAAACTATGTGAAATTCCGTGTATTAATCTTGCACGTCAATCTATTCTCAAAATTCTATTCAATTTACCCTCTAGTAGAACTAATCTTTAAGCGAAGTTGGAATTTTTAGACTCCTAACAGAATATAACTTATATCTTAATAATGTTGACATTTTGCGCTCCAGCCTTCTGACATTTCAAAAACAAGTACCTACTCTACGAGATCAGAGAAGTTATTTGAGTTTTCCTTAAAATTGACTATCTCTTCTTTTTTCAATTTGAACTTCAAATTGATCCTTATGTCAATTTTGCTTTTTCCCTTTCTTTTTCTCTTTTTAATTATTTTCCTCTGTGGTTTTTATTACTTCCTATTTTCGTAACTAATGGTTTTTAGGGTTCCGTACGGTAACAACGGGAACAATATTACTGTGCTTCGCTGTGCGTCCGTCACCAGGTCGTATCGCATGAACCGTAATAGGTAGAAAGTTGAAATAATTAAATTATATTGAAATAAAACTGGTGAACTTTTACGAGAAAACGTGTTGACATTAAACTTAGAGGTATTGATTTCGAGAATGTTATTAGTATACACCTCTTGTAAGCGGAGACAATCATTGATAGAAACAAGTAAAAAAGCTACAATTGGTCTAAGACCAATTCTTTTGATACCCTAGGGCCTAGACGAATGCTCTTATGAAATTTCGTATTTTTTCAAAGTGGTTTTTCGTATATATGTGCGTATTTCTAGAACGGTTTGTCGGGCAGAAAAAATGATTATAACCAATTTTATAGGATTTCGTATTCTGAAGAAGTTTTTAGCACAACAAAATGTCTAAGACTGATCATTTTCACAGTATACGTAAAAAACCTAAATTTTTATATGGCAACACCAAGAGGGAGTTACCAGCTTTAGTCCATTTTTGAAATTTTATTTGCTAGTACACTGAAAACACCACGTACCAAATTTCAGCTTTCTACGTGGACGTGTTCTCAGGCAGTGTCCAAATATATGTGGAAAACGAAATTTTTGTTTGGCAACCACAGGAAGGAGTTGCCCTATTTGCCTCATTTTCGAACCTAATTTTACATTTTTTTAAAGTCCATGTACAAAATTTCAGCTCTCTAGGTATACGCGTTCTCGCGTTATCGTACACACAGACGGACAGACGAACGGACAGACGGACGGACATGCGTGGGTGTTTTGCTCTGCCATCATTATTTCGAAGTGTTACAAACGGAATGACAAACTTAGTATACCTTATAGATTTCAACTAGGGTATAAAATATTCAAGAATATTTTAACATCATCAGCATACAAAAGCAATTAGACTTGGTTTATGATGGAAGGTCATTAAATATATCAAGAAGATGAATGGTGTACTTGGTACCCTGCGGAATACCTAACATAAGGGCTAGAATTCTGCCTATTGAAGGCAACTAAAGAATCCCTACTGAGGAGATAAGAGAAAAACCAAGAAACAGTATTCGCATGAAAACCCAACCGCCCCAGCTTGGCTAAGGCTATTTTGTGACTTATTGTGTCGAAGGCTTTAGAAAAAGCCGTCTAAACAGAGTCAACTTACATATCTTGGTCAAGGGAAGAGGGCTCGAAGCCCGAATATAAATCCAAATTTGTGACAGTGTAACGACCTGGAAAAAACCATGCTGATTATCCGAGATAAGTGCTTTCGTTGGAGAAAGTAGTTGGTTATAAATAAGTTTCTCAAATATTAATGCCAGTCTACTGGAAATGGAATCAAGATGATAATTAATAATTAATCTTGAGTCCCCTGATTTGGAAGTAGGGGTAACAAAACAACGCTTCAATATTGAAAGAAAAGTTTTCTGGACAATAGACAAATTAAACAGATCACACAAAGGCTGAGCTTATGTGTGCGAGCATTTTTTATAGATCACGCTTGAGATTCCATCAGGACCACGATTATTATATATATCCAGTAGATCAAGAACCTTGAGAAATTTCCTGACAGGTTGAGTTCAGTTTAATATTATTGAGAACGTTATTCTCTTCGTTTACCATATTTGGTTCAACGCATGAGTCACCCATTGTATAAACTGATTTAAAATTATGAGGAAACATTTCACATGATTAACGGTGGGACCATGACAGCTCATCAGTATTGACCCACTGACATATAATAAGAATGGACTGAGCCATCCTATCTAATTCCAATAGTTAAAAATGGCACAAATTTTTGCTAAAATCTATTTGTCTCTTTCCAGCTCAAAATGTACATTGAACTGTAACCAATCTTGGAAACAGTACGGCTGTATTAATTGGAATGCATTAGAATTGACATAAAAATTCAGACAAATATATTGTTTTTATACAAATCTGCAGAGGAGCACACTTTTCAGTAATATTACAAATGAGTTTTTGGGTTCATTAAAACAAGTTTAACTTTCTAAATAATTTTTATTTAATGCAATACCTACTATTTTATAACATCTTTAGTGTTTCCAATCAACAAATAATATTAAATTATGAATCGGTGTGCAATTGTACGAAATAAATTGTTTTCACAGCCTGCTCAATATTTGTGCCATTTTTGAAGCAAGAACGCTCAGTCCATTCTTATTATATGTCAGTGGTATTGACCACTTCATTTGGATAGGTGTTGGATTTCTTAAAAGATTTACAAAAAGCCCAGAATGCTTTGGGGCTATGATTTTCAGTGGTATTAACCCATTCCATCCCAGTGGCAAGAAAAGCTGCCACCGATTTTAACTAGTTGTATTTCACTCACACAATTAAAATATCGCGCAGTTCGAAGTTATATGTGTTCCTTTGTCTGATGACTCATAATTTTACAGTTCTTATTGTAATTCGAGCAGTAGCGGTCTATAATTTATTATTTGAGTAGTATAGCTATGTCGGTTCTAGATCACTTTTGATCGAAATTTTTCTAAGTCCAGAAATACATGTTGCAGTATACTTCACTTTATTGGACTTAACATTTGGACTTAGAAAAATTTCGATCAAAAGTGATCCAGAACCGACATAGCTATACGCGGATACTTCTGAAAAATTTTATAAGAAGTTTTTTTCCTTTGAAATTTTTCTAAGTCCCGGTCGAATTTCGACTTAGAAAAATTTCATAAAAAATTAAATTTTTCTATAAAATATTGTACAGGAAGTTGTGGTTTTGCTGTATTTTGAATTTTTTAATACATAACACGTGCTCAGGATGTTGCGGAATAAAATTTTGTACAGGAAGTTGTGGTTTTGCAATATTTTAAATTTTTAAATTCATAACACGTGTTCATGATGTTGTGGTTTCATATATGAGGTAAATTTTTGGGTGTGGAAAAAGTCCCCACCATTTTTTTCTGTTTATATTTGCTCTATAAAACCTTTCGATAATAATTGTTTGGACATTAGTAAGGCTTTGAATTTCGTATAATAAAGTACTATCTGATACATCACTCAGGATAAAATGGATTGTGATAATTCAAAAAAGTTGCATATTAAAAGAACCCGGAGGATGAGAGATGATAATTCCGTAACTCGAACGCCAAAACCTGATACTAAATATCTAGCTATTTTAAATGGATTTAACTTCAAGCCGACACTCTCTGTTACAAAAATGGATGTAAACAAAACATATAAAATTCTCAACGTTACCAGGAAAAGTACTAGTTTTGGTGAAAAGCTAATGCAATTGGATGATAACTACCTATATTTACCAACCCGATTCAATAACCTCTCGGAAGATGTTATCAATGACATCAGTAACAAGCAAACCTATAAAATTATTAATGAGTTTCATCCTAATAAAACTTATAATTTAAAATTCATTATTAGTGACAAGGATGATGATGATGACAATGATGATGATGATGATGATGTAGAAGAAAATGAAATTAGTTATCCGCATAAAATACCAAATATGTTCAACTATTTAAAATAAAGAAATAAATATTTATATATTTGAATAACATTTATTTAGTTTCATTTAATTTTATACAGTCAAAGGGTGGACAAAATTAGAGTTTTGGTATCAATGTATATGTACGTTCTTGAGTCCTGAAAAGGGTGAAAGAATTCCAGTATAAATATATTTTCATTTTTAACACCTGATCATTGGTAATATGACAATAGACAGGTTAATATAGTTTCAACGGGGGGGCATAAAAAAAATGTTTTGGGCTGATTTTATATGGGATGAAACGCATTTTTGTACCTGTCTGAATGGTTGGATGTATATGAAGATTGGGCATTCAGTTGTAAGATCTGACTTAATGAAAGTATATATGACTTCTGAAAATGGTAAAAGATGCAAGGTATTAACTTTGACTAGATGTCAACCAATTCCCTCAAATTTTGGGGAGATGCGCATCAATCCATTTGAACATGTTAAGATTGAAGTCAAGGGAGGAGAAATAACTGTAATAGGCTGGCTACAAGATGGGACGATCAGACGTCCAAGTACTAATTTCTTCCTACATAACTGCCCGTTTGCAGGTGAGGAGGAGTGGTATCGGAAACCAATAAAGCAACAAGAAGCAAACAAATCAGAAAAAATAAAAGATGTAAAAGAGTGTGAAAGCAGTAATACCCAAGCAAATTCTGATATGAAAATTGAGTGATAAGGGTGGAATTGTATATAATGAATTAAATTACCGTAATAATTCATAGTCTTTGTCAACGTTTTGAGCAATCAAGAACTAAACAAATAAAGAGATATTATGTCATTAAAAACTTTTATTTCATTTGCATTTGCGTGCTCTTTATATGCAAATTGCTTAGCACTCCCAATCAATTTAAACTTAGGACAAAAATCAAACGATAATATTGATTTTAATATACAGTTGCCAAATAATGATTCCATTCAAATTTCTTTATCATTTCGGTTACTTACACTAAGTAATTCTACTTATGATGCATTACCTACAACAACAACAACAACTAATATGCCCTTAAATGATGAATCTTCTGTTATCTCTTCAGAAAATGGAACTGAATCACCTAAGGAAACTGATGTGGAATTAATACCAGAAAATAGTGTAGTGAGTGTTGAGGAGGCAATTGATGAATTTAGGCAAAACTTAATAAACAAAGAAAAAGATATAGGTGGAATTATAGAGAGTGATCGTGTGTTTTACAGGCATTTTAAATTAAACTTTGAGGAGGACAAATCATTGAGAGTTCGATGTACATATGATAGCAACTATGAGCATAGAACTCTAAAAATATCTTGTTATGAATATCATGAACTTGAAGGAGAACGGATTTTGAGTAATGGTGAAATTGAATACTTCAGAGAGAATGACTCTACATATAAATCTGACATCACATCTGTTGATTTGAGGAAAATGAAGCAGACTTACAACATGGACATTTCATAAACTGTAGAGTTCCAGTTGAAGTGAATAAAAAACAAAAGTTTATAATATTATGTGAATAAAACAATTGATTTTTTAAAACAAAAAATTGTATTTTATTAAAAATTATCCATAAATTTCTTATACAGGAAAACATTTTGTAATGCACATACACCATTATGTATCATACATCGTGGTACATCAACACATTTTTTTCTTAATTCTTCTGATATAGGACATCCCTTTTCATCTAAGTTGTAAATTGGTACATTATTTTCCAACTTTAATATATCGGTAATCCACTTGATTTTTTCATTTCCTTTCACATATATGATTTTGTCTTGGAGAATGTCTTTAAAAAGGGTAGTGACACTATCTTGTGAAGTAAATCCTCCATTCCAAACAAATCCATGGTGATATTGATTTAGCCATCTTGCTTGATTTTGTATTTCCGGAGGTAGATTTTCAAAGTTGTATATTGGTTTCAAGATAAAGTTCTGTAGTTGATTATCCTGAGTTATAATGGCAATTTCCTTTAAGATGAACGTATTTCTAGGTCCTTTGAACCCTTGAATATCAATGATGCAATTCATTTTTACAGTTTATGAACTTCACTAGTTAGAGGATTGTACTGAACTATTCTATCATGTATAAGTAGACAGTTTGCAGCAGTATTTTTCGGTATATTTACAGATGTTTGAAACTCTATGCTGACATCTACAGGACCAGTTTTGAGATATTCATTTTGGCGTGAGCAATCAATAACAACTAAAGGAGCCAAATTTTTGAACTGCTCTTTAGTGAGTAATGGTTCAGATCGGCGGTTGTAATATGACTGTTGGAGTTTACAATACATCTCATATAATATAGCGTATTGATCTATGTTATATTTTATATTCAAATCATTGTATGGATATTTTTCAGAATTTAGATAAACTTTTAGGTCTGTTAGGTTGCAATGATCAAATTTGGATGCATCTTTTTCACTTGAATCTTTACGCTCAGTTTGTAAAGCAAAAATCACATATCTTGGTTTTTCTAGTTGATTAACTGTTTTAACAGTCCATGTATGGCGGGTGGACTGTGGTGGTGATGGATATTCATACAAATCCCAACTTCGAAATACCATTTCAATTGGGTGATTGCTTTCAGTAATTTTCAATAGAGACAACTTTTTCATATCAGCTACAGTAACATGTGGCAGATGCCATTGTAATTTAAGTATATTTACTGAGCCATCACAATCTTTAGCATAAATTGCATTTAGGTCCGTTCTAGAACGAATCAAAACTAGTTCATGTTTGGCATTAATAACTATTTTCTTATAGTCTTCAGCAAATCCATGAAGATATTTTAGTGGTATACAAAAATTAAAGTTTCCTTCTGAGTTAAGAGTTATATTGGTGAGACACCATCCTGAATCTAGAAGCATTTTACTTTCACTTTCCTTTAAAGAAAGCTTATTCTTTATCGTTGAGGTAAGACCAACATTTTTATTGCGATCAATTTGTACTCCATTTATTTCATACCGGATCTCCTCGAATAAAAATGCCATCGCATTATTAGTTAATTTTACATCCACAATTTTGTCAGCCACCCTAGGAGTGCATTCCAATTTCCCTTCAATATAAATAAAACTTTCGCTTGGAAGTACATAGATATCTTGATGCTGAATAGCTATACGTATTTCATCATTGTTTTTGAAAGAGTTCGTGAAGGGTGAGTTGCTATGATATTCAATTTATGCGACACTATTATCATAGCTTACAGCATCCTTTATACTCAAAACTACACTCATTGCTTGTCTTTTATGATAAATCCAAAAGTACTCAAGTATTTCTTATTTTGTGGGGTAAGTTTGAACCGTTTTTCTCTTTGAGGTCTAAAGTCGATGAGAGTTGCAGAAGAACTGTTGTTGATGGCAGCTAACGTCAATAATTTATCCTTATTATACAATATCATGTTGTGGTTTAAGATATAACCGAGCTGTTATTGTTTCACCCCTAAAATTTATTAAATCAGCGTCCTGATCAAGTAGCTTTAAGCTGATGGAAGTAATTCTTCGGATGGTTAGCGGTAAATAAATGACCTTCTTTGGTACCTCACCAATCTTATAACCAGGCCCCACCTTTGGAGAGAATTCGTGTAGTGTATGTACTCATGTATCGTTCATGAATGATCCACTTATTATATTACATTCTACTCTTATTGTATTAACTTTAATTATATTAACTGGTAAATCGGACACATACAATTTAATAGGTTCCAGTTGTCGCCTACTAAACCCTAAAAGTGATCCAACTGTACCCTATTTGTTAAAGTAAATAGGTCCACTAGATTTGATTTCACTTTTCAAAGTGTTATTGTTCGCACGCAATTTTATATAGTAACTCTCTTTACTTAATTTACTTAATTGATGCTCAATATATTCAGCTATGTCATCTATCTCATATGATCCTGTAGGTATTTCTATAGCCGCACTCCCAATGTGAAATAGATTATTTTTTTTATTGTCAATATTTGGTATTGAATTGTAAGTTTGGAAATCAATTAACCCACATACATAATCCCTTGGCAAATCTATGGGTAGGAAATACTCAGTTCTTAATATAGATGAATTTCCGCTTAATGTAAGTGTTAATGACATTGTGGTGTAATTTAAAATGATGAAATTATGCGGTTTCCTCCTCATTTATATAGATTTACAAGGGCATGAGAATCATTTCAGTTTTAACCACAGGTGGATTCAGTAGTATAAAAATTTAAAACAAAGTAGAAGAAAAAAAAAAAAAAACATGGAAAGATTAAATGATGAACTACACATATTTGTTAAACATTTCGATATTAGCAGATTCTTGCAAGAGTATGACAAGTTGTTACTAGAAGAACATAAGGAGGAAATAGAAAAATCCTACCGCTTTTTGGGTGAATATAGAGAAATGAACATTATGACTTCAAAATATGGGGAGCATTATGAATCCTGCAGTTGGGCTTACAATACTTCAACATCAGGTCCAGATACTTGTAATTGTCGGCATGTTAAAAGAGAATTTTTGCGAATAACCAAACTATTGAAGTTATATAATAGAATTAAGGGGCCTTGTTGTTCCTATTGTATAAAGGAAATATTTTAAATAAAAATACATACATACAATCATATTCTTTTATTTATTGTAACAATCATTCAAAAATTTCAAACATGAATGACAGCATATTACTGAGTTATATGTTTGATATGGGGAATAATTATACCTTACATTACTAGTTAAATATTTACTAATTTCTAATGGTGGCTGTAAATTTCCAAAGCTATCAAAGTACTGAATATCTTCATCATTTTTATAGTACGCTACCCAATGAGTTCCTGGACCTGATGATATATCCAAGTTAATAATACCGCATTCCTTTATGTTTAGTTTCTTTGGAAGCTTATCTCGCATGAAAACTCTTCGAAAATATGGTAGATCTTTTGCATATTTAAGGAAATCTACCTCAGTTAATGGTCTTTTAGGTAGCGTTTTCAATAGTTTTTTAGCTCTGGGTTTAAGTATAACCCCAATCCATTTTTATGAGGTTTGAGATAAAGACCTTTCCCTATTAGACGGGATTCCATTTCTTCATTATGCCTCTTACTCTCTTTAAGCTGCTCCTTTGCTTCCGTAACAGCATTAACAGCTTTAAGAATTGTAGCAGCACCTCCTCCTAAAGATCCTAAAGCAGAAAGGCCAGCAAATAAAGGAACGAGGAATGGTAAAATACCTCCAGTTTTTGGTACAGGTATGACTCGTGGAACTTTCACATTTTTCTTCCTATATTTAATTATATCTCCTACTTCCTTTCGTGCTAACGCAATGGCTCTGTTCAAAGCATCAGGTTTTTGCCTTTGAATTGATTTACGTGCCTTTGAGATAACCGTTCTCAGGGTAATGTTTTTCTTAACTTTTTTATTTCTCTTTCGTGTGCTGGTTTTCTTCTTACTCCTAATTTTCGCCATACCCATCCCAAATTTAGCCTTAGCATTCATGATATTGGTAACTAGCAATGCGTTTGTACGTTCACCTAGTTTTGCGTCACTAGATTTAACTCGACTCCAAGCCTTTTCAGCCAAAATCCGATCTGCTATGTTGCGATCTGATGTACTTTTTAATTTAGAGTAGGCAATATCGTGTTCTTTACATGCACTATCTAAGGGATTAATACCAGGGTCACCACGAGCTAATCTTTTTGCTAGCTTCGTACCAGGTCCACAATACTGGTAGCCTGGTAAGTGTAATTCAAACGGCAGTTTATTAATGAGTGTATTAATTACCCCCGAACCTTTCTTATTATGCTCAAGCATAAGTATGAATGACTTTAACCTTCAACATTCAGATACAAACTAAAAAAGTATTTAAATTTAGTATGTATTTATAGATTGGAGTTAGTATTCAAAATGAAGTTCATTAAGCAAAATCTATCGCTGCCAATAAGAAATAATGATTTTCGGAGCAATATTACAGAAATTGGCAGGCATAGTTCATTATTACCAAATAGTATACGTGCACTAATAGTTGGCCCCTCCAATTGTGGAAAAACACATGTTATGATTAGTTTGCTGGAGCATCCTAATGGTTTGAGCTATAAAAACGTTTACGTGTATTCAAAATCACTCTATCAATAAAAATATTTATACTTAAGAAAACTTTTGTCGCCCATAAAAGGATTAGGCTATTATACATTTTCTAATAATGATGATGTTATACCATTTGATGAGGCAAAACAAAATTCAATTTTTATTTTTGATGATGTAGCATGTGGGAAACAAGACAACATACGCTCTTATTTTTGCATGGGTCGACATAATAACATTGATAGTTTCTACCTATGCCAAACTTATACTCATATACCAAAACAATTCGTACGAGATAATGCCAACTTTCTCATTTTATTTAAACAAGATGATACAAATCTTAGGCATGCTTATGATGATCATGTGAATACGGATATGAGCTTTGATACTCTCCGAGATATGTGTGCTAAGTGTTGGAGGTATAAATATGGGTTTCTGGTAGTAGACAAAGACAGCCCCTTAAGCAGGGGACGTTACCGTCAGGGATTTGATACATTTATTCCGTATAAATATAACAGATCCATTAAAGCAGTCAACAGATCAGATAAAGCAGTTAGGAGAGCAGTTGAAGCTGTTAATAGATCAGTTAAAGCAGTTAGGAAAGCAGTTAAAGCTGTTAACAGACCAGTTAATAAAGCTGTTAAAGACCGGATCGGATTTGAAAAAAAAAATTATCAATACAAATGGGTAATAAGAGGGAGTTAATTAGGGATATTATTAATACTAGGAATGCTATCAAGAAAAAGTATCGAACTATAAAAACGGGGCGAATCGATGTTGAATCTCAACTTGAAGAAACGTTTAAGCCCATAACAAAACCACTTAAAGAGCTTATAAGTGAAACAAAAGTAAAACAGGGACTTCATGCTGATATCAAATCAGAACCTGAAAAGGAAAATAAAATAAATGATGATGATGATGATGATGATTATGATGGCTTCGAGTTAAACCCAAAACAAATGTATATGAAAATGGAATCAACAAGCACACCACTGAAGTATAGAGACTCTTCTTTAATGTCATCACAAGACGAGTATGGAACACCAACTCATTCAAGAACCTTAGCTAATAAATCAGATTCCACCCTCAACTTATCAAGTGGGTTAGTTAATAAATATTTAGGATTTTACCAAGCCAAAAGTCCTAAAATTGACCGAACATATGGTGTTTATATGGATAATGGGAGGTGGAAAATTGGGAAACCTAGCATTGACATTGATGCACAAAATTATGTCATAATTGAGAAGCACTATAACATAACAACTGGCTTATGCGAACTTCTTTTTATGAAAGAACCATCAAACAGATTATATGGTGAAAAAGACTTGGCTAATTATCGAGAAATCTTGGAGGATTCTAATGCCCATAGACGTGATTATAGTGCAGATGGGCAAATAAAAGGTAGTAAAGGACCTAAATATAAGAGAATTATTAGAAAATTTATCAATCATGAAGGTATGGGTGTCATGAAGCTTCCCAGAGAGGCTATTGACTATGTTTACTGGGATGACCCAAACGAATTGGTAGACAGATTACGACTTTTAATTGGCTCTCAAGTAGCTGGGAATAGTAGTCATAACAATGAAATTGTTTCCATTATTGAGGAGTTAAGGGAGTCTGATTTAATTTTATAAAAGCCTCTTTCCGCTTTTTATATATTTATTCACGAAATGACTGTTGATAAGTTCGGACGATCGCTAAGAGATGGTAATATTGGATGAGGTTCTCCTGGACCTCGAGGAGAACGGGGTCCCTCTGGACCACCAGGCGAAAGAGGCCCCACCGGACCTGCAGGAGTGGGTTTTCTGTTAACATCAGATAACAACTATGATATGCAATTCAGCAATATTAAGAATCTCAAAAATCCAGAAGAAGATAGTGATGCTGTAAACATGCTATATATAGATGAGACAATTGATAAATATTTGGATTTATGCAAATCCCATAGTAGTTTAGAAACAAAAACAGCTAAGAGTGAATTAGAGGAAGAGCTTGCGAATGTACATAATATTATTAAAATAACTAGAGAAAAACTGGAAACATTGACCCAATCACACATAAATAAGTCATTTGAAAAGTTAAAAGTTTATATTGATACAAAGTGCGAAGACATTGAAAAGAACTTACGAGGGTTAATAAATGTAGAATCTCTTATAGTCAAAGCTAACAATGAGTAAAGAGGCCCTTGTGAGTAAGCTGCATAAAGCAGCTCGTCGAAATTTTCCCCGGCGTCGTGTCATTATGAAAGATTTGGATGATCTCTGGCAAGCCGATTTGGTTGAAATGGGTGCTTATGTTCGCGAAAATAATGGATACTACTATTTGCTAACAATGATTGATAAATTTTCAAAATATGCTTGGGTAGAGCCCATTAAAAATAAAACTGGAAAAGAGGTAACGGCTGCAATGGAAAAAGTTCTAAAAAGCGGTCGGATTCCTAAACATTTGCAGGCAGATGATGGTAAAGAGTTTTATAAAAAAATATTCCAGACACTAATGGTAAAGTATAGAATCAAACACTATTCGACTTTTAGTATAATGAAAGCCTCAATAGTTGAAAGATTTAATAGAATATTGAAAGGTATGATGTGGAAAGAATTTAGTAAGAATGGTTCCTATCGTTGGATTGATGTTGTACACAATCTTGTTCATGAATACAATAATAAAAAGCATAGGACCATTAAAATGCGCGCCTCCGATGTTAATCACATTAATAAAAATATTCTACTAAAAACAGTATACAATCGCATAAAAATAGTGGGGGCAGCAGAATATAAGGTTGATGACTATGTTCGCATCAGCAAGCATAAACATATATTTGAAAAGGGGTACACACCAAACTGGACGACTGAAATCTTTAAAATTAAAACCACACAAAACACGAATGCGGTGACATATCTTCTAGAGGATTATGAAGGACATCCAATCAAAGGAGGATTTTATGCAAAAGAACTACTAAAGACGAAATATCCCCATAATTACCTTGTTGAAAAAGTATTGAAGAAGAAACGGAATAAATTCTTGATAAAATGGCTAGGGTTCTCTGCAAAACATAATTCATGGGTCAATAAAAATGAAATTTTATAAATTTGTTGTATAAATAAATGATTTATAAGACTAGTAATTAATATTATGGGAATAATAAAAGAAAAATTCTTATAATATGAAGCCTTTTATTTTGCTAAAATTTCAAGTGTTCAATAAACTGTAATGACCCCAAGGTAAAGTATATGTGGAGCCATTTATAATAAAACGTTTATCATCAAAAGGGCTTAAGGCAATTTTATTTTCAGTTATACTAAAAACATGATGATTGATAGATCGTATACAATTTTGTTGTCTACATATTTCAGTTAATTGATCTAAACAATTTTTATAATCATTAAAGCATAACGATTTTTTAGTAACATAACTTTTAACCCCTTTGGCTTTATTTAAATAGTCTTTACCATCAACACGTAAACTATACATTTTAGCTCTTAATCCAGTAAATTCAGTCATGATTCGTCCATTCAATTCATCCTTCATTATGCCTGGAACTTTCTTATTACAAAGTAATATATTGTACATATTATTTATAGGATAATCACTGGTATCAAACATATGTGCATCTCGCTTCATTATTTCATATGGATCTATTTCAACTAGTTCGTAGATTAGGGAGTCTGTATCTGTGTAGAGACACCTAGGCAAATTTCCATAAACTTGCTTCATATATCCATAATGAAATTCATATAAACACGTTTTGGAAATATCTAATACAGCTTGGCCTATATAAATTGGTTTATTCATAACCACCTGTGTCTTATTTAATTCAACTGCAATTAAATTCTCATCGAATAGAGTTCGGCTGTGAAAGTTGGGTTGGCTATCATCGCTTTAGCTCCATATCGCCCATACCACTTAGTTAGAAGTTTGACAATTAGACGATTTCTAACATTTTCCATAGTCTTTCCAAATACGGCATTATTCATGAGCTTAAAAAATATTTTTTCAAACTCATTTTTCGCCATAGTTCTAAATCCTGTATTTAAATCAATGTATTTTTTCAACCATGGTGACTGATTAAACTGTAAAATTCGGTGTATTTTTTTTAATACCAACCCATTTTTTAAGCATTGTTTAAGATTTCGGTAATGAACAACGTATCGATCTTTATTATATTCAGTTAGCAATAGTTTTGAATTCTTCGATTCAGGTGGTCTCATTTGAGTTGGAGCAAGTGGCAGATCTTTATGATGATCATGTATTTCATGTGGATAGTCTAAGTCGACCTCTAATAATTTCATGTGGATAGTCTAAGTCGACCTCTAATAAGTACCCAATTTCTGGATCATCTGGAGTATTTTCAATGTCAGTACTTTCAATCCACTTAAAATTTCCTGTAGGTAAATTTTGGGACATTGCCCATCCATATAAGTTATTTGCATCAAAGTACATCAAATACTTTATTTCATCTTGTGGATCATAATCATCCAAATATTTATTATTAGCTTTACTATATCGACCACTGCACTGCGTCACACCCCCTCTAATACTTCGTTCAAAAAATAGCAGCATATCAATATCTGTAATAAGTTCTAAATTCAATTTGGTATGCAACAACATAGCGTCCCAACTCAACCCAGGTGTTGTATAGTAATGGGCTGGATCTAGTCGATGGCTTTGAAGACAACTCTCACGAAACTTTTCAAATATTTCAGCTTTCAAATATAGATCAGAATATTCACCCAGCGTTTGAATATTAAATACGGTCCATAAATTTTGCGCATGTGCATAATCTTCATCACTGATATGACTGTCGTTAAGTTTACTGAAAAAGTTTTCTTTTGTTGGGAGATTAAGCTCACTCAATGTTTTCCAGCTATCCACGTAGTCATAGGGAAATACCCAGTTTCTTGTAAGAAGGTGATAATTATTAGGAAATTCGCTTTTTATTAATTTGAAGTCATCACAGTAAGAAGCAAGTTTTGCAAGAGATGATGGTAAAAATCGAAAGGAATCTATAAATTTATAGGTAATTTGATAACTATCCACCTTTTTTGTGAAGGCAATATATTTCTCTTTATTTATTGGCAATAAACTAACTTTTCCATCAAAAGCTAAAGCAATATCTTTAATAATAAAATGAGCATCGTATCCACTCAAATTATGAAACACCACTGGAATTACACGACTATCTTGAAAATTTAAGTTGCAATGTTGATGAGCCATCCCTCTCACCTTTCCAGTGAGATGGCAGTGATCAATTACATATACGTCAGACTTAAAAAATTCTGTTTCACATATATGGCAAGCGGTTTGACTGCTTAGTTCATCATTAAGTAACTCCGTAATTTCTTCCATCGGAACTTCACAAAGAAATGTAGTCTCAACATCCTCAGCTAAGTTTTTGAGTTCAGTGGAAAACCACCCCCCACAATCTGGGCCACGGTATGAGCGATAAAAATTGAGCGTTGGGTCATAAGAGCACATAAAATAAAATTCAATGCTATGTATCTAATGCTTTTGGTAACGCTTAGTGCTACTTCCAGCTGCAACATTAATGGGGTGTAACAAACTCTCTGTATCTGCATACACTATATATGGGCATCGTTGTTTATAATTAAAATTACTAAAGGATAGCCACTTCTCACGTTCTGTTGGTAGGATTATTTTACATGAGTTAATTTGTTCACAGTCTATATTGTGATATCTGAGTTTGACTTCACTGTGAAAATAATGAAGGCATCGATCGCATATCCACTTTTTATGTCCTTGCCGTGGTAATTGTGATGAAACTAGTCGTCATAAATTCTTAATCCAGCAGAAATGGTAATTTACTTTAGAATCATCGTCATCATCATCATCTTTATTATTGCTATCAGAATCATCTATATTATTTGTATATTTATCCTGAAGCATTAACAAGTTGACATGTTGTAATAATTTTATTTTAGTTAATCTGATTGGTGAACAGTAAAATTACTTCTTACTTTCTTCAGTATGTATACATTGACACTAATGTTATTATTATTCTCAAAACGAATTATGTCTTTCATTTGAATTGGGAAATTTATGTCATCTAAATTAAGTACATTGGCGTAATATGGGTATGAGCTCGGGCGATTTGAATTTAAAGTAGTTGGATATATTGCACTTACAACACTCCAAGCAAAACAAGCGTTATCCGAATTGTGTACATTAATACAAGCTTTTATCTTTTTTATTTGTGGGGGCAAGTTTATATATGATGATCCTGAAAGTGGTACATATTTGTTGATGTTCACTGCCAAACTGATAATCTCGCTCAAAGCCCATCCGCTATCACGTTCTTGAAACTCATCTAAATTAGTAAATAAGACACTCTGTATATTTTCAACAAGTTGTTTTAAATCACTTCCGCGATCAATTGTATAATTTCCAGTTGTTAGATACTTATATTCTTGAACTTCACCACCATCCATTGTTATTTTTTTTTAAATTCACAGCAAAAAGAAGTGTTCATTTTAATTGTATTGAACTTTCTCAACTTTTTACTCAATTGCGTCACTAATCTTGTTCCAACATGTTTCAAAAATAGTATAGGATCTTTAAATTTTTTATTTATAAAAACACCAGTCTGAATGCGGCTTTTAAATGCCGAGTTTATCTCTTTCCACACTATAGATTCACGACCTCTATGCTTTCCACCACCACCACCACTAATATGAAGTAATTGTCCAATCTCTTGCAGAAACTTTTTCATATGACCGATATTAGTTTCTAAATTTCTCTTTTCACCAACTGTTTTAGCCCGTTTTAGGGCTTGATACATTAAAGTGATATTTCTTTTACAATATCTTAACCACTTTTTTCTAAACTAATAACCATTATTTGTTTGAAGTAATGGTATAACCTCTTTTAAAATATTAACCATCTTATGAGAAATTTCTGTACATGAAGCCATCTTTAGAAATAACTAAAATGACTGATTCAATCAACGTGAGTAAACTGATCAACGAAAGCGAAAAGCTGTACTCCTTATATACACCTCCAAGAAAAAAGGTATGAAAAAAGTTAAATAAAAGGCTTTATGTATATACACATACATACATCTAGAAGAAAAAAGGTGAGGAAAAAGAATGAATAGAAGAAGTAAAAGAACTACGAGAAGTGATTTTCAAATAATATTTATACTTCTTTTAATGTTTTAACTATATTACTAACAATTTCTGTATATGAAGCCATATTTTAAACTTCCAGTTCTACAGTAAATGAATGTACTTGAACTAGCTTCAACCCACAAAATATTACTCATTATATATCATGGAAATGACTGTAAAATATACATACAAAAAATGGTGGAAATTATAGCTTTTTATTTTATTATTAATTACTTAAAGAATTGTTACATCAATGTTATTATTACAATTAGAACATATTGTAATATTATTAAAAAAAAATGTATTAAAATCATCCATATCAAAAAAAGTTCGATTCACTAAGATTTCAACATCAATATCAATATTATTGCTGATTGTACACGAAATGCAAAATGGCTCATTATTTGATAGTACATGATGAAATGATATAGTTATATCAAAATCATCGATGTCTAATTCCGAATCGGAGTCATCAGATGTTAAAGACATCTCATTATACACATGGTCAGGGTCTCCAACGTCATCAGAATATAGCACATCAACAATATCGAGAAATCTGTATACCATAGCAATTCGATTAATTGCTCTTCTAACATTATTACATTGAGCACTTTCTTCACCATGTAAACTATCAACAAAACTGAATGAACACTCAGACCTGGGGGCCATTATTAGGTTGTCGTAATAGCACTTTATTCACATGAATGAAAATTTTGAGTGAAACTATTTAAAATAAACACTCTTCATTTATTGGAATTAAAACTTAAGCAGTCAAACCACAATGGTTGTGGTGGTGGTTATGAAAAACAACTTTTAGTTGACTGTGAAAATAAACAAAGGCAAATCATTCGTTGACTATAAGAAATAAGAATTGGGGTAGAAACATATTTATAATTAAAACTTCGAAAAAATTATAACATAATTTATAATGTGTATCACTTATTCTTATTATTTCAGAATTTACAATTCCTATGCAATATCTTATAAATAAAATATCACTACAATCTATATTATCATACCAAAAAAATATAGCCTCGTGGAGGCTCCACAATTCTTCAACATCATCGTCACTGACGTCCGCCAAAACCATTTCCTCTGCCATACAGCTGATGTTTAATAGCAACGCTTCAGTATCTCCAACGGTGACAACGCCACCCTCTTGCAGGTGTCTAGTAAGTTGAATCAGCTCCTCCTTAATCCATTTTAAGTGCTTACAGTATTCATTAACCTCATCAGCCAAAGCCATGTCAATAACATTTTGTTGTTCCATATCTAAAGATATATATAAAAATTGTTATAACTAACTTCAAAATAATTAAAAACAATAAACTTACCAAACTTGTGAACTGTTCACTAACTTCGAAGCTTCTACAATTTTAACACAATCAGTTAACAGCTTTTATATACAACATTTATGACAAAAATTGTGGTTCAATCAAATGTTTTTGATATGAAAAACTCATTTCACCGCAATTTCCTAAACGTATATTCATAAAAATTTCTTATCCAAATTTTTCACATTAAAGCTCTCACGCTTAAAACCGCAACAGCATAAAACTTGCTCACAATTTATATTTTGTTAATTCTTATTCTTAAATTTGTTAACAGCAATTTGTCGGAAGACTAAATCAAACTTTTGTTCAAAGACAAAAATTGTGGTTCAATCAAATATTTTTGATATGAAAAACTCATTTCACCGCAATTTCCTATTCTTATTCTTAAATTTGTTAACCACAATTTGTCGGAAAACTAAATCAAACTTTTGTTCAAAGACAAAAATTGTGGTTCAATCAAATGTTTTTGATATGAAAAACTCATTTCACCGCAATTTCCTATTCTTATTCTTAAATTTGTTAACCACAATTTGTCGGAAAACTAAATCAAACTTTTGTTCAAAGACAAAAATTGTGGTTCAATCAAATGTTTTTGATATGAAAAACTCATTTCACCGCAATTTCCTAAACGTATATTCATAAAAATTTCTTATCCAAATTTTTCACATTAAAGCTCTCACGCTTAAAACCGCAACAGCATAAATCTTGCTCACAATTTATATTTTGTTAATTTTTATTCTTAAATTTGTTAACCGCAATTTGTCGGAAGACTAAATCAAACTTTTATTCAAAGACAAAAATTGTGGTTCAATCAAATATTTTTGATATGAAAAACTCATTTCACCGCAATTTCCTATTCTTATTCTTAAATTTGTTAACCACAATTTGTCGGAAGACTAAATCAAACTTTTGTTCAAAGACAAAAATTGTGGTTCAATCAAATGTTTTTGATATGAAAAACTCATTTCACCGCAATTTCCTAAACGCATATTCATAAAAATTTCTTCTCCAAACTTTTCACATTAAAGCTCTCACGCTTAAAACCGCAACAGCATAAAAATTGCTCACAATTTATATTTTGTTAATTTTTATTCTTAAATTTGTTAACCACAATTTGTCGGAAGACTAAGTCAAACTTTTGTTCTTTTCAGAAGTATTATCGAAAGGTTTTATAGAGCAAATATAAACAGAAAAAAATGGTGGGGACTTTTTCCACACCCAAAAATTTACCTCATATATGAAACCACAACATCATGAACACGTGATATGTATTTAAAAATTTAAAATATTGCAAAACCACAACTTCCTGTACAATATTTTATTCCGCAACATCCTGAGCACGTGTTATGTATTAAAAAATTAAAAATATAGCAAAACCACAACTTCCTGTACAATATTATATAGAAAAATTTAATTTTTTATAAAATTTTTCTAGTCGAAATTTGATCGGGACTTAGAAAAATTTCAAAGGAAAAAAACTTTTTATAAAATTTTTCAGAAGTATCCGCGTATAGCTATGTCGGTCAAAGATCACTTTTGATCGAAATTTTCCTAAGTCCAAATGTTAAGTCCAATAAAGTGAAGTATACTGCAACATGTATTTCTGGAAATTTCGATCAAAAGTGATCTAGAACCGACATAGCTATACTACTTATTTATATAGTGTAGTGTCCGTGATAAAACAAAAATGGCTCTACGACGATTCCAAAAAATGTAAGTATTTTCCATTTCATTATACAATATTATTAAATATTTTACCATTATTTCATTGTGACATTATGATTTTTGATAATTTATTCATATTTGGTAAAATAACATAAAACATAACATAAAATAAAATAATAGATTTTTTGAGGCCATTCCCATTAACTCGTACACTTAGAAAAATAATAGATTTTTTGAGGCCATTCCCTTTAACTCGTACACGAATTTGTCTGTCTACTTATATATTTCTTTTTTACTATTTTCGACACTTTTCTAGGTCCACTTTACGTCATCACAGCGAGCTGTAATTTGCCACACAGGCTCATGTCACGTGACTATTGAATCTATCAAAATTGGAACATGAAATTTCCATGGAAAACCCAGCAAATCGGGAAAAATCATTTGAAAATTTGGTACAAATTTGATTAGCGATAAATCCGTTTCAGGAAAATTGCAGAGTTTTCCGATTTTTCCGAAAAAAATTTGCGGAATTTTCCGACTTTTCCGGTAAAAAAGTTTTCTAAATTATGCAGGATCAAGTTCCCTATCAACTGGCATCATTACTTTCTCTCCGACAATGGTGAGAACTTGCAGGAAAAATCGAGGAAAATTCATGTGAAACGCTTTTCCGGAGTTTTTCAGAGCAAGGAAGCGTTTGATCGTTTTGCAACTTAAGACAAAGTTGTAGAGCGATATGAGTTGCATATAGTTGCTTTTGTGGAAAACTCCGCGGAAAACACGGAAAAGCGGGAAAATATTCGGACAAATTTTCATCAATATGATTAGAGATAAATCTGTTTCAAGAAACATGCAGAATTTTCCAATTTTTCTGGATAATTTTCAGAAAATTTCCGGAATTTTCCGACAAAAAAGTTTTTTGAGCTATGCGGAATCATTTTTTTCCGTCCTACTAGCATCAATACTTTCTCTTCAACAATCGTTTTCATGAAAAATCGAGGAAAATTCATGAAAATTTTTAAAAAAATTTCATAGTAATAGGAAAAGTTTGTGGAAAACATGGAAAATCGGGAAAATTCAAGTTATATGGGATCAAGTTGCAATACAGCTAAAAAGCGCTGTTTAAAACATAATTTGAATTTCAGAAAACCGTTGCAGTACTTCAACGATTTGATACTCGAAAAATTTTTGTTTTCGAATCGGCACCAAACATGACTTAAAAATTGTTTTAAAATATCTCCATGCAGCAGTTAACGTAAAAAAGGTAGAAAATAAAATAATTAAAAAAAACAGTTTTCAAACAAAACTGAGGCCAAGCCGCATGAAAAAGTAGAACATAAACTTTTCTACACACACAGAGGTGGACTCAGATTTTATTCGCTGACAATCACCGATATATTTCATATTTCAGTATAATCAATCAGAGGTAATAAGTGACTTTGTAAAGTTGGAACTATTCCCAGGTTATGTTGCATGTAAAATTAAGCAAATGAAAGATTTTGAATAGCCTTAATTTTTTTTTTTTTTTAGAATTTCATGCCCTTGGTTCGTACATTCAACACGGAAGCATTTTTCCTATTCGGCCGTCCTACTTACAATAATATAATTAGCTAATTATTAGTGTAGGTTAGACTTTATATTTTTGTTTAGGTTTAAGTTTATATATTTCTAACATTAGGTTAGTAGGGAGATTTCATGAAGAGAAAGAATATTCAAGAGGAATTTTCCTTTAAAAAAATCTGAGTCCACCTCTGTGTGTGAAGAAAAGTTTATTTTCTACTTTTTCATGCGGCTTGGCCTCAGATTTCTTTGAAAACTGCTTTTTTTAATTATTTTATTCTATTTTAGTTTTGATGGTAGGAATTTCTGCCACCGGGATATACCGTTATCAATTTATATTATTTTGCTCTTTTCTTTCATTTTTTTTTATCAGATTTACATTAACTGATATTCAAGATCTATTGGAAGCTGATGATGAAAGCTTGAGCTCTGCACGAAATATTATTTTGATTCCAACTACAGTAAGAAGAAAACGACCATCAACAATAAAATGGTCCACAAATGAAAAAAAGTAATCGTTGGCTGCTGTTTTTCTTTTCTGTACAATAAGCGTATTAAATTTTCAATTGCAGTGTTGGCGCAAATATTCCACAATTCAGGAGAACTCTTTCTCCGACACAATTTGATTATTTGCGGGAAACTATAAAAAGTCCATTAGATTCGTTCTGCCTGATGTTTCCTTCTGAGTTAGTTGACCTGATATGTGTGCAAAGTACACTGTATGCAACACAAAAGCATTTGTCCACTGAAATGCTTATTAAGGAAAATATTCTAGATTTCATTGGAATATTACTAGTAAGTGGTTACAATAAATTACCGACTCGTCATATGTATTGGGGTACTTCACCAGATACACATAATAATTTGATTTCTAAATCCATGCGGCGAAATACATTCGATGACATAATTAGACGCCTTCATTTTTTTTTCAAAATACTTGAACCACCCGAATACTTGAGCATAGACGAAACAATTGTTCCCTACTTCGGAAAGCATTCTTCGAAACAATTCATCCGCGCTAAACCAATAAGATTCGGTTTCAAACTTTGGTCCCTGTGTACTTCTGATGGTTAATTTTTGCATTCTGAACCATATTGTGGAAAATATACACATCTAATAGCTTCTGAAAACTGACAGGGCTATGATCTTGTTACTGGATTACTAAGTAAAACAGATATCTTGCCAGGCAGCCTTTTTATGTGACAATTTTTTTACGAGCTTGGATTTATTATCGGATTTGTCTAAAAAGGGAATTGGTGCAACTGGTACAATACGGGACTCCAGAATACAAAAAGCACCTTTGAAATGTAAAGCAGAAATGCAAAAACAAGACAGACGATTTAGTGTCAAAGCCGTGAAAGATGATATTGTTTTAGTTCGTTGGAATGGCAACCATGTGGTAACTGTTGCTTCAAATGCTTATAAAACAGCACCTATACAACAGGTTAGAAGATGAAGTGCAAAAAGTAAAAAATACATATATATTGCTCAACCATCGCCAATATCAATTTATAATCGGCATACGGGTGGCGTGGATTCCCACGATCAGTTCGTATCATCGTATCGTGTGCGAATCAAGTCAAAGAAATGGTGGTGGGCCCTGTTTGGTTATGCACTAAATGTAGCAACAGTTAACGCGTGGCGCTTATTTCTGTCATTAGATCATAATATACCGCTTCTTGAATTTCAGCAACAATGTGCTTTGCAAATTCTTGGGCAGTATGGCGTCGAGGAAAAGAAACCTGGGCCTCACTTTCACATAAAAGGAGCTGGATTGTTCGCAGTGAACACCCAAATTCACTGTGCAAACATTGATCTCGGACGAACGACATTTATGTGTGAAAAGTGCGCCAGTCCACTTCATCCGGAATGTCACAAATCATTCCTTACGATTGGAGGTGTGTAAATACTAAATATACAATTAAAGAACTTTATGTATGTTTTTTTTTATAAATAGAAATGGATTTATTGATAATAAAAATTTAAAAATAAATAACCATACCTGTTGACATAATAAGACCACAGTATATCCCAGTAGTAGGAAAACCTACCAGAACGAAAAATTGCTCTTATTTACTTCTCATATTATTTTATTATTATTTTTACACTAAGGGCATCCAATTAACTAAAATATGTGAATTTCACAATAAAATTCCAAACAAATAATTCCGGGATGGGATGAGTTAATTAGCTTTCTGTAATATTCATGCAAAAGATTCTTAGAAACTCTTCTAGGTAGAAGAAGTTGCTATAAATTTCAGTGTTACGTCGTCTTTTATATATACAACGAAATCTCTATTTAGCCTTAAGAGCAAGCATTAGCTGGTTCTCCATCCACGTAATACTTGCTCTTAAGCTCGTACAAGAGGTAAATCACTGAAAGACTGTTCTACGTCTAAGTTGCATATAGTGGGAAAATCTACATCCACTAAATAATTATTTAAGCTACTACAGTCACCTAGGCTGAAATCAAAATAATTATTATTATACCTAGTCTTCTCAACAGATATGGAAAGAGCTATATCAATGATAGGATGATGAGTGTCCAATCCTAGATAATGGGTATAATGCTGCTGACACTTCAATATTGTAATGGCGGATATCAGTTAATATCGGGTCCAGTAGTATATTATTATTATTTAACTGGTTGTTGTACTGCTACAGATTACATATGGACATATTATTGAGTAAAAAAGAGCTATACTACTGTAAGCGTTATTAAATATCATAGTCTTTCCATCCAAATCATATTCGCACTGTAAGAATGGTAAGTCAAACTCTCCCAAAATTAAAAAATTCAGAGCTTTTAGGAGTTAGGATGATTCCAGCACTGCCGAAGACTTCTTCGGTCTTGTCCGAAGCCCTCCAACATTTTGATAGTATATATCAATGTACATAGTATTTATCTAAGTGTTCGTTAACACTATTGATTCAATCAAAACAGGCCTAGTTTTTTAATAAGATTGAAATAGAGTTTGAATCCTTCATTTAAGTAGTTCTTAGAATTTTTAATCCTTCAGATTTTAAAAATGTCGATGTTGAGATTTGGGGTACACGTTCACAATATCTGTTTCCTTTAAAGAACTTCAACTTCCCAATTAAGTGAAATATTTCTTTATCCGATCGAAACGGAATGTTTTTTAACTTCAGCAATGGATGAATGACAAATCCTTATCTCCCAAATATGAAACTCGATTCATTAGATGGTTAAAATTATTTTTGAAGAGCACATTTTCTTTTCCAATCGCAATTTTGTTAGAATTAACATTGACTTTACCAGCTAGATTTTTGATATCATTAAGGCCATCGACCAACAAGTTTACAGAGTTATTAAATCCTTTTTGTTTATAGTTGAGAATTAATTTCAGTACTCATT